>JAPQWN010000001.1:83528278-85026403 GCA_028538565.1 Umbellularia californica
TCTGCTCCATTGATCCTTCTCCCAGATTGCTCTGGCCCAACAATTATGGAGTCTGGGTGGATGAGTTTGAGGCCATGGATCTACTTGACTGCATTGACACCACATGGTCCAGTGCAGTCGTGTTCATCAATGATGCTAGTGAGAAGTACCTTGACAGGCCTTATGGTCGGGTGAACCGCAAACAGCTCAAATCCAAGATGATGCAGAAGTGCATATCAAATGGCGTCCAGTTTCACCAGGCAAAGGTCATTAAGGTCATTCATGAGGAGTTCAAGTCCCTTTTGATTTGCAATGATGGAGTCACAATTCAGGCCACTGTAGTTCTTGATGCCACTGGATTCTCTAGGTGCCTTGTTCAGTATGATAAGCCCTACAACCCTGGATACCAGGTGGCTTATGGGATCTTAGCCGAGGTCGAAGAACACCCGTTTGAATTGGATAAGATGGTCTTTATGGATTGGAGAGATTCGCATCTGAATAACAACAAGGAACTGAAAGAGAGGAATGGAATAATCCCCACTTTTCTATATGCGATGCCCTTCTCAAAGAATAGGATTTTCCTAGAAGAGACTTCTCTGGTTGCCCGACCCGGACTAGCAATGGAAGATATACAAGAAAGGATGGAGGCAAGATTAAAGCATTTGGGTATTAAAATAAAGAGCATAGAAGAAGACGAGCGTTGTGTTATTCCAATGGGTGGTCCTCTTCCGGTGCTCCCTCAGAGGGTTGTTGGGATCGGTGGGACTGCAGGTATGGTGCATCCATCAACTGGGTACATGGTAGCAAGAACTCTTGCAGCAGCTCCGATAGTAGCAAACGCAATTGTCTGTTACCTTCGTTCTGAGCAGGGAAATTATGGGAATGAATTGTCTGCTCAAGTGTGGAAAGATCTCTGGCCTACAAGTAGAAGGCGACAAAGGGAATTCTTCTGTTTTGGTATGGATATTCTGCTTAAGCTTGATTTGCAAGGGACAAGGAGGTTTTTTGATGCATTCTTTGATCTAAAACCTCATTACTGGCATGGGTTTTTGTCGTCAAGATTGTTTCTTCCTGAACTTATATTTTTTGGCCTTTCTTTGTTTTCACATGCCTCTAATACATCTAGGATAGAGATTATGGCAAAGGGTACTCTTCCTTTGCTGAGGTTGATTAAGAACTTGTTACAAGACAGAGATTAGGATATTGTGCTCTCTATCTGTTGTATCTTAATTCTTAAATGCAATCTTGTATTTATACCTGAAAGTTTGTCTTTGTTAGCCATTAATGTTTATGGAGTGGTTTAAGTTTTTCTGTTTCTTCAATCTTGTCGCTGGAGTTTTTATCTGCTTCTGGTTGTGTTTGTTTGGTACGATATGTTCTAGCTTCGATAGTAATTGAAACTACCATTTCTTGGTATGTGTGATCACCTGCTTCTTTAAAGAGAGACTTTAATGTAAGCATCTGGGATGCTGAAATGTTTGTCACTATCAATATTGGATATGGATGGGACAATTGCCCATAGCACTGTTGGAAGGTGTCATGTTAACAATAAAAAAAAAAAAGGGAATATTTAATATGGATGGGATACGACAACTTAGAAGAAGCCCAATATTCTGAGATGCCCGAAACAAGTATATTACATATTAAAAAAATTATCTGCTAAACACTTATTATATATATATGTATATATATATTGAGCAAGGCTCTTCTAAGCTCAAGCTTAGGATAAAATTTTGCAAGCTCATGCTTGTGGGGCCCACCTTTGATCCATCCAAATGGACCAAATACATGACCCCCCTAAATTGCACATGTCCACCAACTTTCGGTCAGATCTGAATTTATTGGACCATTGGATCGACTATATATCGATCCGAATGGATTGTTGACCATTAAACTTTTGGGCCTATATGGAGATGATAGAAATCACGGTTGGGGCTGATTTTTTGCAGAGAGAAGGTTCCCAGGGAGTCCTTGAAATCCCCCCCATCCCCGTCCCCATCCCCATGTGGGTCCCTAGGTGGGACCCACCACACACTTGAGCTATACATATATATATATATATATAATGTATTAATTTTTTTTCTGTAAGAAGTAGATTTTGAGTGGATAGAACTAGACCATTTGCTATTATAAACAGCATTTAAATAGTTAAGTACTACTAAATATGGGAGATGAAATTTTTAATATGTTTTCTTCTTTTTCCTGATTAGACATGTCGAGGCAGATACATCAGCTCTATCTGGATACAAAAACCTGACAATTTTTTTTTTTTTTTTTTTTTTTTTTTTTTTTTTTTTTTTCTGTTTTTGCCTGTAGAAATTAGAGCATCCTTGTTTTCTAGGTGGTGACTATTCAGGAGTTCCACTGAGCTGACAGTCATAGATCTTAAACTGTCTATGCAAGGCATCATGTTCGATGATGTTCCTCCATCAGTTGGTCCTCACTGTATATGCCTAGGGCCAGAAAACCAGGTCAGTCGACACATGAGGTGCTCATGTGTTCAAAGAAAAAGGTTGGTTTCAGGTATATGCTAGCATATACCTTAATAATGGGCTGGTTTGATTTTGGGCCATGAAGGGCCAACCTTTTGGACAAGTTGGATCTCATACCAATGGAACCTAAAGCATGTGTGCTGCCTGTGCATAGGGTTACACGACACAATAGTCTGAATGCATATTCCTCTATCTGAGAATCTCTTTGTTTACACCCCTGATTATCAGTATTAATCCTCTCAAATTGGATGTTAGTGCAGCCTCAAATGTGTCGCTGGTTAGATTGTGTTGCTTTTGATTATTAAACCCTGCAATGATGGTGATTTTTTCTTGATTGGGGTCCTAATTTCTTTATATATTTCACTTGTATATGTGGTTTGTTTCAGTAAAAAGACGAGTAGATTTGTCTTTTGAAGTACAATACAGTTTTTTAGTTGCTAAGTTCCTGAGCATCTTACTCCAAGGATTTTTTAAAATTTTATTTGGTGCACTTGCTGAATTAGAGAATGCGGGTAGTGGCACATTCTTCACCTGTTTATATTGCAACTCACTAGCGGAAGCATGTGCAAGAGACAACAGATGTTAGGAAGTACGGTACTTAAATAGAAAATGAGTTTTATTGTGGATGTTTCACCTATAACTTTGTAGTCTGATTGAACTTTAGAACAATATACTGTCCTGAAGTGTGCAAGGTGGTGAATTTGATGTGGAATCATCACTAAACCTTCTTCTTCTTCTGCTTCAAAAAAAAAAAAAAAAAAAATTCATTACTAAACATACCAAATTCTTACTACTAAGGGAAAGTTACCCCACTTTCTCTCTAAAGTTTTTTTGAATTTTTTCTTGAAATGCCTGTGTCATGAACCCTTTTGCTGTTTGCAATCTTTATCTGCACTTCTTCCGGTGGCCTGTTTCCCATAATTCACAGGTTTGATGTTCAAAAATTAGAATGGCTAGCGGAGCTTATAAAATAACCAATCAAAATAATTTTCTTTGTGAGGAATGAATGGATTTCCCCCTAGTTCTTTGTATTTTGCAGGTAGAAGCCATAACATGCTTCGCTTTCACTCAACACACAAAATTGGGACCAGCCGTCATGGCAAGGTTAGAAATTATGAGGTGAAATTCTTTTGTTTTCCTTTCTTGTTCTGATGGGCCCTCAAATCACATATGCTATAATAGAAACATATACTATCGATAGCAGTTACACCATTTAGCGAATCTCAACATAGTTGGGATAAGACTCTAATGACGACAACGATGGTGATGAGCAGTTACACCTTTAATTTTCAGTTTAAAAATGTTTACAGGCCTCTTATTGGTCAGCTTTCTCATTCTTAAGCCACCTTATCATGTTCCTTTGCTGCTGATAATTAAAATTTTCAAAATTTCTTGTATTGTATCAAAATCATATCACGATAACTAAGGTGGGAGGTACAGTAAAATTATTGAAATTATCATTATGTATAACTATTGAATATAATAATTTTAATGTGTTCAGTGGTGGGTTTTCAGTGCATGTGTGTATTAATTCCTCTATGTTTCTCTGCTTCTTGACTTTTCATGACCATGTGGCCAATAGACAAGCAGCCTCTGAAACAAGTGCAACGGACAAGTGTTCAACCTCTGGTATGGCCTATCTTGTATCTCTCAGGTGCCACCAACTCCACCCCGAAACACCCCTCTCTAGAAGGAAGAATGAGAATTGGAATTTTGAATTATGAATTCTTCAATTGAGCTTTCAATTGTTTCAGTCTGCACATCAGTTCTTGCACTTTTCCATATGTTCTACATATATACCTTACCTCTTTCAATAGGAATTGTGCACCAACATTATCTCGTTTAATAGAATTTGTGTGAAACATACTTGTGAGAACCTGGCCAAGTGCTTATGGCCTTTTAAGATCCTGAAATGATAGAATTAGGATTTTGAATATTAGAAATTTGAATTATTGTTCTTTTAAAGGTGTTTCAAATATAAATCTCACATCGTGATGCTCAAAAAATAAGTCTAGCTGATAATACATCTACTAGCACTCATGCTTGAAATAAATAAAAAAAATCACACCTTTAATTGCTTTTAAAGTATCCTTCTCATGCTTGAAATAAATAAAAAAAATCACACCTTTAATTGCTTTTAAAGTATCCTTCATCCACACTAGGCCAGTGGTTTGGATCACATTTAGCCATGTGTCTTTAACGAATTCCAGACTAACAGGATCTTGGTTTAAATATGCAACTCATTTAACCCCTACTTTGCAGTCCAGTGAGACGAGACTCTTCTTATTTGTATTCCCATTCGAAGCAATACTGATGCTGTGCGTGCAGACAAATTGAATGCCTCAGTTTTGGAATCAATACAAATGTTTAGTTGGTGAAGTTTTAAGTTTCTTTGAGATGAAAAGAGAAGTAGTGTTGTATTTAAATCTATAGTATCTGGGCCCCAGTGCGTTTGGTGTGGGATATATAATCCCACAGAAAAATCTGTAGGCAGGCAGTGGGCCATTAAAACTTGCTGAATTTTTTTTTGAGTCTACTTTTGAATTATAGCGGCAGCATACCTACCCTGCATTTCATGGATATAGTTGATATGTAGAAAAATCTGTGGAACATTAGAGTGTAGGATATACTGCATATAGGGCATATTTGTGTAGCACAAGATTCCTTGCCTACAAGGCTCCTCAGAATTCAGTTTTCCTCTTTACCGTGGAAAATGATGTTTGGAATGGCTACTATTCTGTGTGGAAATATTGGAAAATTCCACCACATGCAAAATTAGTGCCATTTTCCTCTCTAGCACAGAATCCTCTCATTACACAAACACCCGCTAAATTTAGTTCAATGCTTAATTTCTGTGCAGATCATGCAAATGGATCTGTTTTGTTATGTGTCCCACTTTCACATCTACTTTGGTCTAGCAGTTCCCTCTGTACAAGAGAAAGAGTTAATTTCTGTTTAGAAGTTGGAAACTATTAGAAAGTCCAGGAAAGAACAAAGCAGCCACCTGAATTCATGAGTTCTTGGTTCATGGTCGTACATATTTAGTTCGATATCTGGTTTCTCAAGTCATTGGTTAATTTACGATATTTTTCCCAGTTATCTGTTTCCATTTTGATTATGAAAGACGGTCATGATCTGATTTGCAATTTGACTAGTTCTTATTGGACTTTGTAGTTTGCAATTCAATACTTGTATTCATCAATTTGTTAAGAGTAGGTTCATTCAGTTTATTATCTAGTTTCCCAACTTATAGATGAAACTTTGGTTCACATTTTTTTTGCATGATAATGAGTAAATTGTATTGAAAGAGGAGCAAGCAAGCAAAACCGGCAGCCGCAGAAGCAAAAGAAATGCTAAAAAATAGCGAAAGGGAAGATGATGGGGAATTACCTACTGTCCCAATGGTACAGCATTTTTTACGAAACCAAGAGATTGCCTATTTTGGATAATACCACCTTGATTTTAGTTCCCTGAACTTGCACCTAGAGGATTCCTAAGAAGTAATATCTCTTTTGACTAATTCAGTGGGCATTAATGGTGTGACTTTTTTCATGTTCTCTGGTGGAACAAAAGATGCTTAGATAGTGGAGATTTGGGCCATCAAGAAAGCACTGAAGTATCAAAGAAGAGAGAGTGGAGAGTGACTCAGGTAAT
Organism: Umbellularia californica; assembly: GCA_028538565.1. Taxonomy (NCBI): domain Eukaryota; kingdom Viridiplantae; phylum Streptophyta; class Magnoliopsida; order Laurales; family Lauraceae; genus Umbellularia; species Umbellularia californica. The sequence continues at coordinate 83,534,404 of JAPQWN010000001.1, forward strand.
GCTATCAATGTACCCATTAAACCATGCATGTGTCAGATTGGTAATCATTTAATCAGGAAGTATTGTGGCAATTCAACTGTTGAATGAGATCAAGGAGAGATGCAACGTCAATAGGTCGGTCTCAGAGTCAAATTTCTGTCATTTTGAAGGGCGCTGATGATGCAGTATTGACATTTTAGCTAAACTGGGAGATACACAATGTAGTGGCAAGGGTCCCTGTGATCTTTTTGGTTTTTCTGTTTTTTTTTTTAATCTCTCTCTCTCTCTCTCTCTCTCTCTCTCTCTCTCTCTCAGGCAGAAAAAAAAAAAGGGTGCATATATTTCCTTCCAAAGACCTCAGAAGAAGCCAGCTGCCAATTATAGTCCCTTCAGTGGTTCAAATTTGCTGAACCTGAATGATTCATGAAAATTAAGGCTGTTCAATGGACTTGATTTGGGCCGCACCCACCCCTGTTCAGGTCTGAATCTCTTTACAATTGAAGAGTCGAGCCAGCTTGAGACAACTTGTAAGTTAAACAAGCTGAGCTCAAGTTGGTGTCCGTTCAGCTTGGCGCAGCTTGAGTTCGACTTGATTAAGGGCTCCACTCAAGTTTGAGGTGGAGCTTGGCTTGATTAACTACATATTTATGAGCCCAAGCAAAAAGGCCAAGCTTGGCTTGCTAATGCGAGGTCCCAAGCTCTTCTTTATAATTAAAATTGAGCTCAGATCAACCTAGGCTCATTTACAACCCTAGTCTAATGTTAGTTTAGATTTGGCATGGATCCCAGAGCTTGGCTGTCAGTCTGCTTGTTTGGGAAATAGTCAGGCCCCGGGGGTCACTGCCCTCCAAAGACAGCTGGTATTTTTGGAATTCATGTTTGGTGATTGTCTAGGAAATTGAATAGGGGTGCTCAAGGGCCCGGCCAGCATGGACCAGCTTTGATTTAAATCTTTGCCCCGTTTAATGTATATGTCGGGCTTGGATTAAGTGATATAAAGCCCAATACTTGTAGTTTAGTATTGATTACACAAACAAGTAATTAAAAAGCCCAAAAGAGTGATAGATCGCCGGGCCCGGCCTGGCCCAATTGACAAAATGGGTAAACATTTGAGGTCCATGTCGGGCTTGTGTCTGATATGGGCATGTGTTTCTAAAGGTCGCTTGGATTGCTTCTGCTCGCCCAAGACAATGAACGCCCCTACTGTGGTGTCCTCACATTTTTCTAAATTCCTTGTTTCATTTATGCTGGAATTCGTACTAAATTTTTTTATCGATCTGGAATCTCATAAATCCCTATTTTCAAAGCTACAAGAATTCGATGTTAAATCTATTGTTGTACATGGGACTGACATTTTTTAATTGTAAACACAAGATCACTCTTAAAATTGTAGGAATTGTTATACATTAGGACTACTTTTAAAAATTGAAACATGAGAGCCACATAAAGGAATCGTTGTCAATGGCTCACATCTTTAATAATCACCACATGAACTCAAATTTAGAATCAGAACATAGGGCTCACCTTCATGAATTACATGGGCCCATCTTTTGTGATTGTAAAAGCGGGGCCCACCTTTACAACATGGCCACACCTCTTGGAATTGTTGTATAAGGCCCACCTTTACAGCATGGCCACACCTCTTGGAATTGTTGTATAGGGCCCACCTTTAGAAAGTACAAAAGGCAACATGGGTTCTACCTTTAGGAATTTATAATGGCAGTAGGAATTGTCACATGTGGGGCCCATCTATAGAAAATACAGCGCGAGACCTACTTTAAAAAAACCACAACCTAATTCTAGAAATCACAACATGGGCCCACTTTTAGGGAATCACAATGTGAACCCACCTTTTGTGTTGTTAGTATGGGACCCATTTTTAGGAATTACATCATGGGTCCACCTAAGAATTACTGTGTGGCCCACAACAACATACAAAATATGTATTAATAACTAACAACACCATACAAAATTTATACTAATAAATAACGTAGTAATACTATAAAGATATGTGAATAAGCCATATAAGAATCCTGAGGGGTAGCTTAGTTGGCGTAGGACCATGGTTTGTACTTAGAAGTTGTAGGTTTGAAACTGCACTACCACTGGGGCCACAAGGAAATTTTACTTGACTTTCTCTCCTACGCTCGTAGGGATTAGTCTGGTCCAAAGAGCTGGAACGCTTCTTGGAATCATTACTCATATAGGCTGGGCCCAAGCTAAATGGGCTGGACCCGCAAAAGGATAGATGTGCTTGGAATCATTCTGTTACGAGTCCATATCAATCATTCATTCCATTATCATCCGAATAAAACACAGAAAAGCAGAGAGAGAGAGAGAGAGAGAGAGAGAGAGAGAGAGAGAATGGGACGAAGCTCTTCTGATGATTTCTCTGTCCATGTATTGGCATCTGACCTTGGCGTCGATGCTCGATCCTTGTTATCAGCTGCAGATGGCGAAGCCCAGCAGCAGCAGCAGCAGCAGCAAGAAGAGATGTGGCACGACTGCAGCAGCGAAGATTTCTCCGATCTCGACTTGTTGCAGGCATTCCGTGTCGAAGGCTCTGACAAATCCGGCAACCGCATCTTCCGAATCGTTGGGAAGTTCTTCCCAGGTCTCTCTCTATTCCTTGCTACCCCATTTCATTTTCTGTTCAAACTTACGATTTTCTCGCCACCCATGTTCTAATTTTTGTCAGTTTGGTCGAATTCTATCTTAAATTTGGTTGTTTGGATGTGCCCAAGATTGGATATGGGTTGGGTATTATTTAGGCGCTTGTGTAACATCTTGTCCGCCACATGTTCGATGGTATGCCCCAAAGAACCCGATTTTTGTTACTTGGGTGGAAAGGATTTGGGGTGTCAAAATTTTTTGGGGCTTTAATACTCCATGTAAGGGTTTGTTAGTAACGAAGTTCTGATCAAGTTATGGCTCTTCAATTGTAACCACAGTTCAGACATGTATAAAGTCCTACTATATAATCGAATCCAAAAATATTCAATACACAGTGTGCAAATGGATATGACACCCTAACTATTTACAGTGAGAGGGAGAAAGATTTTGAAACAAGGGGGGCACTCGTGAGTATCCTGTCACGCCCCCGAACGTGAAACCGGGATTATGCGTGAAATTAAGGCCAATTAAAAATTTTCTAACATTAATCAAATGCAACCTGGCCCCAATCATGTCCTATCTGGATCGAAGACCGCTGTGAGGTGTAGACATTTCCTCAAATATATAAAACGATTAGCTGAAGCTTCATAAATGTAAGTGGTATCTTAAAGATATATAGTTTAAGAGCAAATACTGAATATCATATCTAGAGATCAAGTTGAGACTGTTAACAAAATATTAGTTATAATAAGAAGGCCACACTAAAACTGGGCCTAATCAAAATGATAATAAAACCAAAAGATGAAACTAATCAGATATAACATGAAGGCTCTCGTGTACGGGGTCGATACGGCTATACTATGCCATCTGTACTGTACTCTAGGAAGTCATCAGAGTGATCTGCCTGAACCTCCTCCGTCGCCTCCTCCTCCTCGGGGTAGAAAGGCTCGTTACCTATACACCAAGAGTAGCATCATCAAATACAACGGTCGGCAAGCAGATAGATATATAAATTACCAAAGATATGCAGTACTAAAGAGAGTAAACGATAAACAAGATCATGTGAAATGCATAGCAGTCTGATCATAAGAAACGCATTGCATTCGAATAAAAAACAGACTATCAAAGTAGGCGGTCCACATATGCCAATTACCATGGGATAGTGTGATTGCCCTCCCTTACTCACATTGAGTTGTGGTGGAGATATCAGTAAATTGGGATCAAAACCCGGTATTCAGTAACAATAACAATAACAGTCATCTCATGGCTCATGTGGCTGGGTCCCCGTGGGCTCTGGCCCAATCTTGCTTCAAGGCTAAAAATTCAAAGTCCTCACGCAGGTGGTGCCCCAGCTGTGTTGAACGTTAACAGCTGAGTGGTGCCTAACACAAAGAATCCTAAACAGACTTTGGTGAGGAGCTAGGTTTTCTTGTGCGAACAAGATTCATTAACAATAGGGAAACTACTTTGCCTCAAATCAAATTAGACTTCAAACAAATTTCAATAGTAGTTCTCTTCAAGCCTTACATTCAAATCTCCTAGCCTCAACACCTAGGGGTGGCAATTTTGCCCCGCCCCGCGCGGGTTGTGCCCCCCCCCCCCCCCCCCCAATCCTTAGGTGGGGCGGGGACGGGGAATAAAACTGTGCCCCGGAGGCGGGGCGTGGCGGGGATGGGTTTGCTCTTTTCCCCGCCCTGCACCCCGCCCCGCCATTAAATAAGTTTATATATATGTATATGTATATATGTATATGTGTGTGTATATATATGCATATGTATGTGTGTGTGTATATATATATGTATATGTGTGTAACAATCTAGAATATATTAATATATTTTAAATAAGGTAAAACATTACAAGAAATGAAGTTTGGTCTAGTGGTAAGGCAAACCTCTAGTTACTCCTCCACCCAAGTTCGAATGCCAGGTCTTGCACATTTAAAATTTTTACAATTGAGGGGCTGGGCGGGGCGGGGTACCTGCGGGGCAATCGGGGTATGGTGGGGCGGGGATGGGGCATATCAATTACCCTGAAGGGCAGGGCGGGGCAAGTTCGGGGCGGGGGCAGGGAACCCCGATCCGCCCTGTTGCCATCCCTATCAATATCTCAACAAACCTTAGAACGGACGGAACATCAAAAGGGATCCTAAGTCCATAATCTAAGTTCTCAATGTGATCCCAAACAAATCAAAGTAAACAGAGGTAAGGGACATGTTCGTAACATGTAGACAGTACCGGACGGTACAATTCGGAATCAGAAGCGATAAACAATCCAATCCTAAGTCAATTGTTATCCCCGGAGTCTCGTACAACTCTACTAAGTCAACAAAAAGGAATTAGGGTTTGGGATACTCGGACGGAACCTCTCCGTGCATAGATATAAAAAGGGTATCCCGTTGTCCTATTCCGTTCAAGATTGAGATGAATTGGAACCCGAGAAAACAGAAATAACTACGAGGAATCATCGGCTCAAAATGCTCCTCGTACAAAGTCAAATGAGTCCAAAAAGGTAGCCAGGGTTCCACCTAAGTCCATCCAGTTCTATGTCGAATGGGCCCTTAAGAAAGAACCCCAGTTCATCTGGTCGACCTCAAATAGGGTCGGTCGACCTCCTTCATAGCCTGTTGACATCCGGTCGATTGGGTCATAGTTAGAGTTGAAACATAAATGGGAATTGGCTAAGTTGTTAAGCTTCAGGAAGCCTGATTAAATACCAGTGTTGCCGGTAGACCGAGTGACCCCACTCGCTTAACCGCGTGGCTTCAGAAAACAGAATCAAACTTCTGTAACCGAATTGAGTTGGGGAGAAACTCCCTTTTCATCCACACCTGCAGACAAACACAAGAATAGGGCCTAGCCCTCTCCACATACATTCATACCCCCTCTCATCAAGTCCATCATCTAGTATCCATCCAACCAATCTAACCATCCAATTAAGAATCCATTTCATTAAACAATTAAACATAATTATCATGTTTTCCAAAATCAAAGGTAGCAATTGAGCATATGGTCATCTAAATCATCATCAATCATAAATCAAATGAGAGACAAACATATCCAAGCATATATATAAATATCTACTTGACTTTGGTTGAAAATGCCCAAATCCACGAATCATAGCCCAATGCCCAACAAACCAAACCTAAGGAAGTATTAGCAATATAAAAACTAAATTAAAACATAAACCAAAAGAAAGGAAGGCTCTAAGCTACCTTATCACACTACTATACCCAAAGTAAAATAACTCAACCTAAGGGGAAGATGAGCTTACAAAAAAGGTGGGTGGATGGAGGCTTACAAAAAAGGTGGGTGGATGGAGTGGAGGCTTGAAATTGGAGATTGTTGAGCTTGCGGGGTCCACGCGGAGATGATAGTGATGATTGGAGGTTGTGGGGCCCACTTGATTGGTGGCCCACTAGATTAGGGGGATGTTGCTCTTTGGTGGTCCATTGTCAAGAAGGAGGGAAAAGACAGAACAAAGAAAGAATGGAGGAAGAAAGAGACATAATGAAAAAGAGAATGGAATGGTGGAATGGGGAAGTCAACGTGAGTTGACAGTGAGTGGAGAGAGAAAATGAAATGGTGAGATAATGAGAGAAAATGAAATGGTGGGGTGGGTTAGATTGGTAAGATGAGTGAATTAGAGAGAAAAAGAAAGGAAGTAAGAGAGATGGAATGAGAAGGGTGCACGTTGGCAGCAAGGGGGAAAAATAAAAACAAATAAAGAAAGAGAGAGAAATGGTGAGATGGGTGAGGGGAGAAGTCAATCACGTGGCAGCAAGGAGGGTGGAGGGAGAGATGAGTGAAAAATGAAGAAAACAGAGAATGAAAGAAAGAAAGAAACAGGGAAAGAAAGAAATGAACAGTGAAGGGGAAAAATGGGAAAAGAACAGAGAGAGAGAGGTGGGGCTGATTCGCCGGAGATGGGGAAGCTCGCCGGCAGCGAGGTGGGTCCGGCGACGACGGGGCGGTTCCGGGACAATGGGGCGGCAGTGAGGGTTTGGGATAGATGAGATGAGGGAGTGGTGAAGGGAAAGCTTGGTGGTGCTGGCCAGCGGCAACGATGGCGGTGGCGTCGTCCGACGGTGGCGAGGAGAGTGAGAGGGAGAGAATGAGAGAGATGAGTGAAAGAAAGGGAGGGGGGCTGCTGCTGTTGTGAAAATTGGGTTTTTTGTGGGGGGGGGGGGGGGGGGGGGGGCGGCTGGGGGTTGGGAATTACCAAACAGCCCATGGGCCTTGGGTTGGTTTTGGGTCGGGTCCGGATCGGGATGCAACAAAAGGGGTACCCAAACAGTCTCGGACTCGCACGAGACTTCGCACGCACGATCCACACGTCAAACCCGACTCACTAAGACTCTAAACACACCTACTAACTAATCACACAATTAATTAATATTAATAGGAGATTAAGGGATGGGGCATTACATATCCACTTACCAGAATGAAAAGAGGAGAGATGGAGATAAAAATATCAATAATTCTAATAAAATCTTACTTTCTCTACACCCTTTTTTATATAATCATCAGAAAACTTAAAAGACAACTTCTAAGAAGAGTCCTGATTCAGCATAGAATTGAAAAGGCCTTTCTAAGAGATGTTTTAAGAATAATTTGACTGTTGATTTGATTTAAGTGCAATACTAAAGATTACAACATTTTTTCATATGTAGTTATTGTGAGAGAGACTGCTAAATAAAGATAGACATTTCATGTATGTTGCCTAGTGGGTCCCATGTACATGGCTCATTGGCTCAGACAAACTTCTGACTGCATCAATTAGTGTTCTTCTAGTAACAGAATTTATGCTGGATAGTTCTCTCTTTATAAATTACTGTCCAATACGTATTGATTCGGACTTGAAACATCTTGAATGTTGGTTGGGACCAAAGAAGGTAGACAAACTGTATTCCTTCTGATGATGCTTTTCTAATTTCTAATGCCTCTCCAGAATTTGGGAAATGGCTTCAGTGATTCACTGATTTAATCGTATTGTTTACTCAAACTGATGCCATATTTAGTAAATCTCAGTTGGGGTAAGAGAAAGATATATCTATTTATTTTTCTTGGCTATCCTTTTTCCTACTGTAACCATAATCTTTCTAGTCATATTTCTAAGTAAGTTGCTGGAAACCATTGTAGGTTTTGTAATTGTTGTTTTGCTTCTGCAGGTTTTTTTATTTTTATTTTTATTATTATTAAAAAAATGGAATTTGTATCTTTTACCTTTGATAGAAAATTGATTGGTAATATAAGTACTAGCAGATCTACAGAATTAGGACTTTTCAAATTTTTCGAATTAAAAAACTCTTCTCTAACCCCAGCTGTTATGTAACGAGAAAGCCTTTTGGAATGGAGAAACATGAACATGTATGTATATTTAGCTGTGTATTTACTATTTATACCCTAGAGATTTGTATGAAAAGAAAGAATAGTAATATAATTTTGTACCTTAGCTTGTCTATTTACACGGCATCAGAGCTCTCATCATCTTCAAATGAGAAAAAAGAAAAAAAGGAAAAAAAGAAATTATATGCACTAAACCACTTTGTTGCCACGAGCAGTTGCTAACATTGCCCTCTGATATGGATATGGCTCACAATAAAGAAGAATTTTTTTAAAACTAATTGTATCTCCTCTGTTTTTTTTTTTTTTTTTGCTGGAAACCTAATTTCCGGAGTTTCAGCATCTTTGATTGGATTCATGATAATGGAATGGATAATTGAAATAACCTTCCTTTGCTGATTTTTTTCTAGGGAACTGCTTCTTAATTATACATTTTCTATCATGTCATTTTTGCAAATTTGCAGCTCCAGTTGTAAGTGCAGAGCGTTTGAAGAAGTATATTTTCCACAAGATGTTTACTGAACTGTCACAGGGGCCATTCTGCATTGTCTACATACACAGTACTGTCCAGAAGGAGGACAACTCTCCCGGCGTATCCATCTTGAGGTGGATTTACGAAGAACTCCCACCTGACTTCAAGGACAGGCTTCATGTATTGTACTTCATTCACCCTGGGATCCGGTCGAGGCTGCTTTTTGCCACCCTTGGTCGCTTCTTCTTAAGTGGAGGGTCAGTTATGTACTCCCTTTATATCTTTAAGGAATTAATCAAATTGTGAGGGGCATTTGTTAATAAAATTAAATGATCCCATTTCCAGTTTGGTCCCACTGCTGGATCTTAGCACTATCCCATCAAGAGTGAACTGAGGAAATCATGATAAGCTTTAGCTTATATAATTTAATAATCCCATTGCCAGTTTATCCAGTTTATCTGTCTCAGTGAGTTTTACTGGCAAACCTTCACTGTCAAATGAAGACTCAACTACTGCAATTGTCTTCCTACTTGTTTTTAGATTCCCCTCATTTCAATAAAAAATGCTAACTGGTTCGTCCGAATTGCATTTGAGTCCCATATCATGGTCTGATGAGGTCATTTTGAAATAAGGTATTAATTTGTGACCAACTGGTTTTATGGTATTGTATTATGTTGTATTAAGTTGAACACAATAATTCTCTGAATGATACCAAGAATGGGCCGTTTCTCAGTCAAACATCTACGACTTGCTTGGTACTAACAAAACATCAAGAGCTTTAGTAATATCTTCTGCTGTCTAGGAATTGAGAATGATTTCTTTTATCTTTTTAGGCAAAAAACAATCACTTTTCCCTGTAGTTTAGATGTTTCAAGTGAAGTATTCTGTGAGGCCTAATCAACTCTTTCCTAGAAGGGCGTGGAGATTACAATTCCAAGGAAGATAATATAGTGCCTACCATTCAACCTGGAGTTTGGAAACCATTAAATTCTTTTTTAAAAATGATAAAATGATCTTTAAAAAAATAGGAAGTGATTTATATTGAATCTAAAATTCTAAAACACGTGTATTTTAATTATTACCAATGAATTTAAGTAGTAACAAGAAGCTGCATTTGTTTTTTTTTACTAAGTCGAATGAATTATACCTTCGATCTTTGAATGCTACAAACTTCCAAGAAATGCGATATTAATCTTCCAAAATCAGTGCAAATGGACCCCATAACCTCCCACAGCTTCTCACAATATTAAATATAAAAGAAAAAGTTGATCAACTTTTTTTTTTTTTTTGAAAAGCATGCAGTCTTTTTGGTGATATAAAACTCCACCCCATTTATATTCTCTACAATGAGGCCAATCCCTGACCAGTGCATACCCTCATACACAGAACTATAGTAGCACCTATCTCCCTCTACTGAACAAGTACAATAGCCACACACACTAACAGACACACTCCAGCCAATTGACATACCGTTTTATCCACCATTGGATTGAATAAAACAAAAAGAAAAAGAAAAATGAAATGTGTGTGACCCTAGTTTATGGGGCACATCTTGAAGATGCAAATCATGTGGGGAGGAACTAGGAAGATCTTGATGTGGATTGGCGGTTGGTGAAAAGTAGAAAAAGCATCCACATTGGATGATGATAAGCATATTAATGTATGCACACAAACTTATGTATACAGATACATATCTATATCTGTTGATCTATCAAGGGTTAGGTTTATCTGATCACAGATTGATATTCGATCCACCCCTGGTTGATTCCAAATCTGCCCATGTTCCTACCCTCTGTAAGTATCATGATCCGGCTGGGCCCCCCTGCATGCCAAAGTTCAGTGCTGTCTGTGTACCTAAAATGATTAGGTGAGCTATGTAGCTCAGGTTTTTATCAAGAACTGCAGCGCATGTGTGGCGCATCTTTGTTCCCATCTCCCTTCTAGCACCAAACTAAACCCTGTTAACTGGCACGCAGTCATGCACACACAGCTATTTTTTGTGGATAAATGCTCTAGACTGAGTATGACTTTAGCCATAACCAATAGTGCATCAGGCTTTCTATCCTAGAGTCCCTTTTATGTTATATTTGTTCTTTCACTTCAATCTCTGTACTCTGGACCTGCTATTTATATTACTTACAAAGAGTTACCACCCTGATGGGTTCATGCTGTACATCCTTTCCTTTTGATTCATTTTTTTTTTTTTTTTTGAACTTTTCCAAACAAAAAGATAAAAAGGTGCTATACAAATTTTTGATCTCTTTGCAGCTTATACTGGAAAATCAAGTATGTTAGCCGGTTGCAGTATCTTTGGGATGACATAAAGAAAGATCAGATTGAAATTCCTGATTTTGTTCGAAGTCATGATGATGTTCTTGAGCATAGACCATTGACGGATTATGGGATTGAACCGGATCCTCTCCATCTTACTGGGGTTCCAGCCATGGCATATTCGATGGGGAGGTATGAGGATAGATGGGCTTCTCAGTCATATTCATGACTCTTATTATTGCTTAAAAACATTCTCACTTCCAAGTATTGTATATACAAACTGTATCTTTGAATGGAAAACTCTGTTTGTGAACTAAATATACATTATGCGTATATGATAACGACACTATCTTAATCTAATGAAGGTGATATGCCTTCTTGTTGGATCTAGTTTTTGCACTTAAAATTATTTTCTAGCAGTTTTCATCTAACTCGTATTTTCAATTTTGTATTAGCATTACAGTTGTTATTTGAAATGCTTTAACTAATATGATCTAATTGTGGTTAGCAGAGCGTACATTTCCGAAATAGATGGAGAGATTTGGTTTGTGAGTTCTTAATGCCATTGCATGACATATGGTGGTGGAATTAGGACAGTTGAATTGCCATCTAGTTTTAACCTCCTTTATCTGGACTTAGGAGTTGTATATGCCACGGCATGACATATGGTGGAGGAATATTGGAAGTAGGACAGTTGAATGGGTCATGTTGTGGAGGAATTTTCAAATCTGGGTATGGACTGTGGGTTGATTCTGATATTTATGGGGAAGCAACCCTCCCAATATGTAAGAGTAAGGGTGATGGTGTGGGCTCCGGCCCAATCTATGAAACGATTTCTTTGATCCCGCGTTTAGAGGAAATCCGTGGTGGGTGAAGGTTTGATCCTACATAGGAAGAAAGAGTTGGTGAAACACTGGAAATTGCTTGTGATAGATTGTAAAATTAACCATATATAACGATGAAAATGAATGCGGTTTAGGTTGGTCCATACTGCACTTGGACTTGGGCTTTGGTCGGTCCACTATTCGCTTCCCTTTAGACATTTTCTTTCTAACACATGTGAGGTCATACGATTTATAAGAAAATTGACATTGAGAACACTATCAGACTATGGATTCTTGAAACACTCATTTCTAAGAGTACCGCCCATGTTACTACTAACAAATTTATATTTTTACATTCTGCTACACCATTCTGTTATGGAGTGCAAGGACAGAGATTTGAGACTCAATTCCATTCTAGGGATGATTGTAGTTTATGTGATATACATTCACCCACAGTGTCAGATCGAAATGTTTGATCTTGGCATTGAATTGGGTTGCTACTATTTTATGAATGGCGTGTAATACACAAAATACTTTTGTCACAAGATTTCAACAAATAAACCCAAGTACACCTAGTAGCGTCATAAATAAAAGAAATAATATATATATATATATATATATCCATTAATAGAAATAAAAGGAGCACACCACATGTCACTATGGATCAAAGAAATTGTTGTACTCTTTTTATCTTTATGATCAACTGGATAAGAGTTATCACATCTTTTGGCAAAGCGACATGTGTCACGATTTATTTCTACTATATCATTACTAGTGTTGAAGGGCCCGCGCCCAACACAGGCCTTTAATTGATGAGAGGAAATCGCAATTTAAAGTGAAAGTAGACACCAAGTAAATAAAAAAAATACATTTAATACAATTATAACAAAAATTCAAGAACAGTCACCATCTTTTGGTTCCGAAGGCTTCTCCTCCTTGGGCCTTGAGTTCCTTATACCATGCAAATGTTTTTAATGAAATTTTTTAAAGATTTATTAAATAGAATGTGTTTATAAAAAAGCATACGAAAGAAATACGATATGAAGGGCAAATGTATTTAAATAAAAAATGAATAGTGTTTATAAGTCTCCATCATTCAATTCATAATATTTATTGTGTCCATCAATTCCTTTAATTCATGTAGTTGTTTCACCCTATCCACTTGTCTCATCGCTTGAAGTTGTCTCTGCACATTGACTTGTCGAGGCATCCATTATTTTGTCAGCAACTATACTTGTATCAGCACCTGCGCATGTCTCAGCATGTGCGCTTGCACATTTACCATTGTTGACAGTTTCATAAATTTTCTTATCACATTTACTTCAGGAAAGTTGCACCAAAGGGGTTTCCATATGTAACATTACAACTGTGGCCTTTATTGCAATAAATTTAACCTGTATTTTTTATAAAAGAAAAATAAAAGTTAGATTGCACTACAGACTATTTAAAATTATTTTTATCAATTTAGAGAAGATGTATTTTAGTTTAACTTTACCTCATTGACTCCATTTTCCAATAATGAAAATAACTCCTGTAATGACAATATGATAGAGCTTGAGTCATCTAACAACGAAAGCTTATTACTGTAATTCAACGTTTGACTAAGATGTTAGTATTAACAAATGGAGATAAAATAAAGTGATGAAAAAGTTAACCATGTAAATAAAGTGTAAAATGTCAAATATCAAAACATTAACTAATGGATCTCAATGGCTTGGGAAAAACTATTAGAAATAAATTAAGTCTAAAAGTAATTCAATTTATGAAATCATTTCGTGTTAAGATCTAGACAAATTGGTCTTCATGCGATTGTGACATATACATATATGTGTTCATGAGCAGAGAACTTAATAAGATTAGAATGGAAGAAGTATTACTTTCCCAACTGTATGACACAGGAGTTCATGATTACCTTTTTAGTAGGCTCAGGAACTTCAAGGGTCTTGGTTTGAGAATTTATTGAAAACTTCTGGAGCAAATCTGTAGCTTCTGCACAACAGATAGTGAAGGAAACAGAAGATCCATGCAAAAGGATATTAATCTAAAGATGATTGTATTCCTTTTCAAACTTAAGCTATCACAGTTGCTATACAACAATTTCTCATAGAAAAATACCAACACAAAAACAAAGCAAAACAAAATCTATTATTCATAAAGTCTTGAAGTATAGGCGATGAGGTATTGTTTGAGTAACTTCGGTTGTGGCTTTGGTTGGCTGACAGGATATGTTGGAGAGGTGGTGAAGGCCTGTTTGGTTGGCTGGGTGTAGTGCAGGGTGTAGCAGGTGGGTGTAGGTGCAGGTGAGGGTGCAGTGAGAGAAGAAGGGAAGGATGAGGGAGGTGCTGGTGTTTGGTTGGCTGGGTGTAGTGCAGGGTGTAGCAGGTGGGTGTAGGTGCATGTGAGGGTGCAGTGAGAGAAGGAAAGAGAGAGAGAAGAAGGGAAGGGTGAGGGAGGTGCTGGTGTACAGGTGGGTGCATGGGTGTGGGGTGTGCAGGGAGAGTGCAGTGATGGTGGTGACAATGTGCAAGCAAGGAGGTGGAGAGGTCGTGAAGGCATGTTTGGTTGGCTGGGTATAGTGCAGGGTGTAGCAGTTGGGTGTAGGTGCAGGTGAGGGTACAGTGAGAGAAGAAAAGAGAGAGAGAGAAGAAGAAGAAGAAGAAGAAGAAGAAGAAGGGAAGGATGAGGGAGGTGCTGGTGTTTGGTTGGCTAGGTGTAGTGCAGGGTGTAGCAGGTGGGTGTAGGTGCAGGTGAGGGAGCAGTGAGAGAAGAAAAGAGAGAGAGAAGAAGGGAATGATGAGGGAGGTGCTGGTGTACAAGTGGGTGCATGGGTGTTGGGTGTGCAGGGAGAATGCAGTGATGGTGGGGTGGTGACAATGTGCAGTCAGGGATGTGAAGTAGTGATAGGGAAGAAAAAAGGAAAGGAAGGATAAAGAAGAAAAGGAAAAAAAAAAAAAGCAGAAAGAAAAAGAATAAGGGAAAAAGAAGGAGACAGAGAAGATGCGTGTGTGCAGGTGATGGAGTGTGTGGGTTGTGCAGGGAAGGTGTGTGCATGGAGAGTGGAAAGTGAGGAGGAGGTGATGGGCGCCTGCACAGTGGGCTGGGCAGGGCATGGGGGAGAAAGGGAGGATGGAGAGCAGAGGATGGAGAAGAGGAAAGGAGGAAGGAAAGAGAGGGAAGAGATGAAGGAGAGAGAGAGGGGAGATGGAGTGGGCAGAGCAGAGAGGAGGATGGCAGAGAGGGTGAGCGAGAGGGAGGGAGGGAACGGAGAGAGAGGAGAGAAAGAGAGGAAGGAGAAAAGGGGGGAGAGATGAAGGAGAGAGATGGGAGATGGAGTGGGCGGAGCAGAGAGGGAGATGGCAGAGAGGGTGAGCGAGGGCGAGATGGTAGAGAGGGAGAGAGGGAACGTAGAGAGAGGGTGAAGCAGGGAGAGAGAGAAAGAGAGAGAGAGGGTGAAGCAGGGACAGAGAGAAAGAGAGGAAGGAGAATAGGGGGAGAGATGAAGGAGAGAGAGAGGGTGAGCGAGAGGGAGATGGCAGAGAGGGAGAGAGGGAACGGAGAGAGGGTGAAGCAGGGAGAGAGAGAAGAGAATAGGGGGGAGAGAGAGAGAGAAAGAGAGAGAGGGTGAAGTAGGGACAAAGAGAAAGAAAGGAAGGAGAAGAGGGGGGAGAGATAAAGAGAGAAGATTGGCGTTGCTTGCTGGGGAGGAGAAGGGTTTATTGAGAGATTGGATTTTCTTAGTAATAGGGATCTTATGGATGGAGAGATTTTAGGGTAACTCAAAGCATGGAGAGAGAGAGATTTTAGGGTATCTCAAAGCTGCTGCCACGTGTCATCCTCCCAGAAACCTCTTTATGCCACGTGTCGCTCTCCCAAGAAAAGTCTATTCTCTTTATATATATAATTGGTATTTAAATGAGGAAAAACACACTTAAGTCTTTTAATTGTAGCATGACCAAAAATGACGATGCCCAAGTGGCCTCAACAGTGCTCATTGACTCTAATGCAACCGAATTTCTTTGAGGGGCTTTTTGGAAATTTAAGCCATTGTGCTCACAGCCACTACCAATCGTTGTCTCAATTTACGGATCCTGAAAGTCATAGTATAAAGGGTAAAATGTAACATTGCAGTTATGTGATTTTGTAATTGAACTCACAGAGTAGATTGTGCAAAAACTGGGCAACATGTAAAACATAGTTTAGGGATAAGGCATGATTCACATGCACTATCCCCTTCTTACCTAGGACTTTAGTATGGTTACTATTGGCAACTTTAACTATCTCAAGAGAAGGCAGTAATGTGTAAAAGGTGAACTAAAAAATGTATAATTGTCAAGTGATTAGTAGCACCCAAGTCAATAATCCATGATGGAGTAGAATATGTTGCTACAGTAGCCATATGCGATGTAAGTACAGCTGAATGAGATGCTACACACTCCGAACCCGATTAGAGATTAAACAGGATCCGGGGTATGAAATTTAGGGCTAACTAAAAATGTTTTGCCCTTAATGCCCAAGGATTGAAGTCCGCTGTGAGGATTGTGTAGTTGAGCCTTATTAACAATTAATCAACGGGACTTGTCTAGTAAATACAACATTAAACCTGTAAGAATATCAAGACAAATATAGATTTCATCCCATTATATATATTCAAGTTTCAAAAGATCAAACATATAAAGTTTATACATATCAGGACCATTCCAAAAACCTAGGTTCTGGTACAAAAGATATACAATGCTGAGATAGACAAGTCCAAAAGATCTAAACCAAAAGATGAAATGAAGTGGTATGATAGAAGATATCCCCATGTAACGTGCAATAGTGTTGGGAGTGATGACGCTAAGCTACGTCATTGGCACCACACTCTCGTACATTCTCCTCCTCTCCCGGTTGAGGATCATTTGGGATTGCCTCGGCATCCGGGTCACTGTAATAGTAGTAGGTGTCCTCTGCACACCATGGAATAAAGGATCAACAATGTGTTAGCAAGTAGATAAGCAATATACATTATTCATAACATGTTTCAAATGAGAATAAAGACAAGTACATGATTATGTGATATCAAATTACAAGCTAGGCACAAGCATGAGTAATATGAAAATCAAATAACAATGCAAATCCTAGCAAGATAAACAAGATTAACCATCCATGAAATGTAATGCCAAGCAAGAGGAGACTTTGAGGATGTCCTAGCCATCTCACGGGGGTATAAGTGATGTTCTAGCCGACTATAAATACCCAAATTCCGGCTCTAGGGGGATCCTAGCTTCCGATTCTAGGAATAGCAGTACGGTCCTAGGCCGCTTCCAGCTATTCGCGCCATGGACGCCGTCCAAAGCAGACTGCCCACCCTAGTATCCGGTAACCGGCCCACTCTGTAATCATTAGTTTGCAGCTCGTCATGAATGCAAAATGATGATGATGGTTTGTATACGACATAAGTTTCAAGACAAATATACGTGGATAGGTTCCCAAGTATAAAATAACAAGTTGAGGGCTACTCCAAGTCAAGCCAAGATACAAATCAAGTTCCAAGTTCCATGAGTATTCCTCTTTCAAGTCTATCCATACGTGTTAATCAATACAAGACAAGGTACCTAGGGATACACTCTAAGTCCGGTCGAATCATAATTCTACAAGTTAAGTTACAAGTTATACAAGTATACAAGGTAGGGTGTACAATGTACGACAAACTACGGATACAAGATTTACGAGTCAAGAGTGAAGAACAAGCCAAACCTAGGTCAAGAGTTGTCCATCGTATACCGAACATATCCCCAACATAGTACATGCAGAGAATGAGTCAACGGTGTCCTAGTTTGGCGTGCCCATGGTGTATGAAAGTTGTTGGGCACCAATTAACTCATTTCCACAAGCGTTCGGCCAAGTTATGTTGATATACGGAAAATCTCGAACAACCAACGAAGCACACCAAGCCAAACGTTCTCCGTTTTCATTTCCCCCAATTAGTCATGCGAGGGTAGGGTCAATAAGTTCCAACCTAGGGCCCAAACTAGGTTTAGAATCCCTTTCCAAAAGAGATGAGGGCTTGGTTCATTGATCCAATGCCAACTTACTTTCCTAGTCTATGATGATCAAGATAAGTATACCATTGGATTCTACGTCTTGAGGGCTTTCCGACGATATGTAGAACTCCAAATTCCGACGAACGGGTCAAAAGTTATGGATTCTGGAAGGTGGTCGTCCTGAGCCCGGAGTAGGTCGCTCGAGCTAACAAAAGTTCGCTCGAGCAAATTGGTCACAAAACCTCTTTGGCTCGAGCGAACGGAGGTCTGCTCGAGCCAATTTTCCTAGAGGCTCCTTGGCTTGAGCGAACTGAAGGTTGGCTCGAGCCAAGTGCCCAGAATTACATAAAATGACTCATTTTGTAGTTCAAACCTTGGGGAATCAAATCCCCTCTCCTCCAAGACCATCCCTGTAAGAAAAAGAGCCTCCTGCTCTCTCCACATCCATTCCATTCCTCCCATCAACAAGCCCAACCATTCAATTAAGGTCCAATCCCATTAAATACCTAATCTAGCATGTGAAATCCAAATAAACATAGACAAGCTTGGCATTATAGGTTGCTAAACAATTGCATTGTCAAAAGTGAAGATAATATATATGCATGAGCAATAGATAAAGTTAATCTACTTGCCTTCACCAAAGAGAGTGAAAAGAATGAGAATTTGAGAAGATAAAGGAGGTAGGAGAGCTCTCCACTCACACCCTAGCCAAACTACTTCCAGAAAACCCTTCTCCTACACCCAAAGAACACCAAGGAAGAAGAAGAAAAGAAATCTATCAACATGCAACATCCCTACAGAAATGAGAAAGGAAATTAGGGAAGAAATGGTTGATGAAAACTCACCAAATTTAAATAAAGATGTGGAGGAAGAAGAGATGAAGAGATTGGTGAGCTTGGTTGACCTTGAATCCCTTCTCCAATGACACATGCAAGAAGAAGAAGTGAAGAGGGAGGGAAGAAAAAGTTCCAGCAGTTGCGATGGAAGAAGGAATCGAATGAAAGAGCTGGAATGGAGTTAAAACTGAAGGATGGAGGGGGAAATGACTCAAATGCCCTATTTGAGTGAATTAAAGAAATGTGATTATTTGAGGGACTTCGGGGCGACAAATAGTGACGAGTCAAGAAGGAAAAGTGATGAGCGCGACGACATCTTTCCAACGGACCCAAATTCGGCGAAAATGGAATTTTTCGAAAAATACCCAATTTTCCTATTAATCTTAACCTAACCCTCTATTAAGACTAATCGCACTCAGAATCAAATTAAAAACTTCGCAAACCACTTTCTAATGATAAAAGAAACTTGTTTAACTACTAAACCCGCCTAATTAGCTAGAATTACAATTAATTAGGCTAATTGCCAATATTAAGAAATGAAACACCCTATTAAGGTTGGGGACCTTACATACACCAGTTGAGTGCGATACGCCTTTGCCTTCTAGTGCTTGTAGGTGATGGCGTAGTGCTTTCTGCTCCTCCCTTAATGCTTAGATTTCATCATTGACCTTCAACGTCCCCTTACTTCATACGTTTTCTCTAGAACCAATATAATCACCTCGTGACGTCTCAGCTGAAATTGCAATTTTGACATTCGGAGGTTGACAATATAGATCCCAACATGTATCTTTAGTATGACGAGCTCTCCCACAATGAGTACAATTTGCTCTATCTCGGTCTTTACTCGGTGGACAACCACGATCTCCATGGCCTCCACCACTAGCACCACCGCCGCGGCCTCTACTACGTCCACCATCACCTCTGCTTATAGGATTCATTATAGCAATTGCGGATCTTTCTTGGCTAATTTGCAAAGGAATAGAGTCTAACATTGCATCAAATAGAGTATGACATTGCATCATGTCTGACTTTCTCATTTTTAGGGAGTGCAAACATTGTCTCAATAGATGGAAGAGGATACTGGCTTAAAATATGTGCCTGCATATTCTCATTCTCTGGATTCAACCTAGGTGTGAAAATCTGGGTCGTGTCGGCAAAAGTAGGGCCCAGCCGTGCCAGGGCCGAGCCAGTACGGCCCATGATAATTATGCGGGTCGTGCCGTGCCTGGCCCAGGGCCACTGGGGTCAGCCTAGCACGGCCCAGGGCATGGCTCTGGTCATGCCATGCTGGGCCGGGCCCTAGTTGAGCCTGGGCCATGGGCGGCCCACATATGCCCCTCCCTTTTTTTTTTAAAGTTCTTTTAAGCCTTAGAGACTTAGACATTTAGACTCTTCACTCTTGGTCTTGGACCAATTTCATTAAAATAAAGAAATTAAGAGAAATAAAAAGTAGAATAACAGTAATGATGTTTTGAAAAAATACATCAAATAAATTGTATTTCCTTGAAATTTAAGTTACAAAAGTTCAAAAAAATTACATGTTTGAACTTGGATCAATATATATAATGAAATTCAAACCTTCTGATAAATGAAAAAAGAATTACAACTTTTAAAACCTATGATACATTCTAAAAAATAAATTACAACTTTAGAAACCTATGATACACTCTAAAAAATAAATTACAACTTTAAAAACCTATGATACATTCTAAAAAATAAATTACAAGTTGAAAGCCTATTATACATTCTACAAAAAAATTATACTATGATATATGTAACGCCGCTAGCTCGTCTTCTATTTCGATCTCATCATTATCGATGTGTTGTTCCCTATCATGTACTTGATACTAATCCCGTAAGCACATGCATGTCTCAACTGTTTCTTCTGTAAGCATAGTCCTCCTGGGATTAATAAGGCGCCCACTTGCACTAAATGTTTGCTCTGATGCAACTGTAGACGCTGGTATTGTTAATATATCACGGGCTATGGCGGAAAGCACGGGAAACTCAGTTTCGAATGATTTCCACCATGCCACAAGATCAAAATCATCTTCTTCATCATCCGAGATTGCAATAGGATCGCTCACCAGGTACATTGTTAATTCATTAAGGTTGTAAGATCCTCTGGAAGAAGAGGAGTTACTTCTTTGAGATTTCCTCATAATACTCCAAATAGCCTTCTTTTTTCCTTTATGTACTTGGGAATGGCCTGTTGGGACGGTGGGTGCTATAGATCTACCTAATCGGGTAGCATAATCCAAATAAAGTGTTTCTAATCGTTTCTTAATTGTTGTCATATCATTTATATTAGTTGTATTCATATTATAGTTTATTTCATCAAGAAGGGTTTCTACACCTTGTAATTTCAATGTAGGGTCTAATGCAGCAGCTATATAAAATGTTAAAGGAGCTGTTCTCCAATATGATGAAAACTTTGCCTCCATTTGTGCACACATGAGTTGAAAAATTGGAAAATCTCTATACTTTTTAAAAGTAAGACTTATTTCATAAAAATGGGTTAAAGCTTGATTTGATGTGGGATAATATACCCCGGAAAAAATAATGTTGCATCATGAAAAACTTCTATACAATCTCTTATTATCTCAAGAAGGGTCCATTTATCATCACTTAAAAAAATATTTTCATGCTCCAAATAAAGTTGGCAATATTGATTTAGTGCCATTTTATAGGCACATGATTCTTTTAACATTTGATAGGTAAAATTCCATCTATGCTTTACATCATATGATATTTTCTTTATTCTTAGATTCAAATTTACACATGTCCCTCCACCATTGTTTTCGCGAGGGAGAACAAAAAATGTATCCTATAATCCATTTAACAGTCTCTAAATCATCTCTAATTAATTTCACCCCTACTTGTACGATAAGATTTATGATGTGACATGTACATCTATTGTAAAATAAATCTCCATTTAAATCAAGTTGAATCGAATGTTTTAGTAAATCTACTGCGACATTGTTAGTGCTTGCATTATCTAAAGTTATAGAAATTTTTTTATTTTCAATTTTATATTCTCTAAGTTTTTCAAGGATGCTGGACCCCATCATAGCACCAGTGTGTGGAAATTCTAGCATAGAAAACGAAATAATTCTTTTCTGCATCACCCAATCACTATCAATATAATGTGATGTGATTGCAATGTACCCCAGATTTTGTTTGGAGGTCCATAAATCTGAAGTTAAAGCCACTTTTCCAGGTAAATTTTCAAAAATATTTTTTAAATTATCTTTTTCTTTCAAAAAAGTTTTTATTGCATCATTTCTAGCAGTAACTCTAGATATTTTTTGCCATGAAGGAACAAAGGCAGACCTCAAAAATCTTTCAAAACATCGGTCTTCGGAAAGTATAAATGGAAATTGGCGACAAATTATAAACTTAATAAGTTGATATCTAGCATTAGTAGGGTCATAACTGAAAATTCCTAAACCCCCAGATGAATCTGTTTGAGAAAGTTGTGTTTGAACCATCCCACCTCTTTCCCCATCGTTGGCGGTATTCGTGTGTTTGCTCATACACGTTTTCATGTGTCTATTAAGGTGGCCAGTGCAACTTGATGATTTGCCACTGAGGAGATCTTTGCAAAAATTACATTGTGCCTTTTCCTTTGTTCCTCCTGTGGGACTTGGGACAGTAATTTTAGTAAAATGAGCCCATACAGGAGAAGTCAATCTTGATTTTCTCTTCTTTTTAGTTGTAGAAACCGAAAATGCAAGATTTTGGGGACTATTACTATCTACTTCTATGCCCTGAGTTTGATCTAAATCAATAAATTCAGGATCTTCCTCATTTAGAGAGAAGTCAAGGTTGAAAGGTTGTGATGGTCCAACCATTTTTCTAAATAAAAGATAATTTTTTTAAATAAATAATTATGTATAGTGTGTTTTTTGTGATAATTTATATAAGAAAGGGGAGAAGATGAGACTTAATATATAATATTACTATGTATATTATTACTAAATAAAACTCAAAATTAAAGATAATAAATACCTTTATGAGAGAGGGAGAGCTAATGGAGAAGTTCTTCTTAGTTGAATCCTCCACTTTAGAGAAGTCACCCTCACTCTTCACTTCGTAGAAAACTTTGTGTAGAGAGCTTAGACTTTAGAATGAGACTTAAGAGAGCTTAGAGCCTTAGAACTTTAGAGGGAGTGTAGAGAAATGAGAGAGTAGATGAGTGTAGAGAAATGAGAGGAATGAGGGCTATTTATAGAATTCCTAAGTGATAAAATGACATAAAATACCCCCTCATATGACCGTTTTATAGCAGTTGGGGGAGTATAATGGTAAAAAATGATCAAAAGACAATAATACCCCCATTTGACCGTTTATAGTTGGGGGGGGGGGGGGGGGGGGGGGGGGGGGTTGGGGTTTAAAAATATAAAAAAACCCATTTGACCATTTTTTTAGGAGGGGGGGCATTTTTCAAAAAATAGAGTCGTTGGGCTCTGGCGGGGGCCGGGCCGGGCCGTGCCTCGTGCTGGGCCGACTGGGGGCTTGGGGGATCTGGCCCAGCACGGCACGGATTTTAACCACGCCGTGCCTCGGGCCTGGCAGCCCCTAGTCCAACATGGCCCAGTGGGACTGCTAGGCTAGCCCGGCCCGGCCCGGCGACCAAGTCAACGGGCCCAGGCACATTTTTTTCGTGTCGGGCCCGTGCTGGACCTGGGCCGCCTGCCCATATTTTCACCCCTAATTCAATCCCACAAGAAGATCATAAATGCATTGTACCAATAGTGTTTTTCTTTTTTTATTCTTTCCAATAGTGTTTTTCTTTTTTTATTCTTTCTCACAATAGGAGTTACGAGTTAGATATAGAATAAGCTTATACCACATCCCTCTTTATATGCACAATAGTCACCCAAACCAAATATCTCCTTCTTCAAATTGCGCCCATTCTCTAGTTAATTGATAAATTCTTGCATGATTCTTTTTTTTTTTTTTTTTTTTAGAGTAAGCCATCTCAATCACATTCTACAACTCATATGTAGTTTTATAATAACAAAAGCTCTTTGAAATCAGAGCTTCCATGGAGTTCAAAATCCAATACATTGTTGTTCCAAGTACATATAGAATTAGTTCAGTATTTAGGAAACAAGTTTGCACTATAGAAAATCTGAACAATAGCAATACAAAATATAATCTTGAAATGTAAATCCACTTACAGTTTGAAGGCAGAAAACAGAGTACTGTTGTTGAAGTTATGTAATATGAAAATCAATAGAAGTGAGTTGATCAAAGCTAGTGTTAGACACTATGTCCACAAATTTCGCCCCTGTAACAGTACTTACGAGCTTCAGTGATGTTTGTTTCCCATAATACAATGATCAAATTCACATAGTAGTAGCACTACAGACTATGTGACAGGCGAACCAAAAGTGCGACAGACTCTCTCTAGACTCTGACTGATGACCCAAATGTAATGCAACATCAGTGAATGAATGAACAAAAAGGCATGGATGAGATGGGTTGATATAGCTTGCTTCAAGACTCTTCATGTGGTTGCATCTGTTTAGAACAGTGACTGTTCAGTGAATAGACAGATGCTTCTTTGGACACACCTCTTGGGTTGGACACACCCTTTCAGCTGCAGACGGACACACCGCTTCAGACACACCCCATCTGGAAAAAGAAATTTCCAAAAAATATAATGGGTAGTGGGCCAAGCCAGGTGCGTGTGTGGTGGTGAGCCCACTTTGGTTTAAGTCCTCAACTATGTCAAAAACGTCCAAAAAGCCACACCATCCTTTGCACAAGGACATTTGGATCAAGACCTGGTGGCACGGGTATGTGGTCATGATACTCGTGGACACGTGAAGGGCATGTGTTCAGGAATTTCTAAGTATGCCATTTCTCGTTCAACTCCTTATAAGAAAGCATTAGAGCGGGAGAAGAAGTCGAATGTCACCTTTCATACTAAGGTGGAACAACTGAAAGAGCATGTGAGGGCAATGCAACAAATTCTTGCATCTCGTGGTGGGGGACATGCGATTTTCGAGTAATCATGGGAGTTTATCTCAGGTATTTTATTTATTTTACGTTAATAATATATTCCCTAACATAATTAAATATCGTATTGATGAACTAATCACTTTTCCTAATATATAATATATGTAGGTATGGCAAGATTCTTCACGTTAGGAGGCACAATCCGACCAGGCAACCACTAATCAATCAAGTTCACGTTTGCTAAAATTGCTGCATCTGACAAAAAAAAAAAAAAAAATTACATGTGTTGCATATGGAAGACAATCAAATGAGTCTGTCGAGAATCAAGTTGGAAAATGATCATTTTAGACGAGATCGTTGATGGGAATGTTGACTTGATAAACAAACGAGGAAAGACGGAAGATCTCACACCAGACGATGCCATAGATTGGCCTGAATTTAGGATCATCTTCATTTAACATTTTCAATTGAATATTTTGAGATACTAAATTAGTGATGGATGGTTACATTGTTAATTATGTTAATGTTTTAGTTGATAGACAGTTGATTACTGTATGGTCGTTTGAAATAATGTTGGATGTTTTATTATTATATACATGTTTGGGTTGGATGTTTTGGAAGACCCATTTAGTTTATTGTTATGGAAGACTCATTTAGTTTATTGTTATTGGTATAAAATATGTGCATTTTTAATTTTTTTATTTTAAAAATATTTTTTAAAATAAAAATGAAAAAACCTTAGCCATTGGCATTTTTTTTTTAAGTCGAAACAACTATGGCTTTGTGTGTGGTTTTATTTTTTTGTTATCCACATGTAATGGCTGTGGTAATTTTTAGATTTGCCACAGGTTCGAGTTATGGTTTTTTTTTTTTTTTTTTTTTTTTTTTAAAGTCAAAACAACCACGGTTTTGTGTGTGGTTTTATTTTATTGTTATCCACATGTAATGGCAATGATAATTTTTAAATTTGCCACGGTCATATCTATGGCCAAAAGGGAAAGATGGTTGTGGTTTTTAGCATTTTTTGACGTAGTGCTCCCTCTTCCACAAAGTGGGATGCCCCTTGGGGCTCATCTTATACTACCAAGGCAAACATATTTATATCCAAAGAATGTTTTTCTCCCAAGCAATGTGGGATGTAAGTTCACCACTTCTTTTTGTTTCCATGTATACCATGTTCAAGTAGTAATGTTAGGAGGCAATTTCTCATTCACTCCTCAATGGATTAGAGCGATCCAATACATGTTCTTAATCTACTCATGGAGTATAACATATTCCCATGTAGTCCCACCTAATAGGATAAGTGGGGCTCACTTTTATTTTGACTCAAAGTTGACCAAAATAATGGGTGCTCTAACCATTTTTTCCAACAATCCCCCACATGAATGAAATTAACAGAAAGTAATGAAATGATATGCAGACACAAAGAGAGAGAGAGAGAGAGAGAGAGAGAGAGAGAGAGAGAGAGAGAGAGAGAGAGTACATTTATAGAGAAAGGAAGCTTGTGGCCTTGAACCTTCCCTTGTGAATTACTTTTGGATTTACTGGTTGATTAGTGAACATGATGTCTTGAACTACTCAACCTTTTGCATAAACCGAGATAATAGAGTTCACACAGAATCTTCCTAAACACAGTTGGTTCTCATGATTGTGTTCATTTTGGCCCTGGACAATGTCTAGTTTCATAAGTGCTTTAGAGAATTTTAGCCTTATCATTGTTTTAGAACTGGCCCAGTTCACACTCACATAGGTGATTCTTATTAAGAGTACCCTGCTATACCCCATCCGATTAGCCAAGATATAGGAATCATTAAAAGCATTGCTTACCCTAATTACCTCTGCAGGTACCACTATTAACATCATAGTAATGCGCAGGATATTTTACTTCCATGGTGATATCGTTAAGTCACACACAATTCGATTGTCCCTTTGAACCTATATCTTGGCATCTCCAGTCAACTAGGTTGGGTTGCCATTATGGCGACTTTTTCATTCATAGGCTTTAAACCCATTCCCCTCGATGAACGGTTTACTTGCGCTCTCACTAAACCTTTGGTGAATGTAACCGCAATGTTATCTATTGACTTTATGTACTTAATCGTTATAATGCCATTAGAGAGTAATTGTCTTACGATATTATGCCTCTGACGAATATGTTGAGACTTACCGTTATATATTTTACTCTATGCCATTCTTATTGCTGATTAACTATCGCAATGAATACATATAGGAGGCATAGGCTTTGACCACATTGGAATATCTTCTAGTAATTGAAGAAGCCACTTAGCTTCTTCGCCAGCTTTATCCAGTACAATAAAGTCAGATTCCATAGTGAATCTAACGATGCATATATGTTTAGAAAATTTCCATAATACCGCTGCACCACCAAGTGTAAATAGATATCCACTTATGGACTTTGAATCATTGGTATCTGAGATCAAGTTAGCATCACAATAGCCTTCAAGTACAGCTGGATATCTCGAGTAATGCAATCTATAGTTTTGGGTGTATTTTAAATATCTTAAAACCCTAACTATAGCATTCCAGTGGTTTGATCCTGGATTACTTGTGTATATACTCAATTTACTAATATTAGGACGAGTACAATGTTAGAGATTTTGTGTATTGCAATTTGATGGATGCACTATTCATTTTATTCATCATTTGAATTCACACACATGCATTGTTTTAAAAAAGCTTGAAATCTTGATTTATACATGCATTGTTTTAAATCTTGTACACCTTATGATTTATGCATGTTTTGGTTTTAAACATTGGATGCATTTTTAGTTTTAAAAAGGATTTTATAAATCAAGCTAGCCATTTGTTTTAAGCTTTCAAATCTATTTAGGCTTTTTACGTTTCATGATTTTAAAGCACTTGGATTGGTTTAAATCATGTTTCCATGCTTGGTTTAATGGCCCAAAGATCCCACAAGATATTTACTTTGAAAAATGCAAAAGTTGGGATTTTTGTCTTAGGCTGTCGGTCAACCGACAAGCTGAGCGTCGGCTAACCGACAAGTGAGCCAAGGGCAACCGATGGATCTATCGGTTAGAATTCCAGAGAGCTACAAATTTCAGATCTTCTCTGTCGGTCAGCATGTCGGTTAGGGCTCGGTTAACCGACCTTGTTTCTGAACCTGACCGAAGCTCTCTTGGTTAGAAAACCAGAGAGGAGTTTTCTGACCAAGTTTACATTGTCGGTTAGGGTGTCGGTCAGGCCTTGGTTAACCGAACATTTCGGCTAACCGAACCATGCTTTATGGTCAGCAAATTTTCGAAAATATGACCGTTGGCCTGTGACCGTTGGGGGTGTCGGTTAACCGACCCCTGGATGTCGGCTAACCGACAGGTAGCCGTTGAGCAACTTTTTCTATAAAAAGAAGCTCATTCCTTAGCCCCAAGTGATGATATTTGAAGCCCTTCTTGAAGATTTTGAGGGAAAAGAAAGGGGATCAAGCTAAAGAAGGCTAAGGGTCATTAAGGAAATCTAAAGCTTGGATTAATGAAGTTAAACCACCAAGTAAGCTTTGCCTTTTTATAATCATTGTTTTATGCTTTGTTTAATCTTTGGTAAATGATTTTAGCATATAAACTATGATGTGTTGAATCCTGTACTCCTTTAATCTTTGATTTAAGTCATTGGATTCTTCACCTTGATCTCTAAACAAGTTTGTTTTAATACTTTATAAAACATGTTTTGTCAAAACCTTTGATTTGTTTTATAAACATGTTTCATTAACTTGTTTGAATCATCTTTGTGGTTTTCATTCATTTGAACTTTAGTTAAATTAGTTTGTTTTTGAAAACAACATTGAATATGCATCACATGTTTAGGCATAATTAATTTCATACAACTTGTGAGCTTTTGATTTCATATCTTCAACAAGTTTGTATTTGGTACATGTGATTTGCATATTACTTCAATCAAATCTTTTTATGTGTATTAAACTTTTAATTGCTTCAAGCATAAATTGATTAAGCTTTATTTTAAAACTTGATTGAAGTTTCCACACACTCGCTTCATAAGCATTCATCTTTGTATTTTATAGTGTTTGTGTGAGTTTGTTTTACACTTTCATATTCGCCTAATCTAGAGGCAATTAAATTGAGCTTTAATTGTAATCTCTTAGAGTGCTTTGTGAAAACACTTTCTTGAGATAAATCATTTGATTGCAAAGGTTATTGCTTAGCCTAAGAAAAGCATTGAGTGAAGGTTATTGCTTAGCCTAGAAAAGCATCTTGTATAGGTTGTTGTTAAGCCTTGAAAAACAACATTGTAAGGCTATTGCTTATCCTTGGAAAGCATATTGTAGTGGTTATTGCTTAGCCATTTGAAAAGCATAAATAGTGGAAATCCGGTGGGGTGTAGATTCACAAGCCGATAGTGGATGTAGGCATTGAGGCCGAACCACTATAAATGATTGTGTTATGGTGAATGCTTTTGTGGTGATTGTTGTTGTTTAGCTTCCGCATTTTATTTGTTAATCATCACAAGTGGTTAATTGTTTTTAAAAAGTTTAAAATTGGCATAATTGGTCATTAAGTTGTAGCTCACCCTATTCAACCCCCCCCCCCCTCTAGGGTTAGGATCCTAGACTTTCAATTGGTATCAGAGCCTCGTGCTCTATATTTAGGATCAAGTGTTTTGGAACTCTTGATTATGTGTAAAAACCTAGAGCTTAGACCCTAGTTGGATTAATCTTGAAAATCATTAAAATGGATTCCACTAAGATAGAGTGTGTAGATTCCCTTGTAGATTCTTCTAGTCTCCTTCTTCCATCCATTGGAGATTCAAATCTTGAACATAATGAATATCAACTTGAATCAAGTGAAGAAGAAAATAAAAATTAAGATGATCTTCAACAAGCATATGATGATTTGTATATCTTATACTTAAAGCTTGTTAAAAATCCTAATAAGTTAAAAGTAGAATCTAAAAGACTAAACAAAGAATTAGTCACTTCAAAAGATGAACTTAGAGAGAAGGATGAAGTCATACAATGCCTAAACTCTAAGTTTATGATCACTTTACACAACTTGTCTAATGCTCAAAATGAACAAAATAAAATTGAAACAAATAATGATGAGCTAAAGAAAGAAAATTTGAGTTTAAGAGATACACTAAAAAGACAAGATAAAAACATTATCCATCTAGAATCAAAATTAAAAATTTCTATGGATAACTTGTCAAAGGTACAAGAAGAATTAAATGTATATAAGATAAGTTGTGATAATCTTCTCAAAGAAAACACAAATATAAGTGATCATCAAGTTGAAGACATTTCTAATTTAGAATCCAAGTTAATAATCATCAAAGAAAATTTATTAAAAACTCAAAGTGATTTAAAAACTTTACAACTTGGATCTAATGTGAATGAACTAAAACTTGAATTAAAACTTGCTTATGAAAAGGTAAACAAGTTTAATGGAATTGAAATTAAACTAATGAAAGTTATAAATGAAAATTCAATTCTTAAAAACCAAGTCACTCAACTTGAGTCCCACAAACATAAGTATGAGTGCAAATTTACCCATGGTGAAGAAAAATTTGAAAAACCATTTAGATTGGGTAAATCTCAAGGAGATAGGACGGGCCTTGGATTTAATAAGTATACTTTACATGGTCCTAAATTCACCAACACCTTTGTGAAAGGTGAGTCCTCTCTCTCTAGCACTCACACTAAGATGCTCACACAAAAATGTCATTATTGTGGTAATGAAGGGCATTTCAAATTTGAGTGCAAACTAAGAAGAAGCCATGTGTCTAAACCCATCTATGAACCTAAGAAAGTAAAATCTAACTCTATGATGGATAAGACACTAAAAATCAAAGAAGACTCCAAGAAGATTAAACAAGTTAAACCTATTAAAAAGGAGTCTCCTAAGATAGATTCTAAAAAGCTTAAACAAGTTAAAACTAATATAAAAGAATCTATCAAGAAAAGCTTCTCAACCTACCTCCCCTAACTCAACAAATGAAAGAACTTTTGAAGAAAGTTGCAAAGTTAAATCTAAAATTCGAAAGTCAATTAAAGGGAGGAAATAAGAAGAAAAAAAATCAATCCCCTACTAAGAAAAGTCACTAACCTCAAAAGACTAATCACCAATCAAAGCTAAAATTAGTCAAATCTCATTATCATGGTGATAAGTCTAAATTGAAAATTTATCAAGTCAAATCTCCTAAAGTTGGTGAGACTTTTAAGATAGACCTCAAAGACCAACCATCTCAAGACCTTAGGTGGATTCCTAAAGTTAGATACTTAGACAAACCTTAAGGCCTTGGAACTCATTGACCAACCAAACCTTTTTAGTTAAATCATATTGTTGGTCATGACATATTTGCATTTGTTTCTTTCATAGTCACAGTTATTTAAATGCAATGTCTATTTATGCTCAATTGATTTTGTCTTCATGTACCTTTCTAGTTAAATATCATGGTTTTCAAAATCATTTGATTATAATTTCATCATTATAGATTTGCTTTTTGCTCTCATTTAGTTATATCTTTTGCAGTGCATTTCTATATATGATCAATTGATTGTGATTTCAAAAGCTTTTGTAGCTAGATTTTTTTTTATAATCAATTGATATTTTCAAATTCATTTTTTTGATTGTCTTAGTTAAATTATTTTGAAAAACAAATGATTTAGATTTTCCATGGATTCTTTCTTATGGAAAGTTATTGTTTTGAAAAATTAACTTGTATGCGTTTCAAATAAGTTATATCTTTTACAATGCAAGTTGAAAAATGATTTAAGCCTCATTACTACATTCTTGATGAAAAATGAGGATTGAAAATTGATTTTCATTCTATGCTTACTAAGTTAGTATTTTGATATGAAAATTCAATTCCTTGATTTACTTGAATTTCAATTGGTTAGATCTTTATAGTTATATTCTTCAAAATTGAATGTGTTTTTGATAAATGCATTTTTCCAATTGATATCAAGTTTGAAAAGTTTTTAAGTCAATTTGTATGAGTTTTTGTAGTTATCATTGATTACAAATTGAAATTTGATATTAGTTCACTTCATGGTTTTCTTAATCACTTGATCATGATTTTATGTTTCATTGTTGGATTTTGATTGTTGAAGTGAATTAAAGTCCTTTGGAAAATGTTCTAAGCTTTGTTAGTTATATTTATAGTTGCATTTTCCTTTGAGTTTATTTCCTTGTGTTTATGATTATATCTTTTAGAAGGAAATACTTGTTATATGCTATTTGCATCATTGCTTATTTGGTTTCATTCTTTTTATGCAAATGTCATATAGTTCCATGTATGGTTGTGCTCTTTAGTTACATTTATAGATATCATACTAGAACTTTCAAATCCATCCTCTATGCTTTCTAGTCAATTTTTTTTTTTAAATGGATGGTTATGATGTTGATTCATGTGTATTTTCCTTGTGATGTCATTCTTATACATGTTTCAACTTTATAGTAGTGTTTAATCATATGAACCTCTTTGAAATCCATTCCTTGTATTTCATAGTTATATCTTTTGTTTGATGGATTTCTTATAAGTTGTTGAATTCATATGATTTGACACTTTTGTAAATTGCATCCTCTACCAAGTTATATATATTTCTAAATTCAATTCTCATGTTCATCACTATGCTTATTAGTTATATTATTCTAAGTGATGAATATACATTTATGTTGCTTGATAGATATTGTGTTTGTCACATCTATGCTCTTAATCATGTTTTCATAATTCAATTGGTAATCAATTGGTATCTTTTTCAATTGGTTTCAATTAGTATAATTTCCAATTGATGTTATTTTTTTGAGATTGTGATAGACCTTGTGTACATTGGATTGAACTTGATAGTTATATGTTTTTATTCCATGTCACATTCCATTAGCATCATAAACTTTCATGATTGCCACCTCTCATGCACTTATAGGTAAATCACATGACCACCATGTTTATGTTTTCATAACTTTGGTTGGTTAATGGTGAGGTTGGCTTCATGATTGAACTTCATTTCATTCATCTTGTGCATGTCAGTTATATTTAATGAATGTATGAAATGATTTCATAACCTTCATAGCATATGATTTTCATAGTTATATTGATTAAGGCTATGTTTAGTATTCCCCATAACATCTTGGATAGCTCTAATTTGGATGAACCCTAATAGGTATATTCCTTAACTCCATTTAAGAGTGATTGAGTTAATTGTCATATCCATTGAATCTCAATTGGTATATTCTTTTTATTCCAATTGGTGTCCATGATTGTTTATCCTCTTGACCTTGCTCTTTATATTGGTAATTTGATCATATTGAGCTTTATAGTCATTTGGAATCTAATCCTTTCCTTGAAGTTTACCCTCAATTTGTAAAACCATCTTCTTCTTGAACCAAATAATTAAATCTTTGTCAAAAGTTTGACAAAAGAAGAGTATGGATTGAGGGGAACTGTAAATCTTCATAGGAAGTATTAGTTTTGATCAAATTCACCCATGTATTGGCTCTGATACCCTTATATCTTGCCATCCATACATGATTCCTTTTATGACTTTCATTTTCGATTTCTTTTGTTAACAGGTGCTACTAAAAGGTATTTTCCTTGTTTCATGTGTGTAGGTACCATTTGGGTCCTCAAGGGTCTTGAAGATATTCCAATCCCTCTTCAATTGGTATTTTACAATTTAATGGCAAAGGGGGAAAAAATACTCAAGCTCTAAAGGGGGAGAAAATATTCAAGCTCCAAGGGGGAGAGAGTATACAAGGGAAGAAAGAATGCATATCTTGCCAAGGGAAGAAAGAATGCATATCTTGCCAAAGGAAAAGAATGCATGGTCAAAGGGGGAGAGATGAAAGAAGAAAGCTTGGGAGCTAAAGAAGAGATGCTTGGCCAAAAAAAGATAGATGAAAGCTTAAAGTATGATCAAGCTCCAAGCATAAAGAAGATTGAAGCCCAAGCTAAGTGAAGAAGCATCCAAAGAAGATTTCAAGCCATGTTCAGCTAAGGAGGAGCTGAAGACTATGTGTGATGAATTAGTGTTGAGTAAGGTTTGCCATCAAATTGCAAAGGGGGAGATTGTTAGAGATTTTGTATATTACAATTTGATGGATGCACTATTCATTTTATTCATCATTTGAATTCACACACATGCATTGTTTTAGAAAAGCTTGAAATCTTAATTTATACATGCATTGTTTTAAATCTTGTACACCTTATGATTTATGCATGTTTTGGTTTTAAACATTGGATGCATTTTTAGTTTTAAAAAGAATTTTATAAATCAAGCTAGCCATTTGTTTTAAACTTTCAAATCTATTTAGGCTTTTTATGTTTCATAATTTTAAAGCACTTGGATTGGTTTAAATCATGTTTCCATGCTTGGTTTAATGGCCCAAAGATCCCACAAGATATTTACTTTGAAAAATGCAAAAGTTGGGATTTTTGTCTTAGGCTGTCGGTCAACCGACAAGCTGAGTGTCGGCTAACCGACAAGTGAGCCAAGGGCAACCGATGGATCTATCGGTTAGAATTCCAGAGAGCTACAAATTTCAGATCTTCTCTGTCGGTCAGCATGTCGGTTAGGGCTCGGTTAACCGACCTTGTTTCTGAACCTGACCGAAGCTCTCTTGGTTAGAAAACCAGAGAGGAGTTTTCTGACCAAGTTTACATTGTCGGTTAGGGTGTCGGTCAGGCCTTGGTTAACCGAACATTTCGGCTAACCGAACCATGCTTTATGGTCAGCAAATTTTCGAAAATATGACCGTTGGCCTGTGACCGTTGGGGGTGTCGGTTAACCGACCCCTGGATGTCGGCTAACCGACAGGTAGCCGTTGAGCAACTTTTTCTATAAAAAGAAGCTCATTCCTTAGCCCCAAGTGATGATATTTGAAGCCCTTCTTGAGGTATTTTGAGGGAAAAGAAAGGGGATCAAGCTAAAGAATGCTAAGGGTCATTAAGGAAAGCTAAAGCTTGGATTAATGAAGTTAAACCACCAAGTAAGCTTTGCCTTTTTATAATCATTGTTTTATGCTTTGTTTAATCTTTGGTAAATGATTTTAGCATATAAACTATGATGTGTTGAATCCTGTACTCCTTTAATCTTTGATTTAAGTCATTGGATTCTTCACCTTGATCTTTAAACAAGTTTGTTTTAATACTTTATAAAACATGTTTTGTCAAAACCTTTGATTTGTTTTATAAACATGTTTCATTAACTTGTTTGAATCATCTTTGTGGTTTTCATTCATTTGAACTTTAGTTAAATTAGTTTGTTTTTGAAAACAACATTGAATATGCATCACATGTTTAGGCATAATTAATTTCATACAACTTGTGAGCTTTTGATTTCATATCTTCAACAAGTTTGTATTTGGTACATGTGATTTGCATATTACTTCAATCAAATCTTTTTATGTGTATTAAACTTTTAATTGCTTCAAGCATAAATTGATTAAGCTTTATTTTAAAACTTGATTGAAGTTTCCACACACTCGCTTCATAAGCATTCATCTTTGTATTTTATAGTGTTTGTGTGAGTTTGTTTTACACTTTCATATTCGCCTAATCTAGAGGCAATTAAATTGAGCTTTAATTGTAATCTCTTAGAGTGCTTTGTGAAAACACTTTCTTGAGATAAATCATTTGATTGCAAAGGTTATTGCTTAGCCTAAGAAAAGCATTGAGTGAAGGTTATTGCTTAGCCTAAGAAAAGCATTGAGTGAAGGTTATTACTTAGCCTAGAAAAGCATCTTATATAGGTTGTTGTTAAGCCTTGAAAAACAACATTGTAAGGCTATTGCTTATCCTTGGAAAGCATATTGAGTGGTTATTGCTTAGCCATTTGAAAAGCATAAATAGTGGAAATTCGGTGGGGTGTAGATTCACAAGCCGGTAGTGGATGTAGGCATTGAGGCTGAACCACTATAAATGATTGTGTTATGGTGAATGCTTTTGTTGTGATTGTTGTTGTTTAGCTTCCGCATTTTATTTGTTAATCATCACAAGTGGCTAATTTTTTTAAAGAAGTTTAAAATTGGCATAATTGGTCATTAAGTTGTAGCTCACCCTATTTAGCCCCCCCTTTAGGGTTAGGATCCCGGACTTTCATACAATTCATCACATACATTATTTGTATGAGCATTACAGTTGTTATTTGAAATGCTTCAACTACTATGATCTAATTGTGGTTAGCATATATTTCTGAAATAGATAGAGAGATTTGGTTTGGTGAGTTCTTAATGGATGACCATCTAGTCTTAACCACCTTTATCTGCACTGAGGACTTGTATATGCCATGGCATGACATATGGTGGAGGAATATTGGAGTGGGACGGTTGAATGGGCCATATTTCAAATCTGGGTATGTAGTATGGGTTGATTCTGATATTTATGGGGAAGGAACCCTCCCAATATATAAGGGTGATGGTATGGGCCGAGCTCGGGCCCAATCTATAAAATGATTTCTTTGATCCAGCGTTTAGATGAAATCCATGGTGGGTTGAAGGTTGGATCCTACATAGGAAGAAAGAGTTGGTGAAACACTGTAAATTGCTTGAGTGATGTTTTAGTTTTAAAATACTTATACTCCACGGCTGTCTATAGAAGTGACAGTGGCAAGTACGGATTGAACCCACCAGATCCTACATAGGAAGAAAGAGTTGGTGGGATCTTACATAAGAAGAAAGAGTTGATGAAACAATGCAAAATTGCTTGTGTGATGTTGTAGCTTTAAAATACTTATACTCCACAGTTGTCTATAAAAGAGACGGTGGCAAGTACAGGTTGAACCCACAGGAAATTGAATAAAAGAAATCTTAAAAAGGGGATCTAACTAATAAACTTGTGATCAAACGGATTTTGGATCGCTTTTAGAAAAACATAAACCAACTAAATAAAACAAATGAGAAAATCAAATATGGAAAGAGACTATAGCATCCAGAATTCATTAAGTTTCAATCAATTTATTTATAAAGTAATCCTAACTTTGTCCCAATCAAGACTCAAATCAAATGGAAGTCAATGTTTTGATTCGGAACACCAATCTTTGAAAATCTTTTTTGTTTTTTTTAAATAGAACTCAAAAGCCTAACACTTCCTTCACTTCAAAATGCATAAAAACTTAAGCATTACTTATAAAAAAAAATAAGCATAAACCATTAAAAGGATTTAATCCTAGGGGATTTAACGGAAAAAACCCTTGTAGAC
This sequence comes from Umbellularia californica, assembly GCA_028538565.1. Classification (NCBI taxonomy): domain Eukaryota; kingdom Viridiplantae; phylum Streptophyta; class Magnoliopsida; order Laurales; family Lauraceae; genus Umbellularia; species Umbellularia californica. Next base: position 83,570,917 of record JAPQWN010000001.1, read on the forward strand.
AGCCTATTAATCAATTTGGCCCTAATAAAAAAGGGCAGACAAAATGAGCCCTCAATTGACGTTTCTCTTTTTTTTTTTTTTGTCTTTTAGCGCTATAGTCGATATCGACCCTCATACAAAAAGTCACCCGAAAATTCATTCATCTCTTCTTCTCTCTCTTGTTCTCTGTTGCTTTCTGCAACCGATCTCAAATGAATCTCCCAACAATATTTGAGAAGGAGGAAGAAGGAAAGAGAAACATGGGTTTTATTTTTGATTTGTTGAGAGGGAGAGATATCTGTGGAAGTCAAAAGAGAAGCAAAGAGACCCTGCCGAGAGTGGAGGTGATACGGCGACGGGGATGATGATGGAGGGGTATCCAGCAGGCGCGCGAGAGATAGTAGATGGGTGTGAGATGGGTTTGGAGAGGTATTCGGTGAACGAGGGTTCGGCTGCGAGAGAGAAACGGAGAGGGCAACCGTGCTCCAGCGGAAAGATGGGTTCCTGTGCTCCAGCGGGAAGATGGGTGTGAGGTCTCTGGGCCTGCGCAGGTGGAGATGGCGCTAATAAGCACCATCTTCCCGTGCTCCAGCGGCTGCACAACTTTCCAAACTCCCACACCCCATTTCCATGGCTCCCTCTCCTTCTCAAAACCCTCACCTTCCTTCAAAGCTTCTATCAGGCCCTCCTTTTCGATAAAATCTTTGATTCCTCCTCTCTCTGTTCAAACCAGCAGAAGAACAATTTTTTCCTCAACGACATGTTCGCATGGCGAGCAATTTTCGGGTCTGTGCTTTCAATTCAATTTTTATGGTTTTGGGTTCTAATGAATGAGTTTTAATTTGAGGTGATGAAGATGGTTGTGAGGTCTCTTGTTCCTAAGTCCGGGTAGAATGGTGACTGGGGTTAGAGAATAACTGATGAAATCTCAAGAATGGTTACATCATCCGATCGCTTATGTGCAGTAACTCCTCCTACATCAACGAAAGATTCGTATGAAATATGCCTAGAAGAACTTCAAAAAATTGAAGAACTAGATGAAGACACTATCATATAAGCAGTAAAATTTCTTCAAGATCAACAAAATGCAATCGTACCTAGGACCCTTAAAGGACCATTGCAATTAGATGGCTTCGTCAAAACTGTGGGAGGCGGCCTGATGCATAAATCTCTATAATTTTATAATGGTTTTAATAAACTTTTTTGTTGGGTTTATTATGAGTTTGATGATGTTAAGAACTTTTTTCATTACTCTTTTAATAATGCTTCATTGCATCTTTCAAATGATATTTTATCAATGCTTGAATTATTTTTGGTGGTTCTTAATAGAGTGTCTTTAATATTGTATTTATTTTTCTTGCAGATATATATTTGATTTTACAATGATGGATTTCATTTCTTAAAACTAAATATTTATTTTATTGCAGAAATCATAAAGAAAAATATAATGTCTAATGATGACATTAATGCTCGTCGAAGGAAGCAGGTTAAACTTAATATGCTTACTGTAGCAGCTGTTGCTGATTGGTACATAGACACTTATTTGGATAAAAAGCCATGTCGTGATTCAGCACTTTTTGGTGCTGCTTATGTAAATGAATTATTAATTGGTCATTTCGAGCGTTTCCATATTTATGAAGTTGTGCAATGTTATTCATAGCAAAAATCTTTTATGTGACACACGAGATATAACTCTCGAAGATCAACTTATAATGTTCCTATTCACGATCGGTAATAATGCTGTCAATCGTCAAGTTCAAGAATGTTTTCAACATTCAGGTGAAACAATCAGTCGTCATTTCAATGGAGTTCTTCAAGCTATACTTTCTCTTTCAACACAATACATACATGATCCATCAATCAATGTTCCCATCTAAATTACAAATGATACGCGTTTTTACCATTTTTTCAAGGTAAATAATATTCTTTTAATTTAGATAATGTACTTATGATTAGTTTAATGATTTATTTTACGTAATATAGGATTGTATCGGAGCAATTGATGGCACACATATTTCTGTGTTCATCGAGTCTCATAAGCAAGCACCATATCGAAATCGACACGGATTATTATCACAAAATGTTATGGCCGCTTGTACTTTTGGTTTGAAGTTCATTCATATTCAAGAGGGATGAAAGGGTTTAGCATCAGACGCTATTGTTTTAAGGGCCACAGAAAAAGAGGGCTTCAAAGTACCACGAGGTATGTATTTTTTTTTTTTTGCTTCGATCAAATAATCCCATTTATTTATTAATCAAAATTATACTTGTATTTTATCAGGTAAATATTATCTAGTTGATGCAGGATATGGAAACACTCCTAATTACATTGCCCCATACCGAGGAGTGCAATATCATTTGAGAGAGTTTGCTCGTGGAAGTATAGGCCCACAAAATACCAAAGAACTATTCAACCTTCGCCATTCTTCCTTACGGAATGCAATTGAGCGTGTTTTTGGTGTAATAAAAAATCACTTTCCAATATTGAAGAACGCTTCATCTCATTCATTTGACACGGTTACAAATGTAATAATTGCATGTTGCACCTTACACAACTTCATTCATATCCACTCTAACGGTGAAGATTGGATATATGAAGAGTATGACCTTCAATATGAGAATTAGTCTTCTGAACATGAGGATATCAATGAACCAGATGATGATCATAGCACGGATGGGCGACGTCGGGAGGGCAATAGAATGCAGGAAGCAATTGCAAATGCTATGTGGGATGAATACAGCATTCGCACAAGAAGGCTAAGCGATCAGCATGAGCATAAATAAAAAGCTTATTATGGATTGTAGTTATCGTCTTGATTTCTTTTGTTATGAACTTTGATGGCAAACTATAAATTTGCATATGATTATTTGTTTGACTTTAAATCTGTGATGTTTTTGTTTTAGAATATATTATAATCTTCAGCAACTGCCAAACAGTTTAGTTTAAAATCTATTACATTCTTGAAAAAATGCCAAACAACGACAATGTTGCAATATTATAATATTGCACTATTATATTCTACAACATTTGATTTTTCTACTATTTAAATCTAAAAATATTATATTCTGCATGTATCCAAACGGACCCTTAGCCTTGACTGGCAGAGCAGCTCAGCCAATGCAAGTGGTCATGCCTCCAAGGGAAGTAGATCCAAATGACCTCTATGAGAAATTTAGGAAAATGGTTCCTCCTGAGTTTCATGGGTCCGAAGATACCATGGTAGCAGATGATTTTATAGAACAGTTGGAGCAGATCTTTGCAATCTTCAATTGCACTCAAAAGTAGCAAGTTAATTTGGCAGCTTACATGTTCAGAGGAATAGCTCTCCAATGGTGGAACTCAATCAAGGTAGTAGTGCAAGCAGAGGCAGTGGCTGAAGAAGATGTATGGGAAACTTTCACCAAGGAGTTTATGGATAAGTTCATCCCTAAATATGTCAAGGACCAGTGGAAGTGAGATTTTCAGAATTTAGTGCAAGGTGATATGTCAGTGCAGCAGTATGAACAACAGTTCACGAGATTGGTCATGCACCTACACTAGTTGTTCCAGGGGAAGAGACAATCAGGGATTTTCTTGATGGGTTATTTGCTGATATCTACATGATGATCGGAGACAATCAACGCCCGACGTTCCAGGAGACTGTGAAGAGTGCATATTGGGCTGAGGGTGCACTAAAAAAGGCAGCAAAACTGCAAGCCAAATACCAACAACATCAGTTGAGGCAATCTTCTAGTCAGGGCAACCCAAAGAAACTGAAGATTCAAGGTCAACCCTCGGTTGGTCAAAAACAACTGTGTAGACGATGTGGAAAGAATCACCCTACTGAGCAGTGCTACAAGGAGATCACAGAGGCATGTTTTCATTGTGAGCAGTTGGGCCATCGAATTCGCGATTGTCCCAATGGCAGTAGTCCGTTGCCAGCATCCCAGCTAGCAGCTTCTCGTGCTCCTATACAGCAGCCTTGGAGAACAGCACCTCCGTAGGGACCATAGCAGATTCCTCGGGCACCACAACATCAAATGTACCAAGCACTAGCTCCTTAGTACCGGTAATATAGGGGTGTAGCGTCACAGCAGCAAAGGCCAACTCTAGGACAGCAGAGGCCGGCTCAGGTACAATAGAGGCCATTCCAGCAACAGAGGCAGCAGCAACTAGTGGGTCAACCAAGAGCACCTGGCTAGTGCAAGGGCAGCGAACCAATCTCAGTAGATGGGCAGAGTATATGCAGTTACTCATGAGGATGCAGATGTTTCTATAGAAGTTGTGGAAGGTATTGTTCTAATCTCAGAGGTAGAAACTAAGGCCATCTTTGACCCTGGCTCTACACATTCCTTTGTTTCCCATAATTTTACTAGACATATCAATAAAGTTGTAGTGAGATTAGATGTTGCTTTAGTAGTGGGCACCCAAGTGGGCAAGCAGGTTCGTTGCCACCAATATTTTTCGAGTACCGAAGTTCAAATTGGGGATTTCATTTTACCTGCAAACCTGATTCTTTTAACGGTGAAGGATTTTGATGTCATACTTGGTATGGACTGGCTAGCGACTTATAGAGCAGTGATGGACTATTTTAATAAAACCATCAACTTGTTGTTGCATTCGGACACTATTGAATTTGTTGGATGAAATAGACCGATTCGGACATGCCGGATTTCGGCATTCAAAGCAGAAAGATTGTTGAAATCTGAATGTGAAGGATATTTGGCATTTATCACGGAGGATAAACAGTCTAAAGGGGTAGAGGATATTCCAGTGGTCTATGAGTTTCCAGATATTTTCCCGGATGAAATTCCAGGCTTACCTCCAGTCGGGGAGATAGACTTTTCGATTGAATTGGTGCCAAGGACAGCTGCAACTTCTAAAGCTCCAAATAGAATGGCTCCACAAAACTCAGAGAGTTGAAAATTCAATTGCAAAATTTGTTGGACAAGGGATTTGTGAGACCAAGTGTATCACCTTGGGGTACGCCGGTCCTATTTGTGAAGAAGAAGGATGACTCTATGAGGTTGTGCATAGATTGTAGACAACTCAATCAAGTCACAATCAAGAACAAATACCCTCTCCCAAGGATCGATGAATTGTTTGACCAGCTTCAGGGAGCTGAATATTTCTCAAAGATAAAACTTGAGATCAGGATATCACCAACCCAGAGTTCGAGATCAAGACATTTAGAAGATAGCATTCAGAACAAGATATGGCCATTACAATTTTCTAGTAATGCCATTCGGGTTAACCAATGCTCCAGGAGTATTGATGGCCTTGATAAATAAGATATTTGCTCCATTTCTTGACTAGTTCATCGTTGTTTTCATAGACGAAGTGTTAGTATATTCTTGGTCTCGAGAAGATCACGAGCAGCATTTGAGGACAGTATTACAAACTTTGAGAGATCAGCAACTCTATGCCAAGTTGAGTAAGTGCAAATTTTAGCTTGAATAGTGCAAATTTTAGCTTCAACAAGTGATTTTCTTGGGTCACATCATCAGCAATGAAGGTTTAATAGTAGATCCAGGAAAAAATGAGACAGTGATCAAGTGGCAGAGACCCATGTCAGTAACAAAGATTCGTAGTTTCTTGGGTTTAGCAGGTTACTACAGGATATTTGTGAAAGGATTTTCATCCATTGCTGCTCCATTGACCAGATTAACACTAAAGATGCACCGTTCGTGTGGACTAACAAGTGTAAAGCAAGTTTTCAGGAGTTAAAGAATAGGTTGACTACAGCTCCAGTACTCACATTGCCTATAGAGAATGGTAAATTTGTTATTTATATGGATGCCTTGAAAGTTGGATTGGGATGTGTACTTATGCAAGATGGGAAAGTAGTGGCTTATGGCTCTAGACAATTGAAAGGGCATGAGAAAAAGTATGCCACTCATGATTTGGAACTTGCAGTAGTGGTCATGGCATTGAAGATGTGGCATCATTACCTATATGGTGTGAAGTTTGAAATTCATTCAGACCATAGAAGTCTTCAATATTTGTTTACCCAGCCTGAATTGAACATGAGACAACCCCGGTGGATGGAATACATAAAGGATTTTGACTTTCCAATCAAATATCATCCCAGGAAAGCCAATGTAGTGGCTGACACATTGAGTCAAAGGGAAGCAACTAATGCATGCTTGAGGGCAAAATGGTCTTGCGTAGAGATTTTCCTCGATTTGTGAGTGTCTTTGCAACCAATTGATGACAAGGTTATGTTAGATAACATGTTTGTCTGAGAACCAGAGATCTTGAGCATGATAAAAAACAAGCAGTCAGAGGATCCAGAGCTAGCTCGAGTGATTGAACAGATTGACAGCAAACCAGACTTTAGAATAGTGGAGGGTGTGTTGTACTTTCAAGACCGGTTATGTGTGCCAAATATAGAAGAACTGAAGAATGAGATCATGACAGAGGCTCATCATTTCCGTTATATTATTCATCCGGGTAGTACAAAGATGTACCAGAACCTACGTAATCATTATTAGTGGACTAATATGAAGTGGGATGTAGCAGGATTTACAGCAAGGTGCTTGGTGTGTCAACAAGTAAAGGCAGAACGGAAGCGACCCCCAAGACCTTTAAAACAGTTGGAAGTGCCCGACTGGAAATGGGAACACATAACGATGGATTTTATCTCTGAGTTACCATCAATGCATAATCAAGATAGTATCTGGGTGATAGTAAACAGGTTGACAAAGGTGGCACATTTCTTACCAATGAACATGAAGACACCTCGGTATGAGCTATCTAAAATGTATATGGAGAAGGTTGTTACAATTCATGGTGTTCCCCTATCGATTGTATCAGACAGTGATCCTAGATTTTTAGGCAAATTCTGGACTGAACTTTAGGAAGCTTTGGGAACGACATTGAATTTCAGTACAGCGTATCATCCTCAGACCGACGGTCAAACTAAAAGGACTAATCAAATACTGGAAGATATGTTGCGAGCTTGCATCCTTGATTTTGGAAAGGACTGGCAGAAAAATCTCCCATTTTGCGATTTTGCATACAACAATAGTTATCATTCCAGTATCGGCCTGGCACCATTTGAAGCGTTATATGGACGTTGATACAAGACCCCAATTTGTTAGGAGTAGATAGGTGTCAGAAGTTTTCATGGTCCATCTATTGTTAGTGATACCAGTGAGAAAGTGAAGCAAATCTATGATTGATTGAAAATTGCTAGAAGTCGACAGAAGTGTTATGCAGACCTGAAGAGGAGAGATCTTCAATTCGAGATTGATGAACATGTGTTTCTAAAGGTTTCACCAACGCGAGGAACATTGAGGTTTGGGCAGAAAGGGAAATTATCTCGGAGATATATCGGTCCATTTGAGATCTTAGAGAGAATTGGAGAAGTTGCTTACAGATTGGCCTTACCAGCAATGTTGTCAGCAGTGCACAATTTTTTTCATGTCTCGATGTTGAAGAAGTATATTGCAGACCCATTTCACGTGTTGCAGTATGAGCCATTGGAATTGCAACTAGTTGTTACTTATGTTGAGCGACCGACTCAGATCATCTACACGAAGGAGCAAGTTCTCAGGACTCGGACAATACATTAGGTGAAAGTTCAGTGGGAGCACTATAGCCCTCGAGAAGCCACTTGGGAACTCCAGAAAAAGGGAAGAAGCTTTACCCGCATCTTCTTCTAGAGGTATGATTGCATTTAGAGGACCAAATGTCCTGAAGATACCGGTCCCACTTATAATATTTTAATTAGAATATTACTATTATTTTAATTAAATGTATTTTAGTTATTTAAGTGGGTAGGATTAAGTGGGGCACACGTTAAATTAGATGTGTGGATTGTTGAGTTGGGCTAATGGGTAGATGACCTGACCCGTAGTTTGACCCAATGACTCAAGCCCAGAGAATATCCTCTTTTAACCAAATTCATGTTTTAAATAACCGCACGACTTATCCCTCCCCATTTATCTCTACAACTCCTCTCGGTTATTCTTCATCTTCTTCCTCATTCAACTTCCCAAGCCATTGCACTTTAGGATCCAGCCATCAGAACCAAGATCAGAGGATACCATAATTCTTAGCTTAACTTTCTTATCGTAGGTAATCCTCTCCTCAAACCTTTAGAAGTAGATCTATATTCTTGGGTTATCTCCTTTTTCTTTCCAATGGTAGATTTGGATAAGAGTACCATAGATCTGTTCATTTGAGCATTTGTTTCCATCTTCTTTATCAGATTGGTGATAGGATTATTCTCAAGCGCCGTGGAAATCTCGGTTTGGGTATTGATTAGGATCTATTCATTTTTCTTCAACCCCGATAAAAGGCAAGTACCTAAACATAATTTGTGAATTTAATACATATGTTTCTCACTAATTCCATTGTGGTGCATATAGAAACCCTTTGATGCCCTTTTTATGATGTTAATTGTTTTTGTAATAAGATCGAAGAACGGAGATCATCGCATTGATTTTCTTAGTTTTTTTCTAGCATTACTGTCGACCCAATCTGTCACAGGCTCCTGGACGGAAATTCCGTGAGGCTTTATTAATGTGTATTGGTTGTGGGGCCCATGTGGACCCCACTGATGATTGATCAAGACCGTAGATCTGGTAGTGGACCCACAGGTGACCTTAAAGGGGCTGGTCCCATAGGCAGTGGATACCCCTGGCCCACCATCCATTAGGTTGATCAGAGATGGCGTGATTGAAGGGAAAATAATTAGTTTTGATCATCAGGCGGTTGTGGGACCCACTGGATGATCTGATCATAGATCTGGTCCGTTCATCGGGCCAGATATGGCGGGGCAACCTTAGAGATGTGGACCTGTGTGAGGTGGACCTCTCTTGGTTCACCACCTGAGGGTTTACACAATTGGGGCGTGAGACACTTTTGAAATGGTTTCATTATTAGATATGATACTGGGGCCAAGGATGAGACCTGATAACCAATTGGGGCCATAGATCTTACACTAAGGCCCTGGATGACCTTACTGATGAGGCCTGATCTTGGGTTTTGATCAGGGGACCCACTATCCAAGTGCTCCAAGTGGTTGGCGTCGAGCTTCAGAATGGAGTTCGTTCCTGTGAAAGTAGTTGCGGGTGAGGAAGTGTGTGGGAATAGGTGAGAAAGAGATGATGTAGTGAGGGGATAAGGAGAGAGAGAATGATGATGTGAGGAGAGAGAGAGAATGATGTTGACATGTGGGAGGGAATGAGTTAAGTTACATACTTGAGTTGTAACAGTACTTGGCCATTAGATTTAAAAATAAAATAAAAGAAAAGAAAGGAATGAGTCCTGTTACAACTGTTGTGACATAACATTTGACTTTTAACACTTTGGCCCATTAGTTCTTGAATTTAGAAAAAAGGACCCTTAGCTTTTAATGAATTCAAATTAGACCCCTTGACTTATTTTATAAAGAATTGAATTTGGAAAATGTTTTAGGTGGGGTCCTTGAGTTTTCTAAAATTATAAACTAAGATTATTATTATTTGAAAATTAATATTAAATGATATGTTTGGGTTTTAATGTGTTACAAGTATATTTTTGTTACTTTATTAATGAACCCATTGGACTCTTAAGATACATATTCTTGGAAATACACTAAGATGGGACCCTAAGCTTTCTAAAATTATAAACTAAGGTCATTTATCATTGTAAATTTGCAAATTAAATATTAATTGTTATCTTTGATTTTAAATGTGTCAAAATTATAATTTTGGACCTTATTAATCGAATCATTAGACTAAGTAAATACCGTCCAGGCAAACGGTATCTTACTAACGTGGGGTTTAGTACTTCGTATAACCTCAGGAAGATCCTAGTGGATTCGAGTTCAACCCATCTCTATTGGAAAACCCTTAATTGGGTTATGCACCATTGATGGAGAAGGGATGCATTGATCTTTTATCTAATTCCTGTGGTTGTTGGGTACGAGACCTTATGTTTGACCTTAGGATCGATTTGTATCTATGTTTTAACCTTCGCACACACATATATATATATATATGTTGGTTTAGGATGTGTATTCCTTTATATGCATACCCTATTGTGTGTTATGGACTATAAAGTGGCTTGGCAAATTTTGTATAACGATTTGATTATGATACGGAATGTGGAAAAGCCAACACTTTACTTTGACTTAAGACTCTTGTGTCGGAGCTTTATTTTTCAAGTCTATTATGCTTATATGTTTATGTTTATGTGGGTCATTTATGGACGACTGCAGATCGATATATGGACGGTTGATCACCGATGTGACCGGATCACTTATAATCCGCTATGAATGTGAACATGTTATCCTGAATTTTTTTTATTTGATCGGTTTATGACTACCGACGTTGTGGACGGGCTTTCCCGATTTATTTAGGGCTGACCAACCAAAATAGGGGCATTTATCTTCGTGTGAATCATATTGCTCCTTGCTTTATTTGGATTATGTTATATGTTCTTTCTTGTCATTATCATTGTCGGTACTTCTATATGATCACACTTGTCTATATTCTTCTTGTTATTGTATTTAATTTTGAATTATGATTATGTACTTTCTATTTACTTTATAATATTTGGTGCATATGTACCGAGCCCTACTTTACTGAGGAGACAAAGGAGGGTCAAACGTTTGAGCCAACTGATGAACCTGAGTGGGATTCTGGAGATGGTTCGAAGCCATCTGAGCCTGCACAAGAGAACACATCATCTTAGAATAATTTTAAATGAACTTTCTTTTAGTGTTGAGACCTCTTTTAGAAATTATTTAATTCATTCTGCAACTTTAATTATTAATGTTTATCTGATTTTTTTTGTTGGGTTTCATTTATGAACCCTGAATACCAATTGAATAACGCTTCCGTTGCATTTAATGCAATTTATTTTGACTCACCACAAGTTGAAATTTTATGTGGGTCCACTTTTAGAAGCTTGTGTTGTATTAAACACCAGAAATTTGAATTTTTTTTATTTTTCACGTTTTTCCCTAATTCTTATTTTAGGGGACGTGACATTAGCAAAGGGCCAACACGTGTCAACTTATACAACTTATAAAAGTCAAGGCCACACGCACAAAAAAAAGTACAAAAAAGACCCAAACCGATCCACCCTTTCTCCCTCAGCAAGAGCACATGGAAAATTTCCTCCTCTTCTTCAATTCCACACTGTTAGTACAGGTTTTTCTTTTTTCCAATACTATTGTTATTTCTTTATAAATTGGAATAACTTCTTTTTTTTTTATTAATCAATTTCATACATTATATATTCATTTGGGTTAGTTTTATTACATAATTATTATCATGAAAAAGCTCGTCCACCTTGATTATTGTACAAAGCATAAATATGAGAAAATAATAACAACAGTATCTATAGGGATCAATAGTCTAAAAATATAGTTACTTTTATAAATACCTCCTAGATAAAGTCTAACTACTACTCAATGTTCCAAACTAGTTTAATACCCTATATGATTAGGGTCTCATCCTCATCTAACTAGTTTTAAGATTCTTTGGATAAATGTTTGCATGAAAAAGCATTGTGGTGCAATGGTTAGGTTGGCCTCTTAAAAAGTAAATGGTCATGAGTTCGACCGCATATATAATGATTACTTTTTACCAGTATATGAGTTATACAGGTCAGGTTGGGTCAACCCGCTACAATCATACAGTCATAATAGAAAATGACTTAGTTGTGTTTAATTAAGGGCCAATTTGTTTAAATTGAGTCAAGTTTATAGGAATTCTAAGAAATGTATTCCAATCAAAAGTGATTAAAACTAAAGCAACAAAGGTGAAGGTGTACAAATGTTTATCAAATAATCCCCTGCTTTGAAATTAAGCAAATACCAGCCATCATTCTGGTGATGAATCTATCTGAGAGATGCTCTTATGAGAGATATCTCTCACCTTAAATGAGAGATTGTGTGGGGGCCCCTTACATCTATATCCAATGCCAACAACTTAAATGTGAGGGCCCCCACCCATATATCTCATATAAGGTGAGAGATATCTCTCATAGGAGCATCTCCCAATCTATATTATCCCCTAATTACATCCTTCACCCCTTTTACCTCTTTCATATTCATGATTTGCGCTCATTTACATATATAGATGATTCACATATGCAATCATTACGTACATGTCACATTTATGTAACTTCACACCAAACAAGTTATTACATGATGTTTCTTTCATGTGGGGCCCTTCAAAGACCGTTATTTTCCTTATAAGATTGGGCCCCACATTTGTAATCCAAATTGTTTGATTTGTTTATTGAACAAATCGACCCCAAACCTTAATTTGATTATCATTAATCTTCATAGATTTTAAGTAATTTGTGAAAAAACCTCAACCTATAGATCTAATTTTCTAGAGTTATGTGGGCCACCAAATCATTTTCCAAACTACTTAATATTCTTGTATTAATGGTAGACATCAAGAAAAAAAGTTTCACATCTTAATCCTTCATGCATGGGTTTTGAGAAATTTGTGAAATGACCAAAATCCAAATAAACCTAAAACCGTTGGATATACTCATTTATTCACGTCAAAATGATGCTTTTGAAAAACATGGTAATATGTTTCATAGGTGTAACACCTATACATGTTACATATGCATATATACCATTTACATATGTAACATTTGCCTGCGAAAAGGCAAACAGCCCCTTAATGGTACAATGATTTTGAATGAATTCGATCAACTCCATGCAGACCAATATGTACCAAAAGCAATCAATGCTTACAGCAATGCAATTAACAAAATATTTAAAATGTAACCTTGAGGCCGAGGGGTAGTACAATTGGCTGGGACCACAGCTCAGGATCCAAAGGTTGCGGTTTCAAACTCATGCTCTCTCCCTCGGCAACTTTACTAGGCAAATGCCTCACTTACCTGGTGCATGGATGAGACGGGGACTTCACGTGCCCAGGGGAATAGTAGGTTTGCGAAGAAACCAAACACCCTTGTAAGCAAAGAAAAAAAAAAGAGGGTTTATAAAAAAAAAATTAAATGGACCCTAACCAAAAAGGCTGCTTTAGTTTCCCTCCCACCAAACAAGTCTTCCTGCCAAAGCAATCATTTTTTACGTGATTTTTCAAAACAGGTGAGGTGAGGGTCAATATTGACCTACAAACATGTTAGGTTTTTGTGTATTGGATATATTTATGGGTTGGACAAAACTCTGGGTCTTTTGAGTTGTATTTTTTTATTTAGAAAATGATTCTAAAGATAGAAATTTGCAAGAGCTCAAAAGAAGAAGGTCTGAAGGAATTAGAAGAAGTCTGCTAAAGATTTTGTGCTGATATTCCGGATCAACCAGAATGGGGTTCACTCGAGTGACCATCTCATTTGCTTGAGCGGACAGAGTCAGAATAACCTAGCTCTGAAACAGAACCTCATCCGCTCGAGCGGATGGTGGGTCCGCTCGAGCGGACAAGGCATAGAGAGTCATATGAAATTAGAAATTGCTTTTCTAATTGTGCTCAAATTGCTTGTTTTAATCCTAATCATCTTAGGCAACCTTAAGCACGAACCAACGACTATTTAATGGACTCAAGGGCTATTCAAAAGACACACCTCACATCTCAAAAAGTTCTGAATTAGAGGTCATTATTGAGAGAATTCTTCTCTAAAGATTTTTATGAAGTTGTGCTGCCAAGTTCTCTAGAGCCAGTTCTTCTGCATCCTTTGTAGAAGATTATCTTCTTGTGAGAAGATTTGAGGAGTCAAGCGCTGGATTGAATTTGTTACAATCAACGGTGTGAAGTCGTTGAAGCGTGATGCGACACAAGGTAACTTTAGTCCTTGGGTAGGGGATATCTGAGGAAAAGATCTGAGTTTCTTGTAATTGCGAGATTCATAGTGTTTGATTTGATCCAGTTCTAATCGGTGGTTTTTCACCCGGTTAGGGTTTTCCACCTTAAATTTGGTGTCCTTATGGTGTGTGCTTGTTGATTTATTTTCCGCAGCATACTGTTTATTTCTGCACACTTTTGGGTTGTTTATTTGAGTAAACCAATCTAGAAATCGTGGACCATAAAATCTTTTCAATTGGTATCAGAGCAGTTTGCACTATCTTACTTATCTGATCCTGCAAGATTTTTAGAATGGTGCTCAATAGAGAAGGGATATCAACTTCCAAGCTCCTTTGTTTGATGGTTCTAATTATGCATATTGGAAGCAAATGATGATTGGATTCCTTAAGTCCATTAATGATGATATTTGAGATATTTTTGAAGAGAGCTACTCCATACTTACAATCGTGGTTAATGGACAAACTGTTCATAAACCTAAAGTTCAATGGACTAAGGATGAGAAGCATAGATCCAATTGCAATAACAAGGCTGTGAATTGCATATATAATGGAGTTTCTGCTGATGAGTTTCAAAGAATTTCCACTTGCAAACGTACAAAAGGAGAATGAGAAGTCTTACAAACAGCTTATGAGGGTACAAACACGGTGAAGCAAGCCAAATTGCAAAGGCTGAATAAAGAATTTAAAACTATCATGATGGAAGAAGATGAGACTTTTGATCAATTTAATGACAAGCTGAATGATATTGTCAATTTTGTCTTTATTCTGGGGGAAGAAATACCAAAATACAAGATTGTCAAGAAAATTTTGAGGTCTCTACCTTCAAGGTTCAATTCTAAAGTTGACGCTATTGAAGAAAATAAGAATATGGATCCCCTCAAGTTAAATGAACTGGCTGAAAATCTTCAGACGTTTGAAGCAAACCGTTTGAATAAAGGAAAATCAAAAGAGAATGATATTGCTTTGAAAGCCATCTCAGAATCAAGAATGAAGCCTGCAAAGAAAATTGAGTCTGATTCTGAATCTGAGGCTGAAGATGATATGGTTGAGTTTATGAAATGTTTCAAAAAATATATGAAAACAACACGAGCCAATAAAAAGAATTTCAAATTTGAGAAGAAGGATCCTGCAAAAGGGACAAAGTGTTTTGAATGCCAAGGCTATGGTCACTATGCTAATGAGTGTGCAAACAAGAAAAATGCTACAAAGTAAAACGGCTCTAAACATAATCCGATATGAAGAATCTTCTGAAGAAGAAAAAGAAAATGCAAAAGATCCTGAGGATGATCCTTCTAATAATGTGAATGGCAAGTTTGTGGCGTTCATGGCAGCGTCTGTGTCTGACAATATTACTGATGTAGATAATGAAGATGAGCCGTCAGACCAAGAGAAAGATTGGGAAGAATTGTACCATGCTACTTATGCTGATTGTGACAAGATGATCACCAAGTATGGTAACAAAATCACTATCAAGTACAATGCTGCTCAAGAAGAAACTTCTGCACTGAAGATTGACTTAGAGAAAGCGCTTAAAGAGGTTCATCTCTTAAAAATTTAGAAAAAACTGTTTGGCTGAAAATTTGACTACTGATGGTCAAAAACTTGAAAAGGCTGAAAAAGAGATAGTGATATTAAAAGGTGAAAATCAAGACCTACAAAGAAGACTGGAGATCACTCTATCTGAGTTAGAAGTCAAACAGACCTCACTAAACAAGATGAACATTGGTTCGAAGATTCTTACAAACATCTTGTATAGTCAGAAGCCTCCTTTTGACAGAAGCGGTTTTGGTTATGATCATGGTGCATCCACTTCAAATGCTCAAGGTAAAACAATATTTGTTTCAAGTATTGCACATGCTACTCTACATACTGCACTTTCAAAAATGTGTTGAGTCGTTTCACGAAAAAGAATGTGTTATACGCCGCATGCACATCCACTTGTCATTATTGTGGATTAAAAGGACACATTCGTCTCTATTGCAAGAAGTTACAAAGTTTACCTAAGACCAAGCAATGGCGGAAAAATTTTTCTCCACTCAGGACAACTCTAATTTGGGTATAAAATTTGATTTGCCTAAGGAGTTTGTTCACACTACGTTGAAAGATCAAACTGCAAAAGTGTGGGTGACTACATGTAACAAGCCCTGATCAAAGAGGTTAAGCTCCTACCCCCAGCGCTGCTATGAAGATACATTCAGGGGAGTTGCTATTAAGGGGGAGCTATTGATCCTAATTGACAAGAAACTTGCATGTTCTTATCTTTAACTTTGTGAAATTGTGGACAAAAAGGGGGAGAATGGTGACAGATCAGGAGGAGAACATGAAGTTCAGATTGAGTCAGAGACAATGCAGATCTACATTTGCCGGTTGCCAATTTTTTTTTTTTTTTGTGCTTATTTTTTTTTATTGTCAATGTATTTTGGGTTTCTTTTTTGGTAGATCAAATTGTATTGTCTTAGGGAGTTTTGTCCATGAATTGCCAAATGGGGAGAATGTTAGGTCTTTGTGTATTGGCTAAATTCATGGGTTGGACAAAACTCTGAGTCTTTTGAAT
Organism: Umbellularia californica; assembly: GCA_028538565.1. Lineage (NCBI taxonomy): Eukaryota > Viridiplantae > Streptophyta > Magnoliopsida > Laurales > Lauraceae > Umbellularia > Umbellularia californica. The sequence continues at coordinate 83,587,216 of JAPQWN010000001.1, forward strand.
TGTATTTTTTATTTAGAAAAGGACTTTGAAGATAGAAGATTGAAAGGGCTCAGAAGAAGAAAGTCTGAAAGAATTAGAAGAAGTCTGCTGAAGATTTTGTGTTGATATTTCGTATCAACCAAAATGGGGTTCGCTCATCCGCTCGAGCGGACAGAGTCAGAATGACCCAGCGCTGAAACAGAACCTCATCCGCTCGAGCGGATGGTGGGTCCTCTCGAGCGAACAATGCGTAGAGAATCCTACGAAATTAGAAAATGCTTTTCTAATTGTGCTCAAATTGCTTGTTTTAATCCTAATCATCTTAAGCAACCTTAAGCACAAACCAAAGGCTATTTAAAGGACTCAAGGGTTATTCAAAAGACACACTTCACCTTTAAAAAAGTTTTAATTAGAGATCATTATTGAGAAAATTCTTCTCTATAGTTTTTATGAAGTTGTGCTGCCAAGTTCTCTAAAACCAGTTCTTCTGCGTCCTTTGTAGAAGATTATCTTTTTGCGAGAAAATTTGAGGAGTCAAGCGTTGAATTGAATCTGTTGCAATCAACGGTGTGAAGTAGTTGAAGTGTGAGGCGACACAAGGTAACTTCAGTCATTGGGTAGGGGATATCTGGGGAAGAGATCTGAATTTCTTGTAATTGCGAAATTCATAGTGTTTGATTTGATCCAGTTCGGATCGGTGGTTTTTCACCCAGTTAGGGTTTTCCACTTTAAATTTAGTATCCTTATAGTGTGTGCTTTTTGATTTATTTCCTGCTGCATACTGTTTATTTTTACATACTTTTGGGTTGTTTGTTTTGAGTAAACCAATCTAAAAATCGCGGACCATAAAATCTTTTCAAAACAGTTACTAGTCATCTTCTTCCTTCTTCCTCTCTTCCCAAAACCAATCCAATGGAGAATCAAATGGGGAAGAATAATATGAGAATTCATACGGAGGAAGTTATAGTCTAGGTTCCACTCCGAAGGCATATACAAAAATTTATTATCAAGAAGATTAAAGCATTACGAGTCATTAGCACGACATCATTTTACTAAAACTATACAAGGGTCGGTGGTTGCATGCCGGCACCATCATATGGACATGCCCATATTCAAATTGATCATTTTGTTCTCTTCTCAATAAAACAAGGAAGAAAAAATATTCTAGTCTTTTCTATTAAGTGAAACATCCCTATCACCGTTTAAGCCCGAACCAACAGTACAGATGCAACAGCGATAGAAAATCCAAAAAACGTGGCCAACACAGATGACAAGTTGAAGCTCCATGGTTCCCCATCGCCCATTACCCACTCTTGGAATCATAGTTGGGGAAGAGAACCCAAGAGGAACAAAAGCTTGAAACCATGTCCCCATTGAACGTGGACACTCTGCAAAACAAGCAAGCAGACCAAGACGAGCCATCATCAAAGAAACGCAATCAATGGGGCCTCCTGATGGTCTGGATGATCTGCACAGGGATTGGAGCCATAGGCGCACCTCTATTACAGCGACTGTACTATCTTCATGGTGGGCACCGGAAATGGCTCTCTAGCTGCCTGCAAACACTGGGCTTCCCAATCATGCTATTTCCTCTCTCAGTTCTCTACTCAAGAAGCCGCACTCAGAAGATGCTGAAGAGCTTCTTCATTGAGAGGAGACTGATCATGGCCAGTCTAGCCCTGGGCCTTTTGCTGGGCCTTGCTGACTACATGTATTCAGCTGGGTTGGCTTATATTCCTGTGTCGACGTCGTCTTTACTCTTCTCAACGCAGCTTGCTTTCACAGCAGTGTTTGCTTTTGTTATTGTGAGACAGAAGTTCAGTTTCTATAGCGTAAACTGCGTGGTTCTGATGACGCTTGGGGCGAGCATTTTGGCGGTGCACACGAGCAGAGACCGGCCACCGGGTGTTGACAGAGAGCAGTACTTGTTGGGCTTCTTCTTTACGTTGGGAGGAGCGATGTTGTGTGGAGTGAGCTTCCCCATGATCGAGCTCTCTTATAGGAAGGCAGAACAGGTCGTCACCAGCTCGGTGGTCATCCAGTTTCAGGTTATCTTTTCGTTCTCTGCTACTGTCATCTGCCTCATTGGCATGGCCATCAACAAGGATTTCCAGGTAAACACCACTAACAAAGGAAGATACAATGAGGGATTGAACACTGATTTTATAGGTGGAAGAGAGATGCCTCATTGGGCACTTTTCAATAATATAAAGCAAGAAAATCTTCTTCTAATCTTAGAATGGATTTATTCAAACAAATGTTGGGCTTAATTAAATCAGATTTTTTTTTTTTTCACTTTTTTTTATATCGACCGGTGTCCCACCCTTTGGGCCAGATTAATGTGTTCGGACCTTTGGGAGCCGAGTAAATCCATAGTGCCCCAGTGTGGTAGCGCATGGCCCGTATGTGGTAGCGCAATTTCGAACTCTCAATCCCCATAAGCAAACCGTGGGCTTATGCCAATTAAGCTACCCCTGGAGATTGGGCTTACATCATATTGGTCACATACAAAATCAACTCTTATAAGAATCTATGATTATCCTTAGATTGGTGGGTGTGCCCAACTTTTGTTGCAGTGAAATATATTTTTCTCACATGATGGAAAATATAATTTTTCCTATCTAGATTATTGATAAGTATGCCCCCTAAGTAGCCTCACAAATTCTTTGATGAGCGAAATTGCCTTTGAGGATTATCCAAACTCATGAAGTGCATGTAAAATAAGTCATTCACCACGTTTTCTCCGCCTGTGCATGCTATGTTTGTGTGTTTATTTATGGTAAGATGCTCTTTTCTTTAGTCAGGTTTGTTAAGAGGTGAAGTGGCCATCGTTATACACAGGAAATTAAACTCTAGATTTTATTTTTTTACTAGCACTAAGAAAAGACCACTGCAAACGTAGGGAGGAGGACCCAGGGATGGAGCTCTGGTCGGTTGGTGAGAGCAGGGTACTCAACCACTGAATTTTATCCTTCTATTCTCAACTCTAGATCCATTTAGTTCAATAAGTAATGAAGTGACCACCTCCATCACAGCTGTTTGAATTGTGAACCAATTCACCTCATCCCTACCCGTAGAAGAATCACAGCTATCTCAACAGGGGTTCACACATGATAAAGCACTGTTGCAGTTCATTGAGCAAGATAAGATGGTGACATAGCAAGGATGGGTTTCTTATCCTCTGTTACAATCTTATCTTGCTGCTATGTGCTCTATCTTATCCTCTGTTACAATCTTATCTTGCTCAGTGAGCTGCAACAATTCTTAATCATGTGTGGACCCCTTCCTTGATGAGATGGATGTGATTCTTCTACACTAACTACTTCCGCATTAAATCTTTCCTGATTGCAGATATAATAGATGGTAACATGCAATCATAGTTCTAGAACACAACATTAGACATTGTGGTAAATGGCAAGATCTTTGCATATGGACCCAAATATATCTCTTTTTTTCTTTTTTTTTTTCTTGATGATATTTTGGATTGATTTGACTGGATTTTTTTTTTCAAAGCAAATAATTTTATAAAAGATATAAAAAAATAAAAAAAAAATGTGAATCTTCATTATATTATATTACATTACAGGCAATTCCAAGAGAGGCAAAGGCTTTCGAACTTGGGGAGGTGAAGTATTATGTGGTACTGGTGTGCAGTGCTATCCTATGGCAGTTAACAAACATTGGAGCTTTAGGCATCATCTACTGCACCTCCTCTCTCTTTGCAGGCGTCGCAACCTCTCTTCTGCTCCCATTCACACAAGTGTCGGCTATTTTAGCCTTTGGCGAGAAGTTCACCGGAGAGAAAGGCATGTCTCTTGTCCTATGCCTTTGGGGCTTCACCTCTTACTTTATTGGAGAGTACAAGAAATCAATGAAGATGACACCCAACACCGAAACAGCACCCAATGACCATGATGTATGACTGGTACTAATCAAGGTTCACACAAGAATAAAAGGAGTTGTTCTTGTTGTAACAATGATTAAAAAGTTGGTAGTTCTTTTAAGGTGATTACCAAAAATAATTGTATCATAATAACACAATGGATGGATCGGTTGCTGTAGCAACTTTCCTCTGGATTACAATAAATCTAGTTTTAGTTTTCTGTGATTTGAAATTAGAAAGAAAATTGATGAGCAGAATCATGACAATGGGGCACGTATAATACTTGTGTTTTTCTTCTATCTGCGAGATTTATGAGGATTCTTGTTGGAGAGTTTGGAATTCTTCTAATGTTGTCTCCTAAGTGAAATTCCGTCATGATCATTTTAACATTCAAAAAACTGAAATACAAAGAATTTGGAAGGCTAGAAGTGACTTTTAAGGTGGATTATTATTCAAATTCTAGCAATCAAATGAAACATTTAGAAGGTTGAGAGAGACGGGATTCGACACCAATGTCCAAAATCTCCAACACTCAATCGTTCTCATCAGAAGCATCTCAAAATAAACAAGTCCTAAAGTATATGGGTAGGCCCATGACTTACCGGATTGGATATCTAGAAGTTGGGCCTTTTATGTTGTGGTGGACATAGGATTTTTTTTTTTGGTGGGGCTAAACTTTTGTCCGACTTTGCTAACTTTTTCCACTTTAACAATACCAAAAGAGAAAATATACTACATTTAATTAATAGGCCTAGAACTTATTGAAGGGCCTTCCCACTATTTGCCTTCCCACTATCTCTCTCAAATTTAGTTGATCATCAATTAATCATCATCAAAATAACCTAAGATGAAATTTCCTTTAATCCTACGTGTTTGGGTGCCCTAAAATGGTGATTTAGCACCTAATTACCCAATTTTAATTCCCAAAGGAGTTCCATTTGGATCTAAGGAATTTCGTTGCCTGCACTTACCTTAGCTGGAAAAATAATCCCCTATAATTGGTCATGAGCTCATGGCAAAAATAAAAATTGCAGCTTAAATATAACTAAAGTTATCCAAACATGTGAACCCTAAGGCCCAATTAATAGATTGAAGATTAAAGTGTGCCCAATGGTGAATTGGTCATCTTCGGACTTGTAGATATGCAAAAGTTTGGTAACTTAGGGCTTAGGGTTTGGTTAGGAGTTGGAGATTTAGGGTTTGAAATTAGGATTTGGAGATTAAGGATTCAGATTTAGGTATAGAATGATTAAGATTATACTACATCTAAGGATGGAGAGAGATTGCTTTACTTAAGGTTATTTGGTGAGAGAGAGAAAATAATCACGAGACAACTAGTGACAAGAAGCTCAATCGGCTCAAAGAGAATCCCGCACTCTTCGTAGAAAGAAGATGTTGAAAGAGAACGACACAAAGATGATATGATACTTTCAGTGGGAAGAATATGTTGAAAAAGAATATGATTGTTTTCACCAAGGTTTTGTGATATGAGGCAATCACAAAGTTTAAACATGGGGCGACTATTTATTATATATATATATATATATATTGGATAGGTCCAGGCCCATTTGAATCTCTGACAATTTCAAAATGGACATGGGGCTATTGCCCCAAGTCATCTATATGTAGGTCCTTCCGTGCTTACATGCATAGATTTGATGTAACCTACTTAATAACACCATTTGGTCAAACTTGTATAACCACTCCTCATATGACATGGGGCCCTTCTAGATATGAAACAAATCAAATGTAAATGTTTTATACTTTTAGGGCCAATTTCTTCAGCAGAATTAAGGGATTTCATGTCTGAGAATTTTATAAATTCGATAGAAGCCGTCCTTTATGATAGTAGTTCTGAATCATCTTCTTGGGTCGAAGATTTGCAAATGGAAGGAGGCTGGAATTATGAGAATTATAAAGGATTTGAGACATTTTAGGTGATAAATTTGAAATTCTAGCAAAGAAATATGTCATTTGTAAATGCCATGGGACAAGTTTGAAAGTTTATTATTTTAATTTTCACTGCTGCCCTATGCTTTTGCACCTAGTCTGCAGTTTAGACCTCATTATCTATTAAGCAATGCAGGTTTCTCAACAAAATTATCATTGAATTTCATTACTCCATTCATGAAAACTCGTATTGAGAATGAGTCTAGACCTTCCAAGGCAGTCTATTCAAGAAACGTGGATTGCATTAACATTTTTTGGCATATTGTCACACAGCCACGCAAGGGAGCACGACATTTTCTTTGCTTTTAGGAATCCTTATTTTATGCAGCAGTACAGCTAATGAATGGATTTTTACTGTCTGCCTTATTGTGAATTCGAACTCGGAAGGACATACTTATAGGAGTCAAAACACTATTTAACTTGGGCTTTCTGAGGTACGACTAACCCAAGTTGTTTATTCTTTATAAAATTAACTCTTACTAGAATCTGTGATTATCCTTAGATTGGTGAGTGTGCCCAACTTTTGTTGCAGTGAAATATATTTTTCTCGCAAAATGGAAAATATAATTTTTCCTATCTAGATCATTGATAGCCCCCTAAATAGCCTCACAAATTCTTTGATGAGCGAAATTGAGGATCCAAACTCATGAAGTGCATGTTAAGTAAGTCATTCACCACGTTTTCTCCGCCTGTGCATGCTATGTTTGTGTGTTTATTTATGGTAAGATGCTCTCTTCTCTTTAGTCAGGTTTGTTAGAGGTGAAGTGGCCATCATGCCGATAGTGGGGCTAACTCATGATTTTACTCATCCAACTCGGTTTCCCAATATCGTTATACACAGGAAATTAATTACTCTAGATTTTATTTTTTTACTAGCACTGAACAAAGACCACTGCAAACGTAGGGAAATATTTTCAGGGATGTAAATGGAACCTAAAGATACAATGAGATTAACTCTTTTTTTTTTTTTTTTTTTTTTTTACCGCGGTGTGACCAGTGGCCATTCTAGGAATTCGAGTAAGTGGGGTCAACAAAAGACTAATTTTATGTAAATCGAATAAATTTATTTTTCCCTTAATCAACATTTGTAATCTACTTTCGATAATTCGACAAGCATAGTATAAAATTCTCAAATAATCTATTTCCGATAATCCGACAAAGATAATACTGAATTCTAAAAAAATACATTGTTACTAATAGTTCTTAATCCAAAAGAAAAATCCAAATACATAAACTCCTACAGCTATCATCAACAAGTTTTCAGATTTTGAAATCGTTGCATAATAGGTTCATTATCAGCACTAGCAACCACATATTTTTCAATATATGTAACCAAATAATCATTCATCCATTGATCTCCTATTCGGTTACGCAACCTGTTATTTAAGTACTTCATTGCTGAAAAAAGTCAACGCCAATTTTAAAATCAAATAAACCAATTGGTATACGATATCCTTCTTTGTCTCCACTAATTTCCTAGCAATGTCACAAATTCCTTTAAGTTCTAAAAACTCGTTACTAGAGCGCATATCAGTAATGTGGGCTCATTAATTTTATTTAATTTTTGGTAGATAGTTGGCCCATTAATTTAGACGGTGAGTATTTTATAGTGACTTTTATTCACTATCACAACAACAAATAAAAAGTGTGAAGTTAGCTAATGTATGGTGAAACTCTAAAATTAGTTGGGTCAAAAGCTTCATGTAAGTTCAATTCATGAAATAAAATTTTTTATTTTTAAATGCCTTTTAAGATCTCAGTGGGTCTAATTGACCCCACTGTGATCTATGTTTAGCCGCCTATGGCGGTATCCATAATGAAATTAAGTTGTTCAATCATAATTGTCATCAAAATCTCATCCCAATGATCTTGAAGTTAAATAAAATAAATGTAATCGTCATTTGTTAAGTTCATCTGTACAGACATTAGAATCCGACAAGAACAAAGGACATATCTGGCTGTTGTGAGAAGGCCAGCTCAATCTCTCTGTAGACCCGTGAGGACTGAGGAGGACCACGAGGATTCATTTATGACTCTGCACAAATAAATGTAATCGTCATTTGCTAAGTTCATCTATACAAACATTAGTATCTGACAAAGAAGAAAGAGACATATCTGGCTGTTGTGAGAAGGCCAGCTCAATCTCTCTGTAGACCCACCATGAGAAGGACAATGCATCCTAAAGTCAAAAGGCACGAGGATTCATTTATGACTCTGCACACCTTCATTTCCAGTGAAATGCATGGGATGAAAACCAACGGCCCTTTTTGTGCCACGTATATGAAATCGAATCATTGCGTTAGTGCCCCATTATATGAGTACCTGTTTGAAATATAAGACGTAATCTGTTTAAAATATAGTAGTTTCAATTAGATAGTTTTACCAATAGATTGTTTTGTATGTTTGGTACAATAAGAAAAAGCAAATTTATTGGACTATATCAAAGTTGCATAGGTTAAGTTACCGCATCGAGGAAAAAGTCTAATTGCTAAGGGGCAAGTATTATTATTTATTTGAAATAGTGCTAACTAAAATATTATTTTTAGTAATGTTTAATCCAATTAGAGAAAAGCATGCTTGTCAAATATTATTATATACACAAATTTATTATAAAAAAAAAGTATTTGATTGCTTTAGACATTCGTAAAAACTCGCCTAAAGACTCTCACAAGAGTTTACTAGCACAGAGAATGCACATGAAGACAACCTCGTCATTTTCAAAACGCAAATGAGGTCCAAGATAATATGCCATTTTCTAAAGGCCTAGATAAATGAAAATTCAATGTCATTTTTAGCAATGTCCACGCAATAAATAATAATAATAATAATAATAATAATAATAATAATAAATACTTTCACAATAGCCCTCCAAAGCCTATATCCTGGCTTTTCCCCAGCCCTCAAACCTTAACAGCCTTCATTGGTTCAAGAGTGATTTCTAAATGCACCCACCTAAAGTGCTGAACACACTCACCCTTGGTTCAATGGTCCATTGAGTTCTAAAGCTCCATTTTTACTTGATAAAATGATGTCTACCTATCATCAATTCAAGTCCTTATTACATGCCCGCGCAAATCCACTTTCTTTCTAAGTTGACTGACACTCATCCTAATTTGATCATAACTCAACCATTATCCACTGACAAATCGGTGAAACGAAATAATATAAGTTATAGTCACTAAACAAAGGCTCTAAATTAAGGGTGATATTTAGCCGTCTCTAATCTATATTACTGCACTGCTCTTCTGATTGGCATACATCTACAAGCTTTAAGTTGGCCACACACAAGTTATGGTATAAAACATGACTTGAGAATCCATCGTGGTAAAAGACTTCTCAACCAACCTAAATGTCCAAGTTACCTTGTGACAGCCACTAATCACAAGCTCAATTTTGACCCTAAACAACCTATTACTCACGTTTGGACACAAATGCACAAATCTGATACCTCATAGTATTAGATTTTAGGGTCATAGATCAAAGGGATATTTCTACAATTCAAAGTGTGATTAAGGTCATTTCATCCTCCACTTCTCCCATCACGATTGGCATGGCCTTGGATGGGTCTCCTGGGCCGGTCTTACATGTTCAGCTTAAACAGCTCGATGATTGAACCGCATAGTTCACATGATTTAATTGAGATGAAGTAATTTCGGTTGAACAAAACTGGATCAACATTCAAAAAACATTACCTTGGATGGGTCTCCTGGGCCGGTCTTACATGTTCAGCTTAAACAGCTCGATGATTGAACTGCATAGTTCGCAATTTTGGTTGAACAAAACTGGATCCAACATTCAAAAAACATTACGAATAATCACATTACAGTTTGGAATAAAAAAAAATTGGCCCATGCAGGTCTCGAACCTGCGACCTTCGCGTTATTAGCACGACGCTCTAACCAACTGAGCTAATGGGCCACATTATTTGAAAGACTGCTATTTATTAATTATTTAATATTATTATTAGATTGATCTGACACCTTCGCAATACAATCCTTTGACTGGTGGCTGCCTTGCCAAAGCCACAAAAGTAAGGGCTTTTGTTCTTATCCTAAAGCCTGAAGGTAGGAAAGGGATCGATTTCAAGAATCCTACAAACTTTAGGGCTGATCTACGACTTGAGCAGCCCAACTCAGCTTAGCTGGTTGTCTATCGATATATAACATATAGCTTACATATAAATGCCCTTACCAATAATGTTGCATTGTGCTCTGTTCACAATGTCGACATCAAAAGTATCTCTATCCAGAGGCGGCTCGACCATTGGGCAAGAAAAGCCCTTGCTTTAGGTCCCCCAAAAAATAAGGCCCCATAAAAATTATTTTTTAAAATTCTAAAAAAGCATTCAAGCAACTGTCATAATTTTTTTCTCCCAAAGCCCTATAATAGTAATTAGTATTCCATTTCATTAACGCTATTTTTTCACATTTAAATAAAGCATTAAAGCAAGTGTAATCATTCTTTTCCTCAATATAGTGTCTTTTTAAATCTCAACAAATCTCAACCCAACCTCCTTGCCACCTCACCAGTGAGGTCTTTCAAATGAACGTTTCTCCACCAACTCTTTTCCATCTCACGTACTCTTTACTCTCTCAAGCTCTGTCTCTCTCATAGATTGTCTTTCTCTATAATTAGTTTTTTTATTTCTAAAACAATCTTATTTAAAGATTTATTGATCAAGTTTTGTCTTCTTTTTAATAATATGTGGATATATTCTGATAATATATGCGAGTTTTTTTTATATATAATATATGTTAATCATAACCCACTAACTCAAATATAATCATTTTTTTTTTCATAATGAAAAACGTGGATCAAATTTGAAATTCATCTATATCTACAATCTTTAAGGCCAATAAAGATAAATCATTAAATCAGGTTCTATTATTTTATGATTTTAAGATTTTTTTTAATTCCATGCTCATTTTGTATGCTTATTGTAGTTAGTGTTCGTTTTATTCATAAATATTATTAGTTATAATTTATAAATGATAAATGTATCTATTAGAAAATACGAATCCAAATTCTCAAAACTATAAAAAAAAAAAAAAAAAAAAAGAAGGAAAAAGAATAGATAATTTGAGGCCTCATTTAGGACTGTCGCTTTAGGCCTCAAATTGTCTTGAGTCGGCCCAGTCTCTATCTCTAGTCCTTTATTCATAACATTGATGACAAGTTGTATTTTTGTGGTTCACGTTAGGGATTGAACAATCACACGATCAACAAAGAACACACAACAAACACATGAGATTTACATGTTTCACTTAACATGGGCTACATCCACGGGAGATTTAAGTTGGTGCACTGTTCTTGGAGATCACCGTAAGAGGAATGATCATCCTCTTTGTGTATACAAGAGTACAAGACCCTCCCAGATCTTCTGTCTCTTTCTCACTCTCATGTGAGTTTACATTCCTTGTAATTTGGATGGAAAAGATTCACCCCATATCAACAACAATAAACATATCATGATCGCCACCTGCATAGCTCCAAATCCCATTTTCTGATTAAGATCTTTTTTATGCTATCAAAGGGTTCCCAATCCTCTGGGTTGGACTAATCCCTCCAGGCCCAGAGGGAAGCCTGGTAAACTCTCCTATAGCCTCAGTGTGGTAGTTAAATTTCGAACCTACAACCTATCAAAGGGTGCAAATTGTGGTCCTAGGCCAACTGAACTACCCTTTGGGGTTTTTTTTTTTTTATTAAGAACCATCACAGTTGACTTCACCCCATCACATATTAGATGAATGTATTGGGATGAATTCTGTTTGAATGAGTTTTGGAACCTTGTTGTTCCAGCTGGTTGACTCATGAGTCGCCTTCACTCAGCCCGGTGTGACCTAGTTTTGAAAAAAAAAAAGACCCTCTCTATCCTGAATAGGAAGAAAACTTAAACCACCCAAAATCACGAACTAAAAAGGAAAACCAAGAAACTCATTACACAAAACAATACACAATCAAAGGTTAAGCACTCGAGAAGACGAAAAGGAAGGATGTGAATGATGATGGCGAAAATATGTGAGAAAATCGGTTGTTGAATGGAGAAAATGAAAACAGGGAGATGAATTGACAAGATGACAATATAAGAGGAGATGATGCTAAGGTTAAGAGGAGATGATGCTAAGGTTTGTAGAGGAGAATAGATGCGTGGGTTGATTGATTCACCCGTAAGACAATGTATTTCGATGCTTGATGCAACAGGAAGAGGTTCCTAGACATTCTCCTCTTCTTCTCCTTCTTCCTGACAACAGGCTATTTCTGGAATTGTAGCTTTGTTGACATCAATTAAGAAGGGGAAAACAGGAAAGAAAAAACTAGGATTTGGGCGGAAGTCCCCCGCTGATATTATAAAAATGAAGGGTCCTTAGTTGTGATTACTCTTATAAGCGCACAAAAATTCACAGACCCGGGGGGAGTGATTTCGAGACTTACTGGAGGAGGACGGAGACTGCAGCTCCTCGGTGATGATAGAAGAACCGCTGCCTTGAGCCTGAAAGGGGAAAATAAGAAGGTCAGAGGACCCTGACTTGGGCAGCGCAGGGCTCTTCGATGCCTAAGTTAGTTGCAGGACTAAGCAAAGGTTGAAGATGGATTTTGGGGAGGAGATGGCATACCAGTGTATGTGGTGTTTTGGCATTTTTGTTCTGGAGCTGTGGCTGTACTTACATAGAGGGAGAGAGAAGACAAGAGGGTGGCTCTGTCAGAGCTTGATCCCATCACAGTCTACTCTCTTTTAATTGCAATCCCATCGGGCCTGACTTCTGGGCCCAGTCCCATCAGGCCCTATCTTGAGCCATGCATTTGACAGAGGTGGAATATGGGGGAGGAGAGGAAATATCGCCCACACAAAGCCCCCCAGCTTTGAACTTCTTAGAGTGCTCCTAACTCTTGGAAGTTGAAAGCTAAATAGCCTGACGGTCTATCCGAGCTTGATTTTTCCGAAGGCTGGTGCCACCACCGAGCTTGTTTTTTCCGAAGCTGGTGCCACCACCGAGCTTGTTTTTTCCGAAGCTGGTGCCACCACCGAGCTTGTGTTTTTCCGAAGCTGGTGCTACCACCGAGCTTGTTTTTTTCCGAAGCTGGTGCCACCACCGAGCTTGTTTTTTCCGAAGCTGGTGCCACCACCGAGCTTGTTTTTTTCCGAAAGCTGGTGCCACCACCGAGCTTAACTGGCTGGTACTTTTACCGGGACCAGTGTAATCTTTTTCTCGAGGCTGATGGCATCACCGAGCCTGCTTTTGTGATTTTATCTGAAAGGACGAATGTTACTGCTGCCGAACGGGGGAAGGCGCTGCTGCCGAGCTAGAGAGGACCGAGTAATGCTCGCCCAGCTGGTATTGTTACCAAAGCTGGTGGCCTCGATGCACTGCTGCCGAACTGGAGAGTTTACTTCTGCCGAGCTAGAGAGTAGCATTGCAGCCGAGCTGGGGATATTTGCCGAGCTGGGGACATCTGCCCGTACGGCATACATTTGCAAGGTTTAGGAAATTTTGGGACCCTTACCCTATGCCATAACCTTAGCTTAGTCTAATGATGGAAATAAGCAAGATTCTTAGTAAGGGGATGCACGAGCTTGATATTCTCATCGTACGTCGAAGGACTCCCAATTCCCTTAATAAGAATCCCTCATCACTTGGGTAATGGGGAGTCCTACCAAACCGGGCTCCTAATTCAAGATTTTTTTTTCTACCAAGAGTTGATCCCAACCAGGAGTCCAACAGAGATTAAGACACAAGGGAGATCACCTTGGGCCAAAACTTCTGCTTAGTCTGCAATGGAACCCATGGCAGTTGGGCCTCACGTTTTCCAACACATTATACCAATATCCAACTATTTTGCTATTTTTTTTTTTTTTTTTTGGTGACCCAAGAGAAAACCTACAAACACACGGAAAAGTAGTCCACTTAAGTGGGAAGGAAGCCCGCACAAGCTGGAAGAAAGTCCATACAAGTGGGAAAGTGACGGACCCCATCCTAGTCTTTTTCTTTTTTTTTTTTTTTTGGCATTGGACAAGTTGAGCCTGTGTGCATGGTATTAAGTGAAATACAGCTTGTCGGGCCCACTTAGGCCCCACAATCATGTCTTTGCTCTGAAAAGAAAAAAAAAAGGATTTTGGAGTCCGTCAGACAACCGTGTGACCATCCCAGCCACTAGTAATTGGCTGAGAACGATCCTCTAAGTGCTGAAAGATCCTAGCAAGGATCTCAGCCATTAATCACGCTCTGATCACACGGTCATGATTCATCAACCAGACTTGAATGCCTGTCTCCTTAGCACTTAAGGATACAGATGTACGAGCCTATAGAACAGATCCTGTTCAAGTAAGGTCGTGCTTAAACAATGTAATCTCTTTAGTTATAAACAAAGGAAAGAATACAAGAGAATGCGATGTGGGATGAAGCCTAGTTCCTTGTTTAAGCTCTATGCAGGCTTAGGATTCTCACTTACTAAAAGGCCCAAAATCTGTCTAGGAAACTGGGACCCTTTATAAGGTGGTCCATTATTCATGTCCGTTTGCCTATAGATCAGGATGTTTTCATAAGAAAGCCATGGAAAAATGAGTTCTACAAGAGGGGTTCATATTACTCTGGCATGTCTGCAAATGTGCAGTTTCTTGAGGCACCCCAGATGGGGCTGATTCTCACCGTTGATATGTAGGACCCCACCATGAGTGGAGTGTCCAGATTGGAAGTTGAGATATCGATCATCAGGCAGTTCTCTTCATTTTTTTCCGTTGGCTGTCAGAAAGTTTTTGACACGTCCAAAAACCCAAATCCAACAAAATGATGCTAGTATGATTGAATTTAAGTTTGCCATCCAATGAGGGGATCTGCACATCCAAAGGCTCTTCTGATCCACAATAACCAACCCAGATTGGTTTCATGAAAGTGAAGTTGGGGCTGGTCCCAGATTATGGGGGATGAATGAGAGTGTAAAAAAGCTGCACTGATCAAAAGTGTGCCCCATGAAGCTGGACTACACATACTATTGCTCATAGGAGAATATTTCTATTCAGGTCTAACATGTATCAATATAATGGCTGGACTTTAGAAAAGAAGTTGGAAAAAACCTCTTGGATCTTTTAAAGTGAACGAAATAACAAAATGGAAAAGTAGATTTAATTGGTCAATTTTTTCCCCAATTTCACTCATTGATCTGTTCATAATAACCCAGTAAGTTTAAATGGTTTGAATGGCTCCATGATTGCAGATCACACAGTTCAGGTAGGCGGTTTTGGTTGAGCTGAACCGCAATTCGTGGTCCTTCTGGTTCGACTAGGTCAAACCAACAGGCCAATATGAAATTAAAATAAAATCTTTGACTTTGTTCTATATTTTATCATTTTAATCACATGTTTTAGACATCATCAATCCAAAGTGGAAATATAGAATGATTTGCCATAATCTTCAGGTTATGTAGCAAAGTTTGTAGGGCCTACTGCCCTTGTAGGATATAAAAAAAAAAAAAAAACACCTGTCCAATAAGTCCAATGTAAGGACATGGAATGAAAGGCCCATTAGATGTTTCCAAGCATTGAACCCTCTGGGGCCCACCTATCTTGCCCTCTGTTGACAACTATAATATGGTTCTTCCAATAACTATGATTCAAATATGCTTCAGCCTCTCTTGAACATCAGAGAGAAAATGAGTGCTGCTATTTTTATCCGCCACATTCTCCATGTCAGGTCCCAACACATTTGAAAGCAGGATTCATCTAATGAAGGCCTAGCTTGTGCTCCATATGGGAAAATGAAGCTTTTGATTCCATTGAAATGCAATAAAGGCTTCTTTTCTGGTTTTCAGCTTTCAATTAGGCATCAATAAAGCCAATACTCAATAAACCCTGAATACTCAATAAAAAGCTTCTGTTAAGATAATAAACACTTACAAACAAAAATCAGTATATTCTTTACAGTAGTACTCTTCATTACTGTCAACAAATACTTCAAAAAATGAAAATATAATAACAACAACAATGATAAACCGAATAAAATGCATGGTTCACACAAATTATGCTCCAACCCATCTCCCAAACATCGCAAATTTTCTAATGACACAGGTAAATTTCATGATAAACTCAAATAACACTCAAGGGCTTGTAAAACCACTTCTTCCCAAAGTATCTGTCAAAGTCGCCCATTAAGCAAATCACCACATCAAATCCTTCAACAAGGAAAAACTCACCATACAGCTCATGTTGGAATACTTCAATCATAGCCAATCCCATGACTTCCACAGTGAAGGAATCAACAGCAAACTGTACAAGTTACAGTGGCACCCATTCTTTCAACCAACTTGCATATGATCCCACATCCTCAAGTGCACCAATCAATTCTTCTAAACAACTCCACATCAACCAAACCCCTAGCTGAATGGAGTCTTGAGTTAATGGAACTCATTCCACTGTGATTTATGTAACCATGAATCATTAAGTGGGTCAGCATTTCCAGAAGCAGTCAATTAAAACAGTTCTTGTCTTCTTGAAAAGATTTCTTCAGAAGATTGTTCACCCTCTTCTACATGCTTCAGTACTTCACCATTCCCACTGCACAGTCGAGTTGACAATGACGGGGATAATGATGAATACACACCTGCACACAGTTGCCAATTAACTGATTTTTGTCCCTATATATATATATATATATATATATATATATATATATGTATGTATGTATGTATGAATGTTTGACACTGCAATGATAAATAGCAAAGCTAGCAATTAGAAGGAATGCATTTCATCACATACCTCTTGATGAATTTTTGTCAAAGTCTTTTGTGACATGTAATAAGATGGTCCCAGAGAGCACAACAATAAAGCCACAGATTTCAGAAGCAATGCTCCCCATGCTTTGGCCATCCCAATCCTGAAATAGGTATCCGAGTCTAGAAATAAAATGGCATACACAGAAGCACACATATCTATTCTATCAATTTTATATGTATAAAGCTACGATAATTACAGCTAAGGGGTGAGTAGTCCAAATTTTGTATTCTGTTTTCATAATTTCTCAATCCATAATGCAACGTTCATACAAAGGCTTGTTTAGAAATAAAATGGTAACTGTAGTTGCTTCTCATTCCCACAGGCTTTTCAGCATCCAGAAAAGAACTTTCAGGCAGCGATTGAAAACTCCATCTATTCAGTCGGACTCACTCACTACTGAATCAGTTTGGACTGGATTTGCCCAAGTCCTATTAAAATTGCAGATTCCATCTCAGTACCATACTTGGCGTATGTATGCTTTAAGATTGAGAGTACAATCGACCTGTGATGTAAATCTCAGCAATGAAATGAACATAATCAGAAGCTTTTCCAATTTTTGGAGAAAATTTAGGGGATTCGAAAAGACATCACGCCTGTGCACATCTACATCTTAGCCCCATATAATGGAAGAGTATGCAGGTAAGGAACCAAGAGAGAAGTATCCAAGAACAAGATTTCTGACGAGTTGGTGGTTTTGCCCAACTCCAGGGAACATACACACAACTTTTGTTTGAGTCAAAACTCACCTTCCTCTTGGTTCTTATTTTTCATATTCTTAGGGTTTTTTTTTTTTTTTCACCTCTAAGGAAAAAAATCCTAGAGATCTTTAAATTAACTACTTTACATGATTTCAAAGCTTCTACTAAGGTGTCACAAGACTATCATACAAGGATCCTACATGATTAGATCTGGGATAAATTTATTTATTTATTTTTGAAAGGTAAGAAATTCAAGTTTTTGAAGCTTTGAATCTGACAAAATTTGGTAGGTTTGGGTAGTTTCCTTCGTTCGTAGCTCGACTGGTGTTTTTATTTTTATTTTTATGGTGTTGCCTCTCTAAAGTTTTTTATACTGAGGCTTTTGATCTATGATGCCCAGATACAAATATGGATCCGGACACTAATACGAGAATCGGGGATACGACTCCTCACTTTTGAAATCTATGACACGGATACGGATATGGGTGTCCTAATTTTTTCTTTAGATCACTTTGAATCAATGGAATTATCATTGTTTTCGTCCTTTTCTAGCATTTTTCTTATGGTGATAAGTAAGAATATTAAAATAACTATATGAAATAAAGGACTTCATAATTAGAATATTAGGATATGTTAAACTTCTTCCCTAAAAGTATCGGTGCAGTATTAGGTACCAATGCAATTGTCGTATCGGTCCGATACGGATACGTTGCGCTTGTACAAGTATCCATGTATCATAGCTTTTGATGCTACTAGTGTGTCCGACTGTTGTTAATTCAAGTTTTTGACGTTTTCTGAATCTGCTGAAATTTGGTGCATTCGGCTAGTTTCCTTTGTTCGTAGTTCAATTGGTTTTTTGGTATTGTCTCTCAAAGGCATTTGATGCCGACGAGTTTGATGCTACTGGCTTGTTCGACTGCTGCTGTTGGTTCGACTGGTGTATCCAACTGAATTTTTCCTCTCGACTGGATTTTAATAAGGTATCTGTTTGACTGGTATATGCTGGGTTTAACTGGTGTGTTGGCAATCTGTTCGAGTAGGTTCCTCTCTCCAAGTCTTGGTTCTTTAATCTGTTAATTGTGTTCTTCACTCCAAGGCTCGGTCCCTTACTCCAGACAGATATTAATCAGCTGATCCAAGAAGGTGTGATCTAGTAATTGATGGCTTGGGTTCTTGTAGTTGTTCCAACCCTTCCTGTGTTGCTGCTTTTGGAGGTATATTGTGACATGTAGTTGTTATCTAGTAATTTAAGTCTGACAATATGATACAGAGAGACGGTTTAAGGGACTTGTAGACGAATTGTAGCCTTTGAATTTCAAGACCAGATATAAGAAGAAATAGAATATAGATATTGGTTAAAAAAAGAGAATCTACTGTGGACTGATTTTGGGGAAATTTCTAACGGTTAAAATTGGGTAAAAATTATAGTTTCGACTGTAATTGGGCTTTGGAATATTATAAAAAAGAAAGGCAGGAATAGAGGCAGCCAAGACTTACTTGCTTTTATACCAATTTGATGTAACCCTAATCGCTCAAAGTATTGCAACTCCAAGAAACAAAGACAACAGGAGCTGTACAACCTCTTCGCAAAAATTCAGCGGCTTGAATTTGAGCAGAACTGGCAGTAATTGAGCCGGTAAAAGGAAATCAGGTGCCCAGTTGAAGTGAGCCCCACCAGTCAATGTAATTAACAGATAAATACACTTAAAATTTCATTCATAGAAGTCTGCATCAACATACCCCTACATCCAGGGTCGGACCCAGAAATATATCCTTGGAGGGGCCACTATGTAAAACTATAAAAATCTTGGAGCGGCCATATTTGAAAACTACATAGAAACTTCTAGAACAATAAGGTGCTGTCCCCCGCCAGTGCCTACATCCAGCCGACTATCATCTATTTAGAAAATCCTCTCTTACAATAAAGAAGTACTTCCTAAATAAAACTACTAGGAAAAGTAGAAATCCTAACTATACTTGGGTAAAATGATTAATCAAAACATAGAGAGATAAATGGAAACTTGCTCATCAACAATCAAAGGGAAAAAAATAATGGACAGTTGCCCCTAGACAGTCCCTTGTGGGCTATTAGGCTGGGGTTTTCAATTGCATCAATTATTTTATAGATCCTATTGTGCAGCTATGCTAAATTGATATTTGAATTTAGAATTTAGAAATGTGGTGATGAAATTTTGAAGATATGTTTTTCTATTATTAGCGTTTTAGTAGTTTCTCATTTAACAGCTAACCAACATGAATATATGTGGACAAATATATCAGTACTATTATTTTATAATCACACAACGATATGGGACTTCCATCCAATGAGGGGTCCACTGTGCCCCCTTACCTTCATTACGAATAAATAAACATTAAATTCTAGTATTTTCCAATATTCTAAGTTTTTTATATATTTTTCAGATTTTTTAAGACATTTTTTTATTCATACCACTACATCAGTTATATATCGCCGTAACTACTACGTATCACCCGCTACACATCATTTTGGATGACAGCCGATATATGCCCACTGCAGCCGCTATTTTGAACTTTGAAGCTAGTAGATACTCCAATTGAGCAAAATCATAGATTAGTGCAGAGTTCTGTGAGTTACATCACGATATCAGATCATATGAAAGACTGTTTGGACGATTATTGTACATAACTGTAACTTGTCTGGATATATCTTATATTGTTTGTATTATGAGTCAGTTCATACACACTCAAAGAGCAGGACAGTTAAATGTTGTATACAGGATTCTAAAGTATCTCAAGAAGTCACCAGGGCAAGTAGATGTTCCCTAAGGCATGGTCCCTAGACACTAAACAAAACTTAAGCCCTCAATCGTGTGGGCAGTCTGCAAGTGGACCAAGCACTCATGAGTCATGACCCCAGCTATACATTTAACGACTCGAAGCCGGATGATCAAAGTGAAATACCGCAAGTGAGCAGCAACATCATATCATTCTTTTTGCCTACTTCCTATAACCTACCTCCCTGCTGGATATACTCATGATTTCATTGTTAAATGGGAGCTTGGACTCGATATGAACCCAGCCTGTTTTGGGTCGGGGTTCAAGCCTTGAGTATTAGTACTTAGGCCATACCTGGATTTAAAATTTGGGCTCGTTTAATATTTCGCTTGGTCTTGGATTAAAAGATAGCAAACCCGAAGCTCAGTCCAGCCCAACCCAGTCCAAAAAAGTATTGATTATAGTTTAGTGACTTATGTGTCAAAACAAATGATAAAAAGGATGGCTCAACCCGACCTGATTGACTAAATGGGTGAGCTCGGTCCTGACATGACTGAAGTGGGCTGGGCTCATGCAAAAAACTTATGGCCCATATTAGGCTTGTGCTGGATACTGGCCTGTCTTCCTAAAATAAGGCAGAGCCATGCCTCATCCCAACCCACCCCACCCCACCCATGAACACCCTAAAGGACAAGGAATTATGTATTATAAACATGGTCACTAAGTGGTGAATGCCTATGTTGATGAGGATTGGGCAGGTTCAAAGCTAGCCAAAAGATCAACAACCAGTTATTGTGCCATGGTATGCGGAAACATAGTTTTGAAAATCAGAATCGTATCGCAAATCGGTCATACCCATGAATCAAATCGTACAATGAATCGTAGGATTTTTTATATTTCTAATAAAAATAAAAAATAATTAGAAATTAAAAGAGAAAAAAATAATTATTCGTAACCATCCAATTTTCCATTTATAGCAGTATATATACAATGAAAAATAAGTCTATCATACAATCATATCAAGAACAATGACATATATTAATACATAATAAATGACATGCGTAAGTAGTTTAATAAGTTGAAGCTAACAATATATAGAGAAATGCTCCTATGAGAGTAACTCTCACACTACTATGAGAGTAAGGGGGCAAGGGCCCTCGTCTTTAGGCTGTTGGCATTGGAAATGGATCCAATGGGTCCCCCCCTTCCTCTCATAATAGTGTAAGAGTTACTCTCATAGGAGCATCTCCCCAATATATATTTATTTTTTACTATCTTTAAAACAAACTATAAAAGTTAAAATACAATCCAAACCATAAATCCTACACAATAGGATATCTCTTGAAGTTAAAAACGTATTCATGAAGAAAAGAAACAAGAAAACCAAACCACACCAAACCAAGCCAAGCCTTTTCCCACTAGGTGGGGTCGGCTATATGGATTTGATGACGCCAATCAAATCTGTTTAGGGCCATCTCCTCCGTTAGATCCATGTAGGCAAGGTCATGTTTAATAGTTTCCTTCCAACTTCTCTTGGGTCTCCCTCTCCCTCTCCTACTCCTGGCAATCTCTATGCTTTCGCACCTTTTAACAGGTGCCTCCGTTGGACACCTTCTAACATGGCCGAACCATCTTAGTCGATTTTCTCTCATTTTATAAACAAGAAAATAGTTACAAAAAAAAAAAAAAAAAAAAAAAAAGAGGAATTTACGAGACAAATCCCCATAGGATCCCATACGTCCTACCAAGACCCCGTATCACATTGGACACGGGAGGGGTCCTCATGTGGTCATTTTCTTTTTCTTTTTTTGTTTCTTTTTTTTTTTTTTTTTTTTGTCGTTTTGCAATGTGGTCGATATCAACCACCTGATGGTCGATATCGACCATTATGTCAATCAGATTTTCATCAGCATGTAACTGTCTTATTTGCTTAACACAGTAGAATGGTCGATATCGACCATATCGCGAAATAACAAGAAAAAAGACGAAACTGAGTTTTCTCCCTTAAAAGGAGGGAGGATTGCCTCAACATGCCCATCTTCTTCTCTCTCCTCATTCAAGACCTCATCCCACACACAAAACAAGCATCTCTCTCTCTCTCTCTCTCTCTCTCTCTCTCTCTCTCTCACAAACCGTTCAATGGAGGAAAAATCTCTCTGACATTTCATCAAACACCTTCGTTAAGCACCACCAACCAACCCAACATCGACAAAAACAACAATAAACCATCCCTGGCCTCCACTCAAATGCTCATATTCCGACTCTTCTCCTCCTTCTCCCCAAACTGCACTAACCAAATCCCTCAAAACCCCTTTCTTCTCTTCCCTCGAAATCCCCTTTTCCTCTTTCTTTGATCTCTTCACTCTCACCTCTCTTTACGTCTGCAAATTGGCAAGGATCATCTCTCTCGCCCTTGCAGCAACCAAGGGAGAAAACCTAGATTCGTCTTTTTTCTTGTTATTTCGCAATATGGTCGATATTGACCATTCTACTGTATTCAGCAAATAAGACAGTTACATGTTGAAGAAAATATGACTTGATATAATGGTGTGACTTGATATAATGGTCGATATCGACCATATCGCAAAATGACGAAAAAAGAAAAAGAAAAAGAAGAAGAAAAAGGCCACATGAGGACCCCTCCCGTGTCCAATGTGATACGGGGTCTTGGTAGGACGTATGGGGTCCTACGGGGATTTGTCCCGTAAATTCCTCAAAAAAATAAAAAAGAAATAAATAAGCACAATACGTATTGTCGAATGCTTTAATAAATTGCATTTTCTTTATTTATCTCTAAAACCTCCCCAAAGCTAAGAATATTCTTAAGAGGTTTTTTTTCTTTACCTCTATTCTTAAGAGGTTTTATTAACTACAAAATAACTTTTAAAAGTAAAAACACTAAAAGAAAGAAAGAATAAAGAAAGAAAAAAGGTAAAAAATTGTTAATATTAGTTTAGTGGTTGTAGCTATTCTCACTCAGCCGAATCATTTGAATCATAAGATTCGACGAATCGATGATCGAATCGGAAGATCACATCCGAATTCTAAGATTCTTTTATAAATGGGATTCATTGCATAGATACGAATCATTTTCCTTAAGATTCAGGATACAAATCATAGGATACTGATACCTATCGGCTGAAAACCGAGCAATGCAATTTGGAACTTGCGAATTGTTGTGGTCATGGCTTTTACTATATGAGTCGGGCTTTATATATGAAGGTCCCATGGTGTTACATTCTAATATAACTTCAACACGGAAGATTGAAACAAATCTAGTCTTCCATGAACATAGAAAACATTTTGAAGTTGATGTCCATTTTATTAGAGAAAAGACTAAAAACGAAAAGGTATCAAACTGAAATATGTACTATGTACAGAGATGAACAATTGGTGTATTTCCTTACTAAGGCAATTTAAATAAGAAAGTTATGATATGCATTGTCCAAGCCGGGCATAGTAGATATTTATACATCAGCTTAAGGAGTGTTAGGAGTTATAGCGAAGACTTATTCCTAATTATTGAGATGATGTGAATATTTTTTAAATATTAAGCTATATAAATTTATACCATAGTTGTGTCACGCAACCCTAGGGAACATACCATCAACTTTCATTTGATTCAAGTGTCTCTCTCCGAGTACTTATTTTTCATTTTCTTATGTGTTTTTTTTTATTATTTATTTATTTTTAACCTTCAAGAAAAGGAACCTAGGGATCTTAATTTGATTTTCCTAGGACTTGATCTACTACAGTGATGGCATTATTGATGGCCATTTATGGATCTTCACTTTCGTTTCTTCAATTTTAACCACTTCTAGGAATTCCTTTTCTTAGAAATCCTAGGAATTCAATTCCATGCAAATGAACAAGCCCTTTAGAAAGGAACTATACCATGTAAGCTTCAATCTGTAAATTGATACCTTGAACATTATGATGCTTGCAAGGATTGTGAGTGAGGTGAACATGACATAATATATAGGAGACACGATAGCAGTATTAAAAGTGTCAAGAGCCTGAATCATTTAAGAGAATTTTATTAGATAAGCAAATTTATATTATGGAGAAACAACAAAAAATTAAGAATTTCAGCATGCAAGAAGGTAACATTTGAAAATTAAGCAATTCTACCAGATTGGGAAATTAGAACATACATAATACTGACATATATGATCACAGAAGCATATTTTATTATTATTATTATTATTATTATTATTATTATTATTATTAACATTTTTGTTAAAAGGTTGATCATATTAAAAGGAAAAGAGGAAGTTCAGTTTCAGTTAGAACTCAAAACAACACCAAAAAAAACAAAAAATAATCAAGAAGTAGGCATATCATATAGAAGTAATTAACAAAGACACATGTTAAAGGGATGAAGGAATGAGGGAAAAGTTTCCAAAAACCAAAAGAAGCAATGCAATGAAGACCAAGTAAATGCACCAACCAAAATCAGTTGTTTATGTGAGAAATGCCTTTTTTCTTTTTTATTTTCTTTTTGGTTCTTTTCCACAACCTCTTGGTTGCGATAATGAGCACCTTCCATTATGTGAGAAATGCTCAGTCCGTCCTTAATAATAATTGTTTGAGCCATGGAAACCTCAATAAGAATTTTCCAGGTAAGAGATGAAACACAATTGACAGGCCCGTATTGAGAAATTGGAAATTGTTTGAGCCAGTTACTTCATAAGTCATAGATTCAAATGAAAGTGATTCATTCAGTCAAGTTTGTTCAATTCATTGACATCACTCAACCTGTGGCATCATTGTGTAGTTTGTAGGCTCATTATGTTTCATGCATAGCATTAATTGACCTTCCCAGAACAATAGTTTACTCTACGTTCTTTTCATCATATTCATATCTGACAACCCCCACTCTGCACCAACCCAGCAAAATAATCTAGAACTTATGAAATAAAATGGATTGAAGCTTCATGAATTGATTATCTATATTCATCACATAAAGTAAACTGGCTTGCAAATAAATTATGGTTGTTACAGTTTGCTCAAATCAAAGTACACAAGAAATTCAAAAATATATATATCAAGCATTGGTTGTGGAGTCATTAACCCAATGACTGAGTCAGCATAGAACTTTTAACAATCAATTTGTTTAACAGGGTATCAAATTATAATCAAACCATGGATTGAACAAGGGACAAGCTCGAAAGGAAGATTTAGAAAATGCTTTCATGCGCAAGATCAGAAAGGGGAATTATTCAATGAAATATGAAATTTGTCAGTGAAAAGTGCCAAGTGCAATGACAGTGGACATAAAAACCCTTGCTCTCTTTTGGACATGAAAACTATAGCAATGTGATCTTTCATCTAGTCCATTGTTAATTACCAAGGGTGAAACAGCATCGTATGAGTTATGATGTAATGAGGTCAGACTTACAGATGAAGGGGCCTGCTAATCTATATATATAAAGAAGAACACCAATTCCAGTCTTTACTAATACTCTGGATTAATATGAAATTTAAAAAAAAAATGGGGGTAAAATGGAATCAAGTAGATGCAACTGACACCAATTCCGGACAAGCATATGTATCCATTTTTATCCCAGCAGATCCAGCAGCATATGAGAGAGAGAGAGAGAGAGAGAGACTCAATCATCTTGAATAAAAGAAGAAAGAGGGACCCAAAAAGCCAAGCCTGTTCTACTGTGCAGAGAAAGGCGAGAAGAGAGACCAATCATGCAAGATGCCTCTTGAGATGTTTTCATGACAACAGAAATAAGAGCTCAAATGATTGGGTCAAGTGTAGGTTTTCAGGGAACAAGTAGCATGTAGTCGATGTAAAGTGGGATACCTCATATCACATAGAGATGAAAATAGGTCCCCAGTACACGAAGGAACCAAATTGAACAAAAGGGTATGAACAAATGTTTGGACCCATTTTACCTCAGGCCTCAGTTTGGGTCCATTACATAGGCCCAAATAAAATTTGGGTTTGGGCATGAGTCCATAGGTTTCATGCCCGAGGACCTTAATACCAAATGCAACAGCCATATATTAATTATGTTATATATTATGTACATTAAAATATCATCATCAAAGCCTCTGTCCCAACTATGTTGTGGTCGGCGACATGAATTCTGTTTCTCCATTTTGATATATCTTGAGCCAAATCCTCGGGTATGTATTAAGTATTCTATATACCTAAAAGTATATTATATCAGTATAAGTGATCAGGCCTCTTCTAGGCCTGGACCCAAGCCCTTTATTTGAGTCTGGTTCCGGGTTCATGTCTTGAATTTGAATCTGAGTCCATGTCCTCATTGGTAACTCAAGTTCGGGTTCAAGTACAAGGTGGACCCAGCCCACTTTCATACCCAACATCATATTCATTTCTAATTATCTTTGCACATGCATGCACAGTGGTTGTGTCTGTGTGTTTGTTCCAAAACTGAACATGTACTAGGAATGATGCACAAGCATGGCAATTTCATGTAAGAATCTTGATGTGTTAACAAGCCTGTTTATTGGTATTACCATGGTAT
Organism: Umbellularia californica; assembly: GCA_028538565.1. Taxonomy (NCBI): domain Eukaryota; kingdom Viridiplantae; phylum Streptophyta; class Magnoliopsida; order Laurales; family Lauraceae; genus Umbellularia; species Umbellularia californica. The sequence goes on from JAPQWN010000001.1 coordinate 83,613,751, forward strand.
ATATATGAAAATGGGGACTGTGCTCAAAATTGTCAGATAAAAGTCCTGATGCCAAGATAATGGGAAAAAGTCTCACTTTCAGACTCTTTCAGCATGGAATGCCTCTAAGGTCCATGACACAATGCACAATATCGTTTAATATACAGGGAGGTTTGCTAGTAGTTTTACCAGTACCCACATAGATTCCCATTCAATTGAATTGCACAGTGAAAGGATGTGAAGAGGATAGTAGTCCGGCAAGAATCTATCAGCAGAAAATGGTACAAATGTTTTAACAGGTTCTGCTTCTGTAAGCACAATTAAATTAAATCCCACATGTATCTTCAGAAAAAGATCAACCCTGATTTGTTGGGTTCAAAAGAATATAAATCAAATATAAAAGAGACTTAGGTATAGTTAAGAAGCACAAAAGCCTTCACTGATAGGCCCCATCCAAAAGGTAATGATGCTGCCTTTAAATTCATGCAAAATTGGAAGGTCTAGTATTGATTTAAGAATCATACACCAAGAAAGGGAAATGATAATTCTTTACTAACCTTGTTGAGATAATTCATTTGTGTGATGACACATGTAAGCACTACCAGCATAAAAAACCATGTCTCTGGATAGATTAGCTGATTGTTTCCCTCAAAAGTCAGCTTCAGGGAAGTTCCTAGAGCCTTAACACTCATTACCTGCATGACAACAACCAAAGCATAAAGGGTACATAGAGTGAATAGATCTCAAACATTAAAATCACATCCTTCTGACCAAAAAAAAAAAAAATGGCTAACAAGGGGTAGTAGTGGGACATCCAGGTACTAAAAGATTATCAGTAGTATAAAAAAAAATACCGAGAGGGAGCCCATCAAAGAACAAATGCCTGTGAAGATCAACACATTTGAATGTCCATAGCGTGGTGCAAAATGGAAGACTAGTACAAAAACCACCACCATAACTGATCCCATATAAAGCAAAAAAGCTGAAACATAACAAAGGAAATAATCATCAGTCTGCATAAATAAACATGTTGACAACATGTAATTAGGGAAGGCAGTGTAAAAACAAAAAGAACATGAGTGAATGTGTGCGAGTCAGAAGGTAAAAAAGAGTATTAAAAAAAAAAAAAAAAGCAAAAGCCAAAAGCAAAAACAGAAAAACATAAACTGTGAACCTGGTTGAGTTGCCATAGTCCATATTTCTTGAACAGAAGTGATTGCAATCTCCTGTGGTGCATGTATGACAATTACAATGGAACCAGCAATGCACATGACACAGCCCAAAATCCCTAGTTCATGCAACCTTTCTTTCAGAATGAAATGCGCCAGCACAGCACTAAGAATCATCCAGGGGACCGCAAAGAATCATTAGACCTTAGAAAGAAAATGCTAAAACCAGGAGAAAAGAAAAATAAAAGAACAAATTACCTGACAATAATACTTAGTGCACCAAGAGGAGTAACAAGGACCGCCGGGGCAAATGCATATGCCACAAAATTTGCAACCTCTCCCACAATCACTAAACCAAATACAATAAACAAGACAATGAAGAATCTATATCCAGTTAGCATAAGCAATGCAGCTTCTTTGGATAACAAGAAGTAAAAAACAGTGCAAATAGCAAAACAACACCACTAAATCTTAGGTAGTTAGGTTTCCTATTAGGTTAGATTTTTAGTTCATGTTTAAGGATTTGAAATTTGATGTGTTTATTTAAAATACGGTAGGATAGGATTTTATCTTTATGAGTTTGTAATTAAATTTGTTTCCTTTAAATATGGTAGGATAGGGCTTTATCTTCATGAGTGTATAATTTGAAATATGGTGAGACATAACTCTCTTATTTAAAGGAGATGTCAACAAGTTTGAGAGGAAGTTTCCGAATAGAAGTTGATTTTGAGAAACATTAAGTTTCTGTGGGTTCTTTTAGGCTTTGTTGTGGGAGTGAAGTAGTTTCTTCTTTTTGGACTGCTTCTCGTGGAACTAAAGCTGAAAGATCAATCAGCTTTGAATCTGATCGGTCATGGGACTGATCTGGGGGCGATCTCTGTATCTAGGTAGTTTTCTTTTAAGTTTGGGCAGCAAGTCAATCCCCTCCTTTAAGGAAAACCTAAGTTTGATTTCTTTTTGTTAGCTCATCTTTATTAATTTATTTGGTGGGCATAATATTATTTCTTGGGGAAACTGTTGGATTGTATAGCTTTCTTGTGTGACCCCATATCAAAGTTGAGGCCAAACCTCATAAGGCCTCATTCTGCATTACAGACCTTCCAAGCCCCAGCCCACTGATGCACCAAAAGTCCAACCACCTCTACTTCAGTGTCTCTAGTTCCTCCCAAAGAGTTACTCTTTTAGCGTAATCGCTGCAACAACATTTTAGAAACAGTTCTCTTAGATTTATAAACATCCTATAACTTTAGAGAAACAATATTACATACTGCTATAAAAACCCCAGTCCCTTCTGAAGGAACAACCATCTCCCGACTCTTATTATGGTGACCCCAAAATTTTGCAATCAACTTGTCATTCCCCTTATCAATTTCCATATCCAGAAAAGCAACAAATTGACCTTCTTTACTGATTTTCAAACAGCCATCCCCTCATATAGTTTTCCCAGTCCTCTAAATATCTAGGTAGCAAGGATTGTGTAAACTATATTTAAACCCTCCTACTGCACAACTCTCCTGCCTTGTACTAGCCCTGCCATTCCCTTGGGTGAATCAAACATCATTCCCTTGAATTGTGTCAATCCTCTACTTGCCACCTATCCTCTTCTCCAAACAAACAAATAGCTTTAACGCCTCTTTATTCCTTGTTTTCGTAAGAATTTCCTACTTGTCTAGCTCCAGAGCCTTAAATACCTCCTCCATTGGTCTGGTAGAGCTGATTCAAGAAACGTCTACTAGATGTTCTTCTTTTCACCCATCTTGAGCCCTAAGAGCAACCCCACATTCACGTGAGTCCTCAAGCTCTGTAGTGGCAGAAACTGGAGAGCTTTTAGGGAGGGAGTCCTAAAATAATTTCTCATTCTATGTGACGGCTTCGCACCGCTCTTCCTCGACATTGCTATGGAGGTCCGGAGTTTCACACTTGTGAAAGCAAATAAGGTAATTGGGTCCTTCTCACCTTGCATATATTCACATAGACTTTTGCCGCTTCAAAAAAAAAATTTCCCCACTCAAAGATCTATGGGCCCTTAATCAAATGCTAAACTAGGTAGATGCCACAATTTTCTTGTTGCTTTTGTTAATGAAGCCTCTTTCGATGAGATTACTCAGGGACACAGATATTACACATAAAAAGGGAAGGATCAGAAACAGCACAGCACGATGCGTTGCCTATTTAGAAGTATCCAGGTATCGTAGGAAGTATCCCCTCTTTCCCAACACCAATTAGCATGCGCCCACCTCATGCACACACCAATTAATGCGGCTCAGTGACTTTAGGGGAAATTTGGATTTTGGGTCTCATTGGTACTCCTAAAATATCCCTTGCTCAAACAATTATTAGAGCTATGCCATATATAGACAAACCTTTGGACATTGTTCTCTTGGTAGTTTGTACTCTGAAAACTAATCCACCTCACTACATTGAGTTAGCAAATATGCTGAGATCTAAATTTTAGGTCACATCATCTTCAACTTGCTTCTCTATGCTAAGGCCGTTGATGAATTACTTCGACCACTCAGCCAGAACACCACTATTCTTGGTTCAGAAGTAGTGCACTGAAACCTCTTGCCATCAACTTAGCGGTCCTTGCCGTTTCGATTTAAATTGTCTCTTCCACTCCTATGGAAAACAAGTTCCCCAAGGCAACAACCTTCTTTGCCTCTTTAGTGCATTTGAACGACTTTAACTTCAAGCATTAATCTCCCATTATAGCATGTCCTCGTACACAACCATGACATTGGAAAACAGCTTCCTTGCATTCTCGAAAGTCTCCTCATACAAGAGAGGAAGCTGGAGTGCTGGACTAAAAGCACCACTCCCTTGTCCTGATACCGCCTTCCATGTCTGGTTTCAACTATCCAATGAGAAAAGCAAAGAAGTATAAGGGGTAATCAAGTTCTACCAATAAGGCTTAGCACCGCCCATGGGATATTCTGCACTCTATAGCACATAATCAGTTGTTCTATTTCCTTGCTTCTCATCATCACCCTGCACTGCTACTTCAGCATGACTCTTCTGCTCGGAAAATCTGTGACGAGGAATATGGACCTGCTCCTGTCCAGGATACAAGCAGTCCTTCACCTCTCCTTTGCTCGGTTCCTTCATAGAGGAACTAACTTGCAGTGTACCTGGTGTTTTTTCCACATACTTCTTGCTCAGCCTTAATCTATATGCTGTTCTCTTATTCCACCTGCAAAAATGTCATTGTTGCATAATTTTCATCCTGTGAACAGAGCTCTGTTCAACGCGCTGATTGCTTGTCATGCCCCTCCTTTCTTTTCATATTGATCAAATGTAAGGTGTCCTCCTTGACATGGGCCTCCTGGATTTAGGAATAACCTCATCCCTGACCCACATACCATGAAAATGAAGAAAACAGCTACTCCACTTTAGTTTTAAGTGAAATCTTATTCACAAATGCAGCCATCAGCTCCTCTTGCATTACGTGGAATCTCCTACTCCTCCCCTTCACATATCTTTTCTCTTCCATATCTATTGCAAAGGATAGAAAAATTCTATTCATGTTGATTATTAAAATTTTAAAGAGGGGTTCATTAAAATCTTGTAGACTGAACATGGTAAAAGTTTTTAACATCCAAAACAAACTAAAGAACCCAATAATGAGGTTCCTATTCCAATGAACACAAAGTGGCCGACCTCTTCTTTTCTATCATTATCTATTGATTTGGTAACTCTCGAAGACTTACAATTTGATGTCAAATAAGATACACCATAATCAACTTTGGCACGCTATAGTTTAAAGAGTTGATAGCCAAAATACATAAACAATGAAGCTCCAAATTCAAAGTCAAATCAAGAAATTTAGCCAATACCTATCTGAACAATTGAATGCAACTTCTAAATCAAGGAAAACTATGTTAGTTTGTATGGTCTCAATCCATCAGATGATGTAATAAATTGATTAATTTCTTTACTTATCAATAAAATCATGCTTTTCTTTCATGAGATGAATGGTGTTTTATTACTTTATGCACATAACCAATACAAATGACATGATGGTTCATGAGATGAACCGGGTCTTATTAGTATATTAGATGTGATGTATGTGTATGGATGAGATCCACATACGGGAGACATGTGTCACAAATCTTCTACTTAAATATTTTCACAACTAGTGATGAGACTGGGCATCTCATCTAATAAGGTTGCAGCACTTTGATCACTATAAGATAGTGTGATTTGTCTCGATCATCAGAATGTAAGATCCTGGATCATAGTACTGGTACATTGGATGTATTGAAGGACCATGAGAAGCACCTATGGAATATTGTCTTTATTTTAAGGTCTGCTCTCATAATTCCTCAGCAATAGGCTCTCAATCCTGAAACATTGAAGAACTCAAGTTTCTGTCTATTCATCTGCTTTGATTCACCAATGAGTGAGGCCAACTGTAGGTCAACACCTCAGTATTTTGGGTACGTGGTAGTAGAACTGTGGGAACATTCAATGGTCAAGATGAAATCTATCTATATAATCCCCTTATGTCAATTAATGGATTTGTCATCAGTAAGTGTGCACCCATCTCGATTAAGAGTTAATTAGATAGTACTGATGATCACTGTGATTAATTAGGTTTCAAGGATAATAAGATGTGGATCTAAGATTGGAAGGAATAGGTTTAATCCAATTAATCCATAGATATTGATAGGGGGATCTACTTGTGGTCATAGGGAAGTTTAGGGTCTTCTTTGTAATATATTCCTAAGACTGGAGTGCAATTGCATTTATATAGTGGTGTTATTTGTAATTAACTGTAGGCCCGGATTACACATGAGATATGGGGTCGCAGTGTCCCAGTTGAAGCCAGCTTTCTATGGAATCCCTAGTGGTCCCCACACTAGCCCAAGTTATTAGAAAGTTACTAATCATACTTGAACTCTAAAAGGAAGGAATTAGAAAGTTACTATTTCTATTTGAAGTGAGACTTCTAATAGTAGTAATAGTAGGTTACTAATTATTGTAGAAGTGAGACTTCTATAATAATTAGAAAGGAGAAAGTTACTAATTCTTAATAGAAGTGGGACTTCTATTTTAATTAGTAAAGAAAGAGGTTGCAAGGATATAAATAGAGGAGAGTAGAGCTGGACGTCCCATGCTATAATCCACATAGGGATTCACGCCCAAGCTCCCCTTTGCGCAAGTGTTGCACAGTTTCTCTTCTCTTCCTTTTCTAGTTCTCATCTAGTTCCTTAAGAGCTTCTAGTTGATTTTCTCTTGAAGATTCCACCATTCTTCTTGAGAAAAGAGATCTGATAGTTGGTTATAACGTGGAAGACAACAAGGTCTTAGAGATCCTAACTTGCTACAAGAAGAGTTCTTGTTCAAGCTAATTGTCTTCTTCTCCATTAGAGCACTACCGGGCTCCAAAGGTATATAACCCATTTCATTGAATGTTGTAGATTTTTGGTCGCTTGATTGTTGCTGGTTTCCATCTTCTAGATAGAGTTTATTGCTGTATATGGTTGATGAAATTGAGGGATTGCATTCTGGATGTGGTTTATGGTCTTATGGGTACTTGATCCCCAAGTCAAGTAGTCAAAAGTTTTGAAAACCTATCCACGAGAGGCCAACCTACTTCCAACAAACTATACAAATAAGAGAAAAATCAAATGAAAACCAAAAGTAGTCGAAAAAGATCAATTACTTGTAATCATGCCCAGCCACCAGAGAGGCTCTAAAAGATAGGAATACCCGCCAACACCTGCAAGAAAACCATTAAGAATAAAGATGCAAACTTTACAGAAGATTTTAAGAAAAGAAAGCAAACTGACAAAAAATCCTGCCCCAAATCCTTCACATAAAATTGGAAGGAAACTATCCATGTCATAGAATTTAAAAAAAAAAAAGCATCAAAGAAAAGTAGAATTCTGCCTGGAATCAATCCTACACATATTCCAGAAGAAAGGATGACAAAAAGAAAACTAAAGATCAAGTCAAACACCATAACCACCCATCAATAAAACCAATCCAACTGAATTTCAAGAGGAAAACAATCAAACAAAACTACCCATTTCAGAAAAATCAATCCCTCTTATGTAAAAATCAAAATTCTTATCAAAACTATTGAGAAAATGGAAGAAAAGAAAAAATTTATCCATTCATAATAATTAAAAAAAAACTACTCTCCGATCCGAAATGAACAAGAAGAAAACAGAAGACCCAGTTTCATGTAACCAGAAACTCAATAATTAAAAAAAAAAAAATTACGACCCCATTTCATCCACCAAAACCCATTAAAAGGGACAATATTTCAGCCGGAAATACAACAAAGATTCAATCTTTTTCAAAAAGAGAACAAAAGGAAAAAAAAAAACTGTTGCAGAGAAGGCAGAGAAAATTAAAGGGTTCTTTCATCATCAAAGAAGGTAGAAAGATCACCAGCTCGAACCCCAGAAGCAGCAGCAGCCCTTCTCAACCCCTTCTTCTTTATTATAAAGCTAGCCCCTATAAACCCACTTGACAAAAGAGCCAAAACAAATCCCTTCACATTGTCCCCAGAGAAGCCCATCTTGATCTGATCCTTGATTGTTTCTCTTGTTTCCCTTCTTCTTCTCTCTTCATTGAAATTCAAATCAACCTCAGATAACCATCTTCTCTTTCTGCTGCTGCTGCTTCTTCTCTGATTTCCCTTGGTTTTGATTGGGCTTGAATGGCAATGATGGGAGCATCCAGAGCAGAAAGAATAAGTAGAAGACAACGACCAAAGGAAAAGACGCAACGCAAGGGAATGAGCGGAAGAAAAATCATATAAAACTTTGGGCAATTTGTCGATTTGTGTGAGGCGAAGTTATTTTTGTTTCCATTCCGATTTGGCAAACGCGATTGAAAGGCGTTGCCTCTCGCGAAGTAACAAGGAAACTCTCTGCAATTTTTTTTGCCATGCCTTGGTGCGAAATGGGACCCACTTTGTGACAAGTGACAAGTGCCTTGGTGTGAAATGGGCCCACTACCTGAGGACTTCAACATTGTAAAAAAAAATAGAATTTATTAGACTTACTCAACTATCTTACCTAGGACAGAATTTTGATCCATTTTAGGTAAAATTTACAATGAGATGGGACTAATATTTTGTACATGATTAGTCCCATGACCTCATGAATTTGGAAATTTTCGGATTCCAATACCTTAAGATCTACATTTGTGATAGTTGCATATTCTTTTCTTGAAATGATAGTTGATTTTATGCTCTTTTTCAGGAAATCTTCATTTCTAGCTACTTATGAGATGAATGTATGTAATCCATTTCTATGTATTATAATGCAAATAAATAGTCTCTTATGTAAAGCGAATTAATGGATATATATAGGAAATGAATACCCATGAAACAAAAGTGAAGATATGTTAGTAGATATCAAGTAATTTTCCTTTTTGACTAAAAATGAATTAAGGGGAGGATAAAATAAACACCAAGCCATTATCTTCATAAATCAAATCTTAGGGAAAGTTGGGGTCTCACTTACATCTCCACCTTGTGTCTCCTTCGCCTCTTGCTTCTTTTATAATATTTCATTTACCATAAATTCCTAAAAATTCAAATCCATCCAAACCAGTGGGCCGTGAAAAATCATAAGTATGACGTACTTACTAAGAACATGTTTGTCTACATTTGAATGCATATAAATTCTTGGTCAAATGAGCTCCACTTACGAAGGATTATTGAAGAGGTGAAGTATAAATAATATGAGGTGAAGGGTGAAAGATACAATTTTGAATATAAGATCTTGACTTCCCAAAGATTTAAATTACTAGAGTGGTGGTTAAGTATTTATTTCCCGTCTTCCCTCAATTCTATTTCAATTAAAGAGGAAGTTATTTATAGTCATTTTATATATTCACCTCGGGTTTTAATTGATAATGATATGAATTCTATGATTTCAACTCCTATGTATTCTAATAATGCAGGCAGGCCCTACACCCAATTTGTTTAAATTCAAGAACTGCCGACTGCATACATTGACCTTCTTCTGGTGGACACCAACAAAAGATGGGCATGCTATCACATCAATCACATGAAAACCTTCCCACATACATAACAAACCAAAGGAATGGGTCACTTGATAAATTTGATTGTGGTTCCTACTTTGATAGGATAGAAATTTTGCCCGGCATCAACATGTAAGGGGACTGTGTTGTGTGCATATTAGATTTAACCCAATTGTGTGGAATGTGAAATGGACATGTATCAAGGTGGCAACATCATGTAAATATTGAATCCCAAGGGGTAGCTCAGTTGGCCTAAAACCACGGTTTGCACCCGGAGGTTGTAGGTTCGAAACTGCACTACCACACTAGGGCTACAGGGGAGTTTACCCGGCTTCCCTCTGGACCCGGAGGGATTAGTCCAGCCCAAAGGGTTGGGAACCCTCCAATAGCAAAAAAAAAAAAAAAAAAAAACAAAAAAAAAATCATGTAAATATTCGACACATGAAAATAATTGAACGATCAATTATGGATCTAGATTTGAACAAGAAAAACAGCTAGTATGAGTAGGACGAACGGCTCCATAATAGATTTGTTAAGCATACAGGTGGGGCTCTCCAACTGGCTACACGATTCAAGCTCTCTTAAGTCTAAACCTTTAAAAATGTACTTTTTCTAGTGATTGATCATGAACCCAAGGTCAATGCAGGCACGGACCTGCATATTGACAAGGTTTGAATCCTATACACGTACATGGAACCTTAAATCCAGATCAGAGTCTGAAGTCCAAGTTCTCTCCCATAAAAAACAGGCTTTATATCTACCTTTTCTCATGTGAGAGACTGAATTACTTTGACATTCCTACCAAAAAAATGAGCCGGGTCTCTCTCTGACATCATGTGGCACAGTGGCTGTGGCATGCATCTTTTACACTGCTATGTCTCTGTCCATGACTACGGTCGTCGGTCTATGGTGGGTAGTCACTGAAGAAGGCCAAGGGTATCTTTCTCTGATCATTATACCCTCTTCCCTATCCTCTTTTGCTAAGGTTAAATGAATGTCTTGCTTCTCTCCCTTCATCTTCTCTCTTTTATTTTTAGGGCTGATTGATTTTGGTATTTCAGAAATCAGTCGATCTTCAACAACAAAATCATCCCTCCAAGCAGTTTGAAGGTCTTTTTCTTAGAACAAATTCAGGAGGTTTTTAGTGGGTTTCAAGCTTCTAATCTTGGTTCCTCTGTCCATCTGTTCATTCCAATTGCTATTGCTTAGTCTAGTAGCCATCAACATACATGTACATGAGCTCTTCTTGGTTTTCTGTCTTTTTTCTTTTTTTATTTTTTTTTTCTTTTTTTGCTCTTTTATGAGCTTGTATTCCTTTTTAGGTGATTTTGCCATTTTCTTAATTAAATACCTTTACCTTTTATTAAAAAAATGGGCAAATTGATTTCAGTTTGCATGGGTCGGATTGGATTCTCTCTAATATCAATGAGCCCCATTCTAGAATTGTTCAAGGCCTATCCAGTGTTTTGAAATCCAGTAGTTTTACAATCCTATTTGATTGACTGTGGCTTTTACTCTTAATGTTAATTTATGTTTCTGATCAAAAACAAATTTTTGATTGGTTGTGGGCCCTAATGTATATTCAAGACCCTTTTCCTCTTTCCAATGCATTCCTATTTGGTTGGTCGTAATTCTCTTCATCTTACATCTTATTGTCTTATTTCGAATCCCTTGATCAGCATTTTGTCCTATCAAATTATGCCAACTATATAAAATATTTTCTTTTCTTTTTTTCATTTGAAGGAGGGTGCATTAGTTGGTATAAGAATTATACCATTGGCATGATTTGATAGGATGAAACAATATCTCTCATCTTAGCGAAACAAAGGATCCAAACTCCTTATTGTCTACCATTCGGTGGCAACATTTATGCTCTTGCATCCATTGAGTGAAACTCTATAGTGGACGCATCTATTGAAAATCAAGTTTGAAATACTCAAAATCATTGCATTACTTTCGTACAAAAAGGTGCCAAATTCAAGTCCAATTTAAGTTGCCCCATTATAAAATTGAGCATCTATAAAGCATGTTAATAAAGTATTCAAAAAAAAAAATAGTGTGTTTAATACACCATTTATGTGACCATTTTTCCGTAGAAAAAGCATGGAAATAGAAAATACTTTTCCATGACATTTAAAATTCCACATTTGGTGAGACCGTTTTTCATCGAGGGAAATTGGAAAAATAAACTAACTTTTCTATGATTTCATGGAAAACCATTTATGATGAGAGGATGTCGGAAAAGGTTTTTTTGAGGAAAATAGAAGTGGTATGTGGAATTGGCTTTATGCAGTGTTGCACAAACATGCCTTAGAAATATGAATCAGACACTCTTCAAAGCAAAAAAGTGATGAGAGAGGCACAATAAAATGTAAGATGCAATTGCAAATACAATGCCGAGGAGATATATTTACCCAGGTAGGTTTAGTCATGTGCATTAATTTGAACTCACGCAGGTAGGTTGAGTATTGTGCCGCACAAAATCATGTGCATTTGCGGATGACGTGGCTCATCGTGATTAGTCCACTCACAGTGAGTGTGCATCAAGTATAATAGGTGATTTAGACTCCCCATTGAAGCCTTATAAATTATTATTTATTTGATATTAAAAATATAGTCCAATCTGATTTTGGTATTTCTTAAATTCTATATCAATTGTCAGACAATTTGACTAAAAATCTGTTCTATTCTTCAAATATTCTCATACAACATAAAATAGTAAAATTCCTCAATATTGGTAAAATATTTTCCATTGCATTCGACTTTGATAGTGTTCAAATTTGTAAATTTTATTTTATCCATGTAACTAAATGAGCCTGAACTTCTCCATTACTGAAGAGAATATCTTGGTAAAGTCCAGAATCAAGCTGTATCAACTCAAATGTCTGGGAATCCACTTGGAGCCCAAGTGGTAAGCCATCTCCCTATCCACATAAATAACCCGGCATCTCCTTGGGTCCGTTGAATAGGAGCTTAGGTAGTGACAGTGTGTGGGTCTTTGAGTATGTACAATAGGGAAACCCTAAGATATCTGCCTACACAATTCATTGTCATCATTTGGCCAATATCCATTCTTTACCAATAGTAATTTCTTGTTTTTTTCTTAGGTAAATAATCACATACTCACATACCCACACACTCACTCATCCGTATTATCTCTCCATCAGGCATCCATACTATAGGAAAAGATTAATCCCTGTTTGTTTTGTAAGAAGAGAGGTGCCTCAGCATTGAGCTACTAGTTAGAACGACGAATGGCCCCATGCAGATTGGCATAAAACCTTGGTTAAACTCCATTCCTCACAATAACAGTCATAGTCACAGTTCCAAATGGGCAATAATGAAGGAAATTCATGTAAATTATAACCAAAATCGATAGCATTGGTGGTATACATGGAATATTAAGAAGAACCACTCTCTTACAAGGGTGAAAAAAAGACTTTAAGAGGATGATCATCAATCACATGAGGAGATCTTTTAAGAATTACCATGAACTAAATACATGGATGAACCGGTTGTAAGTCTAATTAAAGCGAAACCACGAAAATCCAAGGTATCTAATTTAATATCGTGAAACCAAGAAAGATAATTGATTTTTTAAATTAAATATAAGATTCAAATATTGTATATGGTTGCAAACTAGGGGTGTAAATTGGACCGAGCCGCCTAGTCCTGGCATGGCCTATTGACCACATTGACTAGGCCGACACGGTCAATGTCTGGGCAATATTAGGCTCGGGGCCCTGGGCCGTGGCACGACATGGCACGTCCTAAAGTGTTGGCCGTGCAATCTTGGGCCAGGGTGCTTAGGCCGTGGCATGACTTGAAGCACAAGCCATCCTGGCATTTCCCGACCTTTATATAAAACAAATAATAATTTTTTTATATAAATGAAAATACAACTTCAAATAACTAAATTCTTATTTTTTATTTATAAACTAGCACCAATGTTTGCATATTTAGTTTAGTAATTTCAACTTTATTTCAAGTTGAATACTATAACAGCCCATAAAAGTCTCTTCTAATTTATCTAATTTTTTTTTAAAATAAAAAAATCAGAATGGTCATGTGGGCCGGCCCGTGAACCGCAAGACATAAGGCGTGTCAGAGGCCGTGCTGGGACGACCCCAACCAAACTGAGCACAACACGACATGCCCCGTCCAGGCATGCCTGCCAGCCCGTTTTACACCCCAAGGGCAACCTAAATCCTATCAATGCAGGATACGTTGAGTCACAAGTGCTACTTGTATTTACAATAGACTCAAAATTTGGTTCACTTAGAGTTTTATGGCTAATTGCCTGTATGGGCCGTTTATAGCTTTATTTATTGCCGAAGATTATGGCTTCAACTATTTGCTTTAGAAAGTTTAACACAAACAAGACTCTAAAATAATTGGCATCTAAGGGGTCCTTTGTCCCGTCCTATGAAATGACGCATGAATGCAAATCAACCATGCATGACATATAATCCTAATGCAATGAAACATAATCAAGGATAAGTAATCAATTAGGTAAAGTGTAAACTGGGTGAAAATGAAATTCTTGTGTCTATCAAAGGTAGGGTCCACTCAAGATAAATCCTACTGTCAAATCAATATCATTTGGGTAACCCGGGATTGGGTCCCTATAATAGGAGCGGTATAGGATTTTCTCCTAAGAGGGGCAAGATGGTTGTTCAATAATATCGATAGCTATTTTGAAGTATTTCTTTTTCATTGAAGATAACAAAAGATAAAAGAACATATTAAATTCTTTTCATAAGTAAGATATCAATTTAAGTAAGATCTATAGGTTAAAACTTCAGTTATGGATTAAAATAATTAAGAGAGAGAGAGAGAGAGAGAGAGAGAGAGAGAGAGAGAGAGAGAGAATTTAAAATAACGTATCAACATAACATCAAAATTTTGAAATCATGTGTTCTAACCAACTTATTGCATAAGAAGTATTACAATATTGGCCGAAAAAATGATAAAATGATGAGTTTGTATTGCTCTTCATACTTAACAACATTTAATAATGGGCCTAGAAAGCTAGAGAAGAATTGCAAATTGCATGGTTTTAGCATGTTTACTTTGTAACACATGAGTATGGTTAAAAAATAAAAATGAAATTATTCTTTTGAATGCTCTAATTCCTAAAAGGGAGAATTTAAAAAAAATTCTTAAGTTTCGGCCTTATTTCAAAAAAGGATACAAGTTTCAAAACTTTTCAAATTAGTCCTTAAGTTTTTCAGAAGTTTTCATTTAGGACATCCATCTATTTAAAGTTATTTTTCGGCTACGTTTTTCCTTTTTTTTTTTTATCCAAATTACCATTAATTGTAATAAAACTCTCATTTACTTCCTCTATATTCTCGTTATTTCCCTCGTCGATGTCCTTGTTGCAACCCCAAACCGGGAGCCCGGGCCCGCGACGATTTCAGTCCGCCAACAATTTTCCCACAGGTTTCCGCAGTGAGGATCCCAAGGACACTGGATAACTCACACGTACAATGGTTGTGGAAGCGTGTAGCAAATCACGTCAGGATAAAAACTTAGGGCATATTTAAAAATCATCAATACATGTATTTCAGAGAGAGAAATATAAACAGGACAATTTCCCAATTACATTCAAGTTTAAGGTTAACAATAGTATATTGTTAGGACACAACCCAATAAGAGGCCATCAATGACCAATACATTCCCAAAAGAATCAAAATGTGAATCCCTCTTCAAAATAACATGCGTCTCAAGGATTCGATCGACATTTAGATGACGTCGTCGGGTTGCCACTCATGAGCTGGGGGTGGCTCAATAGCCTTCTCCTGACACTCCTCCTCAAGGGCAAAGACGCCTGCACTTGAGCACCAAAATGACGAAGATCAAACATGACGGTTTGACAAGAAATCAGTTTAGACAAATGTTTAAAACAATTAAAAGGTAAAGACACATTGCAAAAACCATTTACTAAATTTAAAGTAAAAATAGGATTGAAATGCATTTCAAATAAACAAAACTAGCATGAATACTTATAATATCATGAATAGATAATCCCACATTGAGCCCATCCTTTTTCTATTATATAAAATGAAAAGAGTAAGCAAAATAGAACAGAACAAAACAAAACAGGATCCCGTACCATAAAAGGTAGGCGGGTACTAGCTGCGTTACTAGAACAGAACATGATGTATATATATAATATACGACTAATTTGTAGAAAGTCCAAGTGTTTAAGGACCCCCAGACAATAGATTAGACTAAAAGGGCAGTCCAAGCTCAGTAATGTTCATCATAAATCATGAATGCACAAAAATAGGGCAAACATATACAAAACATATCGAAAATAAGGAAAATCACTTATCAAAACAGGGCGAAGCAAAACAAATCAGAATTACAATAAGCTATAGCAAAACGGAACTTAAGAAGTGATCCCCTTGTTAATTCTTGAAATAGTTCAAACATGACTAAAGCATGTAAATCAAAATGTGTACAAAACAATACTCATCTTGTCAAAAATGAGAATTTAAGCAAGTTTATCAAGCATATATATTAAAGCCTTTCTTTTGACTCTCATGTATTTGACACTCTAATGTCGTAATAAAATGGATTTGGTGCTCCCAAAGCTAGGAGATAGTTCGAGTTCCAAATGCATGATATCAAGCTAAAAGCCCTTAAACATATTCTGGTTTTCATTCCCCAAAGAAATCCAACAAAACAGGCCAAAAACTGAATTTCGGTTGGCTCGCGGTCACCTATTGGCTAGCCACGGAAGTGCTGGTCGGCTAGCCGTCAGCTGACCACTGGATGCCAGACAGAAAAGGATGCCAGACAGAAAAATGTAGCATACTGGAAAAGTAACCGAATGTGCTCGGTCCATATCAGCTAGCCGCGGGGATACAAGTCGGTCAGCTGCCTAGCTGACCTCCAACTCCCAGTCAACTACAAAATTTTGTGTTTCTAACTGCGAGTCTCAGTGACCTAGCGGTTCCCTTGGCGGTTAGCCGTAGTCAAATTTTCGGCTAGTCGCCAGAGCTACTCAGAACTTTCAGCATTCTACATTTCTAACCGAACTGGGTCGCCTAGCTGCCGAGGTGACCGCCAGCTCGGGAAAGGCCAAATCAATAACAGATTTAGGCACTGTCGTCTCCAAAATCAACAAAAACCCAACTAAAACGAAACTTGAGGAAACTTGAGCCAAACAAAGGCATTCAAACCATGCTTAATCATACTTATACAAGTTGAAAGTGGATTTCCAAAACAAAACATCACATTGCTAGAAATACAAAAACAAACCTAGAAATCACATTTGGGCAAAAAAATGAAATCCATACTCAATCATTCATTAATAAAGCTAAAAAAGATCACTTGCCTTAGGAATTCCAATCTTCTTCAAAGGCTCCACTCAAGGATTGAACAAAGATCCACAAAAGAACCCAAAAGAACTTTAAAATTACCCTACCATTTGAAAACAAAGGAACCCATTTCGAAAAGGGTTTGTAAACATGAAAAGCAAGATCTTTAGGAGACGAAAAGAACTTCATTGAAAAGATGGTTGAAGCTCTTATCTAGAGATGACCAAACAAGAAGGAAGGAAGAAGAAGAAGAGCTTGTCAAGTTGAAAACGCCCAACAAATGGGTCTAATGGAAACCTTGGAAGGAGAAGAAGAAGATGGTGAGATCCAAGCTTCAATCCAAGTCCAAATGGTTGAGTTTCAAGAAAGAGAAGATGGAGAGAAGAAGAAGCTCTCCCAAGGCTCTGCACTTTGGACTCCAAAAGATTGTAGATTGAATGAGAGTGAAGGGAGAAAAGGGCTTATTTGGCTTGAGTGTGGGGTGTGGGTCCCATCATGTCTGGAACTTCAAACGGCTAAAACATGTTCTTGCGGGCTCCGGACAGGGTCGACGAAGAAGAATAAAACGATCCTTGAAAAATCTAGTTTCCAAAAAGTATATTTTTGACATGGCTTCAAAATTTCGAAAATCGTGTCCATATTTGGTGTGAAAAGACAAATTCTACCCCTTTTAGCTAAAAACAGAGATTTTTGGGCTTCGTACATTGACGGGCTAAATATGAAAATTAAAGGAAATAATAAAACTACTCAAGATAAATCAAAATCACAATTAAAACAAAAATTTATGATTATCCAAATCACAATTAAAACAAAAATTTATGATTATCCTCCCATGCTTACACGTGCACTCAGGACCTCCCTGAGCGTGTCTGACTCAACCAACGCTCTTAAAATTTCCAAAACTAATATAAAGACTAAAACAACCATTTTAATCCCGTGAATACTAAAACATCTTAAAAACTAAACACTCACTTAATTAATACTAATCGAGCTAATCTGGGTTGGGATTTGACAGTCCTCACGATGATCGAGGACACCTAGTATTCTCACAGCAATTGGCCACATGTAGTGGCTGCCGAAACCATGTCATGGCTTTAAATGAAGGGTAATTTGGGTATTTTCAAAATATTGAGGGAAAAAGTCACTAGAAAATACATTTAAATGGCCAGATGTCCTTAATTGAAAATTTACTGGAAAGCTTAGGGACTAATTTGAAAAGTTTCAAAACTGGTGTCATTTTTTGAAATAAGGTAAAAACTTAAGGCCATATTTGAAAATTTCCCTTCCGAAAATGTACTTGCCAAACATGGGAATCCGATTCTAAACTCAATAAAGGAGAAGGTAATAAAATAGAAGAAAGGAGTAGATAGATACTTTATTTGACCAGTAATTTGGGAAGGCCTCGGTACGTTACCAAGTTTAGTTTGCCTACAACAAAGAGGGAAAGAAGAGAACGGTTGAGGTAAGGAGTGACAATTCTCACTTGATTGTCCAGGGTACGAACAACCCAAGCTTCGTCACACCTTCCCACTTGTGCGGCCTCTCTTCCTTAGGTGTTCATTGGTTGGGCCAAGCTAAGGAACATTCAAGCATGGCCCGACTTCAAAACTGTAGGCCCAAGCCCGGCTCAGGACCAAAGCGGGCCTTCACTAGATGGCCCAAGCCCAACCCGCTTGAACAAGATGAAGCCCAAGCCCAATCCATATTAGGTTTATAATGTAAAAACTAGAAGATTTAAATTGTCTTAAAAGGTAGCTTAATTAGTTCAGTTATGCAGACCATTACTATATTCGGGTTGGGGTGGGCTTCGGGCTCTCTACAACTTAATCCAAGCCCGCGACATATATTAACTGGGCCTAAATTAAAAAATCAAAGCTCGGCCCAAGGCACTGTGATCACCCTCCTCTTTTCTCACTTGCGAATGGCAATTAGAACAACTAGAGTGAGCGTAAAATGTCAGCCAAGACCTTATAAATCTTTTGTTAGGTTCAAGTCTAGTGGCAGGTCAAGGTAAAAAGAGTTGAGTTGAGTTGAGTTGGTCGCTATGCGTTGGTGGATTGAGTCGGGGAAGGACAAAATCTTCTTTGAGGAAGCCACTGTGCATGTAAAATTGCCCTCCCCACGGCCCATACTAAGGCAGACTTGGTATAATTCAATGGTATCTGCAAGATAGTCCATTGTGCTGATGGTGGTCTTTTCATATTGAATTATAAGAGCGTACTTCACAGAGAATACAACTCAAAGACGGCTAGGAAGACCTAGAGATATACATGTGATGTGCAGTGTACACATTACACAAAGAAATTGTAGTAGATCTTTTTTCATGACACGATGACGGATTTGTTGTTACACTCTATCCCGAGTTAATCAAGATTAACTCTAATTAATCGAGATTAATCAAAATTAAGCATGTTTATTTGAGTTAAATGTGATTAATGACTAAAATGAATAAAATTAGTCACAATTGAATGAATTGAACTTAATGAAATGAATTTAGAAGAAATTGACATGATTGAGTTGGTTTAAACTCAATTTAATGAGATTAAGGACTTTCCGTAAATACAGATTTTTGCGTATTTCGTCGAATGTAGTGAAATTTGATACCAACGTGTGTATTTCGACGAGTATATCAACTTTCCTAATATACTTGATGTCATTTGACTTCAAATGAATTAAATGAATCTTCATTTGACTCAAATTGGAAATAAAGATAGGAAGGAAGGTTAAAATGCAAAAGCATGTTTTATATATATGGTTCAAAAGAACCCAATTGAGTTCATTCGATTATTCCAGTGAAATCTGTGGCCGACCTAGAGTTCTTCTTCAAGTTTTCTTTGAACTAGGGTTTGAACAAGAGATTCCCAAGTGAATTTGGAGTGTGATTTTCATCTTCTTCATCGCCTTCTTCATCTTCAACTTCATTTCTTTGAAAGTAGGGTTGGATTGAAGACGTTTTGATCTCAAAGCCAAACTAGCAAAAGGGGTTTTGTATCAAACTTGAATTAAAGGCAAGTATATCAATTATTAGTGATTAGAATGCTAATTTATATAGATTTCATTTCGTTTCGTTATAGTTATGAACTCAACCTTGATTTGTATAGAATTGAATGGATTTGATTTGATTTGGATCAATTAAATGGTCTTTGAAGTGTTTGAATGAAAATTTGGAAGTGTTATTTGTGTTTGGAATGATATTTAAGGGAATAGGAGGTTCCAAACTTCTATTGCAGGTTATGAAGATTTGAGTTGAAATAGAATTCGTTTAAGAATTCTGAAGAAATTCTAGGAGTAGTTTGGTTAACCGACGGTTGACCGAACTGCTGACCGACAGTGTAATTGGGAGAAAAATCGTGTCTCTAGTTTGCAAACCAAGAGGTGACCGAACTCAGGTTCGGTTGACCAACCAACAAGGTCCGGTTGACCGAGCAAATTTGTGAATTTCATGAAAATTTAGGTCTCTGGAATGCGAACCGAGAGTGAACCGAGGGTTAACCGAGTGAGTTCGATTAACTGAGGGTTAATCAAGGGGTTAACCGACATTCAAAAAACTGAATGTAAGTGAAAAATTAGCTTCTGGGAAGCTAGCTGAGGAAATTCGGTTAACCAAAGGTTAACCGAGTTGTACAGTTCGGTCGACCGACAGGTGACCGAACAGTTAACCGAAATTAATAATTTTCATATTTAATTTATGAATTTATGGAAAAAGAGCCTATTGATTATATCAAGGCTATCTATATTGTTTATACCTCCATAGGTGTTAATTAAGGAGACTTTAATGTATAAATTTATATAAATTGTGGTGTCCATCGAGAATAACACGCACATTAAATAATTGAGGATTACACCTGAATGGTTGGTATTATTTAATTGAATTTGTATACTGAATTGTGTCCAAAATGGATTATAACTTGAATTAAATCCTAAAAGAATTGTTTATTTAATTAAATCCGGTAATTTGTAATTGAACGGAGTAAACATGTTACATTATATTGTTTTTTGAGTCTGGCACTACATAGTGATTTCGTTAAAGCTCATTAAAGTTATTCCTACTGCAGTAGATGATTTGGGAGTGTTCCAGAGCTTCGTGATGATGTCAATAGTCCCTTGGCCCGGGCTTTGATAAATCCCACAATATTGACACTTATATCATGATTCCTTCCTTTTTAGGAAGATGTGATTCCTTCATTTTTAGGAATTGAAATGAATTGCTATTGTAGTTTGCCAAATTTAAATAACGACACTTATTGCATCTGAATTGTAATTGTATTGTCTAATATTGAATTTAGACAGGTTAATTATGTATTTAGTGTTAAAGTGATAATAGGCCCGGCCCATCTCGGCCCACAACTTGTATGATAATAGGCCCAGCCCGCTTGTATATATGAGAATATTTCACAGAACTCTCTCTCTCTCGTTTCAGTATTCTTTTCAATATGGTTATGAATGTCATGGTATCAGAGCTTGAGTTCTAGGAGATCTTCATTCTGAGAGATTTCTAAAGCTTCGTTTCTTCTCTTCTCTCTACTTGGGATATCTCTGATCAAGGTGGCCCACCTCTGATCAAATTACTTGTAGTCAGCAATCTACATGGTGATGATCGACTACTCTTCAAAGATTTTTTGAAGATGTTTATGGTTTTTTTCTTCATCGGATCAGGTGTTATCTACTCACTTCTTCTTCTGACGGTTTTGTCAATTTTTACTCAATAAGATTTCATCTTAGCTGTACAATTTTGTAGATACTTCTCCAAATCCAATCAAACTTGGATTAGAGGACACATTTTTTATCCCCTCCAGGATGATGTCCTCTGATTTGTGATTGGACCACGTTGTGGGGCCCACGCATCTCTCCTGCACTAGATCTCAAGGTCGTCTGGCTCATTTTTTTTCTTGTTCTGGGACATTTTTGCTACATTTCTTCATGATGGGTTAGTACACACATCTCAGTCATTCTGATCATCTGTGATTGTCTTGCTATACTACTCTGGTTCCTTTCGTTACTTTTCTGCACTCTCTGGTGGCTGTTTTGTATGTCTTCAAGTTGATTTTTTACTCTGCTGGTAGTAGGATTGCTGCCTGTTTTTTTTGCTGAACATATCTTTGCATTAATATCATGGAGAAAGGAGATATCACTTTGATCAAGTTTAATGGTAAAAACTATATCACTTGGGCTTTTCAATTTCAAATTTACCTTAAGGGTAAAGATCTCTGGGGTCATCTTGATGATTCCGATCCCAAACCTACTAATGATAAGCTTCTTGTTAAATGGGAGGTTAAAGATTGGCAGATCATGACCTGGATTTTGGGGTCCGTTGAAGCACAGTTTATCCTGAATCTCCGCCCATACAAGACTGCGAAAGATATGTGGCTCTATTTAAAGAAAATATATTTGCAAGAAAATTCTGCTCGAAGGTTTCATTTAGAACATGAAATCTCGCAGTTTGTTCAAGGGACCTTGTGTTAAAGTGATAATAGGCCCGGCCCATCTCGGCCCACAACTTGTATGGTAATAGGCCCAGCCCGCTTGTATATATGAGAATATTTCACATAACTTTCTCTCTCTCTCTTTTCAGTATTCTTTTCAATATGCCTATGAATGTCATGGTATCAGAGCCAGGTTCCGATCCTGGGACCTGTGGGTTATGGGCCCATGAATGTCTATGAATGTCTTGTAATCTTCGTGTTAATAGTGTTTGATCTCTTCACTGGACTGAGTTTCAGGACCCGTGGTTTTTTCCCAGATTAGGGTTTTTCCACGTATATTGTTGTCTTTCTTGTGGTGATTGTTTTTATTGCTTTCCTATGGTTGAATTTGCTGATTGATTGTTATATTGATTGATCTGATTTGGGACCTTTAACCCTTCATTGGGATTTTCAAACCGTCATCCTCAATTCAGAACTAGGGGTGTTCATGGCCCGTGTTAGCCCGGGCCCAGGCCCGGCTTCTAAATTGTAGGACCAAGCTCGGGCCAGGCCCGAATAGGGCCATAACCAGTTGGCCCAAGCGTAGCCCGCCTGAACAACATGAAAGCCAAGCCCAGCCCAAGTTAGATTTATAATTTAAAAACTTCGTAGTTTACACTGCCTGAAAGGTAGCTTGACTGGTTTGGTCATTTATTTGTGCATCAGATTTCCACTGTTTGAATCTCCACACCACTTTTTTGCCAACACCATTATAATATTCAAGCGAGGTGGGTTTTGGCCTCTCTACAACTGAATCCAAGCTCCGTCCATATATTAAACCCGCCTAAATTAAAGAACCGAGCCCGGCCCCAATGCTTAACCCAAGGGCAAGCCGGGCCCAAAGAAGGCTGGCCCAGGGCCGGGCTGCGTCGGCCTGGTTCTTGAGCACCCCTAATCAGAACTTAACCTATTTATAGATTGGATCGAATTTTTAGCCTGAACTCAGAAGTACCAGCTAGGTTTCGATTGGGTTGGAGGGGGGCTCAAAACATTGCACCCCAACTTGGTGGATGCAAAGGGAAAACTTAATTTGGTCTCTGTTTGGGTTTTGACAACAAATCCAAATTGCAGCAGAAAATAGGGTATTTTCATCACCTTCTTGTTTTGCATGCCATCTGTGATTGTGTCTCATCAAAATGGTTAAAGCAATAATAGCCATCGATCTGATAGGATCCCAGATTGTGCTGATCTTCATTTCAGTGCTTCCATTCAAGCAAATACAAGTGGGTGGTTGTGGCTCCTTCAATAGACATTGTGGTAGAAATATAATTCTCATTATCCTGTGCTCTCTCCCTTCCAGCCACACCTTTATATGGTTTTGCATGCATTCTTATCTGCCACGTAGAACCCATGTTGGCCCTACCCTTTTAAGTTGTAAGTACACTTGGGGAATCCTCTTCAACTTTTGGTGCAGATTCTCCACAGGCCTTTCCAATTGAGAGAAATATTCTACTACCATCAACAAATTGTGAAGTTGAACTCTATAGGGCCCACTTGGTATCATTTTTTTTTATCAGTTTAGGCCCTTTCACACTCGCATCCTCACTAATCTTATATTGGGCCCAATTTCTCTCCCCTTACAACTCTTTACCAACGCTCGAATTGATTCACAAAGAAATCTGTGGTTAAAATGATGATTCTATTTTAAGACTGTTATATCAAGCACTAGGATGATCTGATGGGGTGATTTTTCAGTTTGACAAAATCCTCATCCAATAGAGAACTTATATCTATATCCCATTCCCACTGCGAAAATAGGCATATAAGTGGGGGCCATGAACTAGACACATGAGCACACTGGAGGAATGCTCATAGGAGAAGTAAATGGATGGCCTATAAAAGACTTGCAAGAGGCCACGTGTCATTTTTCTTTAAAAAATATAATTTGAGGATTGGAAAACTGAGATTGCGGGCTCTTATAAAATGCATATTTCTTGTGTGATGTTCTGCTGGGTCGTTTTGATTTTAATCTCCCCCACTGATGTTGAAGTTGGTGGCTCTGACTCTGTTTATCTACAGCTTGGTTGGAGAGAGTTGAGGTATTGAAACACCTCATATTTTTCAGTATCTGTTGTCTGAAATTTCATAAAAACTTTGTTGTTCTGCTGTTTTCATGGATTGAGTTTTCTGGGTATGTTGGGTTCTTTTCTGCTCTTTCAGTCATCTTATCTTACTCCATGTTCCTGTTTGTAGCTTTACCAAAAAGATAAAAGAATTTCTGTTTGTAGTATAATCAGCAATCAGTACACAACAAGGGGCTGCCCACTTTTCTCCAGAGAAATCACTTTTTTTTTCCTGTTTGGATTTCTGTTTACTGGAGGAATTCAAAATGTAGAGAAAAGTTTTCTCCCCAAAAGGGTGGAGAGAACACCCTTCACTCAAATGAAACTGGTTTTTTGAAGTATAAAAAAATGATGTTTAACTATTTGATAATAGTATATATATTTTTGGTTTGAAGATGGTTTTCTATGCATGCTTTCTCCGGTCAAACCCAAGCACAGAGGAGAATCACCAGTAGAGAAGATTGGTGAATCTCTGTAACTGGATTCTCCACTTTAGATCTCTCCTCATCTCTCCACCTACTGGCGATTCTCTGCTTGTCATTTATTTCCTCGTGGAAGGGATTATATGGTCTGTTTTGGATGAGGAGAAAAAGTGGAGGAAACTGCCCATACGTCAAATTTCTGCTATGAAGAGTTTTCTCCACTTCCATGGCCTCCTATTACGATTTTTCAATTACTTAAGCTTCAGTTGTGCAATTTGGGGGTCATGTTTGCTTGATTTAATCTATTCATATCACACTCCTAACTATGTGTAAGCTTCAATGGACCCATGTGGGGTCAAATTTCACTGCAGCTGGAGTGACATGCGCCATTGTGCTTAAGCTTCAATTGAACCACGTGGGGTCAAATTTCACCGCAATTGGAATGACTTGATCCACATTGCATGCCTCTTACACATTGAGAGATTAAAAGGTGTATGTTATTCTAATTGGAGGCAAATTTGGCACTATGCACTTCATGGTGGGGCACATGATTTGATTAAATTGGATCAAGAAATGACATGGGTCAAATCAATTCATCTACATCAACACTTTCGTGAGGTTTCGCTTCAGTTAAAAGGCAATGGACCAACTTTAATTCCAGTAAGAGTGAACTCTTGGATTGATCACTCTGTCAAAATACATGACTAACTCTAGCAAAAAAAAAAAAAAAAAAAACCAAAAGAAAAGAACAAGAAAAAAGGAGACTTGACTAACTATTTAGTTAATCAGATCTTTCAAAAAGAAAACTATTTCGTTTATTTATGTTTTTTACACATTGATCAATCCAACTGTGTATTTCACTACTATAGGAGTGAAATGCAAGTCTGTGCCTATTCACGGGGAGACATATTATATGAGTCCATTGGATCTGAAATGCGGACTTACAGCGGTTAGTTGAAGTCATTTTCATTGAAACTTGAATGCGGTCAACCGTTCTTTTTCTAGATGTGAGGTTCTTCATATTGCTTTTATGTAATTTTAGGCGCACATGAAATTAATATTTTGTGAGGCCATGCATCAATATTTCTCAATTAAGATTTGATACACCATCACATAAATTCCAATTCAATCAGTTTCCTTAAAAAAGGATTCAATTTTGGTCCATTATATTTCTCTATCTACAAAGTTAAGGAAGTGAATTTACTTTCTAATGCTGTGAAAATCTGTTACTGTAGTAGAAGAGCTGAGTCCCAAGGGTCAACCTGATATCCTTCTAGGCAGAGTGAGAAAGAAAGCAGTTTATTTGTCTGAACTATCAAAGAAAAGATGGACTATGTTTATGGACCAGGGAGGAACCATCTCTTTGTTCCGGGGCCAGTAAATATCCCAGAACCAGTGATACGGGCGATGAACAGAAACAATGAGGATTACCGCTCACCTGCAGTGCCAGCCATGACAAAGACTCTTCTTGAGGATGTTAAGAAGATTTTCAAGACGATTTCTGGAATCCCATTTCTTATTCCCACCACAGGTAATCTTTCAATAATCACTCTCATAAACTTTACTTAATATTCGATATCAATGATTTTGTTCCTCAGACAATTCATATTAACTAATAATAAAAGAGATAACAGGACATATCTTCTGTCTATATTTCATTTTGTTTTGTACATGTGCTAATTGCATCAAATTAACTGATGGAGAAGTGTCTTTTCTTCATTTGTTACTGCTTTTGTTATTTATAACTTAAATGAATACAAGGCAAAGTTAAGTAGAAGACATAGCACCATTGCCTGACAGTTCGGTTTAGTAACAGAGGCAGTGATTGTAGCAGTGGCAGGAAATTTGTCATGGTGACATGGAATTGTTTCTTTCTATATATATATATTTCTGTTTGTTAACATATATTTTCTTTTTGTTTTGTTTTGGTACAGGTACTGGTGCATGGGAGAGTGCGCTTACAAACACATTATCGCCTGGTGATCGGATTGTATCATTCCTGATTGGGCAATTCAGCCTTCTCTGGATTGATCAGCAGCAGCGCCTCAACTTCAATGTTGATGTTGTGGAAAGTGAGTGGGGACAAGGTGCTAATCTTGATGTTCTGGCATCAAAACTCGCAGCAGACAGGGCACATACCATTAAAGCTGTTTGCATTGTTCACAATGAGACAGCAACAGGAGTCACCAATAATTTGGCAGCTGTGAGAAAATTACTTGGTAAGTAAGTATTGGGTTTACTAAGTAGTTGTGAGACTTATCTTAGTATTTTGTCTTCCAGTCATTAAACATGGGCATAGTTCTTAAGATATCACCTTTTCATATACACTATATTTCATGTTATTATTAAAAGTTTTTTTCGCTATTTAGTTTATAATATGAGGGAGATAGATATATAGATAGAGAGTACCTGTGGTAGTATTGATAAAAATCCACAATGGAGGGTCCTTGTCAAGATACACTATTTAAATCAACGGAAGATCTTCCCCCTCCAATTGCCCACTAGCACAAAATCACTCATATCAGCTGATATTCACAGTTGAATTGAATAGATAAATGTGACAATTATCATTTCAATCTATCGATGAACATCCAATCAGAGTGATATTTGGCCAAATGCTGATTCATGCGAGTTTTGATCCAACTGTCTGCCTCGACAAAAGTAGGCCTACACGGGGAAGATCTAAGATCTTGCTCGATACCACCAAAAGTTATAATCCTCTCTCTCTCTCTCTCTCTCTCTCTCTCTCTCTCTCTCTCTCTCTCTCGCATATGAGTATGCTGCATTTGCATATATATATATATTTATATATATCCATATGTATAAGGTTTTTTGGTATTTCGGGGTTTTTTTCTACTAAGCTATTTTTGTGATACACTTGACTGATAGCATGCATGATTTCTATGGCATATTTTTATCTCTTTTTACATAATATTTAGCTGAATACATCTGTCTGGTTATGTTGGTCATTATGTACCAAACATTTATGATGAATAACACTGAATAAACGCTCTTATTCTTAAGACCAGTGCTGATAACTTGCTGGTCAATGAAGCTTCTTGATGAGTAGGTTACAACTTTATGCAATTACAATTCAAAATCTATGATTTTACTTTGCCTAATTGATAGCATAAGTTTACTACAGATGGTACCTGAATCCTATCTGACTTCTAAAATACATGTGTTTGATATGACATCTCATGGATGCAGGGTCTGGACATGTTAGGAATATTATAGAGACACATTGAAATAACAATACAGTTAAGATACTTTAATTATAACACAATATTATAATCTTAGAATACTCATGGGCTTGGTCATTTGACACTTGGACCGATACACTTAACTGTACAAAGAAAGCCTACTGTGGCTATTTTGAATGCTATTTCATGGCCATGTGTTTCTATGTTTCTGCTTATAATTTTTGTAATGTATCAAGCTGCTCTTATAGCCAGACTTACTTCTTTTTTAAATCACCTAATTTGCTCTCTGAAATACTTTGTTTTCACTTTTGGTAAATTTCCAAGCAACCATTCACTTATGATGTTTATTAAGGATGTATGGCCGTAAATGCTTATACTAAGTACTGCTGTTTCAAATGTGGAAACACAGATGATTATAGGCATCCAGCTCTGTTTCTCGTGGATGGAGTGTCATCAATATGTGCCCTTGATTTCCATATGGATGAATGGGGAATTGATGTTGCCTTAACAGGCTCTCAGAAAGCTCTATCCATGCCCACTGGAATGGGTATTGTGTGTGCAAGCCCAAAAGCAATAGAAGCATCAAAAACAGCTAAATCAGTGAGAGTGTTCTTTGACTGGAAGGACTACCTAAAGTTCTACAACATGGGAACCTTTTGGCCCTACACCCCTTCCATCCAACTATTGTATGGGCTTAGAGCAGCTCTGGATCTCATATTTGAGGAAGGGCTGGACAATGTGATTGCAAGGCATAGCCGTCTGGGGAAAGCAACAAGGTAGAAACCTCTTACAATTTTTTCTCCTACTTTAAGAAAATATTTGGATATCTCCAAAATTGTGCAGTACTGAATATTTTGTCTCTAACAAATTGTTACCAATTCCACCCTAACTGGACAAGAGAACAAATGTAATATTCAACTGTATTTTGGGTACATCTAGATGCAACACTAACCATGCTGATGATGTTGCATCTTCTATTCACAATATAATATAAACAACATTTTCTCATGGTTGGAGAAATTTTTTGATCAAATGCTTCAGAAAACTTCTAAAATCATCTTCACGGGTTAAGTCCTTTTTTTGGGTGCTTGAAGGATAATTAATCTTAATCTTATAAATTCAATATCCAGGCTTGCCATTGAGGCATGGGGCCTGAAGAACTGCACCCAAAAGGAGGAATGGTATAGCAACACTGTCACTGCAGTGGTTGTTCCACCTTATATTGACAGTGCAGAAATTGTTAGGAGAGGATGGAAAAGATACAACTTAAGCTTAGGGTTGGGCTTGAATAAAGTAGCTGGAAGGGTGTTCAGAATTGGGCATCTCGGCAACCTTAATGAGGTATGTTTTCAGAATTCCCAGTATTACTTGGTTGCACATTTAATCCCCACCTGCTTTGTCACATGTTTAAAATCTCTGCTTTATATGCCTTAGTTTGACCAAGTTAACTTCTGTTTTTACATCAATCCTTAAATCTAATCCCATAATGACGACCACATATTTTGATAAATCCCTTTTGTGGCTTGAAAATACTTAGGGCCCCTTTGTTTGCACTAAAATAAAATACATAGGAATTGAATATATAGGAATTTGTGGTGAAATGAACTCTATCTAGCGATTATTAAAGAGGTGAGGGGTCAACGATATGTGGTGCAGGGTGAAGGACATAAGGTGGAGATGTAAATATGTAGGACCTTCGTTTCCCTATGTATTGAATTGCTAGGGTGATGGCTGTGTATTCATTTCCATCTTATTTTGAATAAATTTCCCCAAAAGAAAAAGGTGATTTGGTGCTCTTTTTTGGAAATTCACCTTTTGATCTTCATTTTTAACCACTTATGGTATGAATCCTATGTATTCTAATGCAAACAAACAGGCCCTTCATTGCCAACACACTCATGGTCGGGTGGTGTTGGCACCTTTGTTTCATACACTCGCCTAGGGATCACGTGGGTCCTCAAACTAAAAGTATCACTGATGATCAATAGTCCAACATAGCCAAAAAAAAAAAAAAAAAAAGTTATCACTGATGATCTAGTGCATTTTCCAATTTTGGCACCTCGAATGGATGATTATCTGTTTTTTGAGAATTTTCAAGCCACTTGTAACTTGAGGTGCTTCAAATGCACCATCATTTATTTATTTTTTGAGATCTAATAGCTGAATAACCTACCCATCATTTTCCTACCATTTTCTGGTCAAATGTCATTTCTGCCAAGAATTTATTTGCATGTAGCCATGTTTTGAGTATGGTTTGCATTTTGATAATGCACCATTCTGAATATTTGCAGCTGCAATTGCTGGGCTGTCTGAGCGGTGTGGAAATGATACTCAAGGATGTTGGGTACCCAATAAAACTGGGTAGTGGCGTGGCTGCCGCTGCTGCTTACCTTCAGAACACCATTCCAATGATCCCTTCTAGGATTTAAGATATTGTAATTCTTCCTCTCCCTTTACCCAACGAAAATCTCATGTGAAAAAATATAAAATTCTCTGCACTATTCTGAGGCTCCTCATCTTGCACTCTGCATGATCTTGTATGTAATGTATCTTTTGTCAGTCAATCTAAGTGTTATTTCAAGCAGATTTACATGTTTGGAGTGATGGGAATTTTAAGAAGAAGTTACAAGCATATACTATGCGACGCGGACGCCCCCGGTCCGAGATTCCTTAATCACGCATGGGTACTAAGTCACCATGCCGCATGGGGATTCGAGTCAACCAACTATTGTGCATATAGTTCCCATAGGCTTTCACATGTGAGGTGTCAATTATTTTCGCGGAAGCCTGTGTAACCTAATGAACCTGTTTGTCATACATAGGTTTTGGTATCTACATCACATCCATTCATCCATAGCATGTTTGAACAAATAATAAGAGCATAAACAGTTAATAGATAACAATTACAGTTCAGGTTCAAGTTAAAAGTAGAAAGAGAGAAAGAAGAAAGAACAAAAGAAGTAGCGGTAGCATTAGGTTTTACAATCTCATAGTTAAAAGTTGAACATCAACAACACTATGGCTATCCGAACAATTATCGAGGAGGAAACAGTGTGACGAGCTCTCAGTGCACATAAAATGTCTAGAAGACATCGCCAGTGGTCCACTCAGCTAGCTGTTGGTGAATCTCCTCGACTTCCTCAATCCCCCGGGCAGTAGCGTTGGTGTCCTCACCTGTAACGTAAAGTTTAGTATAATCAGAAATGACGGTTAAGCAAGATAAACAAGTATATTAGCATGAACATGTAGCATCAAATGAGTACGGTATGAAAGATCATAAGATGTCAAGTAAGGTAATCTAGACATGGTTATGCATGAATAAGCATGAAACATAAGGGATCATGCATGACAATGACTAGTAGCATACCCTAACAAATTGACAAGATCCACATAAGCTATGTTCCCTCAATTAAATCATCAGACATGGGTTGAATAAAGAGCATAAAACATGACATAACATGATGATACACTGGGAGGCATAAGGTCCACAAAACTCCATTGTAGACTTAGAGCACCGGTAAGCTCGCATAACATAACCTAGATTGCAGCTAGTCCATAAAATATACTAAATCTACACTCAGCTGGGTCTGACTATGATAGGATCAAACTTGAGTGGTGCTGACACAAGGAATGATGTGTACATAGTGTGAATCATGAACCATATATATATATATATATATATATATATATATATATATAGGGGGATCCTCCCTTTTGTACTTAAAACACCTCCAAAAGGGGCATCCCTCACAAAAAAATGGTGAGGGATAGATGCATATGAATATTTCATATATATATATATATATATATATATATAAAAGCAAGAACAAGAACATATGGCTCATCATGACATAACATATGTGTAACAACATATTGAACATAAAGAAAAACATGAAACATAAAGCATAGTAAGATACATGATGGGAAACAAGATAAATATAGAAGCATGGGATAAATCAGGTGAACACTTGGAATGTATGTCGAAAACATGCATAATGGATCATCGGATCGTCAAGATATCGCGAAAACAATCTTAGCTGTCAATTCAGTCAAATCTACCTTTGATCATACGGCCGCTGATGCAATGCTGACATCATGTATTTATGTTGACTGGGCTTCATTGCGGGTTGGCTTTGACCTGATCCGAACCTGACCTGAACTGCCACAGAACTCAGGCCCAAACGGTTCTTTTTCTACACATGCTATGATGTTTCCTGCAACTAAAACAGAACCAACTCGAATCCTCTTTCCGTCTTCTTCCCCGATGATGGCAAGCGGCATCAGCTGTAGCGATTGCCGGTCGTCCTCCTGTGACGAAAGCACTAGATTCTCGGCAACACGAGACCCGAACTCACCCTTCTTCCTCTGCAAGCAGAGTTCGAGCAGTAGGTCAGACAATCCTCTGATCTCTTCCCTCAAAACAATGAGAGAATTGGTGAATCTTCCCTGATTTTTCTACGATTAGCACCTTTGCAAAAGTGTCCAAATCTTCTGGCTTCATCTCGTCTGCTTCCTAGACCGAGAAACGATCTTTTTCTCCGGTCATGGCTAACCAATTCCGATCTTCTTCCGATCCGGTGTTCCTCACAAACTGAGGCCTCTCCTCAAGATTTCAAATCCAATCAGATCTTTTCGCTTCTTCATCCATAACCAACCAAAAACACTGAGAGGACCTTGCTCTGCAACTGTTGTTACTCTACAAAAGCGAACGCAGGCACTCAATGTTCAAGAACAACATATTCTTCTCCGAATCCGATGTAAATCGAAAAACCCTCTGAGATCCGATCCTCCAGATCTCGTCCGATCACACGCACAACCCTAGACTGCATCTTATATCAATTCGTTGTGATATAGGCCCTGAGAAAACGCAAGAGATAACAATCAAGCACGCACCACAAGATATTCTATGCAAGCGGAAGAGAGTTACATCACAAAGGCTCTTAAAGGCTCTTGCCTTTATTTATAATATCAACCTTAAACCGTGCTACTAGATTCTATTGAGCCAAGTCAATACTACCATTAAATAAAGCATTTGATTAATAATAATAGGGGACCAGCTGTTTGTCGCTCCAATTTCCTCAATTTACATTTATTAATTTCTGTTATTGATTACAAATTTAATCTTCAAACAGGAACAATTCCTTTGGAGTAGAAACTTGAACACTGAATATATGTTATTGATTATAAAATAAGTGTGGGCCTGTTGAGGTGTCCCTCTCCCCCTCACAAATTTAAGGCCTTGTTTATTTAGTGGAATTTCTGCCAGGAATTCACCATGTCTAGGAATTTTTGGATATGATGTGACATGTTGTCGCCTGGAATTTCTGAATCCCATATTTCTTTCTGGATTCCAGTCACATGAAAGTTCTCTTTTGACGTTTAGGAATCCAAGAATTCCACTCCCTTTGTATTTTGGTGGAATTTCTGGGCGCTCAAATCCAAAAGAACATCCAGGAATTTCACTATGTATGGGAATTCAGGAATTCTCAAAACAGGAATTCTTGGAATTCCAGAAACATGTCAATAAGTGTTCGTGCTCCAAAGATTTTGATCAGCTGCGGCACAGCATTGGAACTATAAAATGTCATAGTTGCCTTCTCAGAAAGTACATATTTTCTTGCTTAGGAAAATCATTTTTATCATAAAATCAAATCATGTGGAATGACAGTGATGACTGAAACTACAGATCCGGATCCCCTGCTTGGTCCAAACAGGGCAAAGGATGACATATTTGTTTTGTACTTAAAAGACGGTGCTGTCTTTTAAAGACGACAACATTTTTTAACTCAATAAGCTCACATGTCACGCCCAAACCCTATTTGGACCAAACTGGGGATCCGATTCCATGAAACTACCAAACGTACATGCCTCTTCTTCATGATTGGGTACAGCTGCCAATCACAAATTAAAAAGCACCACTTGGTCCGATTTAGGCCCAGTCAAATCACCCAACTTTTAGCAATTGTCTACCTGATCCTGTCCGACATCCCCAGTTCCAACCATGCTAAGCCTTACTGCTGTTGCAACTTGCAACCCAATGATCACATAATTTCTTTGCAAATGCCCGAAATTCTCATGCCATGATTCTCAACAGTTCACACAAAATCACAGGAAGGAAGAAATCCCAGAACTATGAATTTCTGGATCACCATTACATCTAATGGTGTTAGATGTATATAAATTTTCTTTTTTAACCTTTTACAAATTCCACGAGATCCATTAGAATTAACATGTGAAATTCCTGATACTACAATTAACACAAGAATATTTGAATGATTCAGATCATGAATTACCTATGGCAGTAAAAAACAAAGTAGATCTATATCTTGGGACTTTTCATAAATTACTCAAAATTTAGGAAGATTTATGATAATTAGCTTTGAAGTTTCAGGATTTATTAGTTTAATAAACAAATTGAACGGCTTGGATTACAAATATGGGGCCCACATGAATAAAAAAACTAAACGTGGTTGATGGAGCCTACAAGAATGTAATCGTCGTGTATGCTAGTCTTTTGCAAAAGAGGTGTGAAGATCTTAGAGTGAAAATGACGTTATTTACACTTTTTCATAGCTTATTTGCGTCACATGGGTAAGGGAGGCGAAACAACATGATGATTTATGATAATATTGCACATATAAATCATTTACATAAGTAAATGACGGCAAACAAAATGATCCCTAAATGAGTGCAGCAGTACGCTATAGTGGAGTCCACATCTTAAAAATCCGAGACACTAAACATGAAGTCACTCTTTGTCTTCAATTTGTGCTTCTATAAGAGTTGGTGCCACCGTAAGATTGAGCGTATGAATAAAAAAATTCATGTGCTCAATCTTATGATGGGACCAACTCCTTATGATCGAAGTAAAATCTTGGGACGGTCCACCTACAGAAAGTGTAACATCCTTACGATTGTGACACCCCTGAAGAAGGGCGTCTGTTGGGGTGTCTTCTGACACTTGGGTTTGCAATGTATAGAATTACATGAGTTCCACATCGAAATCAGACAAGTCCTGACCCTGGGCTCATGTTATGGTCCTAAATGCTTATAAGACTTAGTTTGACGCGTTCCACCAGTCCTGTGGCTTTTGGTTAGGTACAAAACATTTGGTATCAAAGCCAACCTCCACGTCTCGGGTTCCAGTCACAGAATTCACTCTGGCGGTAGGTAGCCATTTTTCTATTTTTTTTTAAACGGCTCTCACTCTACTCCAGGTAGCCCTTTCCGTGACTTGAACTCGAGACGTGGAAGAGGTTTGGCTCTGATATCAAATGTTATGTACCTAACCAATACGCGAAAAGCCCCAGGACTAACGGAATGCGTCAAATTAAGTCTTATAAGCATTTTTTACCATAACAATTTATAAGTCAAACCCCGTCTTAACTCGACATAGTACGTTTAAAAACCGTGCGACTTCGAAAACCGTAAGAACTATGGAGTTAAGCGTGCTAAGATAAAAGCAGTATTAGGATAAGCCTCATTGTGAAGTATTGCATCCCATGCAAAAAGTATGAGTGAGATACTCAAAAGCTCCAATCTCCTAACTTACATTATCACATCATCCGCACCTTGTTTGTTCACCTTTTTATCATGACATTAGTGAATGATTACCCACAGTGTCCTCTTAACCATCCATGCCTATCGCAAGTATCATAACTCATCATATGATCACAAGTAATCAATCAAAGAGTTTTAACCATCCATCCCTAATGGAGGCATCGTGTCACATCAAATGACATATAATCTCTCATCATTTTTTTTATTAATTAATTATGGGTGCATTGGTTTACGTTTGATCAATCCATCTTGGAAACTACTTTGACTAGAGTGAGATATACCTCTTATAACACTCCAATCCTAATTAAATTTAACTAGTATTAACTAATCTTACTTAGGTGTTAATTAAGTTGATTTTAGTGTTAGAATAGTTTTTGAGTTGGTCTGGTTGCGATTAGACCGAGTTCTTGCTTAGAAAGTGTGGAGATTGTCATTTGGCTATTAGAGGGGTATTTTGGGTATATTTAAAAATGGGTCAAAATCTGGTTCATTGCATAGATAAAACTATTCTCTAAGGATTTCATAGTTAGATCCGAGAGCATTCAGATCACAAGAGAGAATGATTAGTGGAATCATGATCTAGTGTTTTGAAATGCGATTGTCCCCATAGGAAAAATTCGGTTAGACCTTGTTCCAAACACTTTTAGATCCTCATAGGTATATCTTTGAGCTTGAGCATTCAAACCTTATGAAAGAGTGTCTTGTGGAAGAATCCATTTCTAGAGATTCGGCTAACCTCATAGGCATACCTTAGTTATCATAGACTGAACCTCCTACTCTTTTGGTTAAGCACAATTGGAGCATCTACATCATCACTAAGGAGCTCAGCAATGAGTCAAAGTTTGTTGTTCAAGTTCAAGCTGTGCAAGATGTATATCAAGTTCGATTCATCTAAAAAGAGGCAAGCGTTTTTATTTCATTTTTATTTCTTTCATCATTATAAAGTGGATTAGACTTGTGTGATCAAGCCATTATAAAAATAAAGTGGTGGAGTAGACCTTCATATTCGATCCACCGTATCAAAAAACTAGTTGTAAATGTTTATGAGGTGCACCTTTTGAAAACCTTTAATAGTGGGTGCTAAGAGACTATTGGTGTGGTTGTCTTGAGGGTGGGCGTAGGTCAAGGATCTAACCACTATAAATTATTGTGTGTATTTATCTCTATTGTGTGTCATTGTTTTATATTTATGCTATGAAATACATGTGCGAGATAATCATAAACATGCAAATCAAATCACATTTGCTAAATTGTATTACAAACTCATTAGCATATTATTAGTGGTTGAGCCCACTATTAGTGCATATTTGTTAACTTGTAATTAGTAGCACATTTGATCACTAAATTGGCTCCACACAGTTATTTCTTGTTATTTAAATTGAGCGATCATTGTTCATATTAGGATTTGTATTTTTCAATTACTCATAAATTTCAAATAGTCCTATTCACCCAATCTAAGACTTCGCATTGGTCTAGCTTGCACTTTCATTTAGACCCACAGGATAAGGAGTAAGTACTTTGACATCTGAGATGTGAGACTCTAGCAACCGGTTCTTCTTCATCAAATCAAAGATGACACCATCTCTTGTAAAGAGTCGTTTAGTACCTCCTTCCTAGGGAAAAAAAAATCTTATTAAGGTGACAGGGACATAGCATCATTGTGCCAGAGTTAAAAACCATCGGTCCCCAATAACTTTCTGGTTGGGTTCGGAGCTGTTGAAAAATGCCATATTAAAGCATCATGCGCATCCACTGTACATGGGAATTGTGTGTGTAATCCATATTGACCGTCCAATTTGTGAGCTCAATCACTCGACCAAGTGTACAAAAGTGTCTGGGGACGGAGTTGTGAGAAATTTCATGAGCAATTATTAATATTGTGTATTTTTTGAGAGGCCCAATTGCATGTTGACAATCTATCATTGACGCACAATCATGAAGCACACACAATCTAATTAAGCAATCACATAGTAAAAAAACACTTACAAGTTTTGTGGTTTAA
Organism: Umbellularia californica; assembly: GCA_028538565.1. Classification (NCBI taxonomy): domain Eukaryota; kingdom Viridiplantae; phylum Streptophyta; class Magnoliopsida; order Laurales; family Lauraceae; genus Umbellularia; species Umbellularia californica. The sequence goes on from JAPQWN010000001.1 coordinate 83,650,946, forward strand.
CAATATACCTACATCAACGAAAAGGAGATTTCTCTCTCATTTGTTTTACTTCTAGGATTAGGATTACAGATTGCATCAATATTGATAACTTTATTATAAGATATGGATTTTGGGTGGATGCCTACTTGAGATGAGTTATTGTTAGAATTAAGGTTCCTCGCTTGTGGGGGTTACTTTTAGGGATGGCAACGGGGCGGATCGGGGACGGAATTGGGGTTCCCCGCCCCCGCCCCGAAATTGCCCTGCCCCGCCCCGAACCCGCCCGCCCCGCCCTTCGGGGTAAATTATATTCCCCGTCCCCGCCCCGCCCCGCCCCGCCCCGCCCCTCAAGTGTAAAAATTTTAAATGTGCAAACTTGGGATTCGAACTTGGGTGGGGGAGCAACTAGAGGCCTTACCACTAGACCAAACTCCATTTCTTGTAATATTTTACCTTATTTAAGATATATTAATATATTCAAGATTGTTACACACATATACATACTTCACTTACTTACTATATATATTATGACTTATACATTATTTATCATTTATTTAAAAGGAAAATGTTAAATGTAGACAACTAAGGAATCTGATTGGAAACCTTAAAGCTACATTGAGCTCGTTTCCATCTATTGGATTTTGAAATCTTTTGGTCTTGTGAAATGAATAGAACTTTATTTTAAAAATAATAATTTCGCGGATCAAACATTTTGTTTTGATATCTATTGGACTCATGGCTTGGAAATTCTAGAATCCTTTGAAATTCTGAAATATTTTTTGGACATCAATTGGGATTGGGCCTAATTATTTATTCTTGTGTTTCTCAATAAAAGCTTCGAAATCTTTATCACATGAATTAGGGGTGCAATCGTAATATGCCCTGCCTGTTTAAGATGAAAACATGATAAGCACCCACCAAAAGGAAAATTACACAATTTGCAATTCAAATTTATAAAAGTCTTGAAATGTAGAAAAAATTCTAAAAACATATACCAGTAATTTTGTTTAAAAAAAAATAGAATTTATATATGAACTTCAAGTATTGTCATATAAATATTAAATCATTATTTATTGTATAGCTCTGAATTCATGAACCTCCTATAGCGGGCCCAGCTATATTGAAAGTACATACTATATTGAAACCCTCATTATCAAAGCCTTGTCCCAGGCTCCTAGCTGTGACGGTGTTGGCTACATGTATTCTTTTTCTCCATTCTAAATCAAGACCCAAATAAGAAAATTTTTCTTAACTTTATAATTTTTCTTTCAAGGCAAAATAAATTAAATTTTGGATCAACTACAAAGAAAAAGGTAAATTTATTTAATTTATATGGTAAAAAGCACATGAATGATTCATCTATGTTGTCCCCATGCCTTTAATAATATTAACAAAAAAAACCCTCAACCATGCTGACTCATTTGCCCGAAACTTAGGCCCCTCTCAAAACATCAGTCTTCCTAGGGACCATGACATTTTTCCCAAAATAGAATAAAAAGATCTCCCAGCATAAATATTTTATAAGTGTGGGGCACTATTAGATTGTTTAAAATTTTTTAAATTATCTAATATTAATATTATAAATTTTCCTTTTCCTGAAATTTTACCTATTTAAAGTGAGATTTATTCTTATAAAATTTTCTCTAAACCCTTGAAGGCCATTAACATACACTTGAAAATATCATATATGCTTTGAGACATTTTTTTATGAAAAAGACAATATCTCTCAAAAATATCATGAACTCCATTAATACATGATTTCACTTCATTTCTGGTATTGAACTCCACTCACTAATAAAGAGGTTAATTACACATATAATTAAAATTAGTATAATGTATAGTGTTGTTAGTATGATTAGAATCATTTTAAGTTACTAACTATAATTTAGCTTGCTATTTCTAATCGTATGAGTTATTATAAGCGTATAGCATGATATATCTTGTAATGCTATATCAAATTAGTATAATTTATATTGTTATTAGTATATGATTAGAATCATACCAATTATAATTTACCTTGCTATCTCTAATCATATATGTTATTATAAGTTTAGAGCATGATCTATCATTCTATTATATTCGTTTTATTTAATATGATTTATCATGTCGCAATTTAACATTATATATGATTAAAGTCAAATAAGCTTAGATAGATTTTTGACAACTTTAATTTCATTAAATTTGAATTAGAGGGAATGTGATCATATTATATGCTTTTATAATATCTAGGGTTCAATCAATTACATGTTTAACTTTAAAAAAAGTCTTCAATCAATCTACTTAACCCGTAATAACAACATAAAATCAATATATACATTTACATATAAATATGTTTATTTATTATAAAAGAAATCTAAAAAATATATATTTTTTAGAGGATTATTAATTTCGGGGCGGGTTACGGGGCGGGGCATGAGGCGGGGCAACGGGGCGGGGCATGGGGCGGGGTAACAGGGCGGGGCAACGGGGCGGGGCATGGGGCGGGGCAACGGGGCGGGGCATGGGGCGGGGTAACGGGGCGGGGCGGGGCGGGGCATAGGGCAGACCCATCCCCGCCCCGCCCCGGCTTCGGGGTATGTTTTTCTGCCCCGTCCCCGCCCCATCTAAGATTCGGGGCGGGGAAAACCCGTACGGGGCGGGGCGGGCACTCCGGGTTGGGGCGGGGCGGGTCAAAAATGCCATCCCTAGTTACTTTGCCTAAAAATAGGTTTCTCCACCTTTATATTTGTACATAGTTAATGAAATAAATGAAAATGCTCTCTCTTCCCTCTCCCCTAATCTTCTTTCTCTTAGTCTCTCTCTTTTCTAACACGTTATCAGCACAAAACACAAAAGCCTTCCAAAAACCTTTATGCCTGCTTGAAAAGAAAAAAAAACCCAATGTCTTTTGCCTCGGTCTGCATATACTTAAAAAAAACCGAAGTCTTTGACTTCCTGCTTCGGTTTGCGTGTGTGGAAGAAACCAAGTCAAGTCTTGCTCTGCCTCGGGACTCATGCAACACAAAGTCCTTTCCTCGTTTTTTTTTTTTTCTGGTTTCTGTTCACATTGATACTAGCATCGTTTTCTGCGGCAACTACTGTATTGCTGGCCAAAGCATTTTAACGATCAAAAATTTCTTCAAGACTACAATTACGTTAAGTGGTATCTAAAACATAGTCAAAATTTATTAGAATGCATAAAATCAGTTTATAATGCTTGTTTATAGTTTCATAGTATTTTGTTTACTGTTAATTCTCTTACATGCTTTATTTTTTAAAATTTATGAATACTATAAATAGTTCACAAAATAAAACCAGAAGTTCTAAATTTGAACCTGAAGTTCACTAATCTACGGACCAGAAGTCCAAGAAGTTGGAATATTGATATGAACCTGCAGATTGATATCCATAAAATTATAAAGCCATGAAATTAAACTTGAAGTTTTGACATAATTAGAAGTTCTGATCGATTGTTAGAACCAGAAGTTCTACTTCAAACCTTAGGATTTGACAGACCCTGCAGTTCTAATGAACTTGAAGTCCTAAATCAAGCCTGAAGTCTTGACAGAACCAGCAGTTCTGGTTCTCAAAGTTAAGAACCTGATGTTCTAAACTTTTCATTGTCTAATTTTTTTATGATTAATTCCTTCCTTAATTTATTTCTGATGTTAAATTTTCATTGTTTTTCCCATTTACTTTATTGACTATCTGCATACAACTAACTTCATATATATATATATATATATATATATATATATATCTCTTATTACAGTTGTTACATGATGTCAAATCTGGCTAAACTTGACTTTAAAGCACTTAACATAAATTGGGACAATCACTTATCTTGGCAATTAGATGTTAAAATCCACTTGCAATCCAAGAAACTAAAAGAGACCATAAAGGAAGGTAACAAGATGTCCCAAGAGGAAAAGGCATTAGCCCTCATCTTCCTGCGCCATCACATACATGACGACCTAAAAAATGAATCCCTTACTAAGGAAGACTCAACAGGCCTATGGAAATCCTTGAAGGTTAGGTATGATCACAAGAAGGTTGTCATACTACTAGCTGCCCAGAATGAATAGTTAAACTTGTGGTTACAGGATTATAAAACAATATATAAATACAACTCTACTCACTTCAATATTGTTTCTAGATTAAGATTATGTGGTGAAAAGGTTTCAGAGGAGCAGATGTTGGAGAAAACGTTATTCATTTTTCATGCCTCGAATGTGCTCCTGTAGCAGTAGTATCGAGAGTGACGTTTCTCTAAATATTCAAAACTTATCTTATGTCTCCTAGTCGCTGAATAGAATTCCATGGTATTGATGAAAAATCATAACTCCAGACTAACTGGATCTTCGCCAGTTCCTAAAGCAAATGCCTGTCTTAGCTCAAACAGAGGTAGAGGCAGGGGGAATGGAAGACATAAATCTTTCTATAGAGGTGGATAAAATAACTCCTCTAGGTGAAGTGGTTTTAAAGGTCATCCACCAAAATTCAAAAATCACCAGAAGTGGTCTGTCCCTCAGTATAACAACAATCAGAATCCACCGGCTAATCCTTCAAAGAAGTGGTAGGACAATCCAAAGCATACAATGCCTCTGTTCATTCAACAAAGACAAATGATCTGTATGGATATAATGACATCAAAGAGGCCTCCAATTGATATTACAAACTTGGAGAATCGTGACTTATTTGAGGATGAGGACAACAAACATCTGGATAATGAGGCATTTAATAATCTTTTGGGGGCACCTCCTGGCATGGTCTAAAAGACTCATGATTCTTTGAACATCACAAACTTATTTTTTTTAGTTCATTTGAGATGCATGTTTCTTAGATTTTTTCGTTTTGATGGAAGACTTCATTAATGTCCTAATTTATGGTGAATGTTTTAATTATTTCAATTTTAATCATGTGATTGCATAGTTATGTGTTTTTATTATTTTTGTTTAAGGTATGGATCATAGAACTGAGGACAATTTCTGTTTGGTAGATAGTGCTACAACATACACCATTCTGAAAAATCAGAAATTTTTCTCAAAATTGATGTTTATTCCAGGAAAGGTATCCACCATAGTTGGACCGGTGCAGATAATTGAAGGCTCCGAAAGAGCCAGTATGATGTTACCTATTGGTATCCATCTATTCAATAAAGATGCTTTTTTCTCAAGAAGTTCCAGAAGAAACTTGATTAGTTTCAAAGACATTAGAATGAATATTGGGTGCCACATTAAGACTATAAGCGAAGGTAACAAGGAATACTTATGCATCGTCACTAGTATTGGAAGTAAGAAGCAAATACTAGAAAAACTAAGTGCACTCTCCTCAGGGTTATATTACACGATAATCTCCAATGTTGAATCACATTAGGTTATGAGCAAAACAACAAAGTCAAGCTCGAAGCTTAGTGATCCTAAAACTTTACAGCTTTGGCATGATAGGTTAAGTCACCCTGGGGTTACTATGTTGAGAAAAATCATAGTAACTCTTTTGGGTATTCTTTAGAGAACCATCGATTGACCATACCTAGTGGGTACTTATGTATCCCATGTTTACAAGGAAAATTGACCACCCAACCTTTTCTTACTAAAGTTGCATATGAATCTCCATCCTTTTCTACAAAGGATACAAGGTAACACTTGTGGACCCATCAATCCCCTTAGTGGACATTTTAAGTATTTTATGGTTTTTATCAATGCCTTCACCCGTTGGTCAGATGTTTGCCCGCTTTTAACTAGGAATGTAACATTTGCTAGCCTATTAACTCAAATAATTAAACTGAGGGCTCACTTCCCTGATTATCCCATTAAGTCTATAAGACTTGATAATGCAGGCGAATTTACGTTACTGATTTTTGATGATTTTTGTTCATCTTTAGGAATTGTAGTCGAACATCCCGTCCCCCATGTCCACACCCATAATGGCTTAGTTGAATTCATGATCAAGCGCATCCAACTTGTCTTTAGGACTTTGTTGATGCAGTCCAAATTACCAGTTAGTGCTTGGGGACATGTTATGTTGCATGCAACAATGTTAATTCGACTTCGACCCACGACCTATCATCAATATTCTCCTGCACAACTTATATCAGGACATCGACCCAATATTTCTCACTTACGCAAGTTTGGTTGTACAGTTCAAGTCCCAATGCCACCTCCTAAACGTACTAAGATGGGGTCACAACGTAGATTGGGATTATATATATATATGTTATGACTCTTCCTCGATTATTCGATATCTAGAACCAATAATAGGAGATGTCTTCACTACTTATTTTCCTGATTGTCAATTTAATGAGACAATATTCCCGAAGAACGTATTATTCTTGTAGAACAACCCGTTCCTAAAGAACGGCGAGAATTATCATGGAATACTGCCACTCTGTCTTATCTGGATCCACGAACTTTGCAATGTCAGAATAAAGTATGGAGAATTATGCACTTGCAAGAAATTGCAAACAGATTACCTGATGCTTTTAACAATACAGTAAAGATGACGAAGTCATATGTGCCAGCTATGAATATACGTACCAGGATTAATGTCCTTATAGGATGAAGTCAAAATACGGTAGCAAAAGAATCTGCGATACGCAAGAAGTGTGGCAGAGCTATAGGTTCAAAGGACTCAGCTCAGCGGAAAAGGAGAACTGAGCAATGATCGTCATATCCCCTCGAAAAGGCACGTAACACTCCCGAAGAGGCTCTTCCCGAAAAGGCACATAATGTTCTTGAAGAGGTTATGGAAAAATATGGTGAGACTTTGGAAGCCTTTGAAGAGGCACCGCTACCGGAAAATGAAGAGATCTGTATACTTTACAATTATTGAAGAAAGACATGGAATAGAAATAAGATTATCATCGATGACGCATTTGCATATGCTGTAGCTACACAAATATCAAAGGAAAATGATGATGATGATTGGAACACAGAACCACGTTCTATAAATGAATATCGACAAAGAAAGGATTGGCCAAAATGAAAAAGTTCCATCAAAACAGAATTAGAGTCTCTCAACAAACGTGGTGTCTTCGGACCTATAGTACAAACTCCAAAAGATGTTAACCATGTAGGTTATAAGTGGGTGTTTGTAAGGAAAAGGAATGAAATGAATGAAATTACCAGATATAAGGCATGATTAGTGGCACAAGGTTTCTTATAGAAACCTGGGATTGATAATGAGGAAACATACTCCCCTGTTATGAATATAACAACATTTAAATATTTGATAAGCTTAGCAGTTTCTCAAAATCTAGTAATGACACTCATGGATGTTGCAACTGCTTACTTGTATGTGGACTTAGATATAGAAATTCACATGAAAATCCCAGAAGGATTTCCTTTGCCAGAAGCAAAGCCAAGGAGTACGTACTCAATCTAATTAAGGCGATCATTGTACGGCCTGAAGCAATTTGAAAGAATGTGGTACAATCATCTTAGTGAATACTTGTCTAAAAAGGGGTATGAAAACGATCCCATTTGCCCGTGTTTATTTATAAAGAAATTCTTGAACGGATTTGCAATATTAGTAGTTTATGTGGATGATATAAATTTGATAGGGAATCTAGAAGAGCTCGAATAAAATGCTGATTATTTAAAGAAAGAATTTAAAATGAAAGACGTTGGAAAAACGAGATTCTGTTTAGGATTGCAAATCGAGAGAAATTCTAATGGGATGTTGGTTCATCAATCTAATTATACCGAGACGGTTTTAAAACGATTTGGTATGGACAAGGCACATCCATTAAGCACTCCAATGGTTGTCTGGTCTCTTGATATAAAGAAAGATCCATATCATCCCATCGAGGAAAATGAAACGGTATTGGGTCCCGAAGTGCCATACTTAAGTGCTATTGGAGCCCTGATGTACTTGGCATAATGCATTATACCAGATATTGCATTTTCTATGAATCTACTTGCTATGTATAACTCCGCACCAATTCAAAGGCAATGGATTAGTATTAAACACATCTTACGATATTTGCGTGGAACAACTGATTTAGGAATGTTTTATTCTTACGATCGTAGAGATTCCAGTTTTATAAGATATGCAAATTTGGTTTATTTTTCCGATCCTCATAATGGTTGATCACAGACAGATTACGTGTTTCTTAATGGTAATGCCGCCATTTTTTGGCATTCCACCAGACTTTGGTAGTTACTTTCTCCAACCATGCTAAGATTTTTTCTCTTTATGAAGCCAATAGGGAATGTGTATGGCTAAGATCTTTGATTTTCCATGTTCGTAGTTCTTGTAAATTACCATCTATTGCGGGTATCCAGAATATTATTTATGCATATAGCACCGGATTCTTCTTCACTCATGAACTTTAGAAGAACAATGAAATTGAAGTCAAGCAAGTTTGTTCGAGTAACCACCTAACTGGCTTGTTTACCAAATCTTTGTCAAAATCAGTATTCCAGGAGTTTGTATATGAGATTGGCATGTATAGAGTTTATAATCAAACTATGTGAATGGTTGCTATTTTCAGGGGGAGTGATTTATCAGGGAACATCCTCAAGTATGCTATTCAGGACATCTGTGTGCTGTACTCTTTTTCCTTTTCTAAGTTTTATTCCAATGGATTTTCCTAGTTAAGATTTTAACGATGCAGCATTATGCACGTCCAACACCAATTCAATGATCTTAAAAAATGTTGCACTCTAATTCTCTTTGTTTTGGTTTTTTCCCATTGGGTTTTTCCTTAGCAAGATTTTTAATGAGGCAACTGTCTTTGAATGGTGGTCATCCAAGGGGGGGTGTTATATAATATGGATCTTAGGTGGATGCCCACTTGAGATGAATTAGGGTTAGAATTAGGATTCCTCTCTTGTGGCTTACTTTGCCTATAAATAGGTCTCTCCACTTTTGTATTTGTACACAGTTAATGAGATGAAGGAAAATGCTCTCTCTTCCCCTTCTAATCTTCTTTCTCCTCGTCTCTCTTTTTTCAAACAAACTTTTCCTTTTTCAATATTGAGAGAGCCTAGTATGAAGACCAAAATACCCGGCCCTTAATGCAAAATCTGGATCCACGTTAATGCTTGAGACCAGTTCAAATAAACCAAAATAGAATACATCAACCCAACATTGCATATATGATAAAAGAAAATGTCTTTATGGATCTCAAACAATTATATGATGGGACACAAATTGAATTAAGACGGTCAGAGTATTTGGTTTTAGCTTAGATCAGCTCAAGCCCAAATTCAATAATTCCTGATTTCAACTGTCTAAAAGGATAAACAAGCCCCACTTAAACACAAATTTGGATCCAAAATCCTTTATAGAGCTGATCTAAATCATGTGAGTAGGATTGTAGATGTGGGGCTGTCAAATTTGAGCCTCTTTTGGGGAATTGAGCCTCCAAAAACTCTTCATAACTGGGGTCAAATCCGGATCCTAGGGTTTATGGCAACCCTTGTCTTTGATTTATGTGCTACAACCTTTATATGTTCTAGACTTGGTTCCACTTGAGTTCATCTGAGACTGGGTCCTTAATAACTCTTACAAAATCTATCACTGATGTATAGGTAAATCTTCTAAAATGCCCCTGAGCGTGCCTAAATATTACGGGCTTGGTTTGGATGATGATGGGGATTAGGAAGATCTTGTTCAGCTTGATCGGGGGAGTCTCTGACGGCTTGAATCCTGAAAGAAAGAAGAGAGGACGGTCAGGGCCCGAGGCTGTTGTCAGCCAGAGGCACTCCGACGCCTGAGTTAGTGCAGTCACTGAAATAGGGTGAAGTGGAGAAGAAGGTGTTTAGCAAAATATAACAGTGCAGGCTGTATATTGCATCTACCTGTTCATGGCTTCTCATGCAGGCATATATAGAGGGGAGAGGAAGCTTCCACAGTGGAGGTAGGTGAGGATACTTGTCCCATCAGCCCACATTTGGGATCCTTAGTGGGGGTAGGTGAGGATACTTGTCCCATCAGACCTCCCATCAAATCCCTCACATAAATATGGATGTGATCTGTTGATAAGAACGAGCCCTTACCCATGGTCGGTGGCCACCCTACCTGTCAGGGACTCCATATAAAGTAACCGTCCCATCTCATAATGGGGATTAGACTCCCAGTGTTCACCTCGGCTAAGGAGTCGAACTGGAGAAGACACCGAGGTCGGTTGTGGCTGGGGTCGGGCAAGGATGTCAACACATGAGGCTGAGTTCGGAAGGATGTGGTCGGTACTTCTACCGGGACCAATCCTATCTTGGAAAACAGCTAAGGCTCTGCTGTGCCAGGAAAAATTGAGGTCGAGGCCCTTTCTGATTGGTACCATTACCGAGGTCAGGGATATCATCGATTTCGGTAGAAATACTCCACACAATTGCCCCCAGCTCCTGACCTCGGGGATTTTTGCAATGCCTCGAGGTCGGGAGTGATAGGATGGGAGCTATCGAAACCGATCTCGTAGCCTATAAAGAATCGTGGGGTGTCGTTTTGCTTTCCGAGGCGCATTTAATAGCGCCCAGCTGTCCGGAGGCGGTTTAATAGCCCGCCCATATCATCATGAAGGCGACGCGGTACTGCCACGTGTCTTGCCCCCGATGGCTGGGAAGTCCTATCGAAGAGACGGGTGGCGTGCTCGAGGCGGTGTCTGCACGCGCCTTTCGGGATACGAAGAGATTTTCATCTCTTTATAAAAAGTCTCATCCTCGAAAGAGGACTTCTTTTGCTGGACCTGTCATTGCGTCTGGAGCTTCTGCCTGAGACTTGCTTGAGATCTGTCCGAGAGACCTCGTCGTCCGAGAAGTCCCTCCGCTGCTTCGAAGCTCGGGTTTCCGTTGTCCTTACATCCCTTCCGGCCTTGCGTTTTAGTGAGTTCTTCTCTGCCCTTTTGCCATTTTTCCTTCTGTCGTTTTTCCTCCTTTGGGTCTGCGCAGTGTCTTCCTTCTCCGTCGCCGTCGCCTGTATTCTAGTCTATGTTGGGGAAGATGGGGGTATACAGACATTGGATTGACATAGAGCTTGCCCTTGCAGAGCTTAGGAAAAAATATCAGATACCAGATAATGTTAGTATTAGGGTAGATGGGCCTGAAGACCGAATCCGACCTCGGATTTTTGTAGACGAATGGATGCCCTTCCCACTAGTGGCTATTATAGAGGGCGGGGTGAGATTCCCAGTCCATCCTCTCCTGAGGGCCTGCCTCAGGAGGTGGAACCTTACCCCCTGCCAATTAATGCCCAATAGTTACAAAATAATCATGGGTGTAGCCGAACTTAATAGGATTTTGGGGACCGACCTTGGCGTTGAGGATATTGAAGATATCTATGACCTCTGTCGATCTCCAAAGGATGACGCACACTATCTTCGAGTTCGGTCGAAGGAAATCCCCATAATCAACAAGCTCGAGGACAACACAAAATACGCCGGGGATGATTGCCTTTACGTCACTAGGAACTGGGAGTACGCCCCCGGAGAGCCCAGGGTGGACCACATTCCCCGTCGTCTCGGAGTGCCACCGAGTAAATATCTCAATTTCTTCAGTCTTTTAATGCGTTTCTGTTCTGCCGAACTGATGCTCAATTGCTTGGTGTGCAGGTAACAAGGAGAGGAAGCAGCAAAAAAAGAACTCTAGGTGGCGACGGAACATCACTGGTTGAACAGAATCTACGGTTACAAGGGTTACCGGACCCGATCAGCCTCAGCCCTTCTCGGGTACGAACCCGTGTACCGATCCTTTACCAGAAGGCGGCACGAAAACCTGAGGGGGCAGCAGATTCTAACTCTTGCTGAAGCCCAAGAGCAAACAGCTCTAGCCGAAGATCCTGCACAAGTGCCCCCTGAGATCATACCATCTCGAGCCTCTGCCGAAGCCGGTCCTTTACAGGCCGAGACCGCTGACGACACCGAATCCGAAAGGGAACTCCAGTCAGGTGACGAACCCGAGGAGGCTCGGCGAGAGGACCTCGTGAATCTTCAGTCTTCTGGATCAGACGAAGAGGTCGAGATGGGGCGACGCCGAGCAGCAATCGTAAGCCTTGATGAAGCCGTCTTCGGAGGCTCGATCATCCCCTCGGGAACGGCTCTCCCTCCGAGCTCGGAGGAAAACATAGTCATTCCTGCCCCTACAAGGTCTTCTCCTCGGCTTTCCACAGCAACTGAGCTCCCAGCCGAATCCAACCGGGACTCGGTGCGGTTGGGCAAAAGGCCTAGGATCGTAGATCTAGCCGAGGATGAACCCAATCCATTCCCTCGGCGTTCGCCGCTGCTTGGTCCGCCGAACTGGAACCCTGACTTCCTGCTGGAGGATGGCCAGCCATTATCGGTGGACAACCGGTTGAACGACGGTACTTCGGTTGTCAGTGCCCTAGCGCACGCCTGTGCTCTGCCTGGAGACATGGCAGAATACTGGAAACTGAGACAGGTGGAGCTGGATGTGGCTCAGATGGGCGACGCCCTCAGGGTAATTTTCTTTTCTGAGCTTGCGCTCTCCATTTGATTCCTGTATTTCTGATATTGGCCCTTTAACACTTGTTTCCACAGATCCTGCAAAGGGGCCTGGTGTCGTTGGAGAAATCCCACCAGAGCGCTGCTCGAGCGGAGAGGGCGGAAAAGAGAAATACGGACCTTGAGGCAGAGCTTGGGGGGATGAAACAGAAAGCGGCCGAGCAGGAGATGTACGCCACGGGTCTTAAAACCGAGCTCGAGAAGGCCAGAGCAGAATTGGAAAACCAGGCTAAGGCAACGGCCGAGCTCGAGCAGAGGTGGGAGGAGGCGGAGGCTGAACTTCGCGCCGAGGCTAATAAACTACGGATTGAAGTTGACAAGGCCTTCGATGAAGGGGTGGCAGAAGCCACCGATCATTATGTCGCAGAGGTCCAGAAGGTCAACCTGAAAGCTTGGAGACTGGGTTGGACGAGCTCGTTGAGAGCGGCAGGGGTTCCCGAGGACAACCCTGTGTATGCAGAGATCCCCCAGTTTCCTCCTCCACAGCCCAGATCGAACCAAGCTCCTGAGGTCCTTGCTAGGGGAATCGAGGATAACGTTCCTGAGATGAATGCCGATGCCGAGCAAGAAGTAATTGTCGAGGCCGGGGAGAACGTTGCTGCTGGGGGCACTGAGAGGGCCGTGGGTTCAAGAAATTTAATTTGATGTAATTTTCATTTTATTTTCTATACTGGAGGGGAAATCTGCGTTTTTGAATGGGTAGATTGTAGTCATTCTCCAATTTTGAATGAAATTGGTTTTGTTTCCAACTCGAGCATTTGGTGAATGTTTCTTTTCTTCTTTTCCTCTCTTTATGTGCTTGGCTTTGCAACCAAAATAAATAACAGGAAATAAGACAAAGTAAACGAGCTCGGCCCCATGGCCGTGCTTAACGTATAAAGTTTATAATCCGAGGTGCCGTATGGATTCTGTAACCATAACAAGCATTGGTCTCGGTAAAACCAATGGCGCTTGGTCCTGGGACCGAAGCGGAGTTCGGCTCTGCAATCAGGACTCGACTGGTCCATTGACCGGGCCGTAGTAGCCGTCCTTGGTAACCGAAAAAAACACAAGCTAATCATGTGACCGGGCCGTATACACATGTCGAGTTCCGAAAATTGGTCATTTTTTGAGAAGAGGAGTTCGGAGAGTAATAACATATTCTATAAGGAGAACCAGTTTATTGACTTCCGAAATCCAAATACATCTCAAAAGTAGAACTTCTTGAGGTGGGTGGCGTTCCATGGTCGTGGTAGCTCTCTACCCTCCATGTCCTCAAGCCTATACGCAGACTGCCCAGCTACTGAAATTACTTTGAATGGCCCATGCCAATTCGGTGCAAGTTTTCCTTCGCTGGGACTTTTGTCTGCTGGAAGAGTCTTTTTCAAGACTAATTCTCCAGGGGAGAACTTCCGCTCTCTGACCTTTTGATTGTATCCTCTAGCCAACTGTCGCTGGTAGGAAGCGAGGCGGATGGCTGCGGCATCCCTTCGTTCTTCAGCTAGTTCGAGCTCTGTGGCGAGGTTCACATCATTTTGGCCTTGGTCAAACAGTTCCGACCTGAGGGTCGGGAGGCCGACCTCAAGTGGAATTACAGCTTCCATCCCGTAGGCTAGGGAGAAGGGTGTGATCGAGGTCGAACGCCTCGGGGTAGTCCTGTATGCCTAAAGGACACTTGGAAGTTCTTCTACCCATCTTCCTTTGGCTCGGTCCAGTCTCTTTTTGAGTCCGTCGAGCACCACCTTATTAGAGATTTCAGCCTGTCCATTGCTCTGGGGGTAAGCAGGAGTGGAGTAGTAGTTCCTGATCTTCAGTTTTTGACAGAAGTTTTTGAAGAAGTTGGAGTCGAACTGAGTCCCGTTGTCCGAGACCAAGGCTCGAGGCACTCCAAATCTTGTCACGATGTTTCTCCACACGAAGTTTTTAGTATCTTTTTCGATGATGGAAGACAACGCTTCGGCTTCTATCCATTTGGTAAAATAGTCAGTAGCCACTATCAACCACTTCTTATTTCCTGGAGCTCGGTGGAGAGGTCCCACTAGATCCAGTCCCCATTGGGCAAAAGGCCAGGGACTGGAAAGAGGGCTTAGGTCATGTGCTGGTTGATGGAGAGAGTGAGAGAACTTCTGGCACTTCTCGCATTTCCTGGCATAGACCTGAGCGTCCCTCTGCATATAAGGCCACCAGTAGCCTTGGCTGATAGCTCGGTAAGCCAATGACCGATCTCCAATGTGACTGCCGCAAATCCCTTCATGGATTTCATAAAGGAAATTCTCGACTTTGTTCAGGTGAACGCATTGGAGGTAAGGGCCATTGTAATACTTTTTGTAGAGCTTGCTGTTTGGAGAAAACCAGAACCGAGCTGCTTTCAGCCTGATTTTGTGGGCCTGGTTTTTGTCCTCGGGAAGCTGGTCGTCTTTGAGGTAGGAGATTAACTCATCCATCCAGCTAGGACCGAGGTCGATACACATGATCTGCCGCTGCCGAGGTGGGTTGAGCTCTATACTCGGTCTGCCCAGTGCTTCTACTTCGACAATCCTTTTTCTTCCTGCCTCGACGGCAGAGGCGAGGTTTGCAAGTGCGTCGGCATGAGAGTTGGAATCTCTACCGATCTGCCTGACTTCAACCTTTTGGAACTGAGATAGAAGTTGCTTGGTGTGGGCTAAGTAGGCTGCCATCCTGTCCTCACGGGCTTGGTAGTCACCATTTAGTTAGCTTGTCACCAGCTGTGAATCGCTGAAGACCACCAGTTGCCGTGCTCCCAGAATTTTTGCACTACTCGGTCCTGCTATAAGTGCTTCATACTCAGCTTCGTTGTTAGATGCTTTGAAGTCAAGGGTCAGGGCCTGTTCAATGATGAGACCCTCCGGAGACTGGAGGACGATGCCAGCGCCAGCCCTTTTGGAGGTTGAGGATCCGTCGACGAAGACCTTCCAAGAGGGGGCTAGGAACTGTTTCCGGGACCGCTCCTGCTCTGTATCGGTCTCGGTGGTGGTCTCCTCTCTGCCCCCCAGTTCGGTTTCGAGGTGACTTGGTGCCGAACTAGGAGAGGTGAACTCCACAATGAAGTCAGCCAGCACCTGGGCTTTGATGGCCGTTCTGGGCTGATATTGGATGTCATACTGTCCCAGTTCGACAGCCCACTTAGACACTCTGCCGGAAAAGTCTGCTTTTCTGAAAAGAGACTTGAGTGGATGTTCGGTCACAACCACGATGGAATATGTCTGGAAGTAGTGGGAGAGCTTGCGGGAGGCGCTGATGAGGGCAAGTGCGAGCTTCTCTAATGGCAGGTATCTCGTCTCGGCATCCAGCAGGATTTTGCTCGTGTAATAGATGGGTTTTTGCTGCCCATCATCAGCTCTTACGAGTACCGAGCTGACTGCATGGTCCGAAACTGCCAGATATAAATATAAGACCTCATCCTGGGCCGGGGTGGAAAGCAGGGGAGGTGAGGAGAGGTATCCTTTGAGCTCTTAAAGGGCATTTTCGCACTCAGGCGTCCATTGGAACCCTGAGCCCTTTCTCAGGAGTTGGAAGAAGGGGCGGCATTTGTCTGAAGCTCGGCTAATGAAGCGGTTCAGCGCTGCTGCCATTCCTGTAAGTCTCTGGACTTGCTTTGCCGAGGTTGGACTCTGCAGGGCCCTTATCGCCGAAATTTGATCGGGATTGGCCTCTATTCCTCGTCTGGTGACCAGGCTGCCCAGGAATTTGCCCGAGCCGACGCCAAATGCACATTTGGAGGCGTTCAGTTTGAGCTTGTATTGTTTGAGGATGGTGAAGGTCTGACGCAGGTCAGTCAAGTGGTCTTGTGACCTTTTAGACTTAACGACCATGTCATCAATGTAGACCTCGACCGTTTTGCCGAGCTGGGCCTGAAACATTTTGGTAACTAGCCTCTGGTAAGTGGCACCAGCGTTTTTCAACCCAAAGGGCATCACCTTGTAGCAGTAAATGCCCCTGGGTGTTATAAACGCGGTTTTTTCTTGATCAGGCCCGTGCATCGGGATTTGATGGTAACCTCGGTAGGCATCGAGGAAACTCATCCTATCATGCCCGGCAGTGGCATCGATTAGCTGGTCAATCTTTGGGAGGGGGAAGCTGTCTTTGGGACAGGCTTTGTTGAGATCGGTGAAATCCACATAGACCCTCCAGCCCCCATTCTTCTTTTTGACCACCACCGTGTTGGCTAACCATACAGGGTAGTGGACTTCTCTGATGGCCTCCGCTTCCAACAGTTTCTCGACCTCTTCAGTCACGGCCTCAGCTTACTGGATGCCCGTCCTGCGAGTCTTTTAGACTACAGCCTTGTGCTTGGGATCCACATTTAGCTTGTGGCTCATGACCTCAGGGTCGATGCCGGGCATTTCGTGCGGGGTCTAAGCGAAGACCTCTCTGTTCTGTAACAGGAAGTCAAGCATCTCGGTCCTCTCTTTATCAGCAAGCTGGCTACCGAGCACGAAGAACTTCTCTGGATCGTTGGGATCGATCCTGACTTCAGTGAGCTCTTCAACGCTCTTTTGCTCGGGAGTTCGGCCAACAGGGTCGAGCTCGAGATCGAGCTCGGTCATGTGAACTCGCTGTGGCTCGGTTTCTCCGGGGACAACGGCCATAAGACATTCTTTGGCCATTTGTTGGTCACCGCGGACTATGACAACTTCGAAGCCCCCGTCTGTGTTCTGTAACGGGAACTTGAGCTTTTGGTGATGGGTGGAGGGGACAGCCTCCATGTTATGAAGCCAGGTTCTTCCCATGATGGCATTGTATGGAAATTGAGCATCTACCACCAGGAAGTCTGTTGTCATGGGGGCCCTTCCTACCTCGACCTTGAGGGAGATCTTCCCTTTGGGATACACTGTCTTGGAGCTGAATCCCACCAAAGGGATGCGAGCTTCCAGCAGATCCTCCTCTTTCAGACCCATTCTTTTGAAGCAGTCAAAATAGAGGATTTCTGAGGAGCTCCCGGAGTCCACTAGGATCCTTTTGACATTGAAGTTCTGTAACCTCATAGTCAGAAGAAGAGGATCGTTGTGCGGTAGTTGAACCCCGACCAAGTCTTTGTCAGAGAACCAAATCTTTGGTCTCTCTACACGCGCCTTCTTTGCAGAGAGACCGAGCTCGACCGCCATCACTTGTTTACCGTGCTGGGCTCTCCTGGCCTCGGCACGGGCCTGATCACTGTCTCTGGGAGCGGGGGCCAAGTGAATGACATCGATGGTCCCTATAGGCTCATTGCTATCCCTGCCGTCGGGGTGGTGCTGCTGGGCTTGGTTCACTCTGTTTTCTTCTTTGATATGATCTCTGAGGTGCCCATCTTTCACGAGCCTTTCGAGGTGCGCCTTGAAGGCATGACAATCCTCGGTTCTGTGTCCTCTATCTTTGTGGTAGGCACAGAACTTGCTCTGATCTCATGAGGCAGCGTCACTTTTCATAGGCTGGGGCCATTTGAAGAAGGGCTGAGCTTGGATTTTGCCGATGAGTTTGTAAATGGGCTCCTTGAAGATGGTGTTGACGGCCTTGTGAGGGGCGCCACTTGGTTTCGGCTTTGCGCTGCCTCCCGAGGTGGGAACAGAACGTGCTGCCGAGTTGGATAGTTCTCTGTTTCGGTCTGCCTCCCTCTTAGCAAGCCTCTTTTCCCTCCTTGAAGGTCGGCCCTCCGAAGGTTGGCTCTCCGGCCAAAGGTTATGGCTCTCCCGAGCTCGGACCTCATCTTCTTCTTGCTCAATGTACTGGTTCACCCAGATCATAAGGGCTTTCACCGAGGCCACGGGGAACCGCACCAATTCCTTCCGAAGGTCGTTCCCTAGCAGCAAAGCTTGTTGGAAGGCCGTGGTGGCCACTTCATCGTTGGAATTCTCAATCACGCTGTAGATGGTCCAGAACCTTTTGGCGAACCGAGTGATATTCTCGGTTGGTCTCATTTTAATTGAAATCAAGTCGGCATCAGTCTTTGGGATGACCCGGTGTGCTTGGAATTTTTCGACGAAGGAGTTTCGGAGCTGTCGCCAGCTCGAAATTGATCCTTCGGAAAGTGCACAGAACCACCGAAGTGGGAGGTCACCCAGGCTGGAGGAAAAAACTTTGCAATCCAGGCCACCGTCACCGCTAAACACTGACATCTTCTGGGTGAAGTGTCGGAGGTGTGCCTTGGGATCCGAAGTCCCATCATAGAGATTAAAACGCGGGACGTTAAATTTATCAGGGAGGGGATATTCCCTGATTTCCCGAGTGAACGGAGACGTGCCGTGGTTCTCGCTGTGTCGGGTAGCTAACCGACCTCGAGAGAGGCCGGCGTACTCCATATTCTGGTGCACCGCCAGCTTGATTTGCTGATCAATATAGTCAGCCATCTCTGGGTCGGCCTCGGTCACCCGCCTTTGTTTTTGTCGGTGCGGCTGATCAGCGCTGGCATGGGTGTTACTCGAGCCCTCTTCACGAGCTCGGGCACGCCTTTCGTTTAGCTGCTGCCTCAGGTCCGGCTGAGTCCCGGAATCCCTCCGAGCTCTCTGCCGAGGTGGAGGCGTGTGTGAGATCCCGGGCGGGGCTCCATCCTCTGCCCCGAGCTGTCGCTGGAGCTGGAGGATCTGCGCCTTTTGCTCTTCAATGACGATATTTTGAGCCTTAATTGCTTCGGCTTGCGCCTCGACATCCTCCTCCAAGGCTGTGTCTTCATCGCTTTCATCATCGAGGTGAACATGGTCCTGGTCCATGTGGTCCTCGTGATGAGACTGACGAGGATCGGACTGTACTGGAGCCTTGCCCCGTTGGGACCGTTCCTGAGGAGGAACATCCTTACGGGGTGGTTCGGTGAAAACAACCTCCAGCCTTGGACGCTCTGCCTGAGAGACGGCTGGCCTGATTCGCTCTAAGATGGGACCGCGGCGAGGAGATGCTGCTCCATCCCTTGACGACGAGTGTGTCACCGTCACGGGCGATCCTACACTTCGAATGCCAGGTTCTCCGCCAACCCTCCTTGGCTGGGGGTTGGGCGGTGTCGGCCTGGTTGCTTCCCTCTGGTCAGTAACCAGCGCTCCTGCTCGGTTTGTCACCAGTGGAGGCGGTAAATGAGATAGAAATGTTTCTGGTTGCTTGGACCTAGATGGTTCAGCAACGCCCTTTCCCTTCCTAGTCTTTGGAGGCATGGCTGTTAGGATGAAAAATATAAATTTTCAGATCATTCCCACAGACGGCGCCAATTGTGCGTGCCTAAATATTACGGGCTTGGTTTAGATGATGATGGGGATTAGGAAGATCTTGTTCAGCCTGATCGGGGGAGTCTCCGACGGCTTGAATCCTGAAAGAAAGAAGAGAGGACGGTCAGGGCCCGAGGCTGTTGTCAGCCAGAGGCACTCCGATGCCTGAGTTAGTACAGTCACTGAATTAGGGTGAAGTGGAGAAGAAGGTGTTTAGCAAAATATAACAGTGCAGGCTGTATATTGCATCTACCTGTTCATGGCTCCTCATGCAGGCATATATAGAGGGGAGAGGAAGCTTCCACAGTGGAGGTAGGTGAGGATACTTGTCCCATCAGCCCACATTTGGGATCCTTAGTGGGGGTAGGTGAGGATACTTGTCCCATCAGACCTCCCCTCAAATCCCTCACATAAATGTGGATGTGATCTGTTGATAAGAACGAGCCCTTATCCATGGTCGGTGGCCACCTTACCTGTCAGGGACTCCCTATAAAGTAACCGTCCCATCTCATAATGGGGATTAGACTCCCAGTGTTCACCTCGGCTAAGGAGCCGAACTGGAGAAGACACCGATGTCGGTTGTGGCTGGGGTTGGGCAAGGATGTCAACACATGAGGCTGAGTTCGGAAGGATGTGGTCGGTACTTCTACCGGGACCAGTCCTATCTTGGAAAACAGCTAAGGCTCTGCCGTGCCAGGAAAAATTGAGGTCGAGGCCCTTTCTGATCGGTACCATTACCGAGGTCAGGGATAACATCGGTTTCGGTAGAAATACTCCACACAGCCCCTTTAAAGATCACATAAGATCCCACTTTTGATCAATATAATTTCTTCAACCCCTCTAAGGCTCTACCTCGTGTGAATTACACTAGCCACAGTTTCACATTGATCTGACCGTTGTCTCTCGTTGGGACTAGCAAAGTAATCTTAATGCTACTAAAGCCCCATTAAACTTTGTTAGCTTGACTTCAAGGGCTATATGATTAGGCTACTATTGTCGACAGGAGAATTTTTTTCTGACATTGTTGTTCTTTAGCCAGCGTCTAAACTTTGTAATAATCACAAAGAAGATGGAAAGAAAGAAAAACTGCCAGTATGCTACAATCTTAGGATGTTCAAAGTTATGTAAATTAGGATACTCAAAATTATGTAAATATATATTACGTAAAGTGTATAATATACATAGTGTATAAACATACTATTTTCGTATTATTTTAAATTATATATTATACTGACTATATATTTGGGATATAGACTTGACTCATACCCAAGTTTCAGACCTAGCTATTAAGTGTCACAAGTGTGGACTTGGACTTTAAGAATCACCACGTACCCCAGTGGTAAGAGCCATTAGTTATTATCTGGTTACCTAGGGTTTGAACTTTGGCAGCCACCTTTTCTCACCCGAAGGTTGTACTACCTCACCCAAGGGCTCCCTTACTTCGCCCAAGGTCTACTTCCCTCAGTAGAGGGTTGGCTCCAACCCCCCTAAGTTGAGTACCAAAAAAAAAAAAAAAAAGGAAAAAAAAAAAAAACTATGGACTTGGACTTGGACCCTATTATTAATGGGGTTTGTCCTTTTGGGTTGGGCCATTCAGATAGTTAGGGAATCATTGTACATTGGCTTTCCTAAATAGAGTAGCACCACCAACAAGAATTGTTTGCTTGTAAGCGTTTTGATAATTTAATGTTTGGGAGAATTTAGATTTTTACAAATGCTGTCCCCAAAGGTGGATCTCTAAATACTGAAGCCCACCCCAACAATATAGATGTTGCAATATTGTGAATTCAAAAGACTAAAAGTAATATTTTTGGCGGACTGATATTAAAAATTATAATATTAAACAAGTATCAAATAGAGGTACATGATTTGGAACCAATTTTAAAAATCCTATAAAAACACAATTTTCATTAAAAATGCCTCCAACCAAACAGACCTAAGTATTCTTTGGATTGGTAATTACCATCGTCTAAGTACCCACCACTTGCACTTTTTTCGTTTTTACGATGAATTCCAAAATTGTATTAAAAGAATGATGAAAGAAAAAACAAAACGAGAGAGAGAGCGAGCGGGGGGGGGGGGGGGGTGGGGTGGGTGGGTGGCGGGGCAGAGTAGAGATTAAAAAAGAGCCGTATCTCCTGTCACTACTTGCACTTGCAAAGCTACGATCTTCCCCAAAAAAAGGAAGAAAGAAAAGAACTATATCATGTTTATGTGTAGAATATAAAAAAGTATAAATAAAGATAGTTGAGTGAAAAGATAGGAGAGGGGACGAATGAGGAGTCAAAAAAGGTCATGTCACTGGAATTAAAATCGTAAGACTACGACAACAACAGTAAGAGAGATGTGTGACATGACCTTCGACTGAGACGTGGGCCTCACCTTCTACACTTGTAAGACAAGCCTCCTTTTTTTAATCAAGCGTTGGGCATGGGTATATTGGCCCAACTCCGGCCTGATATGTTACCACTCGACTCCTAGATTCCAACTTAGATCTAGATCTGAAAGTTAAAAGATCAAATCAAATAAAGAGATTTGATTTGGATCAAGTTGGTGGATTTAAACACAAATGGTTTCATTTGATTTGAATCAAATTGGTGGATTTAAATACAAATAGTTTGACTCGGTTATAATTGGCTTTCAATGTATAAACATATCCAGACTCGGTTCCTATAAGAAAACTCGGATCCGGTTCCTTAACCAGGTCCACCTAGAGAATTAGAATCTAGTTCCAAAATCAATATTAATTTATCTTTATTTTTTATTTTTTTTAAAATAAGTATATCATTCAGCTTATAACAGTTCATCAAATCTACTACCTCTAATATTATATATAAAAATATCAAAAAAGTTGATTTTAAGGTACAATTTACAATATCAAAGGCCCATATGCCGGGTCTTGGGTCCACGGGTTGGAACTTATATGGACTCGGACTCATTTATAAATCGGAACCTAAATTAGGTTCTGAACCTGGACCCATTTATGAATCGGAACCTAAAATAAGTTCCATACCTAATTATTTACGGGTCGAAACTTCTACGTAATCGAAGAATCGGATACCCGTTTGCAACCCTTGTATAAATATATATAACATTGACCACTCCATTTTATTATCATTATTCTTACTAAGTACCATTAGGAAGGATACAATATCATCAGAGAAGAAAATATTTGAAAATGGTATTTCATTTCACTAAATCATATCCTAATTTTAGTCTAGCATGGGAAACATATGAATTAACCATACTCCAAAATGTATGTAACTGCCTCCTCTTACTAGTGAGGTAAGAGGCTGTTCTCAAGTCCAATGACTTCTTGGAGCAACAAGTTTAGCAATTAACCTTGGGTCCATCGGTTGGTCATTTAGATTGGTACCATCTTTTAGCTATGAGCGAATAAAAAAATATCTACGTTTTTCTTAGTTTTCAAAAAAGAGCTAAAAAGAAAAAAAAAGAAGTTTTTTCAATTAGGTCCTTTTTGGTGAAATCCACTTGCCGCCGGAGCCCTCTCTCCAATTTTTCCTATTGACTAAAGCACCCTCATTCAAGAAAGAGGTAGGCCTCATTCTAAACCTAATCTTTCCCTCCTTCCCTTACTTTTCCATTTCTTCCCTCCCTCTCCTTCATCTCACTTTTTCTCCTTCACCAACAACCACAATGGTGATTTGGAAAATGGTTATTGATTAGTCTCCTTCCCCATTTCCTAGTCTTTCCTCCTTCTTTTCTCTTCTTTCCTCTTTTCCTATTTTTCCCTCCCCCTTAATTATTACCACCCACCTTATCAATCACCGTTGTTTTTTTTTTTTTTGAATGGCAATTGAATTAATAAGAAAGGAAAGGAAACAAGGCAAAGAGCCCAAGAAAGTTAAAAGCTCAAGGAGCTACAGCAAGCAGAGAAGAAAAGGAAAACATAGAAACATGCCAAACAGGGCCAAACCAAAAGCCAAAACAGAGGCCAAAAGAGAAACCAAAATTAAGAGGTAAGAAACAGAAAATTACAAAAGGAATGGAGAGGTCTACTAGTGAAAGGTTTATTAATGCACTTGAGAGAGGCAGAGAGGAGCTCTGATAGGTAGGAGATGACTTTCTGCTGGTAGGCAGCTGAATTGGAGAAGAGAACGTTGTTCCTGCAGATCCAAATAGCATAGGCTGTGGTGAAGAGAATTGTAGCAGCACCTTTGCAGGCCAAGCGGTCACTGTTGGAAGAAAGAGCTTGCCAGATTTTAGAAGGAGAAAGGGGGCCAGACACAGACAACCTAGCCACTGAAAGAATCCAGTTCCAAATTCCAATGGAGAAGGAGCAGAGAAAAAGAAGGTGAAGGGTAGGTTCAACATCACTAAAGCAAAGATTGCACCTTGAAGCTAGACTGATGCCAGACTTCTGAGCCCAGGCTTGAGATGGAGTTTTACCATGCAGTAGTTTCCAAGCAAAGAAAGAAACTTTAGGGAGCTGAAATTTATTCCAAATAAGAGGAGCCTAGAAGTTCCAATTGGCTGAAGGTCTACGGGATCTAATGAGTTGCCAAGCTTCTTAAAGAGAGAGGCCATTATCCTTGTGGGAATTCCAAAGGATAGTATCTTTTGAAGAAGAGTCCAAGGTTAGATGAAGAGTTGCTTGCCTCAGGGTGTCAACAGCAGCAGTAGGAAAACCAGGAGGAATCAGCCATTGGCCACCTTCCCAGAGAGACTGGAGCTTCTGGTTGGGAGGGAAAGAAGGGGAAGGGAACATAGCAGCAAAGCTACCTGAATTCATTCAATTATCATACCAGAGATCAATTTTCTTCCCATCTCCAACTTTCCACATACTGCCAGAGTGGATGTGGTGAGCCAATTGCTTAATTTTGCGCCAGATACAGGACCCAGACTTGGAGATGGAAGGGTTCCAGATAGAGGAGCTTGGAAAATATCTACCAGCCATCCAGGAGGCCCAGAGATCGAGTTTTTGAAGACATAGCTGACCAGCCTAGCTTGATGAAAGAAGCTTCATTCTGCTCACTGATATGCCTGATTCCCAAACCTCCTTCTTTGGTGGGGAGAGTGATTGTGGCCCAGCTGATCTGGCTCTTTTTTTGTTTGACAGCCCCCCCTGACCAAAGGAAATTCCTCATTATAGTCTCCATGTGGTTGGACACAGACTTAGGAATAGGGAGAATCATGGCTATGTGATTTGGCATACTACTCAGCACGTGCCTCACTAAGATCCTGCGGCCAGCAAAAGATAGGAATTTTGATTTCGAACCTGAAAGCTTACGGAGAAATCTGTCTAGCAGGGAGTTGAAATGCTGCCTTTTTGGGATACCAATGTTGAGGGGAGCTCAAAGGTAAACAGAGTCTGGAGGTCTTTCCTTAATATTAGTGATATCTAGGAGCAGGCTACTCTTTCTGAGATTGCAATTGCCTAAGAAGAGCTTGCTCTTCTCAAAGTTAATAGACTGACCAGCACAAGATTGGTAAGAAGAGATGATCTCCTTCAAAGTTAAGAGGCTGCTTTTCTGAGCTTTGAGGAAGAGAAGAATATCATTGGCATAAAGTAAGTGGCAAGGGGTATTTGGGGCTGAGGAGAGAGGGAAAATAGAGATATTGGACACCAGGCTTTAAATGTTGAGGCTTAAGATTTCTTCAGCAAGGATAAAAAGGTAAGGGGATAGGGGATCCCCTTGCCTGAGGCCACAGGAGGAGGAGAAGTAACCAACAGGAGATCTATTGATGAGGACAGATCCTCTAGCAGTGCAGACACATTCTCTGATAAGGTTGATCCATCTGACAGAGAAGCTAAAGAAGTGAAGGGATTTGAAGAGGAAAGGCCAGCTGAGCTTATCAAAAGCTTTTGAAATGTCCAATTGCATGCAGAGAGTACCACCTTTCAGCTTGGAGTGAACTTTTTGAAACAATTCATGAGCCAAAGCTATGTGCTGGTGGATAGATCTACCTTTGACAAAAGTAGCTTGGTTAGGAGAGACAAGGTGGCCAATGATCTTGGAGAGTCTAGAGGCCAAGATTTTTGATATAATTTTGTAAGTAAAATTTAGGAGGCTAATTGGCCTATAATCTGCAAAGGTGGAAGGAGATTCTGATTTAGGAATCAGAGTTAGGAAGTAGCTATTAGAGGCTCTGTATATCTTGCCAGAGATGAAGAATTCCTGAACAGCTTTGACCACAGACAAACCAATGATTTGCCAGGCAGCAGTGAAAAAATATCCTGAGAAGCCATCTGGACTAGGGGCACTGTCCTTTTTAAGAGTAAAGACTGCATTTCTGATTTCTTCTGCATCCGGAGTAATGGAAAGGAGAGGAGTTCATATCTTCAGTAACCTTGTTGCTGCCTAACCCAAAAAGGAAATCAGAGGGAGTTAAGTGAGAGGAATTAGCTATAGAAGAGAAATGGTCCACAGCAAGAGATTGGATCTTTCTGGTCTTCCACCCAAGAACCCTCAGATTGAATTCTAACAATGCGGTTAACTGCCCCTCTGGATTTTGCAGAAGCATGGAAGAAAGCAGTATTCCTGTCTCCCTCTTTCAGCCATCTAATTCTGGACTTCTGCCGCCAATGGGTTTCTTGAAGCTGGAGGCAGTTGTGGAGGGAAGCTTTTGCTTCAGCAAGAGAAAGGTGGAGAGAAGGGGAAGGATCATCAT
The DNA here is from genome assembly GCA_028538565.1 of Umbellularia californica. NCBI lineage: Eukaryota > Viridiplantae > Streptophyta > Magnoliopsida > Laurales > Lauraceae > Umbellularia > Umbellularia californica. The sequence continues at coordinate 83,677,166 of JAPQWN010000001.1, forward strand.
CTAGGAGTTGTTGAGTCTCCAGAACAAGCCTTTTTGCAGCAACAACCCTCTGCTTTATGTCACCAAAAACGTTTTTGTTCCAAGCTTTTAGACTTGCTTTAAGTTTTTCAGGTTTAAAGCCAAGTCCTTCTAGTAATTTCCTGCAGAGGCTTGGTTCCAGGAATCAGTCACCAGAGAGAAAAAATCAGGGTGTTGGATCCGCATGGCTTCAAATTTAAAAGGAGCCATATGAGCTTGGGGAGGCCTACTGTGGGAGAGGAGTAAAGGGCAATGGTTAGAGGAGAACTTTGGCAGATGGGAGAGGAGGGGGTCATTGAAGCTAGAGAGCCAAAGATGATTGCAAAGGGCCCTATTTAGCCTAGCTGCTACATAGCCAGCCCTCTACGGTTGTTGGACCAGGTAAATTTGGAGCCAGAGAAGCCCATGTCCTGCAAGTTAGAGGAGAGGATCAGTTGCTGAAATTCCAGGTTTAGGCGAGCAGGCCTTAGACTAAATTTCTCAGAAGCTGAGAAGATGGAGTTGAAATCACCCAAGGCACACCAGGGACAATTGGTTTTAGCCTGAGAGGAAAGATAGCTCCACAAGTCTCTTCTCTGGATGTAATTGGTGGAGGCATAGATCCCAGTTAGAAAGCATGTTGTGGCAGTAGAGGGAATGGTGAAAGAGTTTGTGAGGAATTGGGAGGAGAAATCAGTCATGGTAATGCCTAAGTTGGAGTTTGTTTTGAAGAAACACCATATAGAAGAAGAAGAAGTGGGGTTATTGGAGAAGAATCCATCATAACCAAAGCAGGAAAGCAGAGAATTAGGAGGGGTGCCGGTCTTAGGTTCAGCAATGAAGATAACATCGGGGGAATTGGAGGAAGCCAAGTGGTTTAAAGATCTGATGGTTGGGGCATTTGATATGCCCCAACAATTCCAGAAGAGGATTTTAATCATTGGAAATAGTGAGAGTTGAGAGGGGACCTTTCAAGCTCCTTGTTGTTGGCCTAGAATTTGGGACAACCTTTTTACCTTTGATTTTTGCTTTCTTTTTCTTAGAGAAAATCAGTGAGATCCACTTCCAAGGAAATGCCAGCATTTTGGGAAATGGCAATATCCCTACTAGTACTAGAATTCCTAGGATTTGGAATAGAGAAGGAGAAAGGATCACTGAGGGTATAGTTTTCCAGGATGGAAAAAAGAGTTAGAAGTATCAAGAATTTGGGCAGGGAAATCTTGGTGCAGATCAGCAGTGCAGGGATTGGTGAGAAGGATTGAGGTACTGTTGTTTGTTGAAATGGAGGGGGCTATGATCTTCTTGGAGATGGGTAAGGAAGCAGGGACATCACTGCCAGAAGGATCAGTGATCATATGGGTAGGTTGGGTGGGAGCCTGAACAGGGGAGATCAAAGGAGGAGCATGGGAGTCCAGGGGAGGGCCAGGCTGTGGCTAAATATGGTTAACGTCTTCTGAAGATGGAGGACCATTTGGGTGTTTCCCTAATATGCCTTCACTGAACTGTTGATTTGGTTTGGGAGGTTTAGCAGTAGGGGGGGTTTATGACAGAGTTGTAGATGCTCTCACCAAAATGAGCGACCCATTAGAAAGCATTTGGAGCAGGGGATGTTTTCATAAGAAACTGAGAGAGTAATTCCTGGTTCACCTTCTAGAACCATTTTGATCTCTGATGGTTTAGGTCCTGAGAGGTCTAGCCTCACCAAAATCCTTGCAAAAGTGAGGAGTTTTTGGGAGGCTGTGATGTCATCAAGCTGGAGGGGAGTTCCTATGGAGCTGGCTATGGAGAAAAGGATATTTGAGCTCCAGCAATGGTAGGGGATTCCTTGGATGCGGATCCAAACTGGGTGTGCAGGGATGACCATGTGGAAAGGTCCTGACCAGGCAACCAAGGCAAGATCTGGAAATTCCTATTTTTCAAGAGGGCAGGGCCATTGGAAAGGGCGATATCTTTATCTTCCTTAGTATCAAACTTGAATAAGAAGAAGCCTTTGTTTGTGAGAGAGATAAGACAAGGCTTGGAGAGATTCCACTTGGAGTTAGCCTGGATAGTTAGCCATTCCACAGTAGGACGTTTGCCAAAATTTTTTCCAATCGCAGCATTTGAGAAAGAGGATTTGCTGGGTTCAATCAAGGAGTTAGGTATTGGCATTGTTAGCTGACCATCTATGATGGAGGACGAGGGATACTCCGAAGGGGATAAAGGGGCAGAATCAAGAAACAGGTTTAGCCATGGACCCTTTTTAGTATCCAGGGGCTTACTGAGAGGGGGAACCTGGGGGAGAAGGAGGTTAGACAGATAGGCTGAGGAGGGGCAGAGCTGATGAGGAATGGTGTCCGGAGGGTATGGGGGAAGGCCCGAGGTCTTACTTTTAGCAGAGCGAAGAAAATCAACTAGATGATGCATCAAGAGCTCCAGCTGGTTGATATCTCAGGTCGGAGATGGAGTGACTATGGCTGCAGTTCCTGGAGGGTTTTCCTCTGGTTGAAAAGGGAAGGGGGGGGGGGGGGGGGGGGGGGGGGGGGGGGTTGCTCTGATGGAAAGATTCCTGGAGTGCAGGGGGCTTGGGTTGGGTGATGGAGATCGCCTGAGGAGAGAGAAGAGCTAGGGGCAACAGAGTGGGTCGAGGATGCAGGGTTATGGAGAGGGGGAAAATCAGAGGATGAGAACGAAGGGGGAGGAGGGATTTTGGGGGGAAAGCTCATCGCTCCAAATCCCTAAAACGAGTGAAAAATCCCTAAATTAGAGGATGAGAACGGAGGGGGAGGAGGTCTTGAGACCTAGCCAAGGAAGGGTTGAGGCTCAAATGGATGACTAAGACTTGATAAATGAATTGTGTGATATCGCACACTCATGGGCACTTTACTTCCATCACCGTTGTTGAGACGATGAAGAAAGGGGAGGGAAGAAAACGGGGGAAGTGAAGGAGAGAGGGAAAGATGGGGCTTTCAAAGAGCCCTAGCTATTCTTTGAATAAGGGCATTTTAGTCAATAGAAAAACTTGGGGGAGAGAAGTCACTAGCGATGAGTGGACTAATTTACCTGAAAAATTAAACCTTTTCTGTCCTTTCTTAAAAACAAATGAAAATATAGAGATTTTCTTCGGAGATTTTCCTTTTTCCATAGGTTGTTCGAGCTCAAGTCTCTCTTTTTCAAATTTGGCACTTCCCCATTTCCTAGTCTTTCCTCCCTCTTTTCTCTTCTTCCCTCCTTTCCTATTTCTCCCTCCCCCTTAATTATTACCGCCCACCTTATCCATCACCTTGTTGAGACGATGAGGGAAGGGGAGGGAAGAAAAGGGGGGAAGTGAAGGAGAGAGGGAAAGATGGGGCTTTCAAAGAGCCCTAGCTATTCTTTGAATAAGGGCATTTTTAGTCCATAGAAAAACTTGGGGGAGAGAAGTCACTAGCGATGAGTGGACTAATTTACCTGAAAAATTAAACCTTTTATGTCCTTTCCTAAAAACAAACGAAAATATAGAGATTTTCTTTGGAGATTTTCCTTTTTCCATAGGTTATTCGAGCTCAAGTTTCTCTTATTCAAATTTGGCACTTGTAAATCCCTGAGAACTTAGGCATTTGAGGTCTTCATTTTTGTGGATTCATATATGACCAATCCCTCGTGGGATGTGAAAGCCCTCAACTAAGAGAGAGATGGCACAACATTTACAATTCTATGGATTTCTCACTTGTTACCATGCTTTGACCTAAGAAATTCTTAACTCGACAAATTCTTAGTGAGGAAATCCTTGTTCTAGGGGTGATGAGAAATCTTCGAGTTTGTGGACTCCGTGCCTGTTACCAAATGTGACCCTAGAGAAAGGAGACAAAGAAAAACCTATAAATGTGTTTGTTTGAAATCGTGCTATGATTTACACTGGATGGGTATAGTTCTGGAGAGATCTAGTCTTATGATGTCTAACAAACAACTTGAAAAACCTATACATGAGGCTTTCATGATGATTTTAATGATGAAGAGGCTTTAATTATTTTATCTATGGGCTCCTTTGTAAGAAAATAACACTTCAGGTATATATTACGGTGTTATTAGGTAAATACCATTTTAGGTATATATCATGATATTTTCAAAATAACTCATGATGTCTACGGTAGGGAGTTTCAAGGTAGGAATTAAATCTCAGGACTAGTAGGGGAAACGTGACCAAATGAATTCTTATCTAAACAAGTCCTTAATGAGGAAATACTTGTTCTAAGGGCTGTCTGGAATCCTTAAATTCGTAGTGTCGTCAACTGTTACCAATTAAATGTAACCCCTATATGAAGGAGACAAAGGAAAACCTACATGTGTTTGTCAAAAAACAGAGTTATAACTTACACCATAAGCATATAGTTCTGGATAGATCTAGTCTTATACTGTCTAAACAACAACTCACAAAACCAACCTAGATAGATGAGATGAGGCTTCCAATATGATTTTGATGATGAAGAGACTTTATCAAATGGCCTATTTGCGAGAAAGTAATGTTTCAGGTATGTATATATTACAGTATTATTTGGGAAATAACAAAATATTGCAAGATGCTTGTGGTAGTGAGTTTAAGCTAGCAATTAAATTTAGCACTAGCATGCCTAGTTTGTAGGTTGCTCTTCCACTTTCTTGGATTCTCTCCTACTGCTTTTGTCCGCAGCAGGTTGCCATATGCCTTGTCATAATTGATCGCCTTACCGCCATGTGGTAGAAGGTTGAAAGTGATTCTTTTATAGAGGGCTTCCCTGCCCTTCTTTTTGGCAATTTCTTGATACATACTACTTATCTTCCAAAGAGCTTATTATTTAAAAAAAAAAAAAAAAAAAGAGAAAACACCTTGAGACCATACTTAGTCAAGGGTCCAAAAGTCAAAGAGCTTTTAGAGTTGAAATCTCTTTATCAATAAGATCTTCCAAGTATTGGTTTCACAGGATGGAAGATGAATCTAGATTTTGGTTTTCTTTCTGAATGCATGTGGGTAACTAACTGAACAAAGTTGGGTTTCTTTTTTAAAAAAATTTATACTAAGCTTCTATCAGTACCCATGGAAAATATCAACTTTGTTACATGACTGTACCTCATCGGATGAGTTCTATTGAAAAGTTCTCATGTTCTTGGAGCTGAAAATTTTACATATATTCTATAGATTCTTGTATTAATGCTTTGGATGCTGCTATAATGAATTAGGTTTCTTGCCAGAGATCCATCCCTTCCAACTAATACAACTAAGTTATTGAATTTAGTCAATCTAACATCTATTTACTTATGTGATAAAGGTAGTTTGACCTATAGTTTTTATTCTGCAAATGATATATATGGAGTACATGCTGAGGAAATTTTATAAAAAAATTAATACTCTCTCTCTCTCTCGCTAATGGTTTGTTTCTCTCGAGAAATTGCTTGCTTGATTTTTAACCATTCAAGTAGAGAGTTTTATACAAATTCTCATTTCAAAGGACTTGACTCTTTAATCTATACTCAGGTTTGCTAGTTCAGAACTATATATATATTTTAGAATACCAAAATGAAATGAAATTTATTCTTGATTTGGCCAGAAATTTGACTTCTAATTTTTTACCATGCACAGAGGCTACCTTTAATATCAAATAACATATAAAACTAGCCTATTGATACATCTACTTAAAGAGCTCAAAATCCTGAGAAATTGAGTTTTTCTAATTTTTTAAAGGTATGAAAAGTTATAGTTGAGCTGTGAAAGAATACAATCCTACATTGAAACCATAGATTTTGGTAATTAGCGTTTTTCTTTCTTTTTATGGGGGCTGTGATTAATTTTAAGGTTTTTTTTTTTTTTTTTTTTAATCAAATGGTTTTAAAATGGCTGAAAGGAGACTATTTATGTAGTGTAAGATCTGTGGATCTGAGGAAGAAGGATGTTTTCGTCAAAATCAGAACACAGTCATGTTGCCATAGTTTGATAGATGATGATGATGGGGTGTGCAACCAAGAAAAATAGGGATCTGAACTATGATAATGTAGACAGATTAAGTACATAGTTGGCACAAAAAGACAACAGAAAATAGAAGAAAGAAGCTACTTACAATTGAAATTATCACACATCACCAAGAGTCATTTTTACAAGGAAACAACAAAAGAGTAAGTATAGACACACAGCTAAGTATGTTGAGATGGATGTGGAGAATGACAAAAAAGTAGAAATTGGAATGGGTGCATAAGAAGAAATGTATGGAAGTTCCCATGGAGTAAAAATTGAAGTAAAAATTAAAGTGGACATCTAAGATTGTTATGTTAAGTGCACAGAAGATGAGAAACAGCCACCTAATAGTATAGATTGTTTGACCAAAAAATAAAATAAAAATAGTATAGATTGGTAAGCATTAGGCCCTTTTGTTGGGTTCAGCAGGGTTTGAATTCCATCGTTAGTTAGTGGGCAACCAAAAGAAGATTAAACAATACCACCTGTAAATTAAATTGTTGTACATGCCAGAAACAAAGAGATGGGAAGGATCAAGTAGGGAAATGGCAGTTAGTCTTGACATGTTAGGTGGAAAGTGAAAGAAGTACATGGTATCCAAGGAAACAATAGTAGGCAGAGATAAGGGGGGAAGTAATAATCAGAAAGTTTAATATAAATGATGGTGATGATAAACTGATATAGAGATTTTTCAATTGTTAATTGAAGTTTTTTCTCTCTTCTAAAGAACGAAGGGCCTTTTCGAGCAAGCTCTGTATTTATTCAATTGTCGATTTTCATCTCTACAAACCTTTTTCTTTGCCTGTACTTAGATAATATAAAGACTTCGGATGCATGATTTACTTAATTGAAATGAACTCCTGGTTCGAGCTATACAATCAAGAACCAACTTTTATAACATTATTGGAACCTAAAGTCAAATGATGTGATTATTTTCAACACACCTTAAGAAAACAATATGAACCTAATGATTTAATTTTTTTTAAGTCAATTATGAACCTAATGATTTACATTTTTTTCAAATTCAGTAATAGATAACAAGAGATTGCTATGTGGATAAGTAAAGCATTCATCTATATTCTTTTGGGATTAGTAGCAGTTGACAGTGATTCATTTCGTATAAAAAGTTTCTCTATCCTTGTTTTGGGATTTTATTAATATATTCTTGCTAATCTTTAAAAAAAAAAAAAAAAAAAGAGGTACGACCATCTATGTTACAAAAACTAATCGGAAGTGTCCATTGATAGAGTAGCAAACTTCACATTTTCTAGAGCCTTTGCTACTTCTACTAGTCACGAAAATATAACTGCTAACAATTATAGTAAGGAAGATAACTAGTGCTAGTTTCATTGTAAACAAAGTGCAAAACATATAGAGCCCTTTTTGGTTTCATAGAAGTGAACCCTAGGGATATTCTAAGAAATTTATTTGTATCAAAGCCGCTAGAGTAGAAAAGGCAAAGGTGACGATCCACAAATGACTATCAAATAAGCACTCTCTACTAAAAAATGAATAATGGGAGATGGAAAATGAATACCTGGCCCTCAAATATTCTATTAGCATCTGATTTGATAATTGGATAGACTCTCTTCAAATTGTTTCTCGATTTCCACAAGTCATTTACTCCTGGCTTGAGAAGTATCTTCTTTGATTTCTGGTTCTAATTGGCGAATCTGTCTCAGCTACCAGCTGTAGGACGCCAATCTATCTCAGCTACCAGCTGATCCAGTACTTGATACTTTGCATTGGAGTGGAAGCGAAAATGGCATGTTTTCCCTTCTTGAAGCATGGGATCAGGTTAGATCAAGGGCCACCTTAGCTCCTTGGGCCTTTCTGGATTTATTGCCTTGTTTGGCAGGTAATACACAAAAGAACCCCAACTCAGAGTTGGGATCAAACCATAGGGGTCAACAGTCAACTTAACCTCCAAAGTACAGATGCACTCCATGTTGTAAACAGCGAGGAAACTGACATTCACAAGTTTCTTCAAATGCTGGTTTGGCTCTAGCCTCTGGTCCTGGATTTTTTCTGCTAATGGATTGGTCCATTGGGCAGCTAGTCTCCTCAAGCAGAGACGGCATGGGCGTGCAGTCGTCGATCGCCCACAAGTCTTTTTCCACTTAATCTTCTAATATGGCCTAGCAGGAATCGAATGATCTCACTTTCAACAAAAATAAAAACATCTCTTGACAGGGCCAAGAGATTTCTGATTGAACATCTCTCTAACTTGATCAGTCTCCTCTCGAGCAAAGTTCAGACGCTGTCTCTTGATCCTATCCTCCATTTTTTGGGAGTTCTTTCTCTCTCTCCATTAACTCATTGACCCTGTAGAGTTTTGTAGATTCTTATTCTCTTCCAAAGTTTTCTTCTAGCTTGGGTCCTTACTTGAGCTTGTATAGCTGGTTCTGGCCTTTTTTTTTGTTTTTTTTTTTTTTTTTGGGGGGGGGGGGGGGGGGGGGGGGGGGGGGATGGATTTAATTCTCCATTCTATAATATATGATGGGGGGGGGGGGGGGGGGGGGGGTGCGGGGCGGCGGCGGCGGCGGGATGGATTTAATTCTCCATTCTATAATATATGATGCCTAATGCCTTACAGAAAAAAATAATAATAACAAAAAGAAACAGCCATCTCCATTCTATAATATATGATGCCTAATGCCTTACAGAAAAAAATAATAATAACAAAAAGAAACAGCCATCCTTGTTATATTAAGTCTTACCTTGTCTTCTTCAGCCTTCACCTCTTTAATATTCCTTTGTTGGAACCTATTTGACTATGAATTGTTGGAAATATAGTTTTATGCCAACAGACTGCCAATGGAAAATATGGGATGGTATTCAGGCAAATTGGTTGTTTCAATTCAATTGAGTTTAAAGGGTGTATCAACATCCTCATATCTCTTGCCAAGAGAAAAAAAATCCTCATATCTAATGATAAGGGCCTATATCATCGTTGTTGAAGCAGTGAGGTAGCCGGTAAAAACTTCATAATAAACTACATTTTAACTATATTAGTTTATTGAGGTTATAGCAATATTTATAGAGTACAATCAGATAATAATAAGGAAACTAAATCATATCACAATATCAATCGATCAAGGGCTTGTTCAGAAGCACAAGAAAGTAATATTTTATGAAGTATAATCTTTCAGTTTCTAAAGAGAAAAATCTTTTATGTTTGGTGACCCAAGAAAATTACATAGAAAATACAATTTTCTTCCAAAAAGCTCAATAGTTATTCCTACACCTCTTGCCTGTAGAAAACTTTATATAATATAAAAATATTTTAAAATGAGGTTTACAAAGTGGTAAAGTAAAGAACTTCACCAAATCTATCATGATGTACTTGTTTACATATATGGTAAAGTAAAGTAAAAATAAATGTCAAATTATGGTAAATATGAGATAAATCATATGGTGAAGTAAAGTGGGAGAGAGTGGTAAAGTAGGTTTTTTGTTTGACTTTACCTTATCACACTTTATAGTAGTTTATATGGTAAAGAAAAAGTCACTTGTGATAAAGTTTATAGTAAAAAAGTAGTTGCTAGACTTGACTTTACCAGACGACTTTTTCATCTAAACATGGTGAAGGGATAATATGTCACATCTAGATGAAGGCACGTTTGTTTATGTGTAGTAAAGTAAAATGAATGTTGATGCCACATCATGATAAAAGATGAGGTAAAGTTAGGTAAGATGAAGTATGTAGTGAAGTAAAGTAAGAGACAGAGAGTTGTAAAGTAGTTTTCCTTTGTATTAACTTTGATATACTTTACCATCTTTTTATGTGATAAAGAAAAGTGGCATATAGTAAAAAAATTGACAGTTAAACTTTACATTACCACACTACTCTTTCATCCAAAATTAAATATAAATTAATTATTTAATATAAAATTATTCTAATAATAAACTTTACTACGATCAATAACATTAACTTGTTGTTATTTTGGATTTTCAATATATATTAAAATCGTAGTACCTTACAAACAACTCAATTTAAAATCTGTAATATTCTTCAAAATTTTCCAAAAAAATATATTATAATATTTTAATATCACACTATTGTATTCTGTATTATTTTATTCTTGTAATATTTAAATCTGTAAATATTGTATTTTATAAACATCCAAATGGGCCCCTAATCAAAATCTTGAGAGATTATCTCTGTCTAATCTAATCACACTAATCATTATATCAATGAGACTATCTTTTTATTATAGCCTAAAATTTAATATATTCTAAACATAGCTAACAGTAATGATCCTCCTAATCGGTATTCTTTATTACCCTCCCGCAATCACATGATCCTTTCAAGAAAGAATCGTGCGATTGATCACATTAAAGATAATCTGTTAATCTCTTAGAAATCAATTATTGATGTCTCGCCAAAACATTCGTCCTACTTCTGTTATGGTCATCATCTATCCATAGAGTTCATCACTGTCACATACCATGATCCATTCTAAAAGAATATACAAATTGGGATCATGCTGCTTGAAGAAAGATCTCATTGGAGAGAAATAGACAAAAGTAGAAGATTGTAAGACTTGGATAAATGGTGGATGGGAGATAGTTATAGAAGGATATAGGAATGATATGTTTTTGTTTAGAAAAAAATATGCTAATTTTGGAAAAAGTGATAAACGGGGGTGAGAGAAGAAATTAAGATGATGAAGAAATTATAGCAAAAGCAATACAAAGCAGGACCATGGATGTCCTGATTGTGAGGTCGCTATCTGCTATAGTTCGAATACTATGACAAAGTTTTTTTTTTTTTAAATGAATACTTTGAAATAAGTTTCCTATGTGATTCATCAAACGAATGATCTCAATTTATACAACCTAATAATAATTCAAATCTAAACTCATCCTTAATTATGTCAAGGTAAGAAGCCTTTATCTCTAACTAATTATATATCTGTAAAATGCTAGAATATTGTTATTTAGAAGGTGCATGTTATTTAGAGTAACAATGAGATTGAGATTGTGGGTTTTAGCGACATTACCATAAAAAGCAATGTCAATAAAAACAATGTCTCATATCCAATGGCATTGTCTATCACCCTGCAAGGGGCATATTGTGTTTATCATCTAACATTAGTACCCAAACTGTACAAAACCAACATAAGAGCATTATCAGACATTATGGGACCTATTTGGTAAAAATCAAATACATGCATCACAAGAAGACCCAAAAAGACAAATCAAAGGAAGCCAAAAAAATGAAAAGCTAGGGAAAGGAAAAAAAAAATAAAAAAGATAAAGAGGGCATCCAGATTTAGATAATACAAATCAAAGGGTGTCGTGTAGTCTCGTTAATGTTGCATGCAAGACAAGCCATTGATTTGTTGATGGCTGAATGATTTCTTTTATAAAATGGTGCAGGTACAACCCCAAAAGGAGGATCATGTTTTGTGGAAACAGAAGCCAAAAAAAGAGGAGAAAAGAATATATGTGCATTGTGGGGGCTATTGAGTGTGACGACAGCTCATTTCCTTCCCCACTAGAAACATAGAAGCCAACATTCACCCATATCTCAAAGATTCAATGAGACCAAAGACGAAATAACAGAAGTCACCCTTTCTTCCACCACCAACAGTGGTGGAAGTAACAGTAGGAATACAATAAGAGAGAAAAATATATGGTAGACGAGATGTGGTAAGTGCAAGGAGAACAGAAACAGTGTCAATAAATAGTAATATATACCCCATGATACAACACCACAACAAAAAGACAAAAGGAAAAACAAAAGGAGTAACAGGCCTACTGAAAAGATTGACCTGCACCATTTCCACCATGCATCCAATTGCAACAAAGAGTCTTACTATCCCCTTTCCTCAATCATGGTGAGAAAAACTCATGCAGCAGGAAGTTCCACATCCTACAAAAATAAGACACATCTTCATGAATTTCCTCCTCCTTAAGCCTGCATTGTGACCTATCTATATAAATGAATATCAGGTCTCGATTGCAATTTACCTAGAATTCATGAGAAAACATAGATGGGTCACAGTCACCTTGGGACCCATGTGGATTCGTGGCTTCTCTATGCCTATTTCTGTTGTCATTATCACGATTGCCGACATCCATCTTGCCCCCCAATTGCGTAGCAGCAGCAGCACCTAAATTGAGATAGATTAATCTTGAATCAAGGCTACGGTTAACCATGTTGCTGCTGGTAATAGAAGAGTCACTAGTCATGGCTTGTGGGTAGATGGGGGGATCCTCATTTTCAGCAGCTGCAGCTTCCTCGCGGGAGAGGACGAGCGCTGCCGACTGAACTAGCTCAAGGCAGAGCCTAAGCTTGTTTGGCTCAATGTGGGCAAGGCCGGGGATGGCCCCCTTGAAGAGGAAATCAGAGGTGAGAGAGCGCAGCACGTCGAGGGGTGTCACTCCCTCCCCGCTCCGGATGATAGGGTCTGCATGGTGGTCAAGGAGGACTGCTACCATGTCCGGAGACACCATCTCGGCAGCAACGTGAAGCGGTGTCTTACCAGCCGGTCCAGCCTGGTAATTCACATCGGTCACCCCCAGCTCGAGCAGGGCCTTCACCACCTCCCTACTGCAATTCTCAACTGCATAATGCAAGGCAAGCGCCTGGTCAAGGTTTAGGCCTTCCCCCATTACCATTAGCTTCACCAGCTCTACGTCTGATGAGTCTAAGGCGCGCCGCATTCGCCGGATCTTCTGGTCTGCTAGATCTACAAGACCCAAATCATGGGGATGGTGGTGATGAGGATGCATGAGAGATCGGCGGGCGTGGGAGGATGTCAGTCGAAGCTGTTCGATCTTGTTGATGACGTTGATTGGGAGGTGTTTGGCGAGGACTTCCTGCGGGAGGCCTGATTTGGCGACAAGGTTGGAGCATGTAGTCCATAGCTGGTGCATTTCTTGTTTTCTTGACGCCATTAGTACTTTCATCACATCTTCTATTGAGGCCTTCTCCACCATGGTTGCCAATTGCTTCTGCAAAATGCAGTAGAATGTCATCTTCTTGCTTTTAGTTGCTGTTCATGTTCGAGAACAGTGGAATGGAATTTATAAAACCATATCAGGAAATATATTTAGGTGGTCTTAGAAGTTCTCGTGCGCTTATATGTGGCGTTGAGACATACACACACACATACAGAGAGAGAGAGAGCGCCTCTTCATGGACTAAAGATTATATTCCATTTTTTACAGTGACAAATGCCAATTATTGATTCTAAAACAGGAACTATCAAGGTAAGTTTTTCGTTTACAAAATATAAACCTCAAGTAGTAAGAATAAGATTTCGATTGAACCAACAACAGCGAGGAAGAAAATAGAAGGGAAAGTAAAGAATGCAAGAGAACAAATTAGGGTTCTTTAAAGAAAAAGAATCAGTTTGTATTGTTTCATAGAATTACACCAGTTCAGAAAATTCATCTGTGCTTCTTATAAACAAAGGCTATGTAAAAAAAAAAAAAAAAAATTGACATCGAAACTAGAATGAATGATCAAAATCCTGGGTGCCCATTTCATGGAAGGACTACAAAATCAAAATCCTTTAAACTCGGGGAAAAAGAAGTAATAAAGGAAAGACTGAACAAAACCCACTTAGAGAACCCCAAATGCAAAGACAAAAATCATGAAAACTCAAAATAAGATCAAAACCCCAAGGTACCCCCATTTCACCAAAAGAGAATAAGATGAACACACAACTTCAAAAAGCTCAAAGAAGATCGTAAATTTCCAACAAGCCCCATGACTCAAGAGGCATATATATTCACCTGCGTGAGCAAGGCTAACTGTTCGACCCCAAACGATCGAGCAGCGGCAAGCATCTCGAGTGCCAGATCTACGGCTGACGTGCAATGCGTGTGCCAACACCCTCTGTCCCTACAATTCGGCCTCCGCTCCTGCTTCTGCGGCACAATCGACACCTGCCCACTGTAGAGGAACTGTAACAGCAGCAAAAACACCTCATATCCGACGGAATTCACAGGAATCACCTGCGAATTGCAGGTCCTTGGTGACGAGGAAGGAGAGGTAGAGGAGGGATCGGAGCTGCAGAAGAACTTGCGGAAGAAGAGGGAGCGGGCGGCGAGGATGCAGCGGTGGGCATGGACGAGGTGGCCATCGACGCTGAAGGTAACATCGGAGAAGGCCTGGCCATTGATGAGGAGGTTGAGGTAGTCAAGGGAGAGGGACTTGAAAGAATCTTCCAAGTTCATGGTGTGGAACTTGCTAAAAGATGGTATAGTGGATTCAGAATACTGTATGCTTAGGGTGTCAAGGTTAAGAGGATGTGATGTAGGATGACCATAGGGTGGAGCATGTGAAAGACATGAATACTTCTGCTATTCACTTTCTTCATCTTATTCTTCTTCCTTCATCCTTCATCCTTTTTCCTGCTTCTGCTAATCTTCTTGTGTAATGTCTTTTCACAGAGAGAGAGAGAGAGAGAGAGAGAGAGAGAGAGAGAGAGAGAGCAATTTGGGTGGCCGTGCTGGGCGGCCGTGTGAGTTAAATAATGGGGGAGAAAGGGAAAATGGGAAAAAGAAATATATGGGTCTGGAAAGTGTCCTTTGATAGTGAGAAAATTACAGAATTGTGGACAATGAAGGGATACTGACAAACTCTCCCATGTGTTCAGTGTTAGAATTAGAATATGATCATTTTCACTAACACCCCACACTTCAATCAGTTATGATCCTAATTTCACACAGTTTCAGTCATTTTCTCCATCCGATTTATAAAAAGCATTTGCTTGGCGCATAACGTTTTATCTTTTCCTTTTTTTTTTTTTTTTTTCTATAGTATCATTCATTCACTGACTCACACACTAAGCCTAAGTCTCAAATCATTAAGGCTACAAGTAGGGATCAAACCCGTCATTCGTGTGGATAGGGAGGTGCCTAACCAATGAGCAACAATGGATTGGTGCATGGCTTATAATCATTAAAAACTGAGAACTTAAAACTAGGTTTAGGATTATTTAATCAATTGGACATATCATGGTCTCTTCATCTAAGTCTAAAACTTTACATTGTTTTGCTCTCTTGATTGCCATGCACCCATGTGGACCCCATCGAAAGAGGGCATTTTTCTTAGAAAACATCTAGCGCGGTATAGTGTGTCTCCATGTGGTCTTTGTGAAGGGAAGACTTCAGTTAGAGTCTTTATCAACGACCAAAAGAGGAAAACTCCAAGTAGTGCAAGAAGTAAACACTTCTATAAAGCTGCTCAATGCCAATAAAGAAAGATAAGACTTCATTGACTTTTTACACATTGAGTAACCAGGCAGAGAAAAGAAGAGATGAGGGGAAAAAACTACCCCTCACAATTAACAAAGAGAACTCGCACCAGGACTCTTGTATGTCTACTAAACTTGAGTCTTATCACATTTGCTCTCAAGCTCATGTGATTGGAGAAGCAACTTGAGCTTGGTCATCTCTAAAGCTAACTTTTAAATGTGAATCTAATATCATCCAACCAATAGGTGCAAGGTTAATTGCAGAATTCCGTCATTACGAAATAGTTGAGTGGCTGTTTTTTCTCATTATAATGCTGGAAGTATATACAGTTTTGGAGGATGGTTATAATAGACAATTTGAACCAGAGCATGGGATCACTGAGGCCCACACACGAACTGTACACACATACAAGTTCAAAGATAATGAACTGTAGAGGCAGTATAAATATATTTCAATATTTCCCCTCCGGTGGAGCCCACTCCTCAACATTCCCCTTTAGGTGGAACCCGACCGGTTAACGTACTTTTGGCGACACAATTTTTTTAGCATTAAATTATTCCTCTTAAGATTCTAATTCGCAATTGGTTGGCTCTGATATCATTTACATTTGTTTAGCTAATCATTCCAACAACAACTTTGAGACATTAGTAGAGGCAACATAAATACTTTTCAATAGGTTTATCTTGTTAGAGATAATCATAGTTAGGTTTATTTAAGATGAGATTTGGTTGACTTGATGTTAGGCTATATAAATTGAGATAATTCTTTGCATGAATCTAATGGTGAATTTATTCGTATTGGTTGATTCTTGAGATTCTATTATGTATTTGAGCTGTGGTCCGATAGTGCTATTGAGATAAGCTGACCACAGTCTTGGATCTCACCGTCAAATTTTCTTTCCTCAAGAAATCCAAGCATCCTTTCCCTTAATTGCATCAATCTAGGCTTTACGATTTTATCCTCTTCATTAAGCCACATGATGAATGTTCTAATAAGAATCACGATGGATTTGATCTAACGGTCCAGCGGCACTGACAAACACAAAAAGAGTAGGTTACAATAGTGATAGACTCAATTCGATAGACGGTGATCACTAACTTTATCATTTTGGATGAACAACTGTCGTTCATTTTTAGAGGTAAAAGGTTTGTTATTTTTCTATAAATCGCATGATCCTTTATATTATAACGATGATGTGATTGTGGGCGCGTGTTAGAGAATTCTACATATCGTGGGGTTTGGTTAGGATTAGAGCTAGGAATCCTCAATCCTTAGAACTTGAATTTTTGAATTGATTTTATATTTTCTCTATATAAATTGAATCATTTAATTAAATAAATCTCCAGTGATTTTATGCATTGCATTCATTTATTTAAAAACTATTAGGGTATCACGGCTATGGTTCGATTTCAATCAAGCTGGCCATATTATTGTGTTCTCTCCAATGTTGATCTCAACATCACTTTTTCTGTATCTTTTAATAAGATCAAGCATCCTCTCATGATCTCATCATCTTCATCAAATTGAATAGTCAAAAGCTTTTGGAAGAGACCACGACATAGATCTAGTAGGCCACATGCATTGACGGACTCAAGAAGAACGGAGTGCAACATTGGATGGATTCACAGATAAATAGTGATTACCAACAAGGCATGATGTTTGAATTAGCCAAATATCTACCGTTTATTTATTTATTTGGATTAAAGAGTTTCTTTTCTTTTGTTAACAATCACAGATACTTTCAATGAAAGGACCATACAATTATGAAAGGGTGTTCGTGATAACCATAGTTACGTTTTTTGAGATAAGATTAGGTTGGTTAGAGATCTATATAGTTTGGATTTTAAATAATGGTTGAAAGGTTTGATGTTAGTTGTATAAATTGAGATCATTATTTTTTGGAAGAATCTCATTTATGGAAATGCATTGATTCTTTGAATATTATTAATTCTATATTTTTTTTTTTGGGTGGGGAAGATGGTATGCTATTCATTTATCATTGGAGAAAGATACAGTATGATGACTAATGTAGGCATCAGGGCCTATACACATCTCCGCCCTCGCTAGACTATGTGCTTCACTATTTATGCTTCTACTAATCACCGTAAAGTGAACTCTAGTAAAGACATTTTTTTTCCAAGATCTTTTGTAACAGGGCATAAATTTCCTAATGGAAAGGATATTGAGATTTTGTTATTGAATCAATAGCAATCTTGGAGTCACTAAAAAAACCTACTTTCCTCTACCCTTGTTGAATTTCCAAATCCAAAGCTTCTTCGATAGCCAAAATTTCTGCCATGATAACGGAATCTCCTTCAAATCTTTTGGATAGCCTTGTCAAAATGTTACTATCTTTGCTATAAGCAATGCATCCAACTCCTAATTTGTTAGCCACTTTATTCACAACTCCATTGCAAAAAATGTGAATATCTATATCCAGATCTTGATTATTGGTGGAAGTATTCAGCTGTTCACCATCGCGATTCTGATCTCCCTTCTTTTTCTCTAGTGAGCTTATCCATTTAATGTGTGCAAGGTTGATTCTTTGAACCACATTCTCTCCATTTGAATCTTGCTGACGAAAGATTTTTGCATTTCTTACTCCCCACATCCACCATAGCACAAAGCCAAAATAGATAATATGATCTCAATGAATTATCTCTTCATTCTGCTTCTCTAGCCAATATTCTCACCAAGATATGAATGAGGTATGATCTCTAATATCCATGAAAAAGGACAATGATGTGCTATACCAAATGGTTCGAGCAAAGTGACATTTTAAAAAAAGATGTTCAATGGTCTCATTTTTCACCCCACACATGTGACATATGTTATCTACACAAACTTTTTTCTTCAATAAGTTTTCTCTAACTGGTAGTTTGTTGTGTAGAGCCCTCCATAAGAAGTTTCTAACCTTTGGCATGAAAGGGGTGTTCCATAAGTTTTTCCATGTCTTCGTAGCAACAATGGTTGAGGATGAAGCCACTGAATGGGCCTCTTGAATTTGAGAATGATGTGCCGATTTGACCGAAACATGCCTCAATTTATATATCGCCATATCCACATGTCATGACACAATGCTTCTCTGACTGGAACATTTTTTATTGCAGCTATCTCCATTGGGCTGATAAGTTCATGAAAAAGTGAATCATTCCATTGCTTCCCTTGCCTCAAATCAGCAACATAATTTAATGTAATATTTTGAGGCTTGGGGGATTGAACTTTGAGTGAAGGAAAATAAGGAAGCTATGGATCTTCTTATATTTTTGTCTGACTCCCATCACCGACCTATTTCCGAAGACCTTCGCATAGAACTTCTCTTCCTACCAAAATACTTTGCCATCTCCACGATGCCTTGTACCAAATATTTGCCGTAAGAAAACTCTCATTAGGGAAATAGAGACCTTTCATCACCTTAGCCCACAAAATGTCAAGATTAGTCATAAGTCACCAACCTAACTTGGCTAATAGAGCAAGATTAAACTTGTGTAAGTCTCTAAAACCATACCCTCCACAAAACTTTCCTTCGCAAAGCTTTCACTAGCTTTGCCAATGAATCATATTTTTCCCATTTGTGTGTCCCCACTAGAAGTTAGAGGCAATGCTATTGATGGCATCAAGCAACTTCTTTGGGATCTTGAAGCAGCTCATTTGGTGTGTTGGTATGGCTTGAAGAAGGGAGGGGCATCCTTATCAAGTCAGTTTTTTTTTTTTTTTTTTTGCTAATTTGCAAATTGAATTAAGAGAAGGAAAAGAAGAAACAACAACCAAAGAGGCAACAGAAAGGAAAAAAGCTAGGAACACCAAAAGGAAAAGAAGAATAGACTAAACTCTATCTTATAATTGGATAGAGTTGATTACAAAGATAGAAAAAAGAGTCTATTGATGGATGCTTCTCTCTCTCTTAGTAATTTCTCTTCTCCTTATTCTAGTCTCATTTTAGACTCTTTTTTCTCTCTTTGTAATCAACTCTATCCAATTGTAAGATAGAGTTTAGTCTGTTCTTCTTTTCCTTTTGGTGTTCCTAGCTTTTTTCCTTTCTGTTGCCTCTTTGGCTGTTGTTTCTTCTTTTCCTTCTCTTAATTCAATTTGCAAATTAGCAAAAAAAAAAAAAAAAAAAAAAAAATCTGACTTGATAAGGATGCCCCTCCCTTCTTGATTCAATAATCTTCTCTTCCAACTACATGCTTTTGAGAGGATTTTTTCTTTTAGTCCATCAAAATTTGTACTTCGCTTTCATTGGAAAATGATCCCCACGTCCAGGTATCTATCTTTATTAGAATTAAATTTCATACCCAAAAGCTTCGAGATGCTTGCTTTCATCCGTGGATCAATACTGCTATTGAAAAAAATGGAAGATTTTTTCTTATTAATTTCTACCCCGATTTCGAACAATATTTTTCTATTAAGGCCTCATACATAACTGCTTCTTCAAGAGTAGCTCTACCAAACATAAATGAGTCATTTGTAAAAAAGAGATATGAAAGTGGTGGACAATGACGATTCATTTTGATACGTTCCAAAATGCGAGCTTTTCGAGCAGTATGAATAATTGAGGACAAACCTTCATGGTAGTTATATACTAGACTTTTGCCTTAATTAATAATAGGCTCCGTATCTTATTCATGTTAGACTAAAATTAGGCAATGATTTAATGTGAAATGAAATGCCATTCTCAACTATTTTTTTTTGTTGGTGACACCGTGTCCCTTTAATATCACTCTAAGAATAATGGTCATAAAATGGAGTGGTCAATGTTGAGGTGTTTGTCCTGCTAACCTATCATCTTTTAGATAATTAGGGCCGTGTGGTCACGACCGACTTTAATCCATTCAGTATTGGTTCTAGCTGACCCACCATCATGTGAAAAAAAAAAAAAAAACTAAAAAGATAATGGAAAAGGATGATAAGCTGCCGACTATCACTTCGATCATCTTAACCCTTGTAAGTGTAATTTTTTCAGCATTATTTAGTTCAACATATGATTAAATCAGTATCAAATTGAGATGAATGTCAATTCACAAAGTAGGTCTGTATAGGTTCAGGTTGATAATACTTCACTAGCATAATAACCTGTGATCAACATGGATATGGCAAACATCACAATATATATAAATATTCATGCATTCAAAAAATCATAGATTTTAGAAACAAAATAAAAGAAAACTGCCAGTCTTTGTATTTGAAGACTACCATTTTTCTTCTTCTAATACACAAAGGTGGACGACTTTCATACTTAAGAACCAAACACTTGTCGTTTGCGCTCTTTTGAAGATTTGTTTTATTTTTTCAACGTATTTCTTTTGTAATTTAGGGGGTTTTTTAGTTCGTTTGAGTTTGAGTCTTTGTTGAAGGTCTTAGAAAGTTATTTAGTGGTGATCAAGGGGCTTTGATATAATTTCTGATTTTTTACTACTTTAGTTAGTTTGCTATTTTGGGTAATTTAGGGTTTCGGTACTCTATTAAAGTGATGTAATGCTTATTTAAAAAAAAAAAACATACGAATTATAGTTTCGTTTAGGGCTTTCTTATCTCTTCCTTTGTGGAGTCAAAGTGTTGATATTAGGTTGAAGACGGTGATCTTCTTCCTTGGTCTGTTTCTTTCCATGCTCTCGCTTTACTAAAAGAGAATAGTAGAATTTAGATAAAAATGAATATTTTTTTGCAAAAAAAAAAAGAAGTTGGGAGTGGTTCTTAGGGGTTTCAATAATGATATAAAGTTGATAGTTGCATGAGATTAAAAGTGAACAGAGAAGATTTGAAAAAAAAAAAATTTACCATCAAGATCCCAACAAAGAATTGCCTCTTACTCTAATTGTAAGATATGTGAGCTCTTATCTACCTGTCCTGGATTCGAACCTGGGTAAGCACCTTTTCTTACCTAAGGACTGTGCTATCTCACCTAAAGTTATCTTCCCTCACCAGAAGACTCCCTCACCTCACCCCGAGGTCTTCTCCCTCATCAAAGGGATTGGATTCCAACCCCAAACAATGTTTACAAAAAAAATAATAAAAATAAAAATAAATAAATAAAAAATAAAACTTCAAACAAAAAGGCAATATTAATGTCAAAACCCTTCTTTTTAATATAAGTATGTATGACAGGATGAAGCTAAATTTCTTTTGTGCCTTTGCCACTTTCAATGGCAGTTCAGAAAATGGAGTAAGTTATCTTACAAGTGAAGAGGTGAGGCCCACCTCTCAGTCCATTTTCATTTGTGCGGTACACATGTAATTAAAGCGTACTAGAACAATATACTTGAGAAGGGGAGCTTTTACTTCCCTTCATGCCATGTAAATTCCTTCATATGCATCGGTCTTGTAGTAGCAGTCATGTGGACTGGCGCCGACAGCTCTGCAACCTGCATCTATCCTGGCTGGCACCTGGATGTCCCATTCGCACGTGTGAGAGGAGCTGTTGGGGTTTTGTCTCCCCTACAAGTAGAAGGAGAAATCCCATCGATTGACAGACCCATCACTGACTGACTGTTGTTGTTGTGGTCTTATGATTTGAATCCAATGACATGACCTTTGACTACTCATTCCCTATTCTCACTCATCTTTTCACTCTACTTTCCCCTCTTCCTATCTTTACTCCGTACATTGTACTCTCCATACTATACCTATATACATATATTTGTATGATAGTAGTTTTGCAAGTGGTGGGATAACAGTACTGCATGCAGGGATTTTGGGGTACTTGAAGAGTCCTACTGAACCACACCAAGGAGCAGTTAGGGGCTGTTGCTATTTTATTTAGAGATGACAATGGACCAAGATTACCAGGCCATCTGAAAGACCCAAGCCAAATTAACTCGTCTTTTAGACCCCATTATTAATGTCTTAGTCTAAGTCCATAGTTTGTTCACATAACAATCAGGTTTCAATTTGGTCTAAGTCAAATCTATACCAGAAAACACGGTCAATATAGTATAACATTGACCATATTATACACCACGTAATTTATATTCACATAATTTAAATTAAGCTAAGATAGTTGTGTAATAGAAAATTTTATTTCGAGTGTGATTGTTACAATGTTTTAAAACAATGCTCCTCTTTTGCGAGTCTCCCGTATTCCTGACAAATGAGATTTAAGAGGAATAGGGGAATGGATAGATTTAGATTTCTTTGCAATTAATTCCAACTATAGATGATAGTCTGCACCAACACACTCATCCTAGAGTGGTGTTAGCCCCTAAGTATCACAAACATGTCTAAAGATTTATCTCCTGGTATTCAAGTTTGAGATCAATCCAGACTAGTTGGCCATTATAGAATTAGATCCAGTATAAATTCACGTGGGTTAGAGGGTTTCAAGACATTGTACATGCTGATTAAAATTAAGGTGAATCCCTATAAAAAAAAAAAAAAAGAAAAGAAAGAAAAAGAAAAATAAGGAGCAAGGTATAGTTTAAAGGGTTAGTGAATTCATCTATATAATAGCTATAGATTTCATTATAGGGATTTTTCTAGCTCAGTACTTTTGGACTGTGATTCAAGGGCTAGAATTAGATACTGACTCAGGAACCCAAGTTCAGGACCAGTAAAGGTCGAAGGCCTGAATCCAAGTAAAAGTTATACAAAGCCTTGGTGATAAGAGTTTTTGAAGGCCAGACACTGTTGATGAAAAAGGCTCGGATTTTGATAGGGCAGAGTCACAAGCCTAACCACATGATTTCGGTCAGGTCAATAAAGACCTTCGAGTCCCAAACTTGAAGTTATGTTCAGATTTTTTTTTTTTTTTTGTAAAATAGAAAATATTTAATAGGCTGGCCCAAAAGAGGACTATCAAATTTAAATAAAAAAACACCCAACCAAGACCCCTACAGGAATAGAGCAAATCTAGGTCAATATCAATTACTTTGATGATTTGAATTCAATTCACAAGTCCCATCATATCATTGGCTAGGGGTCCTCTTGCAAATGGGCTTCTCCACAAAGAGTCACAAAGTGTACAATAGTACAACTTGCTTGGATCCAAGGGTTCTCACAAGTCACAACTCTCTCTCTCTCTCTCTCTCTCTCTCTCTCTCCTCTGTCACCTTTGTTCTTTGGACTATCAATTTGGAAGAAGTACACGCGTACCATATGTACAGTAGAAGCAACGCTCGAAACTAAACTTGTTGGGAAGGCTATCGACCACCAACGTTTTTCGCTGTGATATGCAATGATATTATCGCCTATTCACCTAATCAAGACGGGAGGTTATGATCAAATGGATTTTACCTACATAAAAGAGAGTTGCTGGTTTTTTTTTTTTTTTTTCTTTCAACCAATAGTTCAAAAGGCTGGAAAAGAGATACATGGTGTGCTCTCATCGAAAAAGAGACGAGCCTGGAACTATCAGACCCAAATAGTTCAATGATCCAATTTACCCTCCTTTATTTTTTATATTTAAAAATTTAAACCCATTCACCCATATTTCTAACCAACTGAACTACATCAAAGTCTAAATTTCTCTCTTTTTTCCATTTTTCAGTCTCATCCACTTGTTTTGTGAAGCATACCTGGGTACTCCTGTCTCACATGGAAGACTTATACACATACCATACCAACTAAGCTACAGTAGTTGACCAAATACACATTTTGCCCAACAAGGTAGCTACCAAATTGCGGTTGAAGTGAACCCCAACATATGCTAGAGAGAAGACCACCTGCACATGTAAATGGAGGTGTGACTTTAGAAACACATGCCCGTATTTGGCTCAAGTCCAACATAGGTCATAAATGCCAGGCCCTAGGTCTCCAATTTAGTCAACCAGGGCAACCTGGGCTAAGCCGAACACAACTTTTTATCAAATGTACATGTTTTTTAGAAATTGCTTGGACAGACTATCACTAAATTACAAGAACTCCCACTCAGACCGTTTTGGGATTTCTATCATTTAATCTAAGCCCAAACCAAATATTAAATGGGCCCAAAACATATATCTAGCATGCGAGGCCTGAATCATGCTTGTGCTTGCCTAATACTTTAGGGAGGACTGCTTGCACACTCATGAGAGAGGACTTGAGGATCAGATTCTAGGCAATTGGGTGAGAACGAGACTTCCAACCACTATGCTATCCTTTTATTCGCCATGCCAAATACACTTGATGATTTTGGTTTCTTCAAAAAATAAAACTAAACAAGAAACTTATGAGTTATACACGTTCTCCTTTGTGCATCTTAGTAGTTCACATGGCGATCAATCCAGGGAATGCAAATCATCAGCTATTACAATGCATACTAGTGTGTGTGTATGTGTGTGTGTATCCTATGCATACCCCGTGCACAATGTGAACTCCTAGTGGGCGCACTGATGGATGATCCAAGTGGACAAAAAAAAAAAACCTCCCTCCCTACACTATACACGCCCCCGGGTTTGCCCTATACGAGTGGATTGGATCATTGGAAACCAGTGCACACCCATGCTTAGGGATTGTACTTGTGTCACAAATGCTAAGAGTTAGATTCATCTGATGGGGTTGTTTTTTTATACATATGAGGGGCCGATGTAGATCTCCAAATCCCCCCCGTTCCATCCCGCTGTGGGTCGACATGTGGGCCACGCAATGAGGTGTCCATGAAAAGCTCTAAGTGCACCTCACCCATATATATATATATATATATATATATATATATATAACTAGTTCTCACCGTGATTCCATGAGAATTATTGGTGGGGTCCACCTAGATTGCCATCCAAATCATGGACAAAATAGGGATTCCTCTGATAATTACTAATCCCAAGAATTGGCACACATCCGAATGGACTGAATCGTTGGATCAAGGGTTGAATTTTTTTCTTTTAATATGAAGCCATTAAATTTGTGAACGGATGAAGGAGTTAGCAGCATGGGATTGGTGTTAAACTTGATACTTGGGGTGGTCTCACATATATCTTTCCATCCCGCCGGTCTCATCCCCAAATGGGACCCACAGTTGGGATCCACTGAAAGTTTCATACAATAGATGAGAATTAGTTCTTACTTGAATATTTCGGTATATGTATTATATATATGGGCTCTCCTAAGCTGTAGCTTATGTTATCCTAAGCTAAAATCATCTGCAAAATCCTCTTCATCGTAAACTGTTTCAAATTATCGGCTCCAAAACCAAGATAAATCCAATCAGAATTCGATTTTCCAATTCTGTCATGTCGAAAATAGAGATTGTTAACTTTGATTTATGGGAATAGCACTGTTTCAGTTTAAGATAACATAAGTTACAACTTAAGAGAGCCTCTCTCTCTAATTTTTCGAAAAACTCTTCAAGTATCTTAATAGCTCTACATTTTTTCAGCACAAAGACTATTATTACGTTGTAAATCACCACAGAGGTTCTCACCTAACTGCTCTGGATTCGAACCCTGCTTACACCACCTTCTCTTACTTGGGTGAGCTCTCTTTCCGCTTATGTGGACTTTCTTTTCACTTGTGTAGACCTTCTCCCCGCTTGTACAGACTGTCTTCCTGTGCGTATGTGAGCTCTCGCTTGGATCCCAATCCCCTCAGCTGGGTTTTCAAGAAGGAAAAAAAAAAAATCACCCTAGAGGTGACCCAATGCTCTCATAGTCCCGATAATGAACCAAGGCTTGCTTAGTCCTTGATTAATTGGACTGATGCAAAGACTCTGGAATTTGAAGACGTATTAGCCCATGTTTGGCATCTCTATTTCATGCCTCTATTTCTCTAAATGTCTAAATTGGACAGAGGTTTAAACAATTAGAGCGTTTGGCACAAGATTCTAGACTCTGTCTGCTTTAGACATTTGGAGGCAAATCCTCTAAAATCCAAATGCTCCAAAAATGGGCAGATGAGAAATAGAGCCTTGGGGTCTTAAAACATAGAGGCCAGGTATTTAAAATAAATTCGTGCGTTATCAAACGCGTTTTTTTTTTCTAGCTTCTTTTTTTTATGGCTCTATTTTAGATGGATCTATAAAAAAAAGAGTAAAGATGCCAGACAAGCCCTTAATATTACACACCTGAATTCGTCGTACAGCTTGGTTATAACTAGTGGGATGCATCTATTTTGGAGCAAGTAATAAAAGGAAAGGAAAGGGACCTCAAAGTCACAAAACCCAAGACAAATTTGGAATCATAGGTTTTTATAGATTGATGAGCCTGGTGTGGATGATGTTTGTTAATGAGGGAGCAGTGACAGGTTAACTGAAAAAGCTAACAATTAATTAGTCAGCTCTTTGTCATAGATTGCTTAAAGCTTGATTGACAGTAATGATTGCGTTTAAAAAAAGACTGCTTTTCTTAGTCTCTGACTCATCTAACGTAGCTGCTCAAAGATATCATATCCATTTTAGTTATCAAGAACAAGAACAGTGAATCCAATATTCATTTACCCAAAAAAAAAAAGAACAGCGAATCCATTCACTATGCATGAAGCAGATGTGCAAGATCTGTACCATTCTGAGGCCAGCCTATATAGATGCGCCCTAACCAGTAAAATCAGAAGGACCAAGCTGCTACATTGGAAAATTGGGTAGCAAATGTTTACTTCTTTTTGGACAATTTGCACTCTGTATCAACAATTTCTAATATTTAAATGATGGTCCCGATTATGAAAAATGTGGCACACCCACAGTTTTTTTTTTTTTACCATTTAATTCACGTTTTCTTATCATCTAAACAATTTCTAAAGTTGGGGTTGTTGCATTTCATGTGCATTCATTTGATCAATGTTTTGTTTATTATTGTGATGATATGCAACTAGATTGAATCATTGAATTTGATTATTTGCATAAAGGATGGATTGTTAAATGGATAATTTGCCTCTAGGTTGGACGTTGGGATCCAATAAAACAAGTTTTCAAATCCAATTCATTCACTCTGGACAGGTTCTTTCAATCTGACCATATGTCTTCAGGATGAATGTTGTTTAATTATATATGTAGTGCCTAATTAGTGAGTTATTTTTACTTTATCATTGGATACTTAGATACGTATTCTTAAGAAGAAGTTGATCCTTTGGTGAGCCCATGAAGAATGTGAAACCTCAAAAGGTGTCTCCCAACAAATTCACATGTGCAAAGTTTCAACACATAAAATATGCAGCGCATCATAGTGTGTTTCTGCATTATCGACAACATTATAATGCTTGATTACGACTTAAACAACAGTAGATTATTTGAAAATGTAACATGTTCACCACAAGCTTCATCAACATCAAGCTTCAAACAAGTCCGATAAAGAATTAGTTTGTAATATAAATTATCCTACCCAATGAGAAGTTCGATAGAATTTATATATGTTTAACAACATATTAAGTCATGTTTAAGTACCATATTTTCATGCCAAAGAATTACAGTTCCCTTTGACGTCTACTATAATTCCTAAATGAGTATGATTTTATAAAAGAAACCAGGACAAGGAAGGTCATTTCCTTGGTATTTGCGGATTTTTTTATGTTCTCCATTGAGAATCATCATGACTTTGTTAGATAAAGGTCCTCCTTTCTTTACAGCCATATAGATGAGTATTTTAATGCAGATCTTTCTTTAATGTTCCCCTTGTTAGCCCTAATCCTTTCCACCTAAGCAAGATTTTTCTGAATTGCATAAGACACATCGCTATAGAATTTCCATATATGGAAAGCGGGAAGTATCATTCATATGCTTGTGGAGAGAAAAAGGTAAAATTAATGGCACGATGAATTCCCATTTGTAGTGGTGGTGCAATTGATCCTGGCTCAGGACCTTCCCCCATTCTTCCATTCATTAGGAAATCATCATACAAGCCACTAAGGTTAGATTTGAATTTTATTGCCTCCCTCCCTCTCCCTTCTATTGGCATCTTGGCCAAGCCACCGATCTGACTTGGAAGAAGTGTGGGGGTGCACAAGGTGACAAGACATGGTTATATGGCAATTCTTTGGTGCCCACTAAATTACCAACAGTCAAAACCCAGGTTTAGATATGTCACATGTGACGTTAAAAGTATCAAAGGGGGTTTACACCTCTTCAAAGGTGCCACATAGCGGGGTGCCACTAGAATCAATGTGGGGTACAAGAGCGAAGAGAGGTAGGTGGTTGATGGATGATTGGCTATTTCCTCTGACTAATGATAGCATGGTTTTGTGGGTGCACCTCAGTGTTTGACAACTCACCTACAGGGTTATCATGTGGGATAAGACAATGGGATTGGTTCAGGGTGCTAGGATTAAGGAGACAGGGACACAGTAATTCTAGAAAATGGTTTGGTGCCTCTAGATGGGATGGCACATAAGCAGGCTAATTGGTCATAGAGTGAAGTCTCCCCCATTTAGGAGTGAATTTCATCAAATGGAGACGCGGACTATTCATTCCATCCTTCTAAATTGCAATTGTCCCATCACATAGATTGACATGTTATCAGATGAATGAAAGTTCACACACTTCATCATATGGACTAATATGTCAAACAATCAATCACAATCTCTCAGGAGGTCAAAGTTTTATTGAAGTTAAGGAAAGTTTTATTGAAGTTTAGGATTTTGACCGTTACACCTGACATTTGCCTCAAAATAGTAAGAAAACATTTTCTGTAGACTTATACATACAAAAATTTGATAACTTCATCCATCCGTTTAGAAACGAATGTCAACTCTTATGGCAACTACAAGGAAAATATCCCTTGAAGTTACTTGAAAATTAGGATTACACTAATAGTTAAGTTTTAATTAAAACTTCAAGGGAATATCATAAGATCTTCAAATCTTTGTGATACTTTGAAAGTTTTACCATATTGACAACCGTATTTCATTATACTAATTTTTCATGAGATAGCCATTACATTAGAATGCTGACGCTATTTGTGGAAATTAAGTGTCAATCTCAATAATGGACCATGTTGTAAGGCATAGGATCATGGTTAGCACTCAGAGGTTGAGAATTCATAATTGTACTACCACACCGGGGCTACATGAGATTTACCCAGCTCTCTCTTGAGCCGTAGGGATTATTCTAACCCAAAGGGCTTGGACACCCTCCGTTATGAAATAAAAAAAAAGGAAAGTGTCAATCTCAACAATGGACCATGTCAAAGAAAGGAACAATTTGTTTATGGAGCCCATCTTAAAATGCAAGAATCTGATGGACCCGGCTTTCGTCCTCTCCTTCAGCCCCGGGGGTTGCCGGGGTCCGGCGAAGGAGAAAAGCGGGTATCAACATTTTTTGTACGAGTATGCCAGATTTTCTATTCTACTTGGAATTTGAAGTGGTGATGATCCGGAGATTCACCTTCACAAGTAGAAAGGAAATCAATCCTTTTTTTCTAACTTTTCAAATTATATAAGTATTTAAGAAAAGAAACAAGATTTTTTAATGCCGTAGGAAGCGATTTTTTGTTTATTTGACGTGAAAGGCGATTTTGCTGTAAAATGCGATTTTTGCCGTGAAAGGTGATTTACCGTAAAAGGCGATTTTCGCCATGAAAGGCGATTTACAAATCTCATCAATAATGAAAGACAAGAATTGTGATTTTTTTGTCTCTTTAAAAAATAAATAATACAATAGAAAATAAAGAAAATGGATCTAACTTCTCAGGAGATTGTGGGGACTTGTTCAGATCGACGGTCGCAAGTCATGTATGGAATTCGCCATCGTCCTTCAAATGAGAACGCTTGATGCTTTGATTCTTTTGGCTTAGCTCTAACCTCAGATTTTTAGAGGACAAAGACCAAGGAAAAGTCCTATATCCAATAAAAAACCGAGTAAACAGGCTGAAAAGCTGCGTTTAGGCCATGTTAGATAGAAGAAGAGGAGAGCCTTACCTTGGGGGGTGGCCCCCCGAGAGACTTCGATCACCTTGTGGTGTTTCTTGCAGTAGAGTAACGGACTTTTTCAAAATTTCTTTAGGATTTTCCAGACTCCGGCCTTCTTGATGTAGATGTGTGTATATGTATCTCGGTGTCTAGGTGTCTCTCTTTGGAATGAACCCCCTTTTATAGGCTTTTGGTAGCCATTGGGTGGTTTATGAGCATTGATGGCTATGATGAGAGGATTGATGGCATTTATGCTTCATGATGGGAGGAGTTACAAGTTTTTATTTCTTGATTTTGTAACTCCTTTTTCTTGGCTTGTGATTGGGCGATGGAGCATGATGGGCATTTAATTGCCTTTAGTCTCTATGATGAGGGGAGTTTCATGGCTTTAATGCCATGATTGCTTCGACTTGTAACTCCTTTTTCCTTTAATCTGATTGGGCCGTCCAAAATAATGGGTTAATGACCCCATTAAGTTGTCATAATACGTGTCAATTAACATCATTAAATGGTCGCCGGGGCATTGGAAGAGTCGCGGGCTGCGCCGCGTATTTTGGAATTCTTCAGGTGACGATCACTGATGGATCCACATGTTGTTTGATGTCAGATGACGATGTAATTTCAGACATTGATTGATGTCAGTGGGCCAGTGACATCTATCTTGTCGATTTCTCGATCGGTCGGACAAAAAGTGTACTTTCTTGGTCAGCCGGTTTGCGATCTTAGAGCGATCAATGATGATTTCATGCTCTTGACGGCGGATCCGAGATGTTGATGAAGATCAGTCATTTCCAAGCATCCAGAATTGGATTTTTGGAAAATCACAGGGGCCGGAACTCCTAAAACGCAAAAAGGATAGGAAAACGGGCCATCCGGCGAAAAATCCGGAGACTCGGATTTCCAGGGTCGCAGGCGACCATGGGGATTGGTCCCCTTTTGGTCGCCGCTTTTCGGCGTTTTTTCGTCTTTTTTCGTTCCTTTTTTCTCCTGTATTTTTCTTGATATTTTTCTTCAATTATTGACTTGATTTTTCTGAAGAAAACTAGACGAGAATCCGCGCAAACCTAAGCACAAAGTTTCCGATTTTTTTGAAAAGCCGAAGACTTTGAAGCCGATTTTCCGTCAAGAGTCAAAACTAGGTTAAACGATGTCAGAATGACCCGAAATTTGAGGTGAAGCCTTTTGAGCAGTGGATAGGACCAACCATGGGCTTTTATTTGGGTTTTAAAGCTGTTTGGGGTCCCGTCGCTGTTAGACTTGATTTTGCTGCAAAGAAGATGTCGCGCTTTGATGTGCAGTCACCCGATGTCCGATTGCCCTGAAATTTGGTAGGGAGCCTATTGGAGTCATTTTGCGACAATCCATTAGCTCCGATTTGGATGTCATGGTCCCGGGGTGCTCCGCCGCCGATAGGCTGATTTTGTTTCGGAGCATCGAAGTCTGGTCAAACGTTGTCGGAATGACCTGAAATTTGAAGTGCATCCCTTTAGGAGCATGTTGAAGCCACTCATGTACTTTGTTTGATGAGTGATAGCCTCGGTGGTTCTCGCCACCGAGAGGCTTGATTTTTCTGCTCGAGGGTTGATGGAGGGTCAAACGTTGTCGGTTTGACTTGAAATTTGACAAGGGGCCTTTTGGAGGTATTTTAGAACCATACGAAAGCTTTGATCGAAGTTTTGATGTCTTCGATACTGTCGTCGTAGGAGCGCCTTTTTAGTTGTCGGAGGAGTGAAGTTAGGCCAAATGATATCGGAATGGCCTGAAACTTCATGTGTACCCCTCTTTTGGCTGTCTTGAAGGATCTTGCAGTTTTTGTTTGATTTTGACAAGATCTGATGCTTAAAATAGCATTGCTTGTTTGTAGTAGGATGCAACTTCATGTGGCTTCTTGATGTTGAGGAGGCAAAGTGACTTTTTTTATGTCAACAAATGCCCTCTCGAGGTACAACGACGAGTAACTTTTGGAGTTGATGTGCCTCGAAGAGAAACTTGAAGGAGAGCTTCTGACTTGACCAAGAGTCTTGAGCATTTTTTTAATAGCCTTTTGAGTTTTCGAGGGAATTTTATACTAGTGAGAGGGATCACGTACCATTTCAAGGCAAAGTTTTGAAAATGACATGGGAGATTTGGATTTTTGGGTTTTGGATTTTCCCTTTTGACCCTTTGAACCTAAAGGCTTTATGTGGCACATTAGGCGGTCAAGAAAGGCTTTTTTGGTTTTTGACCTTGTGACCTAACAAGCTATCTGTGGCAGGTTAGGGGGTCGGGTTTGATTTTTGATCTTGACCTTGTGACCCAACAAGCTGTATGTGACAAGTTGGGGGGTTAGATTTGGTTTTGACCTTGTGACCTTACAAGTTGTATGTGACGAGTTAGGGGGTCACGATTTGGTTTTTGGTTTTGGTTTTGGTCTTGTGACCTAACAAGCTGTATGTGGCGAGCTAAGGGACCATGGTTTGGTTTTTTGTGGGATGTCAATTTCAAGATTTTGGTTTAATTTGGTTCATGAGGTTGGATGGTTTGGTTTTTGGAAACTCATGAGGCTTTTTTCTTCTTCTTTTTTTTTATTTTTTTATTTTTTGTGAATGGTCCAATCAACTCAAAAGAGGCATGTAACCATTCTTTTTTTTATGCTCTTGGTAAGGGGGATTTTTGACTAAAAACCACTTTTAGTGCCTAGGTGGTCAAACCTGAGCGAGCTTAAGGTGTCACCATATTCTCTACAAACCTGGTCAAACCTTGAAGATGGCTTAGATCTCATATGGTGTCACTTTTGTAGAGAATATCTAAAAATATCTCTTTTTGGTAAATAATATCTAAAAATATCCTTACTTGGAGAGAATCTCTCTAGTTTCCTTGTTTTTGTGAGAGGTTTTCTCAAAGTATCTTTATTTTTGGAATGTTACTAAATTTAAGCACTTACCTCATTTCTTTTCTCCTTGTTTCCTCTTATGGTTTGCTCTCTTCTATAAAAGCAAGGGGGAGGTTGGATCTTTTGCTCCATTGCATTCTTTTTGCAAGAATCTTCAAGAGTGCTCCAAGATCAAGAGCTCTTCTTCTTCTTCAAGGATTTTCAAGCTTTTTCTTCTTCTTCTTCTCCATCAATGGCTTCAAGTAAGTTTCATTTTTCAAGAAACTCCATGTAGAAGTAGAAAATTTTCTTTTCTTTTCCTTTTTCTTTTCTTTTTCTTTTCTTTTTTTTCTTTTGTCAAGCACGTTTTTTCTCTCTTTTTTTTTTCGTGCTTCTTCTTCTTCTTGTTTTTTTTCTTTCTTTTTCTTTTTTTTTTCCACAGTTTTCCTCTTTTTTTTTTCACGGTTTTCCTCTTTTTTTTCACGGTTTTTTTTTTCTTTCTATATATTTTTTTTCTTGGCTGTACGGACAGGTCCGTACGGACTTGGCAGTACTGCCACATGGCAGTGGGCCACGGCCTATGGGCCCAAAATAATTTTTTTTTGAAGAGGTTTCTCTCTTTTCTTTTTTTTTTTCTCTTTTGCTTTTTTTTTTTTTTTTGGCTCACACCATGATAATAAGGTTATGCAATTTCAAGATGTTCATGCATTTTTTTTTTTTTTTGTTTGATGCATCAAGATAGAAGGCTATAGTCTCTAGGTCAAGCCAACATGATTTTTGACTTGGACAAAGTCTGATTGGTTTTGACCAAGTTGGGTTGGAATTGGTCAAACTTTGGTTAAGGTTTTCCTAGCATCTAATGCATGATGGTTTTGATGCATGATTTTTAGTAAATTGACTTGGAAGCATGATGATGCATACCTAGAAATCTTTTGCAAGTCTTGGGATTTGGAGCTCGCAGCGATGTTAAGCCCTTTCTTAGCCTTACAGGATTTTGAGGAGCTTTGCAAGT
This sequence comes from Umbellularia californica, assembly GCA_028538565.1. Lineage (NCBI taxonomy): Eukaryota > Viridiplantae > Streptophyta > Magnoliopsida > Laurales > Lauraceae > Umbellularia > Umbellularia californica. Next base: position 83,710,931 of record JAPQWN010000001.1, read on the forward strand.
TTTGGAGTTTGGAGCTCGCAGTAATGTTGAGCCATTTTCCAATTTTGCGGAGATTTGATAAGACTGACCTGATCTCGCGCAATGTTTGAGTTCAAACCTTCTTTGAGAATCTTCCACTGACTATGAGCTTGCAGTGATGTTAAGCCCATCTTCAGGCCTTCTATCTTTTTCAGGGTGTTTCCCTTTTCTTGGTAACTGCCCTGGAACCATGCCAAAATTTCGCTAGAATTTTTTTAGCAAAATTCTGTCATTTTGATGATTGATTTTTGTTTTTTCTTTCCATCCTCTGCAGGTAGTTCTTCCAAAGCGAACAAGGGTAAGATGTCTGTTACTGATGTCGGTCTGCCAGATCTTCTAATGTGGCCGTTCAGCAGGCCTGGGAGAAGGTCCAGTTTGTTGTGAAGAACTTAGAAGAGTGTGATTCCCTCAATCATGATGAGATGAGACAGCGATTGATTGCTCTCAAGTATGAGAAATTCTGTAAGATTGCGGTAAGCAGCGGTCCTTGGGTTACGAACGATCCGAGCATTGTGCCCAAGCCTACCTTTTTCTTTAGTGATGCAGTCCGTGACGACTCGACATACCAAAGGAGATGTTTTCAATTCTCTTACACGACAGATGGTGAGGATAGATCTATTTCCACCCGGTCGACCTTCGATCGAACTATCTCGATCATGAGCCTTTCTCCCACATGCCGTAAGAGGGAAGATCCTCCGAGCTGGGTGAAGAAAACCAAAGTGATCAAGACCAGGGTTTTTGTTGGCGGCCCTTCTGGTTTTGCAGAGAAGTCACCTGTCCATATGGACATGTTAATGACAGCTAGTGGCTACCAAGGTTCTGATCATCCGTCGGTCGATTTGAGACCAGTGGGCCTTGGCATTTTTCGGGGTGACGGCAGCAATTGGGTGAAGCCTTTTCGACTTTGTGGCCGTTTCAGTGCTGACTCAAGCTAAGAATCATGGACTGATCACACCCTGAAGGTTGGTGGGGCCATCCTTCGGGAAGTCGAGATTTTTGACGCAGTTCGCGCTTTTTGGCAAACCTTGGTTTTCTCCGATGAGGCTTTCATGGCGATGCTGGAGTTATTTCTTCCACAAACCAACACCTTCATTGTTACGAATGGTGAGATTGGTTTTTCTTTGAAGGAATTGAGCGCCATCACCGGGTTACCTATCATCGGCAAACTCTATGAGGAGTTCATGCCTATTAACAGCGTCCTTAAGGAATAGTCTGAGGAGTTTAGGCTTTTGTACTTTTAGCTCGTCGCCTTCTATGATTTTTTGAAGGAGAAGGAGGACTCGAAAGTCAGGTGCAGCAGTTGGAAGAGTTGTAACTCCAACTTTTTTGACAGCGGGGAGACTTCTGATAGCATGGCCCAGGATGCTAGGGCTAAAAACCCAAGTTTGAAGAAGATCTCCGCCATGCGAGAAGATTTGAGGAAATTCTTTGCAAGTAGGGACGCCATTTATCCTAACATTGTATTGCGGAGAGGTCTTTCTGTTTACTTCACTTATTGGCTGGGTGAGGCTATTTTTGCTAGAGGAGATGGCTACTATGATTGTTCTTCTTTCTATTTACACTTCTTTTTTCATATGAGAGATTTTTTTTTTGATCCACTGCTTTCTTTCTTTTGACAGAGGGTGGTGATTTGTTGATGCCCGAGGTTCCGGCCAATGAGGCGATGACGGATCCATTTGTGGCATCTGAGGAAGAGCCAAGGGACTCTGAAGTGGCTCCAGAACCTTCACCTGGTATGATTTCTTTTGTTTTTCCTCCCTTTTTTTTGTGCTGCCATTTGCCAACATGTTGCTTTGTTTTCTTGTTAGCTTACTTGCAAAAGGATTCTGACAACTTCGAGCCATCCATGGATGCAATCTTTGACGATGCTTCGGATGAGCTCATGGAAGCAGAAAGTACTCCGCCGGTCGTTGAAGAAGGTATTTTGTAGTAATAATCTCGATATTGATTTTTGATAAGATCATATTCATACCTTTTTATCTTTTATTGACAGATTGTAAAATAGCAGGAGAAGTTCCTCCGTCTTCTTCAGGGCCAGAACAGGAGATACCTGCAGCCAATCCAGAAGTAGGGGCTTCTTCTACTAGTTTCAACGCGGCAGGTCTGAAACCCCATGATGAGTTAACTTATTCGATTGGAAAGAGCTTATTGATTACTCCTCCAACGGGGCATGACATGGGCAGTCGGGCGCCTAGCATAGCGAATCCTCATCTGGGCCGCACCTTCAGTATGCGAAAAAGGTGTAGAAGGGTGTTTTAAGCTCATGGGTTGAGACTCTCTCTTCAGGTCACTTGGGAGTTGGTTTCGGCATGATCAAGCATGTGCAGGACATTCTTGTTGATAGCGAAGAAGTCGATCTGGACATTGCAAGTGCCAAGGCTTTTGTTGATGAAGTCATTGCATTAGGCAACAGGTGGACTGAAACCAAGAGTTTCCCAGATGGTGACTTCTTTAATGAGATGTTTGTGAAGCCTTCCAACGAGGTCAAATCTGAGTTGAATGATATCTCGCGGACTCGGAAGCATTTCGTTCGGGAGAGGAACGTTACCGAGTTGGCAATCATCGAGCTAACACAAGACCTAAACCGGCTTGATAAGGAGTTTGTCGAGGCTAGGCAGTGTCTTGAGCTTTTGGAGGAAGATGCTGTAGCCAAATGGACCGCCATTGTGGAAGCTCGTGCTAGAGAAGGGGCTCTCATTCGCCAGGTTGAGGAGGCTGATAGCAATCTCCAGAGGAAGACTCAGGATATGAGCAATGGCAAATTTTCCGAGAAGAACTTCCTCGTGCTGCAGATGGATCGCACTGTTCTGCCGCATTTTATGGAAATGTCTTAAAGAAGCGTGGCTTGAAAGCTTTGGAAGCTAAGGACTGAGCTCCCGAGTTATAACAAACTCCTTTTCTGCTTTTTTTTTTGTACCTCCATCTATAAACATTTTTTGTACTATTTTTTTGTATTCCCTCCTTTCACTTAAATTATTTTTTGATGAAAACAAATTTAAGCAAGAGCTGAATGGAAATGTTTGTTTGAGAATTTGATCAAAAGGTTGTCATTTTGTGAAAATCTTTTGTCAAAGGGTTGTTTTGGGCATGAAAGCCAGATTTTGTGGCGAAAGCCTGGTTTCTTATGGCGTGAAAGTCGAATTTTGGGATGGCATGGAAGTTGAATTTTGAAAAGGCATGAAAGCCAGAATTGGTTTATTTGTAGCATGAAAGCCAAAATTTGTTTGTGGCATGGAAGCCAAAGTTTTTGAGATGGCATAAAAGCCGAATTTTGAATTGGCATAAGAGCCAGGAGTTGTTTGTTGTTTTAGGCATGGGAGCCAGATTTTTGAAAACCAGGTTTTGTATTGTCGGCATGAAAGCCGATTTTTGGCATTTATAGCCGATTTTGGCGTTGATAGCCGATTTTTGGCATTTATAGCTGAATTTTTGGCATTAATAGCCGGTTTTAGGCGTTCATAGCCGGGTTTTTAGTTTTCAAAATGCAAGTATCGACCAAAGGTCGCCTCCCTGCTAAATGGTCTTACAAGTATCGATGGAATGTTGCTTCCTTACTCATTCGGTTGCGAGTATCGATGGAATGTTGCCTCCTCGCGGATTGGAGTGCAAGTATCGACTAAGTGTCGCTTCCTTGCCTTTTTCAAAAATTCTGGTTTTGCGAGTATCAACTGAATGTCGCTTCCCCGCGATTTTTGAGGTTTTCTAAAATTTAGGTTGTGGATATCAACTAGAATGTTGCGTCTCCATGATTTTTTTCAAATTTGAAATTTTGCAAGTATCGACAAGGTGTCGCTTCCTTGCAATTTTGAGGTTTTGGAAGTATCGAATGGGTTCGTATCCTTCCGTTTTTGGGTTTTGCGAGTATCGACTGAGCATCGCTTCCCCGCGGATCTAAAAACCATTTTTGTTTAAAGACACGAGGGTCTTAAAACCATTTTTGGTTGTAAAAGTCGGGGTAGATTAGGGTAGAAATTCCTGAGTCCTGATTTTTGTTTCAAACCATGAATTTTGGGTTCAAGGATCGAAAATTTTGGTCAAGTCCAGGAAAAGGCTCCTAAACTTGGATTTTCGGATTTAATGATTTTTTGAACAATGAAACGATGAAAGTAAGCATTGTTTTGAGAGTTTTTTTTTTTTTTAAGAAATTTCAACATAAAGATGAAAATTTCAAGAGAGGTGGGTTTGACGGGCAAGTACCTGGGAATAGGCTTTGGCCGTATAGGCATTGCTCTGACCCGTTGGAGGAAGTCTTCAAGGGTAGTACCGCTTCAAGAACTTATCGTTGATGGGCAGCATACATCTGTCACCTTCCATGTTTAGAAGAGGGTATGCGCCGTTGGAGAAGACTTTGTCGATGACGAAGGGTCCCTCCCATTTTGGTTTGAATTTGCCTTTGGAATTGTGAGCAAAGACTATGGGTCGTTTTACTGCAAAAACCAAGTCGCCCTTTTGTTAGGCGCGTTGCCGAACCTTCTTGTCGAAAGATCCTTCCATGCGTGCTTGGTACAACTCAATGCTTTGTAGAGCTTCGAGCTGTCTCTCATCGAGATTATCCAGCTCTTGGAGTTTCAATTTGACATTGCTTTCTTGCGTCACGTCATTTTGCAGAGATACCCTTAAGGAAGGAATTTGTACTTCCAAAAGGACAACAGCTTCGCATCCATAGACCAAGGAGAATGGTGTGCCATGGGTTGGTCCTCAAACGGTGGTTCGATAGGCCCACAAAGCTTCTGGTAGTTTGTCGCCCCAATCTCTTTTGTGACTAGAGACCATTTTCTTGAGAATTTTGCAGAGTATCTTGTTGAAGGCTTCTGTTAGTCCGTTCGCTGCAGGATTATATGGAATTGAAGGACAACTTTGGATTTTGTACTTGTCGCAAAACCTGTATAATCTATGATCCCGGAATTGTGGTCTGTTATTATGGACGAATCTTTTAGGTATGCCGAAGCGACAAATAATGTTGGTGCACAAGAATTGAAGGACTGATGAGGTCTTCATTTTGCTGAGCGCAAATGCTTCCGACCACTTATAAGAATAATCCGTAGCCGCGAAGATGAAGCGATGATCTATGCTCGATGGGGGAGAGATAGAACCTATGATGTCCATACCCCAGGCTTCGAAAGGCCATGAGATTGTTGTAGGATGTAGCCATTCTGGAGGCATGTGGACATAATCTCCATGAATTTGGCATTATTGGCAGCGTTTAGCAAATTGTATTGCGTCAGCTACCATGGTAGGCCAATAATAACCTAACTTTTTTATCTGATTGTAGAGATTAGGAGCAGCCGTTGGGCTCCACAAAGGCGAAAATGCACTTCTTTAAGAGTTTCCTCGGCCTCTTGTTGTGACAAGCAGCGTAGAAGTACTTCATTGAAGGATTTTCTGTAAAGTATTTTTGAAGGAATGTCCAAATGAAAGTTTGGGGTACGTCTTTGAATGCTTACCCGTTCTTTTGCATCTTAAGGTAGGATTTCGAACATAATGTAATCAATGAACGGATTCCTCCAGTCGCCTATCAGAGGTTTGAGGATGGACATCCAACTTCCAACCAATTGGTGGCATTCAGCAACTGCTTGGTGTGTGTTAAGAGGAGGGAGAATCCTTCTTTGACACATTGTAATTTGCATATTTTCCCCTTCTGGGATTGCCATAGATGCAGTGAGTCCGGCCAGGGCATCTGTACGGATGTTTTCACCTCTGAGGATGTGGGTAATGTGACAGATCTTGAACTTTTTTCGAAGCGATTGCGCCTTGCTGTAGTAAGGCAGCAAATCGGGCTTCCTGACCTCAAATTTCTGATTCATCTAGTTGACGATCAGTTGAAAGCCCCCAAAAGCTTCCAGCATGGTGATGTCGGATTTGAGGGCGAGTTCCAATCCTACAATCAGGGCTTGGTATTCAGCTGCATTGTTTGAGCATGGTTCCAGTAGCGAAAAAGCGTGTGAAATCATGTATTTGTCGAGGTTGACTAAGAGGATGCCAGTTCCCGATATCTGCTTTCCTTTTTCATTTGTCCTAGTTACGCCATCAAAGTACATGTCCTAGGAGGCATTTGATAAGGAAGTTTCCACATTGTAGAGAGATTCGTCTGGGAGATCATCCCTGAGTGGAGAATCTTTAGGCAATTGGTACTCTGCGAGAAAGTCTGTTAGAGCTTGGCCTTTGATTGAATTTTGCGGTACATACCTAATATTAAACTGTGATAGAATGATGGACTATTTTGCCAGTCGGGCATTGAGAGAACCTGCTTTTGTGATAAGGATCTTTAAGAAATTGATACTCGAAACCAGGCAGACAGTGTTAGACAGCAGGTAGTGACATAGCTTTTGTACGACAAACATCACTGCAAGACATTCTTTTTCGATTGGGGAGTAGCGATGCTCTGCACCTACCAACATGCGGCTAAGGTAATATAAAGCAGCTTCTTTTCCTTCGTTGTTTTCTTGTGCGAGTAGAGCACCCAAAGAGTAATCGAGAGCTCTTGTGTACAAGTTGTGGGGGCAGCCAACACTGGAGGTTTGGTGAGGTATGTTTTGATGCCTTGAAATGCAGCTTCACATTCAGCATCCCAAATAAAATCCACACCTTTCTTCATCAAGCGAGAGAATGGACGGCACTACCATAACAGATTGGAGATGAACCGTCGAATGTACGCTAATCTTCCTTGAAGCCCTTTTAGTTCTCTTAGGGTCCTTGGAGATGACATTTTTCAGGATAGCCATGTCTTTGGTAAGGTCAAATTCTATTTCAGCTTTCCGAACTATGAATCCGAGAAACTTACCCGATGAGACACCGAAGAAGCATTTTAGTGGATTCATCCGTAACTTGTGTTTGCGAAGTCGGAGGAAGACTTCTCGAAGATCGTGGAGATGGTATTCTTTTCTTCTGCTTTTGATGGCGAGGTCGTCGACATAGCATTCGACCGTCTTGTGCTGCATATCTTGGAATGTTTTCATCATAGCCCTCTGATATGTTGCACCTGCATTTTTCAGATCAAATGGCATGACAGTGTAGCAATACACGCCAAATGGAGTTCGAAATTATGTATGTCTTTCGTCTTCAGGATGCATCTTTATTTGATTGTAGCCAGAGAATCCATCTATGAATGTCATTCGCTCAAACCCACAAGTGTTGTCAATCATCACTTCTGGTATGGTGAGCGGGAATTCATCTTTAGGGCATGCATTACTCAGATCTCTGTAGTCGATACAGACATTTTTTTGCCCATTTTTCTTTGTCACGGGGACGATGTTGGCCAACCATTCAGGATGCTGTTCCTCGCGGACAAAGCCAACGCTTTTGCGTTTCTGAACTTCTTGTTCAATTTTGTCCATCACATCAGGATGAAATCTTCTTTGTCCTTGTTTGACAAGCTTGATTTCTTTTTGCAAGTTGAGTTTGTGGACTGCTATTTTGGGGTCTAAGCCGGGCATTTCAGCATAAGACCATGTAAAACAATCAATGAACTCACGAAGAAAAGAGATATACTCGGGTAACTCATCATCCTTTATATTCTTGTTTATGAATACAGGACGTGGGTTATCGGGTGTTCCGAAGTCTATCTTTTGAACAGGATCTTCTGTTGGAAGGTTTGAAGGTGGTTCCTCCACAATATTTTCGAAGGCTTACAACTCAACAAGACCTTCTGAAGCATTTATAGACAAAGTCTCTGTTTTTGTCCATGGGTCTTCTCGATCGGTACTCTTCTCAAGACTTGCAATGAGATGATCCTAATCCCCTGTTGAAACTGGGTCGAAGTAGGGTACTTCTTTTGGAGGCGATGGTTCTTCTGGGTCAGAAAACCGCGCGTTTGTGTCATTAGACAATTCCTCTTTCTTGTTAGAGAAATTATACCAATTAGAGGAGCTTCCTAGATCCTCGACGGGTGACTCTTCGAAGAGATATCCAGGGAGGTCAATGTATTCATGGACACGAGATGTTGAGGCTTTATCGGTAAAACGACTTTGCATCCTTTGTGTCAACTGTCTCATTGGAGTGGTAGGATCATACCCCGACCCGTATGAAGACTTGGCTTTATGAGGGTGGAGTTTCCAATCTTCTGATTGACTTTTGGTTAGGGTGGGTTCCAATGGTATGAGAATACCACGGCTACCTCCCAAACTAGTCGGATTCTGAGCGTCGTAACCCATTTTCTTCATGATACCTTATGCCATTTGACTATATAGGGATAGTTGAAGCATACCTTCATTTTTGAAAGGTTCAAGCAAAGAATTTGATGAAGAGATTCCCAATCTGTGGAAGAAGATTGTTTTTTCTTTTGACAAAGTTGCCGGAACAGTAAAGGAAGCAGATGTAGGATCTTCTACATCAGCAGATGTCTCCAATGGAGTGAGAAAGGGGCTAAACTCGCTGAGTATTAGCTTGGCTTGACACTGTGTCGTCTTCTGGCTCTGAGTCCGAATCTGTGCCATGCATAATAGACACAAAGGAGACAACGAACTTGCCCCCAGCGTTTTGTTTTGTCTTATTTGTTTTGATGGTGATTACCAAAGGTTTTGTAGATTTGAAAGAGACAATGAAGGGAGAATGACTGCTCTCTTCGGATTTACTGGAAGGTTTGTTTTCTTCTGATGATTGCTGAGGAGCCTTGCCCTTATCTTTCTGGGGACTTTCGTCAAGGGGCGTTGTTTCTTCCTCCTGTTCTTCTTTTCTATCTTTATACATCTGAGCATCTGCAAAATGGACGTCTCTACCTTTGAAGAGCTTTTTGTCTGCAAACACTCGATGTATCAAGCCGTCATTGCCAACAAAATTGATGCATTGATATAGAGTTGAAGGGACGACACCATTCTTGTGTATCCAGGGGGTCCAAAAAGGATATTGTAGCATGAAGGAGTCCTTATTACATATACAGTGACTTCAGAAATAAGATCACCGATTTGCAACTTGAACCTGATTTTGCCGATAGGCCTTTGAGCGCTCCCGTCATGTTCGAAGATGAATACAAACGTGTGACTCAGCTTGCTAGGTGGGATGCCCAGCTCTTCGAATGTCGAAGTAGAAATGAGGTTGAGTGTAGAACCCGGGTCGATCTGGACTCTGTGTACTGTTACCTCTCTGACGTATCCAGTGAAGTATAAGGGTCGATTGTGCTTTGTCTCACCTTGCAGGAGATCATTTGTACTTGCTGCTTTTTGCACCGAGAGGCATTCAATGCTTGATCCCTCAGTTTTCTTCTTTTCTTCCTTTGAGGAAGCACTTGATTTTTTGACCCTATAGTCCATTTCAATTTGTAGGACCTGTGGGGCATGTTTGTCGACATCCGCATTCAGCCTTTGTAGTTCTAAAATGAGACTATCACGAGTTTGTGAAGACATTCATAATAAGTCAAGGATGTGAAGTCGTGCAGGTATGTGTTTGAGGTGCTCAATCAAGTCGTACTTGAAAGCCTCCTTCGGTCCTGCATTTTCATTATTGTTGCCACTTGGGCCGTTTACATAAGAAAAAAAAGATTGGTTATAATTTTTGTGGTAATCCCGGCCAGAGCGGGTACCTTTACCAACTTCAAAAGCTTTTAGAGAAGGGTCTTCTTTTGGAAGATCATTATCGGGATCAAGGGGTTGATCCTTGTCATTTGTTGAAGACGTCTCTGTAGCAGTGTTGCCGTCTTCAGTGATTGTGTTTCACGGAGCATTTTCCGGGAACAAGTCCTGAACAGCATGCAGTAACTTCTCTTCTTTGTTGAGTAACTTATTGGTCCAAACATCGTGTATGAGATCGGGTATTTGGGACCAGTTGACCGAATTTTCTTTGAAAAGGAATTCATTGGCTGGAGCTTCTTTAAGATGATCAAACAGAAGAGTTGTGAGCTCTGATGTCACAGTTTCAGGGGATGAAGGCTGAGAAAATGATATCTCAGTAGAAGTCACCTGAGAAGATGTAGCTTTGGAAGATATACTACTAGTTGAAGAGTACGTGTCTTCGGCAAATGAAGCTTCAGAGGCACTATCATCTTGAGCTATCACATTGCGGGTTATCCCGATAGGAGATGCCCCCAGCATAGACTGTTAGGAGTCGGACTCATCCTCGGATGTAAGAGGATCATCGATCCAGTGGTTTTCTCCAATTTCAAGAGTTGCAAGGGGAAGTTCCTGTTGATTTTCAGGGACTTCTGGTTCTGGATTTTGATTGTGACAAAGGTCATTGATGCGATCTTTCTCCTACTCTATGGTAAGATGTTGCAAGATTTTTGCATATTCTTCAAGATCAAGCATAGGAGCCAAATCTTCTTCGTCATCTGCTCCTTGTGGTTCATCAATGTCAGGTTCCACTAGAGCGCTTGCTTGTGCTAGATCAACAGCATTTTCTTGAACAACCTCTTGGTCTTCTTCATCATCGGACTAGGATCCTTGTGGCTGTAATGGATTTACCAGATTACTCGCATAAGATGAGACTCGAGAATCCATTCCTCATCGGAGAGGTATTCTCCTATTTCGAGGGACTCCTCCCATTCATTGATATCACTAGTAGTATCACCGGACTCATATCCATCTATGGAGAATCCAATTACCGAGTTACAGGAGTATGATGCCCCCTGCGTAGATTCATTTCTATAATGAGGTGGCATGAAATCATCAAGGGTGAATTTTCTTACCGCCTTTGAAGCCTTAGGAAGGGATTCTTCTGTTGCCCCTAGTGAAGCAGTAAAAGAGGTTTCTGCCTTTTCTTGGACTTCTAGTTTTGGTTGTGACTTCTGCTGCTGTTTGAGCTTGCGGAGTTGTCTCTTGGCTTGCTTTCGCTGTTGAGCGGTTGGCTTGGTTTTGACGATCTCCCAATTTTCATCTTCTAGGAGATAAGGATGCACCTATATGGGTTGTCGATCTAGTGTTGGATAGGGAACCAACTCTTGGGACGTTTGAGCCATTTTTATCACTTTGAATGAAATAGTGATTTTCTCCTTCGGTGACTTTGAAGTTTGCCCACATGACACCATGTTAACGGAGGTAGACCCACAGTTTTTGTCAAAGGTGATGACTCCGTTTTTCCACATCTCGTTGATCTTCTCCCTCGCAACGAAGCATTGATTAAGAGGATGTGAGACCATCTGGTGGTATGGACAATATCAAGGATCGTCGGTTTTGCCAACATCTCCCGGTCTTTTGTGCTCATACAAAATGAGTTTGTCATTTGCTAAAAGGGCCTCAAAGATTTCTTCAACATCTTTATCGAATGGGTATTTCTTCTTTACTCGTTCTTTGAAGGCATCAGAGAGTTCGAGTTTATTACCTGCAGCTTTGTTTTCAGCTTTCTTTGGCTGCTAAGGAGCTGACTTGGTTTGCATATTAAAAACCTCATTTTTCTTTGGTTTTGAGGTTGTAATGGCAGTCGGCTCTTTCTTTGATGATTTCTGACTGTTGAGATCTTTGATCACCATTTCAGCCTCAATGGATGCCTCTAAGAGTTCTCCAAGGTTCTTTGATTTGTTGCTGATGATCATGGAGCGGATCCTTGCTCTCATGTTGTTTCGGCAGCTGTTGACTAGCAACGCTTATGGCAGTACATCTGAGCACTTGTACGCCATCGCCTTCCACTTATGAATGAAGTCGTATGTTGACTCATTCGCTCCTTGTTTTAGGCTGAAGAGCTGAGCCATAGTAACAGGGTGATCCTCACCTTTGAAGTGGGTTAGGAAGCGTGTCTCCAGCATGGCCTAGTTTTGAATGGAGTCCTCCGGCAGAGTGGAGTACCAATCAAAGGCCGTACCTTTTAGGGTACTTGCAAAGAAACAGATCTTGGGGTCATCTTGATCTGCGATAGCTCCCATCAGGATCTTGAAGTGGATGACATGTTGTCTGGCTGAACCTTTCCTCGTATATGTTTGGAGAGTAGGTTGTTTAAATTTTACAGGGAACGGAATCGAGTCTATCTATAAGAGATATGGTGGCTTGATCCCGTGTTCCTTCAATGTATCCTCTTCTTTTGCTTTGGCGAGGATATCGTCAACGTCTTTTTTGGTAAGGGTACGTGACTCATTGTTTTCCGCATTAACCTCGTCATCTTGATGATTCAGAAGGGCTTGATTATTTTCTTGCCGCTAAAAAGCAAGAAGAAAATTTTCCATGAGAGTTTCGATCCTCTACTGACCTTGCTTTAATTATTGGATGCGTGCGATCGTCTCATCAGGAGGTGGGTTGTGAGGTGGCTTAGAACTTGTAGCCAGGACATTCATCCCTCGGGATTCGAACGAAGAAATCGTCCTGATGACTGAGCTGGGGCTCATTCTTCTGGTAGAAGAGCTTGAGGAAGGGTTACTCCGATGTCCTTGGTTTGAAGGAGTAGAGAACTCTTCCTAATGTCTTCGTGTCCGGGAGACGCTGCGAGTCACCGGACGTCTGACATGAATTTTGGTTGCTGACTTCTGGCGTCTTCTGGTTTTGCCAACCATATGGACAGCAACAACTTGGTCGGGTCTTTCTTTTTCGACCCATTTTTTAGAGACCTGGAGGGTGGGATGCTGGATTCTTTGCTTCTATAGCCTCTTTTTTCGATATGTCGTGCGACAATGTATACGACGAGCAATTTGAGCTTCGGTGAGCTCTGACTAGGCTTTGGTGATAAAGGACGTAGTCCCTCGTGCGCAGCAACCAAGCTTGTCTTCTTTGAAGCTAGGCATGGACAGGATCCAGACGCAGTCCTTTGCCTGTCGCAGTGAGGTTTTGAATTTTGTAAGTTCGGCCCCTGTTGAAATGAAGGGTCGACTCGCAGGAGTGCAAGCTTCAACTGGTTTTTACGGAGGCCTTACGATGCATGATTTGACTTTGGGCTTGTAAGAGCAAGCCGGCTCATGCTGGGTTGATTTGATTGTTTGACGGAGGGTAGGTTTCTCTTATTTCATGTAAGAAAGATGGTAGAACTGGTTTCCTTGAGAGAGGCCAGGTACGCTGGCTTTGTAGATGTTCAGGACCTCCTTTGTTTTGGTGAAGGCCTCAGGGACCAGGTCTTGTGGCAAACTTGGTTTCTTGTAGGTTGAGGCTTCATAGGAGTGCCACGGGCTTTAGGCTTCTTTGTGTTCGCCCTTGGTGCCAAATTTTCAAAAAATCTGTCTCTAGAAACTGGATTTATCAATAGTCATTACTCTTGGAGAATGGCTTGTTCAAGGAGAGCCTGTAATACAAATTTTCTCTAAAGCTTATTCTACTACACCCAAGCTATGCTTGAAGCCAATGAAGGTCCAACGAAGGCTAAGCCCATTTTGGAAGGGGCCATTTTCCTGTTTTGGATGTGGGGGCTGGGGGTGGCTTTGTTGAGGTTAAGTATTCTGAATAAAGCTAGAGGGGATTCACCAGTTAAAAAAGTTAAAAGGTGACAAGCTGAAAGCAGGAATTCAATTTTCTTTTTGATGTCATTGTTATTGCTTAGCCATTTAGGTCCTTAGGAGATACTTACTAATGACAATCAACCTATACTTGAGACATTGTGAAATCACAATGGTAAAGCCTATACGAACTTTCTTATTCATAGTTTTGGTCATTTCAATTTTCTATAAGTACAAATACTAAATCAATCAATTTCTATATTTTAGTAAGTAATTTAAATACACTCTTCCACAAATTTAAAAGAAGCATATCTTCTCCGCTCTTGCACATGCTTAAAAACTAAAACAATACTTAATAACCCAACTCCTCAGGCTGAACAGTGCCAAAACTTCAATTAGAAAAACTATAACTACAAAATCCAACAAAAACATAGAGACAAATATTATACAAACTTTTAGGGCATATGGATGCTATATATTGATGTTATTTACTTTTTAAGTATACTTTATGTTGTACATAATGGATGCTGATCTATTAAAGCATCACACTTGGCATAACATAGGTAAGAAAATTGGTGAGGGGAATGATGGAAAGATCTACTCCTTAGGCACAAACACCAATAATAATAATAATAATAAATCAGTCCTATAAATCAATGAATGTATTCCAAAGAACTAGTGAATGTTGTTGGTACCGTGAGTTGCTACCTTTGAACTTGAATATGATCCATCCAAGCCACGCAAATTTTGCGCTCATCCAACTATTAGTCACTCTTGGATTAAATGATGCTTCTCTAAAATGATTAAACTCGAGGGTGATCAATGAAAGGATTTGGATGATCTAATAGAGTCGATATTTCAACTTAGGTTTCATTCAAATATGTTGATCCCTCACTCCCTCATAATTGGCATGCTTACGAGAGGTGACCTTTTTTTTTTTTTTTATAACTCAGGGTATGTCCTGCCCAGCCCAGTCTAGGAGCGTTTGGCCCTGGGCCCAAGGGACACTCAATTCTAAACATGTGAGAACTAAGTAGCATCACACTAGGAGATAGGCTGTTTGTTATTTTAGGTAGATTCCATGGAGCAGCTGTTTAACCATTTAACATTTATGTTGAGGTATATTGCTGCATTTCTAATATTTAAACCAATAGTATAAATGAGTCTTCTTTTATGGTACCAAGTAACAATTATCCACTTGTAGGTGCCCAATGAGATTTTTTTTTTATGCAACATGTGTTATGTTTGGCTTGTTTGATACTGTGAAGGCTCTATTTAGTGAAGTGAGAGGAAAACTGGAAACACAAGATATTGATCTTATTATGAATTAAAGACTTCTAAGATAAATATGTTATCTTATTATGAATTAAAGACTTCTAAGATAAATAACATATTTATCTTCATTGGAAAACAGAATTGAAGTAGGCCCAATGAGCTGGACCTCATAAACACATTCAATCTATTCAATATTGGTGAGCAAATTCTATTTCTAATTTCTAATTTCTAATTACTTGTGATTAAGTCAGATATGGACAGGAGTTGGATATTACATTATCAGAACCGATTTAATGCGGAGTACATAGCTGGGGTGATCTCATTTATTGATTTTGCACAGGCAAATTCGGGCGGGGCAGTGTTGATTAACTGTCCGCGTAACGATTGATGTAACCATCGAAAGCAAGACTATGTAACCGTGAGAATCATTTGCACATTCATGGAATGATGGTCTCATACCTACGGTGGATATATCACGGGGAACCTATAGTTCAACCTGATGATTCGGATGAGAGTGATGATGAATCAGAAGAGAATCAGAATGAATACGATGAGTTGATAGAGGACCATCGTAGGGGAACTTACTTGGAGGAAGATACTCAAGAGAGGGATGACGTGCATGATTTTGAAAATTTGTTGAAGGCTTCACAGTGTGGCCTGTACCCAGGATGCAAAAGCTCAGATACTCTGTTATCGTTTGTCATCAAAATATTGTATGTGAAGGTAGTGTTAAGGATTTTGTATCTTGCAATTTGATGGATGCATTATTCATTTTATTCATCATTTGAATTCTCTCACATGCATTGTTTTAGAAAAGCTTGAAATCTTGATTTATACATGCATTGTTTTAAATCTTGTACACCTTATGATTTATGCATGTTTTGGTTTTAAACATTGGATGCATTTTTTAGTTTTAAAAGGATTTTATAAATCAAGCTAGCCATTTGTTTTAACTTTCAAATCTATTTAGGCTTTTTATGATTCATGATTTTAAAAGCTCTTAGATTGGTTTAAATCATGTTTCCATGCTTGGTTTGATGGCCCAAAAATCCCCTCTTGAAAATACTTTGAAATATGCAAAAATTGGGATTTTTGTCTTAGGCTGTCGGTCAACCGACAAGCTAGGTGTCGGCTAACCGACATGTGAGCCGAGGTCAACCGATGGATCTGTCGGTCCGAATTCCAGAGAGCTAAAATTTCAAATCATCTCTGTCGGTCATCGCGTCGGTTCATGTCGGTCAACCGACAGTTTATAAAAATCCAGACCGAGAGCTTGTCGGTTCAAAATCCAGAGAGCATCATTTTATTCATCTTTGTGCTGTCGGTTCGGTTGTCGGTCCGATGTCGGTCGACCGATAATGGCGGTCAACCGACAATGACAATTTGGTCAGAAAAATTTGAAAATATGACCGTTGGCTTGTGACCGTTGGGGTGTCGGTTAACCGACCCCTGGATGTCGGCTGACCGACAGGTAGCCGTTGAGCAACTTTTTCTATAAAAAGAAGCTCATTCCTTAGCCCCAAGTGATGATCTTTGGAGCCCTTCTTGAGGTATTTTAAGGGAAAAGAAAGGGGATCAAGCTAAGGAAGGCTAAGGGTCATTAAGGAAAGCTAAAGCTTGGATTAATGAAGTTAAACCACCAAGTAAGCTTTGCCTTTTTATAATCATTGTTTTATGCTTTGTTTAATCTTTGGTAAATGATTTTAGCATATAAACTATGATGTGTTGAATCCTCTACTTCTTTAATCTTTGATTTAAGTCATTGGATTCTTCACCTTGATTTCAAAACAAGTTTGCTTTAAAAACTTTAATACATGTTCTTGGCAAAACCTTGGATTTGTTTGATAACATGTTTTGTTGAACTTGTTTGAATCATCCATGTTGTTTTCACAATCCTAAACCTTTGTTGCACTAGTTTTTGAAAACAACACTTAGCATGCTCACTTGTCTAAACCCTAATTACTTACAAGTGACTTGCTTTAAACTTCAATCAAATCTTTGTATGCATTAAACCCTTGAATGCTTCTTAGCATACATTGATTGATCTTAAACTTTTAATATTGATTGAAGTTTCCACACACACACATCATGAGCATTCATCTTTGCATTTTTATAGTGTGTTGTGTGAGTTGATTTACACTTTCTTATCCGCCTAATTTAGAGGCAATTATATTGAGCTTAAATTGTATCTCTTAGAGTGTTTTGTGAAGACACCTTCTTGAGAGAAAATCTTTTATTGTAAAGGTTATTGCTTAGCCTAAGAAAAGCATTGTGTGAAGGTTATTGCTTAGCCTAGAAAAGCATCTTGTATAGGTTGTTGTTAAGCCTTGAAAAACAACATTGTAAGGTTATTGCTTATCCTTGGAAAGCATATTGTAGTGGTTATTGCTTAGCCATTTGAAAAGCATAAATAGTGGAAATCCGGTGGGGTGTGAGAACACAAGCCGGTAGTGGATGTAGGCATTGAGGCCGAACCACTATAAATGATTGTGTTATGGTGAATGCTTATGTGGTGATTGTTGTTGTTTAGCTTCCGCATTTTATTTGTTAATCATCACAAGTGACTAATTGTTTTAAAGAAGTTTAAAATTGGCATAATTGGTCATTAAGTTGTAGCTCACCCTATTCACCCCCCCCTCTAGGGTTCGGATCCTGAACTTTCAATTGGTATCAGAGAGGGTTACTCCATTTAGGGCTTAAACACCCGGAGTTGATCCTTATTAGCTAAATCCTAGAGATTAGAATCCTAGTGTTGTGTTTACATGAAAATCATTAGAATGGATTCCACTATATTAGACTTTGTAGATTCTTGTGTAGATTCTTCTAGACCATTCCTTCTTCCAACATTTGGAGATTCAAACCATGAATTTAATGAATCTAAATTTGAATCAAATGAAGAAGAAAATGATGAAAATCAAGATGACATTCAACAAGCCTATAATGATTTATGTACATTTTCCCTAGAGCTTGTTAAGAAGAATAAAAGATTAGAAGAAAAATCTAAAAGTCTAACCAAAGAATTAGTTTCTTCAAAAATTGAACTTAGAGAGAAAGAAGAATTAATAAATTGTGTAAACTCTAAGTTTATGATCTCTTTGCATAATTTATCTAATGTTCAAGATGAATTAAATGAAATTAAGATAAGTTATGATAATCTTAATAAGGAAAATTCTAAACTAAGAGATCAATTACAAAGGCAAGATAAAGACATTAACAATCTTGAATCTAAGTTAACTATCACTAAGAAAAATTTATCTAATAAGATAAAAACTCAAGAACTTGGATCCAATGTTATTAATGAACTTAAATTTGAATTAAAACTTGCCCATGAAGAACTAAACAACTTTAAGGGAATTGAAAATGAACAAACAAAAGTTAAAAATGAAAATTCAACCCTTAAAGAACAAGTCACTCAACTTGAAAGGTACAAACAAAAGTATGAGTGCAAATTTACCCATGGTGAAGAGAAATTTGAAAAGTTATTTAAATTGGGTAAATCTCAAAGAAATAGGACGGGTCTTGGATTTGATAGGAATATTTCTCATGACCCCATAGTCACCAACACATTTGTGAAAGGTGAGTCCTCATTCTCTAGCACTCATTCCTCCTTGCCCATGACTAAATGTAATTATTGTGGCATTGAAGGGCATTTTAGGTTTGAGTGCAAACTAAGGAGAAGCCATGTGTCTAAACCCATCTATGAACCTAAGAAAGTAAAATCTAACTTTATGATGGATAAGACACTAAAAATCAAGGAAGACTCCAAGAAGATTAAACAAGTTAAACCTATTAAAAAGGAGTCTCCTAAGATAGATTCTAAAAAGCTTAAACAAGTTAAAACTAATATAAAAGAATCTATCAAGAAAAAGCTTCTCAACCTACCTCCCCTAACTCAACAAATGAAAGAACTTTTGAAGAAAGTTGCAAAGTTAAATTTAAAATTCAAAAGTCAATTAAAGGGAGGAAATAAGAAGAAAAGAAATCAATCCCCTACTAAGAAAAGTCACCAACCTCAAAAGACTAATCACCAATCAAAGCTAAAATTAGTCAAATCTCATTATCATGGTGATAAGTCTAAATTGAAAATTTATCAAGTCAAATCTCCTAAAGTTGGTGAGACTTTTAAGATAGACCTCAAAGATCAACCCTCTCAAGACCTTAGGTGGATTCCCAAAGTTATATACTTAGACAGACCTTAAGGCCTTGGACCTCATTGACCAACCGAACCTTTTTAGTTAAATCATATTGTTGGTCATGACACATTTGCATTTGTTTCTTTCATAGTCACATTTATTTAAATGCAATGTTTATTTATGCTCAATTGATTTTGTCTTCATGTACCTTTCTAGTTAAATATCATGGTTTTCAAAATCATTTGATTATAATTTCATCATTATAGATTTGCTTTTTGCTCTCATTTAGTTATATCTTTTGCAATGCATTTCTATATATGATCAATTGATTATGATTTCAAAAGCTTTTATAGCTAGATTTTTTTTTAATCGATTGATATTTTCAAATTCATTTGTTTGATTGTCTTAGTTAAATTATTTTGAAAAACAAATGATTTAGATTTTCCATGGATTCTTTCTTATGGAAAGTTATTGTTTTGAAAAATCAACTTGTATGTGTTTCAAATAAGTTATATCTTTTACAATGCAAGTTGAAAAATAATTTAAGCCTCATTACTACATTCTTGATGAAAAATGAGGATTGAAAATTGATTTTCATTCTATGCTTACTAAGTTAGTATTTTGATATGAAAATTCAATTCCTTGATTTACTTGAGTTTCAATTGGTTAGATCTTTATAGTTATATTCTTCAAAATTGAATGTGTTTTTGATAAATGCATTTTTCCAATTGATATCAAGTTTGAAAAGCTTTTAAGTCAATTTGTATGAGTTTTTGTAGTTATCCTTAATTACAAATTGAAATTTGATATTAATTCACTTCATAGTTTTCTTAATCACTTGATCATGATTTTATGTTTCATTGTTGGATTTTGATTGTTGAAGTGAATTAAAGTCCTTTGGAAAATGTTCTAAGCTTTGTTAGTTATATTTTTAGTTGCATTTTCCTTTGAGTTTATTTCCTTGTGTTTATGATTGTATCTTTTAGAAGGAAATAGTTGTTATATGCTATTTGCATCATTGCTCATTTGGTTTCATTCTTTTTATGCAAATGTCATATAGTTCTATGTATGCTTGTGCTCTTTAGTTACATTAATAGATATCATACTAGAACTTTCAAATCCATCCTCTATGCTTTCTAGTAATTTTTTTTTAATGGATGGTTATGATGTTGATTCATGTGTATTTTCCTTGTGATGTCATTCTTATACATGTTTCAACTTCATAGTAGTGTTTAATCATATGAACCTCTTTGAAATCCATTCCTAGTATTTCATAGTTATATCTTTTGTTTGATGGATTTCTTAGTTGTTGAATTCATATGATTTGACACATTTGTAAATTGCATCCTCTACCAAGTTATATATATTTCTAAATGCAATTTCTCATGTTCATCAATATGCTCATTAGTTATATTATTCTAAGTGATGAATATCATTTTATGATGCTTGTTGGAATTTTGTGTTTGTCACATGCTTGCTCTTAATCATGTTTCATATTCAATTGGTAATCAATTGGTATCATTTTCAATTAGTATCAATATCCAATTGGTATCATATCTTGAGTTTGTGATAGACCTTGTGTACATTGGATTGAACTTGATAGTAATATGTTTCTGTTCCATGTCACATTCCATTAGCATCATAATGTTCATGTTTGCCTCCTCTCTTGCACTTATAGGTAAATCACATAACCACCATGTTTATGTTTTCATAATTTTGGTTAGTTAATTGTGAGGTTGGCTTCATGATTGAACTTCATTTCATTCATCTTGTGCATGATAGTTGTATTTAATGAATGTATGAAATGATCTCAAAACTTTCATAGCATATGATTTTCATAATTATATTGATTGATGCTATGTTTAATAAACCCCATCTCATCATGGATAACTCTAATTTGGATGAACCCTAATAGGTATATTCCTTAACTCCATTTTAGAGTGATTGAGTTAATACTCTTATCTTTGAATCTCAATTGATATAATTGCTTTATATATATTTCAATTGGTATCCATGATAGATTATCCTTTTGACCTTACTCTTTAATTATCCTATAGCTTTTCTGTCAATTGGTATTTTTATAATGGTAATTTGATCATATTGAGCTTTATTTTTTTTTATCTAATCCTTCTCTTGAAGTTAACCCTCAATTGGTTAAAACCATCTTCTTCTTGAACCAAATTGTTAAATCTTTGTCAAAGTTTGACAAATGGAGATAATGGATTGAGGGGGAGTAAATCTTCATAGGAAGTATTAGTTATGATCAAATTCACTCTTATATTGGCTCTATACCCTTAGACAACACCCATACATGAAAACCTGTTATGTATTTCATTTTCGAATTCTTTTGTTAACAGGTGCTACTAAAAGGTATTTTCCTTATTTCATGTGTGTAGGTACCTTTGCAATTTAATGTCAAAGGGGGAGAATATTCTAGATGTCAAAGAGGGAGAATATAGCTAAGGGAAGAGATGTGCAATTCAATGTCAAAGGGGGAGAGACATTGTATTATCCTCCAAAGAGGAAGTGAATGCATATATTGCCAAAACCCAAGAGGCCATGGTCAAAGGGGGAGAGATGAAAGAAGTAGAAGATGCTTGGCCAAAGAAAGGAAGATGAAGAGAAAGCTTGAGGATGATCAAGCTCCAAGCATCAAGGAGAATGAAGGAAAAGACCAAGGACCCAAGCCAAGTGAAGAAGCATCCAAGAAGATTTCAAGCCTTGTCCAGCCAAGGAGAAGCTGAAGACTTTATGTGAAGATTCAGTATTGAGTAAGAGAAGGTTTGCCATCAAATTGCAAAGGGGGAGATTGTTAAGGATTTTGTATCTTGCAATTTGATGGATGCATTATTCATTTTATTCATCATTTGAATTCTCTCACATGCATTGTTTTAGAAAAGCTTGAAATCTTGATTTATACATGCATTGTTTTAAATCTTGTACACCTTATGATTTATGCATGTTTTGGTTTTAAACATTGGATGCATTTTTTAGTTTTAAAAGGATTTTATAAATCAAGCTAGCCATTTGTTTTAACTTTCAAATCTATTTAGGCTTTTTATGATTCATGATTTTAAAAGCTCTTAGATTGGTTTAAATCATGTTTCCATGCTTGGTTTGATGGCCCAAAAATCCCCTCTTGAAAATACTTTGAAATATGCAAAAATTGGGATTTTTGTCTTAGGCTGTCGGTCAACCGACAAGCTAGGTGTCGGCTAACCGACATGTGAGCCGAGGTCAACCGATGGATCTGTCGGTCCGAATTCCAGAGAGCTAAAATTTCAAATCATCTCTGTCGGTCATCGCGTCGGTTCATGTCGGTCAACCGACAGTTTATAAAAATCCAGACCGAGAGCTTGTCGGTTCAAAATCCAGAGAGCATCATTTTATTCATCTTTGTGCTGTCGGTTCGGTTGTCGGTCCGATGTCGGTCGACCGATAATGGCGGTCAACCGACAATGACAATTTGGTCAGAAAAATTTGAAAATATGACCGTTGGCTTGTGACCGTTGGGGTGTCGGTTAACCGACCCCTGGATGTCGGCTGACCGACAGGTAGCCGTTGAGCAACTTTTTCTATAAAAAGAAGCTCATTCCTTAGCCCCAAGTGATGATCTTTGGAGCCCTTCTTGAGGTATTTTAAGGGAAAAGAAAGGGGATCAAGCTAAGGAAGGCTAAGGGTCATTAAGGAAAGCTAAAGCTTGGATTAATGAAGTTAAACCACCAAGTAAGCTTTGCCTTTTTATAATCATTGTTTTATGCTTTGTTTAATCTTTGGTAAATGATTTTAGCATATAAACTATGATGTGTTGAATCCTCTACTTCTTTAATCTTTGATTTAAGTCATTGGATTCTTCACCTTGATTTCAAAACAAGTTTGCTTTAAAAACTTTAATACATGTTCTTGGCAAAACCTTGGATTTGTTTGATAACATGTTTTGTTGAACTTGTTTGAATCATCCATGTTGTTTTCACAATCCTAAACCTTTGTTGCACTAGTTTTTGAAAACAACACTTAGCATGCTCACTTGTCTAAACCCTAATTACTTACAAGTGACTTGCTTTAAACTTCAATCAAATCTTTGTATGCATTAAACCCTTGAATGCTTCTTAGCATACATTGATTGATCTTAAACTTTTAATATTGATTGAAGTTTCCACACACACACATCATGAGCATTCATCTTTGCATTTTTATAGTGTGTTGTGTGAGTTGATTTACACTTTCTTATCCGCCTAATTTAGAGGCAATTATATTGAGCTTAAATTGTATCTCTTAGAGTGTTTTGTGAAGACACCTTCTTGAGAGAAAATCTTTTATTGTAAAGGTTATTGCTTAGCCTAAGAAAAGCATTGTGTGAAGGTTATTGCTTAGCCTAGAAAAGCATCTTGTATAGGTTGTTGTTAAGCCTTGAAAAACAACATTGTAAGGTTATTGCTTATCCTTGGAAAGCATATTGTAGTGGTTATTGCTTAGCCATTTGAAAAGCATAAATAGTGGAAATCCGGTGGGGTGTGAGAACACAAGCCGGTAGTGGATGTAGGCATTGAGGCCGAACCACTATAAATGATTGTGTTATGGTGAATGCTTATGTGGTGATTGTTGTTGTTTAGCTTCCGCATTTTATTTGTTAATCATCACAAGTGACTAATTGTTTTAAAGAAGTTTAAAATTGGCATAATTGGTCATTAAGTTGTAGCTCACCCTATTCACCCCCCCCCCCTCTAGGGTTCGGATCCTGAACTTTCAGGTAGAAAGTGGGTGTAACAACAAGTCATTTGACAAGGTCCTGCAGATTTTTAAGGACTTCTTACCTGAAGGTCATGTGGTGCCGGCCTCAGTTTACGAGGCGAAGAAATTATTACGTGACTTGGGCATGGGATACAACAATTAATTACTGAAGAAACAGATCTGAGAGTACTCTTTCATCCTTGGAAGCAACACTATCAGGGTCCCCCCTTTGGCAGTGCCCAGTCTATTTTGAGCCCCCCTTTAGAAATCAGGGCCCCATCTCATTTGTAATCACCTAAGAAAGGAACAGAGTCTTTCCCCTTTTGTAATTATTTAGATCTCCATCTCATGTATGCCATCTGACAACTTTTTATTTGCTTAATAGGACTTGAACCAATGGATATAGCTCCAAGCTCACCAACTGTCACTTGTGAGATACCTAGTTCTGATGTAAAAGTTTTGGAACGACATGCTCTTGAGGTATGAAAGTATAATAATCCAAGAATTCTTTTTGGCTTTTCAGCTATCTAATGATAGATTGGAAATAACTGTCATAATATGGTGTTTTCCTATCCACAGGTTTTTGCTTGTTCATGGAGTCCAGCAGGCTCCCTTCTAGCGACGGGGTGGGTACCATTCTGGCTTATTTGATGCTTTAGTTGGGAGATTTTTTTTGGATTGCATGACAGATGCTTTTGTTAAACTAGTTGTCTGACAGATGCTATTTTTGTATTGCATGACATTGGATTTTCCAACACTTAGGCTCGAAAACGGCCCGCCGGAGGTCCGGAATGGGAACCGGCCCCCGGAAAAATTGGGAACCGGCACGAACACCTCGTTGGAGGGTAGAGTGACTTGTAGGAACTGACGGTTCTATAATAGGACTCCCGGTTAGAGAATTAGAAGTGAAAATCGACGATTTTCCAACACTGATGCTGTGTTTCGGAAGGGAGGAGGGGAGGGAAGGGGAGGGAAAATTTGAGACCATTTTACCCTTACCCCTCTTTCTCCCTTACTTTCCCTCCATTTGGACATTCAAGGGCAATATTGTAATTGCCTCCCATTTCCCCTCTTTCTCCCTCACTTTCCCCCCATTTTTGGGGGGAAAATTTTTGTCACTAAAAGACAAAAATTTCCCCCCCTTCCCCCTCCCCCCATTTTCCTCCCCCCCTTCCCAAACACACTCCCTTCTTTTCTTCCCCCCACTTTCCCCCTCCTTTTTTTCCTTCCCCCCCCTTTTCCTGCCTTCCCAAACAGGCTGTTAGGTTCGAAAACGGCCCACCAGGGGTGCGGAACGGGAACTGGCCCTAGGAAAAATTAGGAACTAGCACGAGCACCTCGCTCGAGGGTAGAGTGACCTGTAGGAACTGACGATTCACAGATAGGACTCCCGGTTAGAGAATTAGAGGCGTAAACATCGGATTTTCCAACACTTGGGCTCGAAAACGGCCCGCTGGGGGTCCGGAATAGGAACCAGCCTTCGCAAAAATCGGGAACCAGCACGAGCACCTTGTTAGAGGGTAGAGTGACTTGTGGGAACTGATGGTTCGCAGATAGGACTCTCGATTAGAGATTTAGAGGCGGAAATGTCGGATTTTCCTAACACTTAGGCTCGAAAACGGCCCAACGGGGGTCCGGAATGGGAAACGGCCTCCGGAAAAATCGGGAACAGGCATGAGCACCTCGCTGAGTGTAGAGTGACTTGTAGGAACTGACGGTTTGCAAATATGACTCCCGGTTAGAGAATTAGAGGCGTAAACATCGGTTTTCCAACACTTAGGCTCGAAAACGGCCCGCCGGGGGTTCGGAATGGGAACCGGCCCCCGGAAAGATCGAGAAGCGGCACGAACACCTCACTTGAGGGTAGAGTGACTTGTGGGAACCGACGGTTCGCAGATAGGACTCCCGATTAGAGATTTAGAGGCATAAACATCGAATTTTCTAATACTTAGGCTCGAAAACGGCCCGCTAGGGGTTCGGAATGGGAACCGACCCCTGAAAAAAGTGAGAACCAGGACGAGCACCTCGCTCGAGGGTAGAGTGACTTGTGGGAACTGACGGTTCGCAAATAGGACTCCCAGTTAGAGATTTAGAGGCGAAAACGTCGGATTTTCCTAACACTTATGATGTGTTTGGGAAGGGAGGAGGGGAGGGGAGGGGAGGGAAAATTTGAGGGGGAAGGAAAATGAAGGGGAGGGGAGGGAAAATTAATTTTCCCTCCTCTTGTTTGGGCAGTGAAAAAGTAGGGGAAGGAAAGAGAAAAGGTATATTTTTCTTTGTTTGTGAGGTAGGAAAAAAAAAGACCATTTTACCCTTACCCCTCTTTCTCCCTCACTTTCTCCCCATTTGAACATAAAGGGGCAATATTGTACTTTCCTCCCCTTTCCCCTCTTTCTCCCTCACTTTCCCCCCATTTTTGGGGGGAAAATTTTTGTCACTAAAAGACAAAAATTTTCCCCCCTTCCCAAACACACTCCCCTCTTTCCTCTCCCCACCCCTCCCCCCCCCCCCCCCCCCCCCCCCCCCGCCTTTTCCCCTCCTTTTTTTCTTTCCCCCTTTTTCTTGCCTTCCCAAACAGGCTGTTAGGCTCAAAAACGGCCCGCCGGGAGTCCGGAACGAGAAACCGCCCCCGGAATAATCGGGAACCGGCATGAGCACCTCGCTGGAGGGTAGAGTGACTTGTAGAAACTGACGGTTCGCAGATAGGACTCCCGGTTAAAGATTTAGAGGCGAAAACGTCGGATTTTCCTAACACTTAGGCTCGAAAACGGCCCGCCGAGGGTCCGGAACGGGAAACGGCCCCCGAAAAAATCAGGAACCGGCACGAGCACCTCGCTCGAGAGTAGAGTGACTTGTAGGAATTTACAGTTTGCAAATAGGACTCCCGCTTATAAAATTAGAGGCGTAAACATCGGATTTTCCTAACACTTAGGCTCAAAAACGGCCCGCCGGGGGTCCGGAACGGGAAACGGCCCCTGAAAAAATCGGGAACCGATACAAGCACCTAGCTGGAGAGTAAAGTGACTTGTAGGAAATGACGGTTCGCAGATAGGACTTCCGGTTAGAGAATTAGAGGCGTAAACATCGGATTTTCCTAACACTTAGGCTCGAAAACGGCCTGCCAGGGGTCCGGAACGGGAAACGGCCCCTGAAAAAATTGGGAACCGATACGAGCACCTAGCTGGAGAGTAAAGTGACTTGTAGGAAATGACGGTTCGCAGATAGGACTTCCGGTTAGAGAATTAGAGGCGTAAGCATCGGATTTTCCAACACTTAGGCTCGAAAACGGCCCGCTGGGGGTCCGGAATGGGAACCAGCCTTCGCAAAAATCGGGAACCGGCACGAGAACCTCGCTGGAGGGTAGAGTGACCTGTAGGAACTGACGGTTCACTGATAGGACTCCCGGTTAGATAATTAGAAGCGAAAATCAACAATTTTCCGACACTTTGGCTCGAAAACGGCCCAACGGGGGTCCGGAATGGGAAACGGCCTCCCGAAAAATCGGAACCTGACATGAGCACCTCGCAGGAGGGTAGAGTGACTTATAGGAACTTACGGTTCACAGATAGGACTCCCAGTTAGAGATTTAGAGGCGAAAACATCGTATTTTCCTAACACTTTGGTTCGAAAACGGCCCGCAGGGGGTCTGGAACGGGAAAGAGCCCCCGGAAAAATCGGGAACCGACACGAGCACCTCACTTGAGGGTAGAGTGACTTGTGGGAACCGACGGTTCGCAGATAGGACTCCCGGTTAGAGATTTAAAGGCGTAAACATCGAATTTTCTAACACTTAGGCTCGAAAACGGCCCGCTAGGGGTTCGGAATGGGAACCGACCCCTGAAAAAAGTGGGAACCAGGACGAGCACCTCGCTCGAGGGTAGAGTGACTTGTGGGAACTGACGGTTCGCAAATAGGACTCCCAGTTAGAGATTTAGAGGCGAAAACGTCGGATTTTCCTAACACTTATGATGTGTTTGGGAAGGGAGGAGGGGAGGGGAGGGGAGGGAAAATTTGAGGGGGAAGGAAAATGAAGGGGAGGGGAGGAAAAATTAATTTTCCCTCCTCTTGTTTGGGAAGTGAAAAAGTAGGGGAAGGAAAGAGAAAATGTATAATTTTCTTTGTTTGTGAGGTAGGAAAACAAAGACCATTTTACCCTTACCCCTCTTTCTCCCTCACTTTCCCCCCATTTGGACATAAAAGGGCAATATTGTACTTTCCTCCCCTTTCCCCTCTTTCTCCCTCACTTTCCCCCCATTTTTGGGCGGAAAATTTTTGTCACTAAAAGACAAAATTTCTCCACCCTTCCCCCTCCCCCCTTCCCAAACACACTCCCCTCTTTCCTCTCCCCCCTCCCCCCGCCTTTCCCCTCCTTTTTTTCTTTCCCCCTTTTTCTTGCCTTCCCAAACAAGCTGTTAGGCTCAAAAACGTCCCGCCGGGAGTCCGGAACGAGAAACCGCCCCCGGAATAATCGGGAACCGGCACGAGCACCTCGCTGGAGGGTAGAGTGACTTGTAGAAACTGACAGTTCGCAGATAGGACTCCCGGTTAAAGATTTAGATGCGAAAACGTCGGATTTTCCTAACACTTAGGCTCGAAAACGGCCCGCCGAGGGGGTCCGGAACGGGAAACGACCCCCGGAAAAATCAGGAACCGGCACGAGCACCTCGTTCAAGAGTAGAGTGACTTGTAGGAACTGACAGTTTGCAAATAGGACTCCCGCTTATAAAATTAGAGGCGTAAACATCGGATTTTCCTAACACTTAGGCTCGAAAACGGCCCGCCGGGGGTCCGGAACGGGAAACGACCCCTGAAAAAATCGGGAACCGATACGAGCACCTAGCTGGAGAGTAAAGTGACTTGTAGGAAATGACGGTTCGCAGATAGGACTTTCGGTTAGAGAATTAGAGGCGTAAGCATCGGATTTTCCAACACTTAGGCTCGAAAACGGCCCGCCGGGGGTTCGGAATAGGAACCGGCCCCTCAAAAAATCGAAAACCGGCACAAGCACCTCGTTGGAGGGTAGAGTGACCTGTAGGAACTGATGGTTCGCTGATAGGACTCCCGGTTAGATAATTAGAAGCGAAAATCAACGATTTTCCGACACTTAGGCTCGAAAACGGCCCGCCGGGAATCCGAATGGGAACCGGCCCCCGGAAAAATCGGAACCTGGTACGAGCACCTCGCAGGAGGGTAGAGTGACTTATAGGAACTTACGGTTCACAGATAGGACTCCCGGTTAGAGATTTAGAGGCGAAAACATCGTATTTTCCTAACACTTTGGTTCGAAAACGGCCCGCAGGGGGTCTGGAACGAGAAAGGGCCCCCGGAAAAATCGGGAACCGACACGAGCACCTCGCTCGAGTCGAAATTAACTTGCAAGAACTGACGGCTCTTAAATCGGACTCCCGGTTAACGAATTAGACTTAAAAACGTTGGATTCTTAACACTTAATCTTGAAAATAGGCTGTTGGAGGTTGAAAACGGAAATTGACCATCGGACAGCCCAGAAACCAGCACAGGTACCTTGTTCAAGGCCAAAGTAACTTATTGGAATTTACGGTTAGTAAATCGGACTTCTGGTTATCGAATTAGACACAAAAACAACCCGAAAAACTTAGGAAAAGATATTTATATATATACATCTTTATCTTTCATTTATAATTTAATTCGTTGAAAAGATTCTAATTAATGTTGTTTTTTTTTTTTCATTGCAGATTGATTGACGCTTTGCGGTCGGTTACAGGCTTTTGAGGGTGTTTTATTCTTTTTTGTTTATTTGTATATGTATATTGGATTTTTTTTTGACTCTATCATTGTTTATTATAATATTTGGTTAATGAGATGAATGATTAGATGAAAAATGGCGATGATTGTTCGTTAATTTAGCACCTTTTGTTTTAAAGCATTTTTTATATTGAATATATGTACATGAATAGGTTTACTTCTGATACAGGTGTATAAACAGCTTTAAGGAAAATTATATTAAAAAAACAAATATGGTATTTAAAAAAAAAAAAAAAAAACAAAATCATTTTTACCGACGTTTTATTTTCGTCAGTAAAAGTGATTTTATTTTTTTATTTTTCTTTTTTTACTTTACCGACGAAAATAAAACGTTAGTAAAAGTGGTTTTATTTCTTTTATTTTTTTCCTTTTATTTTACCGACCAAAAAAACGTCGGTAAACGTGGTTTTATTTTTTGATTTTTTATTTTTAATTTTTTATTTTACTGATGAAATAAACCGTCGGTAAAAGTCATTTTGTTTTTGTTAATTGTTCTTTTTTTTGCCGACGTTTTATTTTCGTCGGCAAAAGTTGTACATTTTTTATTTTTTATTTTTTATTTTGCCGACGTATTGAAAACATCGGTAAAATTCAAAAAATCGTCGGTAAAAATCCAATTTTCGCCGATGGAAAAATATTTCGTCGGTAAAATATTTTGCTGACATCACGAATTGATTTTCGTCGGTAAAGATTTTTACCGACGTTTTATTGACTTTTGGCGACAAAAAATTTTGTTGCTAAAAGTGCAGTTTGTTGTAGTGAGTCTCCACAGCTAGATCGGAATTAAGTGTTTAAGCTGCCTAGCCCTTGTTTTGCAGTAAAATATATATGAATGAATATAGACTTTCTTTCTTCTTTTATTACAAATTTACCTTCTAGCAAAAACTATATATATGAATGAATATATAACATTGTGGAATTGAGTGTTTAGGTCCTCAGCTATTGCAAATCCAATAGCAGCTTAGTGATGTGGTGCCTCCCTTCCTCATAAGCAACCAAGGATCCCTGGTAGGCCTATCAATCTGGCCTTGACCAGTGTAAAGTCCCTGAACTTTAGGTGTGTAATTCATATAATCAATTACATTGTTATTTAATTTAGCTCATTTAAAAGCCAAATAGGACCGGTTAACTGTTAGGATCGTGTGTGAAGTTTCGTCAATTTTTGAGTTCGTTTGGGCATAGTAGGGGGTAGTTCGCAGTTTTCAAAAAGTCCCGAGGGATTTTTCATAATCTCAGTCTTTTTAGATTTTAGCATCGTTGGGTAGATGTTATAATTTCTTAAACTTTATTCTTCTGCATGATTTTGAGCCAAACCCTCGAAAACCATCAAATATCGAGCCGAAGATCAATTGACTTAATTTGGACCTAAATGAAAATATTTCATATATCACCTTTCTACAATTTGACTCAAACTTTTTCTTAGATTCACTTATCTTCTATAACCGTCTATATCTCTCTGTTTTTCTTTCTTTTTCATTTCTCTTCATCACATTATATTGTCAAATGGATCATTAGGCCTTCATCACCACTATCCATCACCTCCACATGTGCCCAAGCTTCCTTTCCATACCAGTTTCTTGGTTTTCCCCCATCTCCTCTCTCCTAGGTAAGCCTTTCTTTGGATTATGATTAGATTAATTTGGGTTTTCTTCAAAGAAAATGCTATAGATGGGCTTATTAGCCTCTTTGCACTTGATTAGTTTAGTGATTTGAGTTTCTTTGATTCTATTCATAGGCTTTGGGATTTCTTGAGCTTAGGTTTGGTGTTTTTGGAGTTTCTCCCAACCAAGGCAAGTGGATATACTTGGATTGAAAATGATATGCATGTTTTAATTGGAATTACAGCTTTGATATACTTAATTTGTTATTTTGAACTCAATTGATGAATTTGATTATAGATATGATAGATTTGGTTTAATTGAGTTAATGGGTTTGATGGATGGATATGTGGAGGAGGCTTATGATGAATGGAGAGGGCTTGGCCCTATGTTTTATATGTATCAGGTGTGCAAAGGAAAAAGGATTTGAATCCCTGAATCTAAAGCTCAAAATAGAGCTCCGAACTGAATTTTTGGGAAGCTACGGCTGGACGTAGGTCCTTTACGGCTAGTCATAACCCCCAAATAGAACCTATTTGATTATGTCTAATTGTCAAACTGTAGTATCGTGATTTCAGATTTATTCTATGGTCGGTTGTATGGCCGTACAGTTCATAGTATAACAAATCAGGTTATGTTGTGGTATTGCACATGGATCTTTTCCTTATGAGAGGGCCTTTCACACCTTTAAATGGAACTATCATTCTCCCTTTGATTTTCTCGAGTGTCGGAACTTGGTGGCCTTGATCTATGGATTTGAGAAGACTATTGTTTCCGTTTGAAATTTATATAGATTCTGAAATATGAAATTTTAAGCAATGATTATGGATTATGGATCTTTGAGTAATAGTCAATCCCTTCGTTTTACAAATTAACATGTTTACACGAGTTAAACGAAGTCCTTCACCTTCTTTCATATGATTTTGAATCTTTTATTGGGCACCCCTAAGCTTTTTACTTTTCATTGTCTATTGAATGTGAACGACTGTGCTGCTGTGCATATCGGTATTGAATGTGAATGCGAAACGGATGTACACAGTTTATTGTTTTAAACGAAGATTGATTATCCCTAGATATGAATATGATTATATGAACTTTGACCGAACTAATCATACGATGATTATAGGAACTGATATTGTTTTGGACAGGGTTATTCTGAAGTACCTTGACTTGTTATGTCTTAGTAGTAACCCATGTGGATAGCCTTTACAGTTAGGGTACGTGGCAGGACTCTAATCACATTGATCCTTCTTTATCATATTTAATTTGTTTATATTGTTCTTTAATCGCTTTCCATTGCACACCTATTACTGTTTATATATATATATATATATATATATATATATATATATATATATACCTACCGACTACTTGTAGTCTAATGATGCCATGCTTAGTGCATAGGTACAGAGTTCATCTAAAGGAGGAATGCGGTGGCATCATTTCAGGTGGTACAGCTTGATGGCGAGTACGAGTGGTGTGTCGATGTCATTGTCGTTGTGACTAACACATGAGTTTCTTCATACTACTGGATATTTTGTATTTATTCTCTTGTTGGCCTAGGTTTTTATAGAGGCCACTAAATTAAATTATTTTTGTTATCTCTTTATAAACTTTAACTAAAGAATATATTAGATTGCATACTGTGAAAGGTCAGTATTGTACCCTTTATTAAATATGAAGTTCATTATATTCTTACGGTTAACCGAAGAAATATTCAAATCTCATAACGAACTTCAATCCTGAAGGACCATGATTGGGGGGCCACGTTGCGTAGTTTGTTATGAAAATCTTTAATTGGCCCCAAATCTCACGTTTAACCTTGTTGTTTAACAACGGGGGCATCACAAAAAGTCCCTTCAAATGAGGGCTTTTGTTTTAAGGAAAAGGCTTTAGGACTGGGTTAAGTGAGATTTTTGCAGGCCCTCAGAATTTGAGGGCGGGGCTTGCATAGTAGTAGGTCTGGCCCTACCCTTCTATTTCTCTATCTTTCTTTTTAAATACATACCAAAATGTCCCTTTTGAGGTATTTTTTGGGGTTTCATTTTGCAAAGCTTTATAATTCTTTTATTTTTTTAGAATAGGAAATAATGAATTTATAAAAAAATATGTTGCTCTTCTACCTCAAAAATGAATCCACATTTAATGATTGGCATTTGACCTTTGGATATCTTTCTGCTGTAACATCTCTTAGATTTAAAAATTAAAAGAGGAAAAAAAGTGCACCAATCTCTTATGGCCTTTTGTTGTAATTTGTACAGGTATACAGTAATATATATTGCTTGTCTGTGTGCAAGCTCATTTACGTGCGGGTTGGTCATTTCTTTTTCTTTCCATCTTCTGTTGTATGATCCATTGGTTTAAAGTGAAGCATGGGTTGAAAAGTATGTATTTCGCCACTATTTCTCCAACCCTATAAGGTGATGTTGTGCCTATATGCCTAAGAAATAAATGCCCTTTCAAAGTATTTCTATAATAATAAGATGCGTTGGGCCGGAAAAGTTGAACTATTTTTCTTTTTTTATACTGATTTTCTTTATTTCTATTTGTAGCTTCCACTTTTTATTTTTTCTTCTTTGTAATGGGGTTAATTAGAGAAGAAAGTTAAGAATGTTGGTCCCAGGCCCAATAAAGGAGGAGGGTTAATGTTCGTTTGACACACAACTGGGCCTTGCATAAACTAAGGGCAGGGTAAGTACAACCATGGGCAAGCCTGTTTAACGACCCTAATCTCCGACTATAGTGTTGATAGGGACAGACTTGGGTGAGTGTGTGTGTGTATGGGCATATGAGCATTTATCAGGAAAAGTGAAAAAAAGAAAGGTCCTCAACTGTGAAAATCATGGACCCAAACTTAGCCAAAGTTAAAAATTGATCAAAGCATTGAACCCATAGGTTTTTTTTTTTTTGTGTGTGTGTGCGTGTGCGCTTTAATTCAAGTTTATTGAGTATTTGAGTATTCGGGGATCTATTTTAATCCCTAGGTGCATCCTAGCTAGGTCAAGTATGAGCTTACATTGAGCACGAGGGGTAGCTCAATTGGTTGGCTCCCGATTTCTCAACCTACGTTGTAGGGTTTTGAGTCCCGACAATGAACAAGTTGTCTTTTTTGCTGTGTGCAGGCTTTCTTCTCGTACTAATTAGGCTGTGATCTAAATGGGGTTCCAGCACCCTCTTGGCTGGATGCCAAAAAACAGTAGTGTGAGCCTACATTAGAAAGCTTATTGGGTTCGATTTTTCATATTCCAACTTAAGCTCAAGCACAAATTTTTCATATTTGAGTTTGAGTGTCATTGGGCCAAGTTTAATTAGAAACCTTAAATGTGAGAGCCCCCACCCTATCTCTCATAGTAAGGTGAGAGATATCTCTCATAGGAGCTTCTATCATATATATACATATGAAATAAGTTTTATCTCTCACTTAAAAATCTGTTCAGTGGCTCATTTATCTAAAATTCACTTCACCTCGAATGAGCCCAACCATCAGATTGTTCGTATGTAAAAATACAATTTACTCCGTTAGAGTTAATCAGTTATTTTAGTGGTGGTAGGCCCAAACTTGAGCTTGACCTGTATAAAACCTCAACATAGTTAACCAGAGCCTAATCCAAATTGCAAATTCCCTGCCCATAGGCAATTTGGATTTAGATATTTAAGCCAGGTACCTCAATTTTCAGGGCTGGCTCTAGCATAAGGCCAATAAAGCCTTTGCTTTAGGCCTCAAAAAATAAAGCCCCAAAAAGGCCCCATAATAGCCTGCATCTTTTGAAATTCCAAAAAATCAAATTTATCAACAGCCATCCCTTTTTTTCTCCACAAAATATAAGATCCCATAATAATTCTCTCTATAGAAGATACTACCAAAATTTTTATGGGGCCTTAAAGTGTCATTTATGGCCTATTATATTTCCAAATATGCCCCTTATATTACTATTTCAAGGAGTCCAATTAATTTTAGCACACTATTATATTTCTAGTAGTCCATGTGTATCAAATTTCAACCATATATTCAATCATGAATTTGCTTTACAAGCCTTTCTCATTATCTTCATGTATCATATTTTAATAGGGGCCCATTCAGATTTGATTCATGATGTGGTTGTAATAGATCCATAGCTTGGGATTTCAGCCCTAATAATAAAACTTAAAATTTAAATTTTGAGATAAACAATGGGCCCCCACAGGAATTTATTTACTTGCCCACAATGCATATAAGCACCGTGCATCTGGAATATCCAATACGTGGGGCACAACTCTGAAGTCCATCTTGGATGGTCGTGACTCATGATGTGTATGCGCACCATGCGCATGTAAAAATGCTTCGAGCCCCACCAATGATATATTCAAGATTTTTTTTTTTTTTTTTGGGACTCAGGATTTCCATGTGAGTTTTGGAGATGGGTCCAGAGTTTTCATGTGGATTTTGAGGGTAGACTTAACATAAATTAGCAAAAATTGAATATAAAAACTTAATTAGTAATTTTGCATCACAAAAAAGAAAGAAAAATAAATTTTAAATAAAATATTTATAATAATATTAAAATATAGAAAATGCCTCTAGGATTGTCGCTTTAGGCCTCGAATTGTCTCGAACCGGCCCTATCAATTTTATAATTCCAAAGGAGTAAATCAAGTACTTTAATTTTGTAAATCAAGCGAGCATTGCGTATATATTTTTTACATTGCACACGCCCGCTTTTAAATTGTTATACAGTGGCTCCCACTCCAGGTAGTGTTCGTAGCATTGTCGAATGCAACAAAGGTATTGATGTATTGCATCGGCTGATATACTTTCATCTTTTAAAACAGATATTTTGATAAGAGATTTTCTGAAACAATTAAGCTTAAAACTGTGATTAAATAGGTTTATAAAGAAAATGAAATAAAATGACGGCAAAGTTCTTCGTATATTGTTTTGGATGAAAATGCCCAAATTGGTGATACCATCAAGTTGGTTGATGATATCATCAACTTCTTCTTCTCAGATGGTTGGCCTACACTTTGATGGGTTTCCTTTGATGGTTTGTTGTAATCGGGTTTTTTTTTTTTTTTTTTTTCCTCCATTTTATGTGGATTTCATTTAGTTCTTTTTATTTGTATTAATCCTTTTCCCTTGCTTGAGATGTGGGTATTTCTATTGCCTATGTTATAGAATGTGATAGAATCTTGTTTGGATATAGATAGTGTTTGGATGTTGTTTTTTGTTGATAGATATTGATGGTTTTTTTTTTTTTTTTTGAATTATTATTTTTCTTTGTAAAACCGTTATAAAAGAGCTTGGGCTTAATTATGTCATAAAAATCTTTTGGTATAATTAGTTGATACATCACAGCAGTTGCTTATAGTTGGACTGAAATTTAAAAATAAAGATAAAAAATAATGTCCTTGCAATCATTAAACTTGAAGGTTTTTTTTTTTTTTTTTTTTGGTTAAAAGACATTAAACTTGAAGTTGATCTCAGGAGGTTGCTATTTTTGCTCAACCTCAGGCCTCCCTTTGCTCCCATGATATTGGTATTGCCACAGATGGGCCACATAGCTAGGCAAGTTTGAACAGTCTCATCAAAAGAGTGGCAAGAACAGTCTCATCAAAAGAGTGGGAAGAGGGGGAGGGGGAGGGGGAGGGGGAGGGGGAGAATTATAGGGAATAGGACAAAGCCACGCAAGCTTGGCCTTGATTTGTCAAATCACCACTTTTTAAGGGCTCCTTCCCAATCAATCCATATGCGCTTTCTGTTGCTGGGACGTCTCAGTAAAATGTATGTCCCTCCTTTATCAGCAAGAAGAGTGTCCATACATGAATGGGTGTCGGCAACAATCACTGGATTTCTGCTTTCCTCCATGACTGTGCCCCCACCATCCATATCTATTTTAAAAGGCCTTGGCCTCGCCCCCAAGCACAGAAAACATCACCACCATCTACTCGATTGGACCACGTTAACTATGGCCTGCACAACCACCCTCCAGTCCATCAAGTCCAATCCGGCACATTAGCAGTGGAGTCAGGTTTTGTGTTTGAGGGGGGAATACCCAAATAGACAATTGGACTTAAGGTAAACCAAGATTTTTCACATGGGTCTTGGGGGTGCACTCAGAATTTTTATTTGGGTTTTTTCAAAACTTTCAAGTGAGTTTTTGAAGCAGACACATATCCGACAGGGGCGATTGCCCCCATTCCCATGTATGTAGGTCCGCCAATGCTCACATGAGCAATCTATCTCAACCCACATACAGACTGGGTCAACCGTAGGCTCAATAGATGAAATGCTTTTTCATTGTGGGTTTACCAGTTAGGGTCCAAGTCTACTAGACTAATAATGTTGGTTAAGAGATCTCTTATAAATATCACTTTCCCTTTCAACATATCCATTGTGGGGTTTCATATAAAAGAAGACAAATTCCCAACAAAGAAATGTATTCTCAAGAGGACCTTTTTTTTCATGGGGTTTTAAATACTTTTCTTACATGAAAATTAGGGCTGCACATGGACGGTTTTAATCGGTTTAACACTAAAATCAACAACCAAACCAAATCTGTCGGTTTTTTAATTAATCGATCCGATCCGACCGATGGAGATGGCTTAAACCAAATCGAACCGAACCAAACGGTACGGTTTGGTCAGTTAGACCGTTGTTTTTTATTTATTTATTTTTAAAAATCAGTCATTGAAAATTTCAAAATGATGATACCACATCCTGCATTTATTCCAATGTTTAGTACAAACATAAAAATCCAACATTCCAGACTGGACTAAACGCATATAAAAAAGAACTCTACTCTAAAAAGAGAGTTTGGATTAAACGCAAGCGCACAAAAAATAAATAAATAAATAAATAGCTTGCGGTGAAACATTCATTCCACATGATACCATTTGGAATTATAATAGAATAATAATTCATGTCAAGAAAAGTCACACACAAACGGAATCTGTATCAGAATCCACTTTATTTTTCAGAAATGAAGGTTTCTTAACACATTTGTTAGGTGAGACCAAAATCAACTATCAAAAGGCTAAGCTCTACTAGCTTTTTTAGCATTCTCAAGAGTACAATCTTCTGATAAAAACTTTATTGAAACAAGATAGGAATTATGATGGAAGAAAAACACCCCGTACAGTAATTCCTGCATCTACAATGAAGTATAAAAAAGCATTTGAGAGATTAGAGGAGATGCACTGAGGTAGTATTAACGGTTGAGTTCATGTAAGAATAGAGTTGTGGAATGTAACTTTGAAAGTAGTAAAAAACGAAAAACTAAGGCTAAAATAGTAAAAGAGCAATATTAAGTTACTGCATATGGTTGGTTCGGTTTAAGCGGTTAATTGTGAGCTCAAACCGATAACCGACCGTTGTAAGCGGTTTTTATGATTTTCAAACCATTAACCGAACCGATCTACTATAAACCGATCCGAACCGCCCGGTTCGGTTCGGTTTTGCGGTGATACCGGATTTTTTGTGCAGCCCTAATGAAAATGCACTAAAGTGAATAGCGTTTTCCAAGAGACCAAAATCCAAACATCGGATTTCTTATTTTTAAAGATTTCCAACACAGATCAGGCTGTCAGTTGGGCCCTCCAACATTCGGGCCCTCAAAAAGCCCACAAAATGAGGGCTATTGTTTTTTGGTAAAAAAATTGAGGGCCAAACTTGAACAAAGTTCATGTAGGCCTGTCAATTTAAGTGCAGGGCTTGGAAAATACTAGGCCCAACCCTCTTACTTTTTTGTTTGTGTGTGTTTTGTGTTTTTGTATTTAGTTGAGCATTATTTACATGGGTTTATTTGAGCATGATTATTGCGTGTTCTGCGATATTTGAGAATCACCGTCAATACCTCATTGTAGATATGGGATAATCCTTTGTTCCATAGCCCTGGGGTTATTTACAACTAGGATGTACTAGCAGTGCGTCAAAGATGCAGTCATCGATTCTCCCGAGAGGCCACAATTACTGCAAGCAAATTCTTACGTGGGTTCCAATGGAATTTTTAAGTAGGTTCGAATGTAATTCTTATATTAAGTTTTTGTATGATTCTTACGTGATTTCATGAGATTCTTAAATTATTTTATGTAAATAGGTCAAGCAGTACCTTATCCATATATAAAGGCTGGATATGTGCTTATTTGAGAACATATGTGGGTTTTCTTAGAATGATCTTCATATTTAATGGCATGGGATCACTTCTCTTCAGTTTATTTTGTCCAATACTAGCAACAACGCCCTGTGCTTAGCCCGGGACAAAAAGTAAAATATTACATTTTGAATTTATGAGATATCAAAATTAATTATAAACATATAAACATATATTCATGCATATTTATATAAAAACCGTTAACACATCTTCAATCACAAATACAAGTGATCAACATCAACAGTAAACTATTACAAAGATAAAGCTAAAAAAAAAAAAAATCCATTCAACAACAACATAAAAATAATAATAACAACAATAATTACTAAAGAAGATATAGAAAAGCGAATCTTGTTAATATATATAATATTAGTAATAAGAAATGCATTCAAGCTTTTGTTACCCATTGATAATTTCAAAGCCCAATAAAACAAAGCCACCCCATTTGAACTTGTTTGTGCAACAAGAGGATTCTAGTTTATGCAGATTTTTATTTCCTCACGAGAATGGAATTTTGTATTTTTATTGAAAATCAAAGTCCTCTCTATTAAGGAAAAATGGTTCATTTTTTTCTTCTATGCAAGGAAAATAAATCACACCAAACAACATAATATTGTTAACAAAGAAAATCATAAAAATGTGCAATCCTCTTGTTGCACAAATATACCATTTTTTTTAATTTTCACATAGGCCAATGGTCATTTCAATCCCTCCGCACAAATTTCTTCTCTACCCCTTTGAAGTAGCACCAATGCCATTTTAGAACTGATCAAAAACCATTTTTTAGCTCTAGATTTTTAAAACAATGTACAAACATCTTAACTTTAAAAGTCATAAATTATGAGACTTTAAAACAACAGGCTTGTGTTATTTGATCCCAGTAGTAATTGGCCCATCTTGGATCAATGTATGTATCTCTCAATTATGAGTCCATGTGGGCCCACGGGGTGTGATTTATGGTGGGCCAAACCTAGGGTCATATGTCTATATAATCAAATCAGAAAAGGATGCCTATAAAATTCAACCAAAAAAACTCAACCTCAAAATATTTTTATCACAAGCTCATCCATGAGGTGGTCTACCAAAATATTGGGTCTAATTTTTGTTCACATGTGACAATATTTGAATAGAGTAGAGTTGCATTTAGAAACTAAAAGAAAATGATGTTTTTAATGAAAAATTTATCAGTATGAATTTTAGAAAGGCGGGCCCCAAATATTAAAATAAAAAGATGACAATCTTGAAAGGATGGAAGATAGATGGTGTTGAGAGAGAGAATAACTGTAGCAAAATAGAGCCCGTGCTAAGCCCGAGCAAAAAATAAAGATAATCTAAAATTTAAGAATTCTTTTGAAATATTGTTAAGTTAAAATAAATATAAAATAAAGTAAATTTACATAACTTGACGACCCCTTGAATTTAAAGGCATTGACCATTATGACCATCTCATTTATGAATATATTATACCGTTGATGATTGAAAATATAAGAAAAAGAAAAAACCGGATGGATCTACATTTACTAAAAAGAACCAAAAGGAACAGGTAAAAAAAAATTAACGTGTTTGATCCATTAGTGGCGGCCACCCTTGAAATGTTTTTAATGTATGGGACCCACTAATGGCTCTTCATCCAAAGAAGAAAAAATGGAGGATAAGAAGAAAGGAAATAGAAATCAAATGATTTCATCCTCAATGGGCCACACACCACATCTGGATTTATGGTGATTGAATAGTTGGCTCCCACAGATGATTGATAGTATAATAAAAAAAAATTGAAAGAGAGGGGGGCAAACAAGTGTAAGAGAAGAAAAAAAAAAAACTAAAAGATGTACATTGAATGAGATGAGTGTACGTGGATATAGATATGAGTCATCATAGTATGTTTCTAATAGTTCTAACTCATGCACACACATCATATCCTAACAATTATCAAAGAAATTAAGCTTGTGTATAATACCAATCAAGTCTGATTGCCCGCTGCCGATACATATTGACCTAGAAAACCAATATCTATGCATAATTCATGAGTGGGTCCCACTGCAGAAATAAGTTAAATGTGTGTGGCCCACTAATTGATATGCATCCATTAAGAAACCAGACAACGGCCAACAGGCTTGCCTCCCTCCATTAGTAGGGCCCACTATTAGAAAAAAGGGGTTAAGAGAAGGCCATTGGGATTTCATCTAATACTGGAGTCCAATCTTGAAATATATTTAATACGATTGGTGCCCACTACTGGATCCATCCATTTAGGAAAAAAAACTGAAAGGAGAGTAAATGAGCAACAGTTTGGATTTCATTCATCAGTAGGGCCCACAAAACATATTTAATATGGGACCCATTGATGATTGAAGATCTAAAGAAAAGAAAACAAACCAACTATAAAGACTTGTTTATAATTTGGATAATGGCAAGAAATATGACTCAAATTCAAACATTCATAAAAATCTCTTATGAAAGGTTTTAGGAGAGAAAGAGTAGCCTAAAGTGAGGTGGCACTTTAAAATAATGTGGGTTTTTTATGCATATTTCTTTGAAAGG
This sequence comes from Umbellularia californica, assembly GCA_028538565.1. Classification (NCBI taxonomy): domain Eukaryota; kingdom Viridiplantae; phylum Streptophyta; class Magnoliopsida; order Laurales; family Lauraceae; genus Umbellularia; species Umbellularia californica. The sequence goes on from JAPQWN010000001.1 coordinate 83,752,413, forward strand.
AGAGACTTTTTAGGGATGACGTGGCACCCCTCACAGCCCTCCTCCCTCTTTGCTTTAATATATATAACTAGCAACAACGCCCCGTGCTTAGCCCGGGACAAAAAGTAAGATATTACATTTTTAATTTATGAGATATCGAAATTAATTATAAACATGTAAGAATATATTCATACATATTTATATAAAGAAAATCAACATATCTTCAATCATAAATACAAGTGTTATCTTCACATAGGCCAATAGTCATTTCAATCCCTCCATACAAATTTCTTCTCTACCCCTTTGAAGTAGCACCAATATTATTTTAGAATTGATCAAACCGTTTTCTAGCTCTATATTTTTAAACAAATGTATAAACATCTTAATTTTAAAAGCCATAAATTATGAGACTCCAAAACCACAGGCTAGTGTTATTTGATCCCCAGTAAAAATTGGCCCACCATGGATCAATATATATATCTCTTAATTATGAGTCCATGTGGGCCCATGGAAGTGTAATTATGGTGGGGCAAACCTAGGGTCATTTGTCTATATAATCAGATTAGAAAATGATGCCTATAAGATTCAATAAAAAAAAACTCCAACCTCAAAACATTTTTATCACAAGCCCTTCCATGAGGTGGTCTACCAGAAGGTCGAGTCTGATTTTCGTTCACGTGTGACAATCTCTGAATAGAATAAAGCTCTATTTGGAAACTAAAAGAAAATGATATTTTAAATGAAAATTTTATCAGTGTGAATTGTTGAAAGGTGGGCCCCAAATATTAAAATAAAAAGATGATAATCTTGTGAGGATAGAAGACAGATGGTGTTAAGAGAGAGAGAATAATCCATAATCAATATTGACCTAGAAACTAATATCTATGCATAATCCATAAGTGGGTCCCACTGCAGAAATAAGTGAAATGTGTAGGGCCCGCTAATTGATTTGCATCCATTAAGAAATCAGACAACGGCCAATAGGCTTGCCTCCTTCCATCAGTGGGACCCACTCTCAGAAAAAAGGGGTAAAGAGAAAGTCATTGGAATTTCATCCAATATTGGAGTCCAATTTTGAAATATATTTAATATGAACTAGTGTCTACTACTGGATCCATCCATTTAGGGGAAAAAAACTGAAAAGAGAATAAAAGAGCAACAATTTGGATTTCATTCATATTTAACATAAGACCACAAAACAAATTTAACATGGGACCCGGATAATAGCAAGAAATAGGATTGAAATTCAAACGTTCATAAAAGTCTCTTATTAGAGAGGTTTTAAGAGAGAAAGAGTAGCCCTCATTGAAAAGAGAAACTTTCTAGGGATGATGTGGCATCCCTCACACCTCAGAGAGACTTTTTAGGGATGAGGTGGCACCCCCCACAGCCCACCTCCCCCTTTGCTTTAATATATATAATTTAGCCTCATATTCAAGTTCAACTCTAGGGGGATGGGCCACAGAATGGAAAACAAAGCACTATGATAAGATTTGCCAATATCATGAGATAGTCTTATCTTGAATGGTAAATGCTTGTCTCACCATCCCCTTATTAAGTCAGATGGTAGTAAAGTGAGATAGTTTTTATGGAGTGTCATGTTGCTTGTAGGGCTTGGACTACTCCAAGCATAGCCCTTTGATAACCCTAGTTAGGATGACCGATTGTGGTTGATATTCCCAAACTCACAAGTCTTATTCAGATCTTTTCATGCATCTCCCACCTCTTCCAATGGATGGCATGACTGTCGTCTCATCGTCGTCGTCGTCGTGGGCATCGCGTTAAACCTATCTGAAGTTGGCTTTGGAAGTAACAATGACAAATAAAATTTAAAAAATGGTTTTAGGAAATTTACTAATTCAGAACTTGACTGGCAAGGGTGAGTTGGTTTAAGTTAGTAGTAGAAATAGAAGATGAACCCTTGGCATTAATTTGTAGGCTTGACTTTTGTGTATGGTCCTGGCAGACAAACCCAAAATTTCTTTTCTGTAAAACAGCTCATATGGGCCAGGATTCAGGAAAACGCCCAATCCGAGTTTTTGACAGTATCTATTTCCAATGCAATGACCCAACCTGTTGAACCCAACCTCAAGACCAGATCAACCCCATAATCTGCCAGATGTAGTCAGATAATGGCCCACACCAATCTCAGGCCCATTGTCATTCTAGCGGATTAAAATGTCACATACCCAAGCCATAGGCTTAGTTACAAACTTGTGTAGTTTGATTAGGGTTGCAAATGGATCATACTCAGGTCATTTTCGTGTTAGCCAGCCCATTTAGTTATGAGGCACAATCAGCTATCCCAGGGTCTAAGCCCATTGGCCTACTATTTTTGGCACATTCTCCTCTCTCTCTCTCTCTCTCTCTCTCTCTCTCTCCAAGTTGGTCTACTAATCAAGAGTGATTCTCTAAACTCTAAGACCCAAGGCTCGATTCATGGATATGTGTGTAATACTAAGGTGCCAACACCACTCAACCATATGAGTGTTGGTGGCCCATATCTTTAGCAATAGAATAGTGTATAAACCATACTTGTAGACCCATCTAATTAGGCCTTTTGATAAATGCCAACCCTGGTCAAGCCCATTTATTTATTTGGATTGAAATGCCTACTTTGAGCTGTTTCTCTTCTGATCATCATTCAGAATTCATCTCGGCAATCGTAGATAGCTGAAATTTTCATAAACACGGTCCAACTTCGAAAACTACCGGGTTGACTTGACTTTGGAATCTTGACTGAGTCTTTGCCGAGTGACAGAGTCAAAACGTTCAGATTTGGGTCCAATAAAATTAATTCCAACAGTTTCTTTCTCGCCGATTGACTGGATTTTAGATCCGGCCCAGTCTTTATCAAGTTTTGTCTGAGCCAATAGAGTCTGGGTTGAGTTTTCCCGAGTTTGGCCATCCCTTGTTGAGGATGAGCTTCTCACAGATTCCCCAGGTTAATTTCTTAATGAGTCAAGTAACATGGATGAGGTTTTTGAGTCCCACCAAATTTTAGAGGTATGATTGGTAGCACTGCTCATGGGGTCAGCATTGGAAACTTTGAGTAGGCCCACCTCCAAAGCCGTGCCTGATCATTTCAACATATGGCCAAAGTAAAATTACAAGATTTTGTAAAAAAATATGCAATTATCAAATTATTAAAGTTGTGCTCGACGTTTTTTCATCGAGTCAAAATCATCAATTACCATTTCAATAATGATTTTTCCTGCAATTTCTTTTTTAATACATATAATTAAATAACTTACAAGAAATTCAACATCCTTTATTTTGTTGAGAAGTGCAATTTTAACAAAATTCGTTCATCTACCATACTCATTTGAGAACGGCTCCTTACCTAAGAGCAGCGGTTCTCACTTGGCTGCCCATGGTTCGAACACTGACTACGCCTCTTCCCACATGTGTGGGCTCCCTTCCCACTTGTGTGAGCTTTCTTTCCGCATGTGTGGGCTCCTTTCCCACTTGAGTGGGTTGTCTTTCCGCAAAACCGGGCTCTCCCTCCAGTCCTAGCCCCCTTAGCTGGGGTACCAAGAAAAAGTTAAAAAAAGTATCAAAATGGGTACAAGGCCCGGTCCTTTCTTACGCACGTAACTCTTAAGTTACAACTTAAGACTTTATTATTTAAAAGCTCAAAGAAAAATAGTAATAATATCTCATATCTAAAATCTAAATCATTCAAAAGCATGGTTATGCCAGATTTTATCTCCTTAAATGAGTTTCTTTAACTGAGTTATTCTAACATGGATAATAATAATCGAAATAAAAAAAATACATTCCTTCATCCACGATGGATTATCTGATTGATCTAAAAATTAATGAATGTAATAATAGAACACAAATAGACATTAATCATATTTCAATAAAAGCCAATGACATGTGGTAAAATCAGTACATCTATACAATGTAAAAGGAAAATCTATAAAAGAGAAAGTGAATTTGTCGTTCTTCTTCTTCATACCTCAAAGTCTCTGCAAGTTTGCAACATACAACTCTTTTCAAGATCTCAAACAAGAAGACGTGCATTCTCCTCTTCCTCTCTTGGATTAAAGATTTAGGGCAAGTGTAGATAGATTAATTTGAAAATTGAGAAATCTCCTCTCCAATCTAGCTACATCAAACCTTCCTTATTTGTTGTCCTTTCACTTACTTCCTTTCCTTTTTTCCATTTAAAATTTTCCCCAAGATCAATAATATATTTTGTTTCCTTTTTCAAGAGTCAAAATAATATAACAAAAAGTCCAATCCAACGGAGGCCACATAATGGAGGGGCCAAAGTATGTCTTTAAAGGGTATTTTAAGATGTATGCGCCCCCACCCCCCCCCACCCCCCCACCCCCCACACACACAACCACTCCCAAATAATAATAAAAAGTCCAAACCAATGGGGATGGCGACGTAATGGAGGGGCCAAAGGATGTCTTTAAAGGGTATTTTAAGATGTATATCAGCACCCCACCCCCCAATCCGCCCCTGCCTATAGTCACCCTAAGGCTCCCTTACCTCACCCAAGAGCTCGATGGGATCCCAGCGCCCTTAGCTAGGGTGCCAAAAAAAAAAAAAAAAAAAACCCACCTAATAGCGTTGTATTGGTTTATGCCCACCATTTTATCCGGTCAGGCTAAGCCTGCTAGGCCAACATATTAAATGAGAACCTTTTATCGAAGAGAGAGAGAGAGAGAGAGAGAGAGAGAGAGAATCTCAAACCCATAGAGAGCCAAGCATAGTATTATCCAAATTTTAAATAACTAAAACCAATGCCCAATATTAATAAATGTTTTTGGATCCTCACTTGCTATTCCTACAAAATGTTGGCTGCTAATTTTCACAATAGGATATATGGCAGAGTTTGTGGGCTCCTCTGGCCATTGCAGATACAAAAGGGCCTAGAAATCCGGGAAACTAAAAAATCATATTCAATAAATCTTGATAACCATCTCCTTTAATGCTATAAAATGGATGCAGAAATTTTTAAATAAGGCCTTTAGTTTTTGCCTTATTAAATAAAAGGACACATAGGTCAGTCAGTTTCTTTTATTACATTAAAGAAATGGTGGTTCATAAAAAAAAGGCAAACGTGGAGTCTTCATCCACAACCACAAAGGATTTGACCGGAACTGCTGAAGAGTTATTGCTCAACTCCAAGAAGCGCTTTTGAGGATGGATACCAGATGTGCGGGGTATTTCCGTGATCTCGAAATTACTCCTAGTTTAGGTAAAAGTACCAACTAGGTTTGCTTTGGTCTCGGTCTCGTTCCGCTCGGCGACTGCGCAAGCTGGCACCGAGCCTGAGCCCACCTCGATAAGAGTACCGAGAACGTTCCATTGGGTTTGGCCTCGCGCATCTCAGCAGCTGTGCCCGCACTCACACCCACGACTTCGATGACTTCTTCAGTTCGGCTCTATTGACCGAGGAGAACACTGAACGTTGAGTCCCAATTATGTGACGGGACAGCTACGTTGCAGAATGTATTAACAGATAGGGTGGCTGCCGGATTTCGGCAAGGGGTTATCCCTACCTGTCAATCACGTCCGCATTTATATGTGGGATTGGGGAAAGATCTGACGGGACAGTGCTCTCACTTACCTCCATTCAGGAAGCTTCTGATGAGACACTCGTTCCCCTATATATATGCATGGTAAGAACCATGAAAAGGTACGCAATATACAATATCCACTTCACTCTGCCTGAACCTCCTTCTTCCTCACTCACTCTCTTTGTTCAGTGACTGCACTAACTTAGGCATCAGAGTGCCTTCGGCTGACTGCAGCCAGGGGCTCTGACCTTTGTTTCTCCTCTCCCTTTCAGGTTCGGGACATCCGATCCATTCAGCCTAACAACAACATTAAGAGCTCCATAATCATCTCACAAAATCCGTAATTTTTAGGCACTTACACCAGAAAAACAAGTTTAGAAAATAATCGGCACATGGATGTTAATCAAGATGATGGAAGAAATGTTCAGGATCAACAAGATCAACAGGTAGCCAATATTGATCGAGATTTAGGAATTAAACTTGTAATTCCTGAATATTATGGAAAATTGAAGCTAGATGAGTTTATGAATAGGTTAGTGGGTGTGGAAGATATTTTGCAAATAAACCGATGACTGACGATCATAGTCACTTTTGTAGCAACTCGGTTTTACAATTATGCTGCGATTTGTTGGGTCGAAAGAAGAGAATGAACCAAAACATAAATCCTATTGAGACATGGATTGAGATGAAAAATATTTTAAAGAAAAAGTTCCTTCCGGTCAACTACTCCAAAGACCTGCGTTCAAGTATTCAAGATTTGAAATAAGGATCCAAGATAGTTATTTAAGTACTATGAAGAATTTATGACAATGCAAGCTTGTTGTGGTTTAAACAAAGCAAATGATGTGTTAGTTGACAAATGTTTTCATGGGTTAAGAGTTGATATACAATATATCTTTACATTCAAAAATCTTGATAATGTTGATGAAATCATCCAGCATGCTATTAAGGCCAGGATAGTGCAAATTATCAAGCCCAGAGATTTAATGCATCTAAATGGGTTGTAAAAAGAAATCATCTCTACAAGATTCTAAACCAAGTGGTTTCTTGAAAAAGTCTTCACTAAGCCCAAGGGTCATAATAGGATCACTTGCTTTCATTGTAAACAACAGGGGTACCATATAATGGAATGTCCCAAACGCATCAACCTTATTGAGAATGAAAGTCATGTGAATGATACATCAGATGATCCTAAAGGGAAAGAGATTGAGGCTAAGACCGAGGAATTAGAAATCATCCACCCCTATGATAGTGAAACTCTCATGGTCCTTAAAGAAGCTACATCTCCTACTGAGAAGAAATGGTTGTGAAATAATATATTCGCTCAAAAAGTACTGTCAATGGACAAGCATGGACAATAGTGATTGATGGAGGCAACTACGAGAATATTATATCTCAAGCCCTTGTGGATTCCTTGCAGCTCAAGGTTCAAAAGCACCATCGTCTCTATTTTTCCCAATGACTAATAATAGGTGATGAAGTGAAAATGCGATATGCATGTCCAATCACTTTTTCCATTGGTGAGGGCAACAAAGATACAGTTTAGTGTAATGTGCTACCAATGGATAGTGGTGATATTCTATTATATCGACCATGGATGTACGATAAGAATGAAACTAACGATTTGCACGACAAGTACACATACACATTCATGCATGGTAGAAAGCAAGTCACACTCCATTCAATGAAAGGCAGCCGAAGACAGGATCAAGAACTCGTCTCACCAAGGAAGCATTTCAAGTACACAATGTCTATAGAAACAGTGTCAAGAAATACCGAGTTCGAGGTCGAACTCTTTTCCAACCTGGGGGAATGATGTAGTAGCATCAATAGTCCACAAGAGACACACTCATGGGCTACAAGTGGGACCTATTGAAGCCAAAGAGATTTTCTTATTTTTTAATTGTTATTAGTTTCTAATCTTAGTGAACAGTTGTAATTAGGATTAGGTTTCTAATTTCGGTAGGATTCCTATCTTGTTTCCTAATTTGATTAGGTTGTTTCTTAGCCCCTAAGTTTTTGTTATTATTTATATGGCATTGTATAGATCATAATCTCAGAGTCTGAGTTGAATATAATCTTCCCTCATGGGGTTTAGCATTGGATATTGGTTCTACGGAAACCCTTATTGTACTGCGGCATCTACGGTCCAAATTATAAACCCTAGGACTTGCATCAACAAGCTTCTAGGGCGAGATCAAGCAACCCTTTGGTGAATTCCATTCATCAAGTAGGGATTCCAAGTCCTCTTCTCTCATCTCTCATTGGATCTCCCCCTTGGATCTCTCTTTTCTCTTTCAATCAAGGTGAGTTTGAAACCCTAATTCCATCTCTAGCTTCTTTTGGTGAATTCATGTTAGAATCCAGCTCCAATCCCTATTTCTCCCTTGGAATTGAGTATAGGGTCTCTAGATAGTGAGGATTTTAAGAGTTTTGGTGATTTGGGGTTTCTTGGGTAGAGATCTTGGCTTGGAGGGGATTTTCCTCAATTTGGAGACCAAGGCAATTATAGTATATGAATTACACGGCATGCATGTCTATCTTCGATGATTCTTCCATTGAATTGAATTGATTGTGATGTTTGATTGTAGAGTTTCCTCTTTTTTAAGCTCTTTTGATCATTTGGAACCCTATGCATGATGTATTGAACCCTTGATAATGGATGGGCTTAGATTTAGGTGCTTCGATTATGGGAAATGATGTGGAATGGTGTAGTTGTTTTTTGTATGGACTTTGGGTGGAATTGGGGGTGAATTGGAGGGGTTTTGCATTAGATTGCAGTCAAGGGTGTGAGTTTTGGGAAGCTACAGTGAGCAATCATCCACAGCTAGTTGTAGGCTCTTGAAAAAGCTAACCATGAATGTACTTTGGCGAGCTTTACCGGGATTGAGAAAATTTGGGTTTTCTTCTATGGCTACCTCACAGCTAGTCATAGGACTACCCATAACGAGCCGTAAAGCTAGTCGTAGTAAACTCACAACTAGCCATAACAGGGTTTCAGGTAACCATAAGCCTGGTTTCCCAAAGTGCATAATCAAGTGGCATAAGAAATGTGGTTTTTTTTTTTCTTTTGAATGGTAAAAGTGACAGGGGATGTATACATAGGGCAGAGATGTAGTCAATGCGAGCTGATGACTTGTACTTACTAGGAGTTCCTCCTTGAAGCACAAGACACATGGTTGAGATACAAGAAGCACAAGAATTAAGAGAAACGAAGCAAACGATTCGTATACGGTCATATTCTAAAATTCCCACGAGTAAAAGACTGATTTTTAAAAGTTTTAAGGCATATATTCAAAAGTTTAGGGAATGAGGTCCATAGGCATCCCTCAAGAGATTCCATTGGTAAAGGTTCTATGGCTGAGCCGAACACGATTCGGTCATATATTCAAGCTAGCTGTAGTAGTCATGTTCAGCAAAGTCATATTCTGGGGAAAAAGTCTGCTTGTCCCGAGGACCGATCCTCGGGACAAGTAGCATGGCTGTATTCTGGGAGTGGCACAACAAGAGCAAGTGTTGCACAACAACCCAATTCCATTGTTTAAGGTTCTATGGAAAATTGCTAATGTTACTGCTATATGGTTTGGATGGTTTGGGTGTAAAAACTGGTGGAGTTTGGGAGGTTTGGAGGCGCGTACATTGGTTGAACTGTACATGAAGGCTCATACATGGGTTAATCCATGCAATTGGAGGTTGGGACCATTCATTATGAGGATTTAATCTAAACCCTTTTGACTTAGAATGATGTTTTAAGTGTGTTTAAGATGTTGTTTTGATTCTAAACCATGTGTGAGGCATGCGCCACTCGCCACTCACCAGACCTTAAGGGTCAATTAGTGTGTTCTAATTAAGAAACTAGTCACACACATAGATCTTAATTATGGAATTTGCTTTATGTGGTTAAATCTAGATTCCATACCATATGTGTGACTGGTTTCTTGATTAAGAATACATAAATTGTTGGGGTTTGTTCTCTTTTTAATTAGGGAGCCAATATCAAAGGTCTGATTGAGACACATGTAGGTTTCCGAACTAATCCCTACAGAGGTCAGGGAGAGCCAGGTAAATCTCCTGTGGTCCCAATATAGTAGCGAAGTTTCAACCTCTGGAAGAATTAAGATTCACATGATAAACTCAAGAAACAATAGTCATGCATCTCAGACATAAATTACTATGTACCACATGTAATAACCCAATAACTGATGCTATATGATAAATGAAAACAGACATATACTCTCAATACATGCATACATATATGGGCATTACTGGTTGGGATGGTCGAGAAACGGGAAAAGGAAAGAGAAGAAAGCCTAACCATCCTCAGATGTAGTGGGAAATAGGCATTGTCTGAGATGTGCCGAAGGTGTATGTGATAATGCTTGAGAAGAATGAAGAATGAAGAAGACGATTAAATACCTTTATCGGAAGCGGGGAATCTCAACGTAGAGTTTGGTTGTCGAGTTGCTCCTACTTCTATCCGAGTTTGGAGACCTAGCGAACGTGAAGTTTGCTGCATATGATACCAAACTATAAAAGGGTCTGGGTCTTCATTGAGGGCAAGTGACCCTGCCTACTAAATATTGACATTGACACAAGGCGCAGCCGGGCCAAAATTTGAAAAAGAATCTGCAGTTGGTGAAATAGACTTGTGTGAATGAACCACCACATCATAAAAAAGTCTAGGTTGTATATGCTTTTGAGTTGCACCTATTGAAAACCTTAAAATAGTGAACACCAAGAGTCAATGGGCACGTTCGCTTGGGAGTGAAAGTAGGTCGGAGGACCGAACCACTATAAACTTGTTGTGTTTATCTCTATTTACTATTTTAGATGCATGTTGTGGATAGAACGTGCAAGTTCATTCTTGTAAACATTGATTCGTAATATTACTACAAATCAAAATGGGAAGATTTCAAATAAGGCCTTATGTTTTTGCCTTATTTAAAAAAAAGGACACAAGTTTCAAAACTTTTCAGATTAGTCCCTAAGTTTTCCAGTAAGTTTTCAATTAAGGACATCCAGTCATTTTAAAGGTTTTTGGTGAGTTTTTCACTTGATATTTTAAAAATACCCAAATCACCCTTCATTTAAAGCCATGGCATGGTTTCAGGAACTACTAGATGCAGATGATCACTCTGGGGAACATTGGTTGTTCTTAATCACTATGAGAACGTCGGTAAAGAAAATGAGGAAAATATAAAGGAAATGAAGGAGAGCTTCATTTTAATGAAGGGTGATTTTGGTATTTTAAAAAAATGAAAAAAAAAGTTACCTAAAAATAACTTTAAATGGACAAATGTCCTTAATTGAGAACTTCCTAAAAAACTTAAAGACTAATTTAAAAATTTCTAGAACTTATGTCCTCTTTTGAAATAAGGTAGAAACTTGAGGCCTTTTTTGAAAATTTTCCCATGGATTAAGTTGATTATTTAATTATTTATATTGTGGTATTCATTCTCAGTTGGTTCTCTAAATTGTGTGAGCACACTATTTATTTGTTTATTGCTATTGTGGGGACCTTAGATTTGAATCTTGGCATAATCGGTTAAGTAGTCGTATTCAACCACGAGAGGGAGAGAGAGAGAGAGAGAGAGAGAGAGAGAAATACAAGCTAAATGGAACCAAGACATTGGCCTCCAGAAGCTAGAGCTTAGGAGAGCCGCTCCCCCGTACAAGTTTAATCAGTACATCTGTCAACCTGCCTAATGCAACCCTTCTTTATCTACGCCTGAAATTGGCAATGGAAACTAGTGCCTAAATTGGTAAAAAAAAAAAAAAAAATTCTTCTAATTTTCTCTCAAGGGTATTGGATGAAAGTAGGTCGGTCAATCCAGCCCTAAGACAAAGGGGACTAGCTTGGTTGGCCCTCAAAAGGCTCTTAAAACTAAGGTTGCAGTTTCTAAGAAAAAGCCCAAGGGCCGGGCTTGGACAGTTTTTTTACAAGCCTTGGAATTTGAGGACTGGGCTTGGATGGTATTGCTCAGCCTGGCCCTGGCCCTACTATTTTTCTTCATTTATATAATACATATTTATATATGTAAGTATATACTAAAATGCCCTTCTAACAATCATTTACCAGTAATAAAATGGGATATGAAGGCAATTTCATACCCCATACCCATTACAAAATGCCCTAAAAATCCACACATATATTCATTTCATCTCTGTTTAATTATTTAAGTTATATATTATACTTAATGCATAAGCAATAAGTGTTCCACGATTGCTTCCAATCTTTTTCTTTTAGTTTTATTGCTTCTTATTTAAGTTTTTTTTTTTATATGTATATATATTCTTGCCCTTACAAAAGGGGGTATATTGTTGTTAATAAAGCTGCACCTTTTCTCCTGTGAATTGATTTAGGATGCCAACCAAATCATATAAAGGTATTTTGTGTCTACCTTGAACTTCGAGATTATGAGATGATCTTTTGGATCCTTTTAATTATGATAATCGTAACTTTCAATTTTTTAAAGTCTAAACTAACAGTGATTTTTCAGGTACATTTATGTTTTCTGTAGAAATCGACAACGCTTGACAATCATGTCAGTGCTAAATTGAAAATAATGCCTAATCATAAAAGACGTGCGAATGTTAACATTCAGATTTCTAAAAGATCAAACTTTCCTAGAATGATTTGGTATGTAGAAATTCCTATGAAATGTGTAGACAGAATAGATTCTAACTATTTTTCTTTCTTTGACAAAATAAATAAAACCGTACCAAAGTTACCAAAGCACGTCTCACTTTGCCTGATTAAAAAGATTAGAGACCGCTTCCATTTTCCAAATGTTTCTTAGTGGCCCCTTAGTAGGAGAGGCTTGACAAGATAACCTCGGTCGACACTTGATACTTGGCAGTAGTGTAGAGAGAGATTAAAAAATAGTTTTATTGTTTTGAGGCCCTCAACCCTGGCCCTCGGGGTAGTGTAAGGGCCTAGATAGTGCAGGCCCTTTGAGGGCTTTGGCCTGCCCAAACCGCATATATTGAGGGTTGGATAAGGACAATACCAGGCCCTGGCTTGCCCTCCCCTTAGACAGCCTTAGATGAAAGGAAATTCATTATTTCTTAACCAAACGGACCAATAGTAGGATTTCTTCCATTTCAGAGTTTGTCATATTCAGAGTTTCTTTCATTTCCTCTTTTCCATCAAAATACCTATTATGTAAAACTTTATATCACATTAATTGTATTCTCCTTTTACTTCTTCCATCCAAACATTAAGTAAAATTTTACGTCTTCTTACTATACTACTACTAAACAAACCGGCTAGAAAAACTGGAGGTTCGGATTCACAACAAAATGGCAGACAACATGAAACTGCCCCATCTTGCAGAGAAATCATCCTAATCAAACCATGAGAAGTTTCCGAACGCACCAGTTTCGTTTCATGGTCCAGATTTATCAGTCATCCATAAGCTTTGATATAATAAATGGGCACCCAACTGCGGCTGGTGGCTACCTATATATGAAAATGGCCCAAATTGGAAGATCATCTCCATTCAGCCTCTAATTTAGGCAAATAATCAAAGGGTCTGACCCTTTTTCCATTATACTTCCTGTGGGATTCCCAGTGAGGAAACTAGCATCTGAAAACTAATATATCTTTCAATGTCCATCCTGAAAAGTGGAAGGGAAGTCTTAACTGCTTTGCAGCTTGCAAGCAACTGTAGTCGCATGAAAAAGTGGGGCCAAAAGCACCCACATGGTTCAGGGACTTTGCCCCATTATACGTTTCTATCAATTGATATTACCCTCATCTATTGATTGGGCAGGTCAAGATTTTCTCCACTACAATCCCCAAAGTTTCTAATTTCAGTAGCCTGAGATTCCTCAAATGCCAATCTCTAATCAGCAATTCAAATTCTTAAACTCAGATTTTGTCAAAACAAACAATTCACTTCAGCCACAGGGATTCACTTAAAGAGTTCTCATTTCTCAACATCTAACACCGTTTTAGACCGCAGTCTCCAAATGGGAATTAAGAATACCCAAGTATCAAACAAGTAAAAAAAAAAAAAAAAAATTGAACACAGGACCGCCCTGGCCCTGTAACAATCAGGGTTGAAACACTTGCTCAGCCATCCCCAAGTAAATGTGCAACCCATTGGAGTAAAACTTTCCTGCAACCAGATATTTTCAAGCATAACCAGGCATTACCAATCTAGTTTTCAAGCCATATATTTCAAATAAGATCCAGTCTAGAGAATCAACAGCCCTACAGACCCATTCATTTAGGAGATCTGAGGTCCATATGTTGAAAATGTCTGGTTGGTATTTTCCTTTTTGAACCTTTTAGCAAACATAGGTGATCACAAGTTCATCCATCAACCATCAGGATGTAGAATAGGGCAGAGAAGTATCAAAAACATAAAATAAAATAAAAAGGCCTTTCTAATAATATTAAAGAAATAAAGTCCAGTCCAGGATAGATCCAGTCCAATATATACCAGAATTTTCAATGACATTTAGTAGAAGAATTTGGAGCCCAAAATTTGTAGCCACAAATCATTGTAAACTAAGCAGATTGGAGAACCTCTCTCAAATTGTTAGTACAAGAAGAAAACAGATTACAGCGCATGCTAAAGAAAGCCAAGGGGCAAGTCACTTTGTGCAATTATGCGTAGGACTTAGTGGATGCTCCCTAGTTGCCTATCATCATGATTAGAAGACGAACGGAAGGGGAAATGTGCAAACTGGATCCTTAAAACTGGCGCATCTGATTTCTTGTCATCAAACTTGTAACCTGTAGGAGATACACCACAGAGACTGAGGTAATGGTGATTGAACCTACTGAAAAAAAATTAACATCAAGCAGTCCACATCTTAAAGATAAACATCAATGGCCTGTTGTTTCATGTAATTGAATACCTAGGATTGTTATTTCTAAGTGGGGTGAATATCGAAAATGACCATCAAATAATGTCCCCTTTAATGGAAATTGAATAATGGGAAGATGGGAAATAAATAACTAGCCATCAACCTAGTAGTACAATAACTAGGAAAGTCAAGGTCCCATCTACACCTTCAACTTCCATCCTTCACTCAACTCATATCCTTCAGCCCTCACCTCTTCAATGGAGCACATTTAATCATGAGTTCCCATGTATTTTATACAAACAAACAGGACACAATTGTTGATGCTTTCAAAACTCAAATGCTGTAGACTCCTAGATTCAAACCCTTCTGTAGCAAAATCTTGATGAGAGTTGCAAACCCTTGACAGGATTCACCCAGACAGCTTAATATGGGCCAAGATGTTTGCCAAGTCTAACTAAAACTTGACAGCACTAGTAATTTGATCATAGATATGCAAGACCAAGTTCTGTCAGTATGTTCTAAGCTCTTTACTCTTCATATCATAATACATATACATATATATATATAGAGAGAGAGAGGTACTCTTAGGAGAAACACTCTCACCTTACTATGAGAGATAAGATGGGGGCCCTCACATCCATATCCAATGTTATTAACTTAAATGTGAGGGCCCCAACCTTTATCTCTCACAGCAAGGTGAGAGTATCTCTCATAAGAGCACCTCTCTCTCTCTAGGCCCTCACATCCATATCCAATGTTAATAACTTAAATGTGAGGGCCCCAACCTTTATCTCTCACAGCAAGGTGAGAGTGTCTCTCACAAGAGCACCTCCCATATATATATATGAGAGATGCTACTATGAGAGATATCTCTCACCTTAAATAAGAGATTGGATGGGGCCCTCACATTCATATCCAATGCCTACAACTTAAATGTGAGCCCCCCCACCCATATCTCTCATTTAAGGTGAGAGATGTCTCTCATAAGAGCATCTCCCTATATATATAGATATATATATAGAGTAACGCTACAAAACTCCCCGGGCGATTTTCACAAAAAAAAAAGGCCCCTTTTTTAGCCAATGAAAGCGTGACACGTGTCATCAATGGTACACTTATCCATTCTCTCTCCTAAATATTCTACTAAAAATGTGGATATTTTATAGATTCTCTTAAATCATTGGTTAATAGATCGGGGTAAAAACTCCCCTTTTAAGATAGGGGAGTTTTTGAGAATTTCCCATATATATATATATATATATATATATATATATATAGAGAGAGAGAGAGAGAGAGAGAGCAAGGCTCTCCTAAGCTGCAGCTTAGTTTATCCTAAGCTAGAATAGTGTTGGTCCCACAAATCAAACTTGATTATATCTATTTTTTGCATGATGGAACTGAAAATTCCAGTTCTGATTGGATTTATCTTGATTTTGGAGACGATTATCATGCAAAAAATAGCATAATCAACTTTGATTTTGTGAGACAAGCCCTGTTTCAGCTTAGAATAAGCTAAGCTACAGCTTAGGAGAGCTGGCCCCATATATATATATATATATATAGACATGCTCTTGTGAGAGTTACTCTTACGATACTATGAGAGTGAGGGTTGGGGGCCCTCACATTCAGGTACCCTCACATTTAGGCCGTTGGCATTGTATATGAATGTGAGGTGCCCCACCCTTACTCTCATATAAGCATCTCCCATATATATATATATATATATATATATATATATATAGGGCTGTGCTCCTATGAGAGACTCACCAACTTGGTGAGAGATGGGTGGGGCCCTCACATTTAAGTTGGGGGTCCTTACATTTAAGTTTGTGAGAGTGAATATGGAAGTGAGGGCCCCCACCCATCTCTCACCAAGTTGGTGAGAGTGTCTCTCATAGGAGCACTTCCCATATATATATATATATATATATATGAGTGCTGCTCCCCTACACTGCAGCCCTCCTTATTCTCAGCTGCAAAGGTGCTTTATGCTGGGGTCTTTTCAAAATAAAGCACCTTTGCAGCTGAGAATAAGGAGGGCTGCAGTGTAGGGGAGCAGCCCCCTATATATATATATATATGGGAAGTGCTCCTATGTGAGTTACTCTCACCTTATACGAGAGATATGGGTAGGGGCCCTCACATTTAAGTTGTTGGCATTGGAAATGGATGTGAGGGACCCCAGACAATCTCTCATTTAAGGTGAGATATATCTCTTATATGAACATCTCCCTATATATATATATATAGGGGGGTCTTCATATGCATCCATCCCTCACCATTTTTGGTGAGGGACACCCCAAAAGGGGGAGTTTCAAGTACAAAAGTGTACTTTTGTACCTCACATCAAGTACACTTTTGTACTTGAAACTCCCCCTTTTGGGGTGTCCCTCACCAAAAATGGTGAGGGATAGATGCATATGAATATTACCCATCAATATTCAAGTGGGAACTAGTTCTCATATATTACCTGAGAACTTCTTTCCAGGGCCCAACTAGCAACCCATCCAAACCTAGCAACCAATAGGGAACCCCCAAATAGTCACTAATCCCAAGGATTGGCGCACATCCGAATGGACTAAACCGTTGGATCGAGGGTTGAGTCTTTTTTTTAATATGAAGTCATTAAACTAGTGGGCCACGGATGAAGGGGTTAAGGACATGGGTCTAAAGTCAAACTTGATATTTGGGGTGGTCTCACATAGATCTTTTCATCCCCCCCGGTCCCATGCCCAAATGGGGCCCATAATTGGGCTCCACAAAAAAGTTCTCATATAATATGTGAGAATTAGTTCTCACCTGAATATTACCGATATATATATATGGGAGATGCTCCTATGAGAGATATCTCTCACATTATATGAGAGATAGGAGTGGGGCCCCTCACATTTAAGCTATTAGCATTGGATATGGATGTGAGGGCCCCCACCAATCTCTCATATAAGGTGAGAGATATCTCTCATATGAGCATCTCCCATATATATATATATATATATACACACACACACACACACACACATATGAGAGCACCTCTCACCTAATTATGAGAGATAAAGGTGGGGCCCTCACATTTAAGTTGTTGGCATTGGATATGAATGTGAGGGCCCCCACCTTATCTCTCATAGTAAGGTGAGAGATGCTCTGATAGGAGCTATGAGAGCATTATATATATAGGGAGTGAGAGCATCTCTCAGCTTATAATGAGAGAAGGTGGGGGCCCTCCCATTTAAGTTGTTGGCATTGGATAAGGATGTGAGGGTCCCAACCTATCTCTCATAGTAAGATAAGAGATGTTCTCATAGATATATAGGGAGATGCTCCTATGAGAGATGCTCTCACCTTACTATGAGAGATAAGGTGGGGGCCCTCACATCCATATCCAATGCCCTCACATTTAAGTTGTTGGCATTGGATATGGATGGGAGGGCCCCCACCTTATCTCTCATAGTAAGGTGAGAGCATCTCTCTCTCTCTCTCTCTCTCTCTCTCTATATATATATATATATATATATGAGAGATAGGGGTAGGGGCCCTCACATTTAAGTTGTTGGCATTGGATATAGATGCCCCCACCATATCTCTCATAGTAAGGTGAGAGATGTCTCTCATAGGAGCATCTCCCACATATATATACATATATATATATGAAAAATTCTCAAACTCTCCTATCTCAAAAGGGGAGTTTATGCCCCTATCTAAGAACCAATGAT
The DNA here is from genome assembly GCA_028538565.1 of Umbellularia californica. Classification (NCBI taxonomy): domain Eukaryota; kingdom Viridiplantae; phylum Streptophyta; class Magnoliopsida; order Laurales; family Lauraceae; genus Umbellularia; species Umbellularia californica. The sequence continues at coordinate 83,770,462 of JAPQWN010000001.1, forward strand.
TTTTTAGTATTTGAAGAGAATCTAAATGTGTATCATTGATGGCATGTGTCAAGCCTTCATCGGCTAAAAAAGAGGCATTTTTTTGTGAAAAACACCTGAGCAGTTTTGTAGCCTCTCCCTCTCTCAGGGAGTTTTGTAGCCTCTCTCTCGATCGAACGTGTTACATGGCAAATGATCTTGTACATCCAGTATGTACTATCTTACACTGCATACCACCTAGTAGGTTCTACCTCAACCCATTTGAATGTGTTGGGAAGTCCCACATCCCACATCGCCCAAGTCCTGAGTTGGACATGGCTTCATATACCTATTTGGGCCTTCCACCTATCAGCTTAAGCTTTTGAGTTTGTACATGGTATCTTACATGGTATCAATGTCGGTTCATATCCCGTTGTTCTTGTGTAGCCCACGTGGCAGGCCAGTCCATGAAATCTATTGGGCCTGCACGTGAGGGGGAGTGTTGAGAAGTCCCACATCCCACATCGCCTAAGTCCTAAGTTGGACAGGGGCTTCATATACCTCTTTGGGGCTTCCATCTATCAGCTTAAGCTTTTGGGTTGGTAGATGGGTCCAGGAACGAGAAGAAGAACAAAATGAAAATGAAAAGGAAAAAGAAAAGAGGAAGAGGAAGAGGAAAAGAAAAGGAATGGTAAGGAGAAGAGAAAAAAAAATGTGGGTGGTCGGTTGTGGTGCAATGGCTAGAACAGTGGGGAGGAGAAGTAGAAGAAAACAAGGAAGATGGGCAAGGCAGTTGCAATGGCTAGGATGTGGGGTGGATGAGGAGAGGAGGAAAGCGAACAGAGAGAGAAAGAAAAGAGAAGGAGAAGAAAAGGAGAAGAAAAAGAGGAGCAAGAAGAAGAAGAGAGGAGAGGAAAAGAAATTTGCAGGGGCTAGACAAGAGCTGCATGCGCTGCGAGATAAGAGAGAGAAGGAAGAAAAGAGAGGAGAGAGAAAAAAAAAAAAAGGTTCGCACGAAATTCATGCGGCTCGGTTTGCAAGGGAGGAATCCCTACACAAGAAATTCTAACAAAGTCAACAAGTCATAATTTATTTAGGCAAATATTCATGCGCACCCCTATAGATCATGGGACATGGGGGAAAGGACAAATGCACTCATTATGGACACAAATATAAAAACCAGGATCAATCTCATGCCTCTAAGCCCTTCATCCATGGCGTGCAAGTTTAATGACTTTATATTAAAGAAAAAAATTGGTCCTTCATCCAACAGTCCAATCCAGTCAGTGGGTGCAAACCCCAGGCCCGGTGACAATCAAAGGGGGTCGTGTGTGTGTGAATGATTTGGATGGATCATAATGTAGGCCTACTGGAAGTTCTCACCGTACGGATGCACGGAAAGATGTACAAGAACATTCCCATTATTAATTTAATTTAATCTTCAATATCATATGATTTTTAACTTCCATCAGTATTCTCCATGATACTCTTAAAACAAATAAGCTCCACTGCTCCAGTAAAAAGCAGCAATCCAACAAAGCAATTTGGTTCCAAGGTCAATAGGAAATAATCTTCATCATCATGTAATTGTTGACTTCAATCATAATTGTCCATTAAATCACATCGTTACTCTCTTCTTTGTCCATGTACTAAAGTATTGAAAGGAACAGTAATACATTGAACAAGCCTCATGCCATTAAGCATCATTAGTCTATAATTACATTAATACTTTTTTCCTCAATATTACCTTAAGTCAAGGATGGCATAAATACAAGATAGGAAAACTCGGCGAGTTGACTCTTGACTTTGCTGAGTCACCTAATTTTGATGAAGGGCCGAGTCGAATATAGGAGAACATAGCCAAGTCACATCCTTGACTTTCTTATATTAAGCTATTTGCATTCTTGGTCATTTGATAGATAGAGTTGATTTTTAAACAATTAATATTTATGTTTAAGTAATTAATATTTGACATTTGGAGTTTCTTTTATTTTCCCTATTATAGTATTTTTCTTGCAAATAATTTTATTAAACTAAACCGATTATCATGAATACATTTAAAAAAAAAAGGTATACCTACATATATATATATATATATATATATAGAGAGAGAGAGAGAGAGAGAAAGAATGATGACTGCAGTGATGGCTCAAGATTTTTTAGTATAATAGATGTATACTGAAACAAAGAGGCCCAAAAAAGAGGCTGTAAGATGGAGCTGAAGCCCCTAACTATCCATAAGATGGAGCTGAAGCACCCTAAAAAATCAGGCATCAGCCCACAAAGGAAAAAACATATTAAAATACAGTAGAAATAAACAAAGAAGGTCTTGAAACTCCCTCTTTCGCTAGACAGTCTGCTTCTGAATTAGTGTTGCGCTTGATGTGACAAAATGAAATATTAAAATTCTTCAAATTCTGAAACACCACTTCTATGATATCCGCAAGGATATCATATATTTAGAAGTATCTGATCTTTTTTAAAATTTATTAATTAAAAACATGACTCCCGAGTCACTACATTTGACTTTTGCCAGCTCAAATTTTTTGAATTGGATGAGTCAAGTCCAAGTCACGAGTTTTCCAACCTTTCATATGTTGAGAATTTTTGTATTCAAAATTATAGAAGAAACTGATAAGTTTAGAGATCATATAGTATTTTAGTCCTACAACAATTGGAAGCATCTTTTGTATTCATGCAGAACAAAGGCACACACCTTGGAGAGCTTCTAGAGCAGTTAGAGCACATTTGGCATCATTGAACTCCACAAAGCACAGGACTACAGCTTTTTCTCCACTCTGCAATTAACATTTTGGAAGGTATGCATACATAAAATCATAGAAAGACTCGTAAAGATACATGTTAGGGAGAAGTGCCAGTAAGAAAGTTGTAAGGCCAAATATGAAGCATAAGACAATTGATATATTCAATTAGGAGATATGGAGAGAGTGTATCTATAAGTTTACAAAAATCAGAGAGGAAAACTAGAGACTTGATCGAGATAAAATTGTACGGCCCAGTAAAATAAAAAATAAAATAAAAAGATAGATGGTGGATGTATTATAAACAACTATTAAATGCGAAATATGCAAGTAAATTAAACTATGAATTAGAATCAAATCAAAGAATGGTCAAAATACTTAATTCGAAGTAAAGGCAGCCTCAGCTAAGACGAAGACAAATAGAGCATGAAACCAGATGATATACCTATAGAAATATGGGTTGTGATAAGTGATGTTGATTGGCTAAGCAAGCTGTTAAACAAGATTGATTAAAAGAAGAGTGCTAAATGAATGGAAAACGAGCAATAGCGATGTAGGACAACTTAAAAATCAAGCTAGAAGGATAAGTGCAAACTTTAAAATCAAGCCAGAAGGATAAGTGCTAATTTCAAGTTTTGAGTCTGATATTGTTAAGGTCGGTCAGAATAGGAGTCTATATAAGACACTGTCATGCTTCTGATGGGAATATATGAAATCAAGTTTCTCTGAGTTTTCCACTAGTTTTCTCCTTGTGGTTCATGGTTTCGGTTTTAGGAATAATACGGCGATCTTCTTCCTTAATCCTTTCCCTTTCCGCTACGCCAGTTGGTATCAAAGCAAGGTTTTCATTGGCTTAATGGCCAACAACAAATCAGATAGACACTCCACAGATGGAGCTCACGGAAACCAAGCCATGACTGCAGCAGTATTTGAGACTCACCAATGTGAAAACCAGCAGTCAATGCAAGAGATGAAACCAATGATTTCGAAGTTGGTGGCAGCCATGGAGCGCATTTTGGTTCTCAATAACGACAGGACTCATCGCAATGAAGATAAAGGGGTCACTCTCTGATGCAGCCTGGGAAGAGGACCAAATCCACAGCAGGGATTTGGCCGAATCCAAGATGGATTTGACAGCAGCTAGGAACTCACGCACAAAGCTAAGCAAAGCAATAACAAACTGGAATTCAATTCTCAATTCAATATTATGATCATGATGATCCCTAAAGGGGAATCCACATATTTATAATAAGGTTCCAACGATCTTTCCTATCCATAACATAGAAACCTACTAATTTCTAAACTACTGAAGTAATTAGAAGACTACTAAAAATAGGATAGCTTTCCCACAACAGTCGGTTCAAACTCCTTGGATCTGTGGGCTTTTCCAATGGGTTGGATCTGATTGCCCAATAACTCACGGGCTATGCCCAATGGACTTGGGTTTGGCTTGACTTGCATCATTTCTCCCCGCCTTAGAAAAACTCGACTCCGGCGAGTGTATAGCTTGATAACGTTCATACAAGTCCGGATTGAGTCATTGGAAATCAGTAGCAATGATCCATGATGCATCTAAGATGGGGCGATTCTTTCACTGGACAAGAAATTTCTGAAAACCTCTGCGGCATGTAGACACGAGTTGATCATCAAGTACACCACAATTTGATCAGACGGAGGAGGATTAGGCGGTAGAGATAAGATGTGTTCTTCAATTCCTTCATCTGTGTGATGTCCACGGTAGAGAGTCAAGTCTTCTACATTAAAAGTGGAACTGATCCCTAAGTCTGCGGGCAGATCAAGAACATATGCATTGGAACTTATCTTCTTCAAGATCTGAAAAGGGCCCGAATTTCTATGATGCAGCTTCTTATTTGCTTTGGGAGGAAGACGCTCAGGACGTATTCTGACCAGGACCATGTCACCTTCTGCAAAATCAACAAAACGACGATGTGCATCAACATGCTGCTTGTAATTGTCATTACTATTGGCGATGTTACATCGAACCTCATCATGTACATGCTACATATGTCAGATAAAATCTTTAGCTTCTCCAGTTGGCCGCGCTTCTAGTGGCAATGGAACCAAATCTGCAGGCAAGCGCGGTCGTACTCCAGTCACAACTTGGAATGGTGATATCCCAGTAGATCAGTTAACTGAATTATTGTAAGCAAATTCAGCCATGGGTAAGACCAGATCCCAGGATGTAATGTGCTCTCAAACCAAGCACCTCAACAGTTTGCCTAAACTGCGATTTACCACTTCTGTTTGACCTTCTGTTTGCGGATGATAGGCACTGGAAAATTGTAACTTTGTCCTATTGGCCAGCCAGAGTGTCTTCCAAAAATAGCTCATAAACTTAGTATCTCGGTAAGAGACAATCGTCTCAGGAAGTCCATGAAGACGGACCACTTCTTTGAAAAATAACTGCGCAATTTTGGACGCGTCAGAAGACTTGGAACATGGGATAAAATGAGCCATCTTAGAAAATCGATCTACCACAACAAATATAGAATCAACTTTCCGTGCGGTGTTCGGTAGACCCAGAACAAAGTCCATGCTGATGTCTTCCCATGGAGCATGTGGGACGGGAAGGGGCTGGTAGAGTCCTATATTTTTTTTTTGTTACCCTTCGCAAGCTAACAAACCCTGCATAAATCACAAATTTTGATGATATATGATTTCATCTTAGGCCAAAAGTACCTGTCACTAACAAGATCAAGGGTCTTGTCACAGCCTAAGTGTCTGCTACATCCGCCATCATGTAATTCTCGCATAATATGTTCATGGATGGAGTTAGCCGGGAGACATAATTGTGTGCCACGAAACAAGTATCCATCATGAATACTGAAGTGCAGGTGTTGAGCTTGATCGCCATTGAGAAGAGCGGTATAGACGTGTCCAAAATCTTTATCCACAAGGTATTATTGGCGAATTTCTTCGAAGCCTGGAACAGTGATAGACATGTTTGTCAATAAGTGCTTGCGGCGGCTCAAAGCATCTGCAACTTGATTTTCTTTGCCGGCCTAGTGGCGAATGACAGAAGTGAATTCTTGAAGATAGGAGTTCCACCTTGCATGGTGTGCACTCAATTTCTGCTAAGAATGTAAATGCTTGAGGACTTCATGATCAGAGAATAAGACAAACTCTCTTCCAATTAAATAATGTTGCCAATGACGTAGAGTCTGTACCACAGCATATAGGTCAAGATCATAGGGAGAATATGTCTTCCGGGACTCATTCAGCTTCTCACTGTAGAAGGCGATAGGATGACCTTCCTGACTAAGTACACCTCCGATACCGACATTAGATGCATCACAATGAACTTCAAAAACCTGATTGAAATTTGGGAGGCGCAAAACTGGAGCTTCTGTCATCTTCTGTTTAATTTGCACAAATGCACAGGCGACAGCACTGGTCCATTTGAATGTCCCCTGCTTCATGCAGTCAGTAATAGGAGCCATAATGCTATTGAAATTTCTGATGAAACGCCTGTAGAAGGTCGCAAGCCCATGGAAACTTCGAGCTTCAGATATGGTTGTTGGAGTAGGCCACTCAACAACAGCGTTCACTTTGGCGGGATCTGCCTCAACACCTCGAGCAGTAATGAAGTAACCCAAGAAAAGCACAGAATCAGTCATAAAAGAGCACTTCTTGAGGCTGATATAAAATTTATCACGGTGCAGGGTGTTGAACACACACCTCAAATGATCAAGATGTTCTTTCTTGGATTTGCTGTATATCAAGATATCATCAAAATAAACCGCAACAAATTTTCCCATAAAGGGGCGCAATAACTGGGTCATTACGTGCATGAAAGTACTCGGTGCATTAGACAGACCAAATCGCATTACTAACCACTCGTTAAGACCATCTTTTGTTTTGAATGTCGTCTTCCATCGTCACCTAGTCGAACTCGAATCTGGTGGTAGCCGCTGCATAGATCAATTTTGGAGAAAATAGTAGATCAATGCATTGTGTCCAAAATATCGTCTATCCGAGGAATAGGAAAACGATATTTAACCGTAATTTTGTTGATGGCGCGACTGTCCACACACATTCGCCAGCTGTCATCTTCTTTGGTGTTAGGAGGGCTGGAACAGCACAAGGACTTAAGCTTTCCTTGATATACCCCTTTTGAACAAGTCATCAACTTGGCGCTTCAACTCGGCATGCTCACTTGGGCTCATCCGATAAGCAGGCAGATTTGGCAGGGATGCTCTAGGAACTAAGTCGATAGCATGTTGTATATTTCGCATAGGAGGCAGCTCTTTTGGTAATTCTTCAGGAATCAAATCAGAGTATTCATGAAGGAGAGCCTGAGCTTCTGTGGGAATGCGAATCTTTGGAGGCTCTTGCACTTGTTTAGTGACTAGTGCAAACATCACATTTTGCTCTTTAGTTTCTTTTTCAAATTTTCGCATAGTGAGCACATGTGGATTGGATGTGGTAGTGGAAGTCACTGGAGAAAATACTATTGGTGGCATTGGAAGAAGGTCCACTATTTGTCCTTTCCACTTAAAAGAATGCATGTGCTTCTTTTGATTTGTAATTACCTCTCGATCGAAGAGCCAAGGTCGACCAAGAAGTATGTGAGCAATGTTCATAGGAATTATGTCACACCATATGTCATCTTCATAAATGCCAATTTTGAAAGTAACCAAGCACCGGCGGGTCACAGGAATGGAATGATCATTTACCCATGCAACTTTGTAAGGTTTCGGATGCTTTTCAGTTGGCAATTTCAATTTAGCAATCACTTTCTGCGCAGCAATATTCATAGCACTTCCACCATCAATGATTAAATTACTCAGCTTACCTTTGCATCGCACACGCGTCCGGAAGATGGAAGTTCTTCGCCAATCTTCTTCTTCCTGTTCATTGGTATTGAGAAGCCGACGTATGATTATCAAAGGACCACCTTCTTCTGCAATGGTGGTGGCTCTAGGAATGGGATCTGACCATTCTTCCTGCTGAATGGTCTGCTGTGCTTCTACTTGTGGATCTTCAGGGGGCGGCTCCATCTCAATATGCTCATCATATTGCCCATGATCATAATAGGCCTCCTCTTCACAGTAGTACAAATTTCGAACACGTGGGCAATCATTGGCAAAGTGACCTGGTTGACCACAACGCCAACAACCATCAATCCGCCGATCCTGCCTTGGAGCTCCACGTCCTTGTGGTACTGCGCCCCGCTAGTTTGGTGCAAAAGGACGCTGATCAGGCTGGTTAGGCTGCTGCTGCCGTTGTGGTAGACGATAACCTTGTGGAGGAGCACGGTTATTTTGAAATTTTGTACCTGTGCGATAACCTTGGGGTGGAGCACGGTTATTCTTAAATTCTGTAGCTGGGCGATAGCCTTGTGATGGAGCACGGTTATTCTGAAATTCCAGAGCTCTACGAGGCATGGGTTCTCCGGTTGGAGCACCAAAGCGTCGCATATTTGGTGACCATAATTCCAGTTCAACTCTTTTTGACTTATTATAGATCTCATCAACTGTATCAAAGTCATGTATGAGGACTTCGCGCTTAATTTCTTGGTGCAAACCAGTTCGATAACGGTTGACAAGTTCTTGATCATCTGCTCGACTTTTGCATCGAATGAAATAATCATTGAATTTCTCTGTGTACTCATCTAATGATAAAGTGCCCTGCCTGAAGACAAGAAACTCTTGTTGAAGTATATCCAAATAATTAGAGGGCAGAAACTTACTTTCAAGCTTTTCGCGCATGTCGTCCCACCTGGTGATAGCGGGATGTCCCATGACGAAATTGTTATGATCAACGCCGTGCCACCATGCTCTTGCCGAACCCTTACGCTTGACTTTGACAAAAGCCACCCGCTGTGCATCATCCATGCGGTACCAGCCGAAATAATCTTCAAGAGAATTGAGCCAATCAATAAAGGCCTGTGGGTTCAGGCGTCTCGAGAAATCAACCACTTCGACTTTGACGCGTTTGGTGATATCATTAACTTCGGGTGCTATTTGCGCATCTGCATGGTCTTTTTCAATAAAAAGACGCTCAATAAAATCATGAATAGATTCACGCCTATGGGCATCACCTTGGTGAGGTATAATTTGTGGAATACCTGTGCTGGACGATGCATTAGTTGCTGGTTTTTACAAGGCTGCAAACCCAGTCTCTAATGCAAGTACCCGGTCAGTAAGTCCGGTCTCCAATGCATGAACCCGTTGCAACAATTCAAATAGCAGAGCATCTCGTTGATTGTCAGAAAGCTTTCCTCGAAAAGTCTGACCGCTACCAGTAGACATTCTTGAGAGGTTTTTTTTTCTTATTTCTGGCAGGCCGAACTCAACCCGAACTAAATCACAGAAAATGGGCCGGACTAAAGGCCCACGAAACTTGCTGCTAAAGTGGTCCAGCGGAAGTGGCCCACGTGTGTCGCCTCGGGCTTGGTGCACGCAGAGGAGAAAAAGGGTTTGTGTTTAACCCTTTTCGTTGCTGTTTGAAGAGGAAGGAGAGGAAAAAGATGGGCGCAGGCAACTTTCGGTGGAGCGAGCTGGCGGTGGCGACGAGGACGACAGCACAGGTGATCGGCGACGGCGACTGGCACAGGTATGTACTCTTTTTTTATTTTATTTTTTTTTCTCTCTGGGCGGTGGTGTCTGGAAGCGAGAAGGGGCGGAGGAGGCATGTGATTTGGGGATGTGGGGTCTGGGGTTCTGGATTTGGGGTTTCGATGGATGGGAGGGTTCGGATGGTGGGGAAAGACTCGTAATGGGTTTTGGTTGCAGCAGAGGGATCTGGGATGGGTTTAGGGTAAGGTGGATTGTTGGGATGGGTTTAGGCTTTTCGGTTTGGTTGGGATGACTTTATCGGTAGTGTGATGAGGGGGTGGATATCACGGTTTTGGGGTAAGGATGAGATGAAGGTCGGCAGGGATGGGGGACGGACAGGGTGATGGATGAATGGATGGTGGTGTTGTTTCGAATTGATGATCGGAATACAGATCCAAGACCAGATCAGTGCTCTGATACCAATCCGATGCAGCCAGGGAAGAGGACCAAATCCACAGCAGGGATTTGACCGAATCCAAGATGGATCAACAGCAGCCAGGAACTCACGCACAAAGCTAAGCAAAGCAATAACAAACTGGAATTCAATTCTCAATTCAATATTATGATCATGATGATCCCTAAAGGGGAATCCACATATTTATAATGAGGTTCCAACGATCTTTCCTATCCATAACGTAGAAACCTACTAATTTCTAAACTATTGAAGTAATTAGAAGACTACTAAAAATAGGATAGCTTTCTCACAACAGTCGGTTCAAACTCATTGGATCTGTGGGCTTTTCCAATGGGTTGGATCTGATTGACCCAATAACTCACGGGCTAGGCCCAATGGACTTGGGTTTGGCTCGACTTGCATCACTCTCGTTGTGAGAAAGTAGGTGTACAGCCAAGCAGAAGATCAATCATAGCACCGCACAACATATTCAAGATTAGATGCATAGTCAATCAAAGGATTTGTGATGTGATCATAGACAGTGACTGCAGTGAGAATGTTGTCTCAAGAACAATGGTGGAAAATCTACAGTTGAAGACAGATGTATCCTACACCTTATATGATCAGTTGAATCGGTAAAAACCATAAAGAGGAGGTAAGTGAGCTAGGCCTGTCAATTTGACATTACGACAAGGGGCCTAGCCCGGCTCTCAAAAAGCCTTTAAAATGAGGGCTTCTATTTCCAAGGAAAAGCCCTAGGGCCAGGCTTGGACAAATTTTTGTAGACCCCGAAATTTGAGGGCCAGGCTTGGACAGTACTGGCCCGGTCCGGCCCCTGGCCTTAGTGCTCCTACTTTTTGTGAGCGCTAAAATGCCCAGATAAAAATCACATAGCAATAATAAAATGGAGATACAAAGGCAATTTCATGCCCCTATACCCATTACAAAATGCCCTAAAAACTCATACACTACATACATCGTTCATTTCATCTCTATTAACTTTTAAGTCATCCAGTATGCTTAAAGCATAAGAAAGTGTTAGTGTGTTACACAGTTCCTTGTGATCCCTTCTAGCTTTATTAATTCTTATTTAAGCTTTTTATGTTGTTTTTATATATTCTTGCTAGTACAAAAGGGGTGTACTCTTTGATGCAATCCTAGGTTAGGATCGCAAGTGCCAGAGCACAATTAGGGTTCGCACACGAACAATCACACGATGAAGACACTCTCCAACGATAACCCACAAAGCGAAAATTTTATTAACTCCAAATCTCTGTGATTATTAATCTCTACAATGTCATATATATATATATATATATAATAAAAGAAACTTAGGGGCTAAGAAATCAATCCTAATCAAACTAGGAAACCAAATAATAATCCTTTCCAAATTAGAAACTAATCCTAAATATAACTTATTAAATAAAATCAGAAACTAATAACAATTAATAAAAACTCTTGAACATCAATGGGTCCCACATGTGGCCCACAAAATATCTCACATCAAATATTGATGCTGCTGCATCACTCTTGTTGATAAGGATACACTTTTTCCTCCCATAAAGTGACTTGGGATGCCAATCGATTTATAAACATAGTTTGTAAGTGAATGGAAATTCAAGGATATGGGGTGATACAAATATCCTTCTAATTAGATAATTATAACTCCCAATTTTTATAAAGTCTAAAGTAACAGTTGTTCTCTTAGTGCCTTTATTTTTGTAACTGAAATAAAATAATGCCAATTCATAAAAGGTAGGTGAATGTAAATGTTTTAAAATTTCTCAAAGATAAGACTGCCAGAATGATTTGGTATGTGAAAATTCCTGCAAAAGGTGTGGGATAAAGCAGACTCTTTAACCATTTTCTTTCTTTAACAAAATAAATAAAACCATACGTTTAGAACATAAGTCACCAAGGCAAGTATGATTTTGTCCGATAAAAGAAATTTTTTAGAGAGACAGTTTCTATTAAGCGTTCTCTTAGTGGCCCCTTTGCAATAGAGGTTAGACAAAATAATTCTTGGTCGATACTCGATACTTGGCAACAATTTTAAAATAAATAAATAATGGCATGCTAGTTTTGAGGCCCTGAGCCCTACCGTGGCCTGGCCCCGGCCCACAAGGGTAAGGTAAGTGCCTAGGTAGTGTAGGTCCCATAGTTGTCAATTCCGTTTCGGTAATCATTTCGGTCTAGCATCCAAGATGGAATATTTCGGTATTTCAAAAATTCAGCAAATCTTTTTGGAGCAACATTTCGGAATAATAAAAAATTAAAAATATATACATATTTATTAAAAATAGAATAATAAAAATAATATATAAATTATGCATGTTTCTTGATATGAATATTGAGAAAAAAATATTTTTAAAAAAGTGAAAATTGTGCTATAAACCGAAATGGACCGGAATTCAAACCGAAATTTTTTTTGGCCCCATTCCGCATCGGCCGGAGGACCGGAACAAAAACTTTCGGCCATTCCGGCCAAAATGAAACAACTATGGCCGGCCCTCCAAAGGCTTTGGCCTGCTCAAGCCCGGCATAAGGTAAGGACAACCATGGGCCCGGCCTAGCCTGGCCCTTTGACAGCCTTAAAGTGAGCAATAACGAATCCATTTTTCAATTGGAAATGTTACAAGAATGAGATATTTTGCAATGCAAGCAACATGGATACCTATCATATATTGCTGGGAAGGTCATGCCAACATGACAGAGATATTATATACAAATATAAAGATAATGTCCACATTTTTATTTAAAAAAAAAAAAAAGGCATAAAATCACCCTAGCACCAATGAAAAGGGAGAACCAACACAAAGCTTCTAAAGTGGAGGGAAACTTTTTCCTAACCATTGGCAACATCACGAAATAATCAAAAGAAAGTGGTGCTGATGTAAAGACTACAAAGTTATCGAACAAACTAATGCCTCAAAAGAAAAAGGATATCATACCATATGATCTTCCTGATGTATTACCTCCTATGAGGGACATCTAGCACCATATTGATCTCATCCCAAGTGCTAATTTGCCTAACCTTCAACATTATTGTACGAACCAAAAGAAGAAGATTTTGTAGGGCCAATATAGAAGACTTGATTTGGAAGGGTATCAACTCTCATCAAAGAGTGTATTCTCCTCGTATCATCAAGTGGCTAGAAATCCACATCCATGTCTAAATTTCTCAATCCAATACCACTCCGCAATCATACAACTAGAGAAAGCAGTCTTCCTATGCTGGTGGTTGTTTCTTATCGTAAGTGAATGCAATGAAAAGACCTGGAAATAATGAATAATGAGACAATTCATTTATTGACATTTCGCGCTCATTTCCATCTGCTTTCTTATTCCCATCATCCGGTAACCACAGGATGATCTACAAGAGAGATGGCAGCATTCGAACGTCCCGCCCCTGCCCTGCTGGGTTGGGTGGCTGGGTTAGGATCCCTCGTTGCCTCTGTAGTCTGTACCCGAAATAGATGTGTTGTGCTACCAAAAGCTTCTGGCAACTCGCTTCTACGCCTGGCCTACTGCGTATCCTATCAGAACTCACAAAGGAGAGGTGTTGTATATGTTTTCCATAAAATGTTAGGATGAAAGATTCAAATGAAGCTGAAGTTTTGACCATCTTGGATGCTCTTCACATTCATCGATCATCATCTCTTCATAGTCTAATGGTAAAAAGCGGCTCTTTGAATGTCTTTTAAGGCCCTTCAAAGATGCAGTTCCACTTCAACGGGATCCATTATCTAGCATCATTGTTTTGAGTTTATTTTCAGCATATTAGTCCACAAATGGGATGGGCAGATTCTTTAGCTAAGCAAGGGGCTGACCATTTAAATGATTCTGTTGTGTAGTGCTGTTGGCATCTGGCATATTACTCGTATACCAGTATTTCCATGTTACTGGTTTGGATCAAATTCAGTAGTACTATCTTTTCATATTAACATATTTTATCGAGAGAGAGAGAGAGAGAGAGAGAGAGAGAGAGAGAGAGAGAGAGAGCACATTGAGGCAAAAAATGAGGATATATCTTCAATATCAATGAACACAACTATTGGGATTTTCTCAATTGGATGACAACAAAGGAGAGGTTTTTTGAAAATATGAAAGATTAAAAAAAACAAAAAAAAAAAAAAAACATAGAACTGCTCACCAAGTTAAAAGTCCATACAGTTGCAGGGTGAGAAGTCAAAAATCAAATCGTGGAATCACTTGAGGTAGATTCTTGAAAAGAAATTTCTTCCCTTCTGTAATGAAGAAACCTCTTAACATGGAAGATGGACTATAAAACAGTAGGTGATCCAACCTTTAGAACAGTGCAAGTGGACAATTATGGATGCCATCAAACTCACAGGAGGCTAAGCACAATTATTTCAGATTTGGGAGAACAGTGGTGCCACGCTTCATATACAGATAGAGATAACAAATCTAAGATCTATGGAAAATACTCTCCTACAAGCAAACTGCAATATGTGTATATGCAGTCCAGCTTGTGGGCCCACTTAGATCCATTCCTATCATTGTGGATAGGGTGGATGGAAAGGTCTCATTATCAATGAGAATCATGCAAAAAATCAGCTCTATCGAATTATCCTGACCCTTGATTTAAGAGCGTTAAAATTTGATGGTCTATTAACCATTGAATTTTTTCAGATTCAATCCACCGGTGAGTAAAGGTTTGATGAGCAAAAAAATGGGTAAGATGCTAGATCATGGGAGGATAAGAATGTGAAAGGGGCTTCACGATCAAAGGTGGCCCCAAGTGGGCCCCATAAAACTGGTCTGCATATCAGTCCACTTGTATGAGAAGATTCTCCAATAAGGGGCCAGCTCTCCTAAGCTGAAGCTTAGGATAAGGTAAGCTGAAGTAAGCTCAATTGCGTGGTGGAGCCCACTTGGGGGACCCATATGGGGATGGGGGTGGAGGGGATTTCAAGGACTCCCTAGGACCCTCCTTCCTGTAAAAAACCAGCAACAACCGTGGTTTCTATCATCTCCATCTAAGCACCAAAAGTTTAATGGTCAATGGTTCATTCAGATCGGTGCATAGTCGATCCAACGGTCTAGTAAATTTGGATTTGACCAAAAGTTTGTGGGAATGTGCAATTTAGGGGGGTCGTGTGTTTGGTCCATTTGGATGGACCAAGGATGGGCCCCAAAAGCGTTAGCTTACGGAATCTTATCCTAAGCTTAAGCTTAGGAGAACCTTGCCCATATACATATTGGTCCTTTATTGTAAGTTATTTTTTAATCAATAATTAAAAAAACAAAACGCTATTCAAATGTAGGACGGAGAAGCGAGTTTTACGGAATTTTTAGTAGTTTTACTTATATTTAGTTTTTATTAATTTTGAATGGCACTCTTTCTACTTTTATTATGTATTGTTATTGATGAATCAATTGCCTAGATTATTCTTGGTGATTCATTTCATGTAAAAGCATATGCGAGTAATGAGATGTCCAAGTCTTGGTTGGATCTATGAATGTGTCGAGAAATCCCAAAATTACTCATCATGAAGAAAAGAATCATCATCACCATCAAAGCCTTGTATCAACTATGTTGAGGTCGGCTACACGAATTCTGTTTCTTCATTCCGACCTATCTTGAGCAAAATCCTTAGGTAAGTTACACTTCTTTGAAGCAGTGCAGGGAAGGAAGTTAGCCAACGGGCTAAACTCCAAGCCAAAAGGCTTAGGGTAGGATATCTAGGTCTCACACCAAAGACAAGAGAGAATCACACATTTGAGAAAACTCAATTTTTATTCAATTTCTGTATATCCCAAGGAGAGGGGATTACATCTTTATATAATAAAGTCTAAGTACTGATTTAGCAATCAAGCCATACCAAATTAGAAAACTCCCAAAATCTAAGAATCTAGGAAAATTTAGAAACTACCTAATTATTGTTAAATCGTAACAATTATTATAATCTAAGAAATCTACTAGAAGATAGAAAATTTAGGAACCGCCGTAGGAAAGAATCCTTCATGGATTTGCCGTTGGAGAAATGTTGGGAATTCATTGATGGGCATTGATGGGCCTTGTGGCCTTTGGGCTTAATAGACCTTTAGGTGGGGCTCATTAGTCTGGCCTGCATCATTCTTCATATATATTTATACTACCTCCATGCACGTCCTCTTTGGCCTACCCCTTCCCCTTGTCCGACCTTTATGGCCAAGCTTTTCCTTACCAGCCTACGTTGGACATGCCCAAACCATCTCAAACGGGTTTCTCTAATTTTATCCCCAATTGTTACTACCTCTAAATGCTCTCGAAAGCACTCATTCTAATTATATCCTTCCCAGTTTTACCACACATCCACCTCAACATTCTCATCTCTGCTGCATCCATTTTGTGCATATGCTGCTTCTTGATTTGCCAACATTCTGGCCCATAAGTCATAGTTGGTCTAATTGTTGTCCCACGGAATTTTTCCTTCAATCTTGTTGGCATTCGTCGGTCACAAAGTACTCCAAAAGCAAGTCCCCATTTCAAACATCCCGCTTTAATCCTATGTTAAACATCTTCTTCAATCCCCCCATCTTACTAATTATAGAGCCAAGTTAGCGGAAAGAATCACTTTGTGGTATCTCCTGGTCTTCAATTCTCACGGTAGTTTAAGCTATTTCTATATGCCCACTGAAGTCACAATCAATATATTCCGTCTTTGTACGGCTTATTTTAAAATCCAATTTTTAAAGCCTCCCGCCATCTCTCGAGTTTTGCATTCACACCGTCTCTTGATTCGTCTACCAACACAATACCATCTGCAAATATATGTACCAAGGTACCTACTCTTGATTATGAGCATTTAACTCATCCATAATCAATGCAAAAGGATCAAGGCTTAGGGCTAACCCCTAATGCAATCCTATGATTGCTAGGAATTCCCATCTCTTTACAAGTAGTTCTCACACTCGTTATTGCTCCTTGATACATGTTTTTAATAATTTCAATATAACCTCTTGGAACATTCCTTTTATTTAAAACCCACCAAATTAAATCTCTAGGTATCATGTCGTAGGCTTTTTCTAGATCAATGAAGACCATATGCAGATTTTTTCTCTTTAATATTTTTCCACTGATTGTCTAAGTGAGAAGATAGCTTCCATCGTTGACCTCCCTGGCATAAAACCAAATCGGTTTTCAAATATCATGGTCTTCTGTCTAAGTCTTTGCTCCATTACTCTCTCCCATAGTTTCATAGTATGACTCATAAGTTTAATCCCAAGATGGTTGGTACAGTTTTGTATATCTCCCTTGTTCTTATAAATAGGAACTACAACACTTCTTCTCCATTCATCCGGCATTTTCTTTATCATTAATATCTTATTGAAGAGTCTAGTTAAGCATTTCCAAGCCTCAATCGGGATGTCATCTCAATCATGAAGAAAAGACTAAAGTACAAAAACCACTTACTAATGTGGAAAAGAGTGTCACTTTAAAAAATGTGGAAAAAGTAGCAGCCAGCTCTTCCTTTTCTTGATTTTTTCGTTGATGTAGTTTAAGGAATTAAAGTTAAAAAATTAAAAACAACTTGATTAGATGAATAAACATACCCGTCTAGGCTCCTTGTGGATAACTCTGATTTCTTTAAAGCCAATAAAAGGACGAAAAAGATCTTTTAATTGTCAAGGATTAGAAGAGAAGGAAAACAATAATATACATGCCAAAAGGGAGAAATCATCATGAACCATGCCAACTAAGAGAGAGAACAAAAATAAATAAATAAATAAACCACACACAGAAGGATACGAGCTACTTCTCTTCTTGTACAATTGCTTGGCAGTCCATCAACAAATAGAATGTTGGACTCATCAGATGGCAGGCCATCTGTCTGCCTAAAAAGATTGGATCTTTCAGGACGTATATCAGGGATGCCTGGTGTTCCCAGAGAGGGATTGTGTCTTTGGCCAATTGCAATTGGATCTTCTAAAGGAGTTGGATACCCCTTCATGCTCATTCCAGTAGTTAATCCACCAAGTCCCGGATTGGCGCGACTGCCAATGCCCGCATCTAAACCATAAGCACCAGATCGCAATGGTAATACCTGGATAATGACCCCAATAAAAAAAAGCCCATGAGTCAGACAGTTGACACCTATATATCAGCATACATGTGCAACGAAACTTTTATGTTGATCTTACATCATTCTGTAAGTAATCCGATGAAGTGCCACGCAGATTGGCTGTGCTGTACAGGTTATTAGATGTTAAGGCAGAGGTATCCAGAGAAAGGTAGCCAGCGAAGCTGGATCGCTGAACAGTGTCTGTAACAATTGACCCATCAGATCAGCTATGACAAGCATCCTCAGAGTAATGAATAACCAGTAAGATGAAACAAAAGTTATGTTAGACCAAGCAACAATGGAAGACCATCTCGCAGGGAATTTCTTGTCTATTCTCACAGACAAATCATATGTTCTTTCGCTATATTCCCATGTGTGCTAGCTGATTCACAATGCTACAGATATTGTTCATCATTTCCTACAAATTTATGGCTTCAAATGGTGGATTAACGTCCCTTGAACGTGCCCAGAAAGCATTTAAGCTCTCCGTAAGGAGTATTACATCCAACAACCAAAATGGAAAGAAATTGACAGCTATGTGTTCTTTTGAAGACAATAATGGTTAAAGGATTGTGAAACCTGTAAAAGAGATGGTTTAAGCTAAATTATAAAACCTTATTATTACTTTACGATGTAAAACACCCATCAGTGATTGCATTCATTATTCAAGATATTATAAAACTGCTTCTTCATCGTACCGGCACCCAATACAAATCCATTCACGCATATCACACTGCCCAATGCAAGACCTCAATACCAATCTGTCACGCCCTGAAATCCAGGCGCCTCGAATTCCATAGCATGAACTCAAATCAACAACAGATTGCATAAATGAATACAGTAAATCAAACCTTAACTTTTTTGTTCGAGTATTAATTAGGAATCAAACATGTCTCAAACAAAGCCAAGCTAATAAAAAATTTAAGTCTTAATCTAAATCCAAAAATTCTCTAAATTCTTCTAGATATAATCCTTGTCGTACTCGGCACATCTGCATCTAATAAAAGATCCTTGTCGCACTCAGCACATCCCCATCCTTGTCTCACTTGGCACGTCCCTATCTATAATCCTTGCCGCACTCAGCACAGCCTAATCAGTAACAGATCACATAAATGAATACAGCATGGTTCAAAATGTAGACGCTATTTTAAAAATAGCAGCGCTACGGTCTAAAACCTAGTAAAGCCAAGTAGTTTTAATTTTAAATATTGTTTTTCCTATTTTTTCTGCTCAATAGCCTTTCCTAAAGTTGTCTCTACCCTTACATGGTTAAAAATCACTAAAAAAGCACAAGATTGGCCGATATGCAATATTCATATTTTTTGACCATTTAAAAAATTCACACTGCTACACTGCTACTATCGCAGCAAGCACTACATATCGCCTGCTACGTAGCGTTTTGGCCACTGGCCGCTACACCCGCCCCAACCGCTATTTTGGTCCTTGGAATACGGTAAATCAGAGCTTAACTAATTTGTTCGAGTATTAATCAGGAATCAATGATGTCTCAAACAAAGCCACGCTAATAAAAAATTCCAATCTTAATCTAAATCCAAAAATTCTCTAAGTTCTTCGAATCTAGATATAAACCTTATCCAACTCGGCACGTCCCCATCATCCTAATACCATGTTATCTAATATGCAACATCTGAAAAATATAACAAAGTGGGCTAACAGCTCAGCATGTAATCAATCATAAATGTGGTGTAAGGAAACAAGGAAAAAGGATGATTAAGGATACACATGATTATATGGAACTAGCAATGACGAACAATGAGCATAGTCTAGGTAAATGGAAAACAAGGAACAATGACAAGAGAAGATTCGTAGGTTTTACTTGGAATCAACGAAAACGAATGATGTGCAAGATACATGGAATTCATGTAATATGCAAATGGACATACATTCATAGAAACATGCTTATACATGACCTCTAATCAAGAAGGCATTTCGAGCCACACATATATCACATATCATAATACAAGCACGGAATGACACATGCAGCAAAGTTATACCCTGTGTCCTAACATTACTCAGTCAAATTATACCCTCAGTATCATCACACTTATATAGGGAAAGAGTAAATTTATACCCCATGTCCAAGTTATTATTTTTATACAGCATCACTAGATAAATTTACACCCATATCAGATATCACATCATATCATCACTTAGCTTGAGCATAAATTAGGGCACACAGTAAATTTATTCCATGTCCAAGTTATTTTCATCCTGGCCCATTAAAATTTATACCCTAAGCATGGTCCCCACTCTATTTTATACCCTGAGCGTCCTCAGCAATTTATACCAAGTGTGCCATAATCCTTAAATTACTTAGGTTATGCCTTCACATGGAACAAGACATGGAATCCACTTATCAAACTTATCTTGTCAAATGAGTCATGTCACGAGGATGTTTTATAACAGATGAATCGCAACACACAAATATCATGTAACAGACAATTCAACACATGTGGACCAAACAAGGAGTTTAAATCTCAAGAATCAAGATGACATGTAGATCATGACAACATTGGATTGCAAATCAGAGAATCACTTAGAAGTGCCGACTTATTTGTAATTTCTGATAAATTGCTCGATTATGTTACTGCTGTGTGAAATACAGCCACCCATCACGAGTTGTGTACAATAGCACTATTGCATGTAATTAAATATTTCATTTAAAAAAATATCAATCTGAAGTAGGCCATTTAATTTGAGTAGAGTACTACAGTCTTAGTTAGTACTGTTCATGTTTTATAAGTGCCCCACTGGAAAATCTCATTAGCAAATTGAGCATTGCTAATTAAACAGTACCGATTAAACCTTCAATGGCCCCAACGCTCACCAGAAGTTGAGTACTCTTGCTACAACTATTATTGCAATTGTACACAAGAAAAAAACTATATATGGGTCCTGGGGCTACAAGCCTACAACTTTAATGTAGCAATTCCTCACCAACAGTTGCATATTTATACAATTTTAATTCCTATTAATAGTTGAGACATTAAAGTTACTGTTGTACTTGTCTTTCATTTGTGTGTTGCTATTGTATCAGAAAATTTTGAAGATCGATTGTTTGATTTTAAAATGAGTGATGGTACACCTATACCATAGTGAGATTGTCAGGAGTAGGAGAGGGAGAGGGAGACCCAAGAGAAGTTGGAAAGAAACTATTAAACATGACCTTGCCTACATGGATCTAACAGAGGACACGGCCCTAAACAGATTTGATTGGCGTCGTCAAATCCATATAGCCGACCCCACCTAGTGGGAAAAGGCTTGGTTTGGTTTGGATAGTACACCTATACCATCTGCTGCTACAACTATTGGATCTGATGATCCCTCATGGGCTTAACGTTATATGGATCCAACCAACAACAAATATGTAATTTGTCATTACTTTTACAAGGTCATAAAAGGTGGTAGTAGGATCACTAGACTTAAAGAACACCTTGGGGGGTGAAAGGAGATATTACACCATGTAAAAAGGTGCTAGGTGATGTCAAATGGCAAATGGAAAGACTTGTTTTGGAACGTAAAAGGGATAGAGCAAAGAAGAAATTGGAAACCCGTAGGAACTCTAACGGATGATGCAAATGAAGATGATGTTGAGGTACTCCCATATCCAACTACCCCACCACAACAAGTAGGAAGGATAAAGAGAAGGTCCCTCAAGCATATACTCAAAACAAAAGAAGGAATTATTCAAATACTCCCCAACCTCCAATGTCCAATTACTTTGCACCACAAACAACACCTAGATCTCAGCCAGACAACTAGTCGGCATTAGCAACAAAGGAACAAAAAGACGCAGCTGATTTAGCTGTTGGTCGTTGGTGGTTTGATTGTAATATCCCATTTAACACAACAAGATCAAAAATTTCCAATCAATGGCTGATGCAATCAGTGCAGTTGGGCAACGTTACAAGATGCCATCTTATCATGACCTTCGTGGAAAGATTTTGGGGAAAATCGTAGTATAATTTAAGGATTTCATTGAGCATTATAAGTCATGCTGGAGTGAAACCGGGTGCTCTATCACGGCTGATGGGTGGACAAATGAAAAGCAACGGACATTGATAAACTTTCTAGTGTATTGTCCAAAAGGGGTAATGTTTTTTTAAGTCAGTTGATACAAGTGCAATTACAAAAAATGCAAATGGACTATTTAAAATTTTTGATGAAATTGTTCTACTTGTTGGGCCTGACAATTTGTCCAGTTTATCAATAAGAATGATGCCACTTACAAAGCAGCGGGAAAATGAGTGGCTGAAAAATACAAAACTTTTTACTGGACAGCTTGTGCCGCATATTGCATAGATCTAATGTTAGAGGACATGGCAAAGCCTGAGTTGTTTCCAATCAATGCATCCACAATTGAGACAGCTAGGAAAATCACAAAGTTCATTTACAATCATTTATCTGTGATGAAATTAATGAGAAGAGAATATACACATGGGAGAGACTTAATTAGAACAACCATCACAAGATTTGCCACCAATTTTATTAGTTTACAAAGCCTATTTAAATTCAGAAAAGAACTTAGGCAAATGTTTACAAGTACTACTTAGGTTGAATCTAATCTTTCAAGTACCCTTGTTGGCATGGAGATCATTGACATAATACTCAATAATACATTTTGAAGGAATGTTGAGCATATATTGAAAGTTAATGAATCATTGGTGGTAGTTCTTCATCTAGCTGACAGTGAAGACAAGCCTGCAATGGGCTATGTGTACGAGGCAATGGATCGAGCGAAAGAGGTCATTCAAAAGAGGTTAAAGAAAAAGGACTAAATGTCATACTAGAAGATTATCAATCATACATAGGACAATCAACTTCACAGTTCACCACACGCTGCAGCATACTACTTGAATACGAAATTTTTCTTTATCCGTACACTTTCTAAGCACAGCAAAGTCATCGGGGGTCTGAATAATGTCATAGAGAAATTAGTTCCTGATTTTGATACTTGGGACATGATTTTTAGACAATGTGATGACTACCAAGATTCTCAGTTTGACTTCGGTACTGCAGCGCTAATACAAAATCGAGATAAAATGTCTCCAGGTAAATGAAATTTTTTAATTTTTTATTAAATTATTATAGGATTGCTATTTATAAAATATAATTTTATATTTCATATATTTTTTTAACAGATAGATGGTGGGATCGATTTGGAAATGGTACCCATGAGTTGAAAAAATTGGCAATTTGAATTTTGAGTCAATGCATCAGTGCTAGTGGTTGTGAAAGAAATTGGAGCATCTTCGAACATATTCATTCTCCTAAGAGAAATAGACTAGAACATCAAAGGCTGAATGATCTAGTTTTTGTGCATTATAATCTGAAGCTTCGTGAAAGGTATATTAAATGTTGATTTTACATAATTCTTTTACAAATTGTTAATAGTCATATAGTGGAACATTAACTTATGTAAAATCTAGGGACATGCTCAAAAGGACTGAAAATGCTACCTCCAATCCTATCAGTTTAGAGAATATTAATATTTTGGCTGACTCAGTCAATGAAGAAGCACCTCTCTTAACCATGGACGATGTAAATGGTTGGATAGCTATAGAGCGACCAGCACAATTGCAAAGGGGGGTATAACTGATTTTGATGAAGGTGATGAATTAAGTGGCCCTGCAGGTAAGAAATTGGGAGCTAATGAGGATGATGGTGTTTACAATGATGCATAGATAACTGACTTTTTGTTTTATTTTGTGGTATTTGATGGGGATGTATTTAATCATTGTCTTTTAACAATTATATTTGTGATGCTTGGTAGAATGAAATTTTCATATATATGTGTGTGTGTGTGTGTGTGTTCATATATATATTCCAAAACAAATTTCCAAATTGGAAAGCGAAATCTCCGAATCGACCAAAATGTTTCACTTTGGAGCCAAACTGAAACAGGGTGCAAAACAACTTTGCATTTGCCACCCCTACATGTAGGAAACCATGACATAATTAAACGTTGGTGGCACATTCAATTTTGGTGCAAAAGTAGGGGCTACATATGAATGAGTCAAACCAGGATCAATCACAATTTTGGCTAAGCTTTGAGAAATAACAAGAAGTACCTTCAAAGATTGCCTCGGGTGCCTCCTCATCCTGCTGAGTTGGAGCATCTATTGCCTTGGATGCCTTCGCATCCTGCTGAGTCAGAGCATCTACTCTCCCCTGGGCTTGTGGCTCCTGAGCATTCCCCTTCAGTTCACTTTCCTGTGATCCTTGTTTTTGTGGGCAATCCTTCACTTTATGGCCTATTTCGCCGCATTGAAAGCATGCTCCAGACTTCCAGTGGCACTTACTGGTTTCATGATGCTTTCCACAACGGCTACAGAGAATAGCAGCTAGCCTTTTGTTGAGTGGTGTGGACTTGTTGGAAGCCTTAGTCTTTTGTCTCTTACCATGCTTCTGATGATCTACAAGTAGCTCTCTCTCATTTAAATTTGACCACACACCACTTATATATTATCAATGTCTAAGGTATCTCGAATGGGGGTAATTACAGTCAAAGTGAAGTCTAATAATGCAAGTGGCATATTCAATTTTGGTGCAAAAGCAGGGGATACATATGAATGAGTGAAACCAATATCAATTAGAATTTTGGCCAAGCTTTGACAAATAACAAGAGTACCTTCAACGACTACCTTGGATGCCTCTGCATCCTGCTGAGTTATAGCATCTACTATCCCCTGGGCTTTTGGCTTCTGAGCATTCCCCTTCAGTTCGCTTTCCTGCAAGCCTTGTTTTTTTGGGCAAGCATTGACTTTATGGCCTACTTCGCCACATTTGAAGCATCCTCCAAACTTCTTGTGGCACTTGCTAGAATCATGTTTCTTTCCACAATGGGTACAAGGTTTAACCCGCATTCTGCCAAGGTACCTTCTATAATCGTTGCCCGATTAACAATCTCAGCATAACTTCTCAACTTTAGTGAATCAATTCTGTATCAGATCAACAGCATTCCGAATTTGAAAACATAACAAGATGACCATGTTTGGAAAAAGATTTTTGAAATCTGTAAATGTCATGGTAATGTAGTGTTTGCAAAAACGGTGAAATTATCAAAATCGGAAATCATCGGGATGATCAGGGTTGAAAATAACAAAGTCAAAAGATCGGCAATCAAATAGTGTTGAGTACATAAGTTATTTAGAATTTAAGTGATGCAGGACAGCCCTGTAGTCCCCAAGGGTCAACTTGCTTTTGGGCCTAGGCACCTAGCCCACCAATCAGTTATATATTTTTATTTTATTTCAATTTTTAATTATGTTTTAAGTTCTTTAAGTGGATGTTTTAATCATGGCCATCGATGTGTTTGGATGGTCCAGATTAGATCTAGGTTCAGTTTTCTCTTATATAAAGTATTGTAATCCCTTTTTGGCAATAGACTATGATTAATGAAAAGAAAATTTTGGAGTGTTTTCTTCTCTCTCTTCCCTTTCTTGCTAAAGGTATGGCGTGAGGCCCATTCAATTCAGGTATGAGGTCTGACCCATCCCTCCACCTTCCATCTTCATCACTACCCACTCCACATAGTTATTCATCTTATACCGTTTTGGCTAAAATAGATTTAATAGACGATATTTTTTGTTTCGGTCAAGTAAACGAAATTTAACTTAAAATTTTAGTTTTGGATTTCGGTCAATTTCGGCCGAAATACTGGATTTCGGCCGAAATGTGATTTATCAACCAAAATGGTATTTTACACAAGTAAAAAAAAATTACTTTTTATACACAGATTTATACTTTGTATTTCTTATATTTCCCCAAAATGTAATTCCAAAAATTTTTACTAGAATGGATTAAATCCATATTTATTATTAGTTTTTATTTTTCTACATATATACGTATATATATTATTTTATATTTCCCCTGAAGCCGAAATTCCAAATCGGCCAAAACATTTTATTTTGGAGGCCAGAACAAAATGGGGTCCAAAACAATATTGACAATTATGAATTCCTCCATCCACATCATTAAGGAACAATAACACATTCGAATGGGAAAACAAGAAAGATAAGCAGGGTTAAGAAATAATCAAAACACCAGTTTAGAAAAGATAAGACTTCTAACCAACTTGCTACAGATCCCCTTTTCTCGCTTTTCTACCGATACTCATCACGCGATTTATAGGAAGTTTTATACCCTAGAATTCTATTGCCCTGATACCATTTGTAAAAACCCAAAATCCGTGGCCCTCATATTCCGTGTCATGATTTTTTTTTTAACATGAGATGGGTCAGATCCATAATTCACATAATGTGGAAATTAGAGCTTAACTAACTTGTGAAGACCCAAGCACACTATCCACATGATATTGTCCGCTTTGGCCCATGGGATTTCAACCCAATCTTGCCGCACGATTTTAAAAGGCCTCATGTAGGGTTAAGGCCAGGTCGTACATATATACCCAGGGTCAGAACCTGGATATTTCTAATGTGGGACTTGGACAGAGCCTCACCGTGCTACCGAAGCACTCCACCCTTACCCCTGCAGATTCCTCTCTCTTGGCTCACAAGATCACTTGACCTGGTCTTGTCTTAAGGGATTACCCAGGCAAATTGGGGTCTCACACTCTCCCTCGCCGGAAATAGAGCCGTCCTCGACTCTGATACCATTCTATGACAACTCGGTCCCACTATCCACATGATATTGTCCACTTTGGCTTATGGAATTTCAACACAATCTTGCTGAACGGTTTTAAAAGGCCTCATGTAAGGGTAAGGCCAAGTCACACAATATAAGCCCAGGGTCAATACTTGGATATTTCTGATGTGGGACTTGGACAAAGCCTCACAATGCTAACTGAAGCACTCCACCCTTACCCCTGCAGATTCCCCTGGCTCACATGATCACTTGACCTGGTCTTGCCTCAAGGGATTACCAAGGCGGATTAGGGTCTCACACTCTCCCCCACCGAAAATAGAGCCATCCTCATCTCTGATACTATTTTGTGACAACCCGAGCCCACCATCCATGTGATCTTGTCCGCTTCGGCTCATGGGATTCCAACCCAATCTTGCCGCACAGTTTTAAAAAACCTCATGTGGGATTAAAGCCATATCACACAATATAAGCCAGGGTCAGGAATTGGATATTTCCGATGTGGGACTTGGACAAAGCTTCAAAGTGCTAACTAAAGCACTCCACCCTTACCCCTGCGGATTCCCCTTTCTTGGCTCACAGGATCACTGGACATGGTCTTGTCTCAAGGGATTACCCAAGCGGATTGGGGTCTCACACTCTCCCTCACTGGAAATAAAGCCGTCCTCAACTCTAATACCATTTTGTGACGACCCGAACCCACCATCCACATGATATTGTTCGTTTTGGCTCATGGGATTTCAACTCAATCTTGCCGCACAATTTTAAAAGGCCTCATGTGGGGTTAAGGCCAGATCGCACAATATAAGCCCAGGGTCAAGACTTGGATATTTCGGATTTTGGACTTGGACAAAGCCTCACAGTGCTATCTGAAGCACTCAACCTTTACCCCGGCGGATTCCCCTTTCTTGGCTCACAGAATCACTTGACCTGGTCTTGCCTTAAGGGATTACCCAGGCAGATTGGGGTCTCACATAACTTTCCAATTTTATCCGCATAACTGAATAGACCTTACAATTTTAAACCTTAATACAATGTCTGCATTATTTCTAACTAAACAATCTAATCAACATCACTAATCCAAGCCTCTAGCAAAATCTCTAATCCTTGTAACATCATCTGGAGCTCCCATCACATCCCTAGAAATCCAAGTAAGCATCTACTCGACAATATTAGCTCCTCAAAGACATTAAATAAAAGCTAGGAAGTTAATGCTCAATAGATAACCAATCTACACAACTACGATGTTTTAGAGTCAATGACTATCTAATAAGCAAGTAACAAGTTAATAACGACAAAAGGAACTAGTCCATAGATCAAATAACTCCCCAAATTCAAGGTTCATATTCAAAGTTCATCAAGATCAAAGGATCCAAATCAAGAAATCAAGGCTTCCAATTAGCAGTTAACCCCATACCACATGTTCTCGTTCTTTCACTCAATGGGAGACCACAACGCAAGTGTCGGCTACTCCCTCGGAAACCCATACCAAGTGTATGTGCAAGGTCCCAACCTTTCTTAGCGATAGTTATGTTGATTTTGTGTGCTTCATGTGGTTTGGAGGGTGCTTAGTGGTTAGACAACTAGTTTAGGGGTTTTGGTGGGTTCTGGACATAGTTGGGGAAGTTTAGGGGGTTATTTGAGATTTTGAGAGATTCCAGGGGGTATTTATAATTTTAGAAAGTCAGATGTAAGGTCCTTCGGAGAAATAAAGAATTTCCTTGAATTTTCAAAATTACCTGTTGATGTCCTCCTTTGTGTCCCACTTAAGTGGAGGGTATTTTAATCATTTGCGTGTCCTTTTATAGCAATAAAACCAACTCATTTCTAAAATCTCTGTCACCCCTGTTGAAGCCTACGAGATTTTCTTATTTTTTAATTATTATTGGTTTCTAATCTTAGTAGATAGTTGTAATTAGGATTAGGTTTCTAATTTCGATGGGATTCCTATCTTGTTTCCTAATTTGATTAGGTTGTTTCTTAGCCCCTAAGTTCATGTTATTATTTATATGACATTGTATAGATAATAATCTCTAGAGTTTTGAGTTGAATAGAATTTTGCCTTTGGGATTTATCGCGATAGAGTGTTCTTCATTCGTGTGATTGTTTCTATGATTTGCATCCTAAACCCTAAGGGTTCATTTGTTTGCATGCATACATATATCACATGTGTAACATTTACGCATCATCATGTTTGTATTCACTAATTTACATAGGTGATGCGTAAATCTACAGTGAAATTGCTGCGTAAATAACATCATTTTCATATAAAAACTTTGGCACCCCAATCAAATGTAGTTTTGTTGCGAAAAGAAACCACACCCGTTGAGGTGGACGGTGTGTTCCGTCAAAGTGGGGCGTGGGATCGAAACCCCTCGCTCGCTTTTTTCTCACAAATATCGTTTCTATTTTTATTCGATACTTTCAAAGACGTTGTCAAAAACTTCATTCTTCTTTCGCTCTCCCCTTCTCTGCTTCACTGTCCAAACCAGCCGCTGGCCAGGTATGCTCTCCAAACCCTCTCTTCTTTCAATCTCTCATCCTCACTCGCTCATTTGTCTATCTCCCAATCGGTCTCTAGCTATCCAAATCCCATTCTCTCTCATCCTCTCTCTCAAACTCTCAATATCCCTCTCTCAATCGGTCTCTATCTTTTCCTCTCTATCTCATCAATCCCTAATTCTCTCTGTAAACACCCATCTGATTCTCTATCTCAATTCTCTCTATATATATTGTTCTCTATTTACCCATCTGTAAATATGTTTGCCATGCTTGATAATCAATATATTTTATACGTTACTATGTTATCACATCTGTCTATTATTCTCTATTTTTCCCCTTCTACTATCTTTTCTAATTGATTGCATTTGGTTTAATGGATGTTTGGTTTTGGTTTTTTATTGTCAGATGATTGCTTTTGGTTTGATGGGTGTGTTTGGTTTGCTTTCAATCATGATATTTGTGGCTAACTACGGCGCATTTAGAGGGAAGACAGTTCACATTCTACAATGCATCAAACGAATCTACTATTCGAAAAATGATCACTAAATTTGTGGCTTACGATTTAGGAAGGACACCCACTCACCGATCAGTCCATACCCACCCTTAGCATCCTGTCTCTCAATTTATCTCTAATTGTCTACTGACCACTATATACATCTCTCCGAAGGTCCCCTTGCTATAAAACAAAAGTAGCCTGTTCGAATGAGTGAACTGAACTCCAGCCAGTGGTCTATCATAGAAATCCATTTCTTGTTTTGTAAGTTTTGGATCTTAAAATTTTTGTCTTGGCTATAATTACTTAATTCATTGGTGACTTACCACTTATGGCCCGTTTGACACTTTACTAATACAGTTAAAGTCAAGTAAAGTCTCCATTTTTCAGACAAGATGTCACATCAAATGCACTTTATTCAAAACTCCCTCAATGTTTTTCATACAAAAAGTGAAAAAGCAACTACCTTTATCCACTAAAATACAAAAAAACTCCACTTTTTCTTACAAAAAGTCAAAAAGATTTCATAACAAACAACTAAAAACAAAATACCATCATAGCCCATTCATATTTTATTCTTTCTTCAAAATCAACTTTACTTGATTTGACTATATTAGTAGAGTTACCAAACTGGCCCTTAGGAGTACAGGAATAGGCAAGTGTCATGTTTCATGCAGTTCCGGCTAAGGCTTGGTTTGTCATGAGTCATGACTGATTCTTTTCTTATTCTAATATCTAATTTGTTTTATGATGAATTTATAATTTGTAATATCAAACACACTGTAACAGATAAAGAATCTGATAAGGTAGGATTCGTCTAAAAATTTTAATTTTAGTTGTGTTGACTTGTCTAAAAATTTTAATTGACACAATATAATTAGATTGAAGCATATATTTTTCTAGTATATTAGAAGATTTTGAATTCTGCCAACTATACTACATAAGCTATATATAAAATAATTCATTAAAAAAGTAGAGAAGTATAAATGTGTTATGGACTTAACCAATACGCCAAAGCCCCAAGACTGATGGAACACGTCAAATTGAATCTTATAACAACTTAGGACCGTAACAGACCACCATGCTTCCATAGCCGACATCCTCGGTGGCTCTCCCTCTGGTGGCAAGTAACCCTTTTCCCCTCTCGGGACAGCTCACACCCTGCTCCAGGTAGCCATTTTCCCTTTTTTTTTTTTCGGGATGGCTCTCACTCTACTCCAAGTAACCCTTTCCGTGACTCAAACCCAAGACATGGAGGTTAGCTCGGATACCAAATGTTATGTACCTAACCAAAACGCCAAAAGCCCCAAGACTGATGGAACGCATCAAATTAAATCTTATAACAACTTAGGACAGTAACAAAATAAGGTGCAAGGAGTCAGCACAACTAAAATTAGTCCTTGCTCCAAACTCAACCGGGGTCAAATTCTATAAGCTTAGACCTGCCTCTACTATCAAACCTGCCCCTAATTCCCTCATTTAACCTACCCATTCTTGTCCTTGTATGAGTAACTTAGGTTATTTATGTATAAATTAAGTAACCTACTTTATGTTTATGGCCTGTTTGTTTCTTGAAATTGATGAAATTATGGTTGAAATCATTTTGTTATACTTCTCCTATTCCCTTTCGTGCTTAAGATGTTTTGCCTGCAACTTTGTTTTATCACTTTGTTGTTTTCTGTCCATGTGCAGAGAATGCTAGTTTCTCGATTTGATTGGCTTAGCATTAATATGTGTTCATCAAAATTGATTATTTCACTCACAAAGCTGTTTGGAATAGGCTAATGAACTTTCATAGTGAAAAGAAAAGTTAGTGATTTGATTTGAAAATAAAGGAAACGGGTTTTGGATCTTTTAAATGGTTAAGGGAGTTTGATTAGATAAATGTGTCCATATTGCATTTATATGTCTAATTTAACTTTGAGTTGCTGTTTGTAGGATTTATTTATTTCTCTTTTTTGGTGAAAGTTCTTTCATTTTCAGGAAGATTCTAAAAACATGCCCATGATTTTGCAGTACTGATATTAATCATTTTGCAAAAAAAAGATGTTAGGTCAGAATATTTAGTTTTGGATGAATGTATTTATATTGTGTATTTCAACTTAACTTTTGAATCTGCAGCAATGATGAGGTTTCTACCCTTTTACTGTTTTATCAGTTCCACTCAATTGATTAAAACAGAAATATGATCATAAATGCTTTGGTGGTAACCAAAAAAGTAAAAGAACATTTATATACCTTCTATTACTTAACTGAGTGCTTTCTGCTGTTGATAAATCTAGCAAACTAATTCCCTCTAACCAATGTTCGTTGAAACACAGTATTAATGAGTTAAAGCATGCACTTATCTGCACCAGCTTAGAGAGACTTGTGAATTCAAAATAGGAATTAAGAGTATTATTATTCAATATTCGATGATGTTGTTTAATAAATGATTCAATGTTATTACTGTAGTTTTTATTATATCATCTAATTAGATAAATCTCGTGTTGTTTAGAAATCGATGATGAAAAAGATGACAACAATGCAGTTAATTCTGAAATGATCGTTGGGCCGTCTACGATAAACAAACGTCAAAAAAGAGACAAAAAGAAAACCATATGGACGGAAGTTGTTGATGCATAGTTAACCGACATCATGTTATAACAAATTAATTTAGGGAGAAAAGACGAAAATGGGTTTACTTCAGAAGGTTGGAACGAGCTTGAACAACTAATGAAAGACAAATTTGGAGATGCTTATGACAAAAGTAAAATTAGGAATCGGCTTAGAACATTGAAGATCCACTACAATCAAATCAAGACTCTCGTGGGATTAAATGGTTTTGGATGGGATGATGTTACAAAGAGGGTTACCGCTAGCGAAGAAGTTTGGGATGGCTTCATTGAGATGATTGCTTTAGTCATAATTTACACTAATGTACTTTTGTTAATTATTTTGCTAACCTACTCTTTATCCTCCTGTGTTTCACATGTCAACTTCAAGTGCACCCGAACTATGAATTTTATCGACATAGAAATACTGTCGACTTTCAAAAGTTTAATATTATATATGGGGATCAATACGAAAGAGAAGTGCTATTGACCAATAATGAGGATGATCGACTTGACTGGCTGTTGGGTGAGTTAGATGATTCTATTTAGATTAAATAAATGTTAGTTATAATTAATAATCCAAATGATCGACCTTGGAATGTTTGAGCATGTTAATGAATATGTTCATGTTTAGAGTTAGAATGTATTGGATTTATTTTTGAATAGATATGTTTACTTTTTAAGTTTTAAAATTATGAATTAGTTTTTGATGGATATGTTCAATTTTAAAGTTTAAATGTTACTGGCCAATTTTTTGATGGATATATTTATGTTTATATTTACTAGTGGTTTGTTGTCATTTGCTATCTTTTATGAGGCATACATTTTATCTTTTATTATGATGTTATAAAAATGATAATGTGATGGATAAAATAATTTATGCATTTTTTCCTACTGGTATGAATCAAATATATCCATTTTAAAATAGATGAGAATCCATTGATAATCAAAGAACAATATTATTTTTGCATTTAGCAACTTTGACGGTTCTTTTTTTATTACTATTGCACCTTCACTCTAAACAGGAGAAAACTAGTTCATGGCTCTATTTTGTCCTGTCACGAATTCATTCATATCGAGATCATCCATGGTCACGCACATTATTCATATGAATGGTTGATTGATCTTCTTTTGTGTTTTGTGGTTTAAAAATAAATATTTTTCTCATAGATATTTTAATATATATCATTATAATTACAAAAAAGTTTAAAGATCTTGTATTGATGTTTAATATGATATTGGTCAAATGTCAATATTTTATTTTAAATATAAATATAAAAATTAAATTTTATACATTTAGGCATATAGTCAAAACAAACGTTGTAAACTGAATACCAGTGTAAAAGGTGTGAAAATGACATTTGTAAACAAACATGGTAAAATAAATCACATGTGTGACGGTTACATATATATATATGACGTTTTTACCGGAAAAATCACTTTATGTGATCAATACACTGAACAATGAACATTAGCCAAACAGGGAATCCGTACAGGATTCCTAATTTTTTTACCATTTTTTATTTTTTGTGGTCGAATTCGACCTTCAGTTTCAGCGCTGGAGGTCGAATTTGATCCTGAGATAGAAAGTGGCCATAATACATTTTAGTTCCTTGCATTCGACCAGAAATATACATGATTTTTTCTGACTTTATGATGGTCAAACAGCTGTAGCTTGGCTTCATCATTGGTAGGTTCCTTTCTCTTACCTTTCTTTGGTCTTTTTTTTTTTTTTCTTCTCTCGTCTCTTTTTTTTTTTTTTCACGTGAGTTTGAGTTTAGGTATGATGGGGAAAAAGAGATGTTGGGATTGAAAAAGGCTGGGGATTTGAGGTTTGGGAGGAGTGGGAAAGTGCTTCAGTTTGGGTGGAGGTGTTTATGGTTTGGATTCATAGCAGATTTGGTGTTTGATTATGGCTAGTGGGGTTAGGGACGATGGGTGTAGTTCAATGAGGGGTTTAGGAATAGGCCTTGATTGGGTTTGTTTGAGGTCTCATTGGTTGGTTTTGTTTTAGGGCTTGAGGGTTTCAAATTTTTCTATGGTGTGGTGCGAATCTTCCACGAACTTTCCTTCCACAAACAAACCTCCGTGGGTGTGAACTCTAATTAAAATTCAACTCATTGATTTCAAGTCATTTTTTCTGTTTGCTATCTTACCCACAGATTCCTGGAATTTTGTAACGAGGAATTCTATGCTTCCACCTATAGGAGGCTTGCGATTTACCCATAATGTGACAAAAGCGTTTCTATGGACTCCTTTTTTGTTTTTGAATAGTTTCCATGGACGTTGGTCTGCGCACTAGATAGAAATGTAGCCTGTGGTGTCAAAGAGTAGAAGGATATTACTATGCCATTGCCAGACCAGCAGCCACTACAGAACCCCCCGTTAATCTACATCTATTGTGTGTCATTTTTTTATTTTCCTTAACTAAGATACCCATGTATGATGGGTTTTTTTTTTTTTTTTTTCCTCTTGGCCATGAGAGGTTGAATTAACCTGCCCACCCAGGGATTGATCCTGGGTGAAACTATGGGAGCGAGTGTGCTTAACCACAGCTGTGATTCCCATGATGTATGATGACAAGCTGAAAAACTCATGTGCTGTCCTCCCAGTACCTAAAGTCAAAAAAACTCATGTACATTTTTGAATGAATGCGACCTTCGAGTGTTTCTTACAAAGTCGAATTCGATGCAGGGAACTAAAATGTATTAGGGCCACATAGGGAACTAAAATGTAATAGGGTCACTTTCTATCTCAGGGTCAATTCGACTTCTAGCGCTGAAACTAAAGGTCGAATTTGACAAAAAAAAAAAAATTAGCAATCTTGTATGGATTCCCTGTTAGGTGCATGTTTGGCTAATGATCAGCTGTTTGGTGTACTGACCACATAAAGTGATTTTTCCAGTAAAAACTATATATATATATATATAGGGAAATATTCAAGTGAGAACTAGTTCTCACTTGTTATATGAGAATTTTTTTGCGGGGTTCAACTAACAACCCATCCAAACCTAGCAACCAATAGGGAACCCCATGATGGTCACTAATCCCAAGGATTGGCACACATCCGAATGGATTGACCCATTGGATCGAGGGTTGAATATTTTCTTAAATATGAAGCCATTAAACCTGTGGGCCATGGATGAACGGGTTAGGGGCATGGGTTTGGGGTCAAACTTATTACTTGGGGTGTTCTCACATAGATCTTTCCATCCCCCCTGGTCCCATCCCCAAATGGGGCCCACAATTGGGCCTCACAAAAAAGTTCTAGTCCCCCTTGAATATTACCCATATATATATATATATATATATATATATGAGCAGGGCTCTCCTAAGCTGCAGCTTAGCTTATCCTAAGCTAGAATAGGGGCTGGTCCTACAAATCAAACTTGATTATATCTGTTTTTTGCATAATGGAACTGAAAAATCCAGTTCCTATTGGATTTATCTTGATTTTGGAGACGATCATCATCTAAAAAACAGCATATTCGACTTTGATTTTGTGGGACCAACCCTGTTTCAGCTTAGGATAAGCTAAGCTGCAGCTTAGGAGAGCTGGCCCATATATATATATATATATATATATATATATATCACTTTTACATATGTAAATGACATTTTCCTATACCATGCGTAAAAGACAAACAAACCCGGAGATTTGCATCAATTGGTATCTATCCTTTCAAAGATCCGCCTGCTAATCATCCATCCCCCCACTACACCACCGATACAACCACCGATCCCCTGCCCCTGAAACCCATTCCATTTTCCACACCACTCGCCCAAACCAAGAACCATCTTCAACCTCCCCGAGCCAAGATCCCTTCACTGAGTCATCAGAATCCATTCCCAACCCAGACGACCTCCACCAGAAACCACATTCATGCCATCCGCAGACCCAGTACGCCATCTCAGAGAATCCCAGCACCCTAATCACCTCCCAGCCAAACCACCCAACCCTGACAACAAAAAGTTCCCACCGACACCCCACTGTCTATCCGAACCCATCATCTCCATTAACCCCCTCCAAAATCGAAAGACAACAAAACCCAGCTTAAACCACTAGCCACCGTCATCTAGAAACCCCGTCACCATCACAAAAATCCACCCGACCACTGTCCCGAACCCCTTCCAATACCCCCAAACAGCCGAGTCCATTCGCTTCCCAATCCCAGAATCCACAACCAAATCCCTAATGAAAGTCCCCATTCGAGTCACAGACAAAAAAAAAAACAAAGAAGAAGAAGAAGGGAAACAGAGGAGAAGAGGTGTACCGTACACCGAAGTTGTTTGCATCACGCATCGACTCAAGCCGTCACCACGGTCGCCAGCTCCCTTTTATTTCTTTCTCTTAAAAAAAGGGATTTTACAAGGTTTCAGATTGCAATTGGGGCTGCCTATGCTGCATGCACCATTCGTCCTCTCAACCGATTATTCACAGGGATGTCGAAGTCCAACAACATCTGACTGAATTCATTTCCGCCCCAATCACATCCCGATTATTTACTTTTTGTTCGAAGAGTGTGTGTTTTATTTTCTTTTAGCGGAGAAATGAGGTTTTTTTTTTTTTTTTTTTTTTAAGAGGGAAATTTTAAAAATGTGTACTTTCGATTAGGGGTGTAAAAAAAAATAAAAAAAACCGTCTAATCGACCAAACTAAACCAAACCAGCGATTAATAACCGTGTTTCACTATTCAGTTACGATTACGATTATTAAAATCAAAAAATCGTGCTCCGCGTTTCGACTACAGTTTTCAGTCTCGACTCACGGTTATTAACCTAACCGGCACACGATTAAATGTACCATTATACTAATAAATATAAAATAAAGGGCCTAAATGAAATATGTATATAATGACTTAACTTAAGAAAAGCCTTGACAAAACGAAACCCTAACTTATCACAACCAGCAACACGTTTTTTTTAAGTAACAATTAACCGTAACTGAACCTTCTAATACGGTTAACCACAGTTCGGTTTTTAACGATTTCTTCGAATACGATTACGATTACGGTTTTTAAAAACTAAAAATCGTGATTTACGGTTCGGTTAACGATTTTTCCAAAATGAACAGCCCTTTATCAGAAAATTGAGGCTTTACTTCACTCCACTCTACTAGTGAAGTTCCCAATTATGATCTAGACCCGAAATTAAGGGTTTAGGATTGCTTGATTACCCAAAAGTGAGGCCAATTAAGGTTGTCAATCCTTGCACTGTTTTGGCTTCAAATGTCTTCCAACTCAATTTTTCTCTTTGTGCTTACGCAATACCGAATATCATTTGAATGGCTCATCCTTGTGAATTTGAGCTTTTAATTTAATCATTTGATGATCAAAGTGATTTTTGCCCTTCAATTGGCTTCATAGACCAAGGTATGCCCTTGTCTTCTAGAACTTAACTTTTTTATATGCTAATAGGTAGAGGTGGCAAAACCTTACCCGACCCTAACCTAACCCAACCCACATTAGACCCACCAAACCTGACTCGCATAAAATGGGGGTCGGTCACAAGTCAAGTTTTCCTAATCCGCAATTAAACGGGTCGAGTTAGGGTTAACCCTTCTAACCTGCACGACCCACATCACCCCTTAGATTTTAAATTTTATTTCCAAAATAGATATATATTACGGATTTATACCATATATATATTTCAATTGTTTTGGTGCGATTCCACAGTTTGGATTGAGCAATAAAGCTTTGCATGAAAAGATATGAGTTTTCTATTTTTTACTCCTTCCTCTCAAATTCCTGCAATTTCTATGATTAAGGAAGAAGAGAAAAATAAGGAGGTTCAATGGAAAAGAAATAAAGAGTTCTCCACGCAATATAAGATAATGGGACGTGTTGGCCTTGTGCTGACAATAAAAAAAAAAAAGGTTGTCCTCCTTTTTTTTTAAATCTTTCATGGCTTTGACTTATACAAATCGTAAGTTAAAAGGAGTGGGATGTCACAATGGGGCCCAGCTATTAAGATCTGAACCATTTAAAACAAAGCTTCTTCAATTATATACAATAATTCTAGATTTTATCTCCATTAGAGTTGATCTTACTGTTAGATTAATCGTTATATAAAATAAGATAATGAGTATGAATAAGATTGCGCATTTTATCAAATATTCAATCCGACGATGTGACTAACTCGGGATGAATTGAAATTTTGGGGAACGCCATGCAATGCAAAGCTATTTAGTTTGAATGGTTTGGATTTCAAGAAGCGGACTCCATTATAGTCTCTCACTCCTCGAACTCATGGTTTGCCTAAGTCGAAGCTAAATCCTAACTTAATGCCTTTTTACCTCTGACGGACGTGCAGGATAGCATGTGACTCACTTTCGCCTTGTTTGATATCACTAGTCTTTTTCTTAAAGACCATTCAAAATAGACCCACAAAAGAAGAGCCATAGAAAAAAGAGGCTAGGAAAAAAAAAAAAAAAAAGATGTTTGATAATGCAAGGATCTATGTCAAATAGACATTTTAGTATCAATGGTTGAGAGTTTTTCACACATTTCTTGAGGTCCAAGGTATTAGGCCATGAAAATTGACGCTATGGCCGTGCTCAACCTTCCAAAGAGATCTAACGGTTTGGGTCTTGTGTTTTGGGCCCACATATCCCACAAAATTGCATCCAATGGCTCAACTTTTTTGCTCATATTTAGAGATTAGTGGTGATCCAACGGGTGAATTTTGGTCTCATGATCATATTTGATCTTGTGAACATTTCCAACGGCTTGAATCTTGTCTTACACATAAATAATAAAAAATTGAAAAACATTATTGCTCATAGACAAATCCAATATTGAGAATAATACATCAATGGTTGTTTTTGTTTTGGAAATATCTCGAGATCCACAAGGTATCAAGTCTTGGAAATTAATCACATAGCCTTTTTCAGCCTTCCAAAGAGATCTAATTGTTTTGATCTTGCGTTTGGGCCCCACAGATTATAGCAAATTGTAACTAATGGCTCACGATTTTTGCAGATATCTCGAGATTGGTGATGATGCAACGACTGAAATTTGATCTCATGGTCGTGTTTGATATTGTGAATATTTCCGGCGGTTTGGATCGTGATTGAGACTCTTTTATTTTAATAAAAGATATAAAAAAAAGGGGGCTGGGCATGAGTGGGTGTAATCATTGTTTAACCCACCTCTTCTTTTTTTCCCTCTTAATTCCACATGCAGCCAAAGCTCGACTATGGGAATAGAATGCCTCTATTTCTCTACACCATCTAGAGGTATTGTGACGCTGCCAAACGCTTCTATTTTCAAAATCTTTACTCGATTTAGAAAATTTGATAAATATAGCCAAAAGTTAGACCTACCAAACATGAACTTAATCACTTGCCTGGGCAGAAACTTTTTCACTCTTCTTCGGCATTATGGCCTAGTCAAGTTGGGTTAACCCGCATCAGGTGTGTGGGCCAAGGAAATTAAACCCATTATAAAAACAAGTCGATTAAGGGTGGTCGAGACCCAAGACATATAATAATGATCCGACCCCTTCTGACCCAGCTCGACCCATTTGCCATCCCTACTAAGAGGGAGCATACTCACACCTCATGACACTCTACCTGTTAGATTGTATGGACTCAATCCATCAGTTGATGTGATAAATTGATTAGTTTCTTTATTTATCAATAATATCATGCTTTACTTTCATGAGATGAATGTTTTTTTATTACTTCATGCACATAATCAATACATATGACATAATTGTTCATGAGTTGAACCGGTCCTATTAGTATATTAGATGTGATATATGTGTATGGATAAAATCTACATATGGGAGATATATGTCACAAATCTTGTACTTAAGTATCTTCACAACCAGTGATGAGACTGGGCATCTCATTTGACAAGGTTGCGGCACTTTGATCACTATGAGATAGTGTGATTTGTCTCGATCATCAGAATGAAAGATTCTGGATCATGGTGTTGGTACATTGGATGTATTGAAGGACCATGAGAAGCACCTTATGGAATTCTATCTTGATTATAAGGACTGCTCTCATAATTCCCTAGCAATAGGCTCTCAATCCTGAGACATTGATGAACTCAAGTTTCTATC
The DNA here is from genome assembly GCA_028538565.1 of Umbellularia californica. Lineage (NCBI taxonomy): Eukaryota > Viridiplantae > Streptophyta > Magnoliopsida > Laurales > Lauraceae > Umbellularia > Umbellularia californica. Next base: position 83,810,510 of record JAPQWN010000001.1, read on the forward strand.
TATTCATTTGCTTTGAGTCACCAATGAGTGAGGCTAACTGTAGGTCAACACCTCGGTGTCTTGGGTATGTGGTAGTAGGACTGTGAGAACATTGAATGATCAAGATGGAATCTATCTCTATTATCCCCTTGTGCCAATTAATGGATTTTTCATTAGTAAGTGCGTACCCATCTCAATTAAGAGTTAATTGGATGGTACTGATGATCATAATGATTAATTGGGTCTTAAGGATAATAAGATGTGGAACTAAAGATTGGAAGAGACAGATTTATTCCAATTGATCCATGGATATTGATAGAGGGGCCTACTTGTGGTAATTGAGAAGTTTAGGGTCTTCATTGTAATTTATTCATAAGACTGGAGTGCAATTGCATTTATATAGTGATGTTATTTGCAATTAACTGTGGGCCCGGATTGCACATGAGATGTGGGGTCACGTGTCCTAGTTGGAGCCAGCTTTCTAAGGAATCCCTAGTGGTCCCCACGCTGGCCCAAGTTATTAGAAAGATATTAATTATAGTAGAACTTTAAAAGGAAATAGAAAGTTACTATTTCTATTAGAAGTGAGACTTCTAATAGTGGTAATGGTAAGTTACTAATTATAATGGAAGTGAGACTTCTATTTTAGAAAGAAGAGAGTTACTAATTGTTAGAGAAGTAAGACTTCTATTTCAATTAGATAACAAAGAATAGAAGCTTGCTTTTAGCAATAAATAGAGGACATAAGAGGTCTTGGACGTCCCATGCAAAATCCTACCTAGGGATTCTCGCCCATGCCTTTTGTGCAAGAGTTGCACATATTTTGTCTTCTCTCTTCCCTCTTCTAGTTTCCTTGAGAGTTTTCTCTTGAAGATTCCACCCATCTTCTTGAGAAAAGAGAAACTGATAAGGGTCATAGCGTGGAAGATCAAAAGGTCTTGGAGATTCTTATTTAATAAGTGAAAGAGTTTCATCATCAAATAAAGACGCAAATTCTCCATTAAAGTACAACCGAGCTCCAAAGGTATAATCTACTTCGTTGCATGTTGTAGTTTTTATGGATGCTTGTTGGCTGCTTGTTTTTATCTTTTAGATAGTTTTATTTACTGTACATGATCTTGAGATTGAGGGTTATGCATCATGGATTGGGTTTTTGGCCTTATGGGTACTTGATCCCTGTATCAAATGGGTCAAAAGTTTTGAAAATCTATCAACGAGGCCCACCTACTTCCAACACTACCAACTTCTGGAGGGTATCTCTTTCTATTGTCTGGAAAGTAAGATATTCCTCCCTTTTTCTTTTTTGATAAAATTTTTTGAAAAAGAAAAGTGCCAAATCACTGAGTTACAAGTGGATTGGCAAATATTCCTCCTTAATCCTTAGTCCACTAGTTCAAGTATTGTTTTTTATAATTTACTAGTTGAGTGTTGTTGGTTCCCGCAAGTATATGATTATCTCAAGTAATATAGACCATGGAAGTCCGAATATCGTTCCCACGAGGATCGTTACAAGGAAAATAACAATGATCAATGAAAAGGAGTATTAACTCAAATATAGCTAACAAATGCAGATGGAGATAACAAAAACAATGAAAATACAAATCAAGATAATAACAATGGAAATAAAAGAATGCAAACTAAAAGAAAACAAGAAACTAAATAACAAAGAGATGTTAGTAAAAATAGAAAAACTCAAGTAAGAACAAACCAAGAACAAGATTAGTAACAAGTTAATAACAAAGTTAATAATAAAAACAAAATGATAAGGTTAATACAAGAACAATGGAGCAATGTTAGATAGATCAAGTGAATAAGTGTGTGAAAATTAGTGAAAAATCAAGATAAAAATAAACTAAAAGCATCCATAAAAACTAACTAATAAGGAGAACAAGATAGAAAATGAGTGGATGGAGATAAAAAGAAATGTTCTAAAAGTGTAAAATCAAAGGTGGAATTGATGGTGTAATAGATAAATGGAGTGTGAGAATTAAAATAAATGAATAAATGTGTAGGAATGTGAATAAAATCTAACTAAAGTAAGTAAAATAAGCAACAAGCAATACTAATAGATAGATTGAATCATCCAGAATCCACTAAGTAACACTAATTCAACACTAATGCTCTTCTCTTTTCCCAAACAAATACTCGAATCTAATGACAAATCAATGCTTAGATTTGGAAAATATAACTTTAAAACTCTAAGATAGAAATTATCAATCTAATAGCTAAGACCTTCTTCCCTTCATAAAAGAAAAGATTCCTAATGACTATCTATCAAAAGTAAGCATAAACCATCAAAAGATATTAGCTCCTAAGCATGATTTATCAAACCTAAGCATAGATTGTAAAAAGAATGCTAAGATACAAAATAAGCAGGGAAGGTAGCACATTGCAATGAAAAAAAATCTATTCTAGCATGTTAAGCACATAAACAAAGGGAATTAAGAGCATAAGAAAAAGGAATAGCATTAACTTAGCTTCATCTAAAAGATCCAATCAAAGTGATTAGTCACCCATTGGAGAAGACAAAACTTCCATTATAAATCTTCAAATTTTACAAAGCTTTCATCACTTTCTCTCTACAATTGCTCTCAATTACATGAATAGCTTAAGTAAAGAGGAGGAGGCTCTCCTTGCTTGTGTGTTTAATGGCTAGAGCTCCCTTCCTTATATAGAAACACTTGTTTTGCTCTATTTTAGTTTCTTTCCAATTTGGGACTTCACAAGAATGGAAATATGAACATATAAATGTGATTCCCATGTTAGAAAACAGGTCGCAAATTGATGTGTGATTTTGACCCCCGAAATGTCCCAATTGGGAAAAATGTTGTGAAATATGATTTGTAGATCTGAGAACAAGCTTTCCAATGCTTCTGAGATCATCTCAATTGGACACCCGAGTAAAGAGATATAGTCAAAATACCAACCCAGGTCTTTTATTTTTCTTCTTATTATTGGCCTAACTTTGTCATTTCTTCATCCACTTGTCTTCCAAACTTATCCTCACTCTCTTTAACTCTTGAGTCTCAACTTTAATCTTCAAAATAATCTTCAATTAACATCTACAAAGAGAAATTAACATAATTAAGAGTATTTTCGAACATATTTTGTATGGAAGCCGTTAGAACTTATATAAATGCATACAAATGGCCATCTATAATGGAAAGATATAGGAGAGGAAATTTATTATTTTTCTATTAAAAATAGTGTTTTGAGATTTTTTATCTTTGAAAACTAATAAAATAATGGTATGAAAGTATATCTTTTGTGAACTCATCATTGAACCTTGCACGTGCCATTAACAACCTCGAAACTACAAAATTAATAGATTCAAAGAAGAAAAGGCATAAAAGAAAATTGATAAATCAATAGTAGAGAAATGAGATATTTCCTAAATTTTTCTTTATGAAGTAGTATCCTAAGTTCCAATAATTACACCTCAAATTACCCAATGGCCAACAACCTCCTCCATAAAAATCAAACTTCAACACCACAAAATCCACAAATTGAAAGCATAAAAGTAATAAAAATAAAACAAATCAACAGAACTGTGAGTCTTAAAAAAACCGTGAAATTTTCTACTGATCTTAGGGGCTAGGAGATAGAAGTGTACAAAGATGCGCGCTCTCTCCTTGATTTTCCTGATGATTCTTGGAGGGCAGATCTAAATCGAAGGACGACGTTGATCATCTGATTCTTCTCGAGACCAAAAGGAGTCTAGATCGGGAGACCAAAATTCATTCTCAAAGCAATAGTAGAAAAGGACCATAGTACATTAACAAAAAGACCAATGAGTTCTTGAAACAATTATGTTACTATGGACTCTGCATTTTCAAGTAATAAACTAAAATGCATAACATTTAAGGCATGATTTAACTAGCCATATAAACAAATAAGAACCTGTATGAAAGTTAGCAAAATATCAAGTTATGACTGAATGACTAAAGGCAAGAGAAAGAAAAGGGCCTCGTTCCGACCATAGGAGCATGAGGCACATATATAACATGGTTGAAAATCCTAAGCATGCCATTGGTTTTTAACTATTTGATGTCAAAAGAAAGTACATTTTTCAGCACTAAATAAATTTTGCTTATGGTGTACATTTTCTTTACTCATGTCAAAATGGTGTTGATCTAGATGATCATCCAATTCAATCCACTTAAGCATGTCACATCTATTTGGAGTTCCACTTGAATCAATTCCACACTAACACAACCCATATAAACACGACCACTAGTACATCCAAACCTCCATTTACAGCCTACATTTACAACCAGTATTTTCATACAGATACAACCCATCCACGCCATCTCCATACAACTATTCATGTATATCACGAAATATAATTTTGTTGATTTTGATCCTTTGAACAATACTAATACAACGTTACCGAATAAGCTCCGCATAACATATTCTCATCAAAAGAGATTGAAATAATGTTGGCAATTATGCTCTTCACAAATCATGCATGAATACAACAGGCAATTAATCTATGGAAAAGTACAGTTGAGTTTCAGCTTTAGTTCTTTGTGAGGTCCATTGTAGCCATTATGTAGTTTAAATAAAAGTATCGTCATTCAGTTAGCTATACGTTCCTTGTTCCCATTTCATTTATTTATAGTAGAATCCAAAACAAAACAATAGCAAAAATAGAAAAAGGCAAAAGGATAAACCATGAAAGTTGATGAGTAACTATAATAGAAATCACATACTAAAACCATCAATTTCTTAAAATCTCATCTGAATCAGTAAATACCAAGAACACCCAACCAAACAAAAGAGCATGAGTTAAAAAAAATATCGTGATCAAGTAAGAAACAAAGAACAAGTAACCATGAGCAAAAGTCACAACCCATCAAATATCTTAGAAAGAGAATAAAAAAATACATTCCAAGCACTCAACTTTCTCTCCCTTTTTTTTATAGGAAGAAAAAGACAGGTAAGATTTTTTGTTGCTAGAGAAATAAAAACACAATATACATATTTGAAATATGATATGCAATGGAATAATAACCTTCTTCTTGCAGTTAAGTAGTTAGTAGCATAATCTCACAGGAAACAAATGCAAGTTGAAAAGAATTGAACTCCAATCGAGGAATTAGCATGATGATTTCATCATTTGCTTCATACACACTTTATACAAAAAAAAATTGAATTCGAGAAAAGAAAATCTAGATGGCAAAAGAAGATATAGCAAAACAACACTCATAACAACCCAAAAAATTCAAGAAAAGAGACCTATGGATCACAGGCACATGATGGGAGTATCCACTCGCCATTGCCCCTGCAGTGTACACAGTATAAACTAAATTATACTAAAGCCTTCACAATGAGAATTTGAATAATTTTACTCTCTCATTACAAAAATTCACATGTATATTCATACTTTACTTCTTTGAAGAGCAGAAACCATAACAACAAACAACAACTATAATAAAAATTAATTTAAGAAAGATCCTTCAACAAGAAAGAGAACAAAACAACCACAACTATAATAACAAAATGGAATTTAAAAAAGATCCTTCAACATGAAATAGCAAACAAAGAGAAAAAGAACAAAAAAAAAAAAAAAAAACACTCACATTACAAAAGACCTTAACTTCCGTGTCAAATTTTGATCTCTAGTTTTGCAATTCCTGTAAAAAGCACACATTTGGAATTATAGCATCAATATATATATATATATATTGAGTATTTAGAACATCAATATAATGGCATCACATATTTAAAAAAGAGGAGAAATTCCAAGAAACACTGGTTTCAATCCTTGTATTTGAGTTAGTAGCTCAAACCTCGATTCTTTTAGATCCTGAAAAAAAAAAAAAGAAGATAAATACATAAAGGAAATGGTATGTTAATAAAAATTTCAAAATGAAGGGGCCAAATTTTGCCCATAAAACACTACTCTCTATCATGCAAATGTACTTCTACTTTATAGATTTTGGTCATATTCAAAAAATTCAATAATCACTAAAAAAAACTTGACATCAGTAAACAAAAAAACTCAACAAAGTGTTCTTTGAAATCAGTAAACAAAAACAACCCAACAAAGTATTCTTTCTAGTATTAAGAACAAGATGAAGAAACTAATCCAAGGACAACAAAAGAGGGATAATCCACACCTAGGTCCAGTCCTTTTGGAGTTGTTGTGCAGGCTTCATGATTTGGGCATCCTTCACATGAATTTGATGTTCCATTCAAGCCTGATTGAGGACCTGGGTAGTCTGAAAGGGGAAGAAGAATCACAACAAATGGGTCAAAAATAGAAAAAAAAAATGAATTAAACAAAATGCTTTTGTCTTCTTCAATGATGAAAGGAAAATAGCATATGTTTGTTGGTGTTTTTAGGGATTTCACAACGGCATTGGTTCTCAATAGCCTATTGATCGACACTTAAATGTGCAACACTTAACCGCAAAACTATAGTGTCGTCAAGTAGTAAAGGACTAAAGAGTCCAGATTATTGATCCCACGGAGAGAGGATGGAACAAGTAATGAATCCAATTAAATGAGAATTGAACTAAGATATAGCTAATGTAACAATTGAAGTGAACAAGTAAAATTACTAAACTATGCAATGTAAACAACTAATTTAAAATATGAATTTAATTAGATCTAAGCTAATCTAACAAGCTACACTAAACTAGTAGATGAAAGGTGGTGGAAATGGAAGATTTAAGATGAAGATGTGGTGTGAAATGTGTAAGATTTTAAAACAAGTGATGTAAAATGTAGAGCTAACAATCTAAAAGTGCAAATAACAAATCAAATAAAAATAAAAATTAATAATAATAAAAAAGAAGAGATTAGGCAATCTAAAATCCACTAAGTAAATAATTAATTCAAACAATGCATTTACTAATTCAATTCCCAAATATACAATCCAATTAGCAATCTCTTGCTTAATTGAATTGGGTGATATAGCAATGAAGATTAATGTAAAGAAAATAAAAAAGCAAAGATCCTAGATCATAACCTAACTACCCTAACAATTAATCATCAAAATCAAGCTACAAAAAATCAAAGATAAGGGCTCTAGAGCATGCTATGTGAGAGAACTTAATCCAATTCCAAAGTATCAATTGAGATTATCAAAGCATCAAGCGTAGAGATAGAGCATGAGAAATGAGACAGATTAACACAATTATATGTAAAATCTACTAATCAATTAAGGCACAAGTAGGGAATTCAAATTAAAACATGCATGTAATTGAACTAATCACATTACTTAGCTTCAAAAGGAGAGCCTAACCCAAGAGTTTTAGCCACTAAACATCAAGAAAGAGCTTCAAATCTTATTTAATGATCTTCAATTACACACTCTCTCTAGATTAGTTACAAAGAAGCTCCTAATTACAATCTAAAAGTAAAAATAAAATTGCACAATGACTAAAAAAGATTTTATTCCCTTTCACTCTACAAATACATTCCAATTTATGTGGTTCTTCATTTTGGAGGCTTTTAATTGGCTCATACATGAATTTGTGCCATGGCAAGCTTTGATTGGTAGAGAGGTGAGTTGGATGGAATATTTTATTGGTAAAAAAAAAATTATATATAATTGTTGAGATTTGAACCAATAGCCTATTTCATACCAACCTAAGCTCTAACCAATATACCAACCATTCCTTTGTGTTAGAAACTAACTTCTATTATCCTTAAAGTCGTCTCCTCTTATTTTGAAATTCTTCGACACTTCACCAAGATTTCTTCAATAAGATTTCTTCATGTAACTCCTTTACTTGAATTCTCTTCTTGATGCCTTGGGACACTAGCCGGAAGGTTGATCAATAGTCGCGGGGTCCACCTACATAAGAGAAATTACATAAAAATGCGCTACAAATAATCGGATTTATGCAATATAATCTGATAATCCGTTAATGTGATAAAATGATAAAATCTCTGTGTAAAGCAAATGATATGCACATGAGATGCCGATAAAATTCGGACTAATGAGGGGTAATATATGAAATATTTAACACTCATCACCTATTGTTGAGGGTTTTTAGGCTTTCTTTTATATTGAAGAAGTTTTTTTGTTGTGATAATAGGCCTTCACGACAACCTGACAATGTTTTTAAAAGATGAAACTTCAACGTGGCTCTCACTTGAGAGCAGGACACTTGTTATCAACAAAACAATCAATTCCATCAGATACAACCAAAAAATAAAAAAAATAATCAAGAAGCAGATGAAGGTGGAAGGTGAAGCAACAAAGAAAAGAAGGGATTTTCATAGCAAAAATTATACCTTTGAGCATCGATTCTTACGAGATGTTGGCTCAGTTTTCTGAAAGTAAATTACAACCAAAGCATTGGTCAAACTCAACTATTGGTTTAGAAAAAGAAATGAAGACACATATCTTCAGTTTGATAGCTTCTCATTAGCTACAAATTCGAATATCCCAAAAAAAAAAATCTCTACAGTACTAGGTAAATTACACAAATAGCTTTTAGCTACCTGTTCACTAACAACATTCAAAACAGGCATAAGACTGACATGAAAAAGGTAGACGTTGCGAGGATCTGCGTAAATAAAGCTAAAGACTAATTAATTGTTCAAGAGATCTTAAACCTAAGTGTTATCTAGAGTTATCTGGGTTTAATAAAACTGCATGCCCAATTCCCTTACCTACACAATAGGAAAATTGATCCAAAGCCTCAATGAAAGGCCAAACTCAATATCGCCTGACTATATCACCAAGAAAACAAGTAAGAATGGATAATAATTAACTTCAGATTATTAAAAAGAAAAAAAAAGAAAAACAAGTCAAAAAAGAAAGAAGATATAATCCAAGTCAAATAAAATCTCCATAGCAATTCAACCATCAACTCCAAAAAAATAATAATAAACAATTATTGAAAGAAATCCATAGAATTTTCACTTATTTTGCCCCCAATTTGAACAATCTTATATATTCAACTGTATATGGAATGTATTCAACTGTATATGGAATGTGTGAGTCAGCTAAAGAGTGTAACCCATAGTTGGCATGAGATAATCTTATCTAGCTCATATAATTACTTATATAAATTGGTTAGAATTGTAGCTTTTGGCATTTTTTTCTTGATATTTTTTTAGTAGAAGGCACTCATTCTAAAACCATTCATGCATATTCAATGTGAAATAAGTTTTATGTGCACGCACATTTAAAATATAAAGCAAGAGTCTATATAATGTATTTCCCAAATTTTTTTTTTAACATTGCTCCATAAATTCTTAACACAAAATATGACGGTAAACAAAGGTAGTGAGTTGAAATATTGGAGGAAACTGAAGTAAACAAGTGGGTATATATATATCTTATTGGAAGAGTTAAATTTCTAAGCGTCAACCTAAGGTTTCATGTAACGAAGTACAATTTCTACAATTATCCTTATTTATACTTTTCACCACCTGTAATTATTGAGGATTTACAGGAAACTACATAAATATTACAGATAATATTATGACAGAAGCTTTATTTTAATATATAGGTGAGAAAAATTACATTATAATTTAATTTATTTATTTATTCTCAAATAGTTTAGACATATTTGAAAGAGTAATTCTCTCGATATTTGCCAATATTTATTATGTTTTTTTAATTATCATTTATTAACTTCTCAAAGCCTTGATTAAGTCACATCACAACAATGGTGGGTGAGTTCAACATATTTCTTGTTTAGTAGAAAACCTTTCTACAAATATATATATATATATATATATGTGGATTTTGGGAAAGACGAAAGCATAAGGAAAGAAAGAATTATTGTCCTCCCTTGTCTTGTCTTTTAATTTATTTGTCTTTGTGCAAGCAGTATATTATTTCAAATGCATGCAACTATGTAGTTATATATGCATTGCAAGATCATTTATTCATATAAAAAATATATTATTCTCTAATCAAGATAAATTCGATATCCAAGAAAGAGCCTCAAATAATATTTGTAGCACATCCTTATTTCAAACGAAAATAACATTTTGAATGCAAAATCTTTAAATTGAGATAAGAAGTAAAGACATAGTAAAGTATGTTACGAAACTAATAACAATGAACCAAGCAATAAATCTACTAAAAAAAAAAATTCAACTCTCAATGATGCTCCGCTTATATAAGGCTAACCAATAAATGATTAAATAAGTTCAATATTCCAATCCTTTTTTTATAAGTGAATTTGTGTCACTCATTACTGCTTGGATTCAAAATGCAGGAACTTCAATATTAGCATTAAAAAGAATATGAAATATAACAAAGAGAACAGAAAATGCGGCAAGGAGGAGGATTTGGATGGAGAAGAGGATTAAACAGTGGAAATGCTACTGTCTATTTTTTTTAATATGGAGATTAGATATTTCATTTAGACCCACACTAATTAGGGTTGGAAAGCCCCAAATGGTTGTTGGATATCATAGGTTTTCCTATTTTGAATACATATATATATATATATATATATATATATATATATATGTATTCGATATCAATGAAAGGTTATTTGATTAAAAACTTGGATCAGCGTAGTTTGTAACTCAAATGAGAAATAAAAAAAAAATGCATATTCCTATCTCCAGCATTGGCATTTCCAGCTGAAAGCATCTTTGTGTTACATACTTATTTCAAACTAAAAGAACATCTTGAATGTTAAATCTTTAAATTGAGATAAGAAGTAAAAACATATTAAAGCATGTTACAAAATTAATAACAATTAATGAAGCAATAAATATACTAAAAAAAACTGCAACTCTAAATGTTGTTCCACTTCTATAAGGCCACTAAATGATTAAATAAGTTCAATATTCCAACCCTTTTTTTTATAAGTAAATGTTTTTTTACCCATTACTGCTTGAATTCAAATTAAAGGAACTTCAATGCAGTGTACAAATAAAATTGAATTATTTTATTAGCATTAAAAAGAAAATGAAAGATAATAGAGAATAGGAAATGTAGTAAAGAGGAGGGTTTGGATGGAGAAGAAGGGAAAATTGATATTTGAAGCTGAAATTGAGGCAAAGTGGAAAGTCCCAAACATCCTTTCCCTTCTAAATGACCCAAATCATCCCAAAGCCCCAAATGACAGTTGAATATCCCGGAATTTTTAATACAGAGATTACATATTATATTTACAGATGACCCAAACTAATTAGGATTGGAAAGGCATGATAGTAGGAACATATATCTTCTACCAGATCACCATAGTAATTAGGTTTTGAAAGCCCCAAATGATAATTGGATATTCTGTCTATTCCTTTTTTTGTTTGGATACTACTACTAGATCACCCACAGTAATTAGGGTTTGAAAGCCCAAAATGATAGTTGGATATTTTGTCTATTCCCCCTTTTTTGTTTTAAATACAGATGTTAGATATGTCTTGCACCAGATGGGCTACAACAATTAGGGTTGCAGGCACGTGCCCTCAGTTGGGTTGTATAAAGAATTGATATAAGGAGTGAAAAAGAACATTTAGCAGATGAAATAAGAAATCAAGAAGATTAAGCAACAAATGAGAAATCAAGAAGATTAAGCAATCACAGGAAAGAAGTTTCAATAAAATAATTCTTACCTTTCAGCTTTGGTTGAGATGGGGAGAGGAGGAAGATAATATTTTTTGAGATGCAGCAGAGCTACCGAGAGAAAATAAACTGTATTTTTTTTTTTGTTAAAAGGCATTTTCGTTTCCTTGTTTTTCTTTGCTTCTTTGATGCTGCCAAGCAGATGTCCCTCGCTAGTTGAGCCAGCACTTAAGCCAGGTTATGATATACATGCAAGTGGGGTCCATTTGGAATGTGTAGAGAAGCGAAACAAGCAGCACATTTCATCTCTCTCATAGAGGGTAGTAGAAATAACGGTGATAGATTTTTTCCTCATAGTGTAAGACGCACACCGAAACCAGTGACCAGACCTTTCCATACGTGATACGCCACTTCCTCTAAATATGGCCCCACGTAGGAAAGCATTGGCCTCCACCTCCATAAAAAAGGACTAGCAGAGACATGACTCTCTCTCTCTCTCTCTACCGTACCAGGATCTGTATTAAATCTCATTTTCGCCCATGTCTGCCAGCAAGTCTGAGCTTTCTACCTCCAACAATCTGCATCTTCCCCACGAAAGGTAAAACCAACGAACACCCACTTTCAATTTTCTCATCCACAGTCGTATTGGATCTCTCCTCTTGTTTTTTGATTTGTAAGATACGGTCACAATCCATCAATCACTTGACCTCAAATTTGAGCTTTCAGGCCCTTTAGGCTCATGTTAACAACATACATGGTGAAGGTCTCAGGGAAGAACCCATCAGTCAGTTTGACCTAAAAGTATGAGAGACTCTGAGTTTTTGGGGCTTCTCACTTCTCTGGGCACCTATGACGCATGTTAGCAACATGCCTCTTGTGGGCTGTTAGCCTGTTAGGAAGGTTGTGATGGGTGAGATGTATGTTGTGGCAGATCTCATAACCATTTTTTTTGGGTTCTGCAAATTTTGATTTCTCTTTTTAGACTAGCCTAGTCATGCTTTCACACCATATTCCTGAATCTGTGCAGGATTCCATTTCAGTTTGGCCTAGTAATATATATTGCTAATCATAAGAGATAATATGATAGAGAAATGTTAAAGTTTCATCCAAGATTTTTTTTTTGGGAAAAAAGCAATTTTAATCTGAGAATTACAACCACTAATTTAGGGGTGTTAAAGTTGAAAAATGCTTCTTACTATCCACTTTTATTTTTTAATTAAATCTTATCTAAAGATGGTGTATAATTCGTATTTAGTCTCAATTCTCAAAACACGGGGCGGGTATGTATTTTCACGAGGACGAATAAAGAAAAACTTATTTGACAGCCATTTTGTCTTCACTTTTACTCTTCTATAAAATAAATTCCTCTATCTCTAGATCTTTTCTTCCACAAAATCTCTATAAAATAAAATTTTCTTATTTCATTTTTAGAATAAAACATTACTGGAATGATGCCAAACAGAGTCCAATTTCTTATAATGGTTTACCGGAAAGAAAAGATCCATGGTAGTATTTGGCGAACTTTGATAGTCACAGTCCCTACAAAACATGCCCCTTGTGTGTGGACCTTTTATCCGTACGCTTTTAGTAGTTTTAAGGGAAAAAAGCACTATACCTACATGGACTTTGGCCGTTTTGCATAGTACCCCCTATACTTTGGTACTTCGGACTAAACCTACCTGTAGTTTTAGTTAACTTGCAAAATGAACGGAAACTGTTAGTAGTAACGGTGTAGGCCGTATAAAACGCCTCTGGTGCATACTGGCGCCAAATTGGATTTCCAAAAAGACATATTTGCCCCTGAACAAGGCTATAAAACATGGAAAGCATAAGAGCAGGTCTTTCATTCCTTTTCCAGTCATATCAAATGGCTTCCTCTCAAAACTCCCAGAACTCATGTACCCATCGTTCTCATGGCCAAAGCGGTGTATTTAATGCGATAAAGGTAATGGAACGAGACAGTCATGATTGAAGGGGTTTGCTTGGATGAGGACAGCAAAGGACCTCTCTCAGCATCCTGGAGGGAGGGACATACCACCATATTCCCAAGTCCATCGTCAATGGTGACTATGCAACTTTGCATTTTCAATTACAGCTAGGGATGATTTGGTCATTCAAATTAATGACCATGTTTAAGAGCCTTGTAAGGCCATTTGGAGTTTGGAGGAATAGAAAGTGATGAGTGGGAGATACATGTTATAAGGAGAAAATTAAGAACTAGGAAAGAATGAACATCTTTGTACATCTTTTTGTTTACTAAGTTGGGGATTTGAAAGGAGAAGGCTAGTTGAGAGATTTCTTGCTTTGATACTTTTATTCAAGTTGAGATTCTAAAACAATTGTTACTTACCCAATAGAAAGACAAGAGAGCGTGATAGTTGGGTGAGAAATGGGAAATCCAATCAAGTGGGCTATACCTGTTTTCTCACCATTAATTTCTCCCATTGTAAAATGTATGATACCCAGAATTAGCGCTAATTTGGATAATTTGAAAGAAAAAGATGAAACGATGTAAGCAAATTTCAAAGAGTGCACATGAAGAGCACATGAGAAAAACTGTGCACAGTATCAATTTCAAGTTGGACACAACTTCTGCCCAAATAAAAAACAAAAAACTTGCACACAACTTTTCTCACTTGCTCCAGACTTCATCTATCCAAAAGAAATTGCTTTTACACAACCGTTTCCAAAGCTCACATTTTTAAAATGCTCATTTTTATGTGGCCGCCAGAATTTTGACCTTCAGTTAAAAAAGGTGGGCCCCACATCAACCCCTCCTTGTGAGTGGGAAGAAAGAGAGGAAAAAAAGGGTGCACATGAAATCGGAAGCGATGTATTTAATGCGATAAAGGTAATGGAAAGAGAAACAGACGCGTGGAATCCTGTAACTGCTTTAAATCCCACACCACACCAGAGCCTTCTTCCTCCTCTCTTTTAGTGCTAGCCATTTCCTCCCCTTTCTCTTCCAACACCAATACACACAGAAAGTTTTCGTTTCCTTTCGAAGAAATCGAAGAGGAAGTGATGAAAGAAAAAGAAAAAGAACGAGAAGGAAGAGAGGAAAGGGAGAAAGAAAGAAAGAAGGGTGTGGCGGCAGTGCAGGGGGCGGAGGTGACGCGAACGATGTGCAGGGGATGAAGGTGTGTACCTGCGCAGGGGCGAGGCGTCCGGCGGCGCGAGGAGGAGGAAGGCGGTGATGTATGCGTCCGGCGATGAACGGATAATGGACATCTTGATCTTTATGCGTAGGTTGTGGTGGAGAAGTGGTGAGATGATGGGCTGAGGGAGATGGGTTGCAAGAGGTGGAGATGAAAATCGCCCAAAATGGAGAGGGGATGATCAAATGGAGAGGGGATGCTGTAATCGCCAAAATCGCCCAAAATCGCCAGACAAGTAAACCCTAACAGCAAAATGAAAATGGGAAAATGAACAAAACACGCGAATAGAGACCTTATATATGGAAGGGTAAATTCGCCATTTCCTATATTCCGTCACGGCCGTTTGTATTTGCAAGTCAACTAAAACTATAGGTAGGTTTAGTCCGAAATACCAAAGTACAGGGTGTACTCTGCAAAAATACCAAAGTACAGGTAGGTATAGTGCTTTTTTCCCTAGTTTAAAATAGTGCTCAGCTCTTGCCCCAGATTTCAGATGAGCAGAAATAAAAACTTACATTTGAAAATAAGCTCAAGTTTTCCATTAACATTTCAAATCATTCAAATCAAGAGATCAGACCAGATTTTGAGTTGTCTACTACTTGGCCCCCACCATCTTTTTCCATCCAAACAATCTAAACCAGTTAGACAGGCGGTTTCCTTCATCACCTTCTTCTTCCTTTCGTCGTTGCCATCACCATCATCAAACCCACCCATCCTATTTTGGGAGGGTTTGGTTTGCTATTTTTTGATAGATTGAATCTGCTTCAGCCTTGCAGCTTCCCTTCCAATCATATCCATGTGACCGTCCCATCCGATCCCATGCTTCTTTTCCCACGTATATATATATCCATTTTAATGTGTACCTTATCTTTTCCTTCCTTATCTTTCAACTGTCCATCTTTAGTAGTCCACTAGCTGCAATATGCAATATGGGTTGATTGAACTAGGGAAGTTATAGCGCCAACTGGGGCCCGATCTTGAACTGGTCGCTCCAGTTTTGATGGCCCACCTGATTTGGCCCCATGTCAAAGCCTCTACTTCTCTTGCTCATGGGCTGCTCCGAATCTTGCCTAATCAAGCCTGTTTAGTTGTTGGGCCATTGTTTCTAAAACCCAGTTAGAGTCCATAAAACTAGGCCTAGTCACTCGTGTTAGTAGAAAAAGTGATGACATGGTGACAAACTTGTCCCTTAAGTTAACGCGGCCAAGGGGCCAAGGCTCAGCTGAATCCTCAAAAACTCTTTGAAGACTTCAATGAATTTTTAGAAAATCAGTGAAAATTCAAGATTCAAGAAAAACATAATAGATATTACTTATTATAATGAGTAGAGTTTCCTGTTTTTGAACTATAATTGGGCCTGATTTTATGCCTGAATGCAGCCCATGGGCTGGAAACTTAGGCCCTAGGCAGGCAAACTCGTGTTAAATATGTTAATCCTAAAGGCCCAGGCCTTGCCTTTCTAACTATCGGGCTAGAAGATGAGGCCGGGACTAAGCCCAAGATCGTAGGAACACAGCCCAAAACTACTCCAATTCAAGCTAGACTCACATTGGGCTTGGTCTAACCCAACCCAGATCACCCCTATAAATTTTCACACACCAATTTCATTACATTTTAGGTTGGAAGGGAAGGTGGCACTAGTAACAGGTGGGGCCTCCGGCATCGGCGAAAGCATTGTGAGTCTCTTCCGGCAGCATGGTGCGAAGGTCTGTGTGGTGGACTTGCAAGATGAACTGGGCCGGCAGGTCTGTGACTCTCTCGGTGGTGACTCGAATGCTTGCTACATCCACGGCGATGTCACGGTGGAAGACGACTTGCGCAGGGCTGTCGAATTCACCGTCGAGAAGTTTGGGACACTCGATATCATGGTCAACAATGCCGGCATCAGCGGCACGCCTGGCATCGACATCCGCTATGCCGACATCGGCGAGTTCCAGCGAGTGTTCGACGTGAACTGCAAGGCTGTCTTTATGGGCATGAAGTATGCGGCCCAAGTCATGATCCCCAGAGGGAAGGGGTCCATAGTGTCGCTTGCTAGTGTAGCAAGCCAATTGGGTGGGATGGGCCCACATGCCTACACAGGGTCCAAACATGCTATAGTTGGGCTCACGAAGAATGTGGCCGCCGAGCTGGGCCTGTATGGAATTCGAGTGAATTGTGTGTCGCCGTATGCAGTGCCCACAAGCCTGGCCATGCCCCACTTGCCTGAAGGGGAGGCCAAAGAAGATGCATTAGAGGGCTTCTTGGCGTTCGCAGAGAGAAATGGGAACCTTAAGGGTGCGAGACTGATGCCCAAGGATGTAGCTAATGCTGTGCTTTTCTTGGCTAGTGATGAGGCCCGGTATGTAAGTGGGCTTAACCTGGTTGTGGATGGGGGGTTCACTGCTGTGAACCACGCTCTTGAAGTGTTTACTAAGAAATGATAATGTTGCGCCTGGCTATGTCTGTGATCATGGCACCATGCAGTTTGCATTATTTGTGAAGAATAAATGTGGCCTAGTGTGAGACCAGGTATTGGTTTGTAGTTCAATAGATGATGATGTTCAAAGGCATTTTCTTTTGCTCTTGTTTTAGTGGAAATGGTTAAATTAGTGTGGACCATTCATTCCATAAGGTTTGAGGCCCATCCAATTTCTATTGCCAAGCTTGAAGCTTATGCTGCCAGGTGGGCCTGGATTGGCTGAATGCTCGGTTCTTTGCAGCCATGGAAGGCCTCAAGGCAGGTTTGAGTTGGTTTCATTTGAAATTACTATAGAACCTATCTCAGGTCCATGCCCTCTTACAATTCTGTCCTGAAGAAGTCCCACACCTGGACGGGCACAAAAGCCTTTCACAAACCTTGTCTCATGATATCCCAATGGAAAAGAGGCGCAATGGTTACATTATTCACAGTGACTAAAGTCTAATTTACTCCGTGTGGAAATCACTCTTGTATGGTCCAACTCTTGTATGATCCAACTCGCTTTATCGCACCTAATCAGTCCAATCTACTGAGAGTTATCAAAGGATAAACAAAAATACAAGGGGTTTTAACGGGAAAAACCCTCATACATGGGTAAATATTTGATTTGGACCCAATAAAAATCGGCAAACCGAATAGGTCCTTTGGGCCACTTACGTTTCTTTTTTATGTTTTTCTTGTAGCAGTCGATATCGACTATCTAAAAACCTATGAAGCGCCTGCATCTCACCTTCTCTAACGCCACAGGTGTGGAATTCATCACCTTGTCCAGCGCCTGCATCACCTTCTCCTTCATACTATTACCTCCAGAACCAGGTAAAAGCACCCCCTCTTCTTCCTCGCATTGCGCGATCACCTTCTCCTTCTCCATTTTTTTTCTTTCCCATCTCTTTTCTCCTCCTTCCTTCCTCCCAGCATACACCCACTGCATCTACATCATCCCCATTCTCTTTCTTCTTCTTCTTCTTCTTTCTCTCCTTCTCTCCCTGGCCCTCTTCTCCCTCACTAGCATATCTGATCGGATTTGCAGGTCACGATCGGATAAGAATAAGAGATCGTAGAACAAGAGGATCTGATTGCAGGGTTCTGTTGTTACGAAAGAGAAAGGCCAGATTAAACGATTTGGGTTCTGTGGTACAGAGAATCGCATCGCAGAACGGAGACAGAGAAGTCGGTCCTCTGTTGGTTTGGGTTCCGGAAGTCGATGGCCGAGATCGAAGGAGGAGACCCAAGCTGCATTCCCGACTGATAAAAAAACACCAACTTCGATGGGCCATTCCAATTAGTCAAAAACATGGGCATCTTCCGAATTATATTGTGCATCGCCCCGGAAACGCTGAAGAAATGGGCATTTCTCAAGTTTTATCTAAGAAATCAGAGATGATCTTATGGGGCTTAGGTCCACTCTCTTTTGATTATAATGATTTCCAATTCAACCTATGGTTTTGATTGGAACAAGAGAGAAGTTGGAATACTTTGGTTTGGTGATGTATAAATGGGATTTACTAATAGAGAAATCCTTTTCTCCTCTTTTGAGCCTTTGTGATATAGTATCAGAGACAAGGTTCCCTAGGGCTTGGGATTTCTAGAATCAGAGCTGTTGCTGCCGATCATCTTCATCATAGAGCAAGGTTCGTGCATCGATCTCTTTGCACTGTTAAAGTTTAGACCCCTCTAGGCTCCCATCTCCATCTCTGCAGTAGAATACCAGTTCCGGCATCGTAGCCTGCGACGAAGCTCAGTTTCTGCAATAAGAAGAACTCGACATCTGATAAAAAAACACCAACTTCGATGGGCCTTCCAATTGTGAAAAAGGGTGTCCCTAGAAAGGATTTTTTTGATGAGGAAATGGATTAAAATTAAGAAAAGGGTGCCCAGCGCTGCGCTAGACTCTGTTGTCGCCGGAGGAAAAGGCAACCGATATTTGGGTCCGTGCTTTCAATTCAATTTTTATGGTTTTGGGTTCTAATGAATGAGTTTTAATTTGAGGTGATGAAGATGGGTGTGAGGTCTCTTGTTCCTGAGTCCGAGTAGAATGGTGACTGGGGTTATAATGGCGCCTGCATAAAAGCGAAGAAGATCACCCGAGAATGATGGGTGGAAGAGGTGCCAAGGAGAAGGTGAGATGTAAGCGCGGTGCAGTGATGGATAGACATTGTATCATAAGACCTGTGTTTTTTGATAGTCGATATTGGGGTAGTTTCCATGAAGGTGTTCGATGAAATGACGAAGAGAAAGGAAAATGAGATTTCACGCTCATTTCTCTTATTTTTTTCATGGGAAAGAACTCTCTGCTGTTGTGGGACCGAAACTTGCTGTATCATAAGACCTGCTATTTGAGATATTTGAAATGTGTTTGAGATGTCCAAGTTCTTGAGCTTTTGAAATGTCTGAGTGAATGGCCGAAACCTTCCCCACCAAAACTCTCCACTATGTTGTCCAAGGATGAAATTGGTATTGGCTAAATCGATGGAAGTTGTGAAATGAGTCGGATGAAACCTTCCCCACCAAAACTATATACTAATGTTTCCCCCATTACTTTCATGTAGTACCCATCTTCATTAATATCTGTAGCATTGTGTTTTATTAACAAACATCTCTTTCATGTAGAGAGGATGAACTAGCCAGTATTTGTACCATGGTATCCAGCAACGATTTAAATAAAGCACTGAAAGAGGGAACTTGTGGAACCTGTGGGCAGTGGTTGTGGAACTTCTATGGTTTTGGGCAGTTGGATTTATGTTGTGGAACTTCATATACTATTATTTGAAATTGAATAGTTTGTTAATGTATGGTTGTTAATTGAATGTGTGTACGGAATGTACCAATGTATTTAGAACAATGTTTAGTACAATGGAATGTACCATTGTCTGGTTTGTTTAAGATGACCAATAGTCGATATCGACTATTTAGCTGAAGCCTAAAAAACACAGTCATAGTCGATATCGACTATTTAGCTGAAACATAAAAAACACAGTCATAGTCGATATCGACTATTATCATAGTCGATATCGACCATTTATCTGAAACATAAAAAACACAGTCATAGTCGATATCGACTATTTAGCTGGAACATAAAAAACACAGTCATAGTCGATATCGACTATGTTATAATACTATAACTTACTAAGTGTAGCTTTAGATGGAGTTAGCTAATCATTTTCAATAGTGGAAAAAATAAAAACATTAATAACGGGACAATACAAACAACCATTATAATATCATAGATAAGTTCTCAACAACATATAACCCCAAAAAAGGGTGATCTTTACAAAAGGGAAAAGTACGTTTAACACTTCCAAAAAATGCTTCAACAAAATGTGCAAGCCCGTCATGGCTACATCTTCTATCAATCAAATTAACACCAAATATCAACACTAATCAAAATGGACATGATGATATTAAAACGTGCATCCCCCTTCTAAAAAATCTCTCCCATGTGGAGATTACATTGTCAAGATGGCTACATCTTTTATCACATTAACACCAAATATTAACACGAACCAAAGAGGAGTTCACATTAACTCTTGCATCCCCCTTCCAAAAAATGCTTCAGTAAACAGTACACTATCCAGAATGGCTGTATCTTCTATCACATTAACACCAAATATTAACATCAATAAAAAAGAAGTTCACATTGACTCTTGCATCCCCTTTCCAAAAAATGCTTTGGTAGACTGTACACTGTCCAGAACGGCTGCATCTTCTATCACAACTAGGCCCTTCACTCAGACATTTCGAAAGCTCAAGAGTTCAGACATTTCAAACACCTCAAACATATTTCAAACATCTCAGATAGGGGAAACGATTCATAACATTACAAGTTCATTGTGTCTTGACCTTACATTTCAAAAAATATATACATGAAATCTGTTTGAAAATTACAAAAATCAAGAAATGAAAACCCCACCCATGTTCTCTAATTCTTCTCCTCCAATATCTCCAAGTGAACAAAATCAAGGAATGACAAACCCCACAATAGCAGCAGAGTTCTTTCCCATGAGAAAAGCAAGAGAAATGAGCGTGAAATTTCATTCTCTTTTCTCTTCGTCATTTCATCAAACACCTTCATGGAAACTACCCCAATATCGACTATCCAAAAACACAGGTCTTATGATACAACCTCCATCCATCCCTGCACCGTGCCTACATCTCACCCTCTCCTTGGCACCTCTTCCACCCATCATCCTCGGGTGATCGTCTTCGTTTTTACGCAGGCGCCATTATAACCCCAGTCACCATTCTACCCGGACTCAGGAACAAGAGACCTCACACCCATCTTCATCACCTCAAATTAAAATTCATTCATTAGAACCCAAAACCATAAAAATTGAATTGAAAGCACGGACCCGAAAATTGCTCACCATGCGAACATGTCGTTGAGGAAAAAGTTGTTCTTTTGCTGGTTTGAACAGAGAGAGGAGGAATCAAAGATTTTATGGAAAAAGAGGGCCTGATAGAAGCTTTGAAGGAAGGTGAGGGTTTTGAGAAGGAGAGGGAGCCATGGAAATGGGGTGTGGGAGTTTGGAAAGTTGTGCAGCCGCTGGAGCACGGGAAGATGGTGCTTATCTGCGCCATCTCCACCTGCGCAGGCCCAGAGACCTCACACCCATCTTCCTGCTGGAGCACGGGAACCCATCTTTCCGCTGGAGCACGGTTGCCCTCTCCGTTTCTCTCTCGCAGCCGAACCCTCGTTCACCGAATACCTATCTGAACCCATCTCACACCCATCTACTATCTCTCGTGCGCCTGCTGGATACCCCTCCATCATCATCCCCGTCGCCGTATCACCTCCACTCTCGGCAGGGCCTCTTTGCTTCTCTCTTGACTTCCACAGATATCTCTCCCTCTCACCAAATAAAAAATATAACCCATGTTTCTCTTTCCTTCTTCCTCCTTCTCAAATATTGTTGTGAGATTCATTTGAGATCGGTTGCAGAAAGCAACAGAGAACAAGAGAGAGAAGAAGAGATGAATGAATTTTCGGGTGACTTTTTGTATGAGGGTCGATATCGACTATAGCGCTAAAAGACAAAAAAAAAAAGAGAAACGTCAATTGAGGGCTCATTCTGTCTGCCCTTTTTTATTAGGGTCAAATTGATTAATAGGCTGTCTACGAGGGTTTTTTCCGTTAAATCCCCAAAATACAATTAGAGCAAAACTTGGATAAGTAGTTTTTAATAGTTGCTATTTTGCATGGACTATTGACAAAAGCATGCCTTGAATTCTAGGTACAAGCCTTTCAGGTAAGCCGCCGCCCCCACAAAATGGAAAATTTCCTCATTCTGATCCTGCTCTTACCTGCCTTTCAAAAGCGTTTGTGTACTCCATTGTGGATCAAATAATTTTGGTATCCTTTGTGTAAGATCCCAGTCCCGCTATAATATTTTATTATATTTTAATTAGAATATTATTATTATTTTAATTAAATTTATTCTAGTTATTTAAGTGGGTAGGATTAATTGGGTCACACGATAGATTAGATTGCTTGGATCGGTGAGTTGGGTTAATGGGTAGATGACCTGACATGTAGTTTGACCCAATGACTTAAGCCCATAAGAGATTCCCCCTTTTAACCAAATCCCTGTTTTAAAGAACCGCACGTTCTTATCTCCCTTCTTTCGTTTGAAACTTCTCTCGGTTAACCTTCGTCTTCTTCCTCCTTTAGGATCCAGCCATCAGAACCAAGATCAAAGGACACCACCATTATTGGTTCAACTTTCTCATCTCAGGTAACCTTCTCCTCAAATCATTAGGAATAGATTTATATTCTTGGGTTTTATCTTCTTTTCTTTCTAATGGTAGATCTGGTTGAGAGAACCATAGATCTGATCACTTGGGTATTTCTTTCCCATCTCTTACGTCAGATTAGTGTTGGGATTGTGATCGAGCGTCGTGGTAATCTCAGATTTAGTATTGATTAGGATCTGTCGCATTCTTTTTCAACCCCGAAAAAAGGCAAGTACCTAATCATGATTGATAAATTTAATACTTATTTTCTCCTTGATTGGTATGTCAATGCATGTAAAAGCCTTTGATGCCTCTTTTTTATGATAATATGGTAATGCTATCTTGCGTTGTGATGAGATGGAGATTGGGGGTGATTCTGTGTATTTTGTAAATTATGCCTTACTGTTGCAGAACCTGTGCATTTAGACCATTGGTTCCGTGATTTTTTACCATGGGACCCGGGTAGGCCACAGCTTGCAGGTCGGGTCCCCACATCTGATAGGGGACCCAGGGGCGAAGCTGATGGTGGTTGACCCGTGGAGATTGAGTCCCATCTGACCCTTCACTAAGGGTTTACACAGTTTGGGGCGTCAATCATCAAATGTGTTTTATTTTG
Source organism: Umbellularia californica (assembly GCA_028538565.1). Lineage (NCBI taxonomy): Eukaryota > Viridiplantae > Streptophyta > Magnoliopsida > Laurales > Lauraceae > Umbellularia > Umbellularia californica. The sequence goes on from JAPQWN010000001.1 coordinate 83,833,945, forward strand.
GGTATTAGGCAGTGGTGGGGTCCACTGGGTGATGCGATCACAAATCTGGTCCGCGCATCCGGCCGTATAGCCTTGGGCGACCATGTAGATGGGGGTTGATCGTGGCTATTGATCAGTGGGCCAATCAATCATCCGAAGTCAGTAGCTGTTGTGGCGGGCCATGGCCATGACAGAAGTCGGTTCTGTGTCAAGAGAAGTGAAGAAGCCTGTAGCATATGGAATAGGAGGGAGAGAATGACGATGGGAGTGAATAGAGAGAGAGAGAGAGAGAGAGAGAGTGTGATGTTGACGTCTGGAAAAAGAAACGATAGGCGGTAGAGTTGCAACAGTCCTTTGGCCATTAGAATAAAGAAAAAAAGAAGAAAGAAAGGGTAAGTCTTAGTTAGCTGTTATGACAAGGCTTTAGTTGTGCAGTTTTTTATATACTAAATGGTGACGTGGGGTGTATGGCCATATGGATGAAGTTGTGTCAACAGTAACTTTTCAACATGGGGTACATTGGTTTTAGATAAAAAAAATAATAATAATGATAAAGAGCTGAGTTCTGTACAATAGTTGGGATGGAACAACCATTGAGTGTTAACACTTGATTATTAGTTTTTATAAAAATGATGAATTCTATTACCATTTGTCTTTTAAAACTTAGCTCATTAGTTTTATTTATTTTTAATCAAATAAAGGCCTTTATTGTTTATAAACCTTAATGAGATCCTTTGACTTATAGGTGAATGTGGACAATATTTTGAATGGGTCCTTAGGTTTTCTAAAATCATAAATTAAGGATTATTACTTTTTATTATTATTTACAAATTAATTTTAAATGGTATCTTTGATTTTTAATGTGTTAAAATTATATTTTTGGACTTTATATTTGGATCAATGGACTTGAGTAAATACCGTCTGGGCACACGGTAGCTTACTAATGTGGGGTTTAGTATTTTGTATGACCTCGGGGAAATTCTAATGGATTTGAACTCAACCCATCTCTATTTGGAAATTCCTTAATTGGGTCTATGCACCATTGAATTAGAAGGAATGCGTTGATCTTTTATCTATTAGAGATTCTTGTGGTTGTTGAGTACGAGACCTTATGTTTGACCTTAGGATTGGATTGTAACTAATCTTTTACATTTGGGTTTGCATATGTAAATAACTATTTGGATATGACATTGAATGTGGAACGGCCAGTACTTTATTTGACTTAGGATTCTTGTGTCGGAGCAATAATAATCAGGTCTATTATGAATATATGTTTATATGTTTATGTGGGTCATTTATGGACGACTGCAGATCGGTATATGAACGGTTGATTACCAATGTGACCGAATCACTTATAATCCGCTATGAATGTGAACAGGTTATCCTGATTTTTTTATTTGATCGGTTTATGACCACCGACGTTATGAACGGGCTTTCCCGATTTATTTAAGGCTGACCACCCACAACGGGGACACTTGTCTTCGTGTGAATTATATTGCTCCCTTTGTATCATTTAGACTTTTGTTTTACGTTCTTTCTCATTATTATCATTGTCATTGTTTTATTTCGATCTCACTTGTTTATATTTTTTTCGTTATCGTATTAAATTTCGAATTATGATTATGTTCTTGCTATTTACTTTGTAATAATTGGTGCATAGGTACCGAGCCCTACTTTACCCAGGAGACGGAGGAGGATCAAGCGTTTCAAACGTTTGAGCCAACTGATGAACCCGAGTGGGATGTCAGAGATGGCTTTGGAGCCGTTTGAGCCAGCAAACGAGAGAACGTCATCTTAGAAATTCTCTTTGAATAAACTTTCTTTTAGTATTGAGACCCTTTTAGAAATTATTGAATTCATTCTGCAACTTTAATTATTAATGTTTATTTGATTTTTATGTTGGGTTTCATTTATGAATCTTCAATACCAATTGAATAAAGCTTCCGTTGCATTTAATGAAATTTATTTTGACTCACCACAAGTTGAAATTTTTTTGTGAGTCCACTTTTGGAAGCTTGTGTTGTATTAAACACATGAAATTTGAATTTGTTTTTAATTTTTCACGTTTTTCCAATTCTTATTTTGGGGGACGTGACACTTTGTCACTATGAGTTGGTTATACTTAGGGTGCTTAGGCCATGCTGAAGCTTGTCTCATCCTAGCATGTTTGAGTATCATGCTTAATGCTGAATCTCCCAGTCAGCCTATGGGCTGGATAGTCAAGCGTAGTCTAGCCCGATTGCAAAGTAAACATACTTCCTTGTGTCAAACATGCAAGGTTGGCAATGCCTTTAGGATAGGCCAAGGCGTTGTTAGACGTAGGTGGTCCCGATGATCACACGTCTAATAATGTTAGGGCCCTATTTTAGCTCAATTGATTTTTTTTATAGACTTTCCCCCTTTAGTTTTTTATTTTAATGAATCTTTCTTGGATTCCATTTAAGAAAGACTAATCCATCAAGATTCTTATTTGGCTATTTTTTGAGCGAATTAATGAAATTTACTTCTGATAGATTTCTTTGATGGGAAGACGTCCTATTTCAATCCTCTCTCTTGACTCACGACATATTGCATAGTGCCTAGGTCTATCAATTTAGCCCATTGAAATGGGTACATGGCCTGACTCGGCCTAAGCCCGAAAACACAGGGCTTTTAAAAGAGATTTAGCCTAGCAGGCTGGGCTTGGACAATTACTTGAAAGCCTGGCTAAAATGTGATTGGAAATGGTTAGAGCATAGGGATGGCAACGGGGCGGGTCAGGGGCGGAATTGGGTTGCCCTGTCCCCACCCCGCACCTCATGGGATACGCCCCGGCCCAGCCCCGCCCAAAAATTCGGGGTATGTTAAATACCATGCCCCGGCCCGAGCGGGGCCCCGCCCCGATTTGTGAGGTCCCTTCAACAGGATATAAAGAACAAGTTCATTACCATTGAGACCAAGCCACTCACCCAAAAGTGAATTGGAAAATTGGCGCACTCCTAATAATCTACTTCATCATTTTCTTTCTTCAGAGAACATAGTAGTATGCAAATATTGCAAGCATCAAAGCTATTACAATGGCAGGAACAACCCATACCCAGTATGATTGAGATTTCTTCTTACCAAGGATGACCTTTGGAAGTGGAACCTAACCTTTTGGTTTCCTGTGCCTGACATTCTCCTTCTGCTCTTTGATCTTTGCAGGAACTGGAGGTTCCATGTTTACTTCTATTTTTTCAGGGTCCACATCTTTGTAGAAAGAATCACTTCATCAAAACTAGGACATTGGGACTGAGGAAAATAAATTTTTCGCTGGACCACTTTAAGAACACCACACCAAATCAACTCAAATAATATCAACAGCCTTAAAACTTGCTCTTTATGCCCTACGCTGAAAACACTAAGTTATATCAGCAGCACTGGGAAGTTTTTATACAAAAGTCAAAATAAATTGCTCTCTAGGTGCTTTACACAAAACCAACTTGAAACACTGGAAAAATATAAAAACTTAAAACTAGAAGGTTACAAAACCAAAAGTTGAGTAGCATTATGGAAAAAAAAAAATTGAACTGAACAATGCTTTTGGCTACTTGTAAGAAGTAGAAAAAGGCAAGCAACAACTGTAGTCTGTTTCAGACTGGATAGGATTTTAACAAGAAGATAATGGATGAAAAACAAACACAATATTTTCTTGTAGAATGGAAATCTTTGTTAAAAGCAGCCATGGGGTTCAGGCCCAGGAAAAAAAAAATTTACTATCATTGTGCAATGATAGATGCGTACAGATCCACATACTTTGTATGCCAACTCTCATATCATGTTCCCACCACTGTGTTGCAAGTAGAGACCCCAATTTCCTTAAATTGACCTCTCTATCTCACTTTTTTTTTGCTGGACAGCCTCCGAGGGCTTCTGATGTCTTATTATGAAGCCTCTTTAATGTTGTTATTACAAGCCTCAATTCAGCTGTAATTAACCACAAACAACCAATTGAAGGTTAACAATAATCTTGTGTTTAAGTGCCAGCTCTGCTTTAACTTGTTCAGCATCAGAAGCAGCTATTGATGCCCCGGCTTTCTTCTTAGCTCTCTTTTCACGCTTCTGTGAAAATTTTAAGGGAGATTAAAAGAATACATCTACCCCGAGACTGACAATAAAAACAAGTTACAGCTCAGAAATTTAAGGAAAAACTAGAATGTTACCTTGAGTTTCTTTTTAACTTCTTTTTGAGCTCTTTCCTCTTCTTTGTGTTTTTCTTTCCAATAAACATGCTATTGCTATTGGAGGTGAATTTAGAAAGGACTTGAAGGGTCTTTCATCAAACTGCCACTTAATAGGCTCTTGTAATAGATCATTTTATGTCTGTTTTTGTAGTGTAGCAATTGTCTATTCTTCTTTTTGGAGAATTTGGAGAATTTTTAAGCAACCACAACACAAACAGAGTTCAAATAGAGTACAATCACATCATCAAGTTTGGAGAATTTTTAAGCAACCACAAACAGAGTTCAAATAGAGTACATGATTGTTCACATAACAGATACAAGTTTCACCAGCAAAATAGGATAAAAAAAAAAAAGAACCCTGCAACGCCCTTAGAAGCAACAAATGCACCAACAACTAGTTGTCCTCTGTCAGCCTCACTACCATGCAAAATCAAAATCTAATGAATCTAATAATCACCATATAAACTCCCACGTAGTTACATAAGTGAAAGCGAAACAAAAAAAATTACATTAGAAGGTATCATCCAAGCATAGTTTGATCACTTTCTTCTCCTTCATCATCATCAATGTCATCAAGAATGTTTTGAAACGTGATGGAATCCTTTGAACTTATTTTTAATGAAGGACCTAATAACACCAAAAACATATTAAAAATAAGAGAAATTCAATTAAATAACATGTAACTAATTTAAATATTAATTTTGTATACCTCCATCTCTAGGGGAAATTTCATTATTTAACCAATTCTGAGCACACATCAAAACCTCAACCGTATTTGAATGAAGTTTACTACGGTCTGGACTCAACAATCGACCACTAGTGCCAAAGGCTGACTCTGAAGCAACCGTTGACACCGGAATGACTAGAATATCCCTTGCCATACGTTGCAAATTGGGATACTTGGGTCCATTAGTTTTCCACCAAGCAAGGATGTCAAAATCAGGAGACCGAGGTAATACATCATCCTCAAGATAGTGGTCTAACTCTAACTTTATATTTTCAATTGAACCTTTCTTTCTACTACTAACAAACTGATCAAAACTTCCAAGACTGTCTTTTTTTACCACATTTGGATTTGATGTAAAGGAGTCGTGGCTATCTGTGTCCACATTTTGGGAACTATATTCATGCATCAAATCCTCACAAATTCCCTTAATCTTCCTAATCTCATCATCTGCCCCGTCACCATAAATTGTTGGAAAGTAGAATTCCAACAACATCATCTTATACCTTGGATCTAGGACAGTTGCTACACCCATGATACCACTAATGACATTCCAATAACTAATAAATTTCTCAAACATCTGAAATGCCATATTCTTAATCCAAACACCACTCCGCTAATGATATTTTAATTTCACAAACTTTTGGAAAATAAATATTAGCGGTAGGATATGTGGTACCTGAGAACAACTTAGTCACATTGAAGAATAACTCTAGTTTCTTGCAAATATTTATTGCAACCTCCCATTCTTCCTCACTTGGCATGCAATCATAGGATGAGCCACGTTGTTTTAAGCGAAAGAAAACATCATTGTACATCACAGCAGTAGACAACATAAGATATGTGGAGTTCCAACGAGTCTTACAGTCTAGAACCAATTCTTTAGCTCTTTCCATATGCAACTGTTGCGCTGTCTCTCCAATTTTTTGTCTTCTCTTTGTTGATACTGTCCAAAATACCACGCTATCCCGAGTTTTTTCAATTGCTACATTAATTACACCCAACCCCTCTTGAACAATTAGATTAAGAATATGCGCGGCACACCGCATATGTAACAAGGACCTGTGCAACATGAGTGAACTTTTTTGAAGCCTCTCTGAAAGAATTTTAACCATGGCATCATTTGTACTGCAATTATCCATGGTCATTGTAGACAACTTCCGATCAATATTCCATTCCAACAAGCAATCCAAAAGTGAATCCGCAAGAACCTCCTTTGTATGTGGATAAGGCACATAAATGAACTTGAAACATAAGTAATTATTGAGTTTGATTAGTTAAAAAAAATATACTTGTTCAATAATTAAGTTCAAACAATCTAAAATAATATATATATAAAAAAAAAGAAGTATATACCTCATAATTCGACTATGTAAATTCCAAGAGTCATCGATAAAGTGTGTCGCTACAACCATAAACCCCCTCTTTTTGTTACTTGATGTCCACATATTAGTTGTAATGGCAACTCTGCCTTGATTCTTATCTAACTTTTTCATCACATTCTCTTTCTCACAATTATAGATTTTGAAGATTTCACTCTTTATTGTATTTCTGCAAACTATTTTAAACAAAGGTTGCAATGAAGCTACAAATCTTCTAAACCCAAAATGCTCCACTATAGAAAGAGGATACTCATGCAAAATAATTATAATTGCGAGTTCCCTCTTTGATACTTCTTGATCAAAGTGATGGGCAGTCAAACTCATTCTTTCATCAGCCTTATTTTGCTGATTCACCAAAACTTGTTGTCTCATATCCACAATATCTTTATACTTTCGCTTTGGACATCTTCTAAAATGGTCATGTAGATGCTTGGTCCCATTTTTAGTTTCTCCACCAAGGGATTTGGAACAATAATGGCACACTGCCCTATAAACCCCATCAACTGATATTCTTTTATAATGATTCCACATAGCTGACTTCAATCTTGACTTTCTACCATCATTAGCTTCAACTTGTTCAGAATTGACAGGACTTGAAGAATCATTGGATTGATTCTCTTCAGAAGGGATCATAGTTTATTGCGTACTTTCGGAAATTGGTGAAGAAGTTTGAGATCCACTAACCATATCATCATTTCCAGGTGAAGATGATGAAGACATTTTGACAAAATCTGCAATAATTCTTTTAGTATTTGCTTTCAATGAGTCCAATTTATATATATAAATGGTTACAAATAGAGACATCCAGATTCCACTTTAGTAGCACTCATCCAACTCAATTAAAGAAAGAAAGATACAGTTCCAATCAATGCAACCTAGATCACATGTTTAATTGCTGCAATAACGGATAGAAAAAAAAATACACTAACAATGCAACACCATAACAACAGAAGAGCATGAATCAAGAAAATTTAAGCAGACAAAGTTCACAAAGTTCATGAATAAGGAAAACCATTAAGCACAGAACCAAGAAAATTTAATAAAAATAAGAAAAAATCCCATCAGATGTTGTAACCTTACTGCAGAAAATTGATTATTGGGACAAGGGAAAGTGTTGTTTGGATCTGTAAAATGAAATCTTTTTTTTAAATTGCATTCAATTTGGAAAGATTTTATTGCTACTATTTATAATTCTTGGATAAAGGCCCCTGTGTAATGAATTCAGATACTAAGTAGGAAAATAAGACTCTTTACCAGTTATATATGATGGATCTCTTTGTGACATATAGTTTTGTGTGGGCCTAAGACTACCACCAATTATAGTATATAGTGGAATGTAAAGGATTTCATCATTGATGAAAAAAAGTGCTCCTTGAGGCGATGTATCAAAAATCGAAAGAACACCTAAAAGGCTTTTGTACATGTTCGATCAAGATCAAGCAACTTTTCAGTAATCAGCTACACAAATTCAACTCAATCATTCATCAACAAACATCACAACTCTCTCTAATACCTATATATATATAAATCCAATGAACTATCATCACTTGTAAACATCCAAACTATCTAAAATATGAGCAAATCGAGATTGATCTCTCGGATTACAATCTTCTGAGATCTGAATCAAACATCTTATTGAGGAAAACAAAAATACCAAAAAGAATCTCAAAAGAGATTCTATCGATCAGCTCGAAATCCGCAGATAGCTGATTTTGATTATTTCCAAGATCTATGAAATTAGGGCTAGAGAGAGAGAGAGAGCTCACAGCGGTTTGAACGAGTTCGTCCGTGTAAGATCGAGCTTGGATCGGGACAGCGAGTCGGCTGGGACTGGGAGCAGGGAGTTGAGAGAAAGAGGGGAGAAACGCTGAGAGAGTGAGAGGGGCTAGGGTTTCTTAATTGTTACTTCACTTACTTACTATATATATTATGACTTATATATTATTTATCATTTATTTAAAAGGAAAATGTTAAATATAGACAACTAAGGAATCTGATTGGAAACCTTAAAGCTACATTGACCTCGTTTCCATCTCTTGGATTTTGAAATCTTTTGGTCTTGTGAAATGAATGGAACTTTATTTTAAAAATAATAATTTCGCTAATCAAACATTTTGTTTCGATATCTATTGGACTCATGGCTTGGAAATTATAGAATCCTTTGAAATTCTGAAATATTTTTCTGGACATCAATTGGGATTGTGCCTAATTATTTCTTCATGTGTTTCTCAATAAAAGCTCCGAAATCTTTATCACATGAATTAGGGGTGTAATCATAATATGCCCTGCCTGTTTAAGATGAAAACATGATAAGCACCCACCAAAAAGGAAAATTACACAATTTACAATTCAAATTTATAAAATTCTTGAAATGTAGAAAAAATTCTAAAAACATATACCAGTAATTTTGTTTAAAAAAAAAACAGAATTTATAAATGAACTTCAAGTATTCTCATATGAATATTAAATCATTATTTATTGTATAGCTCTCAATTCATGAGCCTCCTATAGCGGGCCCGGCTATATTGAAAGTATATATTATATTGAAACCCTCATTATCAAAGCCTTATCCTAGGCTCCCAACTGTGACGGTGTTGGCTACATGTTAGGGGTGTACACGGATTGGATTGGTGCAGATTAGGCCAAATCCGTCACCAATCCGTTATCTACGGATTGACGGATTTAGAATCTGTCACCAATCCGTAGCTGTTAAAATCCGATTAGATCCGATCCGCGGAGGATCGGATCGGATCGGATTAATTCGTTTAATCCGTCCCTGTACAATACATGGAGAAAAAAATAAGAAAAAACCCATTAATTCTGAAGCTACTGAATTAAAGTGAATTAAAGGGGCATGAGTTGAGAGCTATATGCCTATCCTATCCTCTTCTATTCATAGGGTTACATATTGACCCCTTACATTTTTTTCTTATTATATATATATTTATATTTAATAACAACGGATCGGATTGAATCGAATCTACGGATTAAGGGTGAAATCTGCCATCAATCCTTTGCTAACGGATTACACAATTTACAATCCATCACCAATCCGTTGGCCTTCGGATCAGATCAAAATCCGCGGATCGGATTGACGGATCGACAGATTTTTTGTACACCCCTACTACATGTATTTTTTTTCTCCATTCTAAATCAATACCCAAATAAGAAAATTTTTCTTAACTTCATAATTTTTCCTTCAAGGAAAAATAAATTAAATTTTGGATTGACTACAAAGAAAAAGGTAAATTCATTTATTTTACATGGTAAAAAGCACATGAATGATTCATCTATGTTGGCTCCATACCTTTAATAATATTAATATAAAAAAAACCCTAAACTATGCTGACTCATTTGCCCGAAACTCAAGCCCCTCTCAAAACATCAGTCTTCCTAGGGACCATGACGTTTTTCCCAAAATAGAATAAAAAGATCTCCAAGCATAAATATTTTATAAGTGTGGGGCACTATTAGATTGTTTAAAAATTTTAAAATTATCTAATATTATTATTATAAATTTTCCTTTTCATGAAATTTTACCTATTTAAAGTGAGATTTATTCTTATAAGATTTTCTCTAAACCCTTGAAGGCCACTAACATACACTTGAAAATATCATATATGCTTTGAGACATTTTTTTTTTATAAAAAAGACAATATCTCTCTAAAATATCATGAACTCCATCAATACATGGTTCCACTTCATTTCTGGTGTTGAACTCCACTCACTAATAAAGAGGTTAATTACACATATAATTAAAATTAGTATAATGTATAGTGTTGTTAGAATGATTAGAATCATATTAAGTTACTAACTATAATTTACCTTGCTATTTCTAATCATATGAGTTATTATAAGTGTATAGCATGATATATCTTGTAATGCTATATCAAATTAGTATAATTTATATTGTTATTAGTATGATTAGAATCATACCAATTATAATTTACCTTGCTATCTCTAATCATATATGTTATTATAAGCTTAAAGCATGATCTATCATTCTATTATATTCATTTTATTTAATATGATTTATCATGTCGCAATTTAACATTATATATGATTAAAGTCAAATAAGCTTAGATAGATTTTTAACAACTTTAATTTCATTAAATTTGAATTAGAGGGAATGAGATCATATTATATGCTTTTATAATGTCTAGGGTTCAATCAGTTACATGTTTAACTTTAAAAAAAGTCTTCAATCAATCTACTTAACCCTTAATAACAACATAAAATCAATATATACATTTACATATAAAGATGTTTATTTATTATAAAAGAAATCTAAAACATATATATTTTTTAGAGGATTATTAATTTCGAGGCGGGTTAAGGGGCGGGGCATGGGGCAGACCCATCCCCGCCCCGCCCCGCCTAGGCTTCGGGGTATGTTTTTTTGCCCCGTCCTCACCTCGTCTAAGAGTCGGGGCGGGGAAAACCCGTACAGGGCGAGACGGGCACTCCAGGTTGGGGTGGGGCGGGTTAAAAATGTCATCCCTAGTAGAGCATGCCTGGCACACCCGCAATATGATTTTACCAATTTCAATTGAAGTTAAATAGTGTTAATCTTTGTCTTCATCTTCAATCTTATGATTATTGATTTACATGATCTATTCTTGTGGCTATTGATTTTATTGAGAACTACCCTTTTTTTTTTTTTTAATATTGTCTGAAGGAGAGCAATATTACTTTTATTCATGCAAGTGGTATTCAATCAAAGTTAACTAGTGTCAATCTTTATCTTCAACTTCAATCAACACATCTATTTTACTCTCAAGACTCACTAAACTTCCACTATATAAAAAAAGAAAAGAGGCACCAGAAAAGAGCAAAACAAGAGCTCAAACAACCAAAGAGACCAATATCTATAGGCCTTGTAGTTGTAACTCATGTAATCAAGCAAACTCGAGACTCATACAAATGGTTTTGACAACTCCCTCCAAGTGGCTATGTTCACAAACTCAAACCCCATTAATTAAGTGTTTAATGCATATAACTAATAATGCATAAGATTTTGCTAATCACATCATCAGTTATGTTTCATAGTTTTTGTCTCGTGAGATGTTGTTTTGGGATATGTTCTACATTTTTTTAAAGACAATCATACTTGTAGATAAAAGTTTTTGTCAGCATGCATGCCAAGTGCATGTTTTTAACTTCGCCATGTTGCTTGTTGTATTGCATTGCTGGTCTTTAGCTCGGAAAAAAGGAGGAGGGTTTAAAGTCTGGTTTACACCAAGTGTCTGGTGATAGTATATGAATCAATATTAGAGAATGTTTAGTTTATGTTCAAGATTGTGGGAAGCCCATGCCTAGCTAGGCCCGCACGGGACATGATTTGATGTAGGCCCATTCAATTTAGGGCCGAGATTGGACAGCCCCGGCAGGCCTATCCAATTTTCAAGTTAGGATTGGACAACTCAAGCCCAGGCCCGCCCCCGCCCATTGACATTAGTGCCTATCAACTCTTGTGCATATAAGAGTGAGTTACAAGAGAGATGGGAGAAAACACTATTTGATAAAGATCATTGATCTCAAGGCGGGACAAGCTTTAGATGAATCCATCCCACTCATCACCAAGATCATAGCGCAACATACGCTTTTAGAATTCCAGATTACCCATTGTTTAATGCATAAATTAAAATCCTTAAGGTTTATTTGTGTTGCAAACCAGTTTAGATCTTACGGGCATGCTATGTCAACTATTAATAAGATAATTAGGCCTTGATTCAACCCATGGGTCTAGAAAACATAAAAGGTAAGAAACACAAGTCTGACCTCCACAAAAAATCTCTATTTTTGTGGGATCTTTTTTTGCGTGAGATGAGAAACACGAGGCTAACTTCCCCGGTTCAAAATGACATTTCAGCTTCCTTAGAGTTACACAAACAAGCTCCAAGGGCACAGTTGATTAGGACAACTTGGAAAATTTATATTGCAAGAATCTCAAAACTTTTAGTAGTCCATTTGTCCTTTCCTTAAAAAGAAAAAGAACTAACGTTAAAAACCCACATAGATCCATCAATAGTTTTCCTTTAGTAGAAAATGATTACCATCTACCATCCTAATTAATCAAATCCTCTTAAAAGTGTCACATATAAAGCTTCAACATCTAAGCAAAAAAGAAAGCAAAAAACCGTTCAACATATATCTTTCAGTCCTGATCTCTTTGATACTTCTTCCTTACAAACCACTTTACTACAAATTGCTATGAATTTAATTCAAAGTGAAAAACAAATGTCCTTGGCCTTAATTCGAAGCACCATCTTCTTATTAATTGGCTAGATTTGAGGTATCATGATTCAGAAATTATATATTAGCAGGTTAATAGTATCTACTTCTCCCCCTTGTATCCTTATTAATCTTCTCATCTTTTATGTTCTTTCCTTATAACCAACTTTTCCCATTTTACCATGATTTTCTAAGGTTTCATTACAAAGCAGGTAAAAGGAACTTTAAGGCCAAGGTCGACAATCTAAATCATTGGCGATAAGATTTGCAATTCTCACAAAGTTGTGGAAAAATCACGTTTAGTAGTTGTGAATCCCTTTTGGCTCAATGGCAATCCTCATATTTTTATAAAGATTTTCAAATCCGACCTCTCCTTGTAAGATTTGAATATATTTACTTTTTATGTATCTATAAATAGAAATAAAATTTTCTTAACTATATAGATCCCGATGCACCATGTTGTTGTAAAATCCTCATCTATATAAATAATTACCAAATTCGTTGGAAATTTCTTCTCCCTCTAAATTACTCACTCCAAATAAGAGCATAAAATTAGAGAATCCAGGAATTTGCCAAGGAACATAAATATTGAAAAGCTATTTCTTTTCTTAACTTTCTTTCAACTTATTATTCTTTTTGCTATTGAAGGGATCCCAATTTTTTGAATTGGACTAATTCCTCCGGATCCAAGGAAAAGTCGGGCTAATTCTCTTACCGCTTCAATCCATAGTGCAATTTCAAATCTACAATCTCCTGATATAAACTTTGGTCCCAAGCAAGCTAAGTGAGTTACCTCTCATAAAATGTAAACGTGGATTTTGATGAACTACATTTGGATGGTATGGCCGCCGTAGAAGAATTTCCCATCCAAATTAGCCTTTATAAACAAAGCGGATTCGAGGATCTAGGCAGTAAAGATTGTCTGACAAGTGGCCACGTGTATGGTTTAGGATTTGCCACAAATTGGCCTGTGATGATCTCTCTTTTAAAGCAGATGCCTCTGCCTCTTCGAAGATGAGCTTGGAAGCTAAATAAAGCGTTTTGATTTGAAACTTTGGAACGAAGCGAAGGCCAGTAACAGTCGAAGCTCTGTCAATGGCAGCCTCTCCTTTCTCTTACCAGAAGTTCGTTAGCTTTGCCTTGGAAGAAGCCCAACGCAGTATGGATCTGATTCCTCTTCCTTTGCAGGTGAGAGAGCTTCTGGGTCTTCCTTACTTTGGCTGAAGATTTTACTAGCTTGGATTTCTCATGCTTTCTGTTTTCCCTTTTATGCTTTTTTTTTTCTCAGTTCTTGTGGTGACTTTAGCATGACCAAAGTGCTAGAAAGGTGGATATCATGATCATTGACATTGAAATGCAGTTGTTTCTAAGTTTGGTATTTTTTTTTTCTTTCTTGAAATTGGTTTTTCTTTTTTTTACTTTGTGTGGTTTGTAATGTTGTGAATGACCCATGGCCCAAATGCGGAAATTGTTTCCTAATTTTTTTTTAATTTTTTTTTGGGGTAAATTCTTGGATGACCCAGGTTTTGTAATTTTATGAAATACCCATGACCCAAATGCTAGATTTTTTATTTTTTTCTTTGACTTTTTTTGGGGTGATTCTCTGGATGACCAGATGTTAGTCATGTGATTTTGTGGGCAGAGATATTCAAATCCAGTCCTTTTTTCTCCTATTTAAGAATTTTTTTTTTTTTTTTGTAATTTCTTGCATGACCCGGATGCTAGAAATTGACTTTATGGCATTGATATTTCACTTCTATAATGTCCTTTATTAACTCTATTTTTTTTAATCCTTGGTTTTATAATTCTTTGTATCACCCAGTTGCCAGTAACTTGATTCTGTGAGCAGTTACACTCAAATTCAGTACTCCCCCCATCTTTTTTTTTTTTGGGGATTTTGGTAATTTCCTGAAAGAACCTAATGCTAGAAACTTGGAGTTTGTAAGAATTGATCTTCGGGTGCAGTTTTTTCCACTTGCTCAACTGTATGTGGTTGTGTTTTTTTGGGTTACTTAATGGATGACACAAGTGTAAGATATGTGGAAATTGTGAATAGAATCACGCTAAAGAGTTTATTAATTTATCTTCTTTGTGAATGGAACAACGCTAAAAATTTATTGATTTATCTTGTTGCTTGCTTTGTTCTGATAATTTGAGCTTTACCCCAGGATTAGAAATGCTATTTATTCCTTTTAGCAATAGAATGCTCAAGTGCATTCATTTTCAAAAACTAAAGTGTAAGCTGTTCCCTCCAGGAGGAATTGTGGTGGTTGGTGTTCTCATTGTGGTTGAACCAATAAATAACATGTGAAGCATGAAGTGTGATTGACTACATTTGACAGACTTATGAATGCATTTTTACCTATGAAGGTGACTTAAATCATGCAGAGTTTTTAACTGAACCATAGGATTTGATTGTGAAAGATCATTTAGATTATTATTTTTTATTTATTTTGGCTACAACAGGGACTCACACATTCCGACTCACGCACCAATGTCCCTTACCAGCTGAGTTACAGTCTCGGGACAAGATCATTTAGATTCTTGAACCTAAGGATGGCGTGTTTGTACAAAAAGATAAAATCATAATAAATAAATATCGGGTAAATTGATAATATTGGAATGTTTTGAATATTATAATAACACAATGAAGGAGCCACACTATAGAGTTATAGTAATCTCAACTATACACCCTTCAAAATTTTGGAGCTAAACAATATTTGGCCCTTGAAACTGGCCCTGTTTAGACTTCAGAGCTATAGAGTGAGAGAGAAAAGGGATGAAAAAAGAAGAAGAAGAAGAAGAAGTGACTGAAAGTGCGGTGAAGAAGAAGAAGTGACTGAAAGTGCGGTGAAGAAGAAGAAGAAGAAGAAGTGACTGAAAGTGCGGTGAAGAAGAAGAAGAAGTGACTGAAAGTGCGGTGAAGAAGAAGAAGAAGAAATGACTGAAAGCGAGGTGGGGATGAAAAAACGGTGGGTTCGATGGAACTTAAATGTGGAAGGGCCCTCTAGAGGTTATCTTGGGCCTTTGAGTATTGGAGAGTGCTTAGGGATGAAAAGGAGATGGTGAGTTTGAACTTCTCGTAGTTTGTTAAGATGGGAGATCTAACTGCATCAAAAGCTAAACCACTCAGAGAGCCTTCATATTTCTTGGATCAACCCCCCCCCAAAAAAAAAAAAAAAAAAAAAAACAACCCAAAGTCTTGTAGTATTTGATTATTCTAAATTCTCTAATACTTGTTTGAAGCTACGGATGATCAAGTTCACCTTTGCTGGGATTTGGTATTTCCATTTGCTCTTGCTCTATGAGATAACATTTCAATTATAATGATGAGATGTTCTACTCTTATCTTTTTTATAATTTTGTTTCTCATTCTATGGGCCTTCGAATATATTCTAGTTATGATTTGGTGTTCAGACCCTTTGACTGCCAGATTATCATAAACTGCTAATAATCAATTTTAAGGATAAACACTTTCATTTGCCCATTTCTAATGGTATTTCTGATTATCACTATTTTTATTCATTACTTGTACAGTTGTACTTCACTCTGACATAGATGATCTAGAAAGACTCGAGTGTTCTCTATATATAATGTTGACATTGTGTTTTCTTTTTCATTATAGCAATGCAAATGCAAGAAAGCCGTGGATGGAAAAACAGAGCTCAGAATGCTCTCATTTCGGACTCCCAAGATTAGACTCCTTCGTAGTTTGACCATTGATGGTGGTGAATCAATGCAGGTTATCTTCACATTTCCCCCCTTAATGTATCTTTTCTAATTCAGTTTTGTTAATCCACGCATCCATTATTATCAATCTTGTCGAGAAAAACATTATATAACAGTTCAATGTTTCCATTGAAAGTTTAACAAAGAATTCCCATGACATGGAACTTAATTTTGGTGAATGTATAATATTTAAGCTCAATCTTTCATCTTTCTTGACTTCTCCTTGATTATTGGTTGTTAAAACATAAGTTCTCCCCTAAAATATCAAAGAAGCCCATAAACTTAACTAGAAAGTTCATCAGGTTGAGATGTTGACTCCAAGACTCGGCCTAGTCTTGCGAACACTTGGAAGACCTGACTCCATGGTGAATTAATGGTTGTAAAATTTATAAAAAAAAAATAAAAAATCAATGGTTGTAAAATGTGTTGTGAGATAATTAAGATTATGTAAAAAGAAGGATGCCTTCATATGTGTGTGTAACACTAGGATAAAAAAAGTAAACATCTTTGTGTGACTTCATTCAACAACATGCAGTAAATAAAACAAGACCTATTGTTGGATGGGAGTTTTTCAAAGAACTCTAATGTTAGAAAATTGTAATCTTATGATTGGCTGATGGGAACAGATACAAAAAGGGTCCTAGAAAAAGGCAGAAGAACAGATGCGTGTCATCTTCCGGTGAGATTTGTTGCTGGTTGGGCCCATCTCAATCCTTGGGATCAATGAAACATGGGGCAGCAGTACAGTGCCAGAGTAACAAAGAGGAAGAAAATCTATTGTAAAAGAGAAAATTAAACTGAAACAAGGAGGGAAGTTTGTAGTTAACATTGTAATAATAATAATAATAATAATAATAATAATAATAATAATAATAGGATTGTAGCAGAGAGCCAGAGGCCATTGAAAGGTGATTATATGAGTGAAAAGTGACACAAAATGTGAATCAAAAGACTCAATTTCAAAAGATCAACAGAAAGAGAGTTGTACCTTAAGGTGTACCTTGTTTATGGCAATCATGGTTCGAAATAGCGGCCCCTACGTAGATTAATGCCACCATTATCGGCTATAGCGGTTAAGGCCGTTATGCTATTTTGAAAATAGAAGCGCTATGGTCTAAAATCTAGTAGAGCCAAGGAGTTTTAATTTAAAACACTATTTTTTTCCTATTTCTTCTCCTCAATAGCCTTTTGGTCACTCATTGCAACCACTATTTTGATCCTTGATGGCAATAAAATTGAAAAGCATTGTGACGCCTTCCTTTGGGTCCCAATTTTGGCATTTGGAGGAGATTATCATATGTTCAATGAAGGATGGAATTACGTTTGTAAAAATTGAAATGACATATACACAGAAAAAATGTTATAGTAAGATAAATTTTTGCAATGCCCCTACTGATGTTATGTCAACTTGAAACTTTGAAGGGGTTTCTGAAATCAATTTACTCAATGAGTTGAGTGAGCCATTTTTTAAAATAAATAAATAAATAAGTGATGAGTTTATATGCGAGTTACTTATTTTCAGTTTAGTTGACTCGACTTGAGTGATTCAAGTCTATTTGATGAGTTTTTTGAATTACAGTTTTATCAGTTTCCTCAGTTATAGTTCGTAAATAAGGGGGGGCGCACTTGTAGGTTTATCAATGAGCTTGTTTTAGCACGTGGTTGGAGAAATCTCATGAATTTAATTATATTTGGACCAGATAGGGTGTTGTAGCTTGAACCAGAATGTCACTGGATGCTCCTTTTGGATAGCTTAATTCAAACTTTGTTGGAAGTTTGCCTTTATTCCTTGCAGGGTAAATCTGCAGGCAAGCACAAGCAATTAAACTAAAATTACGGGACACTAGCAATTACCTCATCAATGTACTAGCACCAAAATGACTAATAAAGCAGCAGTAGATGAGCTAAATTTGTAGTTACCGGAGCAAGAAACAGATGTGGAAAGCTGAATGGATGAAACACCACCTTTTACAAAATTTTGTTATTGGATTATGTGGCAGAAAGAAATGATTTTGGGAAATGAGAAGAAAGGTTGGTATTTGTAATGGGAAATAAGTTCTCCATTAACTCACTGTGGGTAACTTTTGGCTTCCAAAATCAGACTGTTATCAGATTATAACATTATTTGTGCCCTTGTCACCGGAATCTTTTTCCTTTTTTTTTTTTTTTTTGTGTGTGTGTGTGAAATCTTTCATAATTCTTGGGATCTTTCCTTAGAAGTTTTTGTATGACCATAAAGAGGGCAGTGGGGATGGGCTTGTAAAACATGGAGAAGGTAGTGGATGTGTTTTCCTAGGCACTCTTACTGGGTCTTAATTCCCGGTTTCTTCCATTTTAGATGCAAACATCCTTTACTCTTCTGGCATCTTTGGCATTTTCCTTATAGCCCGTTTGTTTGTGTGGAAGTGTTTTTCTAGGTATTCATGGTAAAAATGGTTCCAGCGAAGAATTATTAAATAGGTAAGGGGTGAAGGATATAAGGTGGAGATGTACATGGGACCCTAACTTTCCTAGGATTTGATTTACTAGTATTTATTTTGCACCAAAGGGGCGACTAGTTGGTGACCATTTGTGGAAGTTCATCTTTGTTTCTTCAATTTAGCCACCTTGATGGGTACATTCTTAAATTCCTAGGAATTAGGTTCCATGCAAAAAAACAGCCCTTAAGAAAGATTACATGGTTCTTTTAAGAAGGGGGCTTTTATCTAAGGAAATGGACAATTGTAGTGCTGAACTGTAGAAAATGGGGGTTTACAATACCCAGATACTTGTACATGCCCGGTGTATCTGTGTCAAAACCAATATGGCACTCATCAGTTCTTGATACTGCACTTATTACTACTAGGGTACAGGTTTGCATATCCTACTTATCGAGTTCATTATTTCATTTAGTTTTTTTAGTTTTCTTACTTTTCAACATAAAGAAAAAATGTCAGAGAGGAATGTAAACAATGATAATTTCATTAATTCAGAAATGTTCTAAAGAAAAAAGAAAATTAAGAAAGCCATATCTGTATCTTAGATTTCCAAATTTACAGAGCAATGATCAAAATATCGGCTGTATCTGGCTGAACCGATAAATAAATAAAAAATGTTGCTCACATCAGTATCTGCCAATAAATAGGTGTATTGGCTGATACAGGTTGATATTCTCGGGAGATGATAGGGGGCAACAAGCAACAATGTGAAGCCCCTGGTTACTATGATCCATGGAGGGTAATACTCAATGGGCTATCCAAGATAAGGGCAATACTTCTGTTCGTACCCTTAGCATGGAGAAACACAACAGCAGTCATCCAAACCAGGCTCATACAATCAATATGCCTATTTGAGACCCCATGCATGATATCTTTAATCTATATAAATGATTTTTTATTGTACAAATACCTTATGCCCTGGGGTAAATTGCTTATTTGAATTTAGAAATGCATAGTAGCGATGAAATTTTGGTGAAGCTGTTTGATCATTAGATTTTATTAGTTTCTAACTTAATATAGCTGACCACCATGGATATGTAGACAAATTGGTCAATATTGTTATTTTAAAATCATTCGGAGATTTAAAAAAAAAAAAAAAAATCATTCGGTGATACTAGACCTATATGACAATGCGTAGTCCAATATGCACAGAGGCGGACCCAGGATTTTCGTTTAGGTGGGGCTAAACTTTAGCTAGAATTTTTTCACATCAACAATAACAAAAAAAAAAAAAAATGTATTCCATGTAAATAGACGCAAAATATTTAACTACATCAACTTAATATATTTCTTGTTTGAAATGAGGACTATTCATTTCTCCAAAATTTACAGTATAAGAGAAGTATATTGAAAACAAAAAAGTCTTCCAAAAAATGAGGGCAAACCAATCATCCCCAAAAAAAAAAGGTTCACAACCTCCAAAAAAATCCGGGTATTAACTCGAAGAAAAAGGTACATATTAATGATTGGACATCAACTAATATACACTTCTCTCATCAAAAGTCATTTCAACCCCAAAACAAAGTTTTTTACAATTGCCCTTTACGGCTCTTCATGTTTTGAAAGCGTTGCATGATTGTCTCATCATCAATGCTATTGAATATGTCCTTTTCGATATACACAAGCAAACAATTATTCATCCACTCATCTTTCATTCGATCGCGCAGTCGATTCTTTATGATTTTCATAGCAGAAAATACCCTCTCAACAATAGCAGTGGCAACTGGTAGGGTTAGCGCTAATTTCAATAGCAAATAAATTAAAAGATATGCAATGTCCCCTTTTGTTTCAACCATCTTCTGAGCAAGGCCACTAATTCCTTTCACTCCAAAAAACTTACTATTCATGCGCATATCAGTGATATAAGTCGAAAGTTGACTATCAAGTCTCACTCGATCTAAGTCCGAAAAATCATTTGAATATAATTGAGAGAGCCGGATCAATTTTTCCTTTTCGAAAGCAGAGAATGAATCACTTGGATCTAAGCATGCCACACAAAGAAGCAACTCGGTGTTCACCACATTAAAGCGGCGGTTGAGCTCTTGAAGTTGCAAATCAATAGTAGCATAGAATATGTCGACTCGAAAATGATGGAGATTTGTCAATTCAGCTTTACATCGTGATCGCTTTCGTCCAACAAACATATCATTCATATTGGGAATAATGATTTCATATTTATCACAAAATGAATGGACTTCAAATAGGAGAGAATCCCACCCATCGTCTCTCATCATTTGCAATCGTTGCTTTGACACTCTCACTAGTTCCATGGCAGTGATAATATTTTGATCTTTTCGCTGCAATAACTTTGATAATTCATTGGTGATCCCCAATATATCTCTCATTAAATACAATTTAAATGCAAAATCAAAATCATCCAATACACTTAATAAGTTAGTAGCAGAGCCCTTGTGTTCACTCGTACTATCATCTGAGATAATTTCAAGCACATCAACCATTGAGGAGAACATGAGTAGCAAGTTAATCAATGTATCATGATGTGAGGCCCAACGTGTATCTCCCGGCCTCTTGAGGCTAGTCTTCTGATTCAAACCCCGTCCACTTTCAAGTTCGCCCGAATTGAGAGCATCAATGACTTTAGCAGCTTGTATATTTTGGAGCGTGTCATGACATTTGCAAGAGCCTCCAACGACATTCAACACCATTGAAACCGACTCGAAGAAAGCGTCGATTAATTTGTTATCTTTTGCAACAGCAACGAGTGTCAACTAAAGCTGATGTGCAAAACAATGAACATAGAATGCGGTAGGATTCTCATTCTGAATGAGCCTTTGCAGTCCATTAAGCTCACCCTTCATATTTGCAGCCCCATCATAACCTTGCCCACGCAAACTTGACATGCTCAATCCATGCCTGGAAAATATCACTTCAATGGCCAGCTTAAGTGATTGAGCTTTAGTGTCTGCAACATATTCAATGGCTAAAAACCGCTCAATCACACATCCTCGCTTATCGACATAGCGTATAACTACTGCCATTTGCTCTTTGATAGGGATATCCCTAGATTCATTGACCAAAAGAGAAAATGGTGCATCTCCAAGCTCGGAAATGATAGCTTGAGTGGTTTCTATGGCAGCCGCATTCACAATGTCTTTTTGAATATTAGGGGAAGTCAATTTTAGATTCTCAAGAGCAGTTTCCAATACAACTCTTTTAATAACTTCATTCTGATTGGCAAGTACTTGCAATAGCTCAAGGAAGTTACCCATATTGTTTGAATCTTTAGATTCATCATGACCACGAAAAGACAATCCTTGGCGCAAAAGAAATCTAACAGAAGCAACTGTTGCCTTCAAACGGATTCGATAATCTGTTCGAGCTTGACTTGATTGCTTGATAATAATCATCTCAATGTGTTGCTCTTGATTCAATAAATTCTGACACTTCTCATATGCTTGATTATGAACACTATTTGGGCCTCCCACATGATTTTCAATTCTTTCTTTTTTCCTCCAGCTTTTAAATCTGCGTTATAAAGGCATCATAACGTGTTTCCTCCCCAAAAAGATAACAACATATGCAGAATGCAGCATCTTTTTCAATGCTGTACTCCAACCAACTGCCGTAATCCTTCAACCAAAAAAGGATTAAATCGCCTCTTATCTTGTCCACACCCCGTATAAGGAAACTTATGATCAGGAGGTTGACAAGGGCCCTTTTGTAGATATGCTTTTCGGACTTGGTCCCTATCCATAGGATGATAGCTTGAGATTGGATTCCGTAGCCCAGGATCTGCGGGAAGATCAGTCAAATTAATCTCTACACGCCCTTTCTTCGAGGATGATGGCATTTCATCATTCTTGTCATTCTCTGGAATCGGAGACGGTGGATTGGTAGTTGATTGTTTCTTGTAATATTTTTCCATATCTGATTCAAAGATAAGGTCAATTACATCAAAATCCTCGCCAACCACCAATAATCACCATTTATAACATAGGTTATAGGCATGATTTTAAACAATTGGAATCCTACTACTAACACCTGTTTTGTAAATAAACTTTTAAGCGACAACACCCAAATTGCGAATCCTCAAGGAATTAGCACACAATTTGACAAGCAAACTACAATAATAATAAAGAAACTCTAAAGAAGTAATACACATTATCATGTAAAAATTAGTACTTCGTTATTATTTCTTTAAGCTCCAAACAGTTCTTTAATCGTATGATTCCAAATGAGAGTACCTGTATTTATAATTTATATATGAACACTATCAGCATAATCATAAACATCATATTACGGGCCAAGAATAAAGTTTCCAAATGAAAAAAGAGAAAAAGAAATAAGTAGTTTCACCGTGAGATTGAGTATATAATCAATAACTCGATTATCGAGTGAACAAGATTGTATTAATTATATTATTAATTATATGTTCAATCTTAAAAAGGGGTGCCAACTTTTTTTATTAAAATCTGGGGACATTAATCCTACGAATGAGTGTTCATCCTCAGTTATCCATGACTCATTGTCATTTTGCCAGCAGATAAATGTCCAAGTCTCATTTGATCGGCCTATGTTGAATATATGATATGGGTAAGTTTCAACTTTCTTAGAAGTTAGAAAAAGGTGGATGCAGATAAATTCAAGTTTGTTATCGCCTTTTAACTGAAAGTTTGGAAACAAAAAGATTTCCACATGTATATATATGCATAGTCTTTTTTAGTTGCACACACTTGGCATGCCCCTATTTCCTTCTAGATGTCATTATATTACAATCCAACTTTTTCCATTGAACCCAAATGTTTAACCAAATCAACCTCTCTCCATTTGTGATGTCCACAAATGAGAAAAGCATATGACTAAATTCTGTGTGTTAGTTTTATCTTCTCCATGTATAAAATTTGAAAGTGAATACTTATAAGCAAAATTTATGTCGTTGTTAGCTCTAATGTTGTGGAAACCGGAATGATGAAGGCAAATCTGTCGTATCAGGTTGGATCAAGCTCCGTAGGGCCCAATTCGAATCTCATCAAGTCTTTATCCACTGTTGGATTTAATCTCAAACAAATCAATGGTCAAAAGATGATTAAACTTAAGGCTATTAAATCAAGAGATGGGATGATTTGGCATGGCTCAAATCTTTTTATTATTTATTTTTGTTTGTTGGCATTATCCATAAAGGGACCTTTCCATATACCTCCACCCCGTTTGATCAGAAGACATCTAAGTGGAGCCACATGAGCTGAATTGCATATAAACAAATATTCAGAGAATATTTTCCAAAGATGAAATGTATTTGGGCAACCCTGTTTCATGCACTCTGGTTGATCCCAGGTTAGTAGATACCATAATGGAAGAACTAGATAGCAACTGGTTAAGGCTTTTATCATCCTCACACTTTCACTCAAAAAGCCCAATGTCCCACTGGTAAAATATTAATGATTTTTGCCCCTTGTGGGACCCACCTATCATCATTCCAACACCTTCAAAAACTATAACCAATCCTCTTGTGGATTGGCATTCATTTTAGTCCATACTTCTTTGCATTATACTCATCATTGAACTAAATTTCATGAAAAAAATCAATCAAATAAACCATAAACATTTAAGTTGTTCAAATCAATGGTTGTGTTGATGTGATTCGAATGTTCTTTTTCCAAAAATTTAATTAATGGTGAAACCTTTCCAGTATACTAATCCGGTAATCCCCATCAAGTGCACCATGCATCAAGTAGGCCACATGTCTTTACATTAACCTACTTGATGGGGCATGGCGCTTAAAAGGAGTGTAATGATCATTAGATTCTTCTATTTAAATAACACAAGTAACGAGAAAGGGCTTAAATAGTTACCAAATAAAATAACATCAAATAAAAAATCACAACTAAAAGAAGAAACAAAGCATAAATCTGATCGAGTCCAACCATTAACCACAGACGAAAGGGCGACTAAGAGTCTGAGACGAAATCTCTACATTTTGATTTCCCTAACTCCCTCCATTTATCAGAGAAAGAGAGACAGAGAGAGAACATATTCTTCTCAATCACCATTTTTTCATTTTTAATAGAAAAGAGGGCTCTGAGATCATCACTTCAAATGAAAAAAGAAAACTAAAACATAAACCCTAATGTGAAAAGGAGGAAGAGAAGAAGGAAAAGAAGAGAGGAAACTGCACAAACCCTAGCCAGAGAGGGAGAGGGGGAGACAAGCTACAAAGAGAGGGAGAGAGAGTTACTTGAACCGTCGAAGCCTCGAAGGAAGAAGGTAAGTCACTAGGTCGGAAGAGGCGAAGAGCTGTAGACCGGGCGAAGAGTTGAAGAGGGAAGGTCGAAAGAGCCAGAGAGGTTTTGGGGTTTTTTTGTTTTTCGTTCTGCACTTTTGACCTGGGGCGGTCATGTACAAGTCGGTCCGCCTCTGAATATGCACACCTTAGTTACTACTGAAAAGACAAATAAAAAACAATTAAATTCTACTTTTTCGGTTTTTTTTTTTTTGGATATAATTTTGGTTTTTTTTTTATATGTCATTTACAATTCACTCTGGTAACTGATACGTATCATTGCAACCAGTATTATCGTTTTGGCCGATATTTGCCTACCGCAATCAATATTTTGATCTTTGATGCAGAGCCACATTGATTGAGAAACAAATAAAAGTCTGCCCACACGAACATGCCCATCTGTAGTAACAGTAACAGATTCTTGATGGGATATTCACAAATGGTCATAAGGTCCATAGAGAGTTTTTTATTCTTTATTGCAGGCAATTTGTTTAAGAAATTTTGAGCTGTAGAAAATCTTTTGAACTTCTATGTTATCCTTAAATCACACGTTTTCTTGTTAATTTACCAATTGAAAAAAAAAAAAAAAAAATCTTGCTGATTCGTTCATGGGCTGAGTTGCTGTTATGTACAGGTTTTGGATTTTGGCATCTTCCCTGAGCCCGAATTCGACCTGCCAATATTTTGTGCCAACTTTTTTACTGCATCCGGCATGAATATAGTTGTCTTGTGAGTTACTCAACCTTTTTATTGTACTTGTCCTTTCTATATATATTACAGATGTTATTTTCCAATCTTTGTAAATGTTCTGATGTCACTAATATATGGATGCAGAGTTACTCAACCTTTTTATTGTACTTGTCCTTTCTATTTATATTACAGATGTTATTTTCCAATCTTTGTAAATGTTCTGATGTCACTAATATATGGATGCAATGTTAAGTGAGCAGATCCCCTCTCTCTCTCACACACACACAGAAATATATATATATATATATATATTGTTTTGGTCAATCCATAGTGAAGGTGTATCAGTTTTTACAAGTTAAAATTTTATTGGGAAGTATGGATGCTTAAGCAATAGCCCTAATCTGGATTTTGGATCCTCCAAGCAAGTCTAGTTTAATATACTTGGTGAAATTAAGAGTTGTTTTGAATTAGTGTGGTCAATTAATGTATTATAGCTGATCATTAATCTTGTCTAACGACTTGGTATCTTAGTTCTTCTGATTTGATATCTTTGTGAGATCATATATATATATATATATATATATTTTGGGGGGTAAAGGATCATATAGTTAACACATGCAGGTCTATTTGATTTTTAATATGTGTATATATTAGTATGAAAAATATCTTGTTTGTTGCACAACTCTAGGTTGTCATGAGGGGCGTGGCTCATGACATTAACACTCCTTTTCAGATAAGTAAATAAATACATGATATTAATGTAAAATAGATTACAGCCAGAGTCTGATTATTCATAGTCTTTTAATGAGATAAGTAGGTAACTAGGGCCGACTTAAACTAAACCCTGGATACAACTGTTTTAAATTAAAAAGAACTTTGAAGTTCTTAGTATTACAAAAACCCTATATTTTTCTTAAAAATAAGGTGCTAATTGTGGCATGTGATCCCAGATATGGAGCATGATTGAGGATCACATTCATATGGGGCATATGCCTCAAATACGTTTCGTATGGTGAAGCATACACTGCCAAATACAAGCCATGCCTTGGACCTGAGCGCCATGGCATTTGTGAGATGCCATTTCACAAGGCGTAAGCCCTAAAAGCACTGGTGCCTTTTTTCACGCACCCGCTGATGGGCACGGGAATTATGCATGAGATTAGGGGCCAATTTAAAATTTTCTAACATGCCACGTCATATGGCCCCCAATCCTGGTCCCACAGGATCGAAGTCCGCAGTAAGGTGTATACATTTCATCGGTAAACCAATAAACACTACGGAAGCTTCACATTGAACAGATGGTACAGTAAAACATTTTAGAGTAATCATGCAATTAGATTACTTAAGGTTAAAGTTTAAAATAAGCAAAAGAAGTTTAATTACAAGGCCAACAAAAACTAAGGCCTTTAAAATAATAAAGTTCTAGTTTTCCCAAAAATATGAAGGCACTTGAGTGCAAGTCATGATGACTCAGTAGATGTCATCTGCACACCACTCAGTCATCATGTTGATCTGCTTGAAGCGCCTCCTCCTCCTCGGGGTAGGTAGGCTTGATACCTATGCACCAAGCGTAGCTTCATCAGATTACAAGTAGTCTGCGGGTAGATATATATAAGCAATAACAAATATGTAGTATCAAAGATATGTAAACATAACAGGAACATGTTTAGTACATTAATAGGAAACAACCAAGGATAGAGAACAATAAAGATGAAGTCCTAAAACAGAATCTAACAATATAGGCAGTCCACATAGGCTAATACCACGACATAACATGTTGTAGTACATTGGGTGGTTAATCCGGTCCAAAGTTCATCAGGTGATTAGCTTGGCATTGGGTAGTCGACCATGTCCGAAGTCCAATTCATCGTATGGTTAACCCGGTCCACAGTCAATGTTGGTACCCAAGGTGGCAAACATCACAACGGTGGTTAATCCGGTCCAAAGTTCATCAGGTGATTAGCTTGGCATTGGGTAGTCGACCATGTCCGAAGTCCAATTCATCGTATGGTTAACCCGGTCCACAGTCAATGTTGGTACTGGCAAACATCACAACCTCGCCTTTTCTGGGTTACCCAACAGCGTACATCCGTCTCAATATTCAATATCGATCTGCGCATTTGTCCAAAGTAATCACATTGGCCCTTGCACATAGGTGCTACACCTTTGTGTCGGACAACAACAGTCGAGTGGTGCTTGACTCGAGGATTTTTAAGACACAACGTGAAGGGCTTGCCTTATCTATCTTGCGTGAACAGGTTCGTTGAACGAAGGAGAGACTACCTTCAAACATATTGTTTGGTCACTCCAAATCCAAAGGCAATTTCCACCATCGGTAGTCCTCTTGTAGCCTTTACAATAAATCCGCTTAGCCTCGACTCTTTGAACAAATACTAGACAATAACTACCTAAACAACACGCTCCAGGCATGTGGACATTGAAGTCAACTTAAACTGGATAATCTTGATCTTCAATAGTCAACACCGAATTACGATCCATATCTAAGTCGAGAATTGTCATTTTCGAACGAAACATCATCACACAGTTCCATGAGTGGGTGAGGCCGTGATATCCCATCAATGTACCCCGGTGCATAATTAGTTAATGGATATCCTCAAGCCTTACCTAGTCTGGTCCCAGAGAAATTGTACCATGTACGGAAATCAGACAATTCGTAAGGGTTTGTTAACTCACAACATCCCTCACCCATTGTCCCTTAATTAGTCCTCAAATTGGGTGCCAAGGGCCACCAACCTAAGCCTCAAAAGTCCTTAGGAAAAAGGGATCTCCCAGAGAAATCCAGTCTACATGGTAGACCATGGGACATCCAGGGTTGACCGTTCCCATGGTCGACTGTGGGATCTTTTACGGTTAGCCCCTTTTACGGTTAGCCCTTAAGGCTTACCGTGGAGCTCACTGAGAACCCAGAGTAGGATGTTTAAATGATTTGTGTAAGGCATTCTCTGAGGCAATAGCTACCCAAAATTTGCCATTCATCTGCCCATGGTCGATTGCAAGGTCCACCGGGCCAAAATTGTAGAATGTTGAAATTTGAATGCGTTAGGTGGCTTGCCTTTAACGAATGACCGTGGACTCTAGAATTGCAGGTATGGAATTCTGTTTCTATTCAGAAATGGGGCTTCTGCCCATTTCTTCATTTCAACTTGATAACATAGACACCCTCCAAGTCCATTTATTCTAACCCATTCAATCACAAACACTAGTTTAGCATATAATTTCAATTTTCATCGAATGAGCTCAGAGGTAAGCTAAAATCAACAATAAAGCCTACATATCATCACTTGAATATGATATCCACTTGCCTTGGGTTAAGAAAAGCTGAAACCGTAAACCCTAGCTCCAAATCATTAACGTGAAGCTCGAACTCAAATGAAACCCAGCTAAACCAACCCACCCTGTAGAAATCAAAGTAAAAACACTATTAAGCTAAGACAATCATGTTTCTAGCCTAAGAATCCACAATTCCTAACTTTTACAAACTCAAACACATACCTAGGGGAGAGAACGGTGGGGAGATAGGTCATGGGATCCGGAGGATGATGAATATGGAAGCTTGAGATCCTTGGATCTTCACTTCAGCAAGAGAGGTAGAGAGGAAGAAAGAGGAGGGGAAAGTTGCAGTTGCAGTGTAAAGTGAATGCAAGTGAAGGGTCAATCGGTTATACGGGAAAGGAGATGGGGTTTTTATTATTTTTAGTTTAGTCCCTAAGATTTTGGGTTTGATTTTCGAGGTTCTTCGATGGTTTAGGTCGAGGTGAGGTAAAAGAGTAAAGTTTGGGAAATTAGGTCATCTACCCAATGGTCCCAAAATCTCACAAATTCGAAAATTACAAAAAAGCCCTACAAACATTCCTAGAATTGCAAACTACCCCCTACAATACCCAAACGTACTCAGATCTAGTGTTACAAAATTTGGTTCGTTCGCTCTCTCGAAACAAACATGACCCTATAATTATTTGTCCCAAATTTGTTCCAATTCGTCTGATTCGGTCCGAATTTTATGATTTCGGCCGATTCGTTCAATAATTTGTCACAGTATTTAGGTTTCCTTTAAAATAGAAAAAATGAAAACTAAAGGGGCTAAACATATATTTTTAACTTAAAAATTAAAAAAAAATTACCTTTTTTGGCCTTTTGGCTTAGAGAAATTAGTGGACTCTAGTGTGGAGCCGCCCATTTATTAAAATCTAAATAACTGTATGGGCCCTATCGCTTTAATCAAATTTTATTCCAATAAAAACATCTTATTATGAATAAGCTAGCCAAGTTTCACTCTAATATGAAATAGCGCATCAAATATAAATCGACATATTGCATTCATTTAGTACAATAAATTATGTGTATCATATATTATTTTTTCATTTTAATATATATAATATGTTTTTCCGAAATATTTCACCAAAATCTCCATATTGGCCGAAACATTTCATTTAGAGGGCAAACCGAAATGGCGTTTGAGCTGAATTTCGTTACACTGCTTGGATCTCGATGTACTTTGCAGACACAATCCTAACAGTAAATCGGACTTGGTTAGCTTCTAAATGAACTTAGTTAACTAACATGCAATTAATTAAGGCTAATTACAGTATTAGGGTCTGGGACCTTATACTTTTTTGAAGGAAAAAAAAAAAGATAGCGCAGTTCTCTCTTGGTGATTAACTTTTCAATCTAACAGGTCCAGCTTTTTATGGACCACTGGCTGCGAGAAAAATAAACTGGACAGGCCTAACTGGCTGAAACCTTTTCTTCAGACATTACCATATCACTACCACATGAAGAGTATACAATTTTTTCTGAAAGATGTGGGAAAAAAGATGAATTGCAGGCTTCTCGAAACAGCTATCTCCATTTTTATCTGACACGTCCAATTCAGCTAGTTCTTATTAATGCTAAACAGTAAAACAACACTTTTTTTTTTATCTTGATATGGCAATAACAATTGTTTACAAAATTAAAAATTTCTTTTCTAACTAGAACCACCTACAAAGAGGTTCAACATGCTCGCACTCTAATTCCTATGTTCACTCTTTTGCTCATTTTTCTCTTTTCAATGTTTGATGTCCTGTGTCTTGAGTCTTATTCATTAATACTGACATCAAATAGCCAGTGACATTTTCTGTTATCTGCAACAGATTTTGGTCTTCCCTTAATTTTATAGAGCTTTCAAGAGTCTGGAACTTAGCCTTGACTGGTCATTTCTAGGGACCTCAATCCTTTGCATGACGTCATTAATGAAAGCGAATACAGGGAGAAGTACTACAGTAGCCTGATGCCTCTTGGTCAAAAATATGCTGAGGTAAGAAAGTATGGAAGAAATTACTGCATTGTGTGTATGATTTCAAGCCTATTACTTCTTACGAGGGGAAATATGGCCCTTTGTATGCTTATGAGAAAATATAGAAGCATCATAGCAAATGAGTTTGCTGCATCTCCTATTTATATGATGTAATATCCCTAAAGTCTCCCAGATTGGAAGTTCCTAAACATCCACTCTTCGATCTTGTTTCTCAACAATACATCTCTTACCATCTTGCTCCTAATTTAGCATGGATAATCTTCCAAGTTGGGAGATATTGCAGCCTCCTCCAGTCTCTGCTTGGGACCTTCAAAAGGGAATGGGAGAAACAAGGTCCCATGGGTTGAAACAGAGTGATGTAGAAGTGTGCATTTGCTGCATCATGTGACACTATAAATTCCTCTATTTTTAATCAGAGTTGAGGAGGTCCAAATGGATGTTTAACACAGATTTCATGCAGCTTTTACCATGGGGAGAAAAGATTACGAGCGAATCTGTGAGATTTTTCTCGCCAATTGTAGTATGGAGCAAGTTCACTTCCAGCCAATGCAAGCATGACGTTTTATATGCTGCATTCATGGATTATTTCAAGGTATAGGTTGTCAAATATTTTATCAGCAGTCTGCAGTAAAACCTATATTTGCTTGACATGCACACCCTAACAAAGGTTAAAAACAATCCCTAGATCTCAGGCATTAAAAACTGGGAGGGAGAAAATTCAGCTTTTATTAAAAAAAAAAAAAAGTCAGCTTTTTTTTTTTAAAGGCTTGATGTTTTTCATTTCAGATGTGATAGTTTATATCGGTGCTCTGATGAAGTTGATTTGGTTAAAAGTTTTAATTTAAAGGATTTTAAGCAAATGGGTTTTGAAGATCAGATGTAGCTCTAGATGTAACTGTGTGTGTTCATGCAAGAACACACACAACATACATGATGGATCCCTACTAGATGCGTTAGTCCTGAAGACTAGCACAGTGGGTGGACTCGACCCTTCTTGATACGAAAACAAGTCTAACATACACAAGCCTAAATGTTTTCTAGTAAATCAGCCCACCATGCACCAAATCACTAGGTTACCTAGTTTTACCAAATCTTCTTTAAAACCAGTCAATAACATGTTATGAACTGTTCTTATAAATTATTAAGATATTACTGTTCTGTTATCCTTGACAGGCATGGCTTGAGCTTATGGATAAAGCATCGGCAGAGAATGATGCATCTATGATTACTCATAACCGCGAAGCTCAACATAAGTATCTTACATGGAGAGCAGAAAAGGTGTTTTTTTTTCCTTTTCTCTTATTTCTTTTATTCACACTATCCGCATGATAAAGCTGATCCAGATTAAAATATTGGTATGGCCTTTGGTTTGAGGATGCCAAAAAGCTCCTAGATCTGTTGCAGTCTTTCTTTCTTTTTTTTCGTTTTTGCTTTTATCATTGATAGTCAATGGCCAGCTAGGCTTCTGGGTCTCACAGCAATGGGTTTGATTGACCTTTCCTTCTATCAAAAATCTGTTGTAGGATCCTGGTTTCCCACTCCTTTCAAGGTTGGTTGGTGAAAGCCATGCAAAGGTACTTCCTTCACAAGTCAAACTCCAGAAGGGGCACAGATTGGTTTATTGGACTGCATCTAGTTTCTCTATTTCCTCAGCCCTCTCGTTTGGTTTGTCATTTGTAGGATATAGTGAGGAAGTTTCTCTTCAACGGTGTTGATGCGCTGGGAAGCAAAAGTTTTCTAGACTACTTTCCTGAATATCAACGAGAGGATGGGACAATAAACAAGAAACGCAGCGTGATTGGGAAGTCTTTCCAGACACGCCCATGGAATGCAAAAGGCGAATTCATCGGGAATGATCTGAGATGATTGCTTTCACCTTTAACTGTTAGTTGTTCTTTAATGAGGAAACACAAATCTATGGGCCTTTGTCTGAGGGATAAAGACTATTATTGTGGTTGCACCCTGATACTGCAACATTCCCCATTGTATAATCCCATCTTGGCAATTGGAAGGTCAGATTGATGTTTCTAATGCCCATAAACCATGGTTTTAATCTGGTTGACTAGATGACTGGGGAATTGTTCAGCAGAGCCCACACATTTTGTTTTCTGGATCACTTAGAATTGGGCTGCTGCTGTTAAAATTTTTGGTCAAACAAAAACCATTAGTCTGTATCAAACATTGAACAATCTCTTCCTGTCTATGCCGGAGTTGTATTAGTTTGATATTGTGGCCAGATGTGTATGAATATATATGTAGCATGTTTGATTATTTTCAGTCCTTTCGTTCCATTAAAAACATTCATGTAGAGATGTAATGATGCTAGGCCGCCCCCTATTCTTATTGTTGCGGGTAGATTGCATACAACCTCAGACCATTAGTTTGTATGAAACATTGAATGCTCTCTCCCCTCGTACATGGAGTTGTATTAGTTTGATCTTTTGGCTAAATGTGTGTAAGTATAGATATAGCATGTTGGGAAGTTTGACAATTTCTGGTCATTTCATTGCATTAATGGGCACAATCTCAAATTTACTGGGGAAATTATGATTCACACGACCTGCAAATGTGCCTGCAATGCTTTGGTCTGAGCTTTCCTTGGCTAAATGTGCCTGAAGGACAAAAAGAAAAGAAACCCTGTATTGATGGCAGCTAAACATCTGATTTAGACTGTGGGGCCTACCTTTACTTGAGCCCAACATTTATTATCCATGGCCTATATTTCTGTCCAAGTTGGATTAATCATGTATTGAAAACATGAACATGGCATATCCAATAAAAAGTGAAATCGGAGTTTGTTTGTGGGGGCCCCTGCACTATATATGTTTGATTCCACTTGCATGTGTGCAGAGAGCGTGAGATTTATCACATGTTGAAAATAAGGTATATATTCCAAACACAATCAGCTATTGCCCATATTTAGAGGTGCTTGTGAAGCGTGCCAGTTGAATCAAACAAAGATGGAATTCAGACATCTTAAACATTATTAGTTTAAGCTGCTGCTATTGGGATCATTAGGAACTCTCAGTTTAAATTAAACAGGTTTGAGCTGCCATATGCACAGTTCTTGAGTAACCGGGTTTAGCAAATTTATGAATCTAGTGAGTGACCTTTCTGCATTTACAACAAATGTTAGTGAGGTTTAATATTGAATTGATGGTACAGCAATACATGCTTCAGTGGTCATTTTGAAATGGTAAATGGCTGTAGTTGTCATCAACAAGTGTATGATTAGTGTGATAATGGGAATTGCGCCCAAAGCAGTTCCACCAAGAACTTAAGTAAAATAAGCACTTTTAGTTCTCTCTTTCAACGAAACAGGGGATCCGGGCTCTTTTTTCAGATACCCTCTTGTATATTTTCTGGTCGTTCCGTCATTGCACTAAACGCATTAAGGAAGGCACTGAACCTTCCCTTGGATAAATGACCTCTTAGGTTCTTTCTTTTTTAAGATGCGTTTGTGCAATTCTTCTGCTTGTCAATGTTGTTCCGTTGATAAAATTTGTAATGTCCTCTTCATAAATTGAAGAATGATCTAATTCATTATCAGCACCATTACATATCATGACCAAGCAATTCAGTTCAGCACCATAACAACTTTTGGCTGATGATTTATGAGGTCACATTCAAGCCAAACTAATTTACAACCCTTGAGAAATGGAAGAAACTAAATAATGATTTGGTTTGCCACACGTGACCTATAATGTGTTATACAGTGCTTCGCATGATTAGCAACTAGATCAGGAGCCGGTGTCACAAGTAATCAATCATCAGCTTAACTCTCATCAACCCATTGGCCAACCTGGTTGACAGGAAAAGCATTTTAACCCTTCATTTGTGGGCCTTCAAATACATTTCAGATGTAGGAAGAATGGCCGGGCTTGTATCTTCTCATTAAGTTATATATTTGGAACATGATATGGCAAGTGGGAGCCCTCCGGTTTGGTTCAACAAACTGGAGACGTACCCTCCTTTTTGTCCCTTCTGCTTGGCTTGGCTGATGGCCATCTATTGGCCAGCCTCACTTAGGTCGCTCATCAGCCTGGCTTAATTAAAGTTGTCAAGATTGGAACATGTGAATGGGTTAAACCCTGACTTGCATGACTATGACTATCAGCTAGTTTAGGAGCAAAAAGAAAATGTAAATGGAATGGATAAAAACAGTCCAAGAATCTAAATGAACTAACCCATGAAAAAAACCCCCAAATTTTCCAAGGTCTTGCATAGTCTAGGATTTTTGATACGCATGATGCAATATTACTCATGCCTTGCTATAGGCAACCACAAGACTAGCATTACTGTATTTGACCAATGAATCAAAATTATAAGCTAGAAGTTTTATAATTGCTTTATTTTTTTTTTCATAGTACAAGCATAAATGAAAAATCGAGAACAATTCCTCTGAAGAGTTGGATTGATCGAAAACGGTAAATTGGCAGCCGTTGGCATTTGGTACTAATATACTGTCATTAGTTTGGAGGAGAAAGCAGGGTGTTTGGACCATTACAATATGAAATTTTAGATGAAGTATACCAAATTGCTAATATTTCTAGACTAATCTGAATTGTGATGTTCCTGCATGGCACCTGTCTCAGGGTTTACGTATACCATTCGCCTCGCACTATGGTATGCCCACACATTCACAAGAAGCTCGAGCAGACGAGAATAACAATGCCGGTCCTGCATCATCCCTTACACTTAGTAATGATTTAAGGAAATTTGACAACCAACCTCCCTTTTGCCTGAGAGTATGGGTTCAAAAAGAAAATTCACAAGATATATTCAAACAGAAACCGCCAAATGTAAAGAAGAAGACAAAATGTAGAAATCACTTGCAAAGTTCCAGTTTTCATATACTTATGTTTCATTATATAATCAGCACTGCTCCGTGAGACGACAGTTATTACTACAAAGTTGAACATAGGCAAGATTTTCTGTTTCTGGGCCTGTTAAATGAATAGTTCTCTTTGGAACAAGAATTTGTGGAGTTGGTTTCATCATCAAATATACCAAACCATTACAAGGACGGACCACACAGTGGACCAATGACCAAAAAGATGATGGATAGATTGAAAAATAGAAAAAAAAAATCAATAGAAAGAAAGCAACATTTCACAATTGATGTAGATTAGAAACAGGGTTGCTGGGAAGGGATACACAGAGAAGAATTCAGGGCAACAGTATAGATGATCAGACTATTGGTCTGTATGTACAGAATCCTGCACCTTGATAAACTATAAATTTGCTTAGGATCAGGACCCCATAATTACTTTAGATAGTCCAAATGACTTGCATAAATAATAAAAATCAAAGACAAGTAACTGAAATGATTTCTAGGGAGCAGTACCTTGGATAAACTCAAATAACAGCATCCACTTTGATGGTGCTCATCATATAGCTCTGCATCCAGTGCATCTACAAACATTCTGCAAAAATCAAGATCATGTTGCAAGAAGGATCATTCCATCATGATTGAAGGAAGCATAAACATGCAAAGATACAAGCTATAGCCTTTTTTGCATCACCTTGAGAACAAAACAAATTCGACGAAAGATCAAGTAGGCAAA
The DNA here is from genome assembly GCA_028538565.1 of Umbellularia californica. Lineage (NCBI taxonomy): Eukaryota > Viridiplantae > Streptophyta > Magnoliopsida > Laurales > Lauraceae > Umbellularia > Umbellularia californica. Next base: position 83,870,487 of record JAPQWN010000001.1, read on the forward strand.
ACCCAGCTATACATGACAGACCAATTATGCCATATACCATACATCTTACGAAGTGTTTCAGACACCTCAAACCTTCAATCAACCAGATCATTAATCAAATAAATACAGTGAGATGGTGATGAAACAAACTTATTAAGAGGTACCATAAAACAGATATTTGCATCGATCTTACTAGCAAGTGCACATGCAAGAGTGCATGACATTTGCAGGATGGGAAATTTTATCATATATATCCTATTGATTCACGGACAACTTAAACAGAAAATATCCATGACGAAGTCAATTGATATGAATAGTTCGCAGATGTAAAGCAATTGATAATGATCTAGAGTTTTGGATAAAATTAGCATACCAAAGACTGAATATCAACCACGAGGAAGTCAATTGGAATGCATTAGTTTGCAGATGCTGTTCTCATTAAGCAAACAATAAGCAAGTGACAATAAGCTAGAATTTTGGATAAAGGCTACAGTTTAAAATTAGCTTATCAAAGACTAAATATCACCATCATCATTGAAGCCTTCACCCATCTATCTGGAGTGAGATTTGTATCTTCTACTTCTCCACCTATTTGCAGCCATGTGTCTAAAAAGCTGAATATTTTGAGTGCAAAATTTAGTGGATACAAGAGTAGGGAGACAGATTCATCTTGCAAAAGAGTTGTAAAAGATCGAAGGAGAAGAAGAACTGGTTCAAAAGAAGAAGAAGAAGAAGATGAAGGAGAAAGCTTGCTGAAGAAGAAAACTCAATTCCTGATTAATCACCATTACACAGCAGAATATGTATATATAGAGGAAGGAATCATCCCATCCTTAACCTACTATCAACAGTCTTTAACTGACTGAGATTCGTTATGACTGATAGGTGTCACTAGATTATTTACAGTGGGCTGAGTTTAACTCAGTGAAAGCTACACTAGACTGCTGAGTGGGCTTATGGCTAACATCCCCCCTCAAGCTGATGGGTCTATCAGAGACAAGCAGCTTGGATCGAAGAAGTTGAGATCGCTTTGGATGAATGGCTTTGGTGAAAATATCTGCGACATAGTCCTGAGTGGGGACATGACGAACAGAGATGTCTTTGCGAAGCACCTTTTCCCGGATGAAGTGGTAATCAACTTCAATATGCTTGGTGCGAGCATGAAAGACCGGATTTGAAGCCAAAGCAATAGCTGAAATGTTATCACACCAAATGGTGGGACATGTAGAAAGACAAATCCGAAGATCTTTGAGTAAAGTCAGAACCCAGGATAACTCTGTAGCAGTATAAGCTAAGGAGCGATATTCAGCTTCAGTGGAGGAGTGGGCAACGGTATTTTGCTTCTTGGCAGATCAGGAGATAGGAGTAGGGCCAAGATAAACGGAAAAGCCTATGCAGGTGCTGGCAGGCTTGATTAACTGCAAAAGCAAGATCTGGACGAGTGAGATTGAGATATCGAAGCACTCCAACAATGCTCCGATAGAGCATAGGATCAGCTAAGGCAGGTAAGGAGCCATCCGAGACAAAATCTTTGGAGCAACAGGGAAAGCCAACAACCTTACACTCAAGCATGGAGGTGTGCTGCAAGAGATCCTTCACGTACTTAGTCTGAGAGAGAAACAAACCAGCTGAAGTGTAGGAGACTTCAACACCCAAAAAATGATGAAGACGGCCCAGATTCTTCATCTCAAATACTGGATTAAGCTGAGAAATCAATTTGGAGATATAACAAGTATCATTCCCAGTGATTATAAGATCATCAACATAAAGAAGAAGAAGAGTGATGGAATTGGGCTGATGAATGAATAGGGATGGATTAGCATAAGTGGCCATAAAACCCAGACCAAGAAGATAGGAAGAGAATCTCTCAAACCAAGCTCGCAGCGCCTGCTTGAGGCCATATATTGATTTGTGCAGCTTACAAATGTAGTTTGAAAAAACAGGATCAATAAACCGAGGAGGCCGAACCATGTATATATCTTCATGAAGAATGCCATGGAGAAAGGCATTTGTAACATCAAGCTGTTGGAGATGCCACCTATAATGCACAACAAGATACAGAATAATACGAATGGTGGACTGCTTCACTACAGGACTGAAGGTCTCTGTGTAGTCCAGGTCATGTTATTGATGAAAATCTTTGGCAATGAGACGAGCCTTATGCCTAGAGACAGAGCCATCAGGGTGATGCTTGAGCTTAAAAACCCATTTACACCCAACTACATGCTTATCAGGTGATGGTGGAACCAGTGATCAGGTGCCTTGGCGCTAAAGAGCCGAAAATTCCTTAGACATAGCAGCGCACCAAGATGGGAATTTAGAAGCTTCAGTGAAAGAAGATGATTCAGTGCTCTCATAGTAGGGATGAGATGGAAGTTGGACTGGATGTTTGGTAGCTAGAAAGATCCTCTTTTTGCTGATGCCAGTCTTCGATCGAGTTACCCTAGGATGAGTATTGGAAGATGTAACACCTGTTGAAGGAGCAAGGGACTGTGTTGTAGTGGGTTGTGAAGGTGGTTGGTTTGGAATAGACGATGGGAAAACAGGGGTGTGTGGGATGATAGCTACTGAAGTAAAGGGTGGATTGGGCATAGCCACAAGGGGAGAGGAAGGTGGGGAAGGAGGAGCAGAAGAAGAAATGGGAATAGTGACAGGAAAAGGGCAAATGTGAGGCGCTGGACTAAGAAGAGAAGAAGAGACAGAAGAGTGAACGGGACCAAGGACAGACGAAGGAGTCACAGAGCTGAACCACTGAATATGAGTAAAAGAGGCTGGGGCAGGAGAGGATAGTGAGGAGGATGAATGAGTAGAGAAAGGGAAGAAATCTTCATTGAAGGCGACATGCCGAGAGAGAAAAATTCGCCTAGATTCCATATCAAGACAACGGTAGCCTTTTTGATTGAGACTATAGCCAAGAAAAACACAGCGCTTAGGTTTGGGTTCTAACTTGTGTAGGGTGTAAGGCTTGAGCCAGGGGTAATAAACAGTCTCAAAAACATGAAAGGAAGAGTAGTCAGGGCACTGTTGAAATAGTAATACCCAAGGTGAAGTACGAGGGAGACGCCGAACAGGTAGTCTGTTAATAAGGTAAACGGAAAAGTATCAGCCTAGAATTTGAGAGGCATCCCTACATTAAAGAGGAGAGTGAGCCCTGTTTCCACCAAGTGCCGGTGTTTGCATTCAGCACAACCATTCTGTTCAGGTGTGTAAGGACAAGACACCTAATGAGTGATACCATTTGCGCGTAGGAAAGATTGAAATCTAGAGCTCATGAACTCACCACCACCATTAGAGCAAAAGCATTTGATTTTCAAGGAAAGTAAATTTTCAATGTACAATTTAAAGATGACAAACACAGTATAAGCATCAGATTTATTCATTAATGGATAAAACCAAGTGTAACGTGCAAAATCATCTACAAATATGATGTAGCATCGAAAACCAGCAGCAGAGGTGACCGAAGCAGGACCCCAGAGGTCACTATGAATCAAATCTAATGGTTTATGGGAAACAAAAAGAGAAGCAGAAAAAGGTAATTTGAATCATTTGCCAAATTGACAAAATTCACAAAAAGAGGGTGTGGAGGATCCGCGAACAGGCAGTTGAGGAAGAAGATTGCGCAGCACCGAAGTAGATGGATGTCCCAAACGTTTGTGCCAGACATCTGAGGAGGTTGACTTACCAAGCAAAGCAAAGGGCACAGAAGGATGTGAAGAGGAAATTGTAGCAGTAAATATTGGGCCTAGGTCCAGCCCAATAAGGGCTTTTTGGAGTTTATGTGCTACTAGAGGGGCAATATGGTCCTTCTGAATCTCAGCACATTTTCCTTTTTGAAGCCCTATTTCGGCAGAAAGCAAAAGAACCTAAGACAGAGAGAGTGTGCAGAAATTCGTCCAAAAGAGGCTCCCTGCAGCAGTTTTTTCAAACCGACGATCGGAGGTCGATCCGTGGTCCGATTGGGCTGAATTTTTGTCAGCAGTTTCGTGACTCATTGATCTACATTCTGAATGGTTGATTTCTGATTTGGAGCTTTCAACATCAGGTTCCAGTGTCCATTTCAGAGGACGTTTTTGGTGAGATCTTCACCATTTTCTCTCTTGTTTCTTTTGTCATTTGCTTTATCTTCACCTATATTTTGTGGATTCCATTGTTGTTGGAGTTGAGGAGGTTTTGTACCTTGTTGGTGTTAGGTTTTGTGCCTAAACATTATAGTGAAGATTTGGGTGGACTCCGAGAAAGGTCCCGTGGTTTTTATCCTTCTCTTTGAGGGAGTTTTCCACGTAAAAAGTTTCTTGGGTTCACTGTAGTTGATTGTGGTTGATTGGTAATACATTATATGTGGTTTGCATATTCTTCCATTGCTTGTGTTCAATTGTTCCTCACAGTTTCACTCAAGGGGGAAAGAGTGTTTGTTGTTTTCAAGCATATTTTCCTAACAAAGTGGTATCAGAGCCAAGTTCGCCTTCAAGGTGTTTGATAAAATTCTTGTGTGAACAATGGAACCAAATTCAAACAGAATGGTTAGTTTAAATGGAAGGAATTATCATGTTTGGAAGGGTAAGATGGAAGACCTTCTGTATGAAGCGTTGGCATCTACCGGTGTTCGGTGAGAACAAACCTGCCAACATGACCGATGCCGATTGGGCTCTTGAGCACAAAGTGGTGTGTGGGTTCATTCGACAATTTATGGATGATAATGTTTTGAATCACATTAGTAAAGAATCACATGCCAGGACTCTATGGAATAAGCTTGATTCTTTGTATGCAAGGAAAACCGGCAACAACAAAATGTATTTGATAAAACAATTTATGAGCTCGAAATATAAAGATGGTCAATCTATGTCCGATCATTTGAATGAGTTTCAAGGAGTGATAGATCAACTTTCAGCCATGAATGTTAAATTTGAAGATGAGTTACAAGGACTTTGGTTAGTTGGTACTCTACCGGATTCTTGGGAGACATTTCGTATGTCATTAAGTAACTTTGCTCCTGATGGTATTGTCACCTTGGAATTTGCTAAGAGTGGTGTTTTGAATGAGGAGATGAGAAGAAAATCTCAAGGTTCTTCGTCCCATTCTGAAGCTTTAATTACCGAGAGTAGGGGGAGAAGTCAGAGTAGAGGTCCAAAAGGTAAAAACAAGAACCGAAGCAAGTCAAGGTCATGGCAAAAGAATGTTGAGTGCCACCATTGTGGTAAGATGGGTCATATTAAGAAAAATTGCTTCAAGCTGAAAAGAGAGAAGAAAAATGGTAGTGACAACAATGAAAAGAAGGATCATAATTAGGATGGTCGGGTTGCCGCTGCCACTGAAGAGCTTATCATTGTTTGTTATGACAATAATGTGAATTTTGCTTGTAATGAGACAAGTTGGGTTATTGATAGTGGAGCTTCGCTTCATATCACCTCAAAGAAGGAGTTCTTCACTTCCTACACACCGGGAAACTTTGGCACTTTGAAGATGGGCAATGATGGCTTGGTCGAAGTTATAGGTGTGGGAGATGTGTGTTTGGAGGTCAGTAATGGAACAAGGCTTGTTCTCAGAGATGTCAGATATGTACCGGATATTCGCATGAATTTGATTTCGATTGGGAAGCCGGATGCTGAAGGGTTTTGCAATACCTTTGATAATGGACAGCGGAAACTCACCAAAGGCTCATTGGTTGTGGCTAGAGGAAAGAAGGAATCTTCTTTGTATTTGATGCAAGCCAAAATTTCCAAGGGTATTTGTAATGCCGTGGAAGATGAGAATGCAATTGAGTTATGGCACAAGCGACTTAGTCACATGAGTGAGAAAGGTATGGGCTTATTAGCTAAGAAAAATTTACTCTCCGGAGTGAAGAGTGCAAAGCTTGAGAAGTGTGTGCATTGTTTGGCAGGAAAACAGAGAAGAGTTTCATTCAAAAGTCACCCTCCTTCTAGAAAATCAGATTTATTGGAATTGGTACATTCAGATGTTTGCGGTCCAATAAAACCTCTAACACTTGGTGGTGCAGCTTATTTTGTGACCTTCATTAATGACCATTCAAGGAAACTTTGGGTTTATGCCTTGAAGACGAAGGACCAAGTGTTAGACGTATTCAAGCAGTTTCAAGCTTCAGTAGAGAGACAGACAGGAAAGAAGTTGAAATGCATCCGATCAGATAATGGTGGTGAGTACATCGGACCCTTTGATGAGTACTGTAGAAAACAGGGTATTCGACATCAAAAGACACCTCCTAAAACACCTCAGTTGAATGGTGTGGCAGAAAGAATGAACAGAACATTGGTTGAGAGAGTAAGGTGCCTGATTTCAGATGCCAAATTGCCAAAATCTTTTTGGGGCGAGGCTTTGAATACAGTGGCACATGTTATTAATTTATCTCCGATTGTTGCTTTGGATGGTGATGTGCCGGACAGAGTTTGGTTTGGCAAGGATATCTCCTATGACTATTTGAGAGTATTTGGTTGCAAAGCTTTTGTTCATGTTCCAAGGGATGAGAGGTCCAAGTTGGATGCCAAGACACGAGAATGCATCTTTCTTGGCTATGGTTCTGATGAGTTTGGCTACAGACTTTACGATCCAATTGAGAAGAAAATTGTGAGAAGTCGAGATGTAGTATTTGTTGAGAATCAGACCATAATGGATATTGAGAGGGCAGAGAAGACAATTTCCCAAGATTCTGATATACAGATTGAGATTGACTCGATCCCATCCACAGAGTTGCAGAGACAGTTACATGATCAGATTGATGATGGTACTCAGCATGATGTTCATGATCAGATTCAGGATCAAACTCAGAATGACCAGCAGGGTGTAGATGATAGTGATACTCAGGATGGTGATACTGTTGATGTTCAGCAACATGCACCTACCGTTCCACCAGCTACCACTTTAAGAAGGTCTATCAGAGACCGCCATCCATCCACTAGATACTCTCCTAATGAGTATGTGCTACTGACTGATGCAGGTGAGCCTGAAAGGTTTGAAGAAGCAATGGAGGATGTGAACAAGAATCAGTGGATTGATGCAATGGAAGATGAGCTAAAGTCCTTGCATGACAATCATACCTTTGAGTTAGTAACATTGCCTAAGGGTAAGAGAGCTTTGAAGAATCGATGGGTTTATATATTGAAGCATGATGAGAATACTTCACTTCCTCGATACAAAGCTAGACTGGTTGTTAAGGGTTTCAGTCAGAAAAAGGGAATTGACTATGATGAAATCTTCTCACCCGTTGTGAAAATGTCTTCAATCCGAGTTGTCTTGGGATTGGCAGCTAGTCTTGATCTTGAGGTTGAGCAAATGGATGTGAAGACTGCTTTCCTTCATGGTGATTTGGAGGAAGATATATACATGGAGCAGCCAGAGGGTTTCAAAGTGGAAGGTAAAGAGAACTATGTTTGCAAGCTAAAGAAAAGCTTATATGGTCTGAAGCAAGCACCAAGACAATGGTATAGAAAGTTTGAGTCTTTTATGGGGGAGCAAGCCTATAAGAAGACCACTTACGATCATTGTGTTTTTATGAATAAGTTCTCCGAAGATGACTTTATCATTTTACTGCTTTATGTGGATGACATGCTTATAGTTGGTCAGAATGCTTCGAGGATTGAAAAGTTAAAGCATGATTTGAGCAAGTCTTTTTCAATGAAAGATTTGGGGCCAGCTAAGCAAATCCTTGGTATGAAGATCAGTCGCGACAGAAAGGCCAAGAGGTTATGGTTGTCTCAAGAGAAGTACATAGAGAAAGTGCTTCAAAGGTTCAATATGGATAAAGCTAAAGTGGTGAGCACCCCTCTTGCTACACACTTTAAGCTTAGCAAGAAACAACGTCCATCAAGTAAGAAAGAGAAGGAAGACATGAAAAGAGTTCCTTATGCATCAGCCGTGGGTAGTTTGATGTATGCAATGGTTTGCACAAGGCCAGACATAGCTCATGCTGTTGGAGTAGTTAGTCGGTTTAATTCCAATCCAGGTAGAGAGCATTGGAATGCAGTGAAGTGGGTCTTAAGATATCTTCGAGGCATTTCTAGTGTGAAACTTTCATTTGGAAGTGATAAGCCAATTGTTGTTGGGTATACTGATTCAGACATGGCAGGGGATGTTGATACGAGGAAATCTACTTCAGGTTATATGATTAATTTTGCAGGAGGAGCTGTGGCTTGGCAATCAAGATTGCAGAAGTGTGTTGCCTTATCTACAACAGAGGCTGAATTCATTGCAGCAACTGAAGCATGCAAGGAGTTGCTTTGGATGAAAGGGTTTACGAAGGAACTTGGTCTCACTCAAGAAAAGTATGTATTATTTTGTGATAGCTAAAGTGTTATACACCTTGCAAAGAACTCCACTTTTCATGCGAGATCGAAACACATCGATGTGAGGTATTATTGGATACGAGACACATTAGAGGCCAAAGAGTTGGAGCTCGAGAAAATACACACCGAAGACAATGGTTCAGATATGATGACAAAGGCACTTCCGAGAGAGAAGTTTGAGTTTTGTCGGCATCAAGCCGGCATGGATTCCACTTGAGCAGTTAATGTTGGAATCTCCCTCATTGGGCTGGAGGGGGAGATTTGTTGGGCCTAGGTCCAGCCCAATAAGGGCTTTTTGGAGTTTATGTGCTACTAGAGGGGCAATATGGTCCTTCTGAATCTCAGCACATTTTCCTTTTTGAAGCCCTATTTCGGCAGAAAGCAAAAGAACCTAAGACAGAGAGAGTGTGCAGAAATTCGTCCAAAAGAGGCTCCCTGCAGCAGTTTTTTCAAACCGACGATCGGAGGTCGATCCGTGGTCCGATTGGGCTGAATTTTTGTCAGCAGTTTCGTGACTCATTGATCTACATTCTGAATGGTTGATTTCTGATTTGGAGCTTTCAACATCAGGTTCCAGTGTCCATTTCAGAGGACGTTTTTGGTGAGATCTTCACCATTTTCTCTCTTGTTTCTTTTGTCATTTGCTTTATCTTCACCTATATTTTGTGGATTCCATTGTTGTTGGAGTTGAGGAGGTTTTGTACCTTGTTGGTGTTAGGTTTTGTGCCTAAACATTATAGTGAAGATTTGGGTGGACTCCGAGAAAGGTCCCGTGGTTTTTATCCTTCTCTTTGAGGGAGTTTTCCACGTAAAAAGTTTCTTGGGTTCACTGTGGCTGATTGTGGTTGATTGGTAATACATTATATGTGGTTTGCATATTCTTCCATTGCTTGTGTTCAATTGTTCCTCACAGGTTCACTCAAGGGGGAAAGAGTGTTTGTTGTTTTCAAGCATATTTTCCTAACAGTAAAAGGATAGAGGCCATTGTTAGTCGATCCTCGGAAAAGCGTCTTCCCCAATCGATCCTGATTGTGAAGCCAGAGGCATCAAAAACAAAAATGCAGTTATTGTCCTTAGCAAACTGATAAACAGAGAGGAGATTTTTTGAAATGGAAGGAACATGAAGAATGTTATTAAGCTTAAACCATCCAGATTTAGTGATAACAGCAGAGGAACCAATGGTAGAGATGGGCAGATCTTGTCCATTACCGACTGAGACTTTGTCCTTGCCAAGATAGTCACTCTGCACTGAGAGATTCTGCAGGTCATTTGTAACGTGGTTTGTGGCACCAGAGTCTACATACCAATTATGATCTGGAGCAAGACTGTAGGAAGCTGCCATTGCAGTAAGTGGAGAGGGAGAATGGCGACCCTAGTAACTGTAGTCCATGCGAAGAAAACAATCAAGAGCAGTGTGACCTGACCTGTTGCAAATCTGACAAGGTCAATTGGAGAATGGCTGGGATGAAGCACCACGTCCAAGGGAAGGTCCAGGACCAGATGATCAGAGGCACGGCCACCTTTGTAGGTCTGTCGACCACCCCTGTTCCGGCTTCCTTTGTAATTGTTAGAGCGACTATACCCACGGCCAAAATAAAAATCATTAGAGCGGCCATCACCAGAGGACTTAGAGGTGAGAAACGCAGATGCTATAGAGTCTGTGAGCTGTGTCTGATGAACATCAACATTGAGTTCTTCAACCAAAAGCAACACATGAAGTTCTTTGATGGAGATCGCTGAAGAGAGCGTGCATATGGCTGTTTTGAAGGAATTATACTCTGTAGGGAGGCCATTCAATGTATAAAGAATGAGATCATCAGCGTCAACAGGGCTGGAAACCACAGCAAGGCTATCAAACAAATGTTTGATGCGTTGTAAATATTCTGAGATTGTTTGCGATCCTTTCTTGATGTTTTGCAACTGCGTTTTGAGCTGGATGATATGAGAGAGAGAGAGAGAGAGGCAAATCTGCGCTCCAATGCAAGCCACACTTCACGAGCAGATTGAAGACCAACAACATGATCCAGAACTGCTTCGGACAGTGTAGCATTGAGCCAACACCAAACTTGTTGATCTGGTTGAAGCCAAGCAGAAAATGCTGGATTGATTTCATCAGACGCTTTGCCATCTAAATCAACTATGAACTGTGGTGGATAAGACGAAGTGCCATCGACAAAGCAGAGCATTCCACTTGTTCGCAGTACAGGCAAGAACTGTGATTTCCACAGGAGATAGTTTTGTGTATCTAATTTCACAGAGATCAAGTTGCTGATGTTAGAAATCAAGAATGTTGAGTTGTGTGTAATAGAAGATGTCGTTGTCATGTTTGCAGTCATGAAACAAACACAAAGCAATTCAAGAACCGAACTATCTCAACAGGTCTCATTGGATCACAATAGATCTGAACAGATCGATCAAGAAGATACAAATCTTCACAGATCTTCACAACAGATCTCAACAAACGAACACAGAAAAGCAGATCAATCAAGAAGATACAAATGGATCAACAGATGTATCACCAAGGGCAAAATCGCCAAGATACTCCTCCAAAATCGGGAGATTGCAGAGAAAAGAAAGACTTAGCAAGAAAAGTCGAGAAAACTGGTGTAGAAGGATCATCTGACGTTAGTCTTTAGCTCTGATACCAAGACAGATTCATCTTGCAGAAGAATTGTAAAAGATTGAATGAGAAGAAGAACTGGTTGAAAAGAAGAAGAAGAAGAAGATTAAGGAGAAAGCTTGGTGGAGAAGAAAACTCAATTTCTGATTAATCACCATTACACAGCAGAATACATATATATATACAGGAAGGAATCATCCCATCCTTAACCTACTATCAATAGTCTTTAACTAACTGTGATTTGTTGTGACTGACAAGTGTCACTAGATTATTTACAGTGGGCTGAGTTTAACTCCGTGAAAGCTACACTAGACTGCTGAGTGGGCTTATGGCTAACATAGGGAAGATGAGTTGGTAAGAACTCAGCAGATTTTGACACCTGAGAGCATTTCTTAAACAAAACAGAGGGTTTGAGTTGGATACAAAAAATAGGATCAACACAAACAAAAAGCTAGTGGAGCGTCACATGATTATCGAATGCCACTTTGATTAAAAAGAAGGTAGTTGGACCTACTCCTGCTCCATGGAGTCAAATGTTGGGCACAAAGAAATATGAAGAAACATCAGTGCATAGCTTAGACACACCTGCAAAGATGCATACAACGAGTTATAAGGAAAGATAGAATTATGAATGAGCACAAGTACGCTAAAGAAAATTTATATACGGGCAACTCCAATGGAGAATGTCACTTAAAATGTTTCAATGTTTTGAGGACATACACAAGGAAAAAAAAGAAGTCTCCGCACATGTAGTTAAGGCTTACAAGTTTACGAAAGTAGAAGGCGACCAATAAAACCTTTAATGAAGTAGCGAGGAAGACAATATGGATTGTGGAGTTATTAAGAACGTGACTTGATGACTTTTTAGAGGGTTGAGTTGAGTTAAAAAGTGAAACTCAAAAACCAACCCCAGATTGATGGGATAAGAGTTCAGCGATGGTGGAGGAGAGATGGTCTGATCTTTTTTATAATTTTTTTTATGACATGGGTATTTTTGAGGTTTCTAACTCAACGAGACTAATCCCTCGGGTGGCACTCTCTAAACCCACACAAACGCACACTAGGCAAATATATGGGGCGGTTCCAAACACAAGACATGGGGACCAAACCCACCCTTTTATGCCATTCCACTAACTCCTAGGTCGAGGTGGGTGAGAGATGTTCTAATCACAATATATTAAATGAAACATTTAAAACTTGATCATAAGTACCATTAAAAACAATTAGGATTGTAAGCAAGAGTGAAATACCTACAATTTCAAGCATTTAAAGCATCACAAAAAGACGAAAAACCCTGGCTCAACCCTGGCTCAGTGGATTTCTTAGATCTTTGTCCATTAGGACCCAAAAATAGAGGGCATCACCGTGCCTCTAAAAAGGATATGATATCAACAACAATGTGACCAAAATGTGAATGTAACGACTCAGGTCTGCAGTCACATGATATTGTCTGCTTTAGCTCATGAGATTTAAACCAAGTCTTGTCTCACAGTTTTAAAAGGCCTCACGTAGAGTTAATAGCCATGTCACACATATATACTCAAGATTTAGACTAGTATGTTTCCAATATGGAACTTATGCACCACTGCATACCCAGTCCTCATCACATCTAATGCCCTTTTACAGGGAGTCACATGCCATTTCATTTTCACACCAAAAAGTACTCTAATTACCAAAATATTAATCCACCGTATTATCCAAGTAGTTTAGATATCCTGGTCAACTCTAACTGAACTCATTTAAAAGGGCTAGGCGGGTCACATGGGTCAGCCCTAACCTGACCCACTTAAGCACCCGTCCGATTTTCCTGACCCATGATCAACCCGTATATATTTCCAGGCCGGTAATGTGGGTCAAATTCAGAACGGGTCAGATTTTGTCAACCCCACCGAGTCAACTCGTTAATCCGACCCGTTGCAATTTCAATCTTCCTACCCTCGTCTTTCTAATCTCTACCATTAGATTGCTAGGGTTAGGGTTTGGAGTCTCTGCTTCTCATAGAAGAAGAAGAAGAAGTAGTCTCTGAAATTTTCTGCATCCATAGTCATCTTTGGCAATGGGGAAGGCGAAGAAAGTCCCCAAATTCGCAGTTGTGAAGAAGCTCGTGAGCTCCAAGACTCTCCGAAAGTTTGTGTTTTTCGTCTTCTTTCTTCTTCTCTGCTACTATTCTATACTTTTCCATAAAAACGTAATCTTTCCTCCATTTACCCCCTTCTGCAGATACAAAGAAGAAGTTCTAAACCCCAAAAGGAAAGATCTTGAAAAGGAGAAACTCCCCCGAAACGTGTAAGCAATACCCACTTTCTCAAATCATCCTCTGCAATTTTTTCTTTCTTTGTTACTCTTCTAATCCTCGTTTTCTTCTGTTTTTTTTTTTTTTTTTTTTTTTTTTTTTTTGTAATAACATTGCAGCCCAAGTGTTCCGTCGGCGCTGTTCTTCAAGCATAACACTGCTCTCGGGCCGCCATATCGGGTTTTGGTCGATACCAACTTCATCAACTTCTCTATTCAAAACAAGGTATTTTTCTACTTGATGAAATCAAGTTTCAATCATATTTTAAAACGACCCATTTCGTCCATTTGAGGCATTTTGTTCTTGTTTTGTTGTTTGAGAACCCAGATTGATGTGGTAAGTCTAAGAAGATGACTTTCTCTATTATGATCATAGAATTTGGTTTTGCTTCCTTTTGTGGACTTTTTTTTTTCTATGTGCGTGTATGGTTTTTGTCTAGATTGTGTATATCTTCTTGTTTCTCAATATAAAATTTTAAGTTCTAGTTTTTTGATGGAACAATAGCTCGGAATCTCAATGGGGATGGGAATTTCCAACCCAGGGCTAATGATGCGTCTACTTAAAAGCTAAAAGAAAATACAAGAAGCAATTTCTGTGTATAAACTTAATTTGAGTCGCATTTTGGAAAGAACCCAAGATGCCATTTGCGTATTTCAGCATTCCAAGATTAAGGTCTTCCTGTGTATGTGCTTGAAAAGTGGTAATCAATTTTTAAGTTCATTTCCTTTTCTTCCCCCTCTTTGCGTCTGTGTGCGCCTGCATTTATGTGTGAAGTGGGTGGTGGGAAGGGATGTATATTGATTTATGTCGGAGAAGACGAAAAATGATTTCACATAATTCAGTTCTTCTTCTTCTTGTTCTTTATAAGCAAAGTGAACAATTTGACTGCGAACCATTTGTTCCACCATAACATATAGACAACTAAACAGTTCTCTTTTAATCTGAGACACATTTGAACATGCTTAAGATGTAATGCAGCTCTTTTGACTAGATATGGGAATGAAATTATGCAATATTATAGCCAAGGGTTTTAAAACCAATTTTCTTTAAAAAAAAAAGGGGTTTTAAAGCCAATTTTGACCATAACTACTGATTTTGACCGGGAGTTATATGTCCCTTCTCTATAACTTACCCACAGTCACCTCCCACTTCTACATGCAACCACTCAACTTCTTTCCACAGTCTCCCCCCACTTCCACATGCAACCACTCCAACTTCTTCCAACTTTTCACTCCTCTCGACCATTTCATTTCCATCCCAAATCTAGATTACTCTACGTGCTCTCCTCTTTCCTTTCCACCCCACTTCTCTTACTCCATTTCTACGCCATAGGCTTTTGGATTAAAAAAAGAGGAGGTACTGTTATAATCCTCGTTCTGTTGTTCTTTGTCATTTAGTGTTTGGGGATGATTTTATGTGATTTGAATTTCTTTTTAATTGATTTTTATGTATGTTGCTGCAAATTTTGTTCGTAAATATGTCCGTGCTTAGCACAGGTTATTGTTCTAGTTAAGAATTATGTTAAGGAAATATTAGAAAGCGGGCACAACTAATCATTTGCATTTTTCTTATAGTTGGATTTGGAGAAAGGAATGATGGACTGCTTATACGCAAAATGTGAGTATATAAATAGCTTGATCACAATGATCGGTTTTAAGTTGATGCCGTTTATACGGTTTCTAAAATTTTGACTAGCGATTGATTGCTTTTGTCATATGGTTTGTGAAGGCACCCCTTGTATCACCGATTGTGTCATGGCAGAACTGGAAAAATTAGGTCAGAAGTACCGTGTAGCTTTGAGGTAAAACTACCTTTTCTCAAACCTTCTACTATCTTTAACCTTGTCATTTTCTTCAAACGTCAACGTTCTCTTTTTAATTGGTAATCTGTAACGTTAGCATATCATCATTGTCATCTACTTGAAATTTGAGCCAAATCCTCGGATAGCATGGATATTACCTAAACTCTGTTGTTGTTCCAACATGCATGCATTTTATTCAGAGATCTACTTTTACTTTTTTCTTCTGGTAACCTTATTTAACCTATTTTTCTTAAAATGCTGCCGGATGATACCTTCTGGTTCCAACCATGACCCTGCCTCCCCCTAGAGGATTTTGATGTCCCTTACCGGCTCAGCTTGCAGCCCCAGACTCTGTTTTTACTAGTTCATATAGCATTACGTGATTTTGTCTAATCGGCTGTGCTATGCCGTTTTTTTCTTTATTACAGGATTGCAAAAGATCCTCGGTTTGAGAGACTACCTTGCACTCACAAAGGAACATATGCTGATGATTGTCTTGTCGATCGGGTTACTCAGGTATAATCAGAAGTCTCTACTTTCCACAATGTGTTAGCAGCCTGGCCTCTATTTACTGACACGGTTTGTTACTGCTGTCAAATCAATGTTCATCTGCCTTTAGTATTTGTCTGTACCTCTAGCTTCTGATCTCTATTGAGTTAATTGAGAAATGACATATAATAACAACTAATATCTTGAGCTTTCAGGAAGACAATTAAAATCCTGAACTTGGAGTTATGATAATTCAATTGCTGTTCTTTTAAAAAATATGTGGAATAATACAAACCCCATGGTAGATATGAGAACCTTCCAAACATCCTTTTGTTTAATTGAAATGGTCAACCATCATTTTCTTTAAAATCCCTTAGATATCTGCATAAAATATGTGCTTTAATGTTTGAATGGTTATCCCAAGAAATAAAACTCAAATTTTGATTTCATTTGTTATTTTGTTTCTTATTATTTTTATCAGAGAGGTACCACTGAGTTTTCTGTTAAATAAATTTCTAGTCATTGTAAAGTTCCCCAATTTTCTTTTCGTTATCTTTTCCTCTCATTCCTATCCAGGAAACTTACTCTCATTTTTTGGACAGCACAAATGCTACATTGTTGCTACATGTGATAGAGACTTGAAGCGACGGATTCGCAAGGTATAATAAATATCTCAGCCTCAAGTACTTGACTTCCCCTCTGCTTTTACAAAAATGCTTAATGTAGGTCTTGTTTACGAAATTTCTTGATGGTGAGCAGATCCCTGGTGTGCCTATCATGTACATCACACAACATAAATATTCGATTGAGCGCCTGCCTGAAGCGACAATCGGTGGAGGTAGGGTGAAGCTGTTATGCTTTCTACATCCTCTCACATCTTATTCTAGATATGACTTGTTATATCTGAGATGCATGCCGCATTTTTGTTTTGCTAGCTCCAAGGTTCTGATGCGGACAGCCATTTTGCGAGGGTCAGCTGTTGCTTGAGCCTACATGACGGGTTTTTTTTTTTTTTTCATGCCCTGTACTGAGTAGTCAACTTACCCATGTTTTCTCATGGATAATTTCTCACAATGTGGTTGATATAGGTAGTTATTCGGTAGCAATTAGTATACTGTAAAAATGGTTATGAATCATGATCCATCAATGGATCCTGAATGGGATGGTCGTTGGGTTTCTTTAGCCCCCTTTCTTTATCTCATCATGGTTTAAAAGCAGGATTTCTTACAGGTTGATATTGCTGCAAGTTTGTGACAATGTGAAGAAGTGCATCTCTCATGTGCATGTGCGTTTTGTGCCTAAGGTAGTGGGTTGGTGAAGTTGTGCATCTGCCTATCAGGGACTGATCCGTGCCTGCCTTGCCTGCATGCATGAATGAAACTAGTTTCCCTTGGCACTGATCCATTAGTAGGTTGGCGAAGTTGTGCGTGTCTACTCTAGACTTTGATGCGGAATTATTTATAGCTTGTACAAGAATGTTAATACTTATGGGAGAGATTTAGTTGGTTTGAATTTTAACTACTTATTTCTTCTTCTTCTTCCTTTTTTTGGAAATTTTTTTTCTTGGACCATGATATGATGCTTATGATTATGCTAGCAAAAGTTTTTCTCCACCTAAATAAAAATCCTGAGTCCGCCACTGGTGAAAGGTACCTCTTAGCAGAACATTATATACACGCACACTCTCATTCCTTGTTAGCCTTTTTTTTTTTTTTGTTTGTTTTTTTCTGGCTATTCCCTATTCCTGTTTTAAGTCCATTGAAAAGCAAAATGGTTCTTGCTTGCAGTAATCTTTTTCATCACATGCTAACAAATGTCAAAAAAAATTGTTGTACCATCGTAGGCAGTCATTATGTATGCTGCAAACCTGGCTTTACCATGTTTAATATATTCTGTTTTAATATTTTACTTCCTGTTTTGCTTTGATCTTTTCTCACAGGAATTGGGTTTTTAGTAATCAATTTTCGTTTGTGACCACAGAAAGATTTCTTGATGGAGTTAAGGTCCCACATTCCTAAATCCAATACAGACTGTACTAATGTTGTATTGTTTTTGTCTTCTTGGTGGTAATTAGACTAGGGGTTTTTTAGCAAATTGGCGGTTTCCAATCTTCCAAAATCAGATTTCTGCTGCCATCAGTGCAATGGTATGATTTGGGATATGCCTAATTGACAGGGAAAAAAGAACTTCATAAGAATAAATTGTTTGAAATGGTCTCGACACATTTATTTAAAGCCTAGGAAAAACCCCGGCAAGACTAATTGAATGGTTCATGATGTAAGAAGCTAAGACAGGAGGGATAACAATTGATGGGATAAGCCTTTGAGAAAAGTCCCAAAGGCCTTTTGAACCTGCAACTCTCAATAGCTACTACCAAACCTCCCTACTCTAGAATGAGAAAAGGAAGTATCTGGATTTGATAAAAGCAAGGTCATGTAAAACCATCATTAAGAGCTTCCTGAAACACTGCTAAGTAGTTGGTTGAAAAAAGGTAAGATACCACATCACTGAATTTTCTCCCTAATCCTGCTGAAAGGAATAAATATAAACAGAGGGCCAAAGTTCAGATGAGGTTACACAATGATACAAATTCTAGGTGCAGTATCACATTCCACATCTAGATATAAACAGAAACCTTGAATAAGAAATTATAAGTTACCTGCATCCTGCAAGTGCTAACAGCTTGATGATTAATTCATTTAAGGAGAGGAATGCTTTAAATACAGATGAAATGATAGATGCACATCCAGAGACAGCCATTCCATCAAGAATCTGGGGCAGTTTTATTAGGGATGAATTCAGAAGAAAATAGAATTATAGGTCTTAAAAAGAAACTGTGAGCCTGGCAGGTGGACAAATTCAAATTAAGTATCTTCAAAGTGAGTTCTTCCTTTGGAATAAAATTTACCAGTTACCATTCAAACAACATATGAGCTGTTCAACAAAAGTACGTCTACCCCTCAAAGAGTCTGGATCCCCTGTTTGGTCCAAAGAGGGAAACCCTGTTCCGACCAATCAGGGGTGACACATTGTTTTGTACTTAAAAGATGGAACTGGCTTTTAAAGACAACACCGGTTTTTAAACTCAACAAGTTCATGTGTCACCCCCTGACTGACAGGGTTTCCCTATTTAGTCCAAACAGGGGATCTGGATTCCCCCTCAACTTTATTTGGCTAGTTTCGTATGGCTGACCCTGCTTGCCAGACACCAACCCTCCATCTAGGCTTGGGAAGTTCATGCAAATAAATATCCAAAATGTTTATGTTCATGAACCTGGGCCATTTTCAGTCTTTTTTTACTTCTACTCATTCTTTTATCCCATACCTGACTGGCTCAGCTGATAAGTGAAACCACATGATAGGCTTAAAGTGGCCCTGCTCGATGAGTGTAACACCCACATATTGCATGCACAAACTGTGTTGGCTGGTAATGCTGTGAGGAACCCTTTTAGAAATCCCATCACTCAAATACCTACAGAATTTCTCTATGCATCATACCAATAACAACGAAAGCACAACAAAAGGGCATTTGCATCAAATGGAAAGGGCACTTTCACTTCACGAAGCTACATTGGAACAAAATTACAAATGGTTTGAAGTCCCCTCCTCTACCCTACCTCCCACCTCTACGCTTTTGCTTTGTAGAACTAACAAGATATAGTTAAGAAGGGAGCAGATACAATTTGGAATCAGTAAATTTACAGTGGCAGCAGATGAAACGTCCAGCTATTCTTCTTGGCGCCTTTGGAACTGCAGCCGACAATATGAAAATTTGAAAATTTTGGTATGTGTGATTCTGTGTCACGTAGATGTGATATTCCTGTCAAGGCATTCCTTACTTCTATCTTCATTGTAGATATACACTAACTTGAGTCATCACCTCATAATGTGAAGTAACAAGATTCAACCATCCATGACACTTGGATCATTGCTACAACGGGAAGCTTTCTCATCAAATAAATTCAAGGTATCTATTCCCTCATCATCACTGGAATCAGAGGCCGAACTGGCATTGTAAATTTCCAATTCCCTGCCAAGACATTCAAGCTGCTCACATTCCACCACAGGACTCTGGGAAGAGCTATGAAATTGATCAGGATCAATGGTCCTATGGGTAAGTGTGAGATCTTCCTTCTTCACCACATTGAGAACAATGCCATTGTGAATCATTTCAGTTTGCAATAGGTCTCCTTCAGAAACCATAATACTAGAGACAACAGGAACTCTACTACTACCAACATCCTGTAGATCATAGTCAGCATTTTCAGAACTTCTATCAGGAGTCGGTGACCTTGAGTTATGCTGAGGACCCTTGCCAGGTGATTGAATCAGCACTGAGTTGGAGGGACCTGCTAAACCTTCATTCTCATCTACATTTATGTGTTGGAAAACATCTTCCCTAGTCCACTGTTTGTTCATTTCAGCATCGAATTCCAAGCTCTGAACAAATTGAATGAACTTATTAGCAGAAGTGGTCCTCATCAATGGACCACCGGATCTTGTCCAAGAGTTAAGGTCTGCACTCTCTGATTCACTATCACTTCCATCACGATGGACTCGGAAATTCCGGCCTAACGGCCCACCCATGTGACCGCTCCCATGATGAAAAGAAGCAGCAACATCTGCAACATATTCTTCAAGCGAACTGGTTGAGTTCTCTCGTGCAATGCAATTCCATGAAGGGATCCTTCTGGAAGCACTGAACCGGACAGTGCTAGCCAGTCCATGTGAAGCGGCAGCTCGCTCAGCGCTCCTCTTGAGCCTACGGATGTGGTTAAGAAGAGCCACACACTCATCCAAAGCAAGTTCGATTCCACAATTTGATTTTATAGCAGAAAGCTTCTCCCAAGTGCATCTCCTTCCTTGATTAGCAGCTTTTTGAAGCTCCAGGTGGGATGGGTTCTGTATAATTTTTGAGTACTGATAACAGAAAAGAACGTGGAGAAAGTTAGCTCATCAATATACCATAAAGGCTACTCTCTGATGATCTAATTAAAGCAGCCTTTTTAAACAGGAAATAAATTGTAAATATAGCAAATTAAACTAATCTAAATTTCTCGTTTGATAGAATCAGATACACACTAATCTACCTGAGCAAGTGTAGCAGGCATAACGACAGTGACATCACCCTCCCATTCTTGTGCAAACAGCTTCGCAAGCCCCCCTAATGGAAAACCAAGTTCCAAAACCTGATTGCATCGATGTTTGACCTCCATCTCCGCAAGATGAGCAAGCTGCAAATCAAAATCAACTATCATATTCCAGAAGATCCAAGCACCTTCAAAGCAAATGATTAATAGATATCCATGAAAGTTGGACTCAACAACTGTAATATCAGATGCAGACTTGAGGTGCAAAATGGCAGAGGCAGACAACAAATGGAAAGAGCTACAGTATGATGCTTGGTCAAAAGGAAACTGATTTTATTATTATTATTAGTGCTAGGAAGGACTTGAACTTGCAAACTAAGGGGGGCGTTTGATGTCCATAACCAACAGAGCTACAGCCAAGGACAAGACGGATCTTTTTTGACCCAATAATGGCAGCAATAGAACCTGCTTTCTGCTGATATGCTTCAATTTGATGGACTCCATCATAGTATGGACCATGACCTGATATCATCTGTAATATCTGAAAATTTTATCCATCTAGTGTAAATTAACAACTGCAACCAATGGCCTACACTTAACAGAGGTCTAATAGCAGTGTTGAAATCATCCATGGGAGATCCATGGGTATCTTCCATCCTCCATGAGGCCACCAAAATGATTTGGGATACAAATATGTAGCCTCCTTTGTTCCGGGCCAAGCAAATGTTTTTGCCTTTAATAGGCGGATATTGGATGATGAAGCACTTGCCTGCTTCCTACCTGGTCGTCTGGAAGGAGTGGTGAAGTGAAGGGTAGTTGCTATACTCAATGCTTTCAAACAAACTTTGGTATGCCCAACCAATGACTGGTGTATGGACGTCTTGCAGTTAGTACCAATGAATGGTACCTATAATCAAGTCAAGCTGCTTGACCGACTTAAAGAGACTGAAGACATTATTCATTTATGATTTG
Organism: Umbellularia californica; assembly: GCA_028538565.1. NCBI lineage: Eukaryota > Viridiplantae > Streptophyta > Magnoliopsida > Laurales > Lauraceae > Umbellularia > Umbellularia californica. The sequence goes on from JAPQWN010000001.1 coordinate 83,892,025, forward strand.
TCGTCTAAGACTGATCACTTTCCATTAGCAATTCAGGAATGTTGGTTGAGACTTTGTTTAACCTCACCACTGCATCTGCTTGCGTGGGGTCTAGCCTAGGTAGTAATTGTTTTAGTTGCCCTTCGTCTAACCTCAGGTCAGAAGAGTTCCTTTTTTTAATGGCTCAGGTCAGAAGAGTTCTTTCTTAGAAAACACACCACGTTTCCATGTCCTCACATCTATATAATGATTAATCACTATAGACATTGAGAGATGTATTATGATATATTTTCTGTTTCATAAATACACAAGTTAGATTAAATATATCAACGCAAGTGGAAATAGAGCACAAATATTTAAATAGTATATGTAAGGTTCAAAATAACGATTGCGGTAGCTATAGCATTCGGACACCAAAATGCTGCGCAATGGGTGACACATAACAGCGTAGCGTTATTAAAAAATGTAGTAAAAAATAATATAAAAAAACCCAGAATATTGGAAAACTTTAAAATTAAATGTTTTTTTCATTAGTTACTAAAATCGGAGGGCACAGCGGACTCCTCATTGCATAGAGAACCTGTAGCGCTGTATGATTATGAAATAACATATTGATCTACTTGTCCACATAAATTCACATTGCTTAGATTTACTAAGAGAGCATTTGGAAACTCTAAAATAAGATTTAAAGCTTTTCTACATATTAAAGCATTTCATAAACCTCTAGCTGTATTTGCTATTTTCAGAGCTTATTTACAAATGAGAGCTTTTGCCACTTAAAAAACAAGTTAAGGCGGGTTTCCTTTTTTTAGAGCTTTTTTAGCCAAAGTAAATGGTGGACAATGTAGAATTTACAAGTGTTTCGGACGAAAATGACCTCACAAATTTTTTAAAATGACACAAATAGCAGGTTATATATTGAAAATTTTAAAAGGTGGACCCCAATTAACCCATGAAATAGGAGCTTTTTCAAATATTTTTTACCTAAAAGACTAACTGAAAATTAAAAATTAAAAATCAGATCTTTTATTTTTAACCTTAATCTAATTAGCTCTCATTAATTAGACTAAAGTTTCCAAATCAAGGGAAAAAACTTGGACTCGAGACCCGACTTGCTTAGGGCAAAGTCCGAGTCGAGTCAAGCGAGCTGCACAAGCTAAGTCTGATGGCCGAGTCCCATATTTCGAGTTCGAGTTCTGTAGGACCTGACTCGTTTAGGGACTCGGCCAAGTCGACTCGGACTTGGCCAATTTTTCAATCCATGTGCCAAATAGCCCAAGTTAGAAACTAATAATATGTATCGTTAAAAAAAAGAAACTAATTAAATTCTTATAATCAATAAACGTCATCAGAATATCATCACCATTATGCATTTCTATATTCTAAATTCAAATAAGCAAATTTAACGCAGCTGCACAAAACACAAGATACATAAGGTAATGTTTGACTAAAATTTTAAAGTTCAAACACAAATGATAAATAAAGTTCATTAAAAGAAATTACAAAGCATTTTCAAGTGTTTCATAAAAGAAAGAGTGAAAGCAATCGAAAAAAATGATGAAAACCATAAATCTTCATACATAGAGAAGTACCCTTGAGAAGAATGCAAATAGGCTTTGATCCGACGAGTTCATGCGTTTTTTTTTTTAGTATGAAGGTGTAAAAGAAGGGTGGAGGAAGGACGCTTGGAGAGGAAAAGGGCTACAAAATGCCCCGGAATAGACTTAAAGAAAGATAAGAATTAGCTATCAATTGACTGCCATGTAGAGGCCGACGCATGACTGTGTATCAGTTGCTACAGCTAAATAGCAGCTGATACATACCACCATAGATGTGAGCAGCTCTAACATCAAGCTATCGGAGTGGCCATAATGGCTGCTATTTTGATCCATGAATATATGAACAATCTTAAATAAACATGAAAGATAATTTATGAAAATTTTCTAATAGCTGTGTCAATTGCAATATTTAAGTGCATGGCACAATCCTCCTTTGTCAATTCTCAGAAGAAAAAGCTTTTAAAAACTAGAAAAAACAAGTGCATGGGACAAACATTGTAAAACAATTTCTCAAAAAAATGGAGTGTCCTAATATTGCGGCAAAGCTACCAAAGTGGAGTGTCTAGCTCTTTGTTTGGTAAGGTTGAGGGTTGCAGTTTTTGTCCTATTTTCGGTTGTGGTGCGGTTCTTTGGTGGCTTATTCCTTCCACTATAGTGTGGTCCACTGGAAAGAGAGGAATGATAGAATTTCCAGAGATGTAAGGATGGATTATAGCGACCTTTCGGCAATGATTTGGAGCATGGTTCAAAGTAGGGGCCGCTACGTAGCATAGCGCCCTCCTTATTGGCCATAGCGGTCGAGGCCGCTACTCTATTTGGAAAATAACTGCGCTATGGTCTAAAACCTAATAAAGCCAAGTAATTTTAGTTTTAAGCATTGTTTTTCCTATTTCTTCTCCTCAATAGTCTTTCCTAAAGTTATATCTACCTTTATATGGTTTCAAATCACTACAGAAATACAACATTGTTTCCCATACAAGATTCAAAAAAATTTAACCATTTAAAAATTCACACCGCTACACCACTACGTATCACTACAACCGCTAGGTATCGCCCACTACATAGCGTTTTGTCCACTGACCTCTACGCTTGCCGCCACCGCTATTTCGATCATTGATTTGGAGGGTAGCTTAGTGGGCTCTCACGAGGAAGGAGTTTGCCAGTTTCAAGCTAGATGAGATTTTGTATAATTGGGAGGCTTGTTTTCATCATAGAGTGCCTCGGGTAAGGAATCCCCCGCCAACAGGAGTTTTGAAGTTCAATGTGGATGGAGAAGCAAGAAGAAAACCAGACCAGCAGGTATTGGTGTTGTGCTTAGGGATGACAAAGGTGTTGTGATGCATATGTTTTTCAAGAACATGGGCATCAAGGAGACGAATGAAACTTAGGTGTTAGCCATTTTGGAGGCTTTCTTATTATTTTTTCCTTCCTTTCAAGATGGGTTGATTGTTGAGAGTGATTCCTCTAGTGCTCTCTCTTGGATCTCATCCATGGGAGGTCCATGCAAGTTTCATTTTTCTCCCAGAAATTAAAGTTCTTTCTTCCTTCAGCTTTGTTGAGTCCAACCATGTTGGGAGGCCTGCCAACGCCATGATGGATGCTCTAGCAAAGCAAGGGGTGGATAGGGTTGTTTCGTTCATTGCTTATACTATGTAATTTTGGTTTTTTTTTTTTTCCTTGTACCTTGGATCTAGGTCCATAGAGTTCATACTCAAGAAAGGCTCTCATTAGACCTGAATTTGGCCCAGGTTTTGCCTTAGATTTACACTCATATAGGACTCCACCGAGTCCATTACGAAGCAACTTGGACTCAGACGAGTTTTAAAATGCTAGCTCCACATGCTTGATTTAATCGATAAGCATATTGATTTGATTTCAATGAGATAAAAAGGGGATTTCCATGGACCCCATCTAATGAAGAGACTCAAGCAGCAGCATGGGATGAAGTTGCTTTCGATAATTAACCTGTCCTGAATTGAAGATAAAGAAAATCTGAAGAGGTTCTAGGATAGCCATGACCATAGCTTCATTAGAATACTTAACACCCATATGTTAGAAACTTAGAAACACAAACACCATTTCACCTTTGCTATTGTGAAAAACACCTCCAATACTTGTCAGACCCAGCTTGCCAATAGCTGCTCTGTCAACATTTTAGTTCAATGAGTCCTCAGGAACAATTTTCCCAATTATAAAGAATGTAATTCAGCTTCAAATTTGCAAACTCTTTCCTACTACCAATCATTTTGCGATTCTCAATGAAACACTGGCAAAAGCTCATTGCAAGACAACATTTATCCTCTAAAAATCCTCATATTCCTTTCTTTCAAATCAAGTATAGAATAGCAAAAGAGATGAGCCTCCAAAGGTCAAGATCAGAACCAGGGAAAGGATTCACCCTCCACAAATTTACCATACCTGATACCAATCAAAGATCCTTAAATGCACTATGCAATACCACACTTCTTTAATAAGTGGCTCCAAAGGAAACAGGATGCGCCACTGTGCAACAAATGACTAATTGATTCCCTCTCCTCTCATAGAAAAACACGTCAAAAATACTCTACCAAGAAATTTAATTACAAAGTTTGGAACTTCTCTCTAAGAACACCAATGAAACAATATATTACAAGGAAAAATGTACAGCAAAGAAAAACAGTCTGTGAAGACAATAGACTGCCCCTAAAAGAAACAGAATAAAAAAACGAAATTGGAGAGATAAAAAGAGATTCTAATGACACAAACAGGTCTAGACACTCCATTCTATTGGGGATATGCATAGAAGCACACATTAATTGAAGAGATCATCTCAATCTTCTTGACAAGGAACACAATCCACATGGAGGGTGAGAACAACTTTGTACCTAACATATAGCATAATAAGTGAATTCAATTCAGCTAATAGAGATCCTGAATATGTATCTCTACAATAGATCAGCCCTCGTTTGAATGCCAGAGCCTCAGCTCCATTGATGTTACCTAAACCAAATGGTCCCAATGAAGTAAAAGTACTCTTTCACCATTCTTAATCATCGTCCCCACAATGCCAAATAGGCCAGACTTTCCAAGAGGGCTTCTGTTGGCTTGAGTCTCCCTTGTCTGAGATTGAGATAGACCCAATTTATATTCCTTTTCTCCTTTTGAATGGAGCTTCTAATCATGATACCGAACTCCCGTTCAAGGTCCAAGAAAAATGTCCCACTTAAGTCCATTTCTCATCGATTGAAATTACCAATTTACATGTATATTGTCCAATGCCAATATAATGTAATCAACATTGTAGCAATCCCTGCATTTCCAAACTGTCACAACTAGGCGTCTGGGCCCACTGACCAAGCTATACCCCAGATGTTGGGAAACCTTCTTATGAGATATAACCTACAACACTAACATAAATCATATATTTTAAATAGCAAGCTTCACCAACATTTCAAATGAGGGCCGAGATCCAGCCAATGAATCTAAGTAATGTCCAGCAGACAGTTGGGCTATTTGCACGCCTATAAATCGGAAGCAATGTGATGGAGATCTTCAAATACAAAAGACTCAAACCTCCTTCTGGCTGAACCATGCCCAGATTCATTGAATCAAAACCACGGATTTGAGAACCCTCTGCGAGGACATACGTCCCCAAAAGAAGAAAGAGTCAATCTCTTATTCTAATAGAATACTCATCTGGAACGTTATGGATTTATATACAAGGTTCAAATTAAAAATGGAAAAAGACTACTTAAATAATCCTAGCTCTTAACCTAATAGAATTTAAATTAAGAGAACACGAATGCTAAAATGACAAAATAATAAAAGAAAAGAAAGCATAAGACAATAAAGGGAGCCTATGGATGAACTTAGCTTCAACCATAGCTTTAAAGTGGCCTGTTTGGGTTGGCCCTTTGAGTCTCCATCACTGAATGGATTGGATATGTGATGGGCCATGGGCCTGTTGTACCAAACTCACTGGCTGCATCAACCATCACCTTCCACGTCCCAAGCTCATAACATCTAAAGGGATTTAGATGCAGAACATGTGTCTCCCAACCGTACAAGATACATCATAATCTAATGTGATTGCTGCATCAAACTTAAAACGAATTAATGTTCCTTCATGGCGCATTTCTCTCTTTGCTAAATATTTAGTCACCACTTGACCAAGATGATCAATTTCACTCATGGGTTCTCCATTTCCCAAGTCCATTCCCCTACTAAAGAAAACTCGCAAAGCTCCTTTCATTTATTTATTTATTTGGAGATCACTATGAATATCATAAACAACATCAAGTGAAATTGAACTAGTTGACTCGGATTTTTAGCAACATGATATTATAAACAAAGAAGTACATAGTGTATGTGTATTGCTTGAGAGGACTCAAACTCATGGACTCTAGCCCCCTAAGGTGGGGCTTGCCGTCCCTAATCAGCCGGGCTACAACTTGGGACAAACACAACATGTAATTATCTCATATATTGTTCACCATGTTCAGGCAATCAATATGCTCAGAAGATAGGTTCAGCAAGAAATAACTATGATAAAATTTGGATTCATTAAAGCTAATATGCATGAAACAACTTACCTTAGCAGCAAAATGGCCTCCATAAGCTCTAATCAACTCCTTCACCCTCAAAAATGGTGCAATGTGTGGATTTGCCTGGCTAACAATGAAATGATTGACATTAAACAACTCCTTCAGCTGCATCATGGGCAAATCACTCTCCAGACTGCCATCCCTCCACCTGCGAACCGAATTACCAGACACCTGCCCTGGACCCTCCAAAAAGGGCGCATGGAATGGAACAATCTCCCCACTTCTATCCTTTGCCATCAGTTCTTGAGCCTCAAAGAGCCCTGGAAATGCGCAAGAAGCTGTTACCGCACTCCATATAACTACATGGGGTGATGTCAGGTAGTTAAGACATCTTGGAGGCTCGTGCTTCCTTGGAGAGCAGACTGTTATACCAAGTACCCGGCCTGTCAAGTCATATGCTTCTTGGAAAGTCAAATTACTTGTGAGATTCCTCAACAGCCGTTGCAACTGCCTGATGTCATGCACTGCCCCTTGTGTCATGATCCTCTTAACTACTGTGAAAATCCCACCCATCTGATCGAAGAACTGTAACGAATGCCATTTGTCCTCGAAGAAGCTCTCAAGTTCAGGCCAGGACCTTGTGGCTACAATAGCACACATAATGGATCCCACACTTGACCCTGCAATGATCCTAGGGAGGAGCTTATTTTCCACCAATGTCTTCACCACACCCACATGAAAAGAACCCAGTGATGCACCCCCACTCAAGAGCAGCGCTGTCCTACCAAAGGCATGCCGTGTCTCATGCATGAATGAGAGTTTCTCTTCCAAAAGCAACTCCTCTGAATCTGAATCACAAACTATTCTCAATTGTGTTGAGACCTCATCAATGTACTCTTTTATGAGCTTGGGCACCTGAAGCCTGCCCTTGTGAAGATCAGGGTTGCACATGTTACCCAAATTCCGCACCAGATCAGCGCGCATACCGAAAACGATGTCTCTCAGGGAACCTCCCTCTCGCCGATGTCTTAGCTCTTGGATCTTGTTACGCACTAATTCCTCATCGTAGAGATCAGATTCGTTCAGTTTTGGTGTCTCCTTCTCCAGCATCTTAGCAGCATGAGACCATTCCTCAAATGTTACAGCGCTGCGCATCATGTTCCGCCAGAATTTCCTGCGGTAAGCTGACTCTGCCCGCGATTTCACATTGGTGTATCGCTTCAACAAGAAAGCAATGAGAGTAACCATTGCAAGAATTCCCTGCGGGTTACGCGGATGGAACCAGGAGATAACTAGTACTGTGGAGTCTTTTAATCTACAGAGGAGTTTCCACAAGAGATGGAAGATCTGCTTCTTGAGATGCCGCATGGATTTGCATAACAAGACCCGGAATGCGATCGTGCGGCCCAACATTGTGGAGGGACCAATTGAGAATGGATCGACACTGGCTTCATTACTAATATCCATTGCTCAAGAACTACTATATCAGAACGGATTAGATGACTAAATACACAGGGGAAAAAGAGGGGGGTGGGGGTGTCTGACCAACCCAAAATTCCAATTCAAAAGGGAAAGAAGAATCCGATTCGAAGAACGATTGCCTTTTCTTACTAACCCTAAACTCCAAAATTTCTCAACAAAGATGGATGCAGATAAATGAATTGGAACTTTGCTTTGTGTAATAAATTGACAGATGGGTTTTCTACAAGGACCAGAATTCACAAAATCTCGAGACAATTTAAGAAGAAACAGAACGAATTTCAGTAAAACCTCCCGGAATTTGAGATTTCTCTCTCTATGACAATGAAGAACTAAGACAATAAAAATAAGAACTTTCCCCAAATCGATAAATGGGTTTCCTACTCGTAATCTGCAATACAAGCAATCTCTCGACAACTACAGCAGAAAGAAATAAGATATGAATTCGGAAACAGAAACCCGACGTAGAGGTTTTGCCCCAAATCTCGATTTCGCGAAACCCACCGACTGAATCCAAACACGTAAGCCAAAAAGAAACGTTTTTGCCGCGACCCCAATTCAATAACAACAAAAGTAAAGCACAAAAGGAAGAGATCTTCTTCTCAAAGTCATTCACAACAAAGATGAAAAAACTGACTCCCAATATCGAATTTCAGCAACCTCAATCTATCCCAAATCTAGAGATACCAAAAAAATCAGCTTTTTTCCAACCAAATCCTCAAATTCCAATAACCCAATACCCAATTCGAATCATGCATCGAACTTCAAGAGCAGAGACGCAAAAAGAGAGCATTTTTAAGACAGATTTCATCGACAAAACGAGATAGAAACAATCGAAAGAAATCTACAACAAGATTTGCAGAGCCTGAAACGGAATTATAACTTACACGAGAAGAGAAGACAAGCATTGATTGATGAGAGAGAAGGATAGAAATTCAACGAAGCGTGACGTCGATCCTACTCAGCAGAGAGGATAAAGGGAATCTGGATAAAAAGCGCCGGCTATAAATAGGAATTTTGGGGAAAAACACGGATAAGGGTTTTTTCCGCATAAGGGTATTTTCGGAAGAGAACGAAAAATTCGCATTTGGATTTGGTCGAGTTCCCAATTCCTCGGAAATGAATTTACATGGGCCCACGTAATGTACGGCCCTTAGCTTCTTGTAAGTGAGCCTAGATCTTCTATGTCTTTGATCCTCACTGGAAGAAGTAGAGCCGTGAATTGGGGTCATTTATTAAAATCTAAACCACTTAAAATAAAAGATCTTTTAGTGTATGGGCCGTGAAAATGCCACACGATCCGCTAACATGACACCAATACGCACGATATTAACGGGTTGAGGTGGGATCTTAATGGGCTTGGGTTGTTAATGAGTCAAACTCATTAACGCGTTAAGTTAACGGGTCATGTACGAATTAAACCGGCAACACATTAACAACCCGCTTAACCCGTTAAAATCTTTTTAGTCCCTAAGTGTAGCTAGAATTAGTTTATATTCATAAAGAATAAATTGAAATTTATTGTTTTATAATAGGGTTTTAGGTGGAATCCACTTGAGATCCTCACTTATATTTTCGTGTGGCTTATAAAATTTTCTCCTTATATATTTTTATATGGATTTTTTTAATTTTTGAAATGACTTAATTATTTAACAGGTTAACGGGTTGGGTCGTGTAACCCGTTAAATTAACGGGTTGTGTTCGGGTTGGATTTTTTGACCCTTTAAGTTAACCGACCATGTACAGGTTGAGATGATTTTAACCTGAATTCATTAACCCGTAATCTGAATTCATTAACATGACACGATTGACGGCCCTATTAGTGTATAAGTTATTCTCAAGATTTACCTCGCTAAGAGTTAGACCAGGTAAGATCGATTGGTTAATTAAAAAGATGTGATAATGAACATTAATCACGTTTTTTAAGCAAGCTGTATGGATTATGATAGGAATAATTGCTATTGGAGTAAAATTCGTGGGAATACCCTGCACTAGGTGAGCATTTATTTTGATTGATCTGAATTTTGAATAAGTGGACTTGAATGTAGGGATTCATTTATTGAACTCAGGGTTTTTTTCTAAGCTAGAGAATTCAAATGCCCAAGGACCCCCACTAATGAGAGTTTTTTTTTTTTTTTTTTTGAGACTCCTCGATGGACCTCCTTACGAAGAATCAAACCATTTAAAATAACCAGCTTCTTATATTGTCTTTCATCATATTTCACTCAAATAGGCAATAAGCCCGCCATCCATCCAATCTATCACTAGCAAGTGATAGAATACTGCTATAACAAATTTTGTAAAATCTTTCTTATAATGAGCTCAAATTTTGTTAATGTAAGATTTCTATTAATGATTGTATGAGAAGAGTTTTCTTTTTGAATTATTTAGATTTTGCTTACGTAGCCCACTAAGGGGCTTAGCGAACTTCTAATCAGTAGGAGCCTTTGAGAGTCTGAACACCACTGCCGCAGTGTCATTAAAAGGGCCTATTTGTTTGAAAGAATTGTGAGAATTCATATATGAGAAAATTCTGAGAATTCAAAATGCTGCCCCCCAAAGTAAAATTCCAAATGCTTAATTCTCTTTAACATTTGAAATGCTGGAATTCAAGAAATTCACAATACTGAAAGTGTCTTTTATGTGGTTTGTAGTTTTTTATTTTGGTAACAATAAGAGCTTTTGGAATGCCCAGGGTATAAGATCTCACCTCATGTCATGAATCCCTAGCAAGCCTAATTCCTTTTTCAAAAATGACTAATCAAAGAGGCTTTAAGTGTGGTTTGGTTTCAAGCATTTGAGGCTTGGACCATTTGACCCGTTCTTCAAAGTAGAATTTAAAGACGCTCAAAAGTAGTATTTTCAAATTTAGGATTATGAAAATTTTTGCTAGTTAAAATTTAAAAGTGCCTTTTCACATATGCAGCTCAACTAATTCTCATAAAAGATTCCAAATAAAAGAGAAAATCAAAATTTCAAAAGCAACCACTGCGTTTCAACCAAACAGGCCCAAATAAAACTTAATGTATTTTGGGGCATCTCCAACGGATGCATTATATTTGTCCAACTCAGCTCCCAATGGGAGTAATTGGCATATGGCTTTACCTCCAAGAGAATGGTCAAATCTCACATGGTATTTGAAGGTTGTATTGGTATGTCAAATTTGACATATCATAAAGTGAGATGCCTTTTTTTTTTCTTTTAAATAAAATAATGGTGATGAGGGTAAATGCATTTGAAGTTGATACAAGCATATACTAAATTTGAAATAAAAAATTATAAAATAATAATTTGACATATGTCTTGGAGTTGTCCAAGTAAGATACCAAATTTACTTATGCCTTTTTTTCCCATATAAACCGTTATTTTGAAAATAGACGTATCCAAATTTAAAGGGCCGCATGGAGATGATCTTATTCGAGGTTGCTTTAAAGACAGTTTCGCGTGGCACAAATTTGCTGGATTCCAGGGCACGCAAAATAAAGCAGCAAAGTATAGAATATAGATATAATAGGTGGAGGTTGGAGATTTTATACGCGTCTGCCACAACTTGGTGAATTGTTTCAATTCAAGTCCCAATTAACTCAATTCAACACAACACGTCCATCTAAAACGGCAAGCACGTCAACGCAAGTGCATTTTGGGGATGGACTGTAATCTGATCACTTTCTTCTAGCACCGTCCATTTTGTGGGGTGATGAATTCGGGGATTGGTACCAGGGATGGAAGGTGTCAGTTTGGGTTGGGTCCATAGCTACAGGCTTGGATGTAAATTGGCTGAGCCGGTTGAGTCATAAGGTCCATTGACATCCTTGTCAGTAACCTTGCCTGAATGTAACTTACTAAATAAGAAACCGACAAAAATTAGGGATGGTCACTTGGCATTTTGCTCCCATCCCTTCCACCAGGGATCCTTGGTGGGGGATTTGAATCTCCGACCTCTTGGCCAGTGTGTCACAGAAGAATAAAAAAGGTGGATCCAGAATATTTTTTTAAGGGGGGCTGACAATTGCCAATTTAAAGTTGGACCTATTATCTATAGTTTACCGGTCAAAACCCACAAAAGTAAATGATTTTAAACATCATTTCCCAAGTCCCCACGTCATTTTAACTACCAATCACCCTCTTTTTTACCATGGATTTAGTGGCCACTAATTAGATGATTAAATCCAATCAGCAAGATATTTGAGATTCATCACTATACTGATGTTTTTGAGTGAGAGTGAGAGAGAGAGAGAGAGAGAGAGAGAAAGGGGGAGGGGTCTAAGGGCTGTTTTAACCGGGGGCTAGGCTAAATGGGCTGTATAGCCCTTGTGGGCATTTATTCAGTTTTGAATGGGCTGAAACCCCCGGGCCGTTCCTGTGGTTCTCCCCGCCCCAGACTCAGCCTCATAAAAGACTTGGAGCAAGAACTAATTACTCTTTTCATTTGTTTTTCATTGTATGATGAAGTGAGGGCCTCTTTCTTTATGTCAATCCCAAGAATTCATATTTGCGGGAATTTCAAATTCTCCTAATGTTGTCACCTAAAATGGAATTCCAAATTCATCCTCTTAATGGAGCATTTGAGATTTCAATAAAATGCATAGAGAGTGGAATTCCAAAAAGTCATTTGAGACCTTTTAGGTGGTTGAAACTTGAAATTCGGGTGGAAGAAATATGGCTTTTTAAAGGTCATGAGACAAGATGTTACATCATATCAAAAAAAAAAAAAAAAAAAACCCAACACAATAAATTTTTGCCAGAAGCTATTAGGCCTCTTTTTTTTTACCAGAATTCGAAGAATTTATGTTTAGGAGAATTTCAAATTCTCCAATAGCTGTCCCCTCAGGTGGAATTCCAAATCTTTCCTCTTGATGGAGCATTTGAAATTCCAATAAAATGCATACAAAGTGAAATTCAGGAAATTCCAAAAGGTCATTTAAGACCTTTTAGGTGGATGAACGTGAACAAAATAAAAATCAACACTCTTTTCAGATTCCAGCAACTTGAAAGGTTTCAAATGACATTTCTGGAATTCCCGCAATTCCACTCTCTATGCATTTTTTTAGAATCTCAAATGCTCTATCAAGATGAAGGATTTGGAATTCCACCTAAGGGGACAACATTTAGAGAATTTGAAATTCCCACGGACATAAATTCTCGGAATTCTTATAAAGATACAGGCCCAACAAGGTGCATTTGAAATTCCGACCAAATGTGTTAAAAAAAATTCCAGGAATTCCAAAAGATTAATTGAGACCTTTTAGCTTTACAAGAAAAAAAAAATTAAGACACTTTAGGTAGTTAGAATTTGAAATTCTGGTGAAAGAAACCTGGAATTTAAGAGACAAGATGCCACGTCATGTAAAAAAAATAACCAACATAGCAAATTCTTATCATGAATTCTGGTGAAAGAAACCTGGAATTTAAGGGACAAGATGCCACGTCATGTAAAAAAAAAAAACCAACATAGCAAATTCTTATCATGAATTCTGGTGGAGAAAGAGACCCTTATATTTAAAGACCCAAGCATCTCTCTCAACATGTGTGTGTGAAACAAAGGGGTCAACACCACTCAATAATGAGTGTTGATTTCTAGTCTCTAGCTTTTATCCAAATATTTCCCTACATGTCTAACATACAAATCATGAAATATACACAAAATACTCGACTTATTTTCAAAACTGGCAAGTCTATCCATAGTCTAAGATTGTGGGTAAGGGAGGTGATACAAAAGGTCTTCTAATGGCCCTCTCTGTGAAAAAAAAAATGAGATCAATCTAAGAATTGAAGGTATACATTTGGATCCTTTTAAGCCATTTATTGAGACAGATAGATGTGTAGTGTAAAGTGGGTATATATCTATATCTACCCTTATAAAAGAGGGAAGAATGCATGATGCTTTAGTACACCCACCGTGGGGCCCACCAAAAAATTTCTACCCTTATAAAAGAGGGAAGAATGCATGATGCATTAGTACACCCACTGTGGGGCCCACCAAAAAATTTATTATAATATATATATATAATATATAATATACCTAATATCTATATATATATATATATATATATATAATCTACCCTTATAAAAAAGGCAAGATTGCATGGTTGCTTTAGTACAACCACTGTGGGGCCCACCAAAAAATTTATATCTATATCTACCCTTATAAAAGAGGGAAGAATGCATGATGCTTTAGTACACCCACTGTGGGGCCCACCAAAAAATTTATTATAATATATATATATAATATATAATATACCTAATATATATATATATCTATATATATATATATATATAATCTACCCTTATAAAAGAGGGAAGAATGCATGGTTGCTTTAGTACAACCACTGTGGGGCCCACCAAAAAATTTATTATAATATATATATATAATATATAATATACCTAATATATATATATATATATATATATATCTATATATATATAATCTACCATTATAAAAAAGGCAAGATTGCATGGTTGCTTTAGTACAACCACTGTGGGGCCCACCAAAAAAATTATAATAATACATATCTATCTACCCTTATAAAAGAGGGAAGAATGCATGATGCTTTAGTACACCCACTGTGGGGCCCACCAAAAAATTTATTATAATATATATAATATATAATATACCTAATATCTATATATATATATATATAATCTACCCTTATAAAAAAGGCAAGATTGCATGGTTGCTTTAGTACAACCACTGTGGGGCCCACCAAAAAATTTATAATAATACATATCTATCTACCCTTATAAAAGAGGGAAGAATGCATGTTGCTTTAGTACACCCACTGTGGGGCCCACCAAAAAATTTATAATAATATATAATATAATATATAATATACCTAATATATATATATATATATTATAATCTACCCTTATAAAAAAGGCAAGATTGCATGGTTGCTTTAGTACAACCACTGTGGGGCCCACCAAAAAATTTATAATAATACATATATAATAATATATTATATAATAATAATAATATAATAACTATACCCTTATTATCTATCTATCTCATACAAACTTTTTCACTACACCATTGTGGGGCCTACTCCCAAATATTATAATATCATATAATAATATATTATTTTGAGAAATTGCAAACTTTTTCACTACACTTTTGTGGGGCCCATCCCAAAATATTATAATGCAAACTTTTTCACTACACCATTGTGGGGCCCACCCCCAAATATTTATTATCTGCTATCTACTACTATACCATCATAAAAGAGAGAAAGTTGCAAACTTTTTTTACTACACCATTGTGGGGCCCACCCCCAAATATTATAATATAATATAATAATATATTATTATGAGAAATTGCAAACTTTTTCACTATACCTTTGTGGGCCCAACCCCAAATATGATAATGCAAACTTTTGCACTACACCATTATGGGGCCCATCCCCCAAATAGTATAATATAATATAATAATATATTATTATGAGAAATTGCAAACTTTTTCACTACACCATTGTAAGGCCCACCCCAAATATTATAATATAATATAATAATATATTATTTTGAGAAATTGCAAACTTTTTCACTACACCTTTGTGGGGCCCACCCCAAAATATTATAATGCAAACTTTTTCACTACACCATTGTGGGGCCCACCTCCAAATATCTACTACCTACTATCTACTATCTACTACTATTATAAAAGAGAGAAAGTTGCAAATTGTTTTTCACTACACCATTGTGGGGCACACCCCCAGATATTATGAAATTATAAACTTTTTCACTACACCTTTGTGCTGTCAACCCACATATTATAATGCAAACTTTTTCACTACACCATTGTGGGGCCCACCCCCAAATAGTATAATATAATATACTAATATATTATTATGAGAACTTACAAACTTTTTCACAACACCTTTGTGGGACCCACCCCCAAATATTATATTATAATATAAGATAATCATATATTATTATTATATTATAATAATAATAATATAAAATCCATATCTATACCCTTATCTATACACCCTTATATAAAAGAGGCATAGTTGCCAGGTTGCTTTAGTGCAACCACTGTGGGGCCCACCAAAAAATTTATAATAATAATATAAATATAATAATATATTATATAATAATATAATATTTATATCCTTATTATCTATCTATCTCATACAAATTTTTTCACTACACTATTATGGGGCCCACCCCCAAATATTATAATATCAAATAATAATATATTATTTTGAGAAATTGCAAACTTTTTCACTACTCCTTTGTGGGCCCACCCCAAATTATTATAATGCAAACTTTTTCACTACACCATTATGGGGCCCACCCCCAAATATTTACTATCTGCTATCTACTACTATACCATCATAAAAAAGGGAAAGTTGCAAACTTTTTTCACTACACTATTGTGGGGCCCACCCCCAAATATTATAATATAATTTAATAATATATTATTATGAGAAATTACAAACTTTTTCACGATACCTTTGTGGGGCCCATCCCCCAAAAAGTACAATATAATATAATAATATTTTATACCCTTATATAAAAGAGGCATAGTTGCCAGGTTGCTTTAGTGCAACCACTGTGGGGCCCACCAAAAAAATTATAATAATAATATATATATATAATAATATATTATATTATAATATAATAATATAATATCTATATACTTATTATCTATCTATCTCATACAAACTTTTTCACTACACCATTATGGGGCCCACCTCCAAATATTATAATATCAAATAATGATATATTATTTTGAGAAATTGCAAACTTTTTCACTACTCCTTTGTGGGGCCCACCCCAAATTATTGTAATGCAAACTTTTTCAATACACCATTGTGGGGCTCACCCCCAAATATTTACTATCTGCTATCTACTACTATACCATCATAAAAGAGGGAAAGTTGCAAACTTTTTTCACTACACCATTGTGGGGCCCACCCCCAAGTATTATAATATAATTTAATAATATATTATTATGAGAAATTACAAACTTTTTCACGATACCTTTGTGGGGCCCATCCCCCAAAAAGTACAATATAATATAATAATATTTTATTGTGAGAAATTGTAAACTTTTTCACTACACCATTGTGGGGCCCACCCCAAATATTATAATATAATATAATAATATATTATTTTGAGAAATTACAAACGTTTTCACTACACCTTTATGGGGCCCATCTCAAAATATTATAATGCAAACTTTTTCACTACACCATTATGGGGCCCACCTCCAAATATCCACGATCTACTACCTATCTTCTACTCTTATAAAAGAGGCAATGTTACATGGTTTCTTTATTACAACCACAGTGGGGCACACTAAAAATTTTATAATAATATATTATATAATAATAAAAATAATATAATATCTATATCCTTATTATTTATTTATCGCATACAAACTTTTGCACTACACCATTGTGGGGCCCACCCCCAAATATTTACTATCTGCAATCTACTACTATAGCATCATAAAAGAGGGAAAGTTGCAAACTTTTTTCACGACACCATTGTGGGGCCCACCCCTAAATATTTACTATCTGCTATCTACTACTATACCATCATAAAAGAGGGAAAGTTGCAAACTTTTTTCACTACAGCATTGTGGGGCCCACCCCCAAATATTATAATTTAATATAATAATATATTATTATGAGAAATTGTTGACTTTTTCACTATACCTTTGTGGGCCCAACCCCAAATATTATAATGTAAACTTTTGCACTACACCATTGTGGGGCCCATCCCCCAAATAGTATAATATAATATAATAATATATTATTATGAGAAATTGCAAACTTTTTCACTACACCATTGTAGGGCCCACCCCAAATATTATAATATAATATAATAATATATTATTTTAAGAAATTGCAAACTTTTTCACCACACCTTTGTGGGGCCCACCTCCAAATATCTACTATCTACTATCTACTACCATTATAAAAGAGAGAAAGTTGCAAATTTTTTTTCACTACACCATTGTGGGGCCCACCCCCAAATATTATAATATAATATAATAATATATTATTATGAGAAATTATAAACCTTTTCATTACACCTTTGTGCGGCCAACCCAAATATTATAATCCAAACTTTTTCACTACACCATTGTGAGGCCCACTCCCAAATAGTATAATATAATATACTAATATATTATTATGAGAAATTACAAATTGTGGGCCCCACTTAGTATTATGATATTATATATATAATAAAAGAGAGCTACACATTTGTGGGTCCCAATAAAAGAGAAGAACTTGTCATGCTTTTTCTCTACACATCTGTGGGCCTCACTTAGTATTATTATATTATATTATGTATATATAAAATACAAGAGAACTACATGTCTGTGGGCCCCACTTAGTAGAAGAACTTGTCATGCTTTTTCTCTACATCTAGACGTTTGTGGGCCCCACTTAGTATTATTATATTGTATATATATAAAATACAAGAGAACTATAAATATGTGGGCCCCACTTCGTATTATTATATTATATATATGTATAAAATAAAAGAAAACTACACATCTCTGAGCCCCACTTGGTATTATTATATTATACCACTTAGTAGAAGAACTTGTTATGCTTTTTCTCTACACATCTGTGGGCCCCACTTAGTATTATTATAATATATGTATGCTCCACTTAGTATTATTATATAAAATGAGAACTACACATCTATGGGCCCCACTTAGTAGAAGAACTTGTCATACTTTTACTCTACATCTACACATTTGTAGGCCCCACTTAGTATTATTATATTATATATAAAATAAAAGAGAACTACACATTTGTGGGACCCACTTAGCAAAAAACCTTGTCTTGCTTTTTCTTTACAAATATGTGGGTCCCACTTAGTATTATTATATTATATTATATATATAATCAAAGAGAACTACACATCTGTGGGCCCACTTAATATTATTATATTTCGATGAAATGCTTAGCTCAAATTATTATGAAAAGGGTTGTGTTTGAAGAATTTGTTCATTCACTACAACAACTCAAATGAGAAATTTCAGTTGAGATTGTTATGTATAGAAAAGTTCAACTTCAATCCCAATGCCTGTAAAGACACAATTTTCTTGGAATCTTTGTGATTTGTTGTTGATTCATTTAAAGCTATGACTTGTGTACTGTTTTGGTTGGTTAGTATTTTATTTCATTGAATTTGGTAGGTATTTGGCGCTAGGTTTTAGACAAATTTTAATGGAAAATGGGCCGGAAAATTGGTGAGTGTTTTGCCTAATCATGTATGACCATAAAAGGTTGGTTTTCAACTTTTTTTTTAAATTAGTTTCCTTCCATATATCTTGTTATTCTATCTTCTTTTTACTTTTTTCTATTGAAGCTTTTACTAAATTTCATAAGAACAATGAGTGATTGTAAATTACTTAATTTGCCAAGATTGTAAATTACTTAATTTGCCAAAAAAATGAGTTATATGTAAACTGGTCATTCTCCATTGGGATAGTTAAGTTTGAGTTTGTCAATGACTTTATTTTTTCAGATTATCATACTGAAAGAGTATGTTTCTTGCACATGCATTGCATGTGCAGGGCTCCATTAGTGATCAATTAAAAAGCCCGTAAGATCTGTTTGCCATAAAAAAAAGGAAAAAAACCTATCAGGCCTGGCAAATATAAAGTTTTGGTGAATGCTAATTTACAAAAGTTACAGAATTGAGTGCGTTTAGATTAATCAAAACGTCGGTTAGGTCGCATCATAAGATAATCCATTTCATACTTAAAAATCGGACCGACACGCATAATTCATTCAAAAGATAAATATTTGTTATAATATTGTTTAGGTTAAGTCTACATCCCCTGGTAAGAGACATCCTCATGAACCCCTCTTTCATATTTTATTCTCTTTTAAAATTGGGAGTTCACCTTCATTTTATAAGTAAAATTAGCAAATATTTAGATGTAAACTAAGCGTCCTACAGCGGCCATGCCTCCATCCTTCGGACTCGTGAGATCATTGTATTGTGTATTTTTTGGGGCATGGTAAAGCGGTCAACTACACCGCCCTATAGCACCCAACCCCAAGGGGTTGGTTGAGTGGCCAGGAACACGGTTCCTTCCTCTTTTGGAGCCAAAGGTCTTGGTTTCGATTTCCAGTTCCTCCCTTTTTAGGAATAGAAGGTTGAGTCCACGAGTGCTATCACTTTGGGACTATATAGATGTTTATCTACTTTCATATGAACATAAGGAATTAGTCCATCACAAAGTATTGTAACCCTTTCGTAACATATGGAGAAAAGAAAAAAAAATTATTTTGGGGGCATCTTGGGACTGGTGAGATCATTCTGTGGTATTAGAGGGCACCTAGAAACTAGGGGTGTACATGGATCGGATTGGATCGGATTGAGCCAAATCCGGCACCAATCCGTTACCTACGGATTGACGGATTCGAAATCCGTCACCGATCCGTAGCTATTAAAATCCGATCCGTGGATGACCGGATCGGATCAGATTAATCCGTTCAATCCGTCCCTGTACATTACATAATTCAAGTCTGGTTCAATTCGTTCAATCCGTTAATCCGTAATGGGTAGTGTTTTCCGGTTTTGGCCTTTTGGGGATAAATAGTGATAGGGAGTAATTACATTTGAGCCCCTATAATTTTTCTTTTTTTTATATTTAGACATCTTAATTTATATCTAGACCCCTTATTTTTATTTTTTATATATATTTAATGTCAACGGATCGGATCCGATTAAATCCGTGTATTGAGAATGAAATCAGCTACCGATCCATTGCTAACTGATTACAGAATTTTCAATCCGTCACCAATCTGTTTACCTTCGGATCATATTAAAATCTGCGGATCGGATCGGATTGACGGATTTTTTTTACCCTACTAGAAACTATTATTTTTTTTCAATGCACCTGGGAGGCTGGGACTATTAGTCACGTACAATGTATGCAGACTTGTCATGCATGTGCAAAAGGTGGCATGATAACGCGTGGCTAGTTGGTCAGTTTTGCCAAAAGCTACAAAAGCTGACATCTACGTCTTACCCAAAACGCCGAGAAGCTATGAAAAGAAAATGAAAAAACTCACATCCCTTTCACGTGTTCAGATATACTTGCTTTCACATGGCGTCAGGATCACATTGTAGGGACGCCCACGCTTGGAGTACAACCAACCCATCTTCTCCACCTGTTCTCATCCAAACATTTACGCAAGTGGGACGGGTCCCCAAAGGATCATTCATCCCGAGACAATTAAGGGACCAACCTTCATTAATTGAGGAGTAATGCTAGGGACAGTCGGCCCAAGACAGTCGGCGGACAAACGCTTGAAGCGCGCATGCTTCTCGAGGCACCAAATACACAGGCGTCTGTCCGCCGCTTGTCCCAGCCGACTGTCCCTGGAATTTCTCTTAATTGAGTCCGAATTAGGCAGGTCAAACGGGCCGTGCCGGCTCCAATACCTAAATGAAACGGGTCGTGCCGGCCCCCAGATGGAGCGGGCTGGGACGTGCCGGCCCTTCGTACCTGTCGTACTTTACGTTCCTCTTTTAATTCTTTTGATTAATTTTTCTCTCCATTTGAGTATGAAAGTTAAGCATTAGAACACGAGCACGGAAAATGACTAAGATATTTAAGTGGTTTAGTCAAACTCGACCTACTCCACTGAGAAGAATGGGAGGGTTTGAGTATTTATAGACTTGAAGTTTATGAAACTTACGCTGCATAGGTTTTTTAATAAGAATCTTCCGCATGATTCAGACAATTCAAAAATTCAGCATTTGAAATTCATATGCTCCCACAATTCCACTCTCTATGCATTTTTTTGGAATCTCAAATGCTCCATCAAAAGGAGAGATTTAAAATTCCACCTAAGGGGACAACATTTAGAGAATCTGAAATTCCCCCAAACATAAATTCTCAGAATTCTTATAAAGAAACAGGCCCATCAAGGTGCATTTGAAATTCCGACCAAATGCAAAAAAAAAAAAAAGAGGAAATTCCAAGAATTCCAAAAGATTAATTGAGACCTTTTAGCTTTAAAAAAAAAAAAATTGAAACATTTTAGGTAGCTGGAATTTACAATTCTAGTGAAAGAAACCTAGAATTTATGAGACAAGATGTCATATCATGTAAAAAAAAAAAAAAAAAAAAACAAACATAGCAAATTCTTATTATGAATTCTGGTGGAGAAAGAGGCCCTCATATTTAAAGACCCTAGCATCTCTCTCTCAACATGTGTGTGTGAAACAAAGGGGCCAACTCTACTCAATAATGAGTGTTGATTTCTATTCTCCAGCTTCTATCCAAATATTTCCCTACATGTCTAACATACAAATCATGAAATATACACAATATACTCGACTTATTTTCAAAACTGGCAAGTCTATCCATAGTCTAAGCTTGTGGGTAGGGGAGGTGATACAAAAGGTCTTCTAATGACCCTCTCTGTGAAAAAAAAAAAAAAAATTTTAGATCAATCTAAGACGGGAAGGTACACATTTGGATCCTTTTAAAGTTGTCCCACTGGTAGCCATTTATTATAGACAGATAGATGTGAAGTGTAAAGTGGGCATATATGATCAATTAAGAAGCCCGTGAGATCTGTTTACCATTAAAAAAAAAGAAAAAAAACCTATCAGGCCTGACAAATATAAAGTTTTGGTGAATGCTAATTTACAAAAGTTACCGAATTGAGTGCGTTTAGATTAATCAAAACGTCGGTTAAGTCGCATCATAAGATAATCCATTTCATACTTAAAAATCGGTCCGACACACGCGGAATTCATTCAAAATATAAATATTTGTTATAATATTGTTTAGGTTTAGCCTACATCAACTGGTAAGAGACATCCTCATGAAACCCTCTTTCGTATGTTATTCTCTTTTAAATTTTTGGGAGTTCACCTTACTTCATTTTATAAGTAAAATTAGCACATGTTTAGATGTAAACTAAGCGTCCTACAGCGCCCATGCCTCCATCCTTTGGACCGGTGAGATCATTGTATTGTGTATTTTTTGGGGGATGGTGGAGCGGTCAACTACAGCGCCCTAGAGCACCCAACCTCAAGGGGTTGGTTGAGTGGTCAGGAACATGGTTCCTCTCTCTTTTGGAGTTAAAGGTCTTGGTATCGATTTTCGGTTCTTCATTTTTTAGGAATAGAAGATTGAGTCCACGAGTGCCATCACTTTGAGACTATATGGATGTTTACTGGCTTTCCTATTAACACGAGGAATTAGTCCAACGCAAAGTTTTGTAACTTAACCATGCTACTTGTCCCAGGTGAAATCCCGGGACAAGTCTCGATTTTCACATGGGAAGGGCAAAAAGGTCATTTACCTCTGCCCCTCTCATGTGGAGTCGGGACTTGTCCCGGGATTTCACCCGGGACAAGTAGACTTTTTGTTTATAACCCTTCCATAACATACAGAGAAAAGAAAAAAAAAATAGAGCCATGCTACTTGTCTCGAGCCTGGCCCGACTCCACATGGGAGGGGTATTTTGGTCATTTGCCAAATGACCAGAATACCCCTCCCATGTGGAGTCGGCCAAACCCGGGACAAGTTCCTCGGGACAAATAGACGACAAATAGACTTTTTGAAAAAAATATATTGGGGGCATCTTGGGACTGGTGAGATCATCGTGTCGTATTAGAGGGCACCTAGAAACCATTAGTCGCGTACAATGTATGCAGACTCGTCATGCATGTGCAAAAGGTGGCATGATAATGCGTGGCTAGTTGGTCAATTTGCCAAAAGCTACAAAAGCTGACATCAACGTCTTACCCAAAACGCCGAGAAGCTATGGAAAAAGAAAAAAAAAAACTCACATCCCTTTCACGTGTTCAGATATACTTGCTTTCATATGGCGTCAGGATCACATTGTAGGGACGCCCATACTTGGAGGACAACCAACCCATCTTCTCCACCTGTTCTCATCCAAACATTGACGCAAGTGGCACGGGTCCCAAAAGGATCATTCATACCGAGACAATTCAGGGACCACCCTTCATTAATTGAGTCCGAATTAGGCAGGTCAAACGGGCCGTGCTGGCCCAATCCCTAGATGAAATGGGTTGTGCCGGCCCGCCAGATGGAGCGGGCTGGGACGACCCGGCCCTTCGTGACTGTCCTACTTGGCATGCCTCTTTTAATTTCTTTTCTCTTTTTTGGTATTAAAATTAAAAATTAGAATATGGGTACGAAAAATGACAAAGATATTTAAGTGGTTCAGTCAAACTCAACCTATTCCACTAAGAAGCATAGGAGGGTTCGAGTATTTATAGACTTGGAATTTATGAAACTCACGCTGCATAGGTTTTTTTAATAAGAATCTTACGCATGATTTAGACAATTCAAAAATTCAGCATTTAAAATTGATAGACGCCCACTAAAATTGAATCCTATAAATTCTTGTAACTAAAGGAGTCTGTACAGGTGCAATGAGGATCCATAGTAGGTTTGGCCCTGCCTAAATCCCCATTTACATCCACCACAGTGGCTAGTGACTTGGGTGGGTTTTTCAAATCTTCTACTCCTTCCTGGATTCACTCCCTACATGAGGATAATGTGGAAAAATGTGACATTTGTTAACCTTGCTTTAGCTTAGGAACCTACTAGTAATGTTCTTAGAAAGTTGCACCGTGCTCTGAGATTATGTAGTGCAATCCACAAACTGGAGACTACGTTTAGGAACTAAGATATGAATGACCCCTAAAGTCCACATAAGTTTGCCTATCATGGTTGATCCATTAATAGCACTTTGAACAAAAGCATCACAATTCTGAAACATGCACGTGCCAAGTCATGAAGAATCTTGACCAGTAAAGCATATAAACATAACTCATTGTAAGTAAAGATATTTAAGTGGTTTGGTCAAATTCGACCTACTCCATTGAGAAGAATGGGAAGGTTTGAGTATTTATAGACTTTGTAAAATTGATAAAAATACAAAATACCCCTTATATGATCGTTTTAAGGTTGTTGGGAGAGTAAAATGGGTATTTTTTTTTTAAAATAGCCATTATTGGGAGGGCCGTGCCTAGCAGGCCATACCTGTCGTGCCTGGCAGGTTGTAGGGGCCAGCCCACGTGCCTGTTGGGCCTGCTAAATGGGCCCAGGTGCCTCGGCCTAGCACGACCCATGTCACAGGCGGTGCCCTGTGGGCCGTGTCGGGCCACGGGCCGTTGACTCACGGCCCAGCCCCGCCCCATTTGACATGCCTAGTCCGAATCCCCCATTTCGTAGGAGAAAGGATATATTGTTTCATTCACTACATAATCGCCAAACTTTGTAAAATATCTTTCTTAATTTTTTCACTCAAGGAGGTAATTGAGATGAAGGTGCATTAGCTACCATAAGATTTTACACCGTTGGCGATTTTTTTTTTTTGCTATTGAAGGGTTCCCAATCATTTGAGCTGTACTAATCCCTCGGAGCGTAGAGGGAAGCCGGGTAAACACCCCTGTGGCCCCAAGGTGGTAGTACTAGTAGACTTAACTTTTGATTCCTGAAGAAGGGGGAACCGGGGGTCGATACCAAGACCTCTAGCTTTGGAAGAGGGAGGAACCGTGGTTCTGACCACTTGGCCAACCCCTTGGGATTACACCGTTGGCGATTATGGATTGGATGAAACAGTATCTCTCTATTTCTACGAAACATGGGATCCGAACTCTAATTAATTAGGGGTGTGTCGGATGTGAATTTCGACCCCTCGCGCCCCCATGGCTTGGGAAATCTCCATTAATCTATATATGCTATTTAAATTTTACATCGAAAATGAGGATTCCGATTACCCTTAAAATCGATGGATCACGATCGCCTGCTATGGTAACGGTGCGCCGTAACACCATTCTTCGACGAAAGCCGAAAAAAAATGGGAGAAAATAAATAGGTGGGTTCTTCCTCTCGTCTAATGTGCCGCTAGCAACACACGACGATTGTCTTGTCACGTTGATTTGGGTCTCTTTGGGTCTCTTTAATATAGGGTCAATTTAGGATCATGAGTTAAAGTCCAAATAAGGTTAATCCTCACATAGCAAAATCATAGTGTATCCAAATAAAATAAAATAATTAAAATAAAGAAAATAAAACGGGGGAGGTGCCAAATATTTAAGAAGAGGATTAGCCCTGTTCCCGGATACCCCCTTCAAATCCCTTGGCAAAATAGGGTTTAATGGTTGACTTTGCAAACCAAAACGATGATGCAAATGAGACTTCGACTTTTGATTTCTATATTTTTCGTGTGCGATACACGAGTGATAAAAGTGAAAGGCTGATGGGCCGTAATTGATTGAAGGTGGCCGATGGGCCGATGTTTGTTTTAGGGATGCCGATGGGCCGTGATTGTTTTAAAAGTGTGTGCAAAATCACTCATCTCATCTCGTAATTCTCATTTATTCAATTTTAGAAATCAGTTCTTCATTTCCTTTTATCATTAAATTCAATGGAATATTTGGCACTTGAGGTGGAGGAAGAAATAAAGGAAAAATATTTTTGGGTTTATTTTGTGGTTTTATAGTTTTTATGGATTTTTTTTTTATATTGGGCTAGAAGGGTCTAACTATGGGATTTTACTTGGATTTATATGATTAATGCTTTATTATTGATCATCGGATTAACCCTAACCTAAGGTCCTAGACCGCCCACATCGACTCTCCCGGTCCCCTAACGGAACAGGAAAAGTGATGGGAAGAAGCCTAATGCTCTAATCTATCTAATGGAGAAATCCGATCTAATGCTAGGGTGTAGATTGTCTAAGTTTGATAGTTCTTACACCTAGGCAGCTTATTAATTTTGATTTGGTTTGTTTTAAATTGTGGTTTGATTAAGAGTTATTTAGGGACGAGTTAAAGGTGTTTTACGGTTCTGTTTTAGTTGTTGAATGTTCTGGAATTTCAGATTTTACTTTAAATGATGAAAGGATGTTGAAACTAGCAAAATGGGGGTCGAAAAGGAGTTGGGCGCACCTGTGGTGGCGCCCAAGTGGCTGCTCTATGTGGTTCAATTGGTTGCGATGGTATCGCCTTGATTTTGGAGTTTCGTGGGATTTTGATAAGTGTGAGTTTCTGTTTTGATGTTGTTTTATGTTTTGGGTCGGTTAATTTTAATAGTCTTAAGTCAGGAACTCGAAACATAACTAGAGTTCACAATTTAGTCCAAACAGGGGACTTGGGCTCACCTGTGTGGGCGCCCAAGTGATTTTGTGTACTTGAGTGGTGATTTGATGTTCTTCTGGCTTGATTTGAAGTTCCGTATGGGTCTAAGTTGATCAAGGTTTTGATTTCAAGGCTGTTGTTGGTTCGGTAAGGGTTCTGAGATGTTGATTTTGGTCGAGATTTGAAGTGAGTTGGGATTCGGTGGTCCTGGGACTAGGATGGGACTTGGGCTCACCTGTGGTGGTGCCCAAGTGTTCGGTTCGTGTGTTTTTTTTTTTTTTGGTTGATTTGAGGTTGAATTTTTATTGTTTGATGTTCTTTAAATTAAATGTGTTTTTATTGTGTTATATCGATTAGAATTAAGTTAGGTTTCAATTAATTAGATTTCTTAGTGATTGGGGAAGGCTGGGTGCCAAGAGATTGGTGCCTATGTGGGTGTTTTCGTATCTTAAGTCGGTTCGATATTTTAGGTTTATCTAGGCTTCTGGCTCTAGTTGTTTCAAATCGTAAGAGTGTTTCGGTGTATTGATTTGGGTCAAGGTTTGAAATTAATAGGGGACTCGGTGATTCCCGAGCTAAATGTAACTTGGGCGCACCTATGGTGGCGCCTAAGTCCCTCTGGTGTACTTGGGCGCAACTGTGGTTGCTCCCAAGTGTTCGATTCGCGTGTTTTCTTTATTCCCGAGATTTGTCCACTTGAATTTGGAGTTTTAGATGATATATGTTAATAAATTTCGAATTTGGAATTGGTTTGAATATCTAGACATTAAAGGTAATTGTAATTGGAGGTTGCAAGATGAAGCGTGACCCAAACGTGTTCCAGGGTTGGATTAAAGGGGTTGGGCGCCTAAGTGTCTGGGATGACTTGGGCGCACCTGTATGGGCGCCCAAGTGTCTGGGATGACTTGGGTGCACTTGTGGTTGCTCCCAAGTGTCGGAGATGACTTGGGCGCACTTGTGGTTGCTCCAAAGTGTCGGTCCAGTAGTTTGTTATCTTATAGGGTGTTTTTAAGTTAATTTCAAGTATTCGGCTCTGGTTTCTGTTGGGAGATGTTTTTATTTTCGGGATTTGATAAGTATATTGTGTTAATGAGGGTTTAAATTAGGAGTTGGTTATCAAGGTTTGATTAAAGTTTGGTTAAGGCTTGAATTTAGAGTTGTTAATTGGATTTCATTGATTAGGGTCTTAATAAATTAAAGCTTATTGATTAGGTTCGTTAATCAGGATTTTAATTGGGGCTTGTTGATTAAAATTCTATTCAATTAGGGGTTTTATTAGGAGTTGTTGATCAATTTTGGGAATTTAATTGATTAATTAATTAAGTCTATGGATTTTGATTGGATGTTTTAATTAAGTGTTTTGAATTAATTAAGTGTTTTAGATAATGGTTGATTAAGTTTGTTAATTTACTCAGGCTCGGGTGGAATAACCTAGGGTCACCTATTTAATGTCTACTTTTATAATTCTACTATTTCTTTTAATTACCTTTTTCTTTTGTTCTCTTCTCTAATTACTAAAGAGCAAGATGAGAAAGAAAGAGTTTTATGTTTTTGTAATCTTTTGTTTTTTGGTGTTCTATGCAAAAACAATGCAAGCTAACCTAAAGAATGACCTAGGATCCTCTACTTAATGTCTACTCTTTTTTTTTTTTTTAGACTTTTCTATTTCTTTTAATTTTTTGTTCTCTTCTCTAATTACTAAAGAGCAAGATGAGAAGGGAAGGGTTTTATGATTTTATAATTTTTTTGGTATTTTATGCAATATAACCTAACCTAAAGTGTTGATGATTTGATGATTCGAAGTCTAGAAGTTCAGCAGTCAATTGAAATCACCACAAATGTGGAACAACATGTTAAATGAGACGCCAAATGCAACAATTGCGGGCCGGAAAATAAACCAAGGACTTGGGCTCACCTACAGGGGGGCCAAGTGTTTTTGCAGAACTTGGGCGCACACACAGTGGCGCCCAAGTATTTCCTCTGCGGGTTGTAATGTGTTTTAGATTTCCAGTGATATTCTAGCGTGATTTCTAATCATTCGCGACTGAGTGCAAGGTCCTATTATGAATTATTAATATCAAAACTTCTAAATTTGAAAATAATAATGCAAGCACTAAGATTCGGGGGGTGAATCCCTTTAAAGGGACTTGGGTGCACCCACAGTGGTGCCTAAGTACCACTGTTTTTCTTTCTTCCTTTTCCTTCTTTTTCTAGTAATGATATTTACTCCTCTTTCGACCCTTTTAATGCTCTTTATTGATCCGAAGGCTTTTTGATATCAACTCGTCTGAGGATTGGCTCGAATCCAATAAGCAAAGAAGCACATGAAATGGAAAATTGGAATCAAATCCCCAAACTTGGGACTTGGGCGCACCTGTATGGGCGCCAAAGTACCTTCCTGTGCTTTTTTTTTTTTCTCTTTTACTTCCCTTTTCCCTTTTTTTTTTAATACTTTTCATGTGATTTTCAACACAAAGTCACAGACCCGTGGTCTAAATTGAACCAAATGTACCTTTGGCATTTACGCCTTGGACATATTAATCTACACCGGATTTCATGACTGCTTGCAAATGGACCATTACATTCATCGGAAGTGGGCCCTTCCAGTCTGTGAATCTTGTTTAGAGGGGAAAATGAGAAAGCGTCCCTTTTTGGCAAAAGGCTATAGGGCCAAAGAACCGTTGGAATTGGTTCACTTTGACCTTTGTGGGCCCATGAATGTTCAAGCTAGAGGTGGTTTTGAGTATTTCATTACTTTCATTGATGACTACTCAAGGTATGGGTACATTTACTTAATGCGCCGTAAGTCCGAATGCTTTAAAAATTCAAGGAGTATAGGGCCGAAAGGGAGAAGCGTTTAAGTAAGAGTATCATAACACTATGATTTGATCGTGGTGGAGAGTACCTCTTTGGAGAATTTAGGGACTACTTGTGCAAGAGAGTATTACATCCCAGCTGTCTGCACCAGGTACACCTTAAAAAAATGGTGTAGTGGAACGAAGGAATAGAACTCTTATGGATATGGTAAGGTCAATGATGAGTTATTTTGATTTGCCTAATTCGTTCTGGGGATATGCTCTAAAAATGGCTGCATATATTCCAAACTTAGTTCCATCTAAGTCAGTACCTACCACACTCACAGAACTATGGACTGGGCGCAAACCCAATTTAAAGCATGTTCGGATTTGGGGAATTCCAACACATGTACTGAAAGGGAGCGCAGATAAGTTGGAACCAAGAACGGAAGTTTGCATTTTCATTAGATATCCCAGAGGAACAAAAGGTGGTTTGTTCTATATTTGTAAAGATCGAAAGGTCATTGTTAGCACCAATGCTCAATTCTTAGAAGAGGACTATGTAATGATCTACAAACCCAAAAACAGAATTGTTCTAGAGGAATTGAGGGAAGAAATACCTACCCAAAATTTTCCAGCACCAATAGCATAGGAGGAAACACCTCAAGCTGATGATACTCCAGGTGAAACCAACAATATGATTGGTGACCAGCCGGATCAGCATATCGATGGTGGCACACCAGGATTAGTTTCAACATAGCGTGACACTACTCATACACAGATTAAGGGTGTGCCTTGTCGTAGTGGGAGGGTTTTTCATCAACCCGAACGGTATATGTTCTTGGGAGAGTCATACGACAGAGTTCCTGATGAGCTAGATACCGAATCCTGTAACTATAATGAAGCACTCCAGGACAAAGATGCAGAACTATGGCAACAAGCTATGAAATCGGAAATGGAGTCTATGTACCATAATCAAGTCTGGGATCTTGTAGACCACTAGAAGGGATAAAACCTATTAGTTGTAATTGGGTCTACATGAAGAAAAGAAGGGTGGGTGGAAAGGTTGAGACCTTCAAAGCTAGGCTTGTTGCGAAAGGGTTTACCAGAAAGAAGGTATTGATTATGAGGAGATTTTCTTGCCAGTAGCGATGCTAAAATCCATCCGGATCCTTTTATCCATTGCGGCTTATTTCGATTACGAAATCTGGAAAATGGATGTCAAGACAGCTTTCCTTAATGGAAATCTTGATGAATGTATCTATATGGTACAACCAGAAGGATTTGTAGCTAAATACCGTGAGCATATGTTGTGCAAGCTTAAGAAGTCCATTTTTGGACTTAAGCAAGCATCTAGATCTTGGAACATTCGTTTTGATCAAGTCGTTAAATCTTATGGTTTAGAGCAAAACCCTGATGAACCCTATGTGTATAAGAGGTGTAGTGGAAATGTGGTGATTTTCTTAGTACTTTATGTAGATGACATTCTACTCATTGGAAACGATGTCGGGGTGTTGTCTTCAATCAAAGTATGGTTGAGCAGTTGTTCGATATGAAGGATTTAAGAGAAGCTAGTCACATTTTAGGGATTAAGCTCTTGCGAGATCGAAAACAAAGAATGTTGGGCTTATCTCAAGCGGTTTATATTGATGCGATTCTTGCCCGCTTTAGCATGCAAGATTCCCAAAAGGATTTCTTCCTTTCAGACATAGAATTACTTTATCCAAGAATCAGTGTCCTAAGGCACCTGATGAGATAGAAAAAATGAAGGAAATACCTTATGCTTCGGAGGTGAGAAGCCTCATGTATGTAATGCTATGTACTAGACATGATATTTGTTTTGTCGTTGGCATGGTTAGCAAATACCAGTCTAATCCAGGGAGAGAACATTTGACTGCAGTAAAGCATATACTTAAGTACCTTAAGAGGACTAGAAATTATATGCTGATTTACCAGGCCGAGAATTTGATATCCATTTGGGTACACAGATTCGGACTTCCAGTCAGATAATGATGCCAGAAAGTCGACCTCAGGATTTGTATTTACCTTGGGAGGTGGAGCTATAAGTTGGAGGAGTGTCAAGTAGTCATGTACTGCTGACTCTACTATGGAGGCCGAATATGTGGCAGCTTCTGATGTGGCTAAGGAGGCAGTTTTACTCAGAAACTTCTTGATGGATCTAGAGGTGGTGCATTTGGTAAAATCACCTAACTTTATTGTTATAATACCGATACGGCTGCTAATGCAAAGGAACCCAAGATGCATAAGAAGGGTAAGCACATCGAGCGTAAATATCATCTAATACGACAAATCGTACAGAGGGGTGATATAATTGTGACCAGAATTGCATCGGCAGACAACTTGGCAGACCCTTTTACAAAGAGCTTACCAGCAAAGAGTTTTGATGGTCATGTGGAAGGCATGTGGTTGATATACATGTCAGCATGGTTTTGAGTCTAAGTGGGAGATTGTTGAAAATTTATACTAAAAACATACTTGTATGTATTTGTCTTTGACTGGTTCATTTTTAGTATATTTCATCTTCACATCTAACTGAGATTTTGTATGGGCAAATGGTTGCATAGTTATTTATTATGTATGTGAGTGTCTTTTATTCTATAAAGTAAACAAGTTGGTGTAGAGTTCTACTTGCACACGGAAGACCTATTTGTCAGTTCTTATAGAATATAAGTTGTTGTTCACAATCTAGATGGACTTGGACACACCATCGGTATGATTGTAGCATAATGTTTCAACAGGCTTGTCTTGGCTACAGGAAATGGTATAGTTTCGACTCATTATGCTAGTACACTTTGTGTGTATTGAACATGACCTGCTTTTGGGTTTATTGTCTTTATACTGACTATATAAGATGATGAACATCTAAATGTTTATTATGAGTGCTTGTACTCTTAATCCTGACATAAATAATAGACATATACATTTAGTGTTTGGCATTTTGATTTACGAAGGAATGAGATATTTTATGGATCAACAATCTCAATAAATTGGATGACTACACTGCGTGTATGGTGGATATTAGTTTATTGACGGAATTCACGTCCTGTGATAGGGATTGATGATATCCCATTGATGAAGCTTTTAAGTTTTGATTATGTCAAACCCTGCAGGTGGACTTTGTGTCCGACATATTAAATAAGTTAAGTACAGGGTCTCAAGGATTTATAAAGATATCGATTAAATATAGATGTCAGTAATTATTTAATCAATGGATATCTGAAATCTTAACGTTAGGAGATTAATAAGCATTTAATAACAAGAAGCTCGAAATATAATTTTGAGAATAAGGACTGGAGTGCAATTACAATTCTTTAATGGACTGAATTGTAATTTATGAAACTAGGATTCTAATTTGGGTTGAATTAGGGTTTCCTGTTTCCATAAAGAGCCTATCCTTATTTCCTTCTTAAGGTCCCTATTGTAGCCTATAAATATGCGTTACTGCTCTTTAGTTTAATACACAAGAATAAGAAGAGAGAAATCTCGGTTTTGGGAGAGCAAAGAGAATTCGCAGAAGAGGTCCACTACCTAGTGCAAATTTGAGCATATAGGAATATAGTAGAAGATCTTGAGGTTTTCGAGTTACTGTGAAATCGAGATCAAATCAGAGAGATCTCGCAGGTATGATTTTAATTATATTCTTCATAGTTATTTCAACAGTGTTGATTATGCAATATCTAGAGATCTTGGTTTCTGCTTGTCCAACAAAAAGCTCCTCCCACGAATATTTGTGCTCAATATATATGTTTAGGTCATCCACACAAAAGGAGAGAAAAAATTCGTCAGATCCGAATTTTTCCTAGCCCAGGCGCTCGAGCGCGCGAAGCTTCTGTCTTGGACTTCACAAATCTTCCTTGATGCGCTCGAGCGCATACATGCGCGCGCTCGAGCACGCGAAGCTTCTGTCTTGACACGCTTGAGCGGATTAACCTGCACTCGAGCGAATGAAGATTATGTCTAGCTTGTAAAACTAGTCTGTTGAAGCAGTCCTTCTAACAAATACATTGTAAAATTCAGTCCCGGTTTTGTCACAACCCAATGAATTAGCCAACACACTCATAAAGCCTAACACCATCTTCCCTTCCAATTATATGCTTTTGAGAGGATTTTCTCTTTTAGCCCATCAGAATTTGTATTTCCCTTTCTTTGGAAAATGATTCCCATGCCCAGGTGTCTATCGTTATTGAAATTAATTTGCATACCCAAAAGCTTCGAGATGCTTGCTTTCATCAATATTGCTGCTGAAAAAAGGAAAGACTTTTTCTTGTTTATTTTTTGCCCCAATTCCGAATAATATTTTTCTATCAAAGCCTCATACATAACTGCTTCTCAAGAGTAGCTCTGCCAAACATAAATGAGTCATCTGCAAAAAAATAGATGTGATAGTGGTGGCCAATGACGATTCATTTTGATACCTTCTAAGATGTGAGCATTTCGAGCAGCATGAATAATTGATGACAAACCTTCAGCACAGAGAATAAATAGATACGGTGATAATGGATCTCCTTGTCTCAAACCCCTAATTGGCTTGATATATCCTTCTATCTTACCATTTATTTTTATTCAATAAGTGGCTGTAGATATACATTCCATGATCAAATTGGTTCATCTCTCTGGAACCCAAGAGCCAACGACATTTTCCTAACAAAAGCCATTCAATTTGATCATACGCTTTGTAAATATCCAACTTCATAGCGATATAAAACGCATAATCTCATGAGCTATAAGGATATTATTAGTGATCAACCTATTTGAAACAAAGGCACTTCGTGAGTCATCTATAATGGTACCCAAAATGGTTTTCATTTGGTCGGTAATGACTCAGCTTGCAATCACTTTAAAAGAAAAACTGCGTAATCCAATCGGCCTGAATTATTCAATACACTCAGGGTGAGAGTTTTTAGGAATGAGGACCACATGAGTGTGGTTCAATTTTCTTAACATCTGGCCACTTTCAAAGACGGAGATAACAACATCTACTAGGCTTTTACCAACGATATCCTAGCAGTGTTGGTAAAAAAATTCTTGGCATTCCATCGAGCCCAGGGGCTTTTAAAGCTCCTAGTAGAAAAACATCAGTTTTCACTTCAACTGGCAATACAGGTTTATTGAAAGCTGCAACCATTGATGCATTGAGCTTCGGTTCAACTAAGAAGCATATATCATTTGATGATGGGTTTTCAGATGTATACAACTTCTAGTATAATTCAACAATGTTCTCCTTTATCATATCAAGATCCGATGACCATTTACCATTTTGCAATTTGAGACAGAAGATCTTGTTCCTTTGACGTCGGCTGATAGTGGCTGTATGGAAGTAGGAGGTATTACGATCCCTGTGTTGTAACCAATTAACTCTAGATTTTTGGCACCGCATAACCTCCTGTCTTTTGAGAGTTTCTTCATATTTTACCATTTCTTCTTCCAATTGTTTCTCCTCATGAGTTGACAAGTTTGTGGCTTGAAGTGATGCAATGATGGAATGGGATTTTTTTTTAAAACTTGTTTCAATATAGCCAAAAACATTTTTGTTCCATTGCTTTAGGTCCTCTTTGCAAGTTTGAATTTTTTTTACTCAAATGGTATAGTGAGGCCCCATTTTCATGTTTTGTCCAAGAGCTTCTGATTTGGTCAAGAAAGGACTCATGTCGAATCCACATGGCTTGGAAATGAAAATTTCTTTTAGAGTTGAATGTAATGAGATGAATGTGATGAGATATTCGGATATATTAAGATGAGATAATTGGTATGATTTTGTTTGAATTTAAATTGAATGTGATGAGATGAGATACTTGTGGCTGCGACCCAGGTCAAAGCCAAATTGTGCATATTTTTCTAAGTGTTTTTTTTTAAAGGAGAACTCTTGTGTGGTTGACGTGGCACTCTCTACAACCTTCCTCCCTATTGCTTTAAGGAAAAAAAAAGGCTCGTGCTGAGCCTGGGCATAATAATAAAAAGTGATTGAATTCTTAAATGGAAAAGGTTTAAATGAATTATACAATTGTATTTAGAAGTTTCTACGAAAACTATGCTTAAAGTCTGATATATCACATCTCTTCGTAATGATTAAATTTTACCTACACTACAAGATTGTTCCATAGGTGTTAGGATTTTGAGTGTTGGCTAAATTCATGGGTTGGACAAAACTCTGGGTATTTGAGTTGTATTTTTTTATTTAGAAAAGACCTTTGAAGATAGAAGATTGGAAGGACTCAGAAGAAGATAGCCTGAAGGAATTAGAAGAAATCTGCTGGAGAAATAGTGCTGCATTTCCGGATCCAATCCAGAGAGGGGTCCGCTCGAGCGACCATTGCCTTCGCTCGAGCGAACTGTGTGCGAACAGTCCAGTTCTGAAACAGAGGCTGGTTCGCTCGAGTGAACATGGAGATCGCTCGAGCGAACATGGCGCGGACAGTGGGATGAAATTGGAAACTTGATATTCTGATTGTGCTCAAACTGCTTGTTTTAGTCATAATCCTCTTAAGAAACTTTTAGCACGAACCAAGGGTTATTTAAAGGATTAAAAGGCTATTGTAAAACCAAGACACCTCACCTCTCAAAGTTCTGAGTTAGAGATTATTATTGAGAGAATTCTTCTCTAGAGTTTTTATGAAGTTGTGCTGCCAAGTTCTCTAGAGTCAGTTCTTCTGCATCCTTTGTAGAAGATTGTCTTCCTGCGAGAAGATCTAAGGAGTCAAGTGCTGGTTTGAATCTGTTGCAATCAACGGTGTGAAGTCATTGAAGCGTGAAGCGACACAAGGTAACTTCAGTCCTTAGGTAGGGGATATCTAGGGAAGAGATCTGAGTTTTTTGTAATTGCGAGATTCATAGTGCTTGATTTGATCCAATTCGGATCGGTGGTTTTTTACCCGGTTAGGGTTTTCCACCTTAAATTTGGTGTCATTGTGGTGTGTGCTTGTTGATTTATTTCCGCTGCATTTTATTTGTTTCTGCACACGTTTGGGTTGATTGTTTGAGTAGACCAATATAGAAATCTCGGAGACCCCTGCATTTTTTCAATAGGTGGTTGAACCCCTGCCATTAGAAAAAAGAGAAGAATACCGTTTGTGTTCGTGCTCATGGGCCCATGGCCATCATTGATCCATGAGCATGTTTTGGTGATTCAAACACAAGATTTGATGTCACCCAAATCAGACAATCATTCTGCAATAATACCGCAAATCAAGCCATCACATGTTAAGAACGGCTCCTTATCCGAGTGATAAGGAGCGTAAATTCTTATCTGGCTCCCCAGGGTCAAAGCTTGGGCACGTCACCTCTTCTCGCTTGTGCGGGCTATCTTTTTGTGTGTATGTGGGTCTTCTCTTGGGTCCCAGGCTCGGGTAAAAAAAAAAAACCATCACACGTCGTTCCTTTAAATTATTTTAATCAATGTATGGTTTTGACTTATCCTAAACTCAGATTTATAGGTCTCCCGTCCATGGAAAATGGTTTGATAATGCACTGAAACAGAACAATATCTGAGGATTACCTCCTAATCTTATCAACATCCAAAAGCTCACCATAA
The DNA here is from genome assembly GCA_028538565.1 of Umbellularia californica. Taxonomy (NCBI): domain Eukaryota; kingdom Viridiplantae; phylum Streptophyta; class Magnoliopsida; order Laurales; family Lauraceae; genus Umbellularia; species Umbellularia californica. Next base: position 83,929,025 of record JAPQWN010000001.1, read on the forward strand.
AATAAATCGTATAAAACAATTAATTATCCCACCTTATTGATGCCGGAAACTGCACATGTTAAAAAAAAAGTGTAAGGAAAACTAGTGGGTATCAATCCTTGTTGAATTCATGAACTGAAATAAAAATATAAACTGAATAAAAACTTGTCAATTCAATACTGATGAGGCGCTGATCAAAGTCTTGGATCTGCTTGGCGTCTTAAATGGTGCAGGAAAGATGTACTTGTATCCATGAATTGGATGTGAATATAATTAGAGTTTTGTTACACAGCTGCAAACCCAAAGAGCATTATCATGAAGAGGGATCCATGGATGAGAATCAAATGTTGCCCAAGTTAGTAAGCTGCCCAAGTTAGTAAGCTTTCAGAAACGTTTCAAATGTAAAGATAAAGGATTTAATTCCTATGAGAAATTGTATTGATTTGTAGAGATTTTAGGGATAGGTTTAGTTTGTAGCGATTTTAGGGTTTGATTGGTATTGTGGAACCGGGATCCGCCTTAGTCTTTACGCACCGTGACCACCGGGGTTGGCCACGGTACCGTGGGCAAACCCTATCCGGATGCAAGGCTTTGCCCACAGTAATATGGCGGACTGTAAATGGTTCACTCACGGTCTCGGTGGGATTTTACCTTACCAGATCCAAACTTAGTATAGTAATGCCACATGTTAATTTTGTGAAGGCGTCCTGAAAAACGAAAGAATATGAGAGGGCTACCGTGACACCCTCTTGGAACTAGACCCTAGCCGGACACAAAGGCCTGGTCTACCAAATCACCCATGTGGCTGTGGACACACAAATTTATCAAAAATAAAATAAAATAAGAAATGACTCACCAAAAGCATGGGAAAGAGTATTTGACTTTTAGAATTTGTGATGAATATTAAGATAGTTATATGAAAATAATGTAGAAAATGAAATAACTTTAAACAATTAGAATTTAAATAATAACCAATCTAGAAACCTATGCCTTTTGTTTTAAGGCCAGTTTGTTTCATATAATTGAATTCCTAGAAATTCTAGGACTTTGAGTTTCTACATGAGTAGTTAAGAATCAAGAATCAAAGGTGAATATTAAAAAATGGACACCAAATAATCTTTCCTCTAGTGGAAAACTTGAATCAATTCTAGAACTTCAGCAGGTGACATTTATTTTGAGTTTCACTTGAATCAATTCCACACTAACACAACCTATACAACACACCATCTCAATCACCTACATTTAGAATATATGGTTAGCAGGTTGTAACAGAATATACCACATCAATTGATATATGGTTAGCAGGTTGCATTATTGTTGAGCTGAATGTGTTACTTATATTGCCTACTTTTATTTATTCAAATAACATGTGATTTTGTATCTTAATAGGAACATTTATACGAACTTAAACACAAACATGTTACATTGAATGTTGAGATGGAGTAATGACAGTGTTGGTAGGCAAATGTAGTAAAACCTTCAATGTATGTAAATTTTTACAATCCTCAAAGTTCCACTCAAATTTTACATTGGATACTGCTTCTTTGGAGTGCATCTAGATCCTAAATTTCTTTTTGTTGTTTTGGTTGTAATTTCGAAAATCTGTATTATTTTTTTAGTGTTAACATTCTCAAAATGAGTTTTTTTTTTCCTTGAAAGCCTATGGCTATGGGTGTGTCTAGATGTATCACAAATTGCAATAACTCAAACTAGGTAGGCAAAGTGGGCGGCTATCTATTCTATCAATGCATAAGGGACAACACAGACTGAAAATAACATTAGGAGAGATACAAATCACAATTGTTCAAGTATGCTGAGAAGGAGGCTATTTTTTCTCTCAATGCATTTAGAACATAAAGATTGAAATTGACCTAAATAGATACAAAAAGACTTCTGCTCTTTAGCTTTTTTTTTTTTTATTTTTTATCTCTCTTAATTGTCTTGGATTTGAAAGAGGCCTGTATGAGGTGAATGTTTTTTAGAGAAAAATGGCAAGACAAAATCTAACATGTTGTGCAGCACACTGACCCATCAATGACCCATTATATGAATGTAGATTACAGGACCATCTGGATGGAGTCCTTTCAACTTTGTAGCCATTTGATCTGATCATGTGAAAAAAATGAATAATAAAAACAAAAGCAATCCCCTTTTCATGTTGAATGTAAGTCGATCTCTTTTAATCTAACAGCAAGTGAAATCTAATAGACTTGGGCTATGTTTGGAAAGTCAATTTTTTTTGCCTCTACATGTCATAAAACTATTTTAAACAACTTTTAGACTGTAAGGGTCAGTTTCAAATGGACTTAAGTCCCTGATTCAGTATGGTTATCAAGAAATATACAAAAAACATCCAACCCTGCATATACTTGGGTTAACTGGCCTGTAGAAACCGTTACCCAAAGTAGAATCACTTGGAAACAGTGACCATTTTTCTTCTTATTATTATTATTATTTTTAAGTTTTAGGGCACTAAAACACAATCCAAACCGTTAGGTCTCTTCCAAAGACCCAAAAAGGGCCATTGAATTAAATTGGAACCATTAATTTATCACAAATCTCAGGAGATTTATGAAAAAAGAAGAACAATATTTGTGCTATTCTAGACTTCTGTGGGCCTCCATATCACAATCCAAACAGTTGATCCTCTTTGTAAAGCTAAAAATGACTACCGAGTAAAATATCAACCCTGATTCAATGTGGAACTTGAGACACTTGTGAAAAATCATGTGCTGTCAGATTTTAAAAAATCCATTTCATTCAGTCTTTCCTTGTGATCAAATGGCCTATTTGTAAAACATCTATTTTAAGCAGTTCCATTTGAAGCAGATTTATTCCATGTAGATCTATTTCATATAGGTAAGATTTGTCAAACAAACCCTTAAACTGTTGGGTAACACATTTGTAACGTCTGTTTCAAATGGAGTTAAGACAAACAACCTAAACAACTTTTAGACTGGTGGGCAATACATTTGTAAACGTCTATTTCAAATAGAGAAACTGCCTCTATTTCTCAAGGTCACAGACTTTGCCAGATTTGAGTCAGACAAAGATGTCTTAAGGAGATTGACCCATATAGCTACACTGCATTTGACATTCTTGACACCCAATCCGATTTTTCTCATCTTTCTTTTTCAAGTAGGGCTCTAAATCACGATCCAAACCATTAGATTTCTTTAAAAGATCAAAAAGTTTATGGACTCAAATATCAACCATTGGATGTTCATGTATTTTGAGATTTTTGTAAAACGTTCCAAACCCTTAGATCCAATTTTTAGACTTGTAGAAGCCTCAAAACCAAGATCCAAACCGTTCATCCTCTTTGGAAGGCTCAATATGGTTATAGTGTAAAATTTCATGTGTCTCTAATTTTGGATAAATGTCCAATCTCTCTATATTCACCTTGTGGGTAAAAATGCTTGATTGTCGCATATGTATTGCATTGTTCCTGCATTCAATTACATAAATACATGTAAATACTTTTAAATATTCCCGGTATACTGCCGTTGCATGAAAAGGTTCCCCGTAGTTGGGGCCCTGCGAAAGGGTCTCCCATTTTTTTTTTTTATTTATAACTTTGAGAGGAGTGACGCTAGTGTCACTCGTCTCTGACTTAGGCGATGTTGGCGTCGCTCCTCGACCCATTCGACTAGGAAAAGTTATCTTTGAAAAAATATCGCCTACGTTTCTCCTATCCCCCTCATCTGATATGATACTGCATCTTTCTACGTTTCTCCTATCCTCATATAACTCTCTCCAAACCAACTCATTTCAAGCACACACAAAACAAAGTCAACCATGAACCGTCTCTCCTTCAATTTCTGCTACCGTCTCTCCTATGACTGCACAGAGATAATCTCCCAAGCAAGCTTCTCTGCATTGGTTTTCATTCACGAGTTTATAGTGTTCATAGTCAAACAATGGCTAGTCTGTGTTAATCATCTCCTCCATGCCAAACAGAGGCTTTTTTACTGAATCATCAGTTGTACAGCTTTGCAGGACAAAGTTCTCTTTGCATCCTTTGTGTGTGTTATTAGCATCCAAGTAAGCGTACCCATTTGGGCACAAGCAAGTAGTCCGGTTTCCATAAAGCCAGTAGTAGCCGTTAAATCCACAAACTCCACCTCCTACATCCACAGCGGTTGCCATGCGTATGTCTTGAGGTGTTCCCTGTCGAAACAATGTTCCCTTATGTGAGATTGAATTTATTTTTGTTCTGTAGGGTGAAGTAAATATAACCTGTCCGGTTGAACACCACCTGAGTGCCATCTCCTGTAGTGCCGCTCTTCCAATAAGCTTCATATGGATTCTTGCTGGGACGAAGGAATCCTTTTTTCCAGCCAAATGGGTCGAGAAGCGACGGTAGCGTCACCTATGTCAGAGACGAGAGACGCTAGTGTCTCTCCTCTTAAAGTTAAAAAAAAAAAAAAAAACGAAAATGGGATAAAGGAACCCTTTCGTAAGGCCCCAACTACGAAGAACCTTTTTGTGCAACAACCATTTATCGAGATTTTCCGGTAAAATCCTCTTAATTATAACTTATCACAAAATGATATTCATTGATTAACACGAGTTACTTTTTTGAAGCTACACTACAAAGTTCAAGACGGGTCCTATAATTACAACAATAAGGAACAATAAGAAAGATATACAACAATGGATTGACAAAATAACGAAGGTATTGTAAATAAATTTATATTTTCGTTAGGTATTTCCCTTTTCCAAATGTGTAAATCTCATTATTTTTGTTTTAGTTTGAAGAGTTTGTTTTGGTTCTCAAGCACTTATGTGGACAAATAACCTAGAAAACACTACAACAAAATATATTTTTGCCAACACAGTCACCGAGTTTGGAAAAACCAGAATTGCGTCGGGACAGGCTTTACTGACGTAGTATAATGCGTTGGCATCACGTCGGCAACCTAATGCCTGGAAAATCATTCCCGACGTCATAATGTTTAGCGTCGGCTAAAAATGGCATTCACCAACGCAATGGTGCATCGTCCCAAACGTCGGCACTGTCAATAGCGTCGGCAAAAAATCGAACCTAGTGGTCAACCTCACTTCACTGCCGACGCATAACAACGTCGGTTATACATTTGCCAACGCACATACTAGAGTCGGAATACATATTTAACGACGCATACACAATGCCGGTAATATATATCCCGATGTGTTGAAGCGTTGGGAAATGTCTTCAACGACGTAGGAAAATTACTTTTAGCGAGCAGAGAGTGCGTCGGGAAATAAATTTACCTCACTGCCGACGCATAATAACATCGGTTATACATTTGCCAACGCGCATATTAGCATCAGAATACATATTTGACGATGCATACAGAATGCCAGTAATACATATCCCGACGTGTTGAAGCGTCGAAACATGTCTTCAACAACGCAGGAAAATCACTTTTAGCGACGCAGAGAGTGCGCCGGGAAATAGATTTACCTAACTGCCGACACATAACAACATCGGTTATACATTTTCCAACGCACATATTAGCGTCGGAGTACAAATTTGACGATGCATACAGAATGCCAGTAATACATATCCCGACGTGTTGAACCGTCGGAACATGTCTTCAACAACGCAGGAAATAGATTTACCTCACTGCCGATGCATAATAACATCGGTTATACATTTGCCAACGCACATATTAGCATCGGAATACATATTTGACGATGCATACAGAATGCCAGTAATACATATCCCGACGTGTTGAAGCGTCGGAACATGTCTTCAACAACGCAGGAAAATCACTTTTAGCGACGCAGAGAGTGTGCCGGGAAATAGATTTACCTAACTGCCGACACATAACAACATCGGTTATACATTTTCCAACGCACATATTAGCGTCGGAGTACAAATTTGACAATGCATACACAATGCCGGTAATACATATCTCGACGTGTTGAAGCGTCGGGAAATGTCTTCAACGAGAAAATTACTATTGACGACGTAGAGAGTGCATCGGGAAATATATTTACTTCACTGCCGACGCATAATAACATCGTTTATACATTTGCCAACGCACATACTAGCGTCGGAATACATATTTGATGACGCATACATAGCACCGGTAATACTTATTTCGACGTGTTGACGCGTCGAGAAGTGTCTCCAACAAGGGCAGTAAATTTACTTTCGGCAACACAGAGAGTGCGTTGGGAAATAGCTTTTCTTATCAATTAAGAAATAATTGAAAAAATCAGAAAAGATTCCTATACAATATTTTCCTATTCAAATCTACATTTTCAACATTGCACAAGCATAAGCATTGATAAACAACAAATAATCCCACATTCATCATGAAACAATAAAAAACGAGTCACCAATAAACTAAAACCAATCATAAAACTTGTCCATGCCACATAAAATGTAATATCCCACGTAAAAAAAGTCAAATATCTTAATAAAGTAAAACCCAACTAAAATCTAATCATCATCAAATATCCAAAGTACACCATGAAACACGGCCAATAAGGAGCGAAATGAACTTGTTAGAGGGATGACCTATACCAGTTCATAAAACCATCAAATCCTTATCTTTTGGAGGAGCCCGAACCATCCATATCTATCCGGGAAAGCAACAACTGAATTTGACTTTGCATGTGAACCTGCATAGCTGCATGATCTTGCATTTGCTTCTGCGAGTCCTCATACTGTCGCCGCAACTCTTCCCTCAACTCTTCTTGCGCTTTCACCGAATCAGCTAGTTGCTGCCGTAGGGTGCTCATCTTAGAAGACATCAAGATACCAATAGAAGATGATAATGGGCCCCTCGAGTGGTACCCTTGCCTCCTTGCGACCCTCTTCCCTAGCAAGTTCTCGATCACCTGTTGCTCAGCCACTGGAGAGTTAATTTTTGGCTGTGACAGTGCCTCCTCCATTCTTCGCTGCATTATCAAAGCATTCAAATATGTCATGTAATTAATATATGCTAGGCAACTGAAATAAACTGGGATCTACAATATTGTTAATGAAACAACTCACATGTGTTTCTTCAGCATGATCTGTGATCCATTTGTTCTTCTTCTTGCTATAATGTCACTGTCGATATAAATCAGGTTGAGAGGGAGGAGCCTGTTGCTCATTTGCCTACATGATCGAGAACTGGGCTGCAAATGATCGAGATCCAGATGTATGAAGCGTCTCACTTTGCTCCGGCTCTCTGAATTCCTCTGTGACTTGTGTTGAAAATTACAAGTAATAGACAATGTCGTTAGCTTATTTAAAAGAAACTTGATGGGACATAACTGTTTAAAAGAAACTTGAGGGAACATAAAAACTTGTGTGGGGATGCTAAATGATACAAGTTCAGGGAGCTAAAAAATGTCTGCTTTTACCAAATCATTAATTTAATTAAAACAACAACAATAGTTAAAACAACAGCAATATATAGTGTAGAGACTAATTTAAATCATGTACTGAAAGCAAATCAAGAAATATAATTTAGCTACCTTCTACTCTAGTGTCTCCCATTTGTTTTCTATCAGTCAGACCCACTGGGCCGCCCTTTGCGTATCATATGGGCACTACTTCGAATCGTGGCCATTTTCCAATAACTTCTTATATGCTTTGTGTAGCTCCGTCCTAAACTCCCTATAAATATGCATCGCTAGTTTCCCGACTGCATTTGCCACACTTGCATCGGTCTTCCTGTCGTCAAAGTCATACTTTTGCTGTCATTTCAAACCCACAAGTGTGAAAAGTAAAGTAAAGCCTATGAATATAGATTAGAAAGTATAAGATTATTTTATTACTGCAGCTGCAGTAAAGATTGCCTTTTGCACCCATCATCAATTGCTCCCCACGTTTCTTTGTTTAAAGGTGCAAGCTTGCGATATGACTCCCCAGCTCGATTGAAAATGTAGAGGCATTTATACCCTCAAATGCCCCCGATTGTGCACCAGCGGAACAAAAATCCTACTGCCTAGAATCCTCATCCTCTTCTCTGACTCATGGTCCACCACCCTACCCCGTACACGCCGAGAGGATGATGCTACAACTAGCACAAACAAATCCGAATTATTAATCATAAAAGAATGAAATCAGGCTAATAAGTTTAAAAAGATAATAGGGTCAAATATTTTTTACCAACACTGCTGTCTGTTGTAGGCTGTCTAGATACATCGGGCTGGGTGGCACCGATCTCACACTGACTGGCAATACGATCTGGGACCGATACTTGAGTGCCTGCTGATTGGCATTGTCTGCATCTCCCTGGGGCCATGTGTACGAACTGAATAACACAACACGTTAGGATAAAATCAAGAATTACGAAAAAACACAATAAGTTAGTATACATGCAAGAAATATCATAAGTGTTTAAATTTTGATATTACAAAGAACAACCTCATCTTCTAACTCTTTTTCTTTCTCACTACTTTTGGATGGTCTATACTCCTTGTCGACGTCATCATGCTCATCTTCAACAGAGAGTTGACACCGAGATGGATTGTGGTTTGCTTGTACCAATTGCCGTGTGCCAATCACTCATTCGGGCCATGTTACTTACAATATTCTTATTTCTAGCTAACTCATAAGCATTCTTCTTTTGAGACAATGCGCCAGGAGGAACATAAGCTTTTCTTTTTTTCGGCATTTTTTGGACCGCTATGATAAAAAATGACAAAAGGATCATAAATATATAAAGGGATCAAACATATAAAAATTAAAGTCAAAAGTCACAATAGTGGCAAACAAATGAAAGTAAAATTAATGATTCAATTGCATGTAATCCTTGTCCACACACATGCAGAAATGAACTTTACATATCATAATTCCATATCAGAATCAATATCAGGGTCGGATTGATCAGTTTCCTCTTCATTTATGTACTCTGCCAATGTTTCGTCCCCATCACCACCATCACCAGCAATTGGCTCATCACCATCGGCCGCAGGTTCATTATCCTTAGGGATGATATCTGGTTCAGTGTCATCCCTAGTGTAATAAAAGGAAAAATCCTCGGCAACAGATACTGAGACAGTTCAATGGCTTCTTCCTGTTGATATGGCTTGTTTATCACATTTTGTTCTTTTTCCTCATCTCGCTCTTGCACATCCCAAACACCCCGATGCTTGACCCGTTCCACGACTTTCCAATTTGGGCCTAATTTGGTGTCATTGCATAGAACACTTGATTTACCTGATTAGGCAAGGCAAAGGGATCCTCTTCATACCACCGATCCCTAACGTAAATGCTTGTGACATGTGCCTCGATATTTATTTTAGATTTATGACCTGTATTATACCATTCACATTTAAACAAAACAACTTCAGAACCATTGATGTATGACAATTCAAAAATGTTAGTCAAGTAACCGAAAAAGTCAATGCTTTCCTCATTGTGGTCCCCCTCGATGACCACTCCGCTATTCTGGCTCTTGTGACGGTTGTCGCGGTCTATGGTGACGAAACCGGACACCATTAACCATTCAACCCGAGTATTGATGCACCACACAACTAGGACCATTTGCCAATGCCCACAATGCATCTGTTGCTTCTGGAGACCCTTGAGATCTAAGTTGGTTTACCTGTATTAGTTTCTTAAAATTAGTTCAAATTGAATTTCCATGTTTTGAGTTGATAACATTTATTATGCATCTATTATACGTACATGATTTTTGAACCATCCAGAAAACTCTTCCCGTTGTAAATTGGTGATGCTGCGTCCACCGCGCTCATTCACTTGCCTCTTGTGCTCCCTACTCTAGGTATTAGTGACACATAATCAGTGTGCCATATAGGAATATCAGAAAGTTTACATGTAACGCATATAATTAGTTAAATTGAACCACTTACTCTAGATAAGTTATGGCATCTAGAGTGTTATACAACACAAACCAATGGCCATGTTGCGTTCTCTATTGGACACATTAGGAGCCCTCTTGATAGGTGAAAAGGGCCAGACACGTTGGGTGAAGACACCCAACTCTAGGCCTTGTTCGCCCCTATCGTCATTCCGTTCTTCAAGAACTTCTCCATTTAGGTACATCTTAATAAAATTAACACTCTATTTGGCAATATATGCCTCGGCAATCGATCCTTCTAGCCAAGCTCGATTGGTAACGTAGCCCTTCAGTGTTCCCAGAAACCTTCAAACACATACATTAATATCAAGATGAAAATTTTTAAAGAATAGTAAATACAATCACCTCTCGATACTAATCAACAATTTAAAGAATGACAAAGAAAATCACCTCTCGATTGGATACATCCATCGATATTGCACCGGTCCAGCGAGCATAGCCTCACACGGTAAATGAACTACCAAATGGACCATCACATCAAAAAATGCCGGTGGAAAAATCCTTTCAAACTTACACAATATGAGGACTATCTTATTTTCCAATTCTTCCACATGTCTCCATTTCAAAGTCTTTGAGCAAATGTCCTCGAAGAAGCTACCCAGCTAAAATAGTGTTGTGCATATCTCTTTGTTCACGTACCCACGCATACCAATCGGAAAGAGACGCTGCAGTAAAACATGGCAGTCATGGATTTTCAGGCCTGCTAATCTCCCATTCTTTGAGGTCACACACCTCGAGAAGTTCGCAGCATAGCCATCTGGGTACTTGATTGATTTTAAATATTGATAAAAACCATCCTTTTCCTTCAGGCCTAATGTGTAGGACGCACGAGGCTTCTCTTATGTTCCATTGCTTCTTTTTCGTAGATGCAATTCTTGCCTACTATTCATATCTGCCAAATCTTGACGGGCATACTCTGTGTCCTTTCTCTTCTTGTCTAAGCCCATCATTGTGTAGAGAAGACTTTCACATATATTCTTCTCCACGTGCATAACATCAATGTTTTGTCGAAGCTTTAGTTTCTTAAAGTACGGTAGCTCATAAACAATGCTTTTCTTTGTCCAGTTCAAGTCTTCAGGGTCACGTGGTCTTTTTTTGTTGTTAGAGTGCTTCCCAAACCTTGTATTTGGAAGCCGCTTCAATTGTGCTCGTACCTTTTCCACCGACGGCAAATCCAATGACTTCACTCGATTCTCTACCTTTCCATTAAAGTACTTGCTACATCGCCAAGTGTGCCGCTTAGGCAAGAAAGATCTATGGCCCGTGTAACCAATCTTCCTTCTCAGCCTGACGGATATGGAGTCTTCATTACAAGTGGGACAAGCCTTGTACCCTTTAGTACTCCACCCAAACAAGTTACTATATGGAGGGAAGTCGTTTATGGTCCACAACAAAGCTGCACGCACTTGAAAGCTCTCCTTGCTAAAGGCATTATAAGTTTCGATACCATTCTCCCATAACTCCTTCAACTCTTCAGTCAAGGGTCGAAGATAAACATCAATATCATTATCAGGTTGATGCGGTCCAGGAATAAGCAATGACATCATGAAGAATGACTCCTTCATGCATAGCCATGATGGCAAGTTGTACGGCATAAGTATAACAGGCCACATACTGTAAGACGTGCCCTTGTCCTCGAAAGGGTTCAACCCATCTGAGGCTAGCCCCAGCCTTATATTACGGGTCTCCCCAGCAAAATTTGGATGTTCCTTATCAAGACCCTTCCATTCCGACCGGATGCCTACCTATCCCATCATCTTTGCATTTATCATGTGCCATCTTATGTGTGTGGCAGTCTTTATGGACATGTAAAGTCTCTGCAAGCTCGGTATCAACGGGAAATACCACAAAACCTTATGCGGTATCTTCTTTCCCTTCCCATCATTTAGCTTGTATCTGGACTCCCTGCATACAGTGCATTTTTCTAAATGTATGTTCTCCTTCCAAAACAAGGCGCAATCATTAGAACAAGTATCAATGTGTTCATATCCAAGACCCAAGTCACGCAGTATCTTCTTCGTTGCATAAGTTGAATCTGGAACCAAATTACCGTCTGACAGCAGTGCCTTCTGTATCTGCATCACATTGTTGAACAATTTGTTGTTCCACTTTCTCTCCACCTTTTGCTCCATCATCTTAATAACAAAATCTAGCAGAGTGTTGTCTAGAGAGCAACCCGGGTACAGAGTGTTGACACAAAAAAAATCGCTGTCTCCTCAACATCAAGAAGCCACATGAAGCTGCATCCTGTTACAAATAGGCAAAGCTACTTCAAGCATCAGATCATGTCAGAATCAAACAAAAACTGCAAGATCCTTCAAGACAGCCAAAAGAGGGGTACACCTGAAGTTTCGGGCCATTCCGACATCGTTTGGCCTACACTCCTCCGACAGCTAAATAAGCACTCCTAGCAGCGACATCATCGACGACATTAAAAACTTCGATAAGAGCCTACGGATGGTTCCAAATACCTCCAAAGGACTTCATGTCAAATTTCAAGTCAAACCGACTACGTTTGACCATCCATCAACGCTCGAGCAGCAAAATCAAGCCTCCCGGCGGCGAGAACCACTGAGGCCATCACTCATCAAACAAAGCATATGAGTGGCTTCAACATACTTCCAAAGGGCTGCATGTCAAATTTCAGGTCATTCCGACAACGTTTGACCAAGTTTCTACGCTCCGAAAGAAAATCAAGTCTACCGGCGGCGGAGTACCCCAGGACCATGACATCCAAATAGGAGCTAATGGATCATCTCTACATGACTCCAATAGGCTCCCTGTCAAATCTCAGGTCAATCGGACATCGTTTGACCCCATATCAAAGCTCGGCATCTTCCCCGCAGTAAAATCAAGTCAAGCATCAACGGGACCCCAAACGGCTTCAAAACTCAAATAAAAGCCCATGGTTAGTCCTATCCACTGCTCAAGAGGCTTCACCTCAATTTTCAGGTCATTCCGACATCGTTTGACCTAGTTTCGACTCTTGACGGAAAATCAGCTACAAAGTCTTCGGCTTTCCCAAAAAATGGGAAACTTTGTGCTCCGGTTTTGCGCGGGTTCTTGTCATGTTTTCTCCAAAAAAATCAAGTCAATAATTGAGGAAAAATGTCAAGAAAAATACAGAAGAAAAAAGGAACGAAAAAGATGGAAAAACGGCCGAAAAATACACTCGGCGACTAAAGGGGCAAAAACCCCATGGTCGCCGGCGACCCTGGAAATCCGGTTCGCCGGATTTCCGCCGGATGGTCCAATTTTCGATTGTCTTCGCGTTTCAGGAGTTCCTGCCTCTGTGATTTTCCGAAAATCCAATTTTTGATGCTTGAAAATGACTAATCTTCGCTGACATCTCGGATCCGCCGTCAAGAGCATGAAATCATCATTGATCGCTCTAAGATTGCCAACCGGATGACCAAGAAAGTACACTTTCTGTCCGACCGATCGAGAGATCGACAAGACAGATGTCACAGGCCCACCAACATCAATCAATGTTTGAAATGCATCACAATCCGACATCAAACAATGTGTGGATCCACCTGCGATGATCACAAGAAGAATCCCAAATGACGCAATGCGGCCCGCGATTTTTCACATGCTCCGACGACCACTTAATGCTGTTAATTGGCCCGTTTATGACTACATAACGAAGTCATTAACTAATTATTTTGGACGGCCCAATCAGATTCCAATATACGGGAGTTACAAAATCAAAGAATAAAAACTTGTAACTCCTCATCAATTCTCTCATCATGGCCATCAATACCCATAAGCCACCCCATGGCTACCAAGAGCCTATAAAAGGAGGTCTATTTCCAAGATGGAGAGGGATACACACATCGACTTGAAATTCTGCACTTTCATACTTGCATTCTCCCGAAGAAATCTTGACGTAGTCTTGCTGCTCTGCCGCAAGAAGCACAGAAGGTGATCAAAGTCCCTTGGGGGGCCACCCCCCCAAGCTTCTTTTCTTCTACAATATGGCCTAAACGCGGCTTTTTATCCCGTTTACTTGGTTTTTTATTAGATATAGGACATCCTCTTGGTCTTTATCCTCTAAAAAACTGAGGTTGGAGCCAAGCCGAAGAATCGAAACATCAAGAGTTCTCATTTGAAGGACGATGGCGAAGTTCATACATGACTTGCAACCGTCGATCTGAACGTGTCCCCGCAATCTCCTGAGAAGTTAGATCACTTTTCTTTCTTTTCTATTGTAATTTGTATTTTTTAAAGAGACAAACAAAAATCACAATTCTTGTCTTTCATATTTGATGAGATTTGTAAAATCGCCTTTCACGGCAAAATCGCCTTTCACGACAAACAAACAAAAAACGCCTCCTACGTCATTCTCAAAAACAAACTTGTCGCTTTTCTTAAATTTTTATGCAATTTGAAAAGTTAGAAAGAAGGATCGATTTCCTTTCTACTTGTGAAGGTGAATCTTCGGATCATCACCATTCCAAATTCCAAGTAGAATAGTAAATCTGGCATACCCGTACAAAAAAGTTGATACTCGCATTTCCTCCTCCGCCGAGACCCAGGCAGCCCCCAGGGCAGAAGGAGACGACGGAAATTCGAGGGTCCATCAAGTTGGCATACCCGGTGAGATACATTCACTTGAGAATGTGATGCTTCAATCCCTTGGCTCCTTTCTAGTTGGTGGCCTATGTTGCATCTTGTATCTAAAAAAAAAAACATGAGATGGGATTTTAGTCATTCTTTCTCATTTCAAAAAAAAAAAAATCTGATTTCTTTTCTTGGATTCAATTTTGAGAAATTTTGATCCTCTCTTCTTCGAATTTGATAGCTCACAGAAATGTTTGCAGCTATTGTTCGTATCGGAGATTGGGCCATCTTTTCTTTTTGATGAGTTCGATAAGGGTTTTCCAAAAAAAAAAAAAAAAACTTCATTTCAAATTCTCTCAAAAAAAATTATTTCTTTCTTAGATTCAACTTTGAGAAACTTTGATCCTCTCCCTTCGAACTTGATAGCTCACAGAAATTTTTGCAGTTATTGTTCATATCGGGGATTGGGCCATCTTTTCTCTTTGATGAGTCCAATTGAGATTTTCAAAAAATATATATATAATTTCAAAAAAAAAAACAAAAAATTATTAGTTCTTTCTTTTGCACTAAAATTTGAGAAACTTTGGTTATTCCCTTTCGGATTTAACGCTCGCAGAAATGTTGAGTTGTGGTTCGGATTGGAACACCACTTGTTTTCTTTGATGAGTTCATTAGAAACTTTTCAAAAAAAAATTTTCAAAAAAAAAAAAAAAAACACTAAGATTGCACCAATTATGCTCTTTATTTAAAGTGGATTTAAGAAAAGCCTTATCCAGAGTGTGGAGACAACTAGATTGTTCGAGGCAAAGGTCCTTCAAACGGGTTCATTAAGTAATCCTATCCTTACCTGGGGGCTGATCTATCTACTAAGGTTTCATAAGATCGAATTGGAAACCTATGTGCACCTTTGAAATTTTTTTTTCACTTTTGAGTTCAGAATTGAGAAATCTTGGCTTTTTCCCTTTCGGATTTAACGCTCGCAGAAATGTTGAGTTGTGATTCGGATTGGAACACCACTTGCTCTCTTTGATGAATTCAATCCTAAACCTTCAAAATTTTTTTTTTTTTACGTCACTTTTGAGTTCAGAATTGAGAAATCTTGGCTCTTCCCCTTTCGGATTTAACACTCGCAGAAATGTTGAGTTGTGATTCGGATTGGAACACCACTTGCTCTCTTTGATGAATTCAATCTTAGCATTTCAAAAAAAAAAAAAAAAAAAAAAAAAACTTCCGTCACGTTCGGGCTTACATTAGAGAAATTCTGGTTCCTTCCGTTTCGAATTTAGCGCTTGCAGAAATGTTTGAGCCCTTGTTCGGATTGGAACACCATTTGCTCTCCTTTATGAATCCAAATTTGACCTTTCAAAAAAAATCCCATCTCGTGTCCTTTCCAAGGATGCGATTTGCAACATTTGTGCCTAGCGGTGCTAGTATGCCCTTTCAGATCTATTGTATTCGCGACCGACACATTTGTATCTCCAACCTTATATCATTTTATCTCGAGTGAGCCTTGTTTCTTGGTAATTTGAATTAAGGTCTACAATTGCTTCTCGCAGTCACTGGTATGCTCACCCTGAGCCTACCATACTTGCATTTTAGAACAATTGTATCCTCTTTGGCCTTTTGCCTTCTTCATCTTGCTCGGGCCAGGCCATGTCCCCTCGAGTGATTTGAAAAGACAAAACCATAGTTGTTCTCCATTTATGATCACCATATTCTTGTGATTACTAATGGATTTGATCTTGTTTCAGAAGTTTTCCAAAACTAACAATGGCAGCTTCGTTGACCATCACTTTCGATGAGAATAAGTACCAGCTTATGCTTCAAGACAAGCAAAATAAGCGCACTCATAAGCGCCCCGCCAGTTGCCGAAGTGTCTCTCCCTCGACAACTCTCAAAACACCGGGTCAACTTCAACTCCCCGGACCATCGTCTTCGGGTCGCTGGGACCATTCCCACTCCCCGCAGAAGAAACTGTACCTGCCAAGAAGCAGAAGATCGCCCCGCAATGTGTCACTAACATGGCACTAAGGGCGAACACAAAGAAGCCTGAAGCCCGTGGCGCTCCCACGAAGCCTCAACCAAACCAGGTTTACCCCAAAACTTGGTCCCCGAGATCTTCACCGAAGCAACGGAGGTCTCGAACATCTACAAAGCCAGCATACTTGGCTCCTCTCAAGGAGAACCGGTTCTACCCCCTTTCTTACATGAAAGAGGAGAAACCTACCCTCCGTCCAAAGAACAAACAAAACCAGCATGAGCCGGCTTGCTCTTACAAGCCCAAAATCAAATCCTGCATCGTTAGGCCTCCGTAAAAACATGCTGAAGCCTGCACTCCTGCGAGTCGACCCTTCATCTCAACAGGGGCCCAACTCTCAAAATTCAAAGCCTCATTGGGACAGGCTAAGGACCGCGTCCAGATCCTGTCCATGCCCAGCTTTAAAGAAGACAAGCTCGGCTGCTGCGCACGGGGGACTACATCCTTCATTGTCAGAGCTCAGCCAGAGTTGACTAAAGCTCAAATTGCTCGTCATATGCGACGCCGCGCAGCGTATCGACAGAAGAGACTTGAGAAGCAAAGAACCCAGTATTCTACTCTCCATGTCTCTAACAAATGGGTCGAAAAAGAAAGACCCGACCAAGTTGTTGCTGTCCATATGATTGGCAAAATCAGAAAACACCAGAAGTCAGCAACCAAAATCCGTGTCAGACGTCTGGTGACTCGCAGCGTCTCCCGGACACGAATAGAAGAATCCTCCACTCCTTCAAGCCAAGGACACCGGAGTAACCACTCCTCGGACTCTTCATCCAGAAGAATGAGCCCTAGCTCAGTCACCAGGACGATTTCTTCGTTTGAATCCCGAGGGATGAACGTCTTGGCTACAAGTTCTGAGCAGCCTCCACCACATAATCCACAGGATGATGTAACCGCACGCATCCAGCAGTTGGAGCAAGGAAAACAGGGGATTGAGGTTCTGATGGAAAACGTCCTTCTCACTTTACAACGTCCACCTAACAATGAAACCCCTCAAAATCTTCAAGATGACGACGGCAATGCAGAAAACAATGAGTCACGCGCTCTTACCAAAAAGGACGTAGAGGATATCCTCGCAAAAGCAAAAGAAGAGGATACATTGAAGGAACATGGGATCAACCCACCCTATCCTTTATGGATGGACTCGGTTCCGTTCCCTGCAAAATTCAAACAACCTACTCTCCAAACATATACGGGGAAAGGTTCAGCCAGACAGCATGTCATTCATTTAAAGATCCTGACAGGAGTTATTGCAGATCAAGATGCCCTCAAGATTCGCCTCTTCGCAAGTGCCCTAAAAGGTACAGCCTTTGATTGGTACTCCACTCTGCCGGAGAACTCCATAAAAAACTGGGCTATGCTGGAGACACGCTTCCTGACCCACTTCCAAGGTGAGGACCATCCTGTTACTATGAATCAGCTCTGCAGCCAAAAACAGGGAGAGAATGAGTCAACATATGACTTCATTCATAAGTGGAAGGCGATGGCGTACAAATGCTCAGATGTACTGCCACAAGCGTCACTAGTCGACATCTGCCGTAACAACATGAGAGCAAGAATTTGCTCCATGATCATCGGCAACAAATCAAAGAATCTGGGAGAACTCCTAGAAGCTTCTATGGAAGCTGAAATGGTGATTAAAGACCCCAACAGTTACAAATCATCAAAGAAAGAGCCGACTGCCATTACGACCTTAAAACCAAAGAAAAAGGAGGTTCTTAATGTGCAAACCAAGTCAGCTTCTCAGCAGCCAAAGAAAGCTGAAAACAAAGCTACGGGTAAAAAACCCGAACTCTCCGATGATTTCAAAGAACGTGTAAAAAAGAAATATCCGTTTGATGAAGATGTTGAAGAAATCTTTGAGGCTCTCTTAGCAAATGGCAAACTCACTTTGCTCGAACTCAAAAGACCGGGAGATGTTGGCAAAACCAACGATTCTCGATACTGTCCATACCACCAAATGATCTCGCATCCTCCCAATCAATGCTTCGTTATGAGAGAGAAGATCAACGAGATGTGGAAAAACGGAGTCATCACCTGTGACAAAAATTACGGCTCCGCCTCTGTCAACATGGTGTCATGTGGGCAAACTTCAAAGTCACAAAAGGAGAAGATCACTACTTCATTCAAGGTGATAAAAATAGCTCAAGTATCCCAAGAGTTGGTTCCCTATCCAACACCAGATGGACAACCCATATGGGTGCATCCCGATCTCCTAGAAGATGAAAATTGGGAGATCGTCAAAACAAAGCCGACCGCTCAGCAGCGAAGGCAAGCTAAGAGATAACTCCGCAAGCTCAAACAGCAATAGAAGTCTCAACCAAAGCAAAAAGTCCCTGAAAAGGTAGAAACCTCTTCCACTGCTTCACTAGGGGCGACGGAAGAATTCCTTCCCAAAACTTCAAAGGCGGTAAGAAAATTCACCCTTGATGATTTCATGCCACTTCAACACAAAAATGAAACTGCACAAGGGACATCATACTCTTGTAACTCGGTAGTTGGATTCTCCATGGATGGATACGAGTCCAGTGATACTACCAGTGATATCGATGAGTGGGAAGAATCTCTTGCAACAGGAGAATACCTCTTTGATGAGGAATGGATTCCCGAATCTCATCTTATGCCAATAATCTGGTATAACCCATTGCATCGCAAGGATCTTGGTCTGATGGTTAAGAAGACTAGGACGCTGCTCAAGAAAATGTTGTCAATCCGGCACCAACAGATGCTTCAGTGGAACCCAATAATGATGAACCATAAGGAGCAAATGACGAAGAAGATTTGGCCCCTATGCCTAATCTTGAAGAATATATAAGAATCTTGCAACATTTTGCCATAGAGCAGGAGCAGCATCGCATCATTGATCTTCGTCATGATCCAGAACCAGAGCTCCCTAAAAATCAACGGGAACTTTCTCCCTCAACTCTTGAAAATGGAGAAAATAGCTGGATCGATGATCCTCTTACATCTAAGGATGAGTCCGATTCCCAACAGTCTACACCGGGGGCATCTCTTGTCAGGATAACTTGCAATGCGATAGCTCGAGAAGTTAGTGCCTTTGAAGCTTCCGAAGACACGTACTCCCCAACCGGCAGTGTATCTTCCGGGGCTACATCTTCCCAGGTCACTTCCACTGAGATATCATCTTCTCAGCCCTCGTCTCCTGAAGCTGTGACATCTGAGCTTAAGCCTCTCTCGGTTGATCATCTTGAAGAAACTCCTGCAAATGAAGTCTTCTTCAATGAAAACGCAGTTGATTGGTCCCAGATACCCGATCTCGTAGAGGATGTCTGGACTGATAAAGAAAAGTTGCTGGATGCTGTTTAGGACTTGTTCCCACAAAATGCTCCGTGCAACACGATCACTGAAGACGGCAATGCAGCTGCAGAGACGTCTTCATCAAATGACAAGGATTAACCCCTCGATCTTGAGAGTGATCTTCCAAAAGAAGATCCTTCTCTATAAGCTCTTGAAGTTGGTAGAGGTACCCGTTTTGGCCGGTATTACCGTAAAAATTACAACCAACCTTCTTCTTCTTATGTAAATCCTTCGGGAAAGCAAGTTGTAAACGCCCCAAGTGGCAACAATAATGAAAATGTAAGCCCGAAGGAGGCTTTTAAGTATGACTTGATTGAGCACTTTAAACACATACCTGCACGACTGCACATCCTTGACTTATTACAAATGTCTCCACAAACTCGTGATAGTCTCATTTTAGAATTACAAAGGCTGAATGCGGATATCGACAAACATGCCCCACAAGTCCTGCAAATTGAAATGGACTATAGGGTCAAAAAATCAAGTACTTCCTCAAAGGGAGAAAAGAAGAAAACTGAGGGATCAAGCAATGAATGTCTCTTGGTTCAAAAAGCAGCAAGTGCAACAATTGCCTTCGACAAAGATGACCTCCTGCTAGGAGAGAAAAAGCACAACCGACCCTTGTACTTCACGAGGTACGTCAAAGAAATGCCAGTACATAGAGTCCAGATTGATCCAGGTTCGGCACTCAACCTCATTTCTACTTCGGTACTCGAAGAGCTGGGCATCCCACCTAGCAAGCTGAGTCACACGTCTGTATCCATCTTCAGTTATGAAGGCAGCGCTCAAAGGTCTATCGGCAAAATCATGTTCAAATTGCAAATGGGTGACCTTATTTCTGAAGTCACTGTATATGTAATAAAGACCCCTTCATGTTACAATATCCTCCTTGGACGTCACTGGATACATGAGAATGGTGTCGTCCCTTTAACTCTGCAATGACGGCTTGATACATCGAGTGTTTGTTGACAAAAAGCCCTTCAAAGGCAAGGATGTCCATTTTACAGATGCTCAAATGTATAAAGATGGAAAAGAAGAAAAGGAGGAAGAAACAACTCACTTTGCCGACAATCTCTAGAAAGATAAGCAATCATCAGAAGTAAACAAACATTGCACCAAACTCAAAGTAAGTAGTCAAGCTCCCTTTGTGATCTCTCTCTCGACATCAAAACCTTTGGTAATCACCACCAAAGCAAAGAAGACAAAACAAAAGGCTGGGGGCAAGTTCGTTGTTTCTCTTGTGTCTATCATGCATGACACAGACTCGGACTTAGAGCCAGAAGATGACACAACATCAAGCCAAGCTGATACTCAGCAAGATTAGCCCGCTCTCACTCCATTGGAGACAGTTGCTGACGTAGAAGATCCTACGTCTACTTCTTTCGTTGTTCCGGCAACTTTGCCAGAAGAAAAAACAATCTTCTTCCACAAGTCAGGAGCATCTCCGCCAAATTCTATGCTTGAACCTTTCCAAAACGAAGGTATGCCTCAGCTATCCCTGTATAGTCCGATGGCACAAGCTATCATGAAGAAATTGGGCTACGACGCTCAGAATCCGACTGATTTGGGAGGTGGCCGTGGTATCCTCACACCATTGGAACTTACCCTGACTAAAAGTCAACCAGAAGATTGGAAAATTCACTTTTATAAAGGCAAATCTTCATACGGGTTGGGGTATGATCCTACCACTCCTATGAGACACTTGACACCATCGCTGCAAAGTCGTTTTGCCGACGAAGCCTCAACATCTCCTGTCCATGAAGATATTGATCTCCCTGGATATCTCTTTGAGGAGTCGTCCGTCAAGGATCCAAGAAGCTCCTCCAATTCGTATAATTTCTCTGATGATGAGGAGGAATTGTCCGATGACGCAAACGCGCGGTTTTCTGACCCAGAAGAACCATCGTCTCCAAAAGAAGTACCCTACTTCAACCCAGTTCCAGCAGGTGATTGGGACCATCTCATTGCAAGTCTTGAGAAGAGTACTGATCAAGAAGACTCATGGACAGAAACAGAGCATCGGTCTGTAAATGCCTCTAGCACTCCAGAAGGTCTTGTTGAAATGGAAGCCTCCAAAAATATTGTGGAGGAACCACCTTCAAACCTTCCGACAGAAGATCATGTTCAAAAGATAGACTTGGGAACACCTGATAACCCACATCCTGTATTCATAAGCAAGAATATAAAGGATGATGAGTTACCTGAGTATATCTCTTTTCTTCGTGAGTTCGTTAATTGCTTTGTATGGTCCTATGCTGAAATGCCTAGCTTAGATCCCAAAGTAGCAGTCCACAAACTCAACTTGAAAAAAGAAATCAAGCCTGTCAAACAAGGCCAAAGAAGATTCTGTCCCGACTTGATGGACAAAATTGAACATGAAGTTCAGAAACTCAAAAGCGTTGGCTTCATCCGCGAGGAACAACATCCTGAATGGTTGGTCAACATCGTCCCCGTAACACTAGATAAGGGTTTGTATCGACTACAGGGGCCTGAATAATGCGTGCCCTAAAGATGAATTCTCTCTCCCCATACCAGAGGTGATGATTGACAACACCTATGGGTTCGAGCGAATGACATTCATGGATGGTTTATCTGGCTACAATCAGATAAAGATGCATCCTGAAGATGAAAGACATACATCGTTTCAGACTCCATTTGGCGTGTATTGCTACACTGTCATGCCATTTGGTTTGAAAAATGCAGGTGCAACATATCAGAGGGCTATAATGAAAATATTCCAAGATATGCAGCACAAAACGGTCGAATGCTATGTTGACACCTTGCCATCAAAAGCAGAAGAAAAGAAGACCATCTCGACGATCTTCGAGAAGTCTTCCTCTGACTTCGCAAACACAAATTGCGGATGAATCCATTAAAATGCTTCTTCGGTGTCTCATCGGGTAAGTTCCTCGGATTCATATTACGGAAAGTTGGAATAAAACTTGACCCCACCAAAGTCAAGGCTATCCTGGAAATGCCATCTCCAAGGACCCTAAGAGAACTAAAAGGGCTTCAAGGAAGATTAGCATACATCCGACGGTTTATCTCCAATTTATCAGGGAAGTTCCGTCCGTTCTCTCGCTTGATGAAGAAAGGTGTGGACTTTGTCTGGGATGCTGAATTTGAAACTGCATTTTATGACATCAAAGCATACCTCACCAAACTTCCAGTGTTGGTTGCCCCTACAACTGGAAAACCATTCATCTTGTACACAAGAGCTCTCGACCACTCTTTGGGTGCTCTATTCGCACAAGAAAACAACGAGGAAAAGATGTTGCTCTATATTACCTTAGCCGCATGTTGGTAGGTATAGAGCATCGCTACTCCCTAGTCGAAAAAGAATGCCTTGCAATGAAGTTTGCCGTACAAAAGCTGCATCACTACCTGCTGTCCAATACAGTCTACCTGGTTTCGAGGATTAACTTCTTAAAGGTCCTTGTCACAAAAGCAGGTTCTCTCAATGCCCGACTGGCAAAATGGTCCATCCTTCTATCACAGTTTGATATTAGGTATGTACCACAAAAAGCAATCAAAGGCCAAGCTCTAGTAGACTTTCTCGTAGAGCACCCGTTGCCTAAAGATTCTCCACTCAGGGATGATCTCCCATACGAATTTGTATACAACATTGAAACTTCCTTATCAAATGCCTCCTGGGACATGTACTTTGACGGCACAACCAGGACAAATAAAAAAGGAAAGCAGATATCGGGAATTGGCATCCTCTTTGTCAGCCCCGACAAGTACATGATTCCACACGCTTTCTCGCTACTAGAACCATGTTTAAACAATGCAACTGAGTACCAAGCCCTGATTGTAGGATTGGAACTTGCCATCGAATCCGGCATCACCATGCTATAAGCTTTTGGAGACTCTCAATTGATCGTTAACCAAATGAATCAGAAATTTGAGGTCAGGAAGCCCGATCTGCTACCTTACTACAATAAGACGCAGTCACTTCGACAAAAATTCAACATCTGTCACATCACCCACATCCTCAGAGGAGAAAACATCTGTGCAGATGCCCTGACTGGACTCGCCGCATCCATGGCAATCCAAGAAGGGGAAAACATGCAAATCACAGTGTGTCAAAGAAGGATTCTCCCTCCTCTTAACACACACCAAGCATTTGCTGAATGCCACCAAGTGGTTGGAAGTCGGATGTCCATCTTCAAACTTCCGATCGGCGATTGGAGGGATCCGTTCATTGATTACATCATGTTCGGAATCCAACCTGGAGATCCAAAAGAGCAGGTAAGCATTCAAAGACGAGCCCCGAACTTTCATTTGGATATTTCTTCAAAAGCACTTTACAGAAAATCCTTCAACGGAGTACTTTTACGCTGCTTGTCACAACAAGAGGCTGAAGAAAACTCTCAAAGAAGTACATTCTGGTCTTTGTGGAGCCCATTAGGCTGGTCCGAAGCTGTACGATCAGATAAAAAGGCTAGGTTATTATTGGCCTACCATGGTAACTGACGCAATGCGTTTGCTAAGCGCTGCCAACAATGCCAAATTCATGGAGATTATGTCCACATGCCTCCTGAAGGGCTACATTCTACAGCAATTTCATGGCCTTTCGAAGCCTGGGGTATGAACATCATAGGTCCTATCTCTCCCCCATCAAGCAAAGGTCATCGCTTCATATTCGCCGCTACGAATTATTTCTCCAAGTGGTCAAAAGCATTTGCGCTAAATGAAATGAAGACCTCATTAGTCCTTTAATTCTTGCCCACCAACATTATTTGTCGCTTCTGCATTCCTAAAAGATTCGTCCATGATAACGGACCGCAATTTCGGGATCACAGATTCTACAGGTTCTGCGACAAGTACAAAATCCAAAGTTGTCATTCGACTCCATATAATCCTGCTGCGAACGGACTAGCAAAAGCTTTCAACAAGACACTTTGCAAAATTCTCAAGAAAATGGTCTCTAGTCATAAAAGAGACTGGGGCGACAAACTACCAAAAGCTTTATGGGCCTATCGAACCACCGTTCGAGAACCAACCCATAGCACACCATTCTCCTTAGTCTATGGATGCAAATCTGTTGTCCCTTTGGAAGTACAAATTCCTTCCTTAAAGGTATCTCTGCAAAATGACATGACGCAAGAAAGCAATGTCAAATTGAGACTCCAAGAGCTGGATAATCTCGATGAAAGACGACTCGAAGCTCTACAAAGCATTGAGCTGTACCAAGAACGCATGACAGGATCTTTCGACAAGAATGTCAGGCAACGCGCCTACAAAAATGGTGATTTGGTTCTTGCAGTAAAAAGACCTATAGTCTTTGCCCACAATTCCAAAGGCAAATTTGAATCAAAATTGGAGGGACCCTTCGTCATCGACAAAGTCTTTTCCAACGGCGCATACACTCTTCTAAATATGGAAGGAGACAAATGTATGCTGCCCATCAATGGCAAGTTCTTGAAGTGGTACCACCCATGAAGACTTCCCCAAATGGTTCAGAGCGATATCAACATGGCCAAAGCCTATTTCCAGGTACTTGCTCGTCAAACCCGTCCTTTTTGAAATTTTCATCTATCTGTTGGAATTTCCAAAAAAAAAAAAAAACTTTCAAAACAATGTTTACTTTCATCGTTTCATTGGTCAAAAATCATCAAATCCAAAAATCCAAGTTTAGGAGCCTCTTCCAGAATTGACCAAAAATTTTGATCCTTGAACCCAAAATTCATGGTTTGAAACAAAAATCAGGACTTATAAATTTCCACCATAGTCCGCCTCAGCTTTTACAACCAAAATGGTTTTAAGTCAAAATTTAAGACCCTCGTGTCTTTAAACAAAAAAAAAAATGGTTTTTAGAAACCGCGGGGAAGCGACACTTAGTCGATACTCGCAAAACCCAAAAAAAAAAAAAAAACGGAAGGATGCGACACCTAGTCAATACTTCCAAAACCCAAAAACTGGAAGGATGCGAACCCCATTCGATACTTCCAAAACCAAAAAATTGCAAGGAAGCGAATCCCATTCGATACTTGCAAAACCTCAAAATCTTGGAGACGTAATATTCCAATTGATATCCACAACCCAAATTTCAAATGGTTCGAGAAAACCTCAAATTTCAAAAATCGCGGGTAAACGACACCAAGTCAGTATCCCTAAGACTAAAATTTGGGGAAAATCAGGGAAACGACGCTTAGTCGATATTTGCTCCCCAATCCGGGAGGAAGCGACATTCCATCGATACTCGCAAACCGAATGAGCAAGGAAGCGACATTCCATCGATATTTGCAAGACCATTCAGCGGGGAGGCAAATCCGGCTATAAACGCCAAAATCGGCTATAAACGCCAAAATCGGGCTATAAACGCCAAAATCGGCTATAAACGCCAAAATTCGGTTATAAATGCCAAAATCGGTTATAAACGCCAAAATTCGGCTTTCATGCCAACAAAACAAAACTTGATTTTCAAAAAATCTGGCTCCCATGCCAAAACAAAAGAAACAACAACAAAACAAAACTCGGCTTCTACGCCATTCCAAAAATCGGCTTTCATGCCATCTCAAAACTTGGCTCTAATGCCAATTCAAAAAAACGGTTTTCATGCCATCTCAAAATTTCGGCTCTTATGCCAATTCAAAAAAGAAAAAAAAAACTTGGCTTCCATGCCACAAAACAAAATTAGGCTTTTATGCCATAAAAAAAAAAAAAACTTTGGCTTCCATGCCACAAACTTTGGCTCTCATGCCACTAACAAATTTTGGCTCTCATGCCGCAAACAAGTTTTGGCTTTCATGCCATCACAAAATTCGGCTTTCATGCCATCTAAAAAAAAAAAAAAAAAGCTTTGGCTCCCATGCCACAAACCAAAAACTTTGCTCTCATGCCACAAACAAAAAAACTTTGGCTCCATTGCCACAAACAAAATCTTTGGCTCCTATGCCGCAAAACATATTTTGGCTCTTACGCCATAAAATTCGGCTTCCATGCCATTCTAAAAATCGGTTTTCAAGCCATCAAAAACCAGGCTTTCGCCACAAAAGTTGGCTTTCTTGCCTAAAACAACCCTTTGACAAAAGATTTTCAAAAACTGACAACCTTTTGATCAAATTCTCAAACAAACATTCCCATCAGCTTTTGCTTAAATTTGTTTTCATAAAAAATGGTTTAAGTGAAAAGAAGGGGGAAAAAAAATATATAGTACCAAAAATGTTTATACATGGAGGTACCAAAAAAAAAAGAAGAAAAGGAGTTTGTTACAACTCAGGAGCTCAATCTAATATGGTTTTCAACCAAAGGTTCAATTTCTCAAGCAGACCCTTGGCCTTAGCTTCCAAAGTTTTCAGGCCATGCTTCTTCAAAATGTTCTCATAAAATGCGGCCGAACGTCGCGACCCATCGGTAGCACGAGGGAGTTCTTCCCAGAGGACCTGCCACTGCTCATACTCCTGAGTCTTCCTTCGGAAATTACTTTCAGCTTCATCAACCTGGCGAATGAGAGTCCCCTCCTTGTCACAAGCCTCCACAATGGCGGTCCATTTTGGTAGTATCTTCTTCCTCCAAAAGCTCAAGACGCTACCTAGCCTCGACAACCTCCTTATCAAGGCGGTCTAGGTCTTGCTTCAGCCCCATGATGGCCAACTCGGTGGTGTTCCTCTCCCGAGCGAACTGCTTCCGAGTCTTCGAGATCTCAGTCAGCTCAGCTTTGACTTTGCTGGAAGGCTTTATAAACATCTCATTAAAGAAGTCACCATCTAGGAAATCCTTGGTCTCAGTCCACTTGTTCCCTAAAGCAATGACTTCATCAACAAAATCCTTGGAGCTTGCATTGTCCAGACCGACTTCTTTGCTATCAACAAGGATGTCCTGTACATGCTTGATCATGCTAAATTCAGCTTTCAAGTGACCCGAAGAAAGAGTCTTAACCCATGAGCTCAAAACAGTCTTCAACACCTTCTTTGCATACTGAAGGTGCGGCGCAGATGAGGATTCACCATGCTCCGGCGCCCGACTGCCCATGTCCTGCCCCATTGGAAGAGTAATCAATAAACTCTTTCCAATCGAATAAGCTGACTTGTTGAAAGTAGAAGAAGCCCCTACTCTTGGATCGGCTGCAGGTATCCCCTGTTCTGGCTCTAAGAAAGACGGAGGGATTTCTCCTACTGCTCCACAATCTGTAAAGGAAAAGACAAAAAGGCATGAATATGGTCTTATAAAAAAAAATCAATATCAAGATCAGTATTGCAAAATGCCTTCTTCGACGACCAGCGGAGTACTCTCTGCCTCTCTGAGCTCATCCGAAGCATCGTCAAAAGTTGCATCCATGGATGGCTTGAAATCGTTAGAATCCTCTGGCAAGTCAGCTAACAAGAAAACAAAAGCTACATGTTGGCAAATGACAGTGCAAACAAAAAGAGAAAAAAAGAAGCCAAAGCAATCATACCAGGTGAAGGTTCTGGAACCCTTCCAGAGTCCTTGGGTTCTTCCTTAGATGCCATAACTGGATCCGTCATCCCCTCATTGGCTGGAACCTCGGGCATCACCAAGTCATCATCCTCTGCCAAAAGAAAGAAAGCAGTGGATTAAAACAAAAATCTCTTATAAGAGAAAAGAAGTTACAAAAGAAATAAGGAGAATCATACCAACTGTCTCCTCCTCTCTGCTCCTCTTCTCAGTAATGGTGAGAGGAACTTCCAAATCAGAAGGACTTTCATGCTGTCTCATATTACGGCGCTGTCCTCTCTTCCTTTTGCTTCGGCGGGTCAATCTGCCCGACGATCCTGCCCCACTGTCAACATCAGGCCGCTCACTAGAGTCCTCACTGGATGGCCTACTTTTCTCAGTAGACTCCATGGAAGCCTGCGTGCGCTCTGCTTGCATTCAAGCATCAATCTCGGCCTCTTCTTCTTCCAGCTGTTTCAAGACCTCACCAAGAATCCCTTGTGCAGCTCCTGATTTGATGATATCCTGCTCATTGAGAAAGCCTATCTTATGCTGCTCTCCAGAAAGGAAGGCCAAAACTTCCTCTCGACAGACACTATCTGATCTACCAAGACCCTTCCCAGGGGATTGCTTGACATCGAGCTCCTTCTTGGAAAGCCCCCGGTATACTAAGAAGCTCTCCACGAACCATTTCGTGAAGCCAAAAGTCCGGAAAGTGGGCAGCTCAGGATAAGAAATCATGGCGGTAGTGTCATCTGCGCTATAAAAAGCCCATGCATTCCTCCCATCCTACAAACCTCCAAAATGCTTCACCATCCTCAAAGGCGCTCCAACAACGCCTTGAGAGAAGCCAAGCTGCAATGCAAAACGCTAAGGGACATACGGTTGGATATCCACAAAAAGATGTCTGCGGTACACCATCGTACCAACCCGTATGTTGAAAAGCCATCTCTTCTCCGCGTTTGTCAAAGCATAGTGTTTTCCCGACCCTGCCTTGGTCGAATCACGGGAGACACCAAAGTCAAAAGCCTTCTTCCGCAAACCGGGAGAAAGCTTCACTAAAGACTGCCCAATTTCGACGTCCCTGAACCGTCAGATCCTTAAACGGGCAGACAAAAGAGATTCGGAAACGGCTGTCCCTCTAGCCAAACGAATCATAAAAGGATCTTCATCCTATGCAACTCCCAACCGATGGAAGGTAGGACAGTGATATACATACCACGAATAGAAGATGTGGGCGGAAAATACCCTGTTCATGGGGAGCCCAAGCCGAACCAGGAAAGCAGCAGCCTGCAATTCGGTACACAAGTAAGAGTAAAGAGCAGGTACCAAAGCCAGCCGCTCTCCAAACGCCATCTGACAAGCCAGAAAAATACAGTATGGCCTGATGTGCGTTCCATCTCCTCCAGCAAAAACAGCCTCACCAAGCCAATAAGTGAGGTAAACAGCGAGATCTCTCCGCAATGCAATGTCAGGACAAATGGCATCCGTGCTTGCGAAGAACTTCATCAAATCTTCTCGCATAGCGGGGATCTTCTTCAAACTTGATGCTTTAACCCTAGCATCCTGGGCCATGCCATCAGAAGACTCCCCGCTGTCAAAAAAGTTGGAGCTGTAACTCTTCCAACTGCTGCACTTGACTTTCGAGCCCTCCTTCTCCTTCAAAAAATCATAGAAGGCGACGAGCTGAAAGTATACAAGCCTGAACTCCTCAGACTGCTCCTCAAGGAAGCTGTCCATAGGCTTAAACTCCTCATTGAGTTTGCCGAGTATAGGCAACCCAGTGATGGCGCTCAGTTCATTCAAAGAAAAACCAATCTCACCATTCGTTACAATGAATGTGTTGGTTAGTGGAAGGAATGACTCCATCATGGCCATAAAAGCCTCATCGGAGAAAACAACGGTTTGCCGAAAAGCGCGAACCGCATAAAAAATCTCAGCCTCTCGCAGAATGGCCTCGCCAATCTTCAGGGTATGATCAGTCCATGATTCCCAGCTTGAGTCAGCACTGAAACGGCCACGAAGTTGAAAAGGCTTCTCCCAATTGCTGTCGTCACCCCGAAAAATGCCAGGGCCCACAAGTCTCAAATCGACCGACGAATGATCAAAACCTTGGTAGCCACTGGCTGGCATCAACATGTCCATATGGACAGGCGACTTCTCTGCAAAACCGGAAGGGTCGCCAACAAAAACCCCGGTCTTGATCACACTGGTCCTCTTCACCCAGCTCGGAGGATCTTCCCTCTTAGGGCACGTAGGAGAAAGGCTCATGATCGAGATGGTCCGATCAAAGGTAGACCGGGTAGAAATAGTTCTCTCCTCACCATCTGCTGCGTAAGAGAACTGAAAACATCTCCTTTGGTATGTCAAGTCGTCGGGGACTGCATCACCGAAGAAGAAGGTAGGCTTGGGCATAATGCTCTGATCGTCCATAACCCGAGGACGGCTGCTTACCACGATCTTGTAGAATTCCTCATCTTTGAGAGCGATCAATCGCTGTCTCATCTCATCACGATTGAGGGAGTCACACTCTTCCAAGTTCTTCTCAACAAACTGGACCTTCTCCAAGGCTTGCTGAACGGCCGCATTAGAAGACCTGGCAGACCGACGAGGTGCGTTCGTAACAGGACCCTTACCCTTATTCGTTCTGGAAGAACTACATGCAAAGAAATGAAAAACAAAGATCAATCATCACCAAAATGACAGAATTTTGCTAAAAAAATTCTAGCGAAATTTTGACATGATTCCAGGGCAATTTCGAAGAAAAGGGAAATACCCTGAAAAAGACAGGAAGCCTGAAGATGAGCTCAACATCGCTGCAAGCTCATAGTCAGTGGAAAATTTCTCAAAGAAGGTTTGAACTCAACATTGCTGCGAGAACGAGCTAATCTCATCAAATTTTCTCAAAATTTGGAAAAGAGCTCAACATTGCTGCGAGCTCCAAAATCCAAAATTGCAAAGTTCCTCAAAATCTAGCAAGACCAAGAACGAGCTCAACATTGATGCGAGCTCCAAATCCCAATACTTGCAAAAGATTTTCAGGTATGCATCATCATGCTTCCAAGTCAATTTACCAAAAATCATGCATCAAAGATCATCATGCATTAGATGCTAGGAAAACCTTGACCAAAGTTTGACTAATTCCAACCCAACTTGGTCAAAACCAATCAAACCTTGTCCAAGTCAAAAATCATGTTGACTTGACCTAGAGACTCTAGCCTTCTATCTTGATACAACAAAAAAAAAAAAAAAAAAAATTGCATGAACCATATTGAAATTGCATAACCTCATTATCATGGTGAGCAGACAAAGACGGAAAGAAAAAAAAGAGAAAGAAAGAGAGAAAGAAATCTCAACAAAATTTTTTTTTTCAGGCGCACTGCCATGTGGCAGTATGACCAGGTCCTTACGGACCTATCCGTACAGCCAAGAAATGAAAAAAAAAAAAAACGCTAAAAAAAGAGAAAAAAAAACGGTAAAAAAAAAGAAAAATCATCGTGGGAAAACAAAGAGAAAAGAAAAAAAAAACCATGAGATAGCAAAAAAGAAACACGGTGAAAAAAAAAAGAAAAAGCCCGTGGAAAAAAATGAGAAAAAGAAAAAGAAAAAAAAAGAGAGAAGCACGAAAAAAAAAAAAAACAAAACAAAAAAAACGTGTACAAAAAAGAAAAGAGAAGAAAAAACGTGCTTGAAGAAAGAAAAAGAAAGAAAGCAAAGAAAAGAAACTACTTCTACAATGGAGTTTCTTGTGGAGGAAGAAAACTTACTTGAAACCATTGATGGAGAAGAAGAACAAGAAGCTTGAAGATTCTTGAAGAAGAAAATGAATTCTTGATCTTGGAGCACTCTTGGAGATTCTTGCAAACAAAGAAAGCAATGAAGCCAAAGATCCAACCCCTCCTGCTTTTATAGAAGAGAGCAAATCAAAAGAGGAAACAAGGAGAAAGGAAAGGAGGTAAGTGCTAAAATTTAACTGCTTTCCCAAAAGAAAGATACTTTGAGAAAATCTCTCCCAAAAACATGGAGATTCTCTCCAAGTAAAGATATTTTTAGATATTCTCTACACAAAAGAGATATTTTTAGATATTCTCTACAAAAATGACATCATATGAGATTTAGGCCATTTCCAAAGCCTAAGGTCCCATGGGTTAGCCCACATGAGCCAGGTTTGACCACCTAGGCACTAAAAGTAGCTTTTAGTCAAAATATTCCTTTTACCAAGAGAAAAAAAAGAAATGTCCCATGCCTCTTTTGAGTTGATTGGACCATTCAAAAAAGAAAAAAAAAGAAGAAGAAAAAGAAAGCCTCATGAGTTTCCAAAAACCAAACCATTCAACCTCATTAACCAAATTAAGCCAAAATCTTGAAATTGACAAAACCAAACATCGGTCCCCTAGCTCGCCACATACAGCTTGTTAGGTCACAAGACCAAAACAAAACCATAATCAAAATCCAAACCAAAACCAAAACCAAAACCAAATCTGACCCCTCAACCTGCCACATACAGGTTGTTGGGTCACAAGATCAAAATCAAAAACCAAACTCCGACCCCCTAACCTGCCACATACAGCTTGTTAGGTCACAAGGTAAAAAACCAAAATAAAAAATCGAAAAATCCAAATTCCCAATATCATTTTCAAAACTTTGCCTTGAGATAGTACGTGATCCCTCTCACTTCCATAAAGTTCCCCCGGAAACTCAAAAGGCTATTAAAAAAAAAAAAAGCTCAAGACTCTTGCTCAAGTCAGAAGCTCTCCTTCAAGTTTCTCTTCGAGGCACATCGACTCCAAAAAGCTACTCGTCGCTGTACCTCGAGGGGGCATTTGTTGACACCAAAAAAGTCACAATGTCTCCTCAACATCAAGAAGCCACATGTAGCTGAATCCTGTTACAAACAGGCAAAGCTACTTCAAGCATCAGATCTTGTCAGAATCAAACAAAAACTGAAAGATCCTTCAAGACAGCCAAAAGAGGGGTACACCTGAAGTTTTGGGCCATTCCGACATCGTTTGGCCTAACTTCACTCCTCCGACAGCTAAATAGGCGCTCCAAGCGACGACATCATCTAAGACATCAAAACTTCGATCAGAGCCTACGGATGGTTCCAAAATACCTCCAAAGGACTTCATGTTAAATTTCAAATCAAACCGACAACGTTTGACCCTCCATCAACGCTCGAGCAGCAAAATCAAGCCTCCCAGCGGAGAGAACCACCGAGGCCATCACTCATCAAACAAATCATATGAGTGGCTTCAACATGCTTCCAAAGGGCTGTACGTCGAATTTCAGGTCATTCCGACAACGTTTGACCAGGTTTCGACGCTCCAAAAGAATATCAAGCCTACCGGTGGCGGAGCACCCCGGGACCATGACATCATAATCAGAGCTAATGGATCATCTCTACATGACTCCAATAGGCTCCCTGTAAAATTTCAGGTCAATCGGACAACGTTTGACCGCATATCAAACCTCGGCATCTTCCCCGCAGCAAAATCAAGTCAAGCATCGACGGGATCCAAAAGGACTTCAAAACTCAAATAAAAGCCCATGATTGGTCCTATCCACTGCTCAAGAGGCTTCACCTCAATTTTCAGGTCATTTCGACATCGTTTGACCTAGTTTTGACTCTTGACGGAAAATCGGCTACAAAGTCTTCGGCTTTCCCGAAAAATGGAAAACTTTGTGCTCCGGTTTTGCGCAGGCTCTCAACAAGTTTTCTCCAAGAAAATAAGTCAATAATTGAGGAAAATTGTCAAGAAAAATACAGAAGAAAAAAGGAACAAAAAAGAAGGAAAAACGGCCGAAAAATACACTCGGCGACCAAAGGGGCAAAAACCCCATGGTCACCGGCAACCTTGGCCCAAGGTCACCGGCGACCCTGGATATCCGGTCGCCGGATTTTCGCCGGATGGCCCGATTTTCGATCGTCTTCGGGTTTTGGGTGTTCCTGCCTTTGTGATTTTCTGAAAATCCAATTTTTGATGCTTAAAAACCACTGATCTTCGCTAACATCTCGAATCCGCCGTCAAGAGCATGAAATCATCATTGATCGCTCTAAGATCGCCAACCGAATGACAAAGAAAGTACACTTTTTGTTTGACCGATCATGAAATCGACAAGACAGATGTCACCGGTCCACCAACATCAATCAATGTCTGAAATTGCATCACAATCCGACATCAAACAATGTGTGGATCCACCTGCGATGATCACAAGAAGAATCCCAAAGGACGCAACGCGGCCCGCGACTCTTCACATGCTCCGGCGACCACTTAATGCTGTTAATTGACCCGTTTATGACTACTTAACGAGGTCATTAACTCATTATTTTGGGCGGCCCAATCAGATTCAAGCATACGGGAGTTACAAGTCCAAGCAATCATGGCATTAAAACCATGAAACTCCCCTCATCATGGAGATTAAAGGCGATTAAATGCCCATTATCCTCCATCGGCTAATCACAAGCCATGAAAAAGGAGTTACAAAATCAAAGAATAAAAACTTGTAACTCCTCATCAATTCTCTCATTATGGCCATCAATGCCCATATACCACCCCATGGCTACCAAGAGCCTATAAAAGGAGGTCCATTTCCAAGATGGAGAGGGATACACACATCGGCTTGAAATTTTGCACTTTCATACTTGCATTCTCTTGAAGAAATCTTGACGAAGTCCTGCTGCTCCGCCGCAAGAAGCACTACAAGGTGATCAAAGTCCCTTAGGGGGCCAGCCCCCCAAGGTCCTTTTCTTCTACAACATGGCTTAAACGCGGCTTTTCTGCCCGTTTACTTAGTTTTTTGTTGGATATAGGATCTCCTTTTGGTCTTTATCCTCTAAAGAACTGAGGTTGGAGCCAAGCCGAAGAATCGTAGCATCAAGAGTTCTCATTTGAAGGATGATGACGAAGTCCATACATGACTTGCAACCGTCGATCTGAATGTGTCCCCGCAATCTCCTGAGAAGTTAGATCCATTTTCTTTCTTTTCTATTGTAATTTGTATTTTTTTAAAAAGACAAACAAAAATCACAATTCTTGTCTTTCATATTTGATGAGATTTGTAAAATTGCCTTTCACGACAAAATCACCTTTCACGGCAAACAAACAAAAAAACGCCTCCTACGACATTCTAAAAAACAAACTTGTCTCTTTTCTTAAATATTTATGCAATTTGAAAAGTTAGAAAGAATGATCGATTTCCTTTCTAGTTGTGAAGGTGAATCTCTGGATCATCACCATTCCAAATTACAAGTAGAATAGTAAATCTGGCATACCCGTACAAAAAAGTTGATACCCACATTTCCTCCTCCGCCGAGACCTAGGCAGCCCCCGGGGCGGAAGGAGAGGACGGAAATTCGAGGGTCCATCACAGAGGGCATTGAGAAGCATCCAACATTCTTTAAAAATGACGCATTGCGTTACTATGGATGGCCTCAGCGTTGGTGTAAGTTCCCATGTAATGGTCTTCAATTATTTCTTGATATTCATTCCCATCCTCATAATCACTATCACCCCCATGTTCCGATTCGAGAATGTCATCCACAGGAGGTGTTATCTCTCTGTGGTAAATCCAGGTCTTGTAGGATGCTTGTTTGCCCCAACGGTAAATATGAAAGTTCACAGTGTCGCAGTCATACCGGCGATTGATCTTGCAAACCCTACACGGGCATCAAATCTCAGTAGCATCCCCAGCATTCACCTTTGCAAATTCAATAAATGACTTCACCCCGTCACGATGCTCCCAACCCATTCTCACCATACGATCTTGACTATCCAGTGTCGTCCAAGTCTTATCCATATATTAAAAATGAATAATCAATAAGTTAATCACATTACTCAAAAGAGAACAACAAAAACATGTGCATATGATTATGAATACAATCAATCACATGATGACCTTGAATGCAATAAGTTGGAATACAGTCAATCACATGATGACTATGATAATATGTTCGACTACCCATGATCTTATGTTTTGCATGCATCTAGTTTGGAACCTACATCCAAGTTTCATCATAAAAAGAAATAAAGAAAAGGAATGAGAAGCACATTGTGAATGGGTTCTGGCAACCCATTGACAATTCGATTTAGGACTGCACTAATTGATGACCGGTAGTCATACACTTAAAGGAGTGATTTTTATTCATTCATCACATGATGAGTCCATTTGAAGCTATATGCTAATTTATGATGCATTTCACTGGGCTCATAATAATCTGTTTGGTTGAATACAACTATACTGAATCTCTAGAAAAGTGTACAAGAGAAATCCTATAAAAAAGAAAAAGAAAGTGTACAGGAGAATAGAGGAACAAAGGAAGATGGTTTGTTTGGATCGAGTGTAGAAAGAGAGGGAAAGATATAGATTCATGCACCCAACTTGATGTTCAAAATCTTACAATGAGAATAGATATAGAGAATGCCAAGATACAAAAATGGGCATGTATCTATTAATCCACTCTTTTCATGAGAAACTCAAGGACAAACAAACCCTGTATTATTTATGTAAGCAACTTGGGTTTCTATGGCACAATATGAACTTGAGCTTCTAATGAAGTACGACCTGTAAGTGCATGTTTGGCATCTCTATTTCTTACCTCTATTTGTCTAAATGTCTAAATCGGACAGAGATTGGAAAATTTAGAGTGTTTGGTATCTCATTTTACCCTCTATCTGTTTTAGAGAAGTAGAGCCAGATCCTCTAAAATTGAGATGCCCCAAAACTGGGCAGATGAAAATTAGAGCCAAATCCTCTAAAATGCATAGAGGCGGAGAATATTTTTTAGTACAAAAATAGCCCTGGACGGTGTTTTATTGGCAACGAAAATCCATTCAACAAAACCCCTTTTTTCGTTGAACAGAGCTTTCTTCCAACTCGAACTCTCCCTCTTCTCTTTAGAAAAGCAGAGATTGTACAGCATCCTTACTTAGCAGGTGTTATTCTTCTCTCTTTCTCAACCAAAATATTAGATATCCTTCCCCAATCTCTAATCCCTAATCCTCTCCATCTCTTTCACTGATGACCCTAATCCCTATTTCTCTATCAATCGAAAGCCCTAATAGCTACCGAAACCCAAAGGGCCTGTTTGTTAATTTAGCAACTGCAAAAGTCCGTTCTCATCTTCACACCCATTCCAAACGCCAGATGGGTTCTTTAGATTTTTGCTGATTTGGGAGACCGTGTGATAAATGGATTTAAGAGGAATGGCATTTGAACAAGGTTGCAACTGATTTTCATTCTGTTTTTATTTGATATTATTGATTGTTTTTCCCTTTTTTCCCCTTCTTTTCTATATGCAGTTTCATGGATCTCTCATTGGAAATAATTAGGATCAAAATCATTCAGGCAAGAGAACACAACTGCAACTTTTGTATTTGTGAAAAATCTAATCAAACTCTTATTTCTCCTTCTCTGTTGACAGTGTTTCGAATGAGAGAGAGAGAGTTCATATCAAAGTGATCCCAGTAATGTGAGGATAGAAGGAGCAATATTGAATGAATTACATTTGAATGCAAAAAGAAAAGATATATGGACGTGATAATCATTTGCAAACCTCTATAATCAATAGTTTTGTTGTGCCCACATATTAATCCTCTTGGGACCCAAGAACTCTGAGCTTGAAGGTAGGTTGTCTGTGTTGCAAGATGTGAGGTTGTCCATGCTGCAAAGATGAGAGCCAGAAGTTTAGCCATCTTCATCACACAGGATTGTTTTTTAATAATTGAATCAGATTGTTGTATTCACGAAGGGTGCCCAAAGCCTGAGAATTTGTCAATTTTTTTTCCTCTAATCACCTGTGTATCAATGTGTATTTGTCAACTTCTATGTTGGAGTGAGGCTGTAAATTAGAATGTATTAGATGGGTGATGGTTATGAGATGATGAAGAGGTAGATTGTTGAGATGAATAATTTATGAAATTTTAGATCATTGATACATGTCTATGTTTTAGAGGTGTTATTTGGGTGCTTGGATTTTGTGGTGTGTATGATGTGTTTGAGGGAGTTTTGTTGTGTGTATCTGTCGACATGTGTCTTGAATTATTTTAAATTTGCATTCCAAATGTTTGATAAAAGTTTTAAAAGATATGTCCATCATAATGTATAGTTTAGATTTTAGACATATCCTCCACCATGTTCCTTTTTTAAATAATGACATAAACTACCCCTCTAATAAGAGGCATGACCCTTTGACAAGAGACAAAAAGGGGGCATACCAAACGGTCTATTTAAAATAGATCCATGTAATACCAAACACGTTTTCAAATTTTAACCTCTTTTTCTCATGGCTCTATTTTTCATTGCTCTATTTTGGATGTCTCTTTTGAATTAAGAGTAGAAATACCAAACAAGGCCTAAGTATGCACTTTTTTAGTCACCACAGGCAGTTTCTCATTTCACACTCTTCATTGCCATTTAATCATTTTTTCTCTTTTAGATAAATAATACATTTTTTCTCTTTTAGACTTTTCTTTCTAATAATATGTTTTTAACTGATAGTGAATACTTAAGAGGAATTCAATGGATAGAATTCACATGAAACAGTCAAAACACTTAAGAGGAACATCCAATTTTACTGGTGAGGTACCTTCGCTTGAATCAATGACTACTAGATTGTGAATACTGAATACACATTAGCCTATCACATGGCATTAACATAAATATAAGCAAAAGGGGAGATACTGATGTAAACCAGATTATGAGAAAAGGATTTTTTTTCTCTCCTTCCTGTAATGAAGTTTGCATCCCTAGATTCTGTAGAATCCTTCTTTCGTGCCAATGCCCATTAATCATCGATGTAGATTCGATAGCCCATATGGACCTTGATCCGATCATTAAAAAGTTGATGGGAAATGGGTTGGGCACCACTATAGTACAGAGGTGACATTTATCATCTCAAAGGTCGGTTTACTATCAGTAAGAAATGGAATCCAATCATATCATCAAAGTGACACACCCCAAGAGCCACGTGCGCTGGGAAGGCCCCAAACGTGCAAATAGCATAAGGGTGCATGTTGTGGGCTGCACCATTGAAAGGGGCATTAGAATTTAGATGATGAGAAGAATGTCACTAGTGGAATTAAATGTTAGGGGGGCCCAGGTGCTAGGAGCCGTGGATGCAACCTGGCATATCATCTATCAAACTACATTCAATTTGTCCATCTTATTATTGGTTCCTTCCATTTGTTTTATGTGTCATGGGAGTTTTTATGCTGCCCCCTTTGGTTGATAACTTGCATAGAGCCCATCTTTTCTTCATTTCCATCATTCATATTCAACCCAAATCTCACTTTATGAGAATAATATAGGGTTTTTGATTAATTAGAGTGTGAAAGATAGCATTAACTGTTGAATTCCACTCATTTTCATCTTGATGTAGGACCAGTAGGGGAATAATTTATGAATGTGAAGATTTTGAGAAATGAAGCAAAGAAAGATAGTGTCAACAACCTCAAACCACCATAACTTTATATTCTGGTATCAACCTGTAATGTATAAGTACTCATTTTGAAGTCATCAATGTAGTCTATGATGTGGGCAATCCAAGACGAAAACTATGAGGTCATCTAGGAAATGGAAACGTAGTTTTCATGCAAAAGTAAAGTTCAATTTTGTTTATTTTAGGAGTTTTTGAGTTTGTTTTATTGGAACAACCTGAAAAGTAATTTAGAGTTTGGTTCGAAGTTTTTTTAATGTAATTTTAGAGTTTTTACTATTTTTCATAAATTTTACTATTTTGAGAGTTAGGGTGTTGGGGTGATAATCACTCCTACCCAAGAAACAAGCCTATCATCCCATTGCTTGGCAAGCACTTCCGCCATGGAGTTGGTGGATCTAACTAGTGTTTTTTTTTTTTTTTCTTTGTTTGAATTCAGAATATTGTTATTTTGTTGAGGACAACGTTCTTCTACTTTAATCCTCTTTCGCTTTCTATGCAGCACATGTATTAATTTTAGTTTGAGAATCTTTACAGATTTCAGTCCCTTCTAGCTTTAAGAGTTTACCCTCTCTACTAACTTAAGATATAAGACGTGGCAGTTTCCTATCATATAAAACAGGGCTTAGAGATAACAATCTAATTATCTATGACAAATTTTGAACCTGTGAAAAAAAATTTCAAGCCTATAAAATGTTGATAATAGTCTAATTTCATAATTATGAAATATACAAATAAAAATCTTCCTCTCTATGTCGACGGCTCATTTCATGACTTTGGATACGACAACTATCAACATTTAGTGAATCTTTTTCTTTATTTAAAGGCTCTAAATCCTTAAGTTACCTCGTATATATATGGTATAGCTAGCAAGGTCCACAGACTCTTTAACTGAGAGAGTTTCTAAAAGCCAAAAGAAGAGCAAAGTACACCATAGAGGATCCAAATCCATTTTTATCAATTGGGAACCTAAATAGGTTTTCATCTGAAAATCTTTACAAAGAACAGTTCCGGATCCTTTGACAGCTTGCCTAGAGAATTCTCTGGAGTGGTCCTATAACTCCTCCTCTGTGAGGCCCACCGCCGGCCCATCTAATGCACCTTGCCTGTTCCCATGCTATTGGCACTTGACCAAATTTCAATTAGATCAGAGCTGGGGCCAGCGTTAGATTGATCAAGTCAAATCCTGTGTTTTAACATGTTCGGTCTTAATGTGCTACTTACGGTAATAAATCAAGGGGATAGTAGTTTTGAGTAGTTTAGATTTCAGAAATGAACCCCGGCAACTAGTTTTATGGGTATAAACCAAGAGAACTAAATGTGGCCTGGCCTTGGAATTGGAAAGAATCGTTAGAAAAATCTAGCAGTGGGCTACTCATACAAAATCTGAAGTGCTAAAGTCATTGTTTTTAGATTATTAGCTCTTATCATTTTTCACTCCTATCCAAGTTAGACCAACTGTCAGATTAATCACATGCAAAGCATGCAATTTAAAAAGGGCCCCTTTGTAAGGTTCATAAGACATTAACAACTAGTGACACAACAAAGATGAGAAAAGGGAAGTACAGACATCCATGATGGAAGTTACATAGCTGACAAACCTTCTTTGAAACCATGGTTCCAAAAACTTGGTTGAAACTAAAAGGAATCACCCTGTAAGTCTACTTTTAGGCCTAAGTAATATCATTTTTGGACCTCTATTTTATTTGATGAGGCGTAATCAGATCGGATCTCTATCACTCCAGTGAAATCTATAAAGCTTGCCAGAGCTTGAGTGTTTAAGGTTAGGGCGCACCATAAACTTGGATTCAAACACGACCACAATGCACACACAAAATCAATAAGAACACAACAAGTATACTGGTTAAATAGTATGCCTAGATCCATTCGAAAGACAAAAAAAAAACCCTCAACTATATGCTGTTCCAAATGAATCCCATAACCTTTTAGGAGATACGCTAAATATTCATGTCATTAGGAGTGGGGCCAATTGTTCGATTCATCATGATTGGTTCTGCTTATACGATATCGTAAAGAAAATATAGTTTTGAAGAAATAAATAAATAACTCACTTTTCCTTTACCACAACAATCCAAAAACCTTTTCCATTCAACTAAAAAGTCAACTCTATTTTGAACCATCACTATATATTCATGTCATTAGGAGTGTGACCCTGCCATTTCCATCCAATAATATCTAACAATAGTTGTGGGCAAATAGAATTGAGCATTTTCCAAACAAATCAACATCCTAAGCATCAGTTAAAATAGACTGTTTATAGTTAACATTGATGAAAGATAAATCATAAAAAAAAAAAAAAAACAACATAAAGAGCTATCTGCATATTTCAAGGAAAAAAAAACACTTAGTGTAATGCTTCCCATATTGATAACATATCATAGCAAAACTAGAATACAATTCAATACTATGCACTAGCAGCATAGGTATATTTTGTACATTGGGATTTGGGACTATAGTTTTGTTTCAAAGGGCAAGCTTCCATGTATTGTTCTCACATCAATCATTTTAGACATTACAATTTATGCTGAGTATAATTTTTCTACATCAGGCCCAATACCAGAATTTGTATAAGGATACATATTATTATTATTATTATTATTATTATTATTATTTTGGTAAAAGAATATGAATACAGATTATTAGTAAAAAGTTATAATGTCAAATAAGGCAAATTTTCGGTTTTGGGGAAACATTTCAAAGTGTTTTTTTTGGAGAAATTACATGGTTTTTTTAGTGGAAACGGGCCAATGATTGCAACCTAGCAGCTTTGCCGCTGACATACAGCCTTTTTTGGGCAAATTCCATTGTTTAGGCCTCCAAAAATACGTTTTTTCTTTTTTTGGTAATATTTGTTTCGGTAATAACTTTTAGTAGGAAAGTCAAAATAAGTTTCCGTTTTTTTGCATTGAATTGGTTGTGACTAATAGTTTCCAGTTGTGTCTTATCTCAATTTTTTCCTTTTTTGGAAAAATTGAATATTTAATTATTTTCGTGTTATTTTATTACTTTTTTCGTTTTAGGGTTACTTTTTCATTTTAGGGTTATATTTTTATACAAGGTGTCTTTTAAGAGATCTTGTTAACCTTAGTTATTAATCTTTTAATCTAAAAATATTTCTTGTCATAGAAGACACGAATCATTTAAATCATTGCTATTTCTTGAATTCCCTTCTTTAGCAAAAAAAAAAAAAAAAAAAAAAAAAATCATCGCTAGATATCCTACAAACATGACTAATGTATGGAGTTTGCATGCTGGAAAGACTACAAACTAGTTCATTATTGTTGTAAACTAAGTATGTAACACACAAGAATAAAATTAGTAACAATGAAGAACATGTTGTAGCTTGTACTGCGCACATCCAAATCCTACAGATCCATATATTCGTTCCCTATATGTATGCATATTTGTGCATATGTGTGGCTCGCTGATTGCAATTATTGCATGCAATTTTTATCTGAAGCAATTCTTTCTTGCAATTTTTACTCATAGTTTGTACTGCGCACATCCAAATCCTACAGATCCATATATCCGTTCCCTATATGTATATCAGATTACTCACATATCTGAAGCAATTTTTGCTTGCAATTTTTACTCATATATCAGATCCATATGAGCCATTCTAGATTTCCTTAGCATGAAGGCCCTTTTTCCTTCTTCCGTTGACCAATACAATACCAAACAAAGAAATCAACCAAAGGGTTGCTGGCCGGGAGGGTTGCTGGCGGGCAGAGTGTCTGGGTAGGTGGAGTCATGGGCGGTGGGGGAAGAGGGAGGGCTGACCGGCATAAAGAGAGATGGAGAGAGAGAGAGAGAGAGAGATCATACCTTGGCTCGCTGCAATTGCAAGAAGAAGATGATTTCGAAGAAAGGTTTGCCTTGCTGTAGTTGCAAGAAGAAGACGATTCCGAAGATCGGTTTCGCTTGCTGCAATTGCAAGAAGAAGACGATTCCGAAGGAGGAGTTGGCTTGCTGCAGTTGCAAGAAGAAGACGATTCCGAAGGAGGATTTGGCTTGCGGCAGTTGCAAGAAAAAGAAATTCAGAACAAGGGTTTAGATATAGGGAATAAGGGTTTGGCGTGAGTCTTTTACAATGCTGGTTTTGACATGAGTCTTTTATAATGCTGGAACTTTTAGGGGGAGATCCTATGGCCCACCAAAAATTATGTTTAGTTCACCTAATATAATACTAACCGCTAAAGATATATCTTTAGCCTCAAAAGCATAGGCCACCGCAAAAAGTTAGACGCTAAAAACTAAAAAGTTTTAATTTTCACCAAAATTTGGTGCTATTAGAGTGGGATTTATACAGGCAGCCACTGCTACGAGCACCGCTAAAAGTAAATTAAAATTGACTTTCGGACTCAAAATACAGGCCTTATGTGTTTTTTTTCAAGTTAGGTAGAGGCTTACCTTATATATGAGTCTGACCCTCAATGAATAATTACAATACGTTTATAGGGTATCGTCAAATCTCATTTTGAATGGAGGTTATCTCATCGTACGATTGAACACACAAAAAAAAAAAAAAAGTTAATAAAACAATATTTTTTTAGCCATGGTTTTTTGTTTGGTCAATCTTACAGTGGTTCCAACTCAATTCTAAATAAAAAATTGGGATACCCCATAATTAAATGTGTTTGATCATTTTGAACGACTCTGATTATCTATATACGGGCATGAGTGAGACCCATCTAAAAAAGTTCCCACCATGCGCCGCTAGAAGCTATTATAGTTGCCCCCAGAATGAAAAATTAAAAAATTAAAACACATGAACGAGGCAGAGAGTTGGGAATAAATAAAAGCGATTAAAACAGAGTGCTCATATTATTTTGGCAAAAAAGAATCTTACTAAATGGGGCTTTGCGGACGCAGACCTGTGCATCGTCAGTAGGCAAAATAATTGTATGTTTTCCACAACTTTTGCCAATGCGGTCTTACTTGTATTGGTAAAAGTAACAATTCTATGTGACTTTTGCCAACGCAGTCTAAATATGCATCGGAAATAAGATTTTTGCCCACGCCAATTTTCACTGCGTCGACAAATAGTGTCGGGAAAGTTTTTCACGGCTTTTGCCAATGCGGTTATTGATACAAAAAAAGTCACTATGTCTCCTCAACATCAAGAAGTCACATGAAGCTACATCCTGCTACAAAACAGGCAAAGCTACTTCAAGCATCAGATCTTGTCAGAATCAGACAAAAACTGCAAGATCCTTCAAGACGGCCAAAAGAGGGGTACAAAAGAAGTTTCAGGCCATTCCAACATCGTTTGGCCTAACTTCACTTCTCCGACAGCTAAACAAGCACTCCTGGAGGTGACATCATCGAAGACATCAAAACTTTGATCAAAGCCTAT
The DNA here is from genome assembly GCA_028538565.1 of Umbellularia californica. Lineage (NCBI taxonomy): Eukaryota > Viridiplantae > Streptophyta > Magnoliopsida > Laurales > Lauraceae > Umbellularia > Umbellularia californica. Next base: position 83,973,946 of record JAPQWN010000001.1, read on the forward strand.
AGATGACTCCAAAATACCTCCAAAGGGCTTCATGTCAAATTTCAAGTCAAATCGACAACGTTTGACCCTTCATCAATGCTCGAGCAGGAAAATCAAGCCTCCCGACGGCGAGAACCACATAGGCCATCACTCATCAAATAAAACACATGAGTGGCTTCAACATGCTTCCAAATGGCTGCACGTCAAATTCTAAGTCAAACCGACAACATTTGACCAGGTTTCGACGCTCCGAAAGAAAATCAAGTCTACTGGCGGCGGAGCACCCCGGGACCATGACATTTAAATCGGAGCTAATGGATCATCTCTACATGACTCCAATAGGCTCCCTGTCAAATTTCAGATCAATCGGACATCGTTTGACCACATATCAAAGCTCGGCATTTTCCTCGCAGCAAAATCAAGTCAAGCATTGACGGGACCCCAAATGGCTTCATGACCCAAATAAAAGCCCATGGTTGGTCCTATCCACTGCTCAAGAAGCTTCACCTCAATTTTCAGGTCATTCTGACATCGTTTGACCTAGCTTCGACTCTTGACGGAAAATCGGTTACATAGACTTCGGCTTTCCCGAAAAATGGGAAACTTTGTGCTCCGGTTTTGCGGGGGTTCTCGTCAAGTTTTCTCCAAGAAAATCAAGTCAATAATTGAGGAAAAATGTCAAGAAAAATACAGAAGAAAAAAGGAACGAAAAAAAAGGAAAAACGACTGAAAAATACACTCGGCGACCAAAGGGGCAAAAACCCCATGGTCGCCGGCGACCCTGGGTGCATGGTCGCCGACGACCTTGGAAATTCGGGTCGCCGGATTTTCTCCGGATGGCCCGCGTTCCGATCGTCTTCGCGTTTCTGGAGTTTCTGCCTCTGTGATTTTCTAAAAACGACTGATCTTCGCTGACATCTCGGATCCGCCGTCAAGAGCATGAAATCATCACTGCTCGCTCTAAGATCGCTAACCGGATGACCAACAAAGTGCACTTTCTGTCCGACCGATCGAGAAATCGATAAGACAGATGTCACCGGCCCACCAACATCCATCAATGTTTGAAATTGCATCGCAATCCGACATCAAACAATGTGTGGATCCACCTGCGATGATCACAAGAAGAATCCCAAAGGACGCAGCGCGGCCCTTGACTCTTCACATGCTCCGGCGACCACTTAATGTTGTTAATTGACCCATTTACGACTACTTAACGCAGTCATTAACTCATTATTTTGAACGGCCCAATCAAATTCAAGCATATGGGAGTTACAAGTCCAAGCAATCATGGCATTAAAACCATGAAACCCCCCTCATCATGGAGATTAAAGACGATTAAATGGACATCATTCTCCATCGACCAATCACAAGCCATGAAAAAGGAGTTACAAAATCAAAGAATAAAAACTTGTAACTCCTCATCAATTCTCTCATTATGGCCATTAATGCCCATAAACCACCTCATGGCTACCAAGAGCCTATAAAAGGAGGTCCATTTCCAAGAGAGAGGAATCGATATCGATACACACATCGACTTGAAATTTTGCACTTGCACACTTGCATTCTCCCGAAGAAATCCTGACGAAGTCCTATTGCTCTGCCGCAAGAAGCACTACAAGGTGATCAAAGTCCCTTGGGGGCCACCCCCCAAGGTCCCTTTCCTCTACAACATGGCCTAAACGCGGCTTTTCAGCCCGTTTACTTAGTTTTTTATTGGATATAGGACCTCCTCTTGGTCTTTATCCTCTAAAAAACTGAGCTTGGAGCCAAGCCGAAGAATCGAAGCTTCAGGAGTTCTCATTTGAAGGACGATGGCGAAGTCCATACATGACTTGCGACCGTCGATCTGAACGTGTCCCTGCAATCTTTTAAGAAGTTAGATCCATTTTCTTTCTTTTCTATTATAATTTGTATTTTTTAAAGAGACAAACAAAAATCACAATTCTTGTTTTTTATATTTGATGAGGTTTGTAAAATCGCCTTTCACGGCAAACAAACAAAAAAACGCCTCCTACGGCATTCTAAAAAAAACAAACTTGTCTCTTTTCTTAAATATTTATGCAATTTGAAAAGTTAGAAAGAATGATTGATTTCCTTTCTACTTGTGAAGGTGAATCTCCGGATCATCACCATTCCAACTTCCAAGTAGAATAGAAAATCTGGCATACTCGTACAAAAAAGTTGATACCTGCATTTCCTCTTCCGCCAAGACTCAGGTAACCCCCGGGGCGGAAGGAGAGGACGGAAATCGAGGGTCCATCAGCGGTCTTACTTGGGTCCATAAAAGCAACAATTCTCCGTGACTTTTGCCAACGCAACTTTTCATTGCGACGGAAAATAGTGTCGGGAAAGACAAGTTTGTTATAAATGGGGCTTTGGGGACTCAACTCATACGTTGGCAATGGTACGAATAAAAACTCAGACTTTTCCTAACGCACACATGTGCGTCGCCAGTAGGTAAGATAATTACCAACGCATTATTGCGTTACCATTAGAAAAAAATGCATTGGCAAAACTCTCCCTCTATTCTGAGGGGTTTTTTGTTGGCACCAATGTGGTTTCCATAGCTTTTGTCAACGCGGTCTTACATGCGTCAGTAAAAGTAGCATTTCCCGACACTATTTGCCAACGCAATCTAAATATGCGTTGGAAATAAGACTTTTGCCAACACAAATTTTCACTGCGTTGGCAAATAGTGTCAGGAAAGGTGCAATTTGTTGCAGTGAAAATTGATGGGAATCCCCATTACTCCAACAAAATTTAGTTGATTGTTTGATTCTGGTTTTTGGAAAATCCCTCCCTCAATTCCTCAAGTAGTTCTTCGAAGTGTAAACTTATGCCTCATCTATAGGCATCTATTGAAAAGTATTTATGCTGTCTCTACTAGGGGCTCGGGATTTTGGTCGGAATGGTTAGCTGGGGAAAACTTAATGTGGTCTAAGAGCCAATCGGTCATGAGTTCAAATACAAAGAAGAATGACTTGGAGCTCAAAAAAATGCGTGCCGCCGTAAGTGGCACTGACCAAGTTCACCAAAGGGGGAGTGTTTTTAAGCACCCGTTCAGCTGCTCCTTTGCTCAGGAAATCTGGAAATGGCTCATCCACACACAGCGGGAGTTCTGTTCTCCTCTGTGTCTCAGCTCAGTCAATATGAGGTCGATTATCTATATGGTGTGAGTCGTGAGACAATACTGCCAAGCTGGGCATAAGAGTGGTGCTGATTATCATTTCAGCTCATGCCATTTGGAGGGCTGGAAACATCTTAATCTTGGAAGACAGAAAAAAACAACCCCTAATGATGTTATTCAGCACAGTAGGGAGGAACCTTTCTTGCACGTGGGGAAGCATTCAAAATCCTTTTACAGGTCCTCATCTGGATGCTCATTTTCTCGATTTAAATCTGGCCAACCAACTGCTGGAAGAGGATGATTACTGATTTTTTTGTGTCATAGCTTGCTGTTTGCTGATTTTTTGTGTCGTAGCTTGCTGTTATCTGTAGTTTTTCTTTGCTGAAGCTTTTCCTTTGAGGGCTTCTCTGTAACGCCCTTTTATATTCTTCTCTTAATGGAACTCTCTGCCATCTAGCCAAAAAAAAAAAGAAAAAACAGTTGCATCTTTCTTTCTAACCCATACAAAGCATGGCAAAGCCATAGATGCATGGGCAGTTATGTGGAGACGAAGGGAGATCAAGGTAACACAATAGTCACCAGAACTGAAAAACTGATTTGAGAAGCCATACATGGGGCAAGTTTTCTTGTAAATTTCTCTAAGTCTTTCTGGACAGCCATATTGCATTGTATTATGTACATGAAGTGTGTAGGTTTGATATTGTTCCTTTTGTGAAGCCCAACAGGCCCTTTGCTCTTGTTGTGCGATACGAGAATACCACATCGAAAGCTTTTGTGCTCTTAGAGAACTACATAATACACAGCTCTATCCACTTATATCACGACCATATTTGAGCAGGATCTGTTCTGTAGACCTGTACATGGATATCCTATGTGCTAAGGTGACACACATTCAAAGTCTAATTGACAATGTACAAATTTTGTTATTATTATTATTTTTTTTAATTCTTCCTTGTTTACATAAATGGGATTTGGTTTTGGAGCAATTGGTCAAGACCAAAATTGGATTGTTTACATAACGGATATTTGATATAGAGGGCGCTGAGTGTTTTTTAAGAGGGAATGCCCCTTCTAGTTGTGTCCTTGGAATGTATGATGATTATGGAAATTTATTGGTCACACGGTTGTCTGACAGACTCCGTTGTCCATTTTTTTTAAGCTGCTGTTGAATTGTCCCTCATCTCCTTTCAATACATAGAAGTGGTTTGGGTCCCACCTGGTTTTTTTTTAAGCTGCTATTGAATTGTCAATAGCTTTTCAATACATAGAAAGTGGCTGAGGTCCTAACTACAAGTCATAGATGGAGGGAGCCCACCTGATCATAACTATGTAGTTCTGGGTCCAGGAGTGTTCTGGGTGATGTTGGTAATGGAGTTCACATGAGAGAGCGCAGTGGGGGTTCACCTAACGAGGTAAGAGATAGGGGAGATGAGTAGGGATTTGTTTTGATAGATGGCAGTCAAAATTTTCAGATGGAAGGCAGCTATGATGCTCGAGATATGGGCCTCCAAAATCAATGACTCCTAAGGGCCCAACCTGAAAGTTTCTCAGCAAGGACACTCTTCTTAGACCTGATTGATAACAGGGATTGGGCTTAAGTGCAGTTGGTCTAGACCCAAATGTATTATCATACATATAACAATGAATATTTAATATATTATATCATGCATATCTTATGTATTTTATCTAAGGGTAATATTCAGGTGAGAACTTTTTATGTGAGAACGTTTTTGTGGGGCCCAATTGTAGGCCCCATTTGGGAATGAGGCCAGTGCGGATGGGAAGATCTAAGTGAGACCACCCCAAGTATCAAGTTTGACTCCAAACCCATGCCCCTATCCGCTTCATCCGTGGCCCACAAGTTTAATGGCTTCATATTCAAAAAAATATTCAACCCTCGATCAAATGGTTCAGTCCATTCGGATGTGCGCCAATCCTTGGGATTAGTGACTATCAAGGGGTTCCCTATTGGTTGCTAGGTTTAAATGGATTTCTAGTTTAGCCTCACAAAAAAGTTCTTATATAATAGATGAGAAGTAGTTCTCACTTGAATATTTCATTTTATCTAATGGGTCATGCTAAGCTAAAAGTTACCTCTAATGCAATTCATGGAAGGTAAAACAATAAGTCTCTTGGTAAATCTACTTGGATAATCATGAGAAGGTAGTGTGGTGGAAAGGTCTCATTGTCGATATGATTTAAAGAAAAAAAAATGATCTCAATCAAATCACCATAGATATTGATCAGGGGCCTTAAAGTTTAATGGTTTCTTAATTGGTATATTTTATGAGATTTAGTCAATAGTGAATATAGTTTAAATTAATAACAAATTAGGATGAGTGCTAATTTATGGGCGGTTACTGAGTAAGAGGGGGTTGGATTTTTCATAAAAATCCCATATGGTAGGAAAAAGGTTGTCTTACGGATTGTACAAGAGGTACCTTTTAGCAAAATATCACTCTATATCTTATGTACATGAATATATTAGATTAAAGGCAGCGTGTACTAAAAATTTAAAATATATAACAATATAATATTGCACTTGCACTTTCGGTTGGGCAAAGAGTCAGCTTTTGGTTCAGATAGGTCCATTGGAGATAGGTCTGGGTGTTACACAATCTTCTGTGATGGTGGCTGAGTAGAGTCCAGGTATAGAAGAGAGTTGAGGATATGCTTGATCTCTTACAAATATTTGAATATTAATAAAAGATCCAATCAACAGCTGGCCTATTAGCTCAGTTGGTTAGAGCGTCGTGCTAATAACGCGAAGGTCGCAGGTTCGAGACCTGCATGGGCCAATTTTTTTAACAAAAATCTTTGCCATTTTTTTGTGAAATGATGCTTGTTTTTCAATAATCTTTCTGCATGGAGGAAACACGCCTCTTTTAGGCCCATTGGTCACCTAAAGTGTTTTCTTTTTTTCGTAAAATCCTCTTCATTTTTTTAGCTTTGTAAATATTCATCTAATTTCATTCCATTTTGTATTTAGGAGTGTCTATATTCCATTTTATAAACATTATTCATTATGCTTTTTTTACCCTTATTATATTTTGCAATGCAACTCTATCATGATTTATATTAGTTTTTTCTTTGTATAATAATCTTTTTGTATAGAAGTGTTTGAAAGGAGAAATGATCCCAGTACTTTGATTATTTCTTTGTTGAGTACTTTTTATAATATCAGCATTGTTGGGTTTCATAATGATAAATTCGTTCGTATGTTTTTGTGGAGTAAATTAAACCTACTGATTAAGCACGCTTGTTTTATTAATAAAATCTCCTCATTTACTAATGGGAAGTTGGACTTATCTTCAGGCTCAGATTTATGAATTGGTCCTTTATGATTTCTTGGTTAAAATATAAACTGGTTCTTCTCATCAATTAGTGATCAAAACTTAGCCATATCGGCTGGTGTTCAATCATGATCATCAATTTGAGAAAAGAACCCAGGGCTCTTAGTTTTGTGCAATTGAATTCCCAAGAGTTCGCGACTTCGTGTTTCATTAAGTGGTTTAATATGAAGAACTAAGGTTGAATATCTAAAAATGATCATCAAATAACTTTTCCTATAGTTGTAAATTAAATAAGGTGAAGATGGAAAATTTATACCCTTTGTCACCCTAATAATTCATACTAGCACACAAAAACCCGTGCTAATCACGGGTATGCATGAAGAGGTGGAATTGTATGTATGTTATGTTAGAAACGGGAAAGATGGGAGCTATAAGTGGGGGAAGTATATTAGTGGAAAGTGGAGGGAGAACAGAAAAATAACTTCCAGTCAAAATTAGATCCAAAATCTTCCACTTTAATATATTAGGAAAATGAAGGTCTCTTGTGTTTGTGTCCTCCACCCTTCACCTATTTAATAATGGGGAAATTAGCGATACATCCCAGATTATTGGGCTGTAAAGTCTCCAGTACAGATAATCACTGTTTAATGGCTAAGATCCCTTGCGCAAGGGATTTATTTGGGCGGTGGTCCCTTGAGTGACACGTCATACTTTTTTTATGACGGATTTGCCCTTCTAACCGTTTGTATAGTTGTCATACGATCTTGTCCTTGTTTATAGCTCGAGCTCATCGTCTTTCCTTGACTACTGACGAATTTAAATTTCGTAAGATGAGTTTTGGATCAAATTTGACATCTTGAATAGGAGGGATTGACGATTGACGAATTTATCGGTTTCTAGAGCAGGTCGTTTGTACTGCGTGAGGATCCAGTTTCTTCTTCTTCTTCTTCTTCTTCTTCTGACGTTGCTACAAAGCACATTTCTTCTTGATATGAGTTTATAGATCTGATTCACAGCAAACTTAGAATTCATCATTTCAATGAAATTTTTGAGGTAAGGATTAATGTTTTTGATCCGAATTTTAGTTTAAATTCTTCTTCTAATATTGCTATCTGAAAGTATTTCTTCTTTTGTTCTCAGTATTTCTGTTCAGATCTGAATCGAAGCCAAGTCTGATTTTATTACTTCAGTCAATTTTTTGAGGTAAGGATGAATGTTTTGATCTATTTTAGTTTAAGAATTTTTTTAAATCTTGTTTTCTGGAATGATTTCTTCTTATGATATCAGTAGTTCATTGTAGAGGTGATTAGAATCAGACACAGATAAATTGATGCGGAAGTGAGATAAACTCACTGCAAATGCAGTTTAATCGATTCCATGGACAGATAAAATCTTGTCAAAATTAGATAAATTCATGTGTTAGATAAATTTATATCAGATAACTTCATATCAGACACAGATAAATTGATGCGGAAGTGAGATAAACTCACTTCAAATGCAGTTTAAACGATTCCATGGACAGATAAAATATTGTCAAAATTAGCTAAACTCATGTGTTAGATAAATTTGTATCAGATAACTTCATATCAGACACAGATAAATTGATGCGGAAGTGAGATAAACTCACTTCAAATGCAGTTTAATCGATTCCATGGACAGATAAAATCTTGTCAAAATTAGATAAATTCATATATGTTAGATAAATTTATATCAGATAACTTCATATCAGACACAGATAAATTGATGCGGAAGTGAGATAAACTCACTTCAAATGCAGTTTAAACGATTCCATGGACAGATAAAATCTTGTCAAAATTAGCTAAACTCATGTGTTAGATAAATTTGTATCAAATAACTTCATATCAGACACAGATAAATTGATGCGGAAGTGAGATAAACTCACTTCAAATGCAGTTTAATCGATTCCATGGACAGATAAAATATTGTTAAAATTAGATAAATTCATATGTGTTAGATAAATTTATATCAGATAACTTCATATCAGACACAGATAAATTGATGCGAAAGTGACACAGAGTCATTTGAAAGTAAGAGAGTATTTCAGCTACAGATGTTGATGTGTTTTGATTTTATCTTTATTTTTTGTATGCAGTTGCTAAAATGGCAAAACCGATTATGCTTCTTTGCAAGTTTGGTATGTTTACCAATGTTGTTATTTTCACTGATAGTATGAGAATGGATGATTTGATTAATCAAAATTTCTGCAAATGGAAGACTTTGTTGCCCAACAATGTCTGCTTCACATATGCATTACCTGGGCACCCAAAGTGTATGCTTGACAATGACAGAGACTTGTTGAGCTTGTCTATGTTGGCAGTTTCATTGGAATTGGATCGAGTTGATGTCTTTGTATCAAAATTATCTAAATATGGTAATGAGGACAATGAGGATAATTTGGATGAATTTTGTGAAGACAGAATGGCAGTAGTGGAGTATGAGGCTACAGATGTAGAGACAGATTTGCTTCCACAGTTCTGTTCACACAGGGAGAAGTTTCTTCTTTCTTCAGATTGGGTGAATGGTATCAGTCATGTTGGACAGAGGTTTGAGGGTGGGGCTTCTGAATTTAGGAATGTGCTGTGCAAATATTCGATTGAGGTTGGGTTTGAGTTTGTGTATGTCAAGAATAACAAACTAAGGATCACAGCTGTATGCTCTCGTCGTAAAAACCAGGATTGCATGTGGCGTGTTCATGCATCGCTTGAGAAGTCTAGTGGTTTTTTTTGTGTAAGGTCATTTGATAATGAGCATAGTTGTGGAGCAGCAGTTCGTACATCTAAGAGTAGCCGGATTAGCTCTGAAATTGTTGTTGATTTAATGGTCGATCACATTCGAGAGAAGCCAATGACCAGATCCATTGATGTTGTGTATTATTTCCATGCAAATTATGGGCTGACCATTACATACCATCATGCATGGTGGGGGGTTGAAAGAGCCAGGAATAAGTTGTATGGTGATGCATCACTTTCATTTGACAATCTTCGTTGGTACATTAATGCTGCTATGGAGACAAATCCAGGCAGTCTGTTTGTATTAGATTACGACGAAAAAACCATGTGCTTCAAGCGTTTGTTTGTTTCATTCAATGCGATGATTCGTGGATTTAATTATGTTCGTCCTCTGTTGTTTCTAGATGGGACATTTTTGAAAGGCAGGTACAAGGGAAATTTGTTGGCAGCAACAGGGAAGGATGGTAATCAAGGTAAAGTGTGATGTTGCAGATTTTTATTTATTTTTTAATAATGTTGATACTATCTATTTGTATTTTAGTGTTTACTTAACCTTGCTGCTTAATTGATAATAAATGATTTCATGAATGTGGTAGGTCTGTTTCCTCTTGCTTTTGCCGTGGTAGACTCAGAGACTGAGGATAATTGGAAATGGTTCTTGCAGAATTTGAGGAAAGTAGTTGCATATGACCGCTCTATCACTTTTGTTTCAGATAGAAATCCTGGTCTTGTGGATGGTGTTGCACATGTTTTTCCATTTGCTCATCATGCTTTCTGCCTACAACATTTGAAAGCAAATTTGAGAGATAAGTTCTCAGGAGGGTTCACAAATGAATTTAGAGAAATGATGGTTTTGTTGCTACGTGAATGTGCCTATGCCCCTACTGTACCTTTATTCCATGCGAAGCTGCAAGCATTTAGACATGAAGGTGGTTCGAATGTGGACAGATTTCTCTCTGGACTCTATCATAGTAGGTGGAGCAATGCTTATTTTAAGGGCCATCGGTATGGTGAGATGTGTTCGAATGCTTCAGAGTCTTTCAACTCCTGGATTAGAGAAGCACGACACCTACCAATTACAAAGTTGGTTGACATGATAAGGGTTCAGATAATGGAGCAGATGGCCAATAGGAGGGAAAAGTCTAGGTTATGGAAGGGAGTCATTTGTCCTGGCATGGATAAGAGGTTGGAGGCTTCTATCAAGCTTGGTAGGCCGTGGAGTATTCGGCGGTCAAGTGACACTGTTTTTTATGTTCATTCCTACCCATCAGTCACTATTGATATTTGCAATCACATATGTTCCTGTTATCAATGGTAGCTTAATGGCTTCCCTTGTGCCCACGCATGTGCTGCTATTCAAAAGAGTGGAAAGGATCTAAACCTTTATGTGGATCAGTATTTTCACATAGAGACATACAATCATGCATACTCTGAATCTATAACTCCCATCCCAACTGTAGGAAAACCAGAGACAACGATTGCAGAAGCTGTGATTCAGCCCCCTGTGATGAGGCGTCAACCCGGAAGGCCAAAAAAGAAGAGGATCTTGTCAAGAGGTGAGATGACGAGGCAGATAAAATGCGGACGATGTGGGCGGATTGGGAGTCATAATAAAAAGTCCTGCAAGGAGCCTATTGAGTTGCCATTGACATTAGGTTGAATTTGTCATCTTTTGTAATTTGGTGAAGATAATGTGACTGTCAAATGTATAGAGATCAATTTGGATTTTTTCTATTGAATAAAATTGCAAAGTATCATTGTTGCTTTGAAATATTGATGTTATCTTTCCTTTTCATAATGGATTTTACATGGATTTTAGTCTACTTCCAATATAATAACAGATAAATTTACCAAACTTTCATTAAAAACTCAGATAAATGTCGCTAATTTTTATTTGAACTCAGATAAATTTATCTGAGTTCCTTTGAGAAGACAGATAAATTTATCTGTATGAAATGTGCAGTTACATGTATATAATCTGAATCCATAACCAACATAAAGAAATGACACCATGTAAGAAAATGAATTGAATTCTGCAATTGATAAGCATATTTACATTTACAAACGTCTTTCAAACATCTTACATTTGTATCAATAAAACAAAAAAGATTCCCTGTCGTTTGTTTGTTAGTCTTCCTTCAAAGCTGCTCCCAACATCTTACAATTTATCATATGAACCAAAAAAAATAAAAAAACAAAGGAAACCTATTGCTGTTTGTCAGTGTTCCTTTAATACTGCTTCCAACATCTCACAGTTTTCAATGTGAACCAAAAAACAAAAACACAAAAAAATCACAGTCTTCCTTTAGGATGCGAACTTTTTTGCTTCAAAGTCTGCTTTTGTCCAACTGTGGGGCTCGTCATGCAAGAACTTGACTGCTAATTCTGCTCTAAAATTGTCTATGACGCTTTGTGTCAAGTGGTTGTGCACTGGTTTGCCACGGGAGATTTGAGTCATGAGGTAACAGACGATGATGCCACAATCAAGCCTGCAATGTGAGATAGTGTTGTCAGTTAATTCATATTGTTTGGTTGTCTATGGTTTTATTTATATAATCTGTTTCAATACTTACGACCCCTGTTTCCGCTGTGGTGCTCCTTCAATGCTGATCAATGGCTCATTATATGACTGTGTTTCCTCAATGTTGACAAAGTTGTAATTTTCTACATACTGTTTATGTGATCACATCATTTTCATTAGCCTCATATATGTTAACTTGTGTCAACCATGATTTTAATGAAGTTAAAGTGAATGACATGTACCAGCAATTCAGCATCTTTGAAGTAGTGATCAGTTGCATTTTTCTCCCTTGGCCTCATGGAGTTGTAGTGCATCCACTGGCCTTGTTTTCGATCGAGCAGTAACAGAGTCCAATGGAAATGTCACGTCCCTCGAACCCGATTAGAGAAATAACCGGATCCGAGGAGTGAAATTTAGGACTAATTTAAAAATTTTGTCCTTTAGGCCCAAGGATCGTAAGTCCGCTGTGAGGATAATGTATTTGAACCTCAAATCATAAACAAATAACGGAATTCATACATTGATATCAACAATGGATAATAAATCTCAATTAAATTTAAAGTTGCAAGAAGAATAATTAAACCTATACAGAAGTTAAATTAATTACAACGAACATCCCAAAACTAAGATCATTAAATCAACGAAGTCAATGAAAGAAAGTTCCAACGATAATAATAATGAATTAATAAAATCTAATGAAGTGCCCCTATGAGTCTCTCATGTGCCTGATAGTGATGACGTTACTCTACGTCATCGGCACTCCACTCTCGTGCCTCCTCTGCTGGTTGGAGATCCTCTGGGATCTCCTCACCGGCCTGCTCCTCGTAGTAGTACTCACCTGAGGAGTCTGTACACCAAGGAACAGAGTCAACGACATGTTGAGCAATAGATAAGCAAGATATAATTAAAACATAACATGCATCAAGTGAAAGAGTAATGACAGAACATAATCAAGTGAATACAATGAACAAAACTAGGCATAAAGCATGAGTAAATAACCACAGAATCAATATCAGGAATCCTAGCAATACTAACAATCACCACTATCAATGTAATGCAATGCACAAGAGGGAGACTCCGTGGATGTCCAAGCCACCTCACGGGGTACCAGTAACAATCCTATCCGGACTACTGATACCAAAGTCCGGCTCCAGGGGGATCCAAGCTCCCGGTCCTGGGAATAGTAGCACGGTCCAAGCCCGCTCCCAACTATTCAACGCCATGGACGCCGTCCAAAGCCGACTGCCCACCCCGATGTCCGAGTAACCGGCCCATCAATAAAACCCCAAACTGCAGCTGGCCATGATATGCAAATAATAATAAAGTGGTGCTGACACACGGGGAAAACCAAGACAAGCAAGTCTGGCTAGCTCATCAAACAAGGCATGTTCTTAGGAATTATCTCATTCAAATCAATACAAGACAAACCCACACACGATAATCCCTTACATGCTAGCCAGTCATGTTTATCAATACACGATACACAGTTCCTAAGGTACACTCTAAGTCAGGTCATTATCCTAATTCTACAAGAGTTTATGTTTCATAATTAATTAGGTGTTTTATGCCAAGAGAGTGTACAAGAAACGATAAGCAACGGATACAGTTAACAAGTCAATGAGAGATTACAATCCAATCCTAGGCAAGTGTTGTCATCCATGTACCATATTTGTTTTAACGGAGTGCGTCGGGAATTCGAATCAACAATGTTTATAAAGAGTTCCTGGGTGTACAATCATGTTAAACACTGATTGATTCAACTCCATACGCATTCGGTTAAACCATACACAATACACGAATACCTAGACAACCTATCGAAGCACACCAAGCCACGTGCTACGATTTTAATACCCCATTAATGGTCACGTGAGAGACTAGGTTCATGGTTTCCAGTATCTAAGGCCCAAACCTAAGTTATTAGTCTCATTTACACTAAAACAAGAGCTGAAATAGTAATCTGAATATTTACATCACTTTTTGACCTCCGATCGTGATGAAACTAGAACCATTGGATTCTGCGTCTCGAGAGCTTTCCAACGGTATATTATATATAGAATTCCAACGGACGGATTAAAAGATATGACATTTAGAAATCTGTCCTTTTTATATGAACCCAAATCACGGCGATAGGAATTTTTCCGGAAAAACACTTAATTTTTCCTAAATTGCAAACTACCTCCCTACTAGGGTCAAACGAACTCAGAATCCAACGAAACTCGGCAGACACTATTCTAACGTTAAAAGAAACTCGCTCACCATCTAAACCCACCTAAATTCTAACCAAAACAATAATAATAATAATTTCAAATAAATGGGTCAACGGGCCGGTTATTGGGCCCAACTGACCCAGTAAGGTCACGGACCTTACAGGAAAGGTGTTGCATCTTTGTTCTTTCCATTCGAGTTCATTGGAAAGTGGATGTATCTATGATTCTGCATCTTGTATGGTGAGATCTGATGGTTGAGAATGGTATCTCTGATATGCTTGTTTTCAGCAGTGAGCATTGTCTGTACAAATATAGAATTGAAGAGTATTAATTTCATTTAATGAAATCCATTGCAGACATGCTAAAATAGTTATTTGTGTTACCCAGCAAAGGCTACTGATGAAATATGATTTTTTATCCTCCTCCAGGCCCTCCTTTCCCAATTTCTTAATATCATTTTCAAGCTCTGTTTGCTCGTTGTATAACATCTGTGTATAACTATCAATAACCAGATGGATTGCAGATAGATAATGATAAGCACGTTTTAAAACAGATGTTATCTAAGCATTCAATAAATATATGATATTGTTGTAGTAGGTTACTTACACTGCTCGATATATCAGCGCCAGATAGGATTGAAATTATGTCCTCATACAACACATTGTTTTCACTTTCTCCCCCCCAAACCATTGCGCTGCAATTGTACATGTGAAATGTTATTAGCTTGTTTATAATGTAATTGACGACTTTCCAGAGTAATACATGATGTCAACTTACTCATATCCTTCTGTGTCATATATGAGCTTTAACTTCTTCTTGTCAGATTCATTCAACAGTTTGGAGATTGAGTTTTTGGGGAGCTTAAATGGTTTCTTCTTTTCTGATTTACCGGTATCTTTGGGCTCCATTTGCTCATTTACGTCGACAAAGTCATCTGACTGAGCAGCAACCATTTTATCTTTTTGTACATGCTTCCTAGCCTTTTTCTATTCTGGCTCTGGAATATTCATTGATGCTGCTTCTCGTCTCTTCTTTACTCTTTTCACCATTGACGATTGTTTTGGTACCTTTTTAAGCTGTACTATCTATCTATTAATATGTAATGCTCCATTTAAATATAAAATTGAAGTGTAATCATACAATAGTCAGATAAATTTTTATCAAACAAATCCAAAAGTTCATAGAAAATTTAGATAAATTCATTACCAAACTCAGATAAATTCATTACCAAACTCAGATAAATTCATGTCAAAATTAAAAAGAAAAAAATCTTATCAGACCTATATAAGATCATTTAAGACTCAGATAAATTCATTTGAGAAGTCAGAAATACCTTTTCAATTTTACTTTTGTTTGTTGGTTGAGGAGGCTGCTTCCCCATCATTTGTTCTGTTGTTGGATGATAAATTTTGTCCAAACTCTTTTCAACCAAATTTATCTCTGTGCCTGCATGAAGAAGTGTAGCTTCTTTTAACTTGTTTTCTAACTCAAAATTTGATGCCTCAGTCATTGCAAGTTTATATCTCAGGGCTTTTAATTCCTCTTCTGCGTGTGCAGCTCTTGAATAATTTCGCTCTGATAGCTGCTGCAATTGCTTTAGTTGTCCATTAAGGGAGCTGACCACAAGAGATGAACTTTCAATCTTGCCTTTCAGGTCGTTGTTCTCTTTTTCTAGCTGAGCATTTTCACTCATGACCTTCTCGTTTAATGAAACCACATCATCTCTTTCTTTGGTCAAGATGCTTACCCTTCTTCCCAATTCCTTGCTTTCATTTTGTAGATTACAATTTTCTTCTTTTGATCTTTCCAATTCAAACATGATTTTGTCAAGATGAGCTTGGGAGTCTTGTTTCTCTCTGTTTAGCTGATGAACAAGTGAAATTGCCCTTTCTTTTTCTTGAATGACTTCTCCGAGTTCTGTGTTTTCCATTGTTGGAGATGGTTGACTTTGCTCAGACAATTTCTTATTGTTGTCTCCTTCAACTTCAGCTAGCTCTGTTGGTGGTATTCCAATCAATGATTCACCACTTGTGCTTCCAATTACATCACTTATGACATGCTCTACAACTGTATCTGTTTGTTGCTTTGTTTGTTCATATTGTTCCAACTCTGAAGGAAATGTAAGAAATTCAATTCTTTGTTCAGTCCCAGCCATTTCTTCTTGCCCTTCATTCTCTTTTTGCTCTTCTAATTCAGATATTATCAACGTTTCTGTTGTTTGGGCCAGTTGAAATTGGCTGGGGTCACGTTCCTCTGATTTTGATTGTTCAATGGCTTCATTATTCTCAAAATCATCATTAAGGTCAACATCATACTGCATGTTTCCTTCGTCTACTCCTTCAACAATTTCTTTGTTGATTGTTTCAGCTTCCTTATTAGTTGTTTGATTATCATTAGAACTTCTCCTATTCACATACATCAGGAAGCATTTTTCTTCATGCAGTGTCCTCTCCAATTTACCAACAATTACCTGAAGTGTGAGACACTGTTTATTAATAACAACAAGGCATAACAAATTCAGATAAATGTATCTATGATATCTGTTATATAGTATTACCTGTTGAGAAAAATTCAGACAACTTACCAATATATTAATTAACATAAAAAAAGTTCAATTCAGATAATATTACCTGTTTACTATGTACTGTATCCAGCGATTTTTTCTGCAGTGTGCTGTTTAATCCCTTAAGATCCCACTTCATCAATCTAGGGAATTCATTAGGTTTGATCGGCTCCAACAACGATGTGTGTTCACATAACCAATACTGTTCAAATTGAGACACAAAAGCATGGTCAAGTTTAAGTTACAAATTTATTGGTAAGTTGTAAAATTACAGAAGTAAAATGGCTGTTTGGTTATCTCACCGGTAGTGCAATTAGACAGCCAATTACGTTATCTGAACCTTCATTTCTTGCGTGAACTGATTGCATGAGAAACTTTGTTATCTCTTGTGTCCAAGCATGATCTTTCATTTCATCATAATTCTCAACATAACTGACATATGGCCATCCTATTGAGTTGCCATGTGTGGAAAAGAACAATGTCACAAGGATGTAAAGGCATATTAGCCTGCACACATCGGCCACATCAGCTTTAGTTGCTCCATTGAGTGCAAAATCCAATTGTTCCTTTATTTTGGGAGCTGACACTCTTGTAATGTTTGAGAATCTTCTTATTATAAATTCCGACTGTTTCTTCTTTGCATATTTCAAATCCAAGATTGCCGATCCATGGGGTATTCCAAATATTAGAGAGATGTCTTCTGATGTGAACGACACATAGTGGCTTCCAATCTTGAATTTTCCTTCCGCTCTGTTGTATGTGTTTAGAATTTGCATGATGTCTTTATCATTTTTTCTGCATTGATTCTCTGTAACTTTTTGGTTCAATATGGAATTTATAAGAAACTAGAAGGGTGTCTTCTTCAGCTCAACTTTATGTGCAGTAGTTATCCTTCCTTTGATGCTGTCAAACAGTTTGATTACTGATACGAAATTTGATCTAAATTGATAGTGTCGCTTTGCCTGACTCCTTTTTTTTGTGTCCTTCCTTTTAATTTGTTTGCTTTCAGCTGTCAGGGGTACATGTAGAACTTAGATAAAATTATATGCAACTCATCACAGTCCAAAAGTAAAGTTAGATTAAACCATAACAAAGTGAGATAAATTCACACCATACACAGATAATTTCATATCAGATTCATATAAATCAAGCCAAATGTATTCAAATGAAACCTAATGTAGTCAGATAATTTTACATCAAATTGGAGAAAAAATTCAAATAGATGGTAAATAACTTTTTTCTGAACTCGTTATGATTTCTAACACAGATAAATTCATAAGAACTCACATCAAAGTTAAAACAAAATGCAGATAAAATTTATATAAATGCACAACAAGCTTAGATAAATTGCTTTCAAATTCAGATAAATTGAAGTCACAATGAGAATAGTTGACAGCAAATAGAGATTAATTAACACAAAAGACAGATAAATTCATATAAATACAGAGATAACTTTATTTTAAAGTCAGATAACTTTTTGCCAAAATGAGATAAGATATACAAAAACTCAGATAAAATAACAGCAAACTCAGAGAAATATCAAATATTTCTGAGTTTTATGATACCTATGTTAACATCTCAGAAAACTCAGATAAATTTATCTGAGTCTGGACCAAAGCAAATTTGCCCGGGCAGATAAATTAACAGCAAACTCAGAGAAATATCAAATTTATCTGAGTTTTCTGATATATATCTTAAACTTTCTCAAAACTCAGACAAATTTATCTGAGTTTTGAAGAACTTCTTTGAGTTGCGAACAAATTTATCTGAGTCTGGACCAACACAAATTTGTCTGAGAAGATAAAACAACAGCAAACTCAGAGAAATATCAAAATTTATCTGAGTTTTCTGATACCTATCTTAACCTCTCAGAAAATTCAGATAACTTTATCTGAGTTTTGAACAACCTCTCTTTGTTGCGAACAAATTTATCTGAGTCTGGACCAGAGCAAATTTATCTGAGCAGATAAATTAACAGCAAGCTCAGAAACTCAGATAAATTTATATGAGTTTTCTGATACCTATCTTAACCTCTCAGAAAAGTCAGATAACTTTATCTGAGTTTTGAACAACCTCTCTTTGTTGCGAACAAATTTATCTGAGTCTGGACCAGAGCAAATTTATCTGAGCAGATAAATTAACAGCAAGCTCAGAAACTCAGATAAATTTATCTGAGTTTTGAAGAACTTCTCTGAGTCGCGAACAAATTCATCTGAGTCTAGACAGAGTTTGGGAAGAAATAAACTGATTTGAAGTCCTTTTGATTTGAAAGATTCGAAAGTGAGATAAAATGGTTTAAAACTGAGAAAACCCTATCTGTTTCTTGATCGACCTTGCTCTTCCTTTGGTTGCTCTTTCGCTAACTTTTTCCCTTTGCTTGAGGAGAGCGAGGACCTTGTTCTAACCATTTTCTACATAGATTTGAACATAAAGAACAGATAAAATCAGATAAGAACGAAATGAAATTGGTTTTTTAGTTTTTTTCAGAAGAAATTGTAATGTACAATCTTCTTTTTAGGAATGGAAGAAGTAGTTTTTGTAACCTTTAGATGATGGTTGTAGTCGATCGATTGAGTTTTCTTCTAGGGTTTGTAGTTTGATTCGCTTTCGCCTTTTGCCTCTAAGATTCAGACGAACGTGAGTTTTGCGGTTCTGAAATGGTTTCAAGCAGTTTTAGGCGGAAGCTTTTTTGATGACGTGTACAGGGGCATTCTGGTCTTTTTTAGCGCGTCATTATCACGAGAGGACTGCTGCCGTTTCGAAAAGATTTGTAGGACCTTAGGCTTTAAAATCATATGATGCGGGACCTATGGCCAAAATCCCCTTTAATAATCCCATGGAGCTCAATTGACCATAAACTCATATGTGATCAATTCCTATATATTCTATACAAACAAACAAGCTCTCAATGGATGTAATTTGGGATCAATTGAGCTCATTTCAACTATGCTAGATTTCAACCTCACTTAAGTGAAATTCTAACTAAAATGGTTGATGTTTTGATCAAAGTTTAGTTTCATTTTTTTTTGTAGAAGTTTAGTTTCATTTTAGAACCCATAATGTCGTAGCTTAATTTGGGGTCTTTCCATGAGAGATTTAATCAAGTGATTGATCAGAAATTTGTCTCTTTGATAAACACCCCTCAAGCTTCCTAGACTTGGCATCCCATTAAATCTCTTGCGACTCTACACGATTTTTATCTCCAAAATCCACTATTATGGGGTACTGCCAAAAAATCACATATCCATTGTACAGTAGAATTTAAGAGAAAAGTGACAAAATTCAAGTTAGGAACTCTAAGAGATGAGAGAGAATGTAGAAACTGTGATTGAAAGGCCTTGTGCATCAATGAGTATCTCGGTGATCAATAGTCTGTATTAATCTGCACTTTTGGACTCCATGGAAATTTCTTTTTACATACTTCCAACAGTGATCAAGAACAAAGAAGATATGTATATCCAAATTTTGTCCAATAACTTCTTTGTTATGTGGTAAGACAACTAAGTTTTAGAAGGGATATGGAAACTAATCTTCCATTTTTATTCCAATCCCTGCATGTTTTGATAGGATCCAAATTATAAAATAAGGTATTTGATCACCTGTTTGAAGAAAATTCTATAGTCACTGTCAAAATTAGCCACAACTTTATTATACCCATTCTTATCCTAGTCCATAGACCATAAGTATGGAAGATAAAAGCTGACCAACTTTACTGTAAAAGCCCCTAATATTAATCAACACATCTGAGAAGGAATATACTCTAACTCAAAAATGGTTGTTTCAAACTGTTCCACAACAATACTTTAATCAGGTTGAGTGACAAAAGTTCCCTTCAGTTTATTTATTAATCTTTCAATTTCGTGGGTCGATATTAGGTTCATTGAATAGCAGGCAATTGCTGCTTCATATGATCTTATGTTACATTAGCTATGGTTTGTCACATTTCTGAATTTTTTTTTTTTTTTTATATTGGAGGGTTCCCAACCCTTTGAGCTGGACTAATCTCTCCAGGCCCATAGGAAGCCGGGTAAACTCCCTTGTAGCCCCAGTGTGGTAGTGCCAGTTTTGAACCTACAACCTCCGGGTGCAAACGGTGGTCGTAGGTAGGCCAACTGAGCTACCCCTTGAGGTTATTTCTGTTAAATTTCAATGCTCAGTTTTCTATGGAATCCTTTGGTAACTGGATAATGGGCCCCATTAACACCTCAAGTTATAATTGTTATTGCCGAGTACAGTCAGTAATAATTCAGTATTTAGGAGACAAGTTCTATAACACAGTGAACCAAATTAACAACTGAATACAGTAGCAAATTGTAATGTAGAAAAATAATTCACTTACTGTTTAAAAGCAGAGACAGAGTGTTTTTGTCTGAAGTTGAGAAGTTCTGTAACTCGCAGAAGAATGATGATCAAGGCTAGTGGTACACACTATGTCCTAAAGACAAAATTCGCCCTCGCAATGGTGCTTACGAACTCCTACAACGTCTGTCTCCCAGGATACAATGATCAGTACCACACAGTTGCAGCACTACAAACTGTGTGTCTAGTGAACCAAAAGTGCAACAGCAGGACTCTCTTTTTCTATGAACAATGACTCAAATATGCAATGCAACAGCAGTGAATGAATGATCGAAAAGTCATGAACGAGATGCATATAAATAGCTTCAATCAGGTCTCTTCAATGGGAGTTGCATCTGTTCAGAACAGTGACTGTTTAGTGAACAGATGCATTTTCTTTGGATACACCTCATGAGTTTGGACATACCCTTTCAGATGCGAAGGGACACACACCACTAGGGACACATCCCATTTGAAAAAAGAAATTTTAGTAAATAAAATTTCTCTAAAAAATTAATGGGTAGTGGGCCGAGCCAAGGCCCAACTCGCGCGTGAAGCCCAAGCTCAAGCTCGGTTCGGTGCAGGGTGGGGCGGCGCGCGCATGTGGTGGTGACCCCACCTTGATTTAGGTCCTCCCTCCCCCACAAAAGTGGGATACCCCTTGGTGCTCATTTTATACTACGAAGGTAAGTATATTTATACCCAAGGAATGTTTTGCTCCGAAGCAATGTGAGATGCAAGTTTACCACTTCCTTTGTTTCCATGTTTTACATGTTCAAGTAGTAGTGTTTAGGAGGCAATTTCTCATTCAGTCCTTAATGGATTAGAACATTCCAACAATCCCCCACATGAATGAAATTGACTGTAAGCAATGAAATGATATACAGACACACAGAGAGAGTACAATTGTAAATCATTTGTATAGAGAAAGGTAGTTTGTGGCCTTGAACCTTCCCTTGTGAAGTACTATCGGATTTATTGGTTGAACAGTGAACATGATGTCTTGAATTGCTCTGCCTTTTGCTTAAACCAAGACAATAGAGTTCACACAGAATCTTCCCTGACACATTTGGTTATCATGATTGTGTTCATTTTGGCCCTAAACAATGCCTGGTTTCATGAGTGCTTTAGAGAATTTAGCCTTATCACTCTCATAGAATCGGCCCAATTCACACCCACATAGGTGATTCTTATTAAGAGTATCCTCCTATACCCCATATGATTATCCAAGATATAAGAATCATTAAAAGCTTGCTTATCCTATTTACCGCTGCAGGTATCATTATTAATATCATAGGAATGAGCAGGAGATGTTATCTCCATAGTGATATTGTTAAGTCACACACAATTCGGTTGTCCCTTTGAACCTAGATCTTGGGATCTCCAGTCAACTAGGTAGGGTTTCCATTATGCCGACTTTTCATTCATAGGCTTTAAGCCCATTCCCTTCGATGAACGATTTACTTTCTCTCTTGCTAATCCTTTGGTAAGAGGATCCGCAATGTTATCTATGGACTTTATGTACTGAATAGTCATAATGCCATTAGAGAGCAATTGTCTCACGGTATTATGCCTTCGACGAATGTGTCGAGACTTACCGTTATACATTTTACTTTCTGCCCTTCCAATTGCTGATTGACTATCGCAATGAACGCAGATAGGAGGCACAGGTTTTTACCACATCGGAATATCTTCTAAGAATTGACGAAGTCACTCAGCTTCTTCGCCAGCTTTATCCAATGCAATAAACTCAGATTCCATAGTGGATCTAACAATGCAAGTTTGCTTAGAAGATTTCCATGATACCGCTGCACCACCAAGTGTAAATAAATATCCACTTGTGGATTTTGAATTTTTGATATCGGATACCCAGTTGGCATTACAATAGCCTTCAAGTACAGCTGTATATTTAGAGTAATGCAGTCCATAGTTTTGGGTGCATTTTAAATATCTTAAAACCCGAACTAAGGCCTTCCAGTGGTCTGCTCCTGAGTTACTTGTGTATCTACTCAATTTACTAACCGCATATGCAATGTTTGGACGAGTGCAATTCATTACATACATTAGGCTGCCAATTATTTGCGCATATTCTCGTTGTGATATACCTTTTCCATTATTCTTAGATAAATGGATACTAATATCTATAGGTGTCCTTGCTGGACTGCTATTATCTTGATTATATTTCTTGAGTATTTTCTCAATATAATGTGATTGAGATAATATAAGTCCATCCGATGTTTTAGAAATCTTAATTCCTAATATGACATCAGCAACACCCAAATCTTTCATATCAAGTTTATTGTTCAACATTCTCTTGGTGGCTTGAATGATTGCATTATTGCTATCCGTAGTGAGTAAATCATCAACATATAAGCAAATTATGACACAGCAATTGTTAGTGTTCTTGACATACACACACTTGTCACATTCATTGATCTGAAACCCATTGGACATCATTAAATTGTCAAATTTCTCATGCCACTGTTTTGGTGCTTATTTTAATCCATATAAAGATTTGACAAGCCGACAAACTTTCTTAGTTGGACCTGGAACATTAAACACTTCTGGTTGTTCCATATGTTCCATATAGATTTCCTCATCTAAGTCACCATTTAAGAAAGCGGTCTTTACATCCATTTGATATATCTCGAAATTGTATATAGCAGCAATTGCTATTAACATTCGAATTGATGTTATCCTCATTACTGGTGAATAAGTATCGAAATAGTCCAAGCCTTCCTTTTGTCTGTACCCTTTAACAACAAGCCTGGCCTTGTGCTTTTCGATTGATCCATCTGCTTTCATCTTTCTCTTGAATATCCACTTGTATCCAAGAGGTTTGCAACCTTGTGGAAGATCCACTAGTTCCCATGTATGGTTCTGCAAAATGGATTCAATTTCACTTTTTATTGCCTCTTTCCAATATGGTGCTTCTGGACTGGAAACTGCTTCTTTAAAGCTTTGAGGCCCATCTTCTAATAGAAATGTTAGAAAATCTGAACCAAACGTTTTTCATGTTCTAGCCCTCTTACTTCATATAGGTTCATCAATCTCTTGTTGGTTTTGATTACTGCTACTAGCAGTATCATATGTTCTTTTGGGAGAACTCGATTCCTGCGATAGTTTGTAAGGAAATACATGTTCAAAAAACGATGCATTCCTTGACTCAATAATATTATTATGATGCATATCGGGAATCTCGGACTTGTGAATTAGAAACCGATACGCACTACTATTATGAGCATACCCTATGAATACACAGTCAACTGTTTTTGGTCATTTTTTAACCTTTTTAGGTGTAGGAACCGCCACTAGCCAAACACCCCCACACTTTCAAATATTTGTAAGTAGACATTCTGCCTTTCCACAATTTGTAGGGAGTCTTATTGGTTTTCTTTTGAGGCATTTGTTGACACCAAAAAAGTCACTATGTCTCCTCCACATCAAGAAGCCTCCTGAAGCTGCATCCTGCTACAAAACAGGCAAGGCTACTTCAAGCATCAGATCTTTTCAGAATCAGACAGAACCTGAGAGATCATTCAAGACAGCTAAAAGAGGGGTACACCTGAGGTTTCGGGCCATTCCGACAGCGTTTGGCCTAACTTCACTGCTCCGACAGCTAAACAAGCGCTCCCGGCGGCGACATCATCAAAGACACCAAAACTTTGATTAGAGCCTACGGATGACTCTAGAATGTCTCCAAAGGGCTCCATACCAAATTTCAAGTCAAACCGACAACGTTTGACCCTCCATCAATGCTCGAGCAGCAAAATCAAGCCTCCCGGCGGCGGGAACCACTGAAGCCATCACTCATCAAACAAAATACATGAGTGGCTTCAACATGCTTCCAAAAGGTTGCACGTCAAATTTCAGGTCATTCCGACAACGTTTGACCAGGTTTTGATGCTCCGAGAGAAAATCAAGCCTACCGGCGGCGGAGCAACCCGGGACCATGACATCCAAAACGGAGCCCATGGAACGTCTCAAAATGACTCCAATAGGCTCCCTGTCTAATTTCAGGTCAATCGGACATCGTTTGACCACATATCAAAGCTCGGCATTTTCCCCGCAGCAAAATCAAGTGAAGCATCGATGGGACCCCAAACGGCTTCAAAACTCAAATAAAAGCCCATGGTTGGTCCTATCCACTACTTAAGAAGCTTCACGTCAATTTTCAGGTCATTCCGACATCGTTTGACCTAGTTTCGACGCTTGACGGAAAATCGGCTACAAAGTCTTCGACTTTCCTGAAAAATAGGAAACTTTGTGCTCCTATTTCGCGAAGGTTCTCGTCAAGATTTCTCCAAGAAAATCAAGTCAATAATTGAGGAAAAATGTCAAGAAAAATACAGAAGAAAAAAGGAACGAAAAAGACGAAAAAACGGCCAAAAACGACGCTCGGCGACCAAACGGGCCGAAGCCCTATAGTCGTCGGCGACCCTGGAAATCCGGGCCGCCGGATTTTGTACCAAAGTGTCCGTTTTCGATGGTTTTCGCGTTTCGGGTGTTCCGGCCTCTGTGATTTTCGGAAAATGCAATGTTTGATGCTTAAAAACGACTGATCTTCGTCGACATCTCGGATCCGCCGTCAAAAGCATGAAATCATCACTGATAGCCTCAAGATCGCCAACCGGCTGACCAAGAAAGTGCACTTTCTGTCCGACCGATCGTGAAATCGACAAGACAGTCGTCACCGGCCCGCCAACATCAATCAATGTCTGAAATTGCATCGCAATCCGGCATCAAATAATGCGTGGATCCACCCGTGATGATCGCAAGAAGAATCTCAAAAGGCGCAGCACGGCCCGCGACTCTTCACATGCCTTGGCAACCACTTAATGTCGTTAATTGACCCATTAAAGCAGTCATTAACTCATTATTTTGGACGGCCCAATCAGAACCAAGCATTTGGGAGTTACAAATCCAAGCAATCATGGCATTAAACCCATGAAACTCCCATCATCATGAAGCATAAAGGTGATTAAATGCCCACTACCTTCATCGGCCAATCACAAGCCTTGAAAAAAGAGTTACAAAATCGATTTGAGACTCCTCATCAATTCTTTCATCATGGCCATCAATGCCAATAAACACCTCATGGCTACCAAAAGCCTATAAAAGGAGGTCCATTCCAAGAAGAAAGCATGATGAAAAGAGATCCCAAGTGCAAGCTCTGAAAATTCAAAAAATCCAAGAGAGAGACGAAGTTCTGCTACTTTGCTCCCGGAAGCACCACAAGGTGATCAACGTCCCTTGGGGGGCCACCCCCCCCCCAAGGTCACCTCCTTCTCCAACATGGCCTAAACGCGGCTTTTCAGCCTGTTTACTTGGTTT
This sequence comes from Umbellularia californica, assembly GCA_028538565.1. Lineage (NCBI taxonomy): Eukaryota > Viridiplantae > Streptophyta > Magnoliopsida > Laurales > Lauraceae > Umbellularia > Umbellularia californica. Next base: position 84,000,058 of record JAPQWN010000001.1, read on the forward strand.
TTCATTGGATATAGGACCTTCTCTTGGTCCTTGTCCTTTAAAAAACTGAGGTTAGGAGCCAAGCCAAAGAATCAAAGCATCACATGTTCTCATTTGAAGGACGATGGCGAAGCCCATACATGACTTGCGACCGTCGATCTCAACGTGTCCTCACAATCTCCTGAGAAGTTAGATCCCTTTTCTTCCTTTTCTATTGTAGTTTGTATTTCTTAAAGAGACAAAAAGAAATCACAATTCTTGTCTTTCATATTTGATGAGTTTTGTAAAAACGCTTTTCACGGCAAAATCGCCTTTCACGACAAACAAACAAAAACGCCTCTTACAGCATTTTAAAAACTTGTCTCTTTTCTTAATATTTATGCGATTTGAAAAGTTAGAAAAAAGGATTGATTTCCTTTCCACTTGTGAAGGTGAATCTCCGGATTATCACCATTCCAAATTCCAAGTAGAAAGTAAATCTGGCATACCCGTACAAAAATGTTGATGCCCGAGATTTTCCCTCCTCCGCCGAGACCCAGGTCAGCCCCGGGGTGCGGAAGGAGAGGACGGAAGATTTCTTTCGGGTCCATCAGCATTCAATTGAGAATATAGTTTGCGGAAAGGATAGCATCCCCCCACAAATTTTGAGGTAATCCAGAACTAATTAACATAGCATTCATCATTTCTTTTAAAGTTCTATCTTTTCTTTCAGCAACAACACTTTGTTGAGGTGAATAAGGGGCATTAGTTTGGTGTATTATACCATGCTGTGAACAACATTCACCAAAAGGTAATTCATATTCACCCCCTCTGTCGCTTCTTATTACCTTGATTTTCCTATCAAGTTGATTCTCAACCTCATTCTTGTAATGTATGAACATTTCCAAGGCCTCATCTTTACTTCTCAGTAAGTAAACATAACAGTATCTTGTGTAGTCATCAATGAATGTAAGAAAATATTTCTTACCACCTTTAGTTTGAACAAACTTTAGGTCACAGATATCAGAATGAATTAACTGAAGGTGTTCAGAAGTTTGTTCAATTGAATGAAAAGAAGGTCTAGTAAGTTTAGCTTCTACACATGTTTCACATTTGATCGTTGAATCAAAATTGCATTTAGGCAAACATTCCATATTAACTAATCTACGCAAAGCATCATAGTTAACATGACCTAATCTACCATGCCACACATTAGAGGACTCAAGCATATAACCAGAAGAGTTTTTCTTATTAGGTACAATGGTCATTACATTCCGCTTAAAGAGCCCGTCGCTCATGTACCCTTTACCCACATACATCCCAGATTTAGTGAAAACAAACCTATTTGACTCAAATACAAGTTTGAAACCCTTCTTGCTCAGTAGTAAGCTTGATACCAGATTTTTGCGTATATCAGGTACATGCAGCACATTGTTGAGGTTGAGTTCCTTTTCAGAAGTCATCTTTAATACCACCTGTCATTGGCCTTCAACCTTAGAGGTGGCAGAATTGCCCATGAAGAGTTGTTCTCCTGTTGTTGCATGATAAGTGGAGAACATCTCTTTAATAGAGCAGACATGTCGAGTGGCCCTAGTGTCCACCCACCATTCTCTGGTGTTACCGACCAGATTGACTTCCGAGACCACAGCAGAAAGATTGATGTCTGAAACATCAGTGGAGAGAGTGTCAAATTCAGCATGTGGGCCTGTGCTGGTTTCTTACTTGTATTGCCTTGGTCCTTGCGCTTACGACAGTCTTTAGCACGATGGCCTGGTTTGTCGCACACATAGCACTTCCCTTTGAACTTCTTGTTATCATTGGGACCCTGCTGTTTTTGACCGTTGGGATTGTTCTTCCTCTTCTTCGGATTCTGCCCATGTTCCACTACATTGGCCTTAGCTTCAGTGAACGTTTTTCCTGCTTTCTTTTCAGATGCACGATTGTCTTCCTCTATCTTCAATCTGACAATCAGGTCTTCAAGTTTCATCTCTTTTCGCTTATGCTTAAGGTAGTTCTTAAAATCCTTCCAAAGTGGTGGCAATTTTTCAATGATTGCTGCCACTTGGAAAGACTTACTAAGAAACATTCCTTCTGCATGAATTTCATGGAGAATTACCTGAAGTTCCTGAACTTGATTGATTACTGCTTTGGAATCGATCATCTTATAGTCAAGGAATCTGTCTACAACGAATTTCTTCATTCTGGCATCTTCAGTCTTGTACTTTTTACCAAGAGAATCCCATAATTCCTTAGCAGTCTTCAATGAACAGTACACATTACATAATGTGTTGTCTAGTCCATTGAGAATATAATTCCGACAAAGGAAGTCAGCATGCTTCCAGGCATCGACAGCAGTAACCACTTGCTTGTTTGTCTCACCTTCTGTTAAGGCAGGAGTTTCTTCATGGAGGAACCTAGCCAAGTTCAAGGTAGTGAGATAGAACAACATCTTCTGTTGCCATCTCTTGAACTCAGTACCATTAAACTTCTCAGGTTTCTCCCCATTGCTCACCATAACAAGGGCATAGGTACTGACTGGAGTATCCTTCTCAATACCCATTACTATTAATGAACAGAAGTAAAAAGAAAACACAGAGTATACTAAGAGTTAAAAACTAACAGTACTGTAAATAGAACATCAACTGAGGCAACAAGAAAGCAAGTTACAGAACAAACTGAAGTTCTGTAGTAAGAGAAATAAAAGAGAGAAACTCAGTTTTACAATACTAGTTTCAAAAACATAAGACTTAGAACCAGTAGTAAAACAGACATAAACTGAAACCAGAAATACTGAAGTAAAACTGATCGCAGAGTGTACTCAGAACATCAAAGAAATTTTGTCTTAAGATTGTTATTGCCGAGTACAGTCAGTAATAATTCAGTATTTAGGAGACAAGTTCTATAACACAGTGAACCAAAATAACAACTAAATACAGTAGCAAATTGTAATGTAGAAAAATAATTCACTTACTGTTTAAAAGCAGAGACAGAGTGTTTTTGTCTGAAGTTGAGAAGTTCTGTAACTCGCAGAAGAATGATGATCAAGGCTAGTGTTACACACTATGTCCTTAAGACAAAATTCGCCCCCGCAATGGTGCTTACGAGCTCCTACAGCGTCTGTCTCCAAGGATACAATGATCGGTACCACAGTTGCAGCACTACAAACTGTGTGTCTACCGAACCAAAAGTGCAGCAGCAGGACTCTCTCTTTTTCTATGAACAATGACTCGAATATGCAATGCAACAGCAGTGAATGAATGATCGAAAAGTCATGAACAAGATGCATATAAATAGCTTCAATCAGGTCTCTTCAATGGGGGTTGCATCTGTTCAGAACAGTGACTGTTTAGTGAACATATGCATCTTCTTTGGACACACCTCATGGGTTTGAACACACCCTTTCAAATGTGAAGGGACAGACACCACTAGGGACACATCCCATTTGAAAAAAGAAATTTTATTAAATAAAATTTCTCCCAAAAAAAATGGGTAGTGGGCCGAGCCAAGGCCCAACTCTTGTGTGAAGCCCAAGCCTAGGCCCGGCCCGGCCAAGGTCCTCCCTCCCCCATAAAAGTGGGATGCCCCTTGGGGCTCATTTTATACTACCAAGGTAAGTATATTTATACCCAATGAATGTTTTGCTCCCAAGCAATGTGCGATGCAAGTTTACCACTTCCTTTGTTTCCATGTTTAACATGTTCAAGTAGTGGTGTTTAGGAGGCAATTTCTCATTTACTCCTTTGATTAGAGCAACCCAATACATGTAATTAATCTACTCATGGAGTAGAATACATTCCCATGTATTCCCACCAAAAAGGATAAGTGGGTCCCACTTAGTTTTTTGCTCAAGCTTTGACAAAAGTAATGGTGCTCTAGGCCATTTTTCCAACAATAATAATATTAGATTAGATGAAATGATGCACTAAATACATGTTGATTAGCTGTTGCACTATAATTGTAATCAAATTATTCTCTAAAAGTGAAGGAGCACCACATCTTGTCTTTAGCTAATCTTTTCAAGCACACTACTAATTTTCTTGGTGATTATTTATTATTTTTGTGCTAATACCGCATATTTGCATCTAATGATGAATCATTGAGCTTTCAATTACTGTTTGTACTAAATGCTATCTAAATTTGGTGAACATGATTATTTAATTAGGCACTTGGAAACTTAAATTTAATTATTCCATACAATATATCCCCTGTTATAGGAAATCCCAGATGTCCATTTGAACTGACCTTTATGAAGTGTGTGATTTTGCCTTAATGTACGTTTACGTTTTGTAAAAACTAAAGACAGGAACTAATTATGAAAGAAAACAAAAGGACCTCACTCACTCCTGTTTGTTACTATATGATGATGAAGTTATGAGGGCCAGAAGTGATTCATAGTGCAAATATAAAGAGAACTGTACGAGGAGAAGAACTGGAGGCAAGTAAATATAATCTTAGAGATGAGATTTAAGTCTAGGGTTGTAAACGGGTCGATTCCGGTTTAGGTCCATAGTGGATCTGGAACCGGAATCGTTAAGGAAAAGGTGGAACCGAATACGGACATGGAACCATTTTGGAACCAGTTTCTTGGCTCCGGAACCAAAACCATATATGGGACGGGTCTGGATCCGGGTCCGGGTCTAGGTAGAGAATGATATTAAAAAAATGTGATTTTAAGAGAGATTTTCAAAAATCAAGGTAATATGTCGGGTCCCGGGTCCACGGGTCCAAACCAAGGTGGAACCGGAGCCGGACCCATTTACTTATCAAGGCCTAAATAAGGACACAAACCCGGTTTTAACGGGTTGGCACCTCCTGGTAATCGGAGAATCGGGGACCCATTTACATCCATAGATTTAACACATAATTTTAATTATTCAACCAATGGTTTAAAATGTTGATGTATGAGTTGAACTGTTTCATTGCCCAAAAAGACAGGTATAAGGATGGTTTATAATTAACCACAATCATGATTGTCATTATAGTCGACCCTAAAAATGATTTGCGGTTTTGTACAACTTGTAACGCACGAACTTCTTTGACCTAAAAAAACTGAAAATACCATATATATAGGAAAATATTCAAGTGAAAACTAGTTCTTATGTATTATGTGAGAACTTTTTCGTAGGGCCCAACCAACAACCCATCCAAACCTAGCAACCAATAGGAAACTCCTTGATAGTCACTAATCCCAAAGATTGGCACACATTCAAATGGACTGAACCGTTGGATCGAGGGTTGAATATTTTTTTTGAATATGAAGCCATTAAACTTGTGGGCCACTGATGAAGGGGTTAAGGGCATGGGTTTGGAGTCAAACTTGATATATGGAGTGGTCTCACATAGATCTTTCCATCCCCCTTGGTCCCATCCCCAAATGGGGCCCACAATTGGGCCCCACAAAAAAGTTCTCACATAATATGTGAGAACTAGTTCTCACTTGAATATTTCCCATATATATATATATCCTTATCTCTCACCTTATATATATAGAGGGAAGTGCTCCTATGAGAGACACTCTCACCAACTTGGTGAGAGATGGGTGGGGGCCCTCACTTCCATATCCACTCTCACCGACTTAAATGCAAGGGCCCCCACTCATCTCTCACCAAGTTAGTGAGAGTGTCTCTCATAGGAGCACTTCCCATATATATATATATATATATATATATATATATAAATCTTAGTTCTACTATAGGCCAAGATATTGGTCCACTAAGTGACAATATCCAACATCATTATTTAATCTTCAACAGTTAAATATGTTAAATTTTAGTATTTAATATCTAGGCCGATCCTTATAATGTATAAATCCATCAATGTAGCTTATATTTAAAATCCAAACCACCCAAAATAACTATCATCTCGTATATGGACATTGTGATTTTTTTTTTATCAGAGAAACAATAGAGTGCATTGTATTTAGAGATCATTTTTATTGAGAAAATTGTGCGTTTTGCTTCGTTATTTAGTTTTTTACATGGTCTTCACATAGGTCGCAATATCACGACCTATGTATACTTTGGTCAAATTTCTTGTTCTAACCATCGATTATTCCTTTTTGGTAAAAAATCAACTCATTATTATTAATTAGCAAAAGTGGGATTCTGTATGATAGTTTTTTTGGTAAAAATCCCTTGTTTATTTCATTTTAAGCACTTCTATAAATATACTGCCCCTTGCTATACATATTATTTAGAATTTCATGCAATTTTTGGGTATATAGGTTTTAGTATGGACCTAGTTGGAATTGGACTAGACTCCCTGGACCCAATTATCATTGTGTTCCAAAAGAGGTCCACTCTCGATACAGAGTATTTTTTGGGTGGGGTCTTTTTGGCCCGGGCCTGCTATGGATCCGACCCGTTTTCATCTATATTTTCCTTGAAATCATTTTCTCCAAGTAGGGTTTTTGCCTCTGCTTATGAAGAAAATCAAGGTTTTTGAGTCCTCTTTCCTACTCAAAGTTCCATCTCTCCATCAATCGACGCTGGATATTTTCCTCCTAATGTAGTCCTATTAAGCTTTAGTTGGCAGAGCAAATGGTCATACAAAATTTATTTATTTATTTTTGCTCGGTTGGCCCAATGGCTAGGACATAGGAAGTAAATGGCTCCCATTAGGGTTCAAAACCCGGGGGGGGGGGGGGGGGGGGGGTGGTTATGGGAGCGGGTGCCTTATCCACAAGCCCAGCCCTTGATTCCCAATGGTCATCCATTTTGTTGTGCATTCAGAGTGGCTTAAAATGGGAGCCACTTACTTGGGTTACATCTTTTCTTTCCATCTCTTTCTGCTATAATTTTTACTCCTGCTTTATATCACGTTTGTGTACACACCCTTTCTGCACAAAGGAGAAGTAGACGAATATAGGGTTTTGGGTTGAGTTGAAAAAGAGTGAAGAAATGAGATTATATAGGAGGGAGAAGTCTTCCGATGAAATGGAACTCTCATTCCCCCCATATATAGGAAATCCATTTCCAGCATAAGCAACGAAAATACTAACAAGGTAAGAAAGCATTTTCATGAATTGTTCCGCACCAAACGTATGAAAAATAAGTTTTCCATGAAAAAACATCTACTTTTCTACAAAAAAGTGTTACACAAACATGGCCAAAAGGGTTGTCCAAATCCCAATCATTTTACAAAGAATCACAAAGAATAACATATTTTGATTAATTTTATTTTATAGTCAAGGGTATCTCCCGCCCAACCCGACTTAGCTTAGGAGCCTTTGGCCTTGAGCTCGAATGACACTCCATTTTGGATGGCTAAGAACTAATCCCTAAGAACACATGTATTTTAATTAATATTGTACCTTAGAAATCTCTGTGTGTGTTTTTGGTATTGAATGTGTGTTTTTGGTATTGAATGCCAGTGGTTTTAGAAGCATTCTTAGGTCTACAGCTCCAGGCTCGCCTTGGGTTGGGGCTTCCCAAAAGCACCCTGTGCCTAAAGCATGAAGCATTGCTTGCATTTAGGGCTTATCTAGTTATCTCTCACTCTGTAAGACAGATCTAAGGCATACACCATAGAAAACATGTATGCTTTTGTTCATGATCAGTGTTAGTGGCATATTCCCCATGAACACATCTTGTTTTAAAGAAAAACGAAGGCCCATGGCCAGTTAGAAATTTTAAGTACATAATTTTATTTTTCTTGTGTGAGCATCTCAAGGGTGCCAGCCCCTTAGTTGGGCTAATTTCTTGATCTACCTACTGTCAATGTTTTAATGTAAATGAGTGAGTTGGATTTCATGTGGAGCAGACTCTTTTAGATGACAGTGTTGAAATGTAATGTTTTCAAAGTTTTCTCACAGGGAAAAACAAGTTCTGGGGTCTTTTGGGATTGGGATGAATCAGTTCCATTTGTGTCAGTTCGTATGGAATGGAATTACTGGTTAAGTAAAAGATCTCTAAACTTCCAAAAACAAGAAAGAGACAAGCGCATGACTGATAATTTACTGTTTCAAATCAATTCTGCTTTTTTTTTTTTCCACATAGGCGCTTGTTGTAGATGTCAATTTCACCATTTTAATTGAAGCTTCTGGTGAATTTGTTTGATTTGAGCCTTATGGCGGGGATTCTAGTATTCTGTATATTTACTTCTGCTTTTCCTTTCCCTTACATCTTCTTTTTTTCCCCACATCTGCCATCAATTGATTTCGCCAATAGTTCCATGACGATCTGTTAAGGAACTTCCACAAGATCACAGTTAAAAATCTAAAACAAACTTATATTACCCTCTTTAAATCAATTGTGACAATGACAGCATTGGGATCTTTTTATGGAATCATTTTGTGGGGTTTACTTATCATTCTATGCATCTCCTCTACAGAAAACTATTGCCAACCTAAGATGAATCAATTTGGAAGGTCTCGAGAGTTTTTGACACAAAAGGCCAGGTTGAAATTCATTCTTGTAGCCAAGTATTTGGCATTTTTGTTTCTTCAACTCACAAGTAATTCACTATGCAGAGTGTAAGTGCCTAAATAATACGGACTTAGTTTAAATGATAGAAGGGATTAGGAAAATTCTGTTTGATCGGAGAAGTTACCGACGGCCTGAATCCTGAAAACAGGGAAGAAAGAGCAGTCAGAGCCCGAGGCTGCTATCAGCCAAAGGCACTCCGACGCCTGAGTTAGTGCAGTCACTGAACTAGGGTGAAGTGAGGGAGAAGATGTAGGTGAAATAAACAGGATGTAGACTGTATATTGCTTACCTTCTATGGGGCTCCCATGCAGGTATTTGTAGAAGAGAATAGAAGTTTCCATAGTGGAGGTAGGTGAGGATACTTGTCCCATCAGCCCACTCCTAAGATGGTAGGTGAGGATACTTGTCCCATCGGACGTCCCCTCAGCCCCCTTACATAAATGTGGAAGTGATAGGGAAGGTCCCTTATCAGCCTTGGCCATCTTCTGTCAGGGGAGCTTTGTCATGTAGTCGTCCCATCTCATAAATGGAGATTGAGACGGACATCCATCTCAGTCAAATGGACCGAGATGGGAATTACCGAGATCAGGGGATGCAGGAGGTCGGTCATGGGTACCGAGTCGCTCAGGGCAGGGCCCGTAATGAACGAGGTCGGTAGGCAGACCGAATAGGACTCCAACTCGGCGACAGCTGGCACTTTTGCCGAACTGGGATAAATCAGGCCAGAGTGACCCCTAATTGGTAGTTTAGCGTCGAAGTAGGAGATTACCTCGGTGTTACGTAAGCACTCCACACAATTGCCCCTCAGCTGTCGAGCTCGTCAGCTCGGGGCTGGAACGAGGTCGGGAGCTGGAGACGTGTAAGCTTACATGAATACCGAGCTAGCATACTGATTTTTATACTGGCTGCGGTTGTCACGGTCTTCATAATGACTTCATTTATGAGCTCCATCAATCAGTCGCCAGCCTGTCCGCTGGAGAGCGCCAAAATCGCTGCGCCCGCCCGAGAGAATTAATTGTTCTGATGGCGTATACTGCGGAAGCCGCCCTGATCTTGACACGTGGCGCCATCTGGTTTACGATACCGTAAACCGGAGCGACGTGTGCGTCTTTTGAGGCGGTGTAATGAGGGCGTGCTTTTGGTTTCTCGAGGAGACGTCTCGCTGCCCTATAAAAGCAGTGTCTCCTTCTTCCTCCTCTACCTTTCTGCTCAAAATCTGGGGGAGACTCTGCCCGTGTGATTCTCAGATTATCTCTGTGCAGATCATCTCTGTGTCTTCCCAATCTTTCTGTCCTTCTGCGTCTAGTTTGCTGTAAGTCTTTTTCTTCCTGATCTTTCCTTTGAGCACCTCTTCTCCAGTTTCTTTCTTTAGCTAGGGCTTTTCGTTCACCCATCTTAGTTTTCAGAAACATGGGAAAAGGGGTTTACCGTTGTCTAGCCGATACCCCTGAGGCTCTGTTTAGGTTTAGGGCGACCTACGATATTCCGGACGACGTCCGGGTTAGGCTGGATGATCCAGAAAATCCCTGGGATGGTGATGCCTACCGAGATGGGGCGATGCCCTTTCCATTAGTCTCGGTGGTGGAAGGGGGAGTGAGGTTTCCCGTCCACCCGTTGCTCAGGCGGTGTCTGGCAGCGTGGCATCTTGCCCCTTGCCAATTGATGCCGAATAGCTATAAGATTATCATGGGGACAGTAGCACTGAATAGGATTTTAGGCATCCAGCTCGGTGTCCATGATATTGAAGAGGCATATGATATTAGCAAGTCCACCGGGGTGATTGACGACCGCTATTACCTCCGGAGCAAACCGAAGATGGTCTCGTTTGTAAATGCCCTGGAGGTCTCGATGCGCCATGCCGGGACCGATCGGTTATTCGTTAGTGGCAACTGGGAGATTGGTGCGGACGAGACCGAGGCAGAGAAGAGGTACCGGGTACCTCGTCACTCTGGGCGCCTCCCAAGTAAAGCACCGAGCTCAAAAAAATAGCTTAACTTTTTAACCTGCTGTCTTCCTGCCGGACTGACACACGCTGATCTGTTCTTTTATACAGGCGTTGCTGATAGGAGACAGGCGGCCATTCTCGACGGCTGGAGAAAGAACGGAGGTTGGTTCGACAAAGTCCAGCAATACCAGGGGCATAAAGGCCGGGCTGCCTGGTGTCTTATAGGCTACTTGCCGAGATACAGGCATTACAACAAAAGGCAGGGGTGGGAATTGCTTGAGGTCGGTCCTAGCAACGCACCAGAGGCGTTTGGGCAAGAGCGGCCGATCTCACCCCTTACCGACCCGGAAGAAGCTTCTGAGGAGAATCGGCCCGGTGCCGAGATGGGTCAAGATCCTCCTGTCACCAACCTCCGGGAGAAGCTTCTAGGAAAGCGGCCATCCTCATCATCGAGGTCGGCTCGTTCTTCTTCTTCTTCTAGGGACGCCCCTCCGGCGCCTCCATCTGGCTCCTCCCGGGATGATTCGACTGTAGCCAGGGAGGAGAGGCAGACGAAGAGGGCGAAGGGCGAAGAGCCGCGCCAAACCAGGGCCCGGAAGGAGAAGGCCAGTCGGAGAGGTCTGACGGAGGAGGCCGAGGAAGAGCCGCGGGTTGAAGAACAACCTTTGGTTCGCCGAGGGAGACAGGAGGAGAGGGTGTCGGGGGCACCTGAAAAAGAGGGCCCACCCCGTCAAGACCCTGTCCTGCCCTCGGCGCCTCGCGCCCCTCTGGATGAGCCCTGGAGGCCATCCTTTCTTCTAGCCCCAGGGACGCCGCTGACCTCAGGACACCATTTACAAGGCTGTCCGGCAGTGGCGGCCGTGCTGGCTGGGGCATGCTCACTTCCCCTGGACGATGAACGTTTTAGGAGAATGGAAGAGCCTACGCTGCTTCAGGCCAACCTGTCGTCGGCCCTGATGGTGAGCATTTACTCTGTGTATAGATTTTGACACATGCTGTATGTCGCTTCTAACTTGTTCCTGCTGTTCAGGTAGTGCAGAGGTCTGTGGTGGCTCTGGAAAAATGCCAACAGAGCCGTGCCGAGATCCAGTCTTTGCAGGCTGACAGGCAGAAACTTGCTGCAGCCCTGGAAAAGAGCTCGGAGGAGCTGAGGAGGGCCGAGGAGGCATGCGCCAAGCTGAACGCGGAGAACGAGGCTGCTATGGAGGCGATTACCAAGAAAAGTGCTGAAAACTTTGAGCTCCAAGCAGCCGCGTATAAGATGGAGAAGAAGGCCAAAGAGAGGGAGGCCGAGATAGAGATCTTGAAGAAAGGGAGGAAGGCCGAAGTGGAGATCCTGAAGAAGGAGAAAGCCGAGGCCGAGGCTCTGCTGAGGGCCGAGCAGGAAGCTTCAGCCAAACAGAAGGCTGACTTCGAGGCTTCTCGGGAAGCAGAGCTCGAGGCCTCCTTTCAGAAGGGGGTGGCACAGGCGACAAAGCTTTATGAAGAGCAACTCGTTCCGCTGGGGGAGGAGCTCTTCGAAATGGGATGCCTGGCCGTGCTGAGAGAAATGGGGGTTCCCGAGGATCACCCCATTCGTCAAGGCTTGCCCAAGCTTCCCCGTGCCGAACCTGAGTCGCCAGCCCCTCCGCTCTCCGAGGCACCTCTGGACCACGTAGATGAAGAGCCTCAGGCCTCAGAAATTCTCCAAGTTCCAGCCACCGAAGCTGCTGCTGATCTCGGGCCGGTTGCTACAGAGGCTCCTCTTGCTCCTGCTGGCGATGGTGAAGTCGAAAATGTGTCTATTATTGACATAGATCGGCTGCCATGATTCTTCTGCCTCCTTTTCTTGTGCCCATTTGGGGAGATTACATGTAATTTTTTTGGTGTTTAGTGAAACCTCTCTTTTGTACATGTTTTTCTCGAAGTGAATGGAATCCCCTGTTTTTTGTGCTCCAATTTGTTTTGTACATGATATCCTTGTCTTGTTTTTCTCTCTTTATGCGTTTGGCTGAACAACCAGAATAAAGTAGGAAATAAAACAAGTCTATGAGCTCGGTCCATAGCCGTGCTTAAATGTATTTTTGTAACCCGAGACGCGGTGTTGATCCTGCAATCATAACCAGTGTTGACCTCGGTGATAGGTGCCCGGTCCTGTGACCCAAGCTGAGTCCGGTTTTACAGAAAAAAACTTGACTGGCGCAACGGCCGTGCCGAAGTGATTGATTCTGGTAACCGGGCTGTATGTTATATGCCGAGCTCAATGGCTCGGTCATAGGAAATAATTTGGAGAATATAAACATATTCTATAAAGAGAACCTGTTTATTACCTTCCGAAATTTAGATTACATCTTAAAAATAGAATTTCTTGAGGTGGATGGCATTCCACGGACGTGGTAGCTCTTTGCCTTCCATGTCCTCAAGCCTATAAGCAGATTGCCCCGCTACCGAAGTCACCTTGAATGGCCCATGCCAGTTCGGTGCAAGTTTTCCTTCGCTAGGGCTTTTGTCTGCTGGAAGGGTCTTTTTCAAGACCAACTCTCCAGGGGAGAACTTTCGCTCTTTGACCCTCTGATTATACCCTCTAGCCAACTGTCGTTGGTAGGAAGCGAGGTGGATGGCTGCAGCATCCCTTCGTTCCTCAGCCAAGTCGAGCTCGGTGGCGAGGTTTGTATCATTTTGGCCTTGGTCGAACAGTTCCGACCTGAGAGTCGGTAGGCCGACCTCAAGTGGAATTACAGCTTCCATTCCATAAGCTAGGGAGAAGGGGGTTGCCGAGGTCGAGCGCCTTGGGGTAGTCCTGTACGCCCAGAGGACACTTGGAAGTTCCTCTACCCATCTGCCTTTGGATCGATCTAGTCTCTTTTTGAGTCCGTCAAGCACCACTTTATTCGAAATTTCAGCCTGTCCATTACTCTGGGGGTATGCTGGGGTAGAATAGTAGTTCCTGATGCCAAGATCTTGACAAAAGCTTCTGAAGAAGTTGGAGTCGAACTGGGTCCCGTTATCGGTGACCAAGGCTCGAGGAACTCCGAATCTAGTGACGATGTTTCTCCATACGAAGTTTTTGGTATCCTTCTCAGTGATGGAGGACAACGCTTCAGCTTCTATCCATTTGGTAAAATAATCAGTAGCTACCAACAACCATCTTTTGTTTCCTGGAGCTCGGTGGAGTGGTCCCACGAGGTCCAGCCCCCATTGGGCAAAGGGCCAGGGGCTAGAAAGAGGACTTAGGTCATGTGCTGGCTGATGGAGAGAGTGGGAGAACTTCTGACACTTCTCACATTTCCTGGCGTAGACCTGCGCGTCCTTCTGCATATAAGGCCACCAGTATCCCTGACTGATAGCTCGGTAAGCCAGTGACCGACCTCCAATGTGGCTGCCGCAGATCCCTTCGTGAATTTCATAAAGGAAGTCCTCGACTTTGCTCGGGTGTACGCACTGGAGGTAAGGGCCATTGTAGGACTTTTTGTAGAGTTTGCCATCCGGAGAGAGCCAGAATCGGGCTGCTTTTAGCCTGATTTTGTGGGCCTGGTTCTTGTCCTCGGGCAGCTGGTCATTCTTGAGATAGGAGATGAGTTCATCCATCCAGCTCGGGTCGAGATCAATACACATGAGCTGCCGAGGTGGTTGAAATTGTATACTTGGTCTGTCTAGTGCTTCTACTTCGACAGTTCTTCTTTTCCCTGCCTCGACAGCAGAGGCCAAGTTTACAAGGGCGTCAGCGTGAGAGTTGGAGTCCCTGCCTATCTGCCTGACTTCAGCTTTTTGGAACTGAGATAGGAGTTGCTTGGTGTGGGCCAGGTAGGCTGCCATCCTGTCATCACGGGCCTGGTAATCCCCATTGAGTTGGTTCGTCACCAGCTGTGAGTCGCTGAAGATCACCAGTTGTTGTGCCCCCAGGATTTTTGCGCTGCCCAGCCCTGCAATTAGTGCTTCATACTCAGCTTCATTGTTAGACGCTTTTAAGTTAAGGGTCAGGGCCTGCTCAATGACGAGGCCCTCTGGAGATTGAAGGACTATGCCGGCGCCAGCCCTTTTGGAGGTGGAGGACCCATCGACGAAGACTTTCCAGGAAGAGGTGAGGAAATGTTTCCAGGACCGCTCCTGTTCGGTCTCTGCCGAAGTGCTCGCCTTCTTGCCCCCCAGTTCGGTGTCGAGATGGCTCGGTGCCGAACTAGGAGAGGTGAATTCCACAATGAAGTCTGCCAATATTTGGGCTTTAATGGCCGTCCGGGGCTGATAATTGATGTCATATTGCCCGAGTTCGACAGCCCATTTAGAAACTCTTCCTGAGAAGTCCCATCTCCGAAAGAGGGACTTGAGCGGGTGTTCTGTCACAACCGTTATGGGGTATGTCAGGAAGTAGTGGGAGAGCTTGCGGGATGCACTGATGAGTGCGAATGCGATCTTCTCCAGTGGCAGGTATCTCGTTTCGGAGTCCAGCAGAATTTTGCTTGTGTAGTAGATGGGCTTTTGCTGCCTGTCATCTTCCCGCACGAGTACAGAGCTCACTGCATGGTCCGATACTGCCAGATATAGGTATAAAACCTCACCCCGAACAGGGGTTGAAAGCAGAGGAGGTGAAGAAAGGTATGCCTTTAGTTCCTGGAGAGCGACTTCGCATTCCGGGGTCCATTGGAACCCGGAGCTCTTTTTCAAAAGCTGGAAGAAGGGATGGCATTTATCTGAAGCTCGACTGATGAAGCGGTTCAGTGCTGCTGCCATCCCGGTAAGTCGCTGAACTTGTTTGGTCGAGGTCGGACTCTGTAGGGCTCTGATGGCCGAAATCTGATCGGGATTGGCCTCGATTCCGCGCCTAGTGACCAGGCTGCCAAGGAACTTGCCCGAGCCGACGCCAAATGCACACTTGGAAGCATTCAGCTTGAGCCCGTATTGCTTGAGGATGGAGAAGGTCTGATGGAGGTCAGTCAAGTGGTCCTGCGACCGTTTCGACTTGACGACCATGTCATCAATATATACCTCGACCGTGCTGCCGAGCTGGTCCTGAAACATCTTGGTTACCAGCCTCTGGTAAGTGGCACCAGCGTTCTTTAACCCGAAGGGCATTACTTTGTAACAGTAGGTGCCCCTAGGTGTTATAAACGCGGTTTTCTCTTGGTCAGGCTCATGCATTGGAATTTGATGGTAACCTCGGTAGGCGTCGAGGAAGCTCATCCTTTCACGCCCGGCAGTGGCGTCGATCAGCTGGTCTATCTTTGGGAGAGGAAAGCTGTCTTTGGGGCAGGCCTTATTTAGGTCGGTGAAGTCTACACAGACCCTCCAGCTTCCATCCTTCTTTTTTACCACAACTGTGTTGGCTAACCACACAGGGTAGTGGACTTCTCTAATGGCGTCAGCTTCCAGTAACTTGCTGACCTCCTTGGTCACAGCCTCTGCCTGTTGGGAACCTGATCTTCGAATCTTTTGGGCAACAGGTTTATGCTGAGGGTCCACATTCAGTTTATGGCTTATGACCTCCGGGCTGATGCCAGGCATTTCATATGGGGTCCAGGCGAAGGCCTCTCTGTTTTGCAACAAGAAGTCGAGCATCCTGTCCCTTTGCTCATCAGCAAGTTGACTACCGAGCAAGAAGAACCTTTCTGGATCGCTGGGGTCGATTCCGACCTGGGTGAGGTCCTCGATGCTCTTCTGCTCGGGATCTGCTCGGGAGTTCGGCCCACAGCATCGAGCTCAGCCTAGAGCTCGGTCATGTGGACTTGCTGAGGCTGTGCCTCTCCGGGGACCACGGCCAAGAGGCATTCTTTGGCCATGTCTTGGTCGCCGTGGACTATGACGACTTCGAAGCTCCCGTCTTTACTCTGTAAAGGGAACTTGAGCTTCTGGTGATGGGTCGAGGGAACAGCCTCCATGCCATGAAGCCAGGTTCTCCCCATGATGGCATTGTATGGAGATTGTGCATCCACCACCAGGAAGTCTGCCGTTGTGGAAGCTCCTCCGACCTCGACCTTGAGGGAGATCTTCCCTTTGGGATATACCGTTTTGGAGCTGAATCCCACTAAAGGGGTGCGAGCTTCGAGCAGATCCTCTTCCTTCAGACCCATTCGTTTGAAGCAGTCGAAGTAAAGGATTTCTGAGGAGCTCCCAGGGTCCACTAGGATCCTCTTGACGTCGAAGTTTTGCAACCTCATAGTCAAAAGAAGAGGATCATTGTGGGGTATCTGAACCCCGGCTAAGTCTTTGTCTGAGAACCAAATCTTTGGTCTCTCTATGCGGGCCTTCTTTACAGAGGGACCGAGCTCGGCTGCCATCACATGTTTGCCGTGCTGGGCCCTCCTGGCCTCGGCACGCGCCTGGTCGCTGCCTCTGGGAGCAGGGGCCAAGTGAATGACATCGATGGTCCCTATAGGCCCATCGCTGTCCCTGTCGTCGGGATGGTGCTGTTGGGCTTGGTTTACCCTTCCCTCCTCTTTGATATGATCTCTGAGGTGCCCATCTTTTACGAGCCTTTCAAGGTGATTCTTGAAGGAGTAGCAATCCTCGGTTCTGTGTCCTCTATCTTTGTGGTAGGCACAGAACTTGCTCTGATCCCGTAAGGCAGCATCACCTTTCATAGGCTGGGGCCATTTAAAGAAAGGCTGGGCTTGGATTTTGCCCAGGAGTTTGTAAATGGGCTCCTTGAAGATGGTGTTCACAGCCTTGTGAGGGGCGCCACTCGGCTTCGGCTTTGCGCTGCCTCCCGAAGTGGGAGTAGAACGTGCTGCCGAGCTGGATGGTTCTCCACTTCGGTCCGCCTCCCTCTTAGCAAGCCTCTTGTTCCTCCTTGAAGGTCGGCCTCCCGAAGGTCGGCCCTCGGAAGGTTGGCCCTCGAGGAGCGGGAGCCAAAGATGATGGCTCTCCTGGGCCCGGAGCTCATCTTCTTCTTGTTCTACATACTGGTTCACCCGGGCCATGAGTGCCTTTACGGAGTTCGCTGGGCGACGCGCCAACTTTTTCCGAAGCTCATTCCCGGGTAGCAAACCTTGCTGAAAGGCTGTGACGGCTACTTCGTCATTGGAATTCTCGATTACGCTGTAGATGGTCCAGAACCTCTTGGCGAATCGAGTGATATTCTCTGTCGGCCTCATCTTGATAGAGATTAGGTCGGCGTCGGTCTTTGGGATGACCCGATGTGCTTGAAACTTCTCTACGAAGGAGTTTCGGAGCTGTCGCCAGCTCGAAACCGATCCCTCGGGGAGTGCACAGAACCACCGAAGCGGGAGATCACCTAAGCTGGAGGAGAAAACCTTGCAGTCGAGGTTGCCGTCGCCGCTGAATACCGACATCTTCTGGGTGAAGTGTCGGAGGTGAGCTTCGGGGTCTGACGTCCCGTCATAAAGATTGAAGCGTGGGACGCTGAATTTATCAGGAAGAGGATGGTCTGTGATGTCCCGAGTAAATGGGGAGGTGCCATGGATGTCGGCATATCTGGTAACCAACCGACCTCGAGCGAGGCCGGCATGCTCCAGGTTCTGCTGCACGGCCAGCTTAATCTGCTGATCAATATAAGCGGCCATGTCGGGGTCGGCACCGACCTCCCGCTTTTGCCTCTGGTGCTGACGCTGGTCGGCGCTGGCGTGAGTGTTACTCGAGCCTTCTTCCCGAGCTCGGGCACGTCTCTCATTTAGCTGCTCCCTTAGGTCTGGCTGACCTTCAGGGACCCGCCGAGCTTTCCGCTAAGGTGGGGGCGTGTGCGAAGCTTCGGGCTGGGGTCCGCCCTTGACCTCCAGCTGTTGCTGGAGCTGGAGTATCTGTGCCTTCTGTTCCTCAATGACGAGGTTCTGAGCCTTGATTGCTTCAGTTTGGGCTTCAGCATCGTCCTCTTGGGCCATGTCGTCGTCACCTTCGTTACTGAGGTGGATATGGTCCTCCTCCATATGGTCTTCGTGATGAGACCGAAGAGGCCGAGATTGCGCGGGAGCCCTACCTCGCTGGGACTGTTCCTGAGGAGGAACGTCCTTGCGGGGCGCTTGGGTGAAGACGACCTCTAGGCGTGGACGCTCCGCCTGGGAGGACGTCGTCCGGGCCCGGACTGCTACGGGACCGCTTTGAGGAGATGCTGGTACACCTCTTGGCGACGAGTGTGTCACCGTGACAGGTGAACCTACGCTTCGAACAGGAGGATCCCCTTCCGCTCTTTTCGACTGAGGATTATGTAGTGTTCGCCTGACATCTCTTTGCTGGCTTGTCCCTAATGCCCCTGCCTGGTTCGTCACCAGTGGAGGCGGCGTAAGGGGCAAGAATATCTCTGGCTGGCCGGACATGGATGGTCCGACAACGCTCTTTCCCTTCTTAGCCTTAGGAGGCATGGCTATTGGGATGAAGGTATTGGTTTTGCAGGCCGTGGGTTCGAAGTTCCCCACAGACGGCGCCAATTATAAGTGCCTAAATAATACGGACCTAGTTTAAATGATAGAAGGGATTAGTAAAATTCTGTTTGATCGGAGAAGTTACCGACGGCCTGAATCCTGAAAACAGGGAAGAAAGAGCAGTCAGAGCCCGAGGCTGCTATCAGCCAAAGGCACTCCGACGCCTGAGTTAGTGCAGTCACTGAACTAGGGTGAAGTGAGGGAGAAGATGTAGGTGAAATAAACAGGATGTAGACTGTATATTGCTTACCTTCTATGGGGCTCCCATGCAGGTATTTGTAGAAGAGAATAGAAGTTTCCATAGTGGAGGTAGGTGAGGATACTTGTCCCATCAGCCCACTCCTAAGATGGTAGGTGAGGATACTTGTCCCATCGGACGTCCCCTCAGCCCCCTTACATAAATGTGGAAGTGATAGGGAAGGTCCCTTATCAGCACTTGGCCATCTTCTGTCAGGGGAGCTTTGTCATGTAGTCGTCCCATCTCATAAATGGAGATTGAGACGGACATCCATCTCAGTCAAATGGACCGAGATGGGAATTACCGAGATCAGGGGATGCAGGAGGTCGGTCATGGGTACCGAGTCGCTCAGGGCAGGGCCCGTAATGAACGAGGTCGGTAGGCAGACCGAATAGGACTCCAACTCGGCGACAGCTGGCACTTTTGCCGAACTGGGATAAATCAGGCCAGAGTGACCCCTAATTGGTAGTTTAGCGTCGAAGTAGGAGATTACCTCGGTGTTACGTAAGCACTCCACACACAGAGAATTAGTGCTACTTTGTATACAAGTTCTGAGCAAGTCTAACCATCTATCCAACGGTATTAGCATTGAGATGGTATAGCCCAAAGTGCACACTGATAGGACACTCCTTACAGTTTATGCAAAGGACGGCCATACAGAGAGGCTAAACAGGAACGCTCACCAGAGATTTGTTTGACACCCTCGTACAGCTCTAAAAACTCCATCGAATGGTTAAGATTGTCAAATCATGATTTTGGGCTTTGGCACATTTGAAGTAGGGCCTTCAAGGTGATTGGAATGGATCTTGTTTGTGCTTGTCACATGTACCAGGACCAAGCACAGTTAGATGCTCGCATGTGTCTTAACAATGTAGTCAACCTCAATTTATTTCCTGAACTACCACTGAAAAACAATATGTTTTCACATTTTTCTTCCTTAGATACATGGAAGATTGGCACTCAAATTTCTACTGTCATTCAAGCCATGAATAAACCAACTTACATACCCTTTGCTGAAGATGGAGATATGTGCATTGAGCTTAATGCAAAAGATGTCTGGGAATCACAGGGAGTTCCACTCCCATAGCAAAAAAAAAATCTGCGGGACAGGGAGGAAACTAATTGACAAGTTCTACCAGGCATGGCACTTTGTATTATTGTTTCTTGTCTCTGGCTACTCTTTACCCATGCTTTGTGAGTATTGTTATTCCTTGACATTGAATTATGTTTAGCTTCCACAGAACAAATTGCTGGAGGTAGCTTCGGTTCGTTTTGGATCTGTGTCACTGTTGTGGTTCCACTTTTAATTGTTGGTGTCACGTCCCCCAAAATAAGAATTGGGAAAAACGTAAAAAAATAAAACAAATTCAAATTTTTTCTGTGTAATACATCATAAGCTTCCAAAAGTGGACCCACATAAAATTTCAACCCGTGGTGAGTCAAAATAAATTTTATTAAATGCAACGGAAGCTTTGTTCAATTAGTATTCAAGATTCATAAATGGAACCCGACATAAAAATCAAATAAATATTAATAATTAAAGTTGCAGAATAAATTCAATAATTACTAAAGGAAGTTTCATAATAAAAGATTGTTCATCTAAAGAATTGCTAAGATGTCGTTCACTCTTATGCTGGTTTAGATTGCTCCAAAGCCATCTCCGGCATCCCACTCGGGTTCATCAGTTGGCTTAAACGTTTGAAACGCTTGATCCTCCTCCGTCTCCTTGGTAAAGTAGAGCTCGGTACCTATGCACCAAATATTACAAAGTAAATAGCAAGTATATAATCATAATTCGAAATTAAATACAATAATGAAAAGAATAAAGACAAGTGTAATCATATATAAGTAATGACGAGAAAGAACGTATTATATAATCCAAATAAAGCAAAATGAGCAATATGATTCACACGTAGACAAGTGTCCCCGTTTTGGGTGGTTAGCCCTAAATAAATCGGAAAAGCCCGTCCATAACGTGGTGGTCAAAAACCAATCAAATAAAAAAATCAGGATAACATGTTCACATTCATAGCGGATTATAAGTGATCCGGTCACATCGGTGATCAACTATCTATATATCGATTTGCAGTCGTCCATAAATGACCCACATAAATAGAAACAGAAACATATAAGCATAATAGACCCGAATAATAAAGTTCCAACACAAGAGTCCTAAGTCAAAGTAAAGTGCTGGCCATTCCACATTCCATATCATAACCGAATGGTCATACAAAATTTGTCAAGCCACTATATAGTCCATAACACACAATAGGATATGCATCTAAAGGAATACACATCCGAAACCAACATATATATATATATATATATATGCATGCATGCGAAGGTTAAAATATAGATACAAATCGATTTTAAGGTCAAACATAAGGTCTCATACCCAATAACCACATAAATTTCTAATAGATAAAAGATCAATGCATCCCTTCTCCATCAACGGTGCAGAGACCTAATTAAGGGTTTTCCAATAGAGATGGGTTGAACTCGAATCACCAGAATTTTTCCGAGGTTATACGAAGTACTAAACCCCACGTTAGTAAGATACCGTTTGCCCGAACGGTATTTACTCGGTCTAATTATTCGATTAATAAAGTCCAAAATTATAATTTTGACACATTTAAAATCGAAGATAACAATTAATATTTAATTTAAAAATTTACAATGATAAATGTCCTTAGCTTATAATTTTAGAACGCTTAGGGTCCCATATTTCCAAGAATATAGATCTTAAGAGTCCAATGGGTTCATTAATAAAGTACCAAGAATATAATTGTAAAACATTAAAATCCAAAGATATAATTTAATATTAATTTACAAATAATAATAATCTTAATTTATAATTTTAGAAAACTCAAAGACTCCATCCAAAATGTTTTCCAAATTCAATTCGTTATAAAATAAGCAAAGGGTTTTAATTTGGATTCCTTAAAAAACCACATGGCCTCTATTTCTAATTTCTAAAGCTAATGGGGCCAAAGTATAAAAAAAATCATAACTTAGGTGTTGTCATAACAGCACTGTCTCATATTTCCCCCACGTCATCATTAAGCATATAAAAATTCATAACTGAAGGTGTTGTCATAACAGTTGTAACGGGAGGACTCATCCCTTTCTTTTCTTTTTTCTATTTTTTTTTTAAAAACTAATGTCCAAGTACTGTTCCAACTAAAATCTGTAACTTATCTCATCCCTCCCCCACACGTCAGCATCACCCTCTCTCCCTCCTCATCCCCTCACATCATCACTGTTTCTCTCCTTATTTTATTTCAATACCCATTCAAGTCAAAACTGTCCAGGCTCCAGCATTCTTTCTCCTTATTTTATTTCAATACCCATCCAAGTCCAAACCGTCCAGGCTCCATTTCAAGGGTTACATGTACTTGGACATTTATTTTATTCTTCAGTTATCTCATTTTTTTTAAATAATCTATATTCTTCAACTTTCTATTTTATCTCATTTTTAGAAGTACTCCTATCCAAATCTACCATTGAAAAGAAAAATGAGATAACTGAAGAATATAGATATACTTCTAATGATTTGAGGAGAGGATTACATATAATAAGAAAGTTGAACCAAGAATGATGATGTCCTCTGATCTTGGTTTTGATGGCTGCATCCTAAAGCTGCAATGGCTTGGGAAGTCGAAAAAGGAAGTAGATGAAGATTAACCGGGAGGAGTTGCAGACGAAAGTGGAGAGATAAGAAAGTACAGTTCTTTAAAACAGGGATTAGGTTAAAAGTGGATATTCTTTGGGCTTAAGTCATTGGGTCAAACTACGAGTCAGGTCATCTACCTACTAGCCCAACTTACCGATCCACACATCTAATCTAACGTGTGCCCCACTTAGTCCTACCCACTTAAATAACTAAAATACATTTAATTAAATAATACAAATATTTTAATAATAAATATAATTAATGGTGGGGCTAGATCTTACATTCACTCCCCCTTAGGACATTTGGTCCTCCAAATGGAAACATACCTCTGGAAGAAGATACGGGTAAAGCTTCTTCACTTGGTCCCGGAGTTCCCAAGTGGCTTCTCGAGGACTATGGTGCTCCCACTGAACTTTCACCCAATGTATTGTCCGAGTCCTGAGAACTTGCTCCTTCGTGTCGATGATCTGAGTCGGTCTCTCAACATAGATAACATATGGCTGCAATTCCAATGGCTCATACTGCAATACGTGAGATGGGTCTGCAATATACTTCTTCAACATCGAGACATGAGAAACATTGTGCACCGCTGACAACGCTGCTTGTAAGGCCAATTTGTAAGCAACTACTCCAATTCTTTCCGAGATCTTACATGGACGATATATCTCCGAGATAATTTCCCTTTCTGCGCAAACCTCAATGTTCCTTGCGTTGGTGAAACCTTTAAAAACACATGATCACCAATCTCGAATTGAAGATCTCTCCTCTTCAAGTCTGCATAACTCTTTTGTCGACTTCTAGCAATTTTCAGCCGATTGTGGATTTGCTTCACTTTCTCACTGGTATCACTAACAATAGATAGAACATGAAAACTCTTGACACCTATCTCCTCCCAACGGATTGGGGTCCTGCATCGATGTCCATACAAAGCCTCAAATGGTGCCATGCCGATACTGGAATGATAGCAATTATTATATGCAAACTCGCACAATGGGAGACTTTTCTACCAATCCTTCCCAAATTGGAGAACACAAGCTCGCAACATATCTTCCAGTGTCTGATTAGTCCTTTCAGTTTGACCGTCGGTCTAAGGATTATACGCTGTATTGAAACTCAACGTTGTGTCCAGTGCTTCCTGAAGTTCAGTTTAGAATTTACCCAAAAACATAGGATCTCTGTATGATACAATCGATAGGGGAACACCATGAATTGTGACCACTTTCTCCATATACATTCTAGCTAACTCATCCCGAAGTGTCTTTATGTTCATTGGTAAGAAATGAGCCACTTTTGTCAACCTGTCTACTATCACCCAGATACTATCTTTGTTATGCATCGATGGCAACCTAGAGATAAAATCCATCGTTATGTGTTCTCATTTCCAGTCGGGCACTTCCAACTGCTTTAAAAGTCCCGGGGGTTGCTTCCGTTCTGCCTTTACTTGCTGACACACCAAGCACCTTACTGTAAATCTTGCTACTTCCTTCTTCATATTATTCCACCAATAATGATTACGCAGATTCTGGTACATCTTGTACTACCTAGATGAATAGTATAACGGGAATGATATGCCTCGGTCATGATCTCATTCTTTAGTTCTTCTATATTTGGCACACATAACCGGTCTTGAAAGTACAACACACCCTCCACTATTCTAAAGTCCGATCTACTGTCAATCTGCTCAATCACTCGGGTTAGCTTTGGATCCTCTAACTGCTTGCTTTTGATCCTGCTCAAGATCTCTGGTTCCCAAACAAACATGTTGGCTAACATAACCTTGTCATCAACTGACTGCAAAGGCACTCCTAAATTGAGGAAAATTTCTGCCCAAGACCATTTTGCCCTCAAGCATGCATTAGTTGCTGCCCTTTGACTCAATGCATCAACTACTATATTGGCTTTCCCAGGATGATATTTGATTGGAAAATCAAAATCCTTCATGTATTTCATCCACCGAGTCTGTCTCATGTTCAATCCAGGCTGAGTAAACAAATATTAAAGACTTCTATGATCTGAATGAATTTCAAACTTCTCACTGTAGAGAGTGACGCCACATCTTCAATGCCATAACCACTGCTGCAAGTTCCAAATCATGAGTGGCATACTTTTTCTCATGCTCTTTCAATTCTTTAGAGTCATAAGCCACTCACTGCCTTTCCATACTGCATAAGTACACATCCCAATCCAACTTTCAAGGCATCTATATAAATAACAAATTTACCATTCTCTATAGGCAATGTGAGCACTGGAGCTGTAGTGTCAGGCCCCGACCTAGGTTTAGTATATTTAATTATTATTCTAACTGTGATTAGTCTCTAAGAGGGATTAGAGGGCGATTAGCTTTGGTTTTTAGTTAGATTAGAATTTTGAATAGCTTTAGGGAATTTTGAGCGCGATGAGTCGGGTTTGACCGGGCCCAGGGTGGCCCGTGTGACGCGTGTTACTGTGGGAATTTGGTTTATTTGATTTATTTGATTTTTTGAAAAATATGGATTATGATATTTTTAAGTTTTTTATTTTGATCCCAGAAACTTTCGTATTTGCTCCGTTTGCATTTGAAACCCAGAAATCGCGTTTTTCGAGAAAAATGGCAAAACTGCCTTTTCACACCCAAATCTATGCATAAATTTTGAAATTTGAAAATGATGAGGAAAGTATACGTTTTAAAAACTAGATTTTTCAACGATCATTTTTCTCTTCTTCGTCGACTTCATCCGGGACCCATAAATAGGAGTTTTAAAGCCCTCAAGTTTTAAGATCAAATGGGCCCCACAACTACCAATTTAAAAGTCAAATGGGTCTTCATCTCCCTCATTCATCCGTTCCTGTAGCTGTAGCAGCAACCAGAGTTTTTCTCTCTTTCTTCTCACCTTCTCTCCTTTTGCATGTGTTGAAATCAAACCCAAATTGGAAAACAAACTACACAAATCTTGTCTCCTCACCTCAAGCTTTCCAAAGATATCATTTTTGAGGAGTTTCAGCTGGGTTCATCACTTTCTCCAAGCTCTTCTTCTTCCTTAGAACTTCTTAAGGTTAGCAATGGCTTCTCCTTCCCAAACCTTGGTTTTATTGGATCAAAAGAAGCTTCTTTTCATTCATGCAAGAACTCTTTTGTAGAACTTCATGGTTTTCCAAGCTTTTAGTGGATTTTGAAATGGGTTCTTCCATGGATTTTTGATAGGCCTGCAGTTGATTGTATATGAGTTATTTGGAGTGATTTTGGGACCCAATCTCAATAGAGGCAAGTGAATAATCAGACCTGAATATGCATGCTGGAAAGATTTCTCTTTTCTTTGAAATTCTAGCTTGAAACTTTGAATTCCTTTAATGGATGTGGGCTGTGAAGTTGGCTTGGTTTTCTTTTGATTCTGATTTCATTACAGGGGAAGTTGATTTCATTTCAGGTTGTGTGTTTGAGTGCATGAAATTTCAAGTCTTCTGTCTCAGTTTAAGGACTGAAAACTAATTTGGAAGTCATTGAGTTCTACCTAGGGGCGGAACCAGGATTTTTTAAAGTCTGGATGTCTAACTACATTATACTCATAATGATGAAGTTGCATTCTCAATTGCATTTTCTCATTTTCTGTGAAGTCTTGAGGATAAAAATTGTCTACCAACTTGCAAATATCATTGCCTCTGAAAGATTCATATGCATTTTGAGGATCCAAAGATGAGCTAAGAAGAAGCAACTCTACTGCATGCTCACTAAATCGACTATTTAATTCTTGTAATTGAGAATCAAACGTAGCATAAAAAATCTCTATCATACTTTTAAGTTTTCGTTCGACATAGTTGTAAGTTTAAGCATGAAAAATATATTACAATTCAAGACTAAATTTTACATGAAAATTAAAATCAATATATATTCAGCCTTAACAAAATATAAGCAAAGAAAAGTCGTAAAATAATTGTTTCTTAGTACATTTCAACTCAATCATCTATCAAAAAGGAACTCGACGTTCTTTCAAATTTTGAAAATCGTCTATGATTGATTCAATGCTAAGCTTCACAACAATTTCTTTTTCAATGTATACAATCAAAGAGTCCGAGAGAAAATCATCCTCCATTTTGTTGCGAAGCCTAGTTTTGACAATATTCATGGCTGAAAATGATCATTCAGTAGTTGTAGTAGACACTAGAAGAGTAAGCACAAGTTCAATCACTCTAAAAACAAGATGGTAGACTGTTGATCTTCTAGTCTTTACCACCCATTGACACAAATCAGAAATAGCTGATAATTTTTGAAAGTCTGGATGTCTAACTACATTATACTCATAATGATGAAGTTGCATTCTCAATTGCATTTTCTCATTTTCTGTGAAGTCTTGAGGATAAAAGTTGTCTACCAACTTGCAAATATCATTGCCTCTGAAAGATTCATGTGCATATTGAGGATCCAAAGCTGAGCTAAGAAGAAGCAACTCTACTGCATGCTCACTAAATCGACTATTTAATTCTTGTAATTGAGAATCAATCGCAGCATAAAAAATTTCTATCATACTTTTAAGTTTTCGTTCGACATAGTTGTAAGTTTAAGCATGAAAAATATATTACAATTCAAGACTAAATTTTACATGAAAATTAAAATCAATATATATTCAGCCTTAACAAAATATAAGCAAAGAAAAGTCGTAAAATAATTGTTTCTTAGTACATTTCAACTCAATCATCTATCAAAAAGGAACTCAACGTTCTTTCAAATCTCGAAAATCGTCTATGATTGATTCTGTGCTAAGCTTCACAGCAATTTCTTTTTCAATGTATACAATCAAAGAGTCAGAGAGAAAATCATCCTCCATTTTGCTGCGAAGCCTAGTTTTGACAATATTCATGGCTGAAAATAATCATTCAGTAGTTGCAGTAGACACTGGAAGAGTAAGCACAAGTTCAATCACTCTAAAAACAAGTTGGTAAACTGTTGATCTTCTAGTCTTTACCAACCATTGACACGGATCAGAAATAGTTGATAATTTTTTAAAGTCTGGATGTCTAACTACATTATACTCATAATGATGAAGTTGCATTCTCAATTGCATTTTCTCATTTTCTATGAAGTCTTGAGGATAAGAATTGTCTACCAACTTGCAAATATCACTGCCTCTGAAAGATTCATGTGCATTTTAAGGATCCAAAGCTGAGCTAAGAAGAAGCAACTCTACTGCATGCTCACTAAATCGACTATTTAATTCTTGTAATTGAGAATCAATCGCAGCATAAAAAATTTCTATTCGACAATGATGCTCAATTGTAAACTCATCTTGTTGATAGCGGGCTCGAACTCGTCTCGCAACATAACGAGCATTCATATCTGGGACATCTATATTGTGTGTCTCACAAAATGATTTCACCTTGGTAAGTAAAGCATCCCACCCAACATCTCTTAATTTTTTGATAAGTGCTTTAGTAGATGAAACAAGATGCATGGCATTTAAAATGTCTTGAGATTGACATTGCAAAGCTTGACAAAGTAATTCAGTGATCTCCATGATTTCTTTCATAAAATGCAAGATGAAGACAAATTCAAATGAAGTCATTGCCTCGTAAGCTGAGTCTGCATCTCCTCGTTGAGAAAAAGTAGTTCCGTCCTCAATGATGTTAATTAGAACTGAACATGTTGGACTAAACATCTTTATCAAGCTAGAAACTGATTTCAAGTGAGAACTCCAACAAGTATCTCTTGGCCGTTGTAAAGAACCAATTGTCCTCTCCCACTCTCGAGCTCATCAATGGCAATCAAATGTGCAATTTCAACAGCTTGAGTAACCTTTAACTCATCATTACGCTTGCATAAAGTGCCAACAATATTGACAATAGAAGTCAATTTAGTAAAAAATTGATAAATTGGATTAACTTCTTTTGATGCTGTAACTAATGCCAATTGCAAGCGATGTGCTAAACAGTGGACATAGTAAGCATATGGACAATCATTCAAAATCAAAGCTTGTAATCCATTCCACTCACCCCGCATATTGCTTGCACCATCGTATCCTTGCCCTCGAATATTCTGAACATCGAGATTATGATAAGACAACACAGCATATATCTCCTTTTTTAAGGTCAATGATGTAGTGTTGGAGACATGAACAAGCCCAAAAAAACGCTCTCGTACAGAGCCATCTTTGTCGACGAATCTCAAAACTATAGCCATTTGCACCTTCTTTGACTCATCACGAGCTTCATCAACAAGTATACAAAATTTTGCATCACCAATTTCTTCACGAATTATCTTCTTCACTTTGGTTGAAAAAACATGTAGAATTTATTTTTGGATCTTTGGTGATGTGTAAGAAGCATTTTTTGGAGCTTTATCTAACATAACTTCTGCAACTTTCTCATTATAAGAACTCAACAAATTCAACATTTCAATATAATTTCCACGATTGATTGAACCATGACTTTCATCGTCGCCTCTAAAAGCACAACCTTGAAATGTAAGCCATCGGACTGTATCAATTGAAGCAGTAAGCAGTAGTCAATTGTTTGCAATTTCTTCCGAAGTGAATTTGTCAAGCACTTTCTGTATGTGTTGAGATTGATTCATCAAGTCTTCACATGATCTTTCGGCAACTTTGTGAGGAGAGTTAGGATACTTCCCCACATGACTCAATAAAGCATAATTTTTTCCATCTTTAACTTTCTTCCAATTCTTAAATCCAGTAAGAGTGAATGAATTTTGTGAAGCAAGTCCAGTTTGCTTATTAAAAAGATAGCATGGTAGACAGAAAATAGCATCTTTTTCTGAGGAATATTCTAACCATGAAGGAAATAGCTTGAACTACGAATGTTGAAAGCTACGAAGATGAGTTGTTGATTCAAATTTCAGATACTTTGAAAGCATAGGTTGGTATGGACCAACCTTAATGTACTTCCGTCGACTTTCATCACGCCGATTAATATCATAATCTCATATCTGTGGATGCAATCCTGGATCACACTCTAATGAACTAATATCAACTTCATTGATTTCAGTTCTTTGTGATCTTGTAGGACGATCTTAAGAAATTGGAATCTCAACATTAGAGGTCGGCAATGAAGCATCAGCTTCTAAGTTTTGAGGATTTTTTCTTTTAAAAAATCCATCAATTGTAGATGACTTTCCCATCTACAAGTCAAATAAAAATCATATTTATTATATGTCCAAAATCATATTTGGTATGGTGAAAGAATGAAAGACCAACCATTTATACTTGTTGCATCTTATATTTATATTTCTCAATATATATATGGCAAACCCAACCCCAAATTCACCTTGAAGACATTCACTTTCTTAACTATAATGATCACTGTTACCTGTTGGTACTAACTGGTATGAGTCGAAAAAGATTCACAATCTTCAGGAATAGATTTAAAAAAAAAAAACCAAAGCTCAGCAAAAAAAACCCAAATCTCATGAAAAAAAGCAATCTGAATCTCTGATCCTGCCTACATCAGATAGATAAATTGCCTAATATGAAGTATCCAAGTATCACAGATCACAAATGCCTACATACTAATCTTCACTGATCCAAATACTACAATAGACAGAAATTGCAATGGGTAGGGCAACACCCACCATTCTTTGATCAAAATAACAACAATAACCAAGTGCCCAAATCCCACCTGGCCACCTCCTATCATATTTGATCACAAATTCACAATTCACACTTCACAGACCATGTTCTATTTGGCATAAATGCAACTATTATAGTTATAAGAGAAGCAAGCCACCATGCCAGATGAATCACTTGTTTAATTTATTTTCCAATCACATAATCATTTTTTGCTGTGCAAAGACTTAGAGAGGAAAAAAAAAAAAAACTTGAACACTATAACGGTGTAACCCCTCACTATGTTGGTAAATGAATGATTCAACCCATCTCGAGTTTTTAGTCCTCTCTTCTTCTCAATCATGTTTAGTATCATAATAGTGGAGTTTATGGTGTAACCTGCTAATCGGCACCCAATAATGTCTGGTAGCTAGTTGGCTTATCTCTAAAATGATTTCTTTTGCTGTCATTTTCCAAGGTGAAAGTGTTTTTTGTGACTTTTGTGGAATCCGGATTCAGACGCAACAGGTATTACAAAAAAAAAAAAAAAAAAAAAACATTTTACCTATTGCACTCCTATTTTTGAGGTATCAACATATTTCACCTGCAAATAAAATGTTTTCCCCATGTTGAAGTTACCCCAACTATAAAAAAAAAAAAAAAAACATAACTTAGAAAGGAACCCACGAAAAATCCCAACAAATACCATAAAAACTTTGCAATATAAACCAAAACAGATGAAATGCAAAAGAACATAGGCAAACAGACAAAACCCCTCTTTCTAATCACTTTCCTTGAAGAAAAAAGAGTACCTTAGCGGCTGGGTGACTGCTACCCCCAAGGGTTATGGACTTATGGTGACTTGGGGTTGAGACATTTTCTCAAACAGATCACGCACCTTTTACTTTCAGTTTCAACAGCTGAAGATGAGAGATTAAAGGAGAAGAAGGAAAACTAGAAAAGGGTTAGGGCTGGAGTCTGGAAAAAGTTTTCAGAAAAAGAGGCTTCTAAAGTTAAAGTGGGTGGGGAGTCTCAAGTCCGGAAAGGCTTTCAGAAAAAAAGGCCTTCTAAAGTGGGGGGCCACTGGGCCAGGATGGATTTTAACTTTTAAGAATTCCAAAATCCTAGGGGGGGCCATTTTGGTGAGTTTAAAAGATTTTTCCAAAGCCAGGGGGGACCAGGGCCCCCACGGGCCTTACTGTGGTTCCGCCACTGGTTCTACCATTTGAATTCCAAAGATCTGTTTGTTTGTTTTTTATATGATTCAATGTGATTCATAATCTTTAATAGATGTTTGAAACGAGCTTGATGTGGTAGTTTAATGGAGTCATTGGAGAATGGAAATTTGAAATGAGAAGGAGGAACAAGAAAGGAAACAGTCAGCAGGAAGAAGGAATCAGTCAGCATTCAGCTGACTGTCTTCGGGCTAGGCAGAAGCCTAGCCCACTCGAGCGAGCCTGGGCCCACTCGAGCGGACCTTGCTGCTGTGACAACCCGCTCGAGCGGGCCTGGGTTCTGGCCCAGATGAATTCTAATGCATTTTTTGGGCCTGTTTTGCATTTTGAGGCCCGGTTTGAATATGAAAATTCCCTAATGACTTATTAATCATCGGGAATTAAGAATTTGAGCCTGAATCACTTTGTTTGACCAAAAACCATGGAGAAAGTTTAGAAATTAAATTACCAGGGATTTTCTTTAAGTCTTGTGTGGAGTGTTTTTACCGAAACCGAGGTTACTCCTGACTTCGGTAAACAGTACCAAGCAAGGAATGCCCCGACTTCATCTATCCAGCACAGCAACATGCCAATTGGCACCGGGATGGGATCGGTCCCAGTAAAAATACCGGCCACCCCCCTCTGAACTCAGCCTCGTGTGTCCCGACATCCGTGTCCGACCTCAGGCTTAGCCGACCTCAATGCCTTCTCCAGTTCGGTCTCTTGGCCGAGGTGAACGCTAGGCGTCTAATCCCCATTATGAGATGGGACAGCCACATTGCAGGGGGCCCTGACAGATAGGGTGGCCGCCGGCCGTCGATAAGGGCTCCTTCCTATCAGCTGATCACATCCACATTTATGTGAGGGATTTGAGGAGAGATTCGATGGGACAGTACCCTCACCTACCCCCTCTAAGGGTCCTAGGTATGAGCTGATGGGACAAGTATCATCACCTACCTCCACTATGGAACCTTTTACTCTCTTCTATATATACTGGCATGGTAAGCCATGAACAGGTACGCAATACACAGCTTCTACTGTGCTATCTTGCTCAGACCTTCCCCCACTTCACCCTAGTTCAATGACTGCACTAACTCAGGCGTCGGAGTGCCATTGGCTCGCAGCAGCCCGGGGCTCTGACTTCTGTTTTCTTCTCCTTTTCAGGATCTAGGCCGTTGGCAACGTCCCCGATCAGCTAAACAGTTTCTCCATAATCTCCATTACCATCTAAACCAAATCCGTAATTTTTAGGCACGCACAAGTCTCTATATACACTTTATGCCCTCAAATGTTGGAAAACCTTCGGAGGCACCAACTTCTTCACTTATAAACCAACATGGAGGTAGTGTGTATCGAGACCGCCCCCGGTAAGCCCATTAAATACTATCAATCACTTTGATTACCCCATTCCAAGCTAGAATAATTCTATGTTTTCTCATGAATTGTTTAGAAATGATGTTGATTGGTTTCCTACGTTTGAAAAACATTAATAAGGCTACTCGTCTGATTTGTCTGTATTTATTTGTTTGTATTTGGTTTAGAGTAGTCATTTTAATCAATGGAAATGTACTTTGATAGCTTAATTATATCGTTTTGAAATTATCGGTAAGACTACTCATTTGGTTCGTTCGATTTTGTCCGTTTGTATTTGTTCGAAGTAGTTCTTCTTATCGATTTTGAAATGTATCATTATGATTTGATTTGCATTAATTCAGATTTGGTTTTGAAAGGCACCACTAAGTTTAGGTCACCTTGTTGGGCTGATCACTTGGCTTGAGATCTTTAAATTATCTGCCAACTGCAATTTGGACTCTGTTTGCTTCTGCCATGGCAATGGTTCTGTTTTCTGGACACACGAGTAGCGGCAACGGTTTCTGTCTGTTCCGACCATCTTGTATGGCAACGGTTATCTGTTCCGGCCATGTCATATGGTGACGGTTATTTGTCTGTGTGCTCTTGTTACTTCGGTAATAGGAGAATATAGCTAAATATGGTTTGCCAACATTTTGATTATCTATCAGTCAATTTGAAATATTTTTAATATGCAATTCTTTTATTTGTACAGAAATGGTTCAATTGATTTACTCTTTATATATGTTTCGTTTCAACTGCATTTTTATGATTTTAAACATGACATTTATAAAACTTGTATATCATTTGTATTATTCACCTGCCAGACCGTCGTGTTTGATACTCCTCTGTTTGGTGTCAGATGTCGAACCCGCAGCCGTTGAGGTGGAGCTCACGGAGAAGGCAGTAGGACCTCCGGTGGAGCAAGAGTGGCAGGTTGGTAGCCCAATGATGTCATGTAAACGTCATGTTGGATTTGGAGCTTCGATAACATATTTTGGAAAGTGACTTTATTTTATTTTGGGAACTTTGTTTATGGCCTCTGTTGGCCTTTTTGGGTTGTAAAACTTAATCTACTTTCTGATCCTCACAACTTTAATATTAACTTTGGGCTACGATCTTATGCATACATTTCTCTTTTGATACTAACTTGTACACTATCTTATGTTATATTTGATATTTATTTTGCTACGTGCTTCCGCATATTATTATCTGTTATGAGATTGATTAATTGGTTGTGATGGATCGTCTGGGATCCTCGCCGCAGAATCCTGTGGAAAATAATTAGCACTTGTGGGTGGAATTTTTAGACCTGTTGCGCCACATTTCCGTATTAAGGACTTGATTATCAAGGCCTTGGCCCGGGGGCGTGACATGTAGTCAACCTATTCTTTAACTCCTGAAAACTTGCTTCACATTCGTCAGTCCACACAAAAGGTATATCTTTTCATGTTAATCTGGTCAATGGAGCAGCAATAGATAAAAATTCCTTCACAAATCTCCTATAGTAACCTGCTAAACCCAAGAAACTACGAATCTTTGTTACTGACATGGGTCTCTTCCACTTGACCATTACCTCAATTTTTCCTGGATTTACCGCCAAACCTTCCTTGCTGATGACGTGACCCAAGAAAATCACTTGCTGAAGCCAAAATTCGCACTTACTCAACTTGGTGTAGAGTTGATGATCTCTCAAAGTTTGTAATGCTGTCCTCAAACGCTGCTCGTGATCTTCTTGAGACCGAGAATATACTAACACGTCGTCTATAAAAACAACAATGAACTGGTCAAGAAATGGAGCAAATATCTTATTCATCAAGGCCATAATACTCCTAGAGCATTGGTTAACTCGAATGGCATTACTAGAAACTTGTATTGGCCATATCTTGTTCTGAATGCTGTCTTCTGAATGTCCTGATCTCAAACTCTGAGCTGGTGATATCCTGATCTCAAGTCTATCTTTGAGATATATTCAGCTCCCCGAAGCTGGTCAAACAATTCATCAATCCTTGGGAGAGGGTATTTGTTCTTGATTGTGACTTGATTGAGTTGTCTATAATCTATGCATATCCTCATAGAACCAACCTTCTTCTTCACAAATAGGACCGGCGCACCACAAGGTGATACACTTGGTCTCACAAATCCCTTGTCCAACAAATCTTGTAATTGAGTTTTCTACTCTCTAAGTTCTGTTGGAGCCATCCTATATGGAGCTTTAGAAATCGGAGTTGTCCCTGACACCAATTCAATCGAAAAATCTATCTCCCTGACTAGAGGTAAGCCTGGAATTTCATCTGGGAAAACATCCGGGAACTCACAGACCACTGGAATATCCTCCACCCTTTAGACTATTTATCCTCTGTGATAAACGCCAAATATCCTTCACATCCAGATTTCAATAATCTTTCTGCCTTCAATGCCGAGATCTGGCATGTCTGAATCGGTTTCCTTCGACCAACAAATTCAATAGTATCCAAATGCAACGACAACATGATGGTTTTATTAAAACAGTCCATGCTTTATAAGTCGTTGGCCAGTCCATACCAAGTATGACATCGAAATCCTTCATCGTTAAAAGAATCAGGTCTGCAAGTAAGATGAAATCCCCAATTTGAACTCGGGTACACGAAAAATATTGGTGGCAACGAACCTACTTGCCCACTAGGGTACCCACTACTAAAGTAACATTTAATCTTACTACAACCTCATTGATATTTCTAGCAAAATCATGAAAAATAAAGGAATGTGTAGAGCCAGGGTCAAATATGGCCTTAGCTTCTACCTCTGAGATTAGAACAATACCTTCCACAATTCTGTAGAAGCATCTACATCCTCATGAGTAACTACATATACTCTGCCCATCTGCTGAGCTTGGTTCTGTTGCCCTTGCACTAGCCTAGGTGCTCTTGGTTGATCCACTAGCTATTGCTGCCTCTGTTGCTGGAATGGCCTCTGTTGTACCTGAGCCGACTTCTGCTGTCCTAGAGGCGGCCTTTGCTACCGTGGCGCTACACCCCTATATTACTGATACTGAGGAGCTGGTGCTCGGTACATTTGCTGTTGTGGTGCCCGAGGAATCTGTTGTGGTCCCTGCGGAGGTGCTGTCCTCCAAGGCTGCTATACAGGAACACGAGAAGCTGCTAGCTGGGACGCTTGCAATTGACTACCACCATTGGGACAATTGCGAACTCGATGGCCAAACTGCCCACAATGAAAACACACCCCTGTCTCCTTGTAGCATTTCTCAATAGGGTGATTCTTTCCACATCGTCCGCACAGTTGTCTCTGACCAACCGAGTGTTGACCTTGAATCTTCAGTTTCTTTGGGTTGCCCTGACTAGAAGATTGCCTCAACTGATGTTGCTAGTATTTGGCTTACCGTTCTGCTGCCTTCTTCTTTAGTGCACCCTCAGCCCAATATGCACTCTTTATAGCCTCCTGGAACGTCGAACGTTGATTATCTCCAATCATCATGTAAATATCAGCTGATAACCCATCAAGAAAACGCCTGATTTTCTCTTCCTCTAGAACTACTAGTGTAGGTACATACTTAGCCAATCTTGTGAACTATTGTTCATATTGTTACACTAACATATCACCTTGCACTAAGTTCTGAAAATCATGCTTCCACTGGTCCTTGACATATTTAGGGATGAACTTATCCATAAACTCCTTTGTGAAAGTTTCTCATGCATTTTCTTCAGCCACTACCTCTGCTTGCACTGTCTTCACCGAGTTCCACCATTGGAAAGCTATCCCTTTGAACATGTAAGCTGCCAAATTAACTAGCTGCTTTTGAGTGCAATTGAAGACTGCAAAAATCTGCTCCAACTGTTCAATAAAATCATCTGCTACCATGGGATCTTCGGACTCGTGAAACTCAGGAGGAACCCTCTTCCTAAATTTCTCAAAGAGGTCATTTGGATCTACTTCCCTAGGAGGCATGACCACTTGCACTGGCTGAGCAGCTCTGTTAGTCAAAGATAAGATTTGATCCTAGAATGCTACTCTATCTTTGTCTGCTTGTGCTCTCTTAGCAGCTCGTTCTTACCTTTCTCGTTGTTTTTCTGCAGCTTGTTCAATTTCACGTGCTGTCTACTACTCATTTTGTGCTGTTTGTGCTTGCACAAAAGCTTGCAAGAGTTGGTTGAAACGATCGTCTGAATTATTCGTTCCATTCCCCGGTTCCCTGTCCTAAGATCTGGTCGTACGCTGTACCATGACCTATAATAAGATAACGATGGGTTAGATTCTATAAAACAAGCAAACAAACAATTCTATAGGCTTTACAGGTAGTACGTAAAGCGTATCTAATGGAAATCGCTATCCTCACCACGTCCATTTTTTAATATCCGAAGATCGTTCTGGGCTCTGATACCAACTGTCACGTCTCCCAAAATAAGAATTGTGAAAAACGTGAAAAAATAAAACAAATTCAAATTTCCTGTGTTTAATACAACACAAGCCTCCAAAAGTGGACCCACATAAAATTTCAACCTGTGGTGAGTCAAAATAAATTTCATTAAATGCAACGGAAGCGTTGTTCAATTGGTATTTAAGATTCATAAATGGAACCCAACATAAAAATCAAATAAATTTTAATAATTAAAGTTACAGAATAAATTCAATAATTACTAAAGGAAGTTTCATAATAAAAGATTGTTCATCTAAAGAATTGCTAAGATGTCGTTCACTCTTATGCTAGTTCAAACGGCTCCAAAGCCATCTCCGACATCCCACTCGGGTTCATCAGTTGGCTCAAAAGTTTTAAACGCTTGATCCTCCTCCGTCTCCTGGGTAAAGTAAGGCTCGGTACCTATGCACCAAATATTACAAAGTACATAGCAAGTACATAATCATAATTCGAAATTAAATACAATAATGAGAAGAATAAATACAAGTTTAATCATATAGAAGTAATGACGAGAAAGAACGTATAACATAATCCAAATATAGCAAAATGAGCAATATAATTCACACGAAGACAAGTGTCCCCGTTTTGGGTGGCCAGCCCTAAATAAATCGGGAAAGCCCGTCCATAACGTCGGTGGTCATAAACCGATCAAATAAAAAAAAATCAGGATAACCTGTTCACATTCATACCGGATTATAAGTGATCCGGTCACATCGGTGATCAACTGTCCATATATCGATCTGCAGTAGTCCATAAATGACCCACAAAAACTAAACAGAAACATATAAGCATAATAGACCCGAATAATAAAGCTCCGACACAAGAGTCCTAAGTCAAAGTAAAGTGTTGGCCATTCCACATTCCATATCATAATCGAATGGTCATACAAAATTTGCCAAGCCACTTTATAGTCCATAACACACAATAGGATATGCATCTAAATGAATACAAATCCGAAACCAACATATATATATATATATGCATGCGAAGGTTAAAACATATATACAAATCGATCATAAGGTCAAACATAAGGTATTGTACCCAATAACTACAGAAATTTCTAATTGGTAAAAGATCAACGCATCCCTTCTCCATCAATGGTGCATAGACCCAATTAAGGGTTTTCCAATAGAGATGGCTGAACTCGAATCACCAGAATTTTCCCGAGGTTATAGAAGTACTAAACCCCCATATTAGTAAGATACCGTTTGCCCGGACGGTATTTACTCGGTCTAATGATTCGATTAATAAAGTCCAAAATTATAATTTTGATACATTTAAAATCAAAGATAACAATTAATATTTAATTAACAAATTTACAATGATAAATGACCTTAGCTTATAATTTTAGAAAGCTTAGGGTCCCATCTTAGTGTATTTCCAAGAATATAGATCTTAAGAGTCCAATGGGTTCATTAATAAAGTACCAAGAATATAATTGTAAAATATTAAAATCCAAAGATATCATTTAATATTAATTTATAAATAATAATAATCTTAATTTGTAATTTTAGAAAACTCAAAGACTCCATCCAAAATGTTTTCCAAATTCAATTCGTTATAAAATAAGCAAAGGGTTTTAATTTGGATTCCTTAAAAAACCACATGGCCTCTATTTCTAATTTCTAAAACTAATGGGGCCAAAGTATAAAAAAAAAATTCATAACTTAGGTGTTGTCATAACAGCACTCTCATATTTCCCCCACGTCATCATTAAGTATAAAAAAAAATTCATATATAAAGGTGTTGTCATAACAGCGGGAGGACTCATCCCTTTCTTTTCTTTTTTCTTTTAAAAAAAAAAAAAAAACTAATGCCCAAGTACTGTTCCAACTAAAATCTTTAACTGATCTCACCCCTCCCCCACACGTCAACATCACTCTCTCTCTCTCCTCATTCCGTCACATCATCACTCTTTCTCTCCTTATTTTATTTCAATACCCATTCAAGTCAAAACTGTCCAGGCTCCAGCATTCTTTCTCCTTATTTTATTTCAATACCCATCCAAGTCCAAACCGTCCAGGGTCCCACCATCAATACACAGTAACAACTTTCATGGTTTTTATATCATGGGCTCTGCTACAGATTCAGTCTTAAGGGGGCTTAGTGGATTGGGGCATCAACAGTGATGACTAAAATAAGAAAAACAATGCGATCATCCCCAATCTCCGTTCTCATCACAAAAACAATTAACATCATAAAAAGAGCATCAAAGGGTTTCTATATACACCACAATGGAATCAACGAGAAACACATGTATTAAATTCACAAATTATGCTTAAGTACTTGCCTTTTACCGGGGTTGAAGAAAAATGGACGGATCCTACCCAATACCCAAACCGAGATTTCCACAGCGCTCGAGAGTGATCATATCACAGATCTGACAAAGAATATGGGAAAGAAATGCTCAAATGAATAGATCTATGGCACTCCTATCCAAATCTACCATTGGAAAGAAAAAGGAGATAACTCAAGAATATAGATCTACTCCTAATGATTTGAAGAGAGGGTTACCTGTAATAAGAAAGTTGAACCAAGAAGATGGTGTCCTCTGATCTTGGTTCTGATGGCTAGATCCTAAAGCTGTAATGGCTTAGGAAGTTGAAAAAGGAAGAAGACAAAGATTGATCAGGAGGAGTTGCAGACGAAAGTGGAGAGATAAGAACGTGCAGTTCTTTAAAACATGGATTAGGTTAAAAGTAGATATTCTTTGGGCTTAAGTCATTGGGTCAAACTACAAGTTAGGTCATCTACCCACTGGTCCAACTTACCGATCCACACATCTAATCTAATGTGTGCCCAACTTAATTCTACCCACTTAAATAACTAAAATACATTTAATTAAATAATACTAGTATTTTAATAATAAATATAATTAATGGTGGGGCCGGATCTTACAGTTGGGACCTTGCCCATTGTGTATTTGCTTATTCTTGTATATAGCTGCAAAAGTTTAAACTTTCTTTCTTTTTTTTTTTTGGGTAACCCAGAGAATGGACACTGGGGCACAACTTGAGGTGATGGAAACTCGCACATATGCAAAGTACCCAAAACATCTTAATTAGTAAAAATTGTCACACCTCACCACTAACGTAAAGAGCCATTCAAGGTTTAAACAAATTTTAAACATAAATGATATCACTAGTCCTTTTACATACGCATGCGCAAAGAGTACATTCCAATAGTGGCAGACCTAAGTGCGACCACGCGGGTGTGACCGCACCCGTGAGGTTCGGGAAATCCTTAGATAATGCCTTCTTTTTTTCTTTATTAGGTTGAGCATTGCCCGCACCACGCAAATGAAAATCTTAGGTCCGCCATTGCATTCCAATGCTCGTTAAGCTTGAGAGTTGAGACTATGGTTGGTCACTCTTTGCCAATTCTGCCTGTAAATTTGATCTTCATTCTTCTTTTGTATTTTTACCTTACCCTTCATCTTGTAGGGCCTACTACTGCATTAATGCATAGGAATTGAATAGAATTCACACCATAAGTGGTTGAAAATAAAGATTAAAAGTCAATTTTTTTTAAAAAAAAAAGTATCAAATAGCCTTTCCTTTTAGGTTAATACAATCAATACTATTTTTTTTTTTTTAATTTTTGGGTTGTGGGTAGAGAGATCGAGATCCAAAAATGAAAATCTTTATAGGTAGCGAGCATCACTTTGATGATCAGCCTTTGGAGCCATATGTGATGCTTTCACTTCAGCTATGAGAGATGCGGCTATATAGGAGTGCACAAAAAATCTGTCGATCCTTAAAACCGATCCGATCCATGGATTTTTAACCAAATCGAAGGTAAATGGATTGGTGACGGAATAAAATTCTTGTAATTCGTTGGTAACGGATTTCACCATCAATCCGCAGATTCAATCCGATCCGATCCATTGACATTAAATATAAATAAAAAAAACTTAAGGGGTCTAAATATAAGTTAAGAGGTCTAAACTTAAGGGGTCCAAATATATTTGTAATTTGTATTTTTTTGTAGATTGTTAGTTTGTATGTTGAAACTCTTTATAATATGTTTGATCTTGTTTTACAACATTAGATACATTAGATTCAATGGATTGAACTGATTGATCTCTTTCTACAACATTAGATACATTAGATTCCACCGATCAGATAGGATCGGTTTTTAACGGTGACGGATTTCAAATCCATCAATATATAGGTAACGGATTGTTGACGAATTTAACCTAATCCGCACTACCAATTCGATCCGTGTACACTCCTTCCGCTTGATACAAGGCGTGTGCTAATTCTTGCTAAGGTGGCAGAACAAGGTCCTACCACAAACAGGAAAAGGGGAAGAGAAGAAACAAGTGGCCGCAAGCGCGCATCAGAACGTGAGGACAATCAATTGAAGTTAATTTCTTAGATTCGTAATGATTGTGCTGACTATCCTGTACTTTATTTTTTTGCTCGGCAAGTGTCATCAAATGATGGGTTTACTATTCACCATCTATAATGAGTTCCTGTTAATTACAAGCAGGAATGCAGGACCTATGCCGTGGCATGGTTTCTTTCTCCCCTTTCTCTCTAAAGGCCTGAAATGGTCCTGATTTATGAAGACAAATGAGGAAACTGAATGATTCACTTTATTATGTTTGTACTTGAGAGTATGATGCATTCTTAAATAATCAATCATATAATGGTTTCATTACCCGTCTACTGTGCACTTTCTGGGGAGCTAACTTTGGTGGTGATGCATGCAAATCAAACTGTCTAATATTAATGTACCTTACGGGACAAGGACAGTAAGAAAAATCAATCAAGAGCATGGGACTAGATAAGTTAGAAAAACATGGTCTTGAGCTCTTAGGCCAAGTTTCGATCGGCATTGTCTGGATCCCCGGAACTTGGATCCCATCACTTTGCACTCATTTTACCTATATATCTAAGCACCGGCAACTCTGTTTACCTATCATAGGTTATGGCCCAACGAAAAAAAAACTTAGTAATGTATAAACCCTTCTCTTATACCGTTTAAAGAGATCCTTACCGTGTGCAAGTTATCCCCCTGCCAGTACATGCAGAACGCTTTATAAGAAAAAGGTTGTTTGGTTAGTTCAACTTTTGAATTTGCTCTTTAACCGCAAAAGCATATAAAGTTGTTTGGTTAGCTAGCCCTGAAAGAAGCTTTTAGCATAGAATAATTAAAGAATTTATTTATAT
This sequence comes from Umbellularia californica, assembly GCA_028538565.1. NCBI lineage: Eukaryota > Viridiplantae > Streptophyta > Magnoliopsida > Laurales > Lauraceae > Umbellularia > Umbellularia californica. The sequence goes on from JAPQWN010000001.1 coordinate 84,042,327, forward strand.
ATTTAATAAAATAAATAAATTACATAATATACATGAGTCACATAAATAAATGAAGTGGCCCCACATAAAATCCTAACGTGCTATTTTATGTGGCCTCCAACTCAAAAATACTTGGATTTAGTAGTCTTTGCAAAAGTAACTTACAAAAATTAAGATTTTAATATAATGTTACCTTCAATACATTTAACTACTCTTCCAAGATATCTGATAAAATGGAAATAATGGAGTTCATTAACTGTAGAAATTACAACTGATATTGCCAAGGCTACAAAACAAGCTTACGACCTATAAATCTACTTCTTTTGCACAAAAATAGGAGGCTTACAACCTACAAATCTACTTTTGTGGGAAAGAAAAACAGTTCTTAGAAGTCTTCTTCGGTATAGCCCATGTACATGCTCAAGGAGTCTGCGAAATCCACCCAGCTCTTACATGTCTTCCCGTTCATTTTTTTGGCAAGATCTTCTATGCAACTAACATGAAATACAGAGGTAAGGACTGGGACTTCCCTTAATAATGCCTCCAAAGCCATCTTCGGTCCAAACAAAAATATAAATTATAAAAAAATGAATACAACCAAATGCTTGTAATACATGTTTGTTTTAGATCAGATCATGGCATCTACTCCCAAGAACCCCACTCTAATATAAAATCTCCAATACCAAATACCAACATCAGTTTGTGACACTAACTACAATATGCTAGGGAAAAGAATCAATTGTACAAGGAATAGAAACTAAAATCTCTTTTCTTTTAATATATAACATGGCTATCCATGATGTTTTGACCCAACAGGACTATTCCCCCCATGTGGCACCCACCAAACCCATGCAAACACACTTCTGGCAAAGTTAGGATGGATTTTAAACACAAGATATGGGTAGCAAACCTACGCCTCATGCCAATCCACCAACTCCCATATGGGTGACACCATATTCACTTGAGAAAACACATTGGCCCTTTATCCATTTGTTAGCTTTAGTGGATTGGGGCCTACTGCCAACGTCAGGCTAACTTTGGCCCCAACCACATATAGGAAAAATGCCCCCCACTCTAAAACATATCTTTCGCTTCCTCTTCTTCAATGAGGGAATAGAAAAGGCCATTGAAAACCTCATTATGCCTCTCTTCAATGTTTCTTTTCACCATGGTTATATAAGAAGGGTGCAATGGGGAAGAAGAAACACAAATCAGGATCTCCGTTTTCTACTTCCTTTTGGCTATTATTAAGATCCAATCCATCCACCCATTAGCTCATTCATTAGGCATCCATCTATAAGCTAAAGGACAATAGGGAGTGCTTTGAGTGGGAGAGATTTCTAGTAAATCTCCACTAGCATCTTCACAAATACACAACCCCATCATTCATGTGGATCGGTCTCTTGCATTGTAACAGACTCGTGGCACTCGATCCAAATCTTACGCGACAAACTCCGACCTACACGTACAATCCAGACTTTGTAGTTAGTTCATAAATTTCTCTTACATTGAGACTTTGCCAACAACATCTTTCCTCCAATTACAACGCTTACCGCACATTTACATGATACACTAGGCTTGTTTTTTTACTAGAATTTCTGATAGGAGTTTGGGATGTTGGGGATTTTTAGACATAATGTGACATCTTGTTCAATAGCATTTGCAAATATTCTTGTTTCTACCGAATCATTTCAAAATTTTAGTCACTTACAAAGGTCTCAAAATGACCTTTGAAAATTTAGAAAGTCCAACCCCTTTACATTTTTGTACAATGAGGCATTCAGGAATTCTACCTTATTTGGAAATTCAGAGATTTTTCAGAAAGAAATTCCATAAAATCCAGTAAATTTCAGACGGATGGTAAAGTAAAAGGTAAAAATTTTGGTTGCTATAATTTTATTTTTCCACTCCTTTAAAACCAACCAAATGTGGGTGTGGTCAAATTTCATACGGCTGAGAGCGCTTCACCTTACTGTTCGCTCGACCACATTTTTAAAGCAAATAGGGATAAACAGTGGAGCTACAAGTCACTCTTCGTCTGCTTTAATTTGTGAACTACTCATGATATGACTAATCATGGAGTTCCTTTAAAAAAAAAGGGACAAATCATGGAGTTGTTTCTCTCACCGACAATGTTTTCTCCACACTCTCCCTCGATAAAACCCATAAAAAAACTGCCAAACAGGCATAGGGCATGTACCATTAGTGGACGAGAACAAAATGCCTTGGAGAAACTTTTTATGTACAAATTCTTGTGAGATGGACATGTTGTTTTTGTTCTGGGGCTTCTAGCTTTAATTTCTCATGAGAGACAATAACAGAGGTGGTGAACTGGCCATGGGCAATTCTTGTTGGCCACATGGTTGGCAATGGTGAATCACTAACATTGCAACACTTCACATGGCAATGACAACAGTGGGAGCATTAATGGCCTCTGTATTTGGCACAAGATGGCTGCTTCTGGGGCCTTTATGGCTGTTTGTAACTTTGTGTCATGGCATGCTTGTTCACTTCTGATATTTGGTCTAATAATGTTCCTCTCAGGGGTGATAATTGCTGACCCCACCATATTTACATTTTCACCTTGATTAATACATTGGTCAGACTCGGTTGTGGCTGTAAATGCAAGCTGTTTAACCCGCCAAACACTGTTCTTCTACCTGCCAATTAACCTGATTTTAAGTCAATCCGTGGATTTAGGGTTTGATTGACATTTTCAACCCAATTAATAATTATGTCCAATAACAGTTGGTCCATCGTTTTTTTTCCTGAGAATTCACCTGCCCTGAGCCTGAACCCAACCTGACACATCCACTACTAGTGGCGGCTCCAGGAATTTGAGTCAGTGGGGTCAACAAATGACTTATTTTTAACAAATTGAATAAGTTTAGTTTTCCCTTTATCAACATCTGTCAATTACTTTCAATAATTCAAATAGTATAATATAAATTTATCAAATAATCTATTTCCGACAATTCGACAAAGATAACATTGAATTCACAAACAAAAATAAACATAAATTTTAATACTTTGTTACTGATAGTTCTTAGTCCAAAAAGAAAATCCAAATACATAAACTCCTACAGCTGCCCTCGACAGATTGTCATGTGTTGAATTCGTTGAATAATAGCTTCATTATTAACACTAGAAAAGACGTCATTTTCAATATATGTAACCAAACAGTCATTCATCCATTAATCTCTGCTGCTCGGCTGGGGCTATGAGTCTAAATCTAAATGTTAGGGATTTCTCCTTCTAATATGGGGAGAATACCTCGTTTAGAGGTTAAGTTATGGTAAATGGAGAGTTAATAATAGAATGTCTAAAAAATGAAATTTTCTTTAAAAAAAAAAAAAAAAAGTTGGGTCCATTATTTTTTTATTTATTTTGGTAGACAGATGGCTCATTAATTTAGGCATTGAGTAGGGTCAAAGTCTGTACATAAGTTCAATTCATTAAAGATTTTTTTAAAATAATTTTTCAGACCTTAGTGGGGTCAATTGAACCCACTGACATCCATGTAGCGCCGCCCATGTCCACTACTCTCGTTGTTCCACATCATTTGTTACTTATAATTCATTTATCTGTGTTAATACCGAATGATTTGTTATTGACCAGATTTGTTAAAGGGATCTAAATTTATGAGCTCAAGCCGAATCTAAGCTATGTATTCGGTGTTAAGACAATTTCAAGCCCAACCCTAGCTTAGCTCAACTTCTAATTAAGCTTAAGTTCAAGCTTGGCTCGAGCCTAGAGCTAAATGACAATATGATACTTGGTTCTTTCCTAATAATCAGTGGTTGGCCATGCAAAACTCCAAAATTAGAGAACATGGTGTGTTGAAAAGATAATGAAATTTATGTCTTCTCATTCTTAATTAAAACCATATGCAGCCCTCAAATTTGTCTTATTATCCTACTTTAGTGAATTACATTTCAGAGGTACATGAACCTGTGGGTGGATGACTGTTAAAACTTATCACTAATAAGTCACTGTCTTCATCCGATCGTACATGTGTTAGGGATTGTAAATTGTTGGTGTTTAATGGGCCCCAACTCTAATGGACCATGCCCTAAAGAACCGAATCGATTGAAGACTATTTTGGAAGACTCCGCATTTGCTGCATACCATGAAAGCCCGCATACATACAGGGAGGTAGCCCACTCAAGTGGAAAGAAGGCCCGCACAAGCGGGAAGAAAGCCCACACAAGTGAGAAAGGAACCCGCACAAAAGGAAAGAGGTGACGTATCCGAGATTCGAACCCCGAGTAGCAAGGTAAGAACCAACACTCCTTACTACTCGGGTAGGGAGCCGTTCTTCACCCTGCCCGTACCGGCCATCAAATTATAATATTTTGTAGGAAATGATTATCCACCCTTTAATCTAGTACTACAGGTTCTAAAAAAGTGATAGCCTCTTCTGCATATCCATTTCTTTCTTAATCTATACTAGGATAAGTTTTTCTAAGTGTTTGAGAAATCAATACGAATTCAGCAAGCGACTGAAACTTATGCAAATTTCCAACCAAAATCTATCTCCAAGGCTTGTTTGTTTGAATGAAATTGACTTCATAATAATTCATGATAAAATTAAGTTCCATCCAAGAAATACTAAAGAGGTGAGACGTGAAAGATATCAGGTGGACCTCAACCTTTTTAAGATGATGGTTCGGTATTCAATTTTCAAGTAGTAGAAGATTATTTATTTCTCATGTGTGGATCTTTACTTTCGCCTATTAATTTTTCCTACTTGGTAGAAATACATCTCTTACCATTCCTACAATCAGGCATTCAGGCCTGAACAAATTTTAATCCAATTCATAGTGTTCTTTAAAGCCAGCGCCATGAGCTCCTTGTGACCGTGCCTCTTAATCTAGTTGCCCAATACGACAATCCCCATGTTTCCAATTGGACTTAATTTCGTACTCTATTTGGGATTACGCCAATCATCAGACTGATCACATGAGAAAACAAAAGTAGAACATAAAAAAAAATAAAATCAACATCTTACACAAATGGTCAATCTAACATGTTGGGCTTATATCTTGTATTTAGAGTTTATCAGAGTGGTCCATTCGATTAGCCAATGACCGGGTTTAGGGTCAAGGGTGTTTTAGTCATTGTACTGGGGCTTTCTTAGGGGTTAAGAAAACGAGAGATTACATATAGATGTAATATTTAATTATAGACTTTGAAAAGAGTCAAGATGTAAGTCATTACTTTTTTATCACGGAAGTGAACGGTTTTGTCAAACCACGTAAAATTTTCTAGTGTATCATGATTGTTCAATCACAGGTTCCGCATTGGCCTTAGGCAATAAGGACCCCTTGCAATCAATGGGTAAAATTCTTCCATCAAAGGTCTAATGGTATTGCTGTGGGTTGGGAAATTGAAGTTGTGGGTCGGCTGAAGCTGAAGTGGGATAAAGAAAGTGAAAGGAAAGAAAGAAGAAAATAAAGGAAGTTGCCAAAATTACTGATGTTCGTCTGCTTCATCTTTTCAAAGGAAAGCCTGTCTTTTTTGCCGGCCATTCGACATGTGGGGCCCACAAACAGCGCATTTTAGCCGACCATGGCCCACCCTGCGTGTTCCCTTTGGCGTATATCAATCTCCTCCCAGTCGCACACTGGGTTGGTGCCCTGTCCGAGTCATGGATTCTCATCTTCCACCTGCCTGAAATTAATTACAGATATGCCATTGCTAGGCTAACACAAGAGGGGGAATCATTAATGACCCTTTGCTGAGGGTGATTTTGTAGATATCTTTGTAAAATCTAGAAACTGAAAGGTGCCACCTCAACATTTTCTAAAGCTTTCGAGAGAGTGAAATTTCCAGGTGTTTCCATGTGAAATTCGACATTTTTAGTCTCAAATCAAAGATAGTGGCTAAATAATGTGTAGTCACCATGGTTTAAAATCACGGTTTGCAGTCATCGCATCACGGTTCGCGGTTGTCACTGTTCGCGGTCATCACGGAGCGAATTTTTATTTGACCCAAAAAAAATCCAAAAAATCCAGAATATTATAAAATGATAGAAACTAATGTTTTTTTCCATTAGTACACACTTTAAAGCAAAATAACGGTCCTCTCAAGTTATAACATCCTGTATCATTGTTGCATCGATATATATACTAAAATAAGCTGAAATATCATAAATTTGACATAATGCAAGCATAATTTTGGGCAAACTAATAGTGCTAAACATTTAAAGTATACACTTTAAATCATAAGATTCACACTTTTTTGTTCCAAAAGTGTAGATCTTTTGTAAACTAACATATTATAAATGCATTTGAACACTAATTTGGAAAAATGTAAATGATATTAAGAACAACCTCAAATTTTGAAAATAAAAAAAATCTAGATCTACACCTTAAAGCACTAGATCTAGAGAAAAATTAGTGAGTAACATCAAATCTAATTCAATATAAAGCATTTGGTTCATGTATTACACAATCTTAAAAAAAAAAACCCTAAAATAATTCGGATTTAAATAATGAAAAAATAAAAAAATATTACAAAAAGTGCTAAAACTTGAAATTTTTTGCTCCAAAAGTATATATCTAACACACTTTAAACATCTCTAAGTTATTTTGATGTTGAATCTTGAAAGAACTCCAAAAAAAAAAAAAAAAAAAGCATACCAAAGAGGTCCCTTGAGTTTGATTAGATTTCCCCACATAGAAATCCACCCAAAAGTATCTTAGATCTAAACGTTTAAGTGCTTTTCCATGCCTTAGAAGTTGTAGCAAACCTTATGAAGCTCTTAGAGAAGAAACACATTGAAAGAAGTGAAAGATGAAGGCCAAAAAGAAGTTTTTTTTAAAAAAATCCCATCGGGCGTTATAATGGCCGTTATTTTGACAATTTTTTACCCCGATATACATCTCGGCCATTATATTCATTATAACGTAATGATAATGGCCGTTACCATTACATAACGGCCGTTATTTTGAACCATGGTGGTCACTTTGAGGAGTTGGATAGATGATAGTGGGTTTGACATTGTACTAATGAACGTTTTCGAGAAATGGAGTGATAAATTAAGAGAGATGTTATTGAGATCAACGTCCATCCTCGCTTTTGAGCTGTTATAATTGTGGCCCTGGCCCTCGCCCTCGCCCTCACCATAAAAACTATTGTTTTGCAGTTTCTTATCACCAGTTAATTTTGAAATAAGTGGAAGCTCAATGGGGTGTAAGATCCTACAGATGTGTTTGAGACTGTTAAGCTATCTTGGAAGCCTTTAGATTATTTTTTAGAAGATACGGTGGTCCGCTGGTTGTGGATAGTGGTTCTTCTAATGCGGCCACTTGAGTGTTTAAGTAGAAGACTAATCCTTGGAGATCTCAATTTCACTTTCATGATATTTGGGAGTTGTCGGCTGACATTGATGTTTCCTTTCGACACGAGGTTACATTCACTAATTTCATGGCGGATGTGTTAACCAAGTAAGGTTACTTCCTTGGGTTGGTGTGATAATGTAATTCGGGTGTATTTCTTTCTTTTGAGGTTGGGATGTTGCATCTCTCTTGCACCTTCCCCATCCTCCTTTCTTGTGTTCTTGATGTATTCCTTATTATCTAGTTATTCTCAAATGAAATCTGCCGTTACCTTGTCAAAAAGGAAAAAAAGAAAAAGAAACTGATCGTTAGGTATTCATTTGCTCTCTTCCCTTGATTCACTTTCATGAAAGGGGAGGTTACATGATAGTCGCTTTTGTATATTCACCTTGGATCTTCATTTGAACTACTTACAACACCAATTCGTTTGTATTCAGTTGCTATTAATTATGTGCAAACAAAGAGAAATTAAATGAATGTCAAAAAAATAAGCAAAACAAGAAAAAAAGGATGTCGAATTTTGGCTATTGACAATTTACTTTGAAGGAAATATAAAATGATCATTTTTAGCTATATGGAGGACTCCATGCACACTTATAGCTAAGTCCCTAACCATCTAAGCTACAACCTCAACCTAATACAAATTATCCTTGATTTGCTTTAAACTTATTGAGTAATTTTGAATGATCCTAAATTGCTATTAGGAATTCTCAGCATAAAAGATTTTCAAAGAAATACCTCCAAACGAAGGCCCTTACACCTATTTCTTTACATGATTTTATGACTAGAATTTAGGAGGTTGGGGTTTTTTTAACATGATGTGACATCTTGTCCCCCGGCATTTGAAATGCTGTTTTTCTTTTATTAGAATTTCAAATTCCAACCACCTAAAAGACCTTTTGGAATTCTTGGAATTCCACTCTCTATACCATTTGTGGGAATTTTAAATCCTCCATAAACAAGAAGGATTTGGAATTCCACCTAAAGAAACTCTTGAATTTCTTTAGTTAGTCATTCCTACCAAAACCTCAAGGCGTTAGTAGAGGCAGCGGAAATACTTTTCAATATTCCCCATTGAGTGGAGCACACTCCTCAATACTCCCCCTCAGGTGGAATCCGGCCGGGACACTTTTGGCAACACGCTTTTTTTTTTTTTTTTTTTTTTGCGCCAAGTCATTCCTCTTGGGATTCGAACTCACGACCGATTGACTCTGATACCATCTTTATTTTTGTTTTAACACACGAATGACTAACTAAGCAGCAGGTTGTTGCGCACCAGCACACTGTTGCACTTGTTTATGCCCAGCACCAATGGAAGTTGATGTAAGGGCTGATATAGATGGGTCTCATCAGGATGACAAATGTAGAGAAAGGATGACAAATATAGATGGGTCTCATCAAGAGCATAAGCTCTTATACCATATAAAGGTGTTTGTATTTGACACACCTTTTGATATTTTGATTCAGTATAAATGGTACAAGAGGATACTGATACATAAGTTTATCTCTTGGAAATCAAAATACAAATATGAATCATGCTGAGCCTAACTGATATAATTGAACTGTGCTTAGCAGATGAGATAAGGGTGATCTTTATCTCTGTAGATGAACAAGTCTTATCTCTATGGATAAGTGGGACCAGGTATGTTAGCAGAGACAACTCTTGAAAAGTTTGAAATTATGCCATACATGAGTTCTTGTAATTCTTATAAAAAGAAACGGGCCCGCTGTCCTGCATATAAAGGCCCCATGAAATAAGAGAGACCCTTTTAAGGGAACCTTTGATAGGCTCAAAGAAACTGTTTGAGGTGATTCTAGCATATTGTTTCCACTGATTCACATGGAAAGTCACATCAAGGTGGGACACTGACTTTTTTAAACTTTTCAAATCATTAACAACATTAGCAATAAATATATCGATGTGGTTGGCCATCCCTTCCTTCACAAATATCCTTGTATCCCTAAACTGGTCCTTGATGACAACCAAACGCCCAGGAATTGATGAGAAAGCTAGCTAGGTTCAATGTCCCTTCGAATATGGTATGCCATTACACCATAATAAGGTATACATAATGTTCATCTTTCTACATCCTCAACTGTGCAGACTATGGTTCATAAATGAAGTTCAACCAGCTTGATAGGTTGTGTAGAGTGATATTCAACAAACAAATTTAATTTTCACCAATGCTGGAATACTGTGTTGGCCATGTATGCTTCATAACATTGCTCAGGGCACCTTTGTTTGCACAGTACTTAAAGAAATATATTTCTATTGAAGTGACTAAAGTTGGAAAAACGAAGATGGAAGATTCAAACTTTGACATCAACTAATTTCTCTTTTTCAATGAGAATAAATATAGGCAGATGGGAAATTGATACTCAGTCATCACCTTAGCAAGACGATCTATCAACGGAGACAGAGATATTTTAGGAGAACAGTAACTGAACTTTGATGTTAATAAACCCTAGGGCCTCCACAGATCATGAGAAAAAGTGGACCCCACAGTTGAAAAAGAAAGAAAAAGACAGAGACCAAGGGTATTATCGCCATTTCAAGAACCAATTTGTCTTTCATTACCAAAAAAAAAACCTTATGAGGGTCACGAATCTGACCCTCGACCCTTTTTTTTTTGTTTTAATGCTAATGGAGGGTTCCCAATCCTTTGGACGGGCTTATTCCCTCCGGGCCCAAAGAGAAGCCGGATAAAACCCCTGTGGCTCCTAGGTGATAGCACAAGTGAACTCAATATTTGTTCCTGAAGAGAGGGGAACCGATGGTCGATATCAAGACCTCTAACTCCGAAAGAGGGAGAAACCGCCGGAAGAGGGAGGAACCGTGGTCCTGACCACTCGACCAACCCCTTGGAGTTAGACCCTCAACCCTTTCTATCGAAGGAAATGATTGCGTTGGACGCCCTTTTTCTTTGGGCGGTGGGGTCAGGATTCCCACGTGAGACTGATGTACCTGATGCAAAAAACCGTTCATTTGGTGGTGGGCCTTTAAACACATTGATTGAACAATCCCAACCTCCTAATCAAACGGCTCACAAGAATTAAACATAGATGGCATGAAGTTTGAAGAAACATAACATGTTCAATGGCTAGGGGCCGGCCTACCAATACCACCCAAGGTTGGCAATGGGCCCGGTTGACCACTATGAATTATTGAGTATGGCACCGCCCTAACCTCACCTGTTGATCCATCTGAGTTCAAAGTTGGAAGTGACAACCCAAGCTATCCCTTCTAGCAGGTCAAAGTAGAAAAAGTAGGGTTGTGTCGAATTCAGACAGGCCAAGTAACATGTATGGCTCGATCAATCCAAACCTAACTCAGTTGAAATATTAACCCAAACCCCTGTAAATAGGGTGCTGTCTGGAAGGCAAATTCTCCACAACCACCCCCACCCCACAAGCGCTCCTGCAAACCCATTTTTGTTATACGAGGATGTCCCGTGATCAATCCAATCTTTTCACGCACACCTTACCCTTTGAAAATTGAAACTAACCCTAAGTTAACATTGGTTCAACCACTAACATTGAGACTTGTTATAACTAAACCTAAATTTATCATCATCATCCGAAACCTAGCTACCCCGCCTTCCCTTAAAGGACTTTGATATCCCTTATCAGCTGAGCTAGCAATCAACATATATATTCTTATTGGATTCAGATCCCCTGTTTCGTCCAAACAGGGGCGACACGCAAAGGGGGCGGAGGAAAGAGACCCTGTTTCTCTTTCCATCCGCCCCCTCAGGTGTCGCCCCCTGATTCGTCCAAATGCGAAACAGGGGATCCATTTCCATTCTTATTATTTATATAGCTATTAAAATCTGAAGATCTAAAATAAAAAGAATGGGTCAGGAGTCACTCAGGATCAATTAGTTTTCACTTTACTGTCATGAATACAGGTCGGATGACCCACTGCCTTGTAGCTTTGCTCTTTTTTAATATAAGCAGGACAATTGGACGCCTACCCAAGTTAAAGATACCTAAAGAAGAAAGAGCTTTTCCCTAAAAACACCACTAACCATTTATAACTCCCATGCCACAAGAACATGTAAAACACGCACACTCACACGCACACATACACATGCACGCGTGCACAACCCATACACCTCCCCTAGTGCAGATGAGCATCAGTTCCTATTCTTCTTATCTTAGCCATATTCAAATCTGGTGGGACCCAGTCACAACCAGATTTCAAAGGCAAGAAGCCACCCAATGCCACCAACATCAGGCATGGAATCTTTGGAGTCTGGTTGCTGGGTTTGAGAGGTTTTTTATCCCCTTAGGAAACCTTCATCTCCAACAACAAGACTACTTTTCTTCCTTCCATGCCTTCAGACTCAGCTCCCATGTAAAGGAAAGAGAGAAAAACCAGAGAATTTCTTCCTTCCAAGATGGTCCAAAGGAAAGTAGTGAACAAGCTTGGCATCCGAGCTGAATCATTAAATAGCCACACTACATCGGAGAAGCGGTCAGCAGCTCTGAAACCATGTCATCAACACCCAGACAGCCGCAACAAGGGTGGAGGTGAAATCAAGAAGAAGATGAAGAAGTCGAGATCATTCAAGTCCTCAGATTTTGAGAGCTTAAGATCGCCGATGAGACGAGACCAGTCGCGATTCAAGAGACTCTCCGTCGATGTATCCGACACCGCTGCTAAACAGAAGAAGACACCATACAGGTCACCGAATTACATGAAGCCCACGAGTAGTTCGGATGCAAGGAGGGAGAGCTTGCAGTTGCAGGTAAGTCCACCGACTATAACACCTGATAAGAGCAAGAAATCAAGGAATTCGAATCGTCCGAAGCCTTCTTCGGCCTCTTCTCTAAAACTCATGAAGGTTTTAGTGAGGAAGTCTAGTTTGAGACCGGTCTGGTCTTCTTTGAAGAAGAGCTGTGGGGTGGCTTTGTATCCCAATTTGGATGTGAACCGGGCGACCTGTTCATCGACTTTGAAGGATTCCAAGTTCCCCATGTACGTGGATCTTCATCCGGGGGAAACTGAATCAGAAGGAACTTCAGTCATGAAGGTCTGTCCATATACTTACTGCTCTCTGAATGGCCATCATCACGTGCCTTCGCCGCCGCTGAAGCGTTTCTTGTCGGCGAGGAGGCGCTTGCTCAAGACCCAAAGGAGCATGAAACTGAAAGGACTATCTGGAGATAGAACTAAAGAAATTGATACAGGACAGATGGTCTTTGATGGAGATCCTATGATTCTAGAATCAGATTCAGCTGGCTCAGCTATCTCTCCTGTGGTAGAAGTTCACACAGACTTCTTTGTTGAGGTCTTTGCCAATCCGAGAGGAGAGACTGCTGAATCAGTGAACTATGGTGATGCAAGAAAGGTCTGCAATGGGGATGATGGCCCGAAACTCGACTTTGCTGAAATTCCTCAAGCTCTTGAGGAAGCATCGTCAGATGGCAATGATGAGAAACCACCACCTGCTTCTAGTGAAAGCACTGAAACAGTTATAGAAGAAGAGGATGAAGACACTAAAAGCCAGTTTGATGAACCAAATTCTAAAACTATTGCCGGAGACCATCTAGGCCAGAACAGTGCTCTTTCCACTGCGGAAATGGATGTTTCAATGACCTTTCATGAAGATGATGAATTTGATCAGGAGGAGGAAGCTCATGATACAGACAATCTGGACTACTGGATACAAGAAGTTCAAGTGGAACTACCTTCTGAATGCTGGATTGAGAGCAATGGAAGCAAGGAAACAGAAATTATTTCGGGAGGGATTGATAAAGATGCATCAGTTTCTGATGCAATTGATATGGATTGGGAAGAGGAAGAAGCTCCATATGCTGATAATGGGATGGATTATTCCATGTTCTCTGATGATGGGTCTGTTTCAGTAACTGCCCATTTGCCAGGGAATGAGGATCCTCAGGAGCTTGCCTGTGATTCAGATGATTCTGTTCGAACACATGAAGAAGAAACTGAAGAAACAATCGTGTTACAAGAAGCATGCAAAGAAGACACCGAAGGCATCCTGACTTTATTTGGTGGTGCTGCCTATGGATGCAACAATGTCGAATTAGATGGTAGAGATGAGAGTATGGAGATTAATGAAGCATCAGATGCATCTGAAGAGAGCACTGTTCTACACGCAGAAGAATCAGAATGCGATATACTGAATAGCACCATCTACAACACAAATGTAACACCATCTGATGAAGGGGTCTTCAGCAATCCAACTCAAGCTGATCAGAAATCAAATCCTGAATATGACTATGATTTCTTCTATGAACATGCTCCAGTGAAAGCTGACACCAAAGAGGACCTCTTCGCCAACGAGCTGAGAACTCTCGAATCAGATACTGAAACAGATCAGAGTGCAGCTACAGGGGACAACAGCTCAGGCTTCCAACACGCAGATACAGATCCAGAAAGCCCTCAACCAAATGAACTAGATGATGGAAGTGTGCTCAAAGGTCAAACATCAGAAACTTCTGAATCGGAAATGGATCAAATAGTAATTGCACTTGATTACAGCCAAGAACAAGTTCTCCGGAGTGTTGATGTTGTCGGAGATGAGGCAGAAAGGAAAGAAGGCAATGGCTCCAGTGGCTTGCTCAAAATCCAAAATCCTGAGTTTTCTGAAACATGTCAAGACATAGCCAATGAAAATCACACTGCAGAATACATAAATATGGAGACTGAAGTTTGCCAATCTGAAGGGAGTATAAGCCAGGAGAACAAATCCAATCAAGAAGTGATTGATCCAGCCAGCTTCACTCCTGATCAGAGCATCCCTCCTGCAACCCAGTGCACATTTGATGATCAACCAGGTATGCATAATATGGACAAAAATAGGGACTCAGAAAAGGATCAGGCCAAGCATGAGTATTGTTGCGTCTCAAAATCTAATTGTTTTGAAGAATGTGATGATACAGAAAGATATGGCTCCACTACTGCAGAACACTGCATCGTAACCGATAACGAAATGCAATTAGAGGACAAACCCATGTTGAGTACTGAAGAACCATACATTAGAGCAGATAGTATCCAAATCCCAGAGAAATATGAAACCATCAATGCAGGAACCAATGCCAACGAGCCTCCACTTGAGACATGTAATAATCTGAAAGGAAAGCCCAGAAAGGCAGGCAAGAGGCCCATTGTGAACTATGAGCAATTGAAGAAGTTCAACCCAAGAGCACCACAATATCTAGACCTAGAGCCTGACCCCGACGCAGAAACGGTTGATCTCAGACATCAAATGGTGGACGAAAGGAAGAACGCGGAGGAATGGATGATTGATTATGCACTCCAACAGGCTGTGACCAAACTGGCACCAGCTCGAAAGCGTAGAGTTGCACTGCTTGTTGAAGCTTTTGAAACTGTCATTCCACTACCTAAATTCGAAGCTCATTTGCAACAGTCGGCACCAAGTTTCACGCATTCAAGTCCTATTCAGGCTTGCAGCTAATAGATATCAAGGTATGTCTAGTGACCCTAATTGCAACTACTTTGTACAGTTATCCGGATAGCTGAGGCTGCTGTTTCATACATGTTGAAGCTATGATGCACGGACACTTTGAAATGGGAAACATATCATGTCGTATTGTACCCGATACTTCACTTTTTATGTGCACAATCCATGTCCATGCCATGTCTATGGTGTATCCTAGCTGTATGCATTCGTATCTGGGCATCATAGTTTTTAAGGTTCTTTTTTTTCTGGTTTCAGTCTGCCACAACACAATTTTGGGCCCTTTCTAGACTTGTAACTTAGTCGCTCTGTAAACAGTTTATCTGTAAAAATAAATACTTTTTACTCCATTTAACTGTAATTGGTTATAACTAAGAACCAAAAAAAAAAAAAAAAAAAAAAACGCCACTTACAGGTAATAGGTTATACAAAAGCATGAATCTCGTTTTACATGTAAATCAAATCACTTGCACTCACTTTAAGAAGATACAAACAGGCCATTATGGTTGCCCTTTTTATGGGTTTCTACCTGAGAAAAAAGATAACAAATGAAATTCTCTGATTTTGTTAGTTTCCCAAACCAAACACAATATAAGTAATTCTGTCACTATCATGAATTCTTAAAACCAACATATCTTCTCTTGTCACAGGTGATGGCCAAAGGAAGCAGCTTAGGTATGGAGTATCGCAAATAAACGAATTGAAGTTCTTTGTGATTGTTCAATAGAGCACCCAAATTGTTCTTCTTGCTGCAGTGATGGAGCTAAATCAACTTAATGCCAGACATCATCCACAGAAGTATCAAGTTTGTACATGTAGTAGACATTACTTGGCAGCTAGGATAAAAGTCAATCATCTCCATATATCTAAATAAATAGTTGTGCTTTTAAGAGTTCGTCTGATGAACAAAGTGTGGTATTTTGTGTTTCTGTTATTGTACGTGCTACTTCTAGCTTCAGAAAATGTTAATTTATATGTTTGCTTTAGTATTAACAGCAAAGTTAATTTCTTGTGAATGCTTTTGCTTTCATTGCTACAAATGAACACAAACAAGTCACTTCTCTTCATCTGTGAGCAGTGTAAATGCATGAATGCTAACATTACTGCAGTTGAAGATTAATCTGATGGATATACTGAGAAGGTGATACCCCAGATATATAGGACTGTGCTATGATGATGATGATGGTGGTGGTGATGCCATGATACTTCAAATGGATAATGTATCATATCATATTGCACTGGATGCTTCATGTCAACGTGTAAAAGCTTTATCCCTGTCATATCCATGGGTTCTGTCACGACCCGGGCCCGAGATCTGATTACTT
Source organism: Umbellularia californica (assembly GCA_028538565.1). Lineage (NCBI taxonomy): Eukaryota > Viridiplantae > Streptophyta > Magnoliopsida > Laurales > Lauraceae > Umbellularia > Umbellularia californica. The sequence goes on from JAPQWN010000001.1 coordinate 84,058,425, forward strand.
CGGACGGACCCCGAGTCGCGGAACCATACTTACTCCCGTAAATCCTGAATTAACCGAAGTTAAGACAAGACTCACAAGGGATATCAAAACATAATACCTGTCAATGTACAATGTGCGGAAAACATGTATATATACATTGACTACAATTAACTTTACACGAAAGTAAAGTTCCCTTATACAAATTTACAGCCCACTAAAACCAACACTGCACACTTAAAATACAATGCAGTTGGTATTTAATTACAATCCAAAATTCTCTATTACAAAAATACTCATTTACAATCGCCCTCCGACTACGCCCACTCCGCTAAACCTCCTGGAGGTAACGGACGGGCCTCCTCCGCAGGCGGCGCGGCCTCGGCAGGACCGGCACGGGCATCTGGGCCTGTGACATCATCAATAACACGTGAACACGAAGGTTCAACAAGATACATGCATTTTCATGATTCTTCATGTTATTTAACAATTCTATACAAGAATTTATCAATGCAAGAACTTAACAGTTCTATAGAACCTACTTCAATTCCATAACAAGTATCTATGTCAATCATATCCTTTCATTTCATTTATTTCGTTCATTTCGTGTCTTCCAACGGAAGCAGTATAAGCACAAGGCGGAAGGGCAAACCATTCATGGCCTAGGCTTCAAGTTTATTCAATTTTCCATTAGTCAATTTAATTAAGCACAAGGCGGAAGGGCAAACCATTCATGGCCGAAGCTTCAAGATTGTTTCACTTTTCATTACATGACTTATCACAATGGTGGAAATTTTCCAGTGTCTTGATCAGAGAGCACCGGCATTCCACGAGGCTCCGGAACGCCCCTCACATCTACTGCAGCAGGAATTATTCATTTATTCACTTTACTGTCACCTTTAGTGACTATTCATTTCATTTCATTTCATTAATTCAATTCGTGTATTATGTCAATGACGTTCACTATGTCAATGAAGTTCACCTTTGTGTCACTTCATGGATTCTATTCATTTCTTATCAATTCTATTCACACTTCTAAGCTAAACAAACGAGTGAAGCGTTAGTTATCCAATGTACGTGTTATTTTCGATGAATATCACTTTATGTATTTGATTTGTACATTGAGACGACCTTCGCTAACACCTATGTAGGCTTAGACATTAACATGGAATAGCCTGTACAAACTAGGCTTCATTTCCATAATCTTCTCTGAGTTCATCTCAGCTGTCGGTTGGCCTGTCGGCTGACCGACCATACAACGTCGGTTGACCTCTCGGTTAACCGACACTTTGTCGGTTCAAGTTCCAGAAGCTGGATTCTTCAGTCCACTTCCTGATACATTCGTCGGTCAGGCTTCGGCCATGTGTCGGCTGACCGAAGATACCATGTCGGTTGACCGACCTATTGTCGGTTCGAATTCCAGAGAGCTGGAATTCACTGAGACAGATTTCAGATCTGTCGGTTAGTCCGTCGGTTGACCTGTCGGTCGACCGACACTACCATGTAGGCTGACCGACATAAGGTCGGTCAGAATTCCAGAGAGCTGAAAACTCTCTGATACAGCTCCCAGAGCTGTGGGTTAGCTTGTCGGTCAGGTGTCGGCTGACCGACACATGCTCAGAAGTTCAGTTCTGAACTTCGGATTTTCTGAAGCAAAACTCCAGAAATTGAGTCAAATAGACTCCAACATCTCTAAAACACTATAATCACAAGAATGCATAAGTACTTGCCTCTTGTGAACGTTGAATGGATGAAAACCTCTTTCTTGAGCTTGATTCCAAGAAGAAAACCTCGATTTCAAGCTTCACACTTTCACAATTTGAAAACCAAGCTGGGGAAGATGAAGTGAAGGATGAAAACTCCTTGAAAACACTTACAAACCCCTTGTTTGCTACTTGATTGAGTGAGATTGGAAGGAAAGAAAAGGAAAAAGGAAGAAGAAAGGTGCCTAGGGTTTGAAAAGCTTTGAAAATGAGATGAATGACTCATTTGAGTCATCCTTAGCTTATATAAGCCCTAGAATTGCATCTAAGTCCACTAATCTCACAAAATTACAATTTAAGTCAAATGAAGGGTCATTTGACCGGACTCTCGTCAAACGACTTCGAGCCTATTATGAAAGTTGACGTACTCGTCGAGATACACGCGTTGGTATCAAGAGTTTCCGTATTCGACGAAATATGCAAAAAATACGTATTTACATAAAAGTCCTTTATTTCAATGCTTGAGTCTAAAACTCAATTTAAACCATGTAATTCCATTTCTTACCATTCCATTAAGCCTAAGTCACTCATTTAAGGCTTATTCCATATCATTTGGTCATAAACCATTAATAGCTCAATTAACCTCAGTTAATTAGCCTTAAACATAATCAATTCATTTAATCTTTTCATTATCCATTCATTACATTCATTTGAGACTAACTCATTGAGCTTAGTCATTAATTACTATTAAACTAGCTAAACATGGTTAACTAGCATTAACTTCACTTAACTAGAGCTAATCTTGATTAACTCGGGACGGGACCTTACAGGTTCCTTGCCATATCCATGTCATATCTGAGCGCCGTAGATGACAACATGATACCTAATTACTCAAATGTAGCCACTACATGTCTGTATATGAGTATTTCTATTAACCACAGGAGGTGTTGCCCCAAAGATACCAATACATTTACATACAGGGCTGAAAATGTGGATTACTGTAATTTTTTAATGGTTCCAGCAGTGTTATAAATCGAATTCTTCAAATTAATAATTGCATATTAACCTACATATAATTGAGGCTAGATCAAAAAAGGCCCACTTCAAACAGCAAGAATGATGATTGGGGCTTTGGATAGGATGACCAACTCAAATTGCATTAAAGCTTTTGGGAAAAAAAATCAGTAGCACAGTGATAAAGTAACAGATGAACAACTAGACCGTTTAGGAAGCATGTTACCACTTGTAATTGGGATTTATGAGAATTTCTGAAAATCCTCCTGGCAGGAATTTTCTGCTTAGTATGCTGCAGATATTTTATCAAGGGATTTCTTGGATGCCAAGGACCTGTTCATTTAATTGATATTGAATCCCTAAGATTTCTAAGAAAACCCTTTCTACCACAGTGAGGAATAAAGATGAAGATCCAAAAGGGCCATCAATTAATCTTTCATTTCTCACCTCAATAAATTAAATCCTAAGAAAGTGATGCTCCCACCTACACCTCTGCCTTGGATCCTTCACTCCTCAGCTCTTTTTTTCTCTTCTTTTCTTTTCCATTATCTTTTTTTCTTATTGATACTGGTTACAGGTCAGAAAGAGGTATGGTATTTCTAACAATACATGATCATCTACTGTGCCCATCTGACAACAAAAAATCTGGATGGTGTTTACTACTTTTGATCAGTGCATTAACTGTTCATTAAACAGAATCATTTTTCCCACAAATATTATAGTATAAACCAGATATCTAACATAATACAATTCATGATATAAAAAATCTACCATACTATGTTACATCAAATCCATCATACTGAGAGAAACAAATGTCATCTTTACATTCATGGAAACTTCTGAAGAAGAATAAGGTCTCTACCTTGGCAAAAAAGAAAACAACAGAATGGTGACTGCACCTCTAAAAAATCAGCGACAAAGAGCCCATGGCACGGTTGAAATTTTAAGGGTGTGGGTTCAACTCACATTGCCAAACATCTGAAAAATCAGCAGGAAACCAAAATATTGCCAGTAGGCCCACAACTGTGGTAGAAATACATTCATACAACTTCATTTAAATTTAGTTTCATAAATGGCCCAAAATTAAAAGAATGAAAGAAATGGCCATAAAACACTCTGCCAAACAGCCTCTATCCATTTGCAGTTATTTCCATCCATTGATTCTTAGTCTTACGGCCCATTTTGATGTAGAGGAGGGGAATCTTCTTTTTTTTGAATGGTGGAATATATTTTCTCTTGTTTGTATCTACTTCTAGTGAGTAAAGTAATTCTTCTCTTCATAGTTTTCACCTTTTAGATCCAAAGAGAGTGGAGTCACTACTACAGAAAATCTGGTGGGTGTCTAAAGGCCCAACCTTCAGAAAACACTTGATATCCAGGGGTTACCTAAATTAACTGAACTGATGGCCTTGCAAAGCCACAACTTGGCTGATAGAGTAACAGTCAGAAATACTCACTTTTACCATTCCTTTCTAAGTGATGGGGATGATTCTCAATTTCAATGTATATGCATTGTTGGGTATTGAAAAGCTCACTACATAGAGAGAAACCTAGAGAATAAATTTCTTAATAAAATCAACAAAGAATGGGTACACATAATTTTCCATCTTAAGATTGCCAGTAGTTTTCCTAGTAGCTTATATTATGCACCACCTCATATTGTAGAGTAGGATCCATGATGTAGGGACATGTCAGAAAGCTTCCTTATGGTTTCTCTTTTTTTTCCAAAATCCAAAAGAATACAGAAAAGTTACTTCTGAAAAAACAATTCTTCAAAAAAACTGATGATAGGTCGAAACCAATTTGCACTAAAGAGGCAACTATGGTCTATGAGGCCCACGGCTGATGATCTTTTTAAAGGTTTATCAAGAAATAATTCAGTCTAGTTGGAGATTCCATCATTGAGTTTGAGACGCATACCAGAACAACCCCTACGGTTATTGTCATTTCACCAAAAAAAAAAAAAAAAAAACATCAAAATTAACATCGCAATTTAATGAAGAGGACTCGATTGAAATCAGAAAAGAGAACCTTTGATTTTATTTTATTTTTTTTCGATATTATCAGTTCATGGGGTTCTCTTTGAAAGAGGCCAAGAGTGCTTGCTACCTAGTTCACGCAAGATGCCTTCGAACTAAAAATGGTTTATTTCAAACAATTCGCAGTTCAATTCAGTCGGGTTCAGTTCAGAAGGATTGTAGTTGAGTCAGTTTCAGTTTGAAGAATCTGGTTAAAATTCAAGTTTGGGTTTGTGTTCAGTTGAGAGTATGTGTGTGTGCGTCGGGCTGAGGCTGGTCCCAACCCCATTCGACCCAAGTTCCTGCCCTAATTGCCCATGAAGTGCAATCAAAAGCAAATAGACTTGGATATTTTAGTTCATAGTCTTAACACTTCACTTTCCGAAGTGACTAAGAAGGGCATTGAGTAAATTGTGTTGTGATCTAAACCCAACAAATTGAACAGGTTTGAAGTAGTTCTAGGCAAATTCAGTCAGACTCATCCCACTTGGTGAGTTGTGTTGACTTGACTTGGTGATTAGGGAGAATCAAATTGACTTTTGGATATGAAATGTTATAGCAAACCCGCTCCGTTACAGGTAGAGGTCGGGTCAGGTTCAATATGAATAAACCTCATACTCCTTTTGTCTCCCACACTTAGCGAGCTGGTAGAGAGACCATCCCACAAGGGGGAGATCAGGGTTCAAGCAGTGCTTGCCCCAGTAAAACTGGGGTCACCTAACCAAGCATAAAGCATAGTAGTTTTCAACCAGAAATTGAGGCGCCTCGGTTATAACCTCACTAGCTGCGTCATTGCCCCAAGCGCAAATATACCAAGCATAGTAGTTACCAGAGAAAAAATCTTGAATATTTAAATTTTTATTGCAATATGATGTTAATGCATTTCTAAATAGATCTAAGAAGGGAGAAGTAGGGAGGAGTTTGAGGGAGGAGGTTGAGGTAGCAAACCTAAACCTGCTCTGAACTCAACTTGGGTGATAATCTTATTAACTGTACCTGCAAAACATTCTCTTAATAGTGGCAGGTTGGCATGGTCGCGCATCTAACTTAACATATTGCTAGTTGCTTCCTTGTGTCTTGAATTTTGATTAATGCCCGATAGACTTTGTACATCCTTCATTCAGGCCCATACGCATGGCCCAGTTGCAAACCATAATAACTAGGTTAGAGTTAAACCTGTTCAAGTTTACTCTTTCAGGTGTGTTTTAGGACAAGGAGTAGTAAAGGAATTAAATAGGCATGTGATGTGACATTTTTTACTTCACAGTCTTTGGGTAGGAAAGTTGGGGTGGAGTAGGAAACTTATAATGTAACGCCACCTTAGGGCGTGTTTGGCACTTAACTAGTTAAAGTAAAGTAAAATTAATCCAGATAAGAAATGATAAGGGGTCATATCGAAATTACACGATTTCAAAATTCCTTCCGAATTTTTCATAAAAAGTCAAAAAAGCAACCTCCTTTCTTCACTAAAAGATAAAAAAACTCCACTTTTCTATACAAAAAGTCAAAAAGATTCCATACCAAACAACTAAAAATAAAACACCATCATAACACCTTATATTTTATTCTCTCTTGATTTGATGCTTCACCTCACTACACTTCAATTCACCATACATCCAAACATGCCCTTAGAGTTAAACCTGTTGGAGTTTACTCTCTAGAAGCCCTTTGAAAACTACAGATATCGATGGTCTTCTAATTACCCATTCAGTTGAGGACCTGACTCAAAACAATCTGGGTATGGACCCTCGTTTTTGCCTGATTGATAATTGGGTCAGGGCCCATCCATTCAGGCCCATATCGTGTCTGATTGATATATATACTCATAGATAACATATATTAACAATATTATATATAATATTGTGTAATATAAATTATATTGTTTTCCTACCTATCAAAAGACATTTTTTTGGGGGTCTCAGTCCAGTTGGGTCCAATTATATAAAGCTTAATCTGGTGACCGAACCAGTTTACATCCCTACCCAGAATCTTTTTCATAGGATGCCAAATTCACTGACAAACTACTTTACATGTATGATTTACCAAGAGTGAAAACTCCACTTCCTCCATTGGTGAAAGGTATATACCCTATTCATTATTTTCTTGATTTTCTGCATATTTTAAAATTTTGGTGGAAAAAAGAATCAACAATAGATGCACCGCTGCCTCATTAATTGGTTCTGTTCTTGTTGGGTCAGAGAATATAGTGTAAACTTATGAGGTAGCAGTTTCAGAATATTAGTTTGATGAGTACTGAATGCTAGTGGTTTCTGTGTTACTTTTTTTTTTGGGATGGGAGGGGGTGATTTCATGCTATATTTTGATTTATGAATGGCTTTTGTGCAACTATGTGCTGTTTTGGTTTACTTGCTGTTTTTTTTTTTTCTTCCTTCTTTTTTGGTAGAAGGTTTAATTGCTGTTTGGAATAGTGCTTATGGGAGTGAAATGCTGGAGTATTTGAATATAGAAGTGGAAATGCCTCTAAGCTCTCTTACCTTACCTCAGCATCCAATTTACCTTTTCACTTTCCCTTACTGCAGGGGCCTGGAGGTAGAGATGAACAACCCTGTTGTGGAGCTGAAGTTGCGCATGCTAGAAGCGAAACTCAGTCACTTCTATACCATCACAGTAATCTTTAAAAACAAAAACAATTGTGGGAAAATAAAAGTATTAATTGGTTAGCTTATGTTGAAAACTCATGAATGTTATAACCAACAAACACAACTGTCTTACAGTTAAAAAATGAACAAAAGAATAAATGGAAGATATTTTATTGACATTGCAAGTGTAAAATCAAGGATGCTACTAAGAGGAGAAACTCATGTTGACTACCGATTCCTTTTATGGCTTACCACCAGCAACTTCTGGAGGCGATTGTGGTTTTCGCGATGGTATTCAATCCATATGCATAGCTGCCTTATGGCCTCCCTCTTCTCTTCCTCCCGATCCATAATCTTTGCTTCAGTCTCAACAAACTTCGTTTCTAGTACCCTGACCTTGTCACTCAACTCTGCTTTCTCATTGGTTATTGCAGCAGCCCAGTGTTTCATAACTTGAAGCTCTTGTGACCAGTTTGACATCCGGGTGAGGAAGTCATTGTGCTTTTCATCAAGTTTGTGGACCATCAGCTCCAGCTCATAAAGCCCACTGTTTAGAATTTCCATTGAAGACTTGGTGACTTCTTTGATTTCTATGCGCTCCTTTTCTAAGAGACCTGTCGTTTCAGATGATCTCAGGCTGTGAGCTTCTAGTAGTTTGTACTCTTCATGCAACTTCTGACGCATCTTCAAATAGTTTTCTTCTTTCTCAGTGAATTCAGTTTCTGTGATTTGAAGCTTTCTATTTGAGAGGCGCAGGAGGACTTCAAGTCTTGCAATCTCTTCCTTCTGCTTTGCTACTGTTTTGTGTAGCATTCCAATTTTCTCATCTTTTGATTGCAGGAGCTCTTCTTTCTCTTTAGACATTTCTGTTTTCTCACTTTCAAGAAGATGAAGCTTTTCTCTCAGTTCTTTGCAATTCTCATCCCATTTGCTCACTTCCACTCTCAACCTACCAATTTCTCCTCCTGCAGTCTCTACCTCTTTCTCATTCACTTCACTCACCATTTGCATCTTACGAATTCTCTCATCTTTAGATACAACAATATTCTGATTCTCATCGATCATTTCTTCAATCTTCGTTTCTGCAACCCGAAACTTCTCACGGGTCTCCTGAAATTGAAAATTAAGCAGGGTGTAATTAGTGTGTAACTCATTGAAATTATGTTCTTTGTCTTCTAGCATTTTTTCAAGATCCAAAATCTTGCTTGTTAACTCATGGTTGAACTTCTCCAATTGAATTAGCGCTTCTGAAGCTTCAGTGTCTTTCCTTCCAATCTGATCTTCCAGAGTGCCTTTCTCGTTGCGCAGGGAGTCCAACTCCAGCTGCAGACCATTCATATGTGCTTGTGCCTTTTGCCTTTCTTCTTCCATTTCTTTAATCTTCTTTTCTGCAAACTGAAGCTCGTCCGACGATACCTGGAATCGATCTTCAAGTTGCTTGTAATTCATACGTAATTCATTGAAATTGTCTTCTTTCTCTTTCAGAATTCTCTGGTGATCTGAAATCTTGGTGGTTACCTCATGATTCAACTTCTCCACCTGAATCCGGGTCTCTGAGGCTTCATTGTTCTTTCTTTTAATCTGGTCTTCAAGTTCACTTTTCTGAGCACGTAACAAGTCCAGCTCCTGTTGGAGCTCATTTATGTTCGATATTGTCTGTTGGTTCTTTTCTTCCATTTCTTTGTTTTTATTTTCTGTGATCAAAAGCTACCAAGCTCATGCACAGCTCCACTGTCCATCTGCAACAGCAACGGCAGCTCCACCACAGGGTAGTTCCTCTAAGTGTGGTTAACGGCATAAGGATACTTTCCTCATTTCACTAAGAAAAAAAAAAATTAACACAATCAGCTGCAATGTAATGGAGAGAGGACCCAAGTGAAGTTTAAAGAGAAAACTTATTAGTCTTTCTCTTTGCCCTTTTTTAACTTTTTTCTTTGAGGAGAAAGAACACAAAACAAACAAAGCAGCCCCCACAAACTAAAGGGGCACAATGGTATAGAAGAATTATACCAACAACCAAACTACATAGAGTGAAAGCAACAAAATTAGAAGACCCATCCACCCCTTGCTTGGCTAGCGTGTTCGCAAAACCATTGGCTGACCGCCCAACATGCTGAAAATCCTCTTGAATAAAAGACAAAAGAGCTTTAATCTCATTCAAGTAAAACTGAAGTTTCCACGAAATTAAGGCAGAATTTGACACCCACAAAATGGCATTGAGAGAATCACTTTCAACCACAAGTCCACAACCCTTAAAATAAGAGAAGAGTAAACAAAAATCCGAATAGCTCCTAAGATAGCTAAACATCCACCTCAATAGACTCCATATGACTCACACCCTAGGAGAACATTGCCTACGCAATCAATACCTTCACTATTGTGAAGCACCCCACTACTAGTCGGGGATCCACATTGAATCTCAACTCACCTTCAAAAGGGGGAACCCAAGAAACCACCTTTTCACCTTCCTAAACCCACAAAGCAAAGAAGCATCCCAATTATGCAATACACCGTCTGCTCTTAAATTATCAAATTCACTATTAAAGGAGGCCCAATTTGCAATTCATACCACCACCAAGCTCAACAAATCATCCACAGATGAAGAAGACCCTCTAAAAGTCCTCCACAAATGGTCAACCATCTCCATCTCCTTCCCACACAACACACAAAAGTTTGAGATGGCCTCTAAGACAAAACCTCTTCTTCTAAGATTAACTACCAAATGTGATCAAGGTGATCCCTCTTTGACACACCCTTTTATAGAGTTTCCAAGAGTCTATATATCATTCCAATGGATTCTCCACTTCTCTAATTAGGATACAGATTCTTAAGCCACAAATCTGAAATTGGATCTATCGAAATTCCTCTAGGATTATGGTTAGGGTTAGGGAGCACACATGGCAAGATGGCCAGTACTCAATATTCTAAAGAGTTCAGATCATCTGATGTCTTCCAATGATAGATGGAAGTGTAACTTCATAGTGGGGCCCACTATTATAAATCTCAACAGCTCCAAAACAACGCCCTCCCCTTCGGGAGGATGTCCCCAAATTTAACTCCAATAAGAGCTGTTCTCCTACAAGATTGAGCATATGATCCATGAATTACATTTTCAGTCATATTGATTTAATCATATTACAATTGATAGTGCGATTAATGCATCAAATGCTCGATCTTACAACGGATCAACTCCTAGGAGACATCCTATAATAGGAGGGCATTCGTGTTCAATTGTCCTTGTTTCTATTAGGCAGACCCCATTGTGGAGTGGAATAGATATATATGGCTTATCAGGTGAGCAACTCGCACACTGTGCATGAGTGTGCACCTGGCCATATGGCCCACTTGGGGCCCCACCTGCAGCTGGGACAGGGGGGATTTGAAGATCTTGTTGGGCCCTATCTACCTACAGAGTTTGGGTCTGATTTGATCATCTTATCATCCTCATCCTGGCCCCACAAGTTTAACAGTGTATAGTCCATTTGGATGAGTACAAACTTGATGGGATCCATAAACTATATGGGGCTGATAGTCCACTCAGATGGACCATCAGGTGGGCCCCACTAAGGGTGCGCAACTTGTGCAATTGGCACACTATATATATATATATATATATATAATCAAAATTCACAGGGGTAATTCTTTGAAAAAGCCTAAAATTAGGGATATTTTTTATGATTCAAAGAAACATAAATAACAAAAATAAAACAAATCAAAATTGAAATTTTCTGATTACCATACACAAATTACCATCTGAAATGAATCAATACCCAAATCCCCAAATGGAAGGGCCCAAAACTAACACCAAAATCCACAAATTAACTTCTCTAAATCAATACCACAATATCCAAAAAAATAATAATAATCACCAAATATCCAAATTCAAAACCAGTTGGTAAATTTCCTTGTGGTATTGAAAACCCCAAATAAAAATAACCCCAAATTATTATCTCTGTAAATCAATACCCAAATTCCCAAATTCAACATCAGCATCACTGGTTAAATCAAGTCCCAAATCTCCACATCCACAGCCAAACCCTGAAACAATGCAGACAGAGAGATGGGGTACCTCTTTGACAAGGGCAGATGATTGAGAGGAGAGAGAATAGCTCTTGACAACGGACCTAGAGAGATCTTTTCAACTTTTCTCTTTTTCTGAAAGCTGGTGGTGGGACACAGAAATCTTCTTCGTTTTGAGAAAAAGAGAGAGAGACAGAGAGAGGGAGAGACAGTTAAGTCTGGTAAGAAATCTCCCTTGGCATCGTGTTGGATTGTTGCCCGAGCCTGGCCTGAATTTCGGTTAATTGTCATCTTCTTTTGACCAAGTCGACCAGCACCCGATGAAGTGGGTTAGGCCATTCGGCCTCCCTTGTGGCCCACGCATGTTGAAAGAAGTTAGGCTGTTCCAGGGCAAGCCTTTGTTGGCCAACCATGTCCATATGTCACATGCTCATGCCATGAGATGCACTAGTGTCACTGTTTCAGAGGGCTCACCATCGGCCAAGTGATGGAATCCACATGTGATTAAAGTATTGATATAGAAATTATCTTAACCATAGTATCAAAGATCATATTGGAAAACAAAATGCATGGATCTTAGAAACATGACACACAGTAGGAACAAGAATGTAGATAAGCCCTGTTACTTAATCACATTATGATCTACACTAAAGAAAAGAAAAACTACATTATAGAAGAAATTGTTACAAATCAAATACTCTGAATAATACTATTATGTTCATTGACTTGCATATAAATAGAACAAAGAGAGAGAAATGCCACATGAGTTACATACAACCCATAACAGCCCCAAAAAGTAACACGAAATTCTAAGTAGTGAATGCTGTAACCTACAACCACTAATACAATACTAACCCCCCACACATTACAATCTACTAACACCCACATTACTATTCACTAAAAACAAACAAACATAATTGAAAACATAAAGACAATTAATCCTAGTTTATTTCACCAACAGCATCCCTTAAACTAGGATCTTTAGACTTGTCATGCCAAGTTTCATCTTAAACTTGTTGAATATGTTGAGCTTGAGTGCCTTTGTAAAAATATTGGCAACTTGTTCTTCACTCTTGTTATGTTCAATCATCACATCTTCATTTTTCATGAGGAGCTCCCGGATGAAGTGGAACTGTATATCTATGTGTTTGCTTCGACCATGGAAAACTGGATTTTTAGTGAGTGAAATGGCCGAGTTATTATGAAAATAGATCACGGTAGGACCCTTTTGAGGATGGTTTATCTCCTCAATAAATCTTCCAAGCCATATGGCTTGGCTTGCACATGATGCCAATGCTACATACTCTGCTTCAACGGTTGAGAGTGCAACAACATCTAGTTTCTTGGATGACTAAGTAAAAGCACAATTCCCAATGTAGAATACATAAACGAATGTACTCTTTCTATCATCCAAGTCTCCAGCCCAATCACTGTCAGAAAATCCAAACAGTGTATAACCATTAGCACAGTTATAAAAATTGCCTTCATCAACTATGACTTTGATATAGAACAAAATTCTTTTGGCAGCTCGTAGATGAATTTGACTTGGGGAATCCATATACCGACTAAGAACACCAACACTAAACACAATATCTGGCCTTTTAGCTGTTAGACACCGGAGGCTTCCAATCAAACTCTTGAAGTATGAAGGATCAACCAAATTATCTTTCTTTTCTTTGGATAACTTCAAACCAGTTAACAAAGGAGTATTAACAGGTTTAGAATTCTCTGTAGGATCTTACACCTCATTGAACTACCACTTATTCCTCCCTCAACGGCACACTTGCCGCGACTCCTGCTACGCAACTCGCAAAACGGGCATCCCGTGACTCGAACACCCGACCTACCAGACTCTGATACCACTTGTAGGATTTTTCACCCCCATTGAACTACCACTTATCCCAAAACCAATTGGTGATAGGAAACGGCGCAACAATGATTTTATGGTAAGGGCGAGGGCTCGACCACAATTATGACCGCTCAGGAGTGAGGGTGGATGTTGACCTCAACATTCTCCATTCTGAATCTTTTGAAGATCTCACTTGCATACTTCTTTTGGGAGAGAAAAATCCCATCACTCATCTGATTCAAGAATGTAGATAAGCCCTATTACTAAATCAGATTATGGTCTACACTCAAGAAGAGCAAAACTACAATATAGAAGAAATAGGGGTGTAGCAAATTGGTCTGGCCATGGTAGACTTGGGCTTAGAATAATCTCTTTTTACTAAATCCCCAATGCAAACCTGAGATGGGTAAGATGAATTGGAACATGTCTCTACTCCAATGGAATTGAAACCATGTCCGGCCCACCCTCAGAACCAAATTAGCAAGTTTAAATTCTTGATGACGGAGTATAAAAGTAGAGTTAGGCAATTTAATATGTTCTTTCCTTCTGCAAATGGGTATTTGTTTCTCTGATTATCCTTACACTACCCAGTATACGTTTCTATTCATATATGGGTTTAGGTCCAGATCCCAATTTACATTCCGATTGGGAATGGGCCCGGCTCTAGGTCAATATGATTCAACCTGTGGAACTGAGACTCGGATTGTGAGTTTTACGTCATAATCAAGTTTAGGTAGTAGACTTCATGCATTGTTATAAGTTGAATATATCGTTATGTTAAGCAAAAAACAATAAAGAAAAAAAAAACTAAAAAGAAGTTTGATCCGATTGTAGAACTAGATCCTAGTCCTCTCGTCAAACCCGGTTCCAGAGCACACAAAGAAGGTTTTGAGTTGAAACCAGAAACCTAAACCATCATATAGAAATGGGTCCCGGTCCAAATAGTTCCAGCCTGGAACCGTACCGTTTGCAACAGTAAGTTAGAGTGGGATCAAGATTTCTTGAAAAATTAGGTTAGGTCACACTACTCCATCCTAAAAAACTCCAACCAAAGTAATCTATCGACCAATCATGGTAAAAAAATTCACAACCTGCTAACTTGACTCTATCCCACATTTTATCACAAAAATCTGACCCGCAATATATATGCATCAGTCACAAATCAGGAAAACATGATCCGCATTTAAATGGCTTAGGTTAGGGTTGAGCTACATAACAAATTGTTGTAGTGGGAATATATATTGATATTTGACTTTATGCTTAATAAGTGACCCATCTCTTAGAAAACAAATCTCATCAGCATCAATGGAAAAATGGTTTGTGGCAGGGTGATCCTCAAATTTTTATGGTATACTATATATGCATGGTGGACCCACATTTGATTTTGGTTATGTAGATTGGATCTGATTGACCAACATTAGGTGCATGTTGGAGTTACATGACCCATTTAAAAAATACGTTGAATATAGGTTGGGCCTCAACCTGTAAAAACCTGTTTTTATTGGAACCAATCTGTCTATTATCAGCCCAATCTTAATCCCCTGGGAATCCGCCTTACATAAATATCTCTTTATATCACATCGCCTCTTTTTACTCCTCTTAAGCTCTATCTCATGCTAAACAAACAAACAGGGGTCAGACAACACTTAGCCCTGGCCAATGATCTTGGCCATTGTATCATGTATCGCATGTTGATGCATCTCTACCACCAAGCAATGTTAATCTATCACTTGAATAAGGATACTAGGACCATTTTAAATCTGCCATGGGCCTCTTCAGATCAACGAATGGGATGAACTCGATCACAAATCCCAATCTAGAGTACAGGACCGGAATGCTCGAACATAGGGTTTTCCAAAGGGCCGGGCCGGGCTGGTCATTCCCGGCCCCCCGGGGTTATCCTTACCCTACCTTTAATATATGCAGGGCCTGTCACGGGCAGGCCAAAGCTTTCGGAGGGCCTTCACTATCCTCACCCTATCCTTATATTCGGAGGGCCTTCACTATCCTCACCTTTAAGTCCTTACCCTATCCTCAAGGGGCAGGGCTCATGGCTTAAGGGTTCAAAAAGATTTTTTAAAAAATCATTATATTTTTCCACTGTTACCGAATATGAGGGTTGATCAAGAGTTATCTTATCTAGCCTCTCTTGTAGAGGGACCACTAGGAAAATGTTTAGAGGATATAAGTTGTCCCTAAAAAAATTATTAAATAAAGTTACACATGCTTTAGTGACTTGGGTTTTAGATGTATAGTTTTATCTATTTTGTGAAAGAAGGAAAATTGTCAAAGAATATATTCTATCTCACACCTTCCATAGGATTTTTCACATATGAGTCTGAACTTTAAAAATTTTAAACCAGTTACATTTACCTACCTTTTATGAGTTATCGTTACTTTTCACTTTGGCAATCATGCATTGTTGGATTTTAGTCACAATAAATAAACTTAAAAAATCACTATTAGTTTATACTTTATAAATTTGGGGTTTATAGTTATCTAATTAAAAAACTATTTTGATCACCCCATTTTCTTGAATTTCCATGCACATACAAACCACCTTTATGAATTGGTTGGCATTGTAAATCACTCTATAAAGGAAAAGATGTACCCTTATTAACAATACACCCCATTTGCACTAACAAGAATATATAAAAATAATATTAAAAGCCTAAATATGAAACAATAAATCTAGAAAAAAGGGATCAAAACCAACTATTCAACACTTCTTGCTTATGCATTAATCATAATACATAACTTAAATAATGAAATATAAATGAAATGAACCAAATGTGTGCATATGGATTTTGGGGCATTTTTGTAATTGATATCGAGTTATAAAATTTTCATTCATATAATCAAATCTCCATTTTTTTACTGTTAAGTATTTGTTATAATGGCATTTTAATATATATATATATATAAGGGTCAGCTCTCCTAAGCTGAAGCTTAGTTTTTCCTAAATTGAAACAATATTAGTTTCATAAATCAAAGTCGATTATCGTTGTTTTTTTCATGATAATCGTCTCCAAAATCAAGATAAATCCAATCAGAACTGAATTTTTCAATTCCATCATGTAAAAGACAGATATAATCAACTTTAATTTGTGGGACCAATATTATTTTAATTTAGGATAAGCCAAGCTTCAGCTTACGAGAATTTAGAAAACTGAAACTCAGAAAACTTTGTCGAAGCCCAACAAGTGTTTTTTCTTAAAAATAAAAGCACTCATTTTTAAAGGCTCTTTGTGGGCCGGGCAGCCCTTTTGTCTCGTGGCCAAATTGAGGGGCCTACTCGGATCCTGGATGCAGTAATGATGAGATGAACCTTGGGGCGGGGGGCATTCATTTGCGTGGAAGTTTCAGTTTGGTCCATTTCCGAGGACAATCATGGAATGGATGATGGCACTTTCGCGGAATACAGAAGAGCTGGGCCCCGCACTCACGCGTCTGCCGACCTCCCAACCTCCAAAACCGGTAGCTTCGTTTCCCGAACCTCAGCCTCGGGTGTGTACGGAACCGAGTGCTAAAATGACGTCTGCTTTGGAAGAAATAAGTAATCACCTTCGCAGCAACATTCACAGACATCTTTTTTTTTTTTTTTCTGTGAAACAGGACGTGAGTTTTTAATATTCTTTTCCTACCCCAAGTTTCCACGAAATTTACCTATTAATCACATTTCATTTCTTGGGTTTTCAAACTACTACATCTATTTTTACTTGTACATAAGCACCTACTTTTTACTAACAATATCGTAGAATAGTGGCTACTTTGACTGATGGCTAGTCCGTATGAAGTATGAAGTATAAACTTACTATTTGACCTAACCTAAACACTTCAAATTGAAATATCTTATTTTTTATTTTTTATGATGTGAGTTTCTTGAGGTCTTTGACCCAACAAAACTAATCCTCCTTGTGGCGTCCACTAAACCTATACAAATGCATATCGGACATATTTGGGGTATAAGATCCAAAATCCTACATCGACTATAGAGAGGAAAGTGAATGAGATTATACGTAGAGCTTACACCCTTGACCCTTAACTTATATGATGCCTTTTGATGGATGAGGCCTATTAGAAATAAAACCCGTAAAGCCCGTGGGGCAAAGCAAACAATATCATGAATGAGATTATTATACCCTCATCTTGCATAAGACATTTTGATGGATTGAGAGGCCCATCAGGAAAAAAAATTGCGAGACAATGGACCAGGTGGGAAAATTGAAATATTTAAAATACTTCAAATTGTTTTCTTGCCCATGAGCCAACTAGGGTTATATCCTGATATTTTTATAACTGTGTAAACTATTAGAATTTATTTTTAAGCTTAAACTTAATTAAAGGTCAAATGTAGAGGTTAACTCTAGTTAAAGAGTAAATTAAATTATTATTTGAGTACCAATTCGAAGTGATCAGGAGTCCTTTTTGACCCTCTGACATTTAGTTGACACAGTAATCTGTAAATATTAGAGAAGCCGGGTTGCACCATGTAAATATCCCTTTATTTTATTTAGGTCCCATATTACCGGTCGGTCAAATCTCATTCAATTATTAATTTACTGTTGGACTTGGTCACAAATGAAAACGAGCTTAGTAGACTATGATCAAACCACTAGGCTTAGAAATTATAGATCCAACTTACTTAAATCAAAGTGAAACTTTTTTTATTTTGATCCAACTTACCTAATCAAAGTGATACTTGACCCATTCCATCCTCCATTTGTTCTCTCAGGCCAAACTAATCTACACTTCCTTTTTTACTCATCTCCTTAGTTCCTCATGAATACAAGTCTTTATCTGAAGAAGAAAAATATCCTTATCTGAGAGACCCATTGTATAAATATGATCCAGTTCATATTAGACACCCCTTTTTACAGAAGCTAATGGGATTTTGGTTTTCCTTTTTACAAATGGTTGGGTTTTGTCAGAGAAAACTTAATTTACATTTTTTTTTTATTACCATGGACACAACTAGTGGGAAGACTAGTATAAGACCCGCCCATCTGAGGATCAAACCCTGGGCAGCTACTAAGATAAATTGAGTTGTGAGGAACTTCTTGCTTTCTATTTTTGTTACCAAACAAAGTGGGTAGACACTTGAAAGACGTACGCTATTGATGCTTAGAGTGAACTCCAACATACACAGGAGAGAGGATCCGAAGTTGAACTAGGGGAGGTTGGGAGGCACTTTTCACTTAATTTACATAGTTTGCACAGGATCAATCCCACAATCAATATCATTATGCTCATGATTTAAGATGCATTAATCCACAACAACATTCCTATTGAAACACTAGTAGATGGAATTGCACAATTTCAACACTGCAGTGGACATACTTTTTTCTATAAGAAAATAATAGTAACAAAGAAATAAAGGAGGGGGAAAAGAGAAAATGTACTCGATAATAAAATAAACATTAGAGTCAAATGGGATATTTGGAAACTCTAATCTAATTAATAAGAACAAATTAGATTAAGGTATCAAATAAAAGCTCCAATTTTTTAGTTCTAATTTACAATAGCACATTTGAAAAAATTGTTACAAAAGAAGCTCTTCTTTCATCAGTTTATAATTGGAGCCCACATTTTGAAAAATACAATGTAGAACCTGCCATTTCTATCAATTTGAAGATTTTATAAGGTTACTTTCATCCTAAATACTTGTAAATCTTGCATTGTCTACATCTGTCTGCTTTACCTAAAATAGCTCTTAAAAAGCCCCCCTTAGCCTTTTTTTTAGAGGCAAAAGTTCTAATTCATAAACAAGCTCTAAAATTAAGAAATATACCACCCCCCACAACCCCAAAAAAAAAAAAAAAAAAAAAAAAAAAAAACCATTAGTCCTTTTTTATTTTTTTTCTTCTTTTCACTTTTTGCCTTTCACAACAGCCTTATGTCTCTTGCCTGGGCTTGTTGTATATTTTGCTATGTTAATGGAAATATCCTTTTCTTAGGAAAAAAAAAACCAGAGAAATTGAATTTTGCTCCAATTATGTTTCCATATCTCATTGAAGCGACCTAGCTAGTCAACGACTACACTCAAAATCAAGGCCAATGAAACACAAAGTGGTTCATCTGGTCTGTGTCAGCCGGTTAGTAGAGTCCCATTTGTGTGAAGTTAGCTAATTAACTGAGAAAAACAACATTAACAATAAAATAATTTCTGAAAAGAAAATCAAGTTGCTATTTATTTTGTTGGAAAAGAAAAAAATATTATTAAGTTGATTAATAAGGTCTTAAGTCAGTGTAACTAATTAAATTTTTAACAAGTGAATTGATTAGAGCTTCACCTGCTGCATTGATGTGCTCCACAGCTGAGCAAGATTTCAAGTAGCTATCCCCAATGTCCCTATCAAGACAACCTAAGTCTAACCACAGCACAATCACATTTTAACTTATTTTAATCTTGTTATTTCCTTATGTCAGAGTGTCTACCCATTACCCATTGCATTGCATCCCTGGATTGTCATGCATCCAGATGAAACCCAGATAAAGTGGATGTTTTTATGAAAAAAAACATTTAGACGTTTTCTGTGTTAACTCATATAAAATAGATAACTTATTTATATACATATATAATAGTTTCAATGGAGTATTTCAAGTTGTGTATGCAGTCACGGACCGAAATCCGAATATTATTGGGCTTCATGCATGGACCTAGGGGCCGACCCATGTATAGCTGCATGGGGGCTTCAGCCGCCCACAACTCTAGAAAAAGCCCATTAGGGCTATATAAGGTGGTTGGACCAGCCCCTATGGAATAAAGCCCGTTAGCCCGCCAGCTCCTATGGAATAAAGCCCATTAGCCCCCATGGAGCAAACCCCCCCACCCACCCACCCACCCCCCCTTTCTTTCATGAAATCCCGAAATCATACTCCCCTCCCGCTCCTGTAGGCATCATAGCCTCTCTCTCATTCTCTCTGCATGGGTTCTAAATAATTTTTAAGTGTCGCAGGGGCTGTTTTGGTAGGTGCTTAGTCTCAAAAATCTTTTTCAGAAATGGTGATGTTGGAAGTAGGGGATTCTTGAAAATCTACTGTCTTCTAAAAATCCCGAAATGGATTCTCTTGATTATGAAAGATTTAAAAGAGATGGGGGATTTCCTAAAAATCCAACCTTTCTAAAAATCTCCATTACTGAAATGGTTCTCTTGATGGAGTTGGATTGGATTTCAACAAATAAATAAATAAATTAAACAAATATTTATATTAGAGACGAGGGAGTCTCATAATAAGTCATTATTGATTTTCAGCTACCGATGCATGGTATTGATTGTTAGCTAATTTTATTTTATTTTAATGTAATATTAAGTTGTTTGTAGTTGTAATTTGTGTAGGGGCATGAGAAAGGAGTTTTAGAACGAGTTTTAAGAAAGTAATTTTGGATTTGATTTAAGTAAATAAACGAATGAAGATGAAAGGATGAGAGAGCTGATTGTTGTTTTTGGCTCAAAGTTTGTTTCCAATCTCCTCTTTAGATTGGAACCTTAATTTTATCTCATTCTATTTATCATTGGAATGAACATGCCCTTAGGATTACTTATCACATGACTGGACACATACACACATTACTTTACCCAAGATCTTAATTGATTAAGCTCTTAGAAGGATAAATATAAATACACAATTGATTTATTTTCTCTTTTTCCATCGGTAATGTGAAGAAAGTACAATACAATAATGGTTGACTTTTTTATTTAACCATCGCCGACCCCCTCAAGTGAAAATCCTAGGTCCGCCACTCCATGGACCTGAATTAACATTGGATCCAAATTTTGTGCATATATCTGATAATTTTTTCAGTAAGCTTTTCCAACTATTTTATTTCTTATTTCGTTCTACAATGGAATTCTATGTGGAACACAAACTCTTGCACTTTTACACTATCCTTCCCAAGTGAGATAGCTGTTTGATTGAGATCATTTCTAACGGGAACTCCGGACATAAATGATAGGTTTGTCTTATGGAATTTCTAAATCCATGTTTGATTCTATTTGAAGGGTGAGAATCTGCTTAGATGGCATGTGAAAAGTCTACTATAAGATATCATTAAATTCGGAATTTCACTGTGGGTAGGGTTGTAAACGGGTCGGTTCCGGTCCGGAACCGTTAAGGAGAAAGTGGAACCGGATTTAGACTCGAAACCGTTTCGGAACCAGTTTCTTGGCTCCGGAATCGGAACCAGAACCATATATAGGACAGGTCCGGATCCAGGTCCGAGTCCAGGTAGAGAATGATATTAAAAAAATATGATTTTTAGGAGAAATTTTCGAAACTTTAGGTAGTATGTTGGGTCTCAAGTCCACGAGTTCGAACCAAGGTGGAATCGGACTCGGACCCATTTACTTATCGGGGCTTAAATAAGGATCCAGACCAAATTTTTAACGGATCGGAACCTCCAAATAATCGGAGAATTGAAAACCCATTTACATCCCTAATCGTAGGAGACATCATTTGAAATCTTCCAAACCCTCTAGACAAGATGTCTTTTAAATGCTTGCAAAGAAAGAGTCTCTAAATGAAATATTCATTCTTCGCTGGAAAGTCAGGTTCTATTGTGAAAATAAATCTTAGGAATTTAGTTCCGCGTAAACAATTGATTTCTTAACCATTGCCCGCAACATCTAGGCATCGTGATCATATACTTCATCTACTACGACGATGAACTTCAATGGTCCTCGAAAATTCATGTTTGACAAATTAGGAATGATGATCAACAAGGGTAGAGGGAGAAAATTTCCCTTGAAGGGGGCAGCTACGTAAAATCTTGTTTTGAGTGGATTTAATGTAAAAAAGCTGTACAAGATCTTCAAAAATTTTGGAGAGCCGGGGGGTCATCTCACAAGTGTCAATTCAGGTGGTGATCAGACCTCCACCATACCATTTTATACTTTCTTTATTAACATTTATAGGAATGCCATGTAGGTTCTGAATTCTGATGTAAATAATATTAGTTTCTTCATTATAACATATTAATACATATTGCCAATTCAGGGAAGAGAAGATCGTGTGCTCAATGGCCCTTGTCTAGGGATGTAAATGGTTTGATTCTACGATTACCTCGAGGTTCCGACCCGTTAAAAATCGGGTCTGGGTCCTTACTTAGGCCCCGATAAGTAAATGGGTCAGCTTGTAGTTCCACCTTGGTTCGGACCTAGGGACCAGAGACCTGATATATTACTTCAATTTTAAAAAATCTCTCATAAAAATCTTTTTTTTTTTTGTAATATCATTCTCTATTGAGACCCAGACCCGATCAAGACCCGTCCCATATATGGTTTTAGTTTCGGAGCAAGAAATCGGTTCCACCTTCTCCTTAACGGTTCCGGTTCCGGTTCTGAGTCCATCATAGAATGGACAAGAACCGACCCATTTACAACCCTACCGTTGCCATAGTGAAATTGGATAAGCATGCATGCATGCAAAGAATTATGGCATGAATGAATGAATACTTTAAAATGATGTGATATGCTCGTGGAATGACACTAAATTTTATCTGTACACCTCATGCCAACAACCCCTCCCAAATTTCACGATACTTCCCAAGAAAAAAGATGGACGAACTACCCAACTCATCCCATGGGTCTTGATACCTCATCTAGCTGTCTGTTAATCATATGGACTCAATAAGAACTATCACAATGCCGGCAATCAAAAAAAAAAAAATTATATTCTTGATCATCTCAGTCAAGGCTTTGTTTCCTCCATTATCACCAAAGGTGGTGCAAAGGGTTTGTAGTTATTTGAAAAAAGAAAGATAAAATGAAAAAAAGGATGAGTGGGAGGTTATTCCTCTCTTCTCAATTCAAGCCCTCAACACTTGACTTATGAATTGGCACTCATCCTGGCTATTTTAACATGTATTTAATAATTACCTACTATTTATTGAATAAAACGAAAAGAAAATGATTTTCCTTATTTTGTAGGAGGAGACATGTCGTGATAATGTGACATACTTGCGATTGTGTTGTGATTGAGGAATATAATCGTGATTATTTCAGGTGATCGCGAGATAGAGGCATTTTCATCTAAAACAAGGGGAGGTTTTTGTGTTTTTTTTTTTTTTTTTTAATATTTTAAAATCGACTTTATGCAGTTGAATATGTGTTTAACTCTTTTATTTTGTAAAAAACCTTTTTTTTTTTTAACATTTAATATCAACTAGGCTAAGAATGTTTTTTTCTTATTATATGCTATATATATAAAAATTAATCATAAATGAAGTAGCATGTGTCTAACATAATGGGTATGTTTGAGCAACAGAAGAATATGCTTTAGATAAAAGAATTATTACTTTTTTTTTTGTACAATCTACTCTTCCATCGTTTAGTGCGAGTTAAACAAAATATGACTTTTCTAAAGATGATTTTCATTTGTTATAAGAAGAGGAGGAATGCACCCTCACAATTCTCTAATGGCATAAACTCTAAAACTCAACTAATCTGAAAATACAGAAAATGCCTCATAAGCCAATGGCAAAGAGGCATCTCAATCTTGTTGCCACCCAAAGATTGGTCCCTAGACATGTAGGTCCTAATACACTCATCCTATACTAGTCGTCCATAAAAAAGATCTGAAAATGCAAAAGCCAATTGCCCCCAACAGGAGTGAGTTTAGATCAATTATTGAGGCATTGTTAGGGAAATCTAGGTTAAGAGTCGCCCGTTTGTAGTCACTTGCATACATAAATCATTCGCATGTTATTTGTGATCATTCATGCGTGATGCGTAAATATTGTGAAAGTAGTGTGTAAATAATGATATTTACAAACCAAGATTCCCACACTAAAATTGGCCATGTGAAAGTGAGTGATATCCGACCCTCTTGTAGAAAAGGAGCCAATACACATTTTATATGGTGATGATTAAATTCTTGTAGGCCCCCACGTTTATGATTATAATTATTTTTTACTTATTTGAAATCCAATCCTTTCAATTTGCTTGTTGGACTAATAGCCCCCATGATAATAAAGCAGATTATCTTGAATCTTCATAGTACTTGAGTAATTTGTTAAGAAGCCAAACCAATAAATCTATTTTTGTCCACTTCTATGAACCCCAAATTTATCATTTGAAGCCATTCAATAATCTTACAATAATGGTAAGTTCATTTCATATCTTAGTTTTTCATGGATTTCAAGAAATTTACAAAAGACATAAAAAAAATCTAAATAAGTCTAGAATCATTGAATATATTCTCATTTACAATATATTTATGTTCATTAGAATACATGAAAATTTAAGTGCCCATTTCTTTATCAGAATTCCAATAATTCATGTATGTGAGACCTTCAAATTCTCCAAAAGTTATCACCTTATATGGGATTTTAAATTTCTCTTTTTAATGGAGGATTTAAAATTCCAACAAATGGTATAGAGAGTGAAATTTTAAAAATTCTAAAATTTCTTTTGGGTTGTCGGAATTTGAAATTCTAATGAAAGAAATATAGCATTTTAAATGCAAAGGAACAAGATTTCACATTATGTCCAAAAAAACTCCAACCTCCCAAATTCTATCCATAAGTTCCGATAAAAAGCCATGCCCTTAATATATGGAGCGGTTGAAAATGAAGATTAAAGATGAATTAAAAAAATCTAAAATTCTAACTCTTTACTTAATTATCGAAGTTACACGGCAAACGGCCATTTCTCCAAGTCCAGAGGGTCAAGTCAAAAGTCCTGACCAGACTGGAAAGGGTTATTGCTGGGAAACCCCCAATTTAACCCAACCCGTCCCATTCCAATTGAAAAAGGCATATAAACTTCAATTACACCTGACAAGCATGCGTTACCCAATTTTCAAACCTGGAGTACCGGCTGCTGACCGGTATCCAAACCGTTGACGCCAGAACAGAGACTCCGAACCAACGGCTTCGGCCACCCGAACCAACAGCTTCGGTACCTCATCCGCCTATATCTTGGCCGCTTCCGCTTCAACTTCCTAAAATCATCCCAATATTTCCGCTTCCCGATCCGAAAAGCCTCTTCTCGGCTAACGAGCGATTTTTGCCCCTTCCGATTTCCCGAGGTAAAATCAAGCCCTCGCCAATCCGTAAATATCTCTTCATCATCTTCTTCTTCTTCTTCAGTGTTTTCTTCAGGAATCTCTCGTTTTGAGGTTCTCTCGACCGCATTGAAATGCTTTTTTAGTGTTGTTTCTGAATATTGATGAAGATCTGGTTTTGTTAAAGATTTGAAGTCGGATCTTTGGGAAGATCGAGTTTCTTCCGTTGATCTGAAATTCTACTGTCCTTTTTAGGATGAAAGAGCTTTGAATTCATAGAAAAGCGTTAGATCTGTATGTATTTGAGTTCTTCTTGACGATCGGCGATGAAATTGGTAGTGGTAGAGGTGTAATCTTTTCAGATCTGTGCCTTTTGCGTTTTATCTGCTTGATTTGGAACTAGCTTTTTTCAGATCTTGGATTTGTGCGCGTAAGAGCTGCCTTTCGAAGGAAGCTCCTGTGTTATAGGAGTAGATTTCATTAATATCTTGTTTTTGTGTTTAGCTGTAGCAGTCAAAAGATCTTTTCTTCAAACAAGATGATATCAAACTTGGTCATTGAAGAAGTTTCAAAAACTCCTCATCCATAGGTTGTAACTGGGGGAAAAAAACAGTGTTGTATCTATTCTGATTATTGCAATTTGCAAGTGATTCACATAAGGAAAGGGGTCAAACTTCATTCCTTATACATCAATCACCTTGTGGCAATTTGGTTGGCAATTTGGTGTTTTTTTTTCCCCCACAAAGTGGTTGTGGTTGTTGCATCATTTTAGGTTTGTATTGGGTTAGGCTAAACAACTGTCTCTAACAGGGAAGAGACCCATCAGATTCACATGGTGTTTTTCTCAAAAGTTGATATCTTTACCTGCCTATCTTCATCTATCTTTTTTATTAATATAATATTAAAGAACTAGATTCTACTAAAGATTGATGTACAGAAAACAAGAAAACCCAAAGAAAATTTTAATATTGAATTGATAGTAATTTACTTTGAATGTGCTTGGTCTGAACAGCCTTTTAATTGGCCTGGCCTATTGCTATTCAATCCTTTATATAATCCTAGTTTGTTAAAAAAAGAAGTTGTTGATCCCATGAATATAGTACTATAGTAGGCGTAAAGAGATTATATCATGGAATGATGAGCTCTTTCTTCAATGAAATTTTTATTGCATGGTTAGGATGGTGGCCATAGATTTAACAGATGTTTAAGTATCCTTCCACAAGGGTGGGCATGGATTTAACACCGATCAAGACGTATCAATCCCCTCTTAAATCCTGCATCCCCAATTTCATGACTAAAAATCTAATAATGTCACTAGATTCATCGTTTTGACTCTGGTACACATTTTTATTTTTTTTATTATTATTTTTTTTTAACTTTTCTGCCGTGGATTGGATCCCATGATATCATGGGTTTTTAAACTCCCATGATATCATGGGATTCAGGGTAGAACAGTAAAAATAAAAAATAAAAATTGTGGACAGACATTAATAGATTTTTAGTCATGAAATTGGGAGAATAGGGTTTAGGGGGAACTAATAGGTAAAATCCCCTTTTAGAAATTATATTAACACTAACCTTTGTCATATGCGATGTGAGCATCATTTAGAAATTGTAGCAACACTATTTTACAGCTCAGATGGAGATGCCACCTTGAGATAGGGACCGTTGATGTGGATGTGGTTAGTGCCGGACCCCACCATGTGTGGCAAAATGTATTAGAGTGGTGACTTGTGAGACTAATTGTCAGTCAAAAAAAAAAAAAAAAGGCTAAGGCCGGTTAGTTTAGAGTTTTGCTATTTTCTATGGTCTTCAAATTGATCCCTAAAAAAGCTTCATCAATTGGCATCTCCTGTAGATGCCAATTTAAATGTTGGTTTATATTAAAATATTTATGGGGGACTTCCAGGTATCACATTACATGTTATCATATCATAGTTTTCTGATCCAGTTGGTCGACTAGGAACATTTTTGGCCAGGTTGACTCCATCAGGCCGCATACTGGGTCACTGGGCCTAGCAAACTGGGTCTCTGTGATGTTTGGTTGACATACTGTACACCCACTTTGTTGACGCGGGACTTGTCTTGACTTCTTTCCCCACAAAAAAGAAGTCAACACAATTCCTGAGTTGGCTTGCCCTTGACTCTGGACATTTCTTGATTTGCCCTTGACTTGACTTGCTATGTTTGTCTTTGTTGGACTGGTGTCTTAATGAATTTCAGTTACTTATATATAAAAAGAACTCAATGAATCAAAATCATAGAATGGCAGAAATTATCATATACTTTATACTTATAATTTTCTGTATTTACGAAGGCTCTTTCTGAAATATATTTCTGGATTTTTTACACATGTATCTCACTTAGTATAACTGCATATGTATAAAAAATAATTAACAAAATAACTTAATATCCTGCCTGATTGACCTACCTAGGTCAACTCTATCTGCCACTTAATATAAATGCATATGTATAAAAAATAATGAACGAAATAATTTAATATCCTGATTGACCTTCCTAATTTCTTTGGTCAACTCTAAATAATTAACGAAATAATTTAATATCCTGATTGACCTACCTAGTTTCTTTGGTCAACTCTATCTGTTAAATGGCTGAGTAGAACTTGATCAGGAAGAATCAACCTCTGGGTCATGATTTCGTTTTGATGTGGGAAAATACAAAGTCAGTCAATTGAGAATGGTCCACCAGGTGAACATCTAAGTTGTAGTTTTGTGGAGGTGATACCACAATGATGTTCATCTGAACATCAATAATTAACCCATGAAATCCTCTCTCTTTTTTATTTTGTATTTATTTAGTTTTTACACAAAAGGTGAGAAAAGAAGGTTAACTATGGATGGGTGCCTTATTATTTACTTAATATCAACTCTAATTTGTATTGTTTCCTTCTCCAGTATAATCACCAACTACTACTGGAATTATATTTCTTGTATCCAATGCTCATAATTTCCATGCCTTTGAGCTTAGTAACTTTAGTATTTCTCCAAGACAACCACCTCAGCAATGTCCAAAAATGACTAGCAGATAATCTCCAGTTTAATGGAAATTGGTGGGAGATGGGAAATGAATATGCAGCCATCACCATTGTAATTCGACTCATAGGAAAGTGAAGGTCCCTTCTATATCTCTCCCTTAGTCATTCACCTCTCACCATTTCCTTGCAGTCATTTACATGTGTGACATTTATGTATCAACACATTTGTTTGCACTCATTTTATGTGTCTCATGCATAAATTTTGGTATAAAAGTGTTATATATGAGGCCATTTTCACTCTCCAGATGTGTAATAATTGCACACCTCACTTCTCAAAGATAAGCTTGTATGTTTTTCACCTGGGCAGGTCTTGGGTTCAAATTCAATCATTGCCTTTGAGTTTTTACAATTTGGGACTTAATGAGTCCATAACAAAATTTGAAAAATTCAGCTTAAAAATTTGCACACCTCACTTCTCAAAGAGGAGCGGAGCTTGTATGTTTTTCACTCAGGAGGGTCATGGTATCAAATTCAGTCATTGCCTGAGTTTGTGCATTTCCCACGGGCCTCAAAATTTTAATCTGAAATGTTCAAACCTTGTTATAGACTCATTAAATCACAGATTGTTTAGTTTCATGTCAATCTATGTAGGTTTTGAGATAACCTATAAGAGAATTTTACAAAGGTAAATTGAACTGTTCCCTGATTAAACATATGAAAATGGTGGTTCCAAGCAGAAATTCTTACATGTGTAAATTTTACATCTATAAATTCCAATTTTTAGTACCACATGTAACAGACAGATGGCTCCTTGATAATCCATTGTTGAAGCCCGTTTGACCATGGAATCATATCTGTTCTTCCATGCAAATAATCTGGCCCTAAGCTTTTTTCTGATTTTTACCCTTGATTCTCGTCCTCTCTCCCTCTCTCTCTCCCCTGTAGCTATGTATGTTTTTATTTATACATGCCTAGTTGAGTTATAAATTCTGTGGTTGAAAGAATCTTCTGTTTTCGTTTTTTTTTTTTTGGGGGGGGGGTGGGGGGGCTGCTATTTAGTTCTGGTGCGCATTCCAGTTTAGTTACTTTGTCATACAACGTGCGGTTCTTATGCGTGCATCACTGGGTTCGAGGGCTGCAACTACTGTGTCAAAATTGAACTTTTAAAAGATATCAGCTTCTTTATCTGTTTGCTACAGCTACCAACAATCATTTAGTTATCCATGTCTAACATGCACCCCTTTTTATATTTTTTCAGAGTTTTGAAAGGTCGAACAAGAACAGGTGTTTGGCAGCAGATTTGAGTACCATGGCTTTGGTCTCAGGAGGAAGATCTACGCTGAACCCGAATGCTCCTCTCTTCATCCCTGCCTCATTCCGGCAGGTTGAGGATTTCTCACCCCAGTGGTGGGAGCTGGTGAAAACGTCAAAGTGGTTCCATGATTATTGGCTCAATCAACATCAGGAGCAGGAGATTTTTGAGGGTAATGATGATGAGGACGAGGACATAGCCAGTCTCCTACCTGAGTCTTTTGATTTGGGAATTGCTGATGAGTTTTCGTGTTATCTGGAGGAGTGTGCCCAATCTGCAGAGCAAACTGCCATTTTTGGAGCAAAGAAAGAGAGAAGTTTTTCTGGTAAAGATTGACGAGCTATGTTAGGAATCAAATCCTAAATTCTTCTAGTGATTTACATATGCTTACAAGCAAAAAAGGAAAGAGCAAGTAGACAACGTTTCTCTTGCCTTGTTTTCGATTTCTTTATCAATTCAATTAACAAATGTTTTGATAGCAGGATTAGAGATTGATACAGAGGCATTGGTTAAGAACCTGAGCTTGAAATCTCCCAAAGGAGGGATCAGGTCTCCAGCAGAGCCCGCGAAATACCGTGAGAAACCAGGCCAGCCCATGAGCCCAAAGTGCAGCCCTCGTCGCATCCAGCAGCCCCGTTGAGCTCTTCGTGCAGAAGGCAACTGCACAACTACCCTTTAGCAACTATCCTAACAACATGAATTAGCTTTCCTTTGTATAGAGAGAACGCCTTGCTTTGCTTCACCTCTTATCTTTCCTGGAACAGAATGTATAAAAATTAAAAAATGCTCTAAATTGGAAAAAAAAAAAAAAGTGTATGTTTCTAGTATTGCGTCGTCATCCTCTCCTCTCTCTTGTAGGTTGGAAGTAAGAATGTTAATTTGATGGGAAGGTAATTGCTGGATGAGTTTGGAACTTCTTATGTGATGGGATCCCATGTAATGGACAGGACTATGAGCATTTAGTACTGCTTTGATTTAAAACCCTGTCTGAGCCCATTGAAAGATCATCATCTTTCAGTCATTTTGGAGAGGCCCCTAAATAGATGGTCTTGTGCAGATATGGTCAAGGGGGTTAGGTCAGAGCTGAGCATGTAATACCCCGCCACCCAGACTTGTGGGGGCTGCTGATCCTAGGCATCAGTGAAAGCTCATCTCTTTTATATCCAAGTGGGTAAGGGTTCAAAATCATGGATTCATGTTTTCCCAGGTGTGTTTGCACTTAGCCAAAAGGACATCAAAGTGATTCCAGTTCTGTATAGCAATGCTTTGGGGTCGTGTGAACTTTCACGTGTGATGGGAAATTGAGTTTTTTTGTCTGATGGGAAATTGAGTTTTTTTGTCTTTTTGTGTGTACAAGACGTTTGGTTCCTTGTAAGTTGTGATACTTTTTACGCGAATTAAGGTGCCAACACCACTCAATCATGAACTTGAATGTGATGGTGATTGGGAAATGAGGTTTATTACCACATTTACCAAAATCATACTTTTCGTAGTTAAATGTGCACATCTAATAGTTTTAGATAAGATTTTTTGGACTTTTTTTTTCTACAATTTTTTTTAGAATCTATGAAGAAAATAAGATATGTGATTAAACGTCTTCTTATTTATTAAAAATATAAGAATAATGAGTAGTTTGGATCATGAATTGACGGCTCATGTTGATTCATAAAAGTGTGGAGAATTATATTTATTTTTCAAATTACTTAAAATTTATAAAAATTTAAGTTAATCAGCTTAATTATGTTGTAGGATTTCTTAGTTCAGCAAACAATATGACAGTTTGAACTACAAATATTGGACCTGCAAGAATTATAAAAAAAATAAGGGTAAATTAGCCAAAAGTCCTTGAGTACGGTCTTCTAAGGCATCAAGGACAACTACTTTTTCTCTAATGTCTATAGTCCAGACAGCTGGATATACTTTAGTGAGAGGTCCCTAATATGCCACGTCATGTATTTTCATGACTAATTTGCCTCATTCAACTGTTCCAGAAAACTCCTTCCTTCTTCTTCTCTCATTTTCCATTTTCCATTCCTTTCCATAGTTGCAGAATATCGTTGCAGAGCACCTTCCGTCGCCACCATGACTTCCGATTCTCTCTCTTTTATTTCTTCAAAGATAGACACAGTTTTACTTTATCTTGCTCTTTTATCTGAAGTCTCTTCCAAATCTCTCTTTCTCTCTACAACTGATTTGAAAGAGAGCATTTTGCATTTTTTTCTTGTTTCCTCCCTCTCTTTTCTTGATTGTATTGTGGTCATCAAGTGTTTTTATTTTGGATTTCGAGTTTTATTAGAATCTGATTTTCCGTATTCTAACTTTTGGTGTCGCCGAGCTCAGATAAATTTCCCAGAATCTCTGATAAACTGGACAGAAACTCAAATAAATTTGTTGAAGTTTTGCCAGAAACTCAAATAAATTTATCTAAGTTTCTGGCAGAACTTAGATAAATTTGCCAAATTTATCTGAGTTTTGGCAAATTTATCTGAGTTTCTGGCACAACTCAGATAAATTTATCTGAGTTTATGGTAGAACTCAGACCAATTTATCTGAGTTTTGAAGAACTTTTCTGAGTTTCAAACAAATAGCTATGTGAAGTGGTGCCATCCGACAACCCACATCCATCTCTCCTTTCTTATTGCAGTGGTTGTGATTTATGATTCGCGTTTTCTTTCTCAACCAGTAGACAGAAAGAGAAGAAGGAGCAGGAGCAGGGAACTATGGGAGAAACCAAACATTTTCTGGTTGTTGTATTCACAAGGTATCCTGTGTCCTAATTTCAAGAAAGCCCAAGTCAATCAATCTGTAAGTGGTTTTAACATGTAAAAAGATGGTCCAGCATCACAGTCCACATGCTACATATCAGATCATAACCATGGTTTAAACAGTGAGAAGACTACCTTAAAAGACTGATAAATTTATCTGAGTTTTGAAAACTCAGATAAATTTGTTTGAGTTTTGCTTTTGCTGACATGTACAAAGGCGTTTTTGTCCTTTTCAGTTACAAGAGGACTGCTGTCAGTATGATAAAGTATTGTGGACCGCTTGCAATAAAAATCACAGTTAAGGGACCTCCGCCCAAATGCCCCAAAAAATAAAGGTTGTTGATGGGCCCTACAAGAATATAATTACCTTGTGCATATTTTTGCAAGGGGAAATTTTGGATTTTTTGCCTTATTTTAAAAAAAGATAATGGTTTTTCAAATTAGTTCCTAAGTTTTTTAAGAATTTCTCAATTAAGAACATTCGTTTATTTAAAGTTATTTTCCAACAATTTTTCTCCACAAAAATTTGAAACTACCCAAATTGCCCTTCGTTGAAACAAAACTTTCCTTAACTTTCTGAAGATTCTCTTCTTTTTTTTTCACTTGTATTCTTACCGTGATCGAGGGCAATAGCATATCCACGATGAATCGGCTGAATGTGATAGTTGTCAGAATCATGTCATGGGTTTAAATGAATGGAACTTTCGGTATTTTCTAACATGAGGAAAAATGTTGTAAATAAATGCCATTAAATGACCGGATGTTGCAAGAATGAAATTGATGGTCTTTTGAGTTTGACATGTATGTCAGGAACATGAGTGGAAGTGCCAGTGCCACTTGTATGATTTATATATTTTCTTTCCAAGTAGTTAACGATTTAGGTGGGTTGATTGATGATCCATTGAGTAGGTGGAAGGATTGTTAGGGTTTGATGTTCCTTCCTGGTAGGGCGTTGAACATTCTCAAAGTTGGCAGAACTGTTTTTGTGGGTCAGAGATTTCACACTTTCGACAGGACCACATTCATGAATTGGAAAAGTGGGAGTTGAGAGCATGGTTGAAAGCGTAGTTCCTGTATTAGCTGCCACAGTGGTAGATGCCCTTAACATTTTATAGGATTCCAGCTTTTGGAGCCTACTTACACATGCCTACTGCTGAGAGGAGGGATAGATGGAATGGTCATGTTATCAATAAAGGATCATCCAAATTTTCAGCCTCATCAAATCATCTTAGCCTTCAATTCTAGAGCCTTAAAGTTTAAAATTAACTATAGATATTTGATGAGACTAAATCTAATAGCTAGTGAAGGTTTGATGAGTACAAAATTGTATCTCATCAGACGATCATGGGATGAAAGAGTGTGAAAGTGGATTCACTGATCAAAGTAGGCAAATAGTTCGATTTCACGTATAATCTGCTTGAAAGAGAGAACTTTCCATCCAATTGTGGACTTAATTTTCTATTTAGAGCAAATTTGACTAGAGTTCGAGGCGTTTACTTTGACCAGTTTAGAACTCAAGAATTAGATCCTCGTAAGGTGTATGCAAATCGTGCCAAGTAGTTCATTAGATATAAATGATCTTTACCATCTAACGATGTACAAAATATTATATGCCATTGGAAGTTTCTTAGTTGTATGTATGCATTCATTTTCCATTTTGTTCCTTTATATTAAAACTACTTATAGATGTAGGCTTAGTTGTAGTTTGGATGGTTAGGGACATCATATATGGGTCTGGTGGGCGCATTCTGAAATTTTTTTTTTGGGACCCAATCAACAATGTTTGCTTACATTAAGGGGCACGTTTGTGTAGCCCATTTCCGCATAAACGGAGATATTTTTCTACAGAAAACTCATTTTCATGTGTTTGGTACGGCAGACTCAGAATTTTCATTTGGATGGGGCTAAACTTTTGCCATACTTTTTCACATTAACAATAGTTAGAGGAAATTAGCAGGCAATAGGAGAAATACGTCATGGAAAAAAAATCCAAATTATGATTCATTTATTGGGTGCCAACATAAATAGAGAAGAATCACGCAGGTAATTATAGAGAAAATATACTAAATCCATATAATAAATAAAATCTAAGAAATCGGGCGAAGAGATATATATATATATATATAGTCGGAGAGAAATCGAAAATCTATTTCTTATCAATTCCCAAATCCTTAAAATTTTAGGACTCAAAATACAAATAAGAAAAAAAAAATAATATGCAAGTTGATTCGACATGCTCTTTCCCAGTTAATGATTGACAAATTCCACCAAAACTAAAACTAACAAAGATTCCCAACAAACAAATATAAGAAAAAAAAAATCCAACATTAAAAACAAAAAACGGCTTAATTAAAAATCCAAAATTTATACCATTTCTTTGATCTCATCCCCATATAAATCTCGAGATACCGATTCAAGAGGAGCGCATCATACTCCACAAGCTTATTGTTCTCTAAACCTTCCCATGCAGCAGAAGCCTTGGCTAGGTCTCTCTGATGAATTATGAGACATCTCTCTCCTCTCTCATTATTTTTTATTGATCCTTTTCTCAATCTCAGTATATAAACTTAGCAGTGGAAAGGGGATTTTATAAAATTAGATTTTCGTTCTTTTTTCCAATTAGGGTTATAGTTGGGGAAAACAAAGTAGTAGGATTTTAGAATATGAGATTTCCGTTGTTTTACAATCGCGGTTAAAGTTGGGGGGAAAAAATGGACTGGGACGATAAGAATATTTATTTGCACTAGATTTATTAACAGGATTTTCGTGGAAGGATGGAAAAATAACCAACCACAATGGTGTATGTGGAGAAGCACGTGAAAAGCAAACAAGATAAGAGAGAAAGTAGAGTGTTTTTTTTTTTTGAAAGATAGAAGACAAAAAGAAAGAGGAGCAGAGGAGATTTGGTGGCCTGAATTTCTACAGAAGAATATGATTTGCACTTCGACGATGGAGATTGGAGAGAGTTTTTAATGGACAGCATTCTATCAATTTAGGAGTTGGGGCTATTCCAACGATCTAATGGGTCTAGGGTTGTAAATGGGCCGGTTCCGATCCGGGTCCATGATGGAACCGGAACCGTTTTCTAATAGGAGGAACCGGAACCAGAACCAAACCCGGTTCGGAACCAGAAAACTGGTTATAGAACCGGAACCGATAATATTAATGGGAACTAGAACCGGAACCAGAACCATTTGTAAGGCAGGTCTGGTTCCGATTCCGAGTATGAGATGTAGAAAAGTAGAACCCTAATGTAGAAAAGTAAAAAGACTTCTGTTTTCACATACTAAAGTTACCTTATGTTACTGTATATTGGGTCGGGTACCGAGTCCACAAGTCTGAGCCACTATGGATCCAGAACCGGAACCGTTTAGGTATCGGTTCCAAAAAATAAGATCCGGAACCCAAACCATTTACTTATCGGGACCAGAATAAGGACTCAGATCCGAAACCTAATAGGTCGGAACCTTCAGGTAATCGGACTAGGGCATTGTAAGGCGGGGCGGGATGGGTTTTGAACATGGGTATAAGGCAATAGAGTTTTTTTTTTTTCTTTTTTCTTTTTTAAAGATAAAAGATAAAATGAAAGAGGACCAGAGAAGATTTGGTGGCCTGAATTTCCATAGAAGAATATGATTTGTCGCATCGATGATGGAGATTGGAGAGAGTTTTTGATGGACTTCGTTCTATTGATTTAGGAGTTGGGGTTATAGCCCCTCTACTAAGGAGTTTTCAGTATGTACTTGGGGCGACCGCACCCACTTCTCAAAGCATGGGTCCGCCCTTGGTACAATAATTTTATACAAAATTACTTTCTTCACCACATCAACTTTTTCCTTCTTACGCCTGGAAATAGACTTCCTATGGCCAAACGGCATCAGGACCCATTCATTGCAACCACACACACATTGATATTTGTGTGTATCGGTGCATATAGTTGAGAAAAATAGTGCTGGAGTGTAAATCCACTTAAGTGAGGATTTTCAAATTTTATGAGGGTGGTCGGATCTGAAGATTTTCATTAGTCCAAATCCGGATTTATAATTGATAAATATGAATTTACCACAATTTTAGGAAAGTCAAAAATCTTTTCAAGTAAAGAGTTGGTTGCCAAACGTGCCTAAATTATTTGGATTCTCCTATCATTTGCTGAGAGGAATTTATAGCAAGTGAAAACCTCACAAGATCCGGACTGACTGCATCGTTGTGCGCAGATGGGTCCCACCCTGTGGTGGCTGGAAAACGTAATAGGTCTAAGATTCCAAATTAGCTTTTAAAGTAGCCGTTGGAGGACATAATTCAATCTCGACCGTCTATCTCTAACGTTCGGAAAAAAAAAAAAAATTCAAACACCTAGGAGGGGAAGACATGGATTCGTTACTTTCCGTGCTCGAAAGGTCGTTTAAAAGCGTCCTCCCTCGTCTTAACAGATATCATTCGCTTCTCTCTCTCTCTCTCTTTCTCTCTCTCCGGAAGAAAGAGATATTGCTCTCCTTCTGTGATCTTCCTGTTTAGCTGCTCTTATTCCTGTGATTTGAGATCTTTCTCTATTTGAATCAGAGTGAAAAGATGACTGTAAGTGGTGCGATCTCAGAAGCCCAAGGCAACTCTTCCCAGAGGACTGCTAATCCGGCCACAGCTTCTCCCAAACAGAGACTCCAGATGGCAAAAAGCGTCGACAGCCAATCAGTTCTGAAAAGGTAATTTTCATTTCAAAAGAACTCCATATCCTGTCGTCTCTTTGATTTCTTGGTGGGTTTTAGGAACTGGGTCTTGTTCTGCTTCATGGGTTTCTTTTTGGATCAATTCATTTGGAATCTTTTTCTGTTTTTGTTTGTTGTTTAGATCTTTGCTCGAGTTAGGTTTTATGTGACCACATCTGATCGGGATTTTGGATTTGGGTTTCAGCTCAATTGGGTTTTCTGTATTGGCTGTTTTTTCTGGGTTCTTGCCCGGTTTTCTTGTATCAGATATTTTCTCAATGGGTTCTCATTTGGGGGCTTTTCTTTTATTCAAATCAGATTCTTCAGTTGGGTTTCTTTCTTTCTTTCTTTTTATTCTTGATGTGTCACAGTTTCTATTCACTGCCTTTCATTTGGGATTTTTTTTTGTCGAATCAGATTCTTCTTTTGGTGGGTTCTTTATTTTGATTCCTGATGTTTCACAGTTTCTATTAGCTGCCTCTCTCTTTGAATTTTATTTTGAAGCTTGTTGATTTGATGGGTTAAAATATGAAGATGACACATCTAAATGGGGTTTCTTTTCTGGGTTCTTGTCTGGTCTGTTGTATCAGATTTTCTAACATCTGGGATTTTTTTTTTCAAATCAGATTGTTCAGTTGGGTTTCTTTTTTGGATTATTGATGTTTCCAAGTTTCTATTCATTGCCTTACATCTTTGGTGTTTTTGTTTTCATTGGCTTTTCTTCGGAGTTGGCTGTTGATTTCGATGAAAATGACTTAACTTTTTTTGAGTTTTCCCTTTTACAAAAATCAGATTCTCCCATTGAGTTTCTTTACTTTGATTCTTGATGTGTCACATATTTTTTTCTTTATTGCCTTTCCTTTTGAGTCATTCTTTTCATTTGCTTTTCTTTCTGGCTTGTCATTTGGGGGTTTTTTAAATCAGATTCTTCATTTCAGTTGGGTTTCTTTACTTTGATTCTTGATGTTTCAATGTTTCCATTGATTGCCTTTTCCATTTTTGATGAGTTACTATGAATATGTCAAATCTTCATTTGGGATTTTGGGAGCTTGTGGTTTCCTTATTTTTATTGTTGTTGTTGTCGTCTCACCTGGATGTTTTTTTTTTTTTTTTTTGTCTGTCTGAATTGAGTATCTTGTTTCTGATGAGATATTTCTCTGTTTTTATTTTGTATGAAACAGGCTGCAATCAGAACTAATGGCCTTAATGGTAAGAAGAATTATTGCTTCTGTTTTTGTTTCTAAATTCTCTCTATGCCATGTTTTGGAGATATTTACAATTGCCATTGATTTGATCCCTTTGCTTGTTTTCATGCTACAGATGTCTGGAGATCCTGGAATCTCTGCTTTTCCTGATGGCGATAACATCTTCAATTGGGTAGGAACCATCACAGGAAGTAAAGATACCGTTTATGAAGGAAAGGTTTACAGGCTCCATTTGTCATTTCCTGCTGAGTATCCATTCAAGCCTCCAAAGGTGCAATTTGATACCTTGTGCTTCCACCCCAATGTTGATGTCTGTGGCAACATCTGCTTGGATATTCTGCAGGTCTCTCTCTCTCTCTCTCTCTCTCTCTCTCTCTCTCTCTCTCTGTGTGTGTGTGTGTGTGTGTGTAATTTGGGCCTGGCCTAGATAGAACATGCCTTGTGCAAAAGAGTTTCACCATTTCCTCCACATAGATAAAACTTGAGAAAAAAGCTAAAAAACTGCCTTTTCTTCTTGTATGTGGGGATTTTCAGGACAAATGGTCATCTGCATATGATGTAAGAACAGTGTTGCTTTCCATTCAGAGTCTCTTGGGAGGTAATTAACAAAGAAACCAACTCTATTTTTTTTCATTCAGAGACACTAGTAATTGAGTGGACTCCTTCTTTTTCTTATTATTTATTATTATACTTGGTGATTTTCAGAACCAAACAATGACTCTCCTCTGAACAATCAAGCAGCAGCACTATGGAGCAATCAAGAAGGTATATATGTTTATGCACTTGTAATAGATATACTTAAAGATCCTTTTAGTAAAGATGAGATTACACAGACCTTTCAGTAATATACTGATGATGCAGGGTGTTTTGTCTTTTTGTTGGCAGAATTCAGGAAGATGGTGGAAAAGGTTTACAAGCCTGCCTAGTGTGGTGACCACTGAAAAGTCATTTTTTTTTTGGGGACTCATACATTTATACAATATCATTGGAGAAAAGTCATTTTGTTGTAGTCATGTTTCTGTTTCTTGTATTTCATGTTTCTTTTATGTATTATGTTCTTTTGGAGATAAAGGCCCTGGATTAAGAAAGAACTCATTCATCATTCATTTTTCAAATAAAAAAATGTGTGAACCATTCCTCTTTTTGTTCTTTCTTTTTTGTAAGTGAGTATTTTTCTGATGTTTACCTAGCTTGTTGACAAGCAAATGAAAGTGGATCATTTACACATGATCATAGTTTGTTGATTTTAGCAGACCAAGTTGGAGTGGGGGTCATCTTAACAACTATATATAGGCTTTGTACATTAACCTGTCCAGTAAAACATATTAAGCTTTGGACCCAAATAATTGTGGACACAAAACAGAAATTGTAACTGCTTGGACCAAGTTTGTTGATTTTAGCAGACCAAGTTGGAGTGGGGGTCATCTTAACAACTATATATAGGCTTTGTACATTAACCTGTCCAGTAAAACATATTAAGCTTTGGACCCAAATAATTGTGGACACAAAACAGAAATTGTAACTGCTTGGACCCAGATAATTATGGACATAAAACGTTCCTTTTTCCTAGAAAGGGGTGTGAGAGAGACCCCTGACCTAGAAAGGGCTGTGTACATTAACCTGTCCAGTAAAACATATTAAGCTTTGGACCCAAATAATTGTGGACTCAAAACAGAAATTGTGACTGCTTGGACCCAGATAATTATGGACATAAAACGTTCCTTTT
Source organism: Umbellularia californica (assembly GCA_028538565.1). Classification (NCBI taxonomy): domain Eukaryota; kingdom Viridiplantae; phylum Streptophyta; class Magnoliopsida; order Laurales; family Lauraceae; genus Umbellularia; species Umbellularia californica. The sequence goes on from JAPQWN010000001.1 coordinate 84,098,317, forward strand.
TCCTAGAAAGGGGTGTGAGAGAGACCCCTGACCTAGAAAGGGCTGTGTTCATTAATTAACCTGTCCAGTAAAACATATTAAGCTCTGGACCCAGATAATTATGGACACAAAACAGAAATTGTAACTGCTTGGACCCAGATAATTATGGACATAAAACGCTCCTTTTTCCTAGAAAGGGCTGTGTACATTAACCTGTCCAGTAAAACATATTAAGCTCTGGACCCAGATAATTATGGACACAAAACAGAAGTTGTAACTGCTTGGACCCAGATAATTATGGACATAAAACGCTCCTTTTTCCTAGAAAGGGCTGTGAGAGAGACCTCTGACACTGATACACCAAGCCTGGAAGGCCGTTCATGGGCTAGTTGGGCTTGGGTGTTGAAGCTTGATGACAAGATCCAGTCATATGCTGATATATATAGGCCCACAACCAAGCCTGGAAGGCCGTTCATGGGCTAGTTGGGCTTGGGTGTTGAAGCTTGATGACAAGATCCAGTCATATGCTGACATATATAGGCCCACAACCCAGTAGAAAAATATAGGGCCCATTGCCCGAGCTTGATATCCTAAAACAGGTCCAATCCTTTACCCATTTAGTTAAAAGGTCTAAGACCCAGTCATTGTATCTGAAAATTAGGTCCAACCCAATTGCAAAATATTGGGCTCCATGCCCAACTTCTTTATCCTAAAAAGGTTCCATGCCTAAACTTTTTTTGCTGGGTCCCAGGTTATTTGGGTCTGGCTCCCAATCAGGTGTCATTTAATAATAATAATAATAAAGAATATACTTGGCTTTTGAGTCAGGTCCATGGTCATGTCTAGGTACAGATGGGTGCACTGGAATCAAATTTGGGTCCCATGCATTAGACATGCGTTGGGTCTCACCGCTGAAGCCAGGTCTTAGACTTTAATTAAATGTGATATCTAAGCCCAACTGGATGGTCCTACAGTTACTGATTACCATTGCAATAGAATTTCGATTGCCAAAAGGACCCAACCGAAAGAACTCCGGGTACGCGCCTTCTGTTTTTGACATAAGTGAAAACTGGGCCCAGGTCACCACAATTTGGTCCCAGATGGTATAACGGCCCAATGAGGTCTTGACTTGAATGTCCATGTAGCAACCCTCCTTTACCTAGAAGTGGGATGAGATGAATATTTTGGTATTTCAGAAATTCGGTAAAAAACTTCAAAATAACTTTTCGGAATTAGAAAAAATTATAAATTATTGTAAATAAAAATAATAGAAAAATAAATTATGCATGTTTCTTGATATGAATATTGAGAATTTTTTTTTTAAAAAGGGTGAAAATTGAGATACAAACCGAAATGGACTTTAATGGACAACCAAAATGATCGGAATGGACAGGAGTCGAAAAGAAAATTTTTGGCCCCATTCCTTTTCGATTGAAGGATCAGAACAAAAAATTACAGCAGAAACGAAATGGAATTGACTACTATGATTAGCAGTAAAAACTGATAAATGTATATATTTGTAGAAGCAGCCACATTATCTGTTGATGACCCACATGCACATGGTGAATGCCGATGGCCCACATGCACATGGTGAATGATAACTCACCTACTGCAACGAAGTGGATCTTCCAAGACTTCTCCTTCCATCTGTTTTAAGATTTCAAACTCCTCTTTTCAAATATTCATACTTACAGTCAAATATTACCACATGGAGCTAGTTCCATCAAAGTTGGAAACTAATCTCCAAACAGTTGTAAACAAATCTCTATAAAAGGATATGAAACGCAATCACACAACTCACGTTCTAGAGTTGTTTTGTTTTTAAAAATTGTTTTTATGGTATCAGAGCGAATCTTGGATAAACTCTCTTAGTTTTATCTATCCACGGTTAGTCACTTCCGTTGCCACATTAACTTCCCTTCACTACTTTCATCATCTCACAATCATGAAGTCATCATCATCCTCCATCACTTACCCATACCCATCTGCCCTGAATGTGAGCAACTTCGTTTTTATTAAACTTTCTCAAACAAACTTTTACTTTGGAAGACTCAAAAAATGGTTCTCATTGAAAGCCAAGACATGGCAGGATTCCTCAATGGTGAACTTTCCATTCCAAACTGCCGAATTACACTCTCAACTGCTGAAGGTACCAGAAAAGAGGCTGACAATCCAGATTACTTCGCCTATTCTGTGGATGGATCACGGGGACACTATCTGAAGAAGTACTTGGCATGGTTGTCGAACTTGACACCTCTGCTGAAGTTTGGGTCACTCTTTTCGATCACTTTGCACAAGGATCATAAGAGAGGGAATCTTACCTACTCTAACAATCGCAAATGCTGCGAAAAGGTAATTCTGATATTTCTGATTATCTTCAAAACTTTAAGCGTATTTGTGATGATTTATCAGCAATTGGAAAACCCGCGGATGATCGTAGAAAGGTCTTTGAGTTGCTTAAAGGACTTGGTCCTGGTTATGAGTCCTTTTTCACTACAATGCTCAAGCCGCCTACACCACGTTATTCAGAATTAGTACCACTCCTTAGCTATGAATCAATGAAAGACTTGCATTGGCCATCAATCTCTTGATCATAATGTTCTTTTCATGGGTTAACGCACTGTCACGACCCGGGCCCGAGGCCGGGCTAATCGGGGCCTAATAACCCGGATCGCGATGTCAGCATACTTACTCCCGTAAATCTCGAATTAACCGAAGTTAAGACGAAGACTCACAAGGGATCTAACATACATATACCTGTCAAATGTACAATTTTGCGGAAACATATACGTACATTGACAACAATTGACTTTACATTACCAGTAAAGTTCCCATTTACAAAAATATAATCCAATGAAGTCCACAACTGCATATTCACAATACAATGCAGGGGACAGTTAATTACATCTCAAAATGATATACAAAAGTATCAATGAAATTCCAAAATAATCTCAAAACATCCAAAAGCTACGCCCTCCGAACTAAGCCCACTCGGCTAAACCTCCTGGAGGTATCGGAAGGGCCTCCTCCGCTCGCGGCGCGGCCTCTGCAAGGCCGGGATGGGCAACTGGGCCTGTAATGCCATCAATAACACTATGAACACGACGGTTCAACAATGTATAAACGCATTTATGATAACACATGCTTAACTTATCCATTATCAATATAAATCAACTCTAGACAATTACATCTAGGTTAATGCAATATTTTGAACAGTGCAATCAATCGATACTCAATGACTAGATTACAAGTACAATAATATTACCGTTATTCAGTTCAGTGTCTTCCAAAGGAAGCATTAGTCAATTCATTTCATTCATTTCATGTCATTCGGATTACATTGAGCATTTATTAGACGGCTTTTGGGACCTTTCAGTCCAATACATTTTTCATTCAATTCATATTTCATTACATGGCTTGTACATGGCTTTTCATTGACTTTTCAGTCTATATGTGAGATCTACCAGTGTCTTGATCAGAGATCACTGGCATCACCACGGAGCTCCGGAACACCCCAATCATCTGCTGCAGCAGGATTATTCATTATTCAATGCATTTATTCATTTTGTTCATTATTCAATGGTTCATTACATTTATTTAGTATTCCGTGGTTCATTGTGTGCAGTCATTATAGACTCAATGGGATTAGATGAATCTTTAATCATTCACGGTCCTACTTGTCTCTATCCCAATTTAGATAAATTCTGGGTGTAATTATTAGTTACTAAATGCACGTGTTATTTTCGATGGACATCACATTTTCATTTAATATGTGCATTTAGTCCCCAAAAATTTTCCACCCACAATATCAAAATCCACTTGACTCAAACTGAGTCCCACAATCGATCGGACCGTTAGGTCCGATCGATTGGACAATTTTCACTCACAATAAATTTTAAGTCAATATTAAGCTCACTGGCGGTTAGCCGGAACTTGGCCCACGGCTAGCCGAAATGCAGTCGGCGGCTAGCCGGAAGGTGGCTGGCGGCTAGCCGAAATTCCAATTTCGGCTAACCGCCATTTCGCGGTTAGCTCACGGTCAGCTTTCCAGAAGCTGACATTTTCTGTCTTGATTTTCGGTCACCTTACGATTACCTTACGGTTACCTTGCGGTTACCTCACGGCTACCTCGCGGCTAGCCGAAATTCAAATTTCGGCTAACCGAAAACTGGCGGTTAGCTTTCCAGAAGCTCGCCATTTTCACAGGATTTGGCGGTTGGCTCCACGGTTAGCCTTACGGCTAGCCGAAATTCACCCAGAACGTCATTTTCGAGCTTCAGAACTTCTGAAGTAAATCCAAAAAACTGAGTTCTCAACTCCAGTCTCTTCAATAATCTATAAAAATCCAAGGAAACACCCTCTTGGACTCTTGGAACAACCATTAAGCATTAACATTCAATCTAATCTCCATTTCATGAGAAAGAAAAGGGGGTTTTGAGAACCCATCTCTAATGACTCAAGAGAACTTGAAAATTAGCATGTTTGATCATAAATGAACATTTATACTTGCCTCTTGAAGTCTCTTTAACAAGAAATCTTCTTCAATGAAGCTCCAAGAAGGGATTCTTGAGTTCTTCCTCAAGCTTCAACAGTCCAATATGAACACAAGATGAGAAAGGAGATGGAGAAGATGAAGTCTCTCTACCAGCACTTGTCAAGCTTCCAATCTTCACCCTAGTTGGAGAGAAATGGAGAAGAAAGAAGAAAAGGAAGAAGGAGCAGTGCCTAGGGTTTCTTGAATGAACGAAGTGGAATGAACCTAAGGGTTCATTTCAATGTTTATAAGGCATTTTTGCAACTAGACCCTCTCTTACTTTCTTATTTTTAATTCGAGTCAAATGGAGGCTCACTTAAGTCAATACTCGTCGGACGACATCGAGCCTATTATGAAAGTTAACGTACTCGTCAAGATACGCGTGTTGGTATCAAGAATTTCCGTATTCGACAAAATACGTATAAATCCGTATTTACGGAAAAAGGCCTTGTTCTCTTAGTTTGAGTTTAAAATCTCATTCAATCCCTTGAATACCCTTCATTATCATTTCATTAGGCTTAATTCAATCATTCGAGACTAATCTCATCGAGTTGGGTCATTAACCATCATTAGTCTAATTAGACTTGATTAATTAGCATTAATTTCAATTAATTAGAGTTAACCTTGATTAACTCGGGGCGGGGTCTTACATCTCTCCCAACTTTTAGAACCATTCGGTCCTCCGAATGCAATACAATTCAATACAAATCAATTAAATAATTCGAAATGTAAAATTACCTGAACAAATAGTTCGGGATACTTTTGGGCCACTTGCTCTTCAAGTTCCCAGGTAGCTTCATTTGGTCCATGATGATCCCAAAGGACCTTGACCCATTTGATTGTCCTAGTACGCAGAACTGCCTCCTTTGTATCTATGATCCGAATTGGCTTCTCAACATAAGTGGTGTTAGGCAACACTTCAATCTCTTCATGACGAATGACATGTGAAGGATCATGCACATATTTGCGAAGCATAGAAACATGAAATACGTTGTGAATACCAGAGAGTTCTGCTGGGAGATCGAGACGATAAGCCACATCTCCAATTCGGCTCGTGACCTTGAAAGGTCCAATGAATCTCGGGGATAGCTTCCCTTTCTGTCCGAATCGAATAGTGCCCTTCATTGGGGAGGTCTTCAAAAAGACCAAATCATCGACTGCGAACTCTAGATCACGCCGACGATTATCAGCATAGCTTTTCTGCCTTGATCTGACAACCTTCAATCTGTCTTGGATCTTTTGGACTTTTTCTGCTGTTTCAGCAATGATAGTGGGACCGTGGAAACTTCGGGTTCCAACTTCTTCCCAACTAACTGGAGTTCGACATCTCCGACCATACAGTGCTTCAAACGGTGCCATCTCAATGCTGGAGTGATAGCTGTTATTGTACGCAAATTCGCACAATGCCAAATGGTCATCCCAATCACTCCCAAAATCAATCACACTGGCACGAAGCAAGTCTTCTAGAGTCTGTATAGTCCTTTCTGACTGTCCATCTGTCTGTGGATGATAGGCCGTACTAAACTGAAGTCTAGTGCCAAAAGAGTTCTGGAATGACTTCCAGAATGTGGACACAAACCTACTATCTCGATCGGAGACAATCGAGACCGGTGTTCCATGCAATCGAGTCACTTCCTTGACAAACAGCTTGGACATTTCACTGAATCCTATATCCTTTCTGATTGGAATGAAATGTGCGGACTTTGTAAGCCGGTCAACGATCACCCATATGGCATCGTGTTGCTTTCTCGTCCTCGGTAGACCAGATACGAAGTCCATTGTAATGTGCTCCCATTTCCATTTAGGGATTTTCAGTGGATGAAGCAATCCCGGTGGTTTCTGATGTTCAACTTTTACACGTTGACAAGTCAAGCAGGAAGATACATAACCTGCTATCTCTCGTTTCATGTTGTTCCACCAGAACCTATCCTTCAGATTTCTGTACATTTTTGTACTTCCAGGATGCATAGAATATCTGGTGTGATGAGCTTCAAACATTATAGCTTGTTTTAGATCTTCTTGAGCTGGGACACATAGTCTGTCTCTGAAATATAGAACTCCTTCTACTAGCACAAAATCCGGCTTAGTGGCAAGGTTGTCCTTAATTTTCTCCAACTCAAGGTCTTGAAACTGCCTATCTTTAATTTCCTTGATAAGCATTGGTTCGAAGACGGACATTGCCGCAAGCATCACCTTACTATCCACCATTTCAATAGCCACATCACAATCTTTGAATTCTTCAATTAAATTCCATTCCCCCACCAATGATGCCAAATTAGCAGACTTTCGGCTCAAGGCATCAGCCACGACGTTACCCTTTCCAGGTACATACTTGAATGGAAAGTCGTAGTCCTTGATTAGCTCTAACCAACGGCGTTGCCTCGAATTGATATCCTTCTGAGTGAACAAGTACTGAAGGCTTCTATGATCGCAATGGACTTCAAAAGTCTCCCCATATAGATAATGCCTCCATTACTTCAATGCAAACACAACCGCCGCGAGCTCTAAGTCATGAGTAGCATAGTTCTTCTCATGTTCCTTCAATTGCCGTGAACCATAGGCAATGACTCTACCATTTTGCATCAATACACATCCCAATCCAATACCCGAGGCATCTGAGTAAATTTCAAATCCTCCTCTTCCTTCGGGTAAAGACAAGATTGGGGCTGAAATTAACTTCTGCTTCAGGGTTTGGAAACTAGACTTACATGCATCATTCCATTCAAAGGAAGTGTTCTTCCGAGTCAGTTTCGTTAATGGCGATGCGATCTTTGCGAAGTCCTTGACGAACCTCCTATAGTAGCCTGCCAATCCCAAGAAGCTTCGAACTTCAGGTACATTCCTCGGACTCTGCCAATTAGTAATTGCCTCAATCTTAGCTGGATCAACTGCTAATCCATCTCCTGAGATGATATGGCCCAGAAATGCAACCCGCTGCAACCAGAAGTCGCACTTTTCGAGTTTTGCATACAACTGATTCTCTCTCAGTGTCTGCAAGGCTGTTCTCAAATGATGTGAATGCTCCACCTCTGTCTTTGAATATACCAGAATGTCATCGATGAAGATTACAACGAACTGGTCCAGGAAAGGAGCAAACACTCTATTCATTAGAGCCATAAACACTGCAGGTGCATTCGTTAGACCAAAAGGCATCACTAAAAATTCATAGTGGCCATAACGAGTCCTGAATGCTGTCTTCTGCACATCTTGATCCTTAACCCGAATCTGATGATACCCAGATCGGAGATCAATCTTAGAGAAGTACGATGCACCCTCGAGTTGATCAAACAACTCATCAATCCTAGGCAGAGGGTACTTGTTCTTGATTGTCACTTGGTTTATCTGCCTATAATCGATGCACATCCGCAAGGTGCCATCCTTCTTCTTCACAAACAATACAGGCGCTCCCCACGGCGAGACGCTGGGTTTAATGAAACCCTTGTCGAGCAAATCCTGTATTTGTTTCTTCAACTCATATAACTCTGATGGTGCCATTCGATATGGTGCCTTTGATATCGGTGCAGTACCGGGCACAAGTTCAATGGTAAAATCTACTTCCCTTGCTGGAGGTAGACCTGGCACTTCATCTGGAAATACATCAGGAAATTCACAAACTACAGGAATATTCCTTAACTCTTGTACAGGCTTCTCTTCAGATATGAACGCGATGTAGCCTTCACAACCGCTGAGCATCATTCGTTCAGCCTTGAGTGCTGAAACTAGCCTGGTATCGTATTTCTTTTGGACTCCTTCAAAGAGTACACTGGCACTGGCTTCTTCAACTCTAAAGGTAATGATCTTGCGAAAACAGTCCAAACAAGCCCTGTACTTCGCAAGCCAGTCCATACCAAAAATTACATCGAAATCACTCATTTCTAATATAACCAGATCAGCTGGCATTGACACTTCCCCAATTTTAACACTGCACTGGGGGATAAACAACTCACAAACTACTTTTGTCCCTAAAGGAGTAGATACAGTAAAGTCATATGGTAATTGCATTATTCGATCCCGCATATCATATGCAAATGGAGGTGCTACAAAAGAGTGTGTAGACCCGGGATCAAATAGTGCAATTGCAGATCTATTATCTACAAGTATTGTACCTTCAACCACGTTTGCTGCAACATCAGCTTGCTCTCTGTTAGCTGCATAGACCAATCCAGCTCTCTGTTGTCTATTGGGTTGCTGCTGCTGCTGTTGCCTTGGCTGCTGTCTCTGCCATTGGCGTTGCTGTCCTTGGGGTTGAGGTTGTTGCTGTTGTTGTCTAGGAGGAGGAGGAGCTGGCAAGGCTAGACGTGGAGGAGGAGCAGGTAGTGCTGCTTGCCCTTGTGCAGGCTGCTGATACGGAGCTCTATCCTCTCTTCTCGCTTTTGGACATTGTGCCATCTTGTGCTCCATTGAGCCACATACTAAGCAAGCTCCGGAAGTCCTCCAACATAACTCAGTCCTGTGACCTTTACCACAAGTCCCACAGACTGGTTTATTTTCTCTCCTCTCATATCCCGGGTGAAACCTTTGTTTCTGTTTCTTGTTCCTCGTTTGTCCCCCTTTCTTAAACCATGAGTCTCCACTCCTCTTGGTGTGTACAGACTCTGCTTCTTTTTCCCTCTCCTTTTCTCTTTGGATTCCTTCCGCCGTATATGCCCTATCAACGGCATCATCAAAAGTTGCAGGCTTTTGTCCAGCAAATACAATTGACTTGTATTCTGGATTTAGTCCTTGAAGGAACCTCTTGACCTTTTTCTCCTCAGTGTCCACCAAGTCGGGAGCATACTTGGACAATTGCAAAAAGGTATGAACATAAGCAGCAACGGTCAGTTGACCTTGCTTCAAGTGTAGGAACTCTGATTCCTTCTGTTGCTGCACATGCTCAGGGACAAACTTCCTATGAAACTGTTTCTTGAAGACTTCCCAGACATCGGGTGTGTTCATGTCCTTGAACACATCTTTTACACTCTTCCACCATAAATTAGCTCCCCCTCTAAACATGGTAGAGGTGAGCAATACTCTTTGTCTCCGGGTGCAGACAACTGTATCAAACACATCCTCGATGTGTTCCAGCCATTCATCTGCCTTCTCCACATCCTCATTGCCGAAAAACTCAGTGGCTCCCCTTTTTCGGAACCTCTCAAAAATGGCGTGAGGATCCGCATCCTTGTGTTGTAATACCACCTGAGTCTCAACATGAGGTTGTTGGACCGGTGCTACAGGTGGAGCTTGCAATTGAGCTTGCAACTGAGCTTGTGTTTCCAACAATGTGGTAATTTGGGCTTGCATGCCCATTTGAGCCTCATGGCTCTTTGCCATCTGCTCTCGGTGCTGGGCCTGCATGGCCACTTGTGCTTCATGATTCTTTGCCATTTGCTCTCTATGTTGAGCTTGCATGGCTACTTGAGTTTCATGACTCTTCACTAATTGCTCTAGTATTGCAGTCATTCTCGCATCCGTATTCGATGCTGGAGGAGGGGGTGTGGTACTATCATTGACAGGAATTTCGATAAAGCCATCATTCCCCGATCCAGATGCCATGCTGCAGACAATACGGAAGGTAAGATACATATCTCAACACTTCCATCGCACATATATCACATATAGTGAAATCAATAAACAAAAATCCAAAGTTGGATTTGCCTCAATCGTAACGTTCCTCACTTCGTTTTAGTTCAAGTAAGTCTTTCAAAAATTCTTAACCTAGTTCTCTAACTAGGCTCTGATACCATACAATAAGTATGTCACGACCCGGGCCCGAGGCCGGGCTAATCGGGGCCTAATAACCCGGATCGCGATGTCAGCATACTTACTCCCGTAAATCTCGAATTAACCGAAGTTAAGACGAAGACTCACAAGGGATCTAACATACATATACCTGTCAAATGTACAATTTTGCGGAAACATATACGTACATTGACAACAATTGACTTTACATTACCAGTAAAGTTCCCATTTACAAAAATATAATCCAATGAAGTCCACAACTGCATATTCACAATACAATGCAGGGGACAGTTAATTACATCTCAAAATGATATACAAAAGTATCAATGAAATTCCAAAATAATCTCAAAACATCCAAAAGCTACGCCCTCCGAACTAAGCCCACTCGGCTAAACCTCCTGGAGGTATCGGAAGGGCCTCCTCCGCTCGCGGCGCGGCCTCTGCAAGGCCGGGATGGGCAACTGGGCCTGTAATGCCATCAATAACACTATGAACACGACGGTTCAACAATGTATAAACGCATTTATGATAACACATGCTTAACTTATCCATTATCAATATAAATCAACTCTAGACAATTACATCTAGGTTAATGCAATATTTTGAACAGTGCAATCAATCGATACTCAATGACTAGATTACAAGTACAATAATATTACCGTTATTCAGTTCAGTGTCTTCCAAAGGAAGCATTAGTCAATTCATTTCATTCATTTCATGTCATTCGGATTACATTGAGCATTTATTAGACGGCTTTTGGGACCTTTCAGTCCAATACATTTTTCATTCAATTCATATTTCATTACATGGCTTGTACATGGCTTTTCATTGACTTTTCAGTCTATATGTGAGATCTACCAGTGTCTTGATCAGAGATCACTGGCATCACCACGGAGCTCCGGAACACCCCAATCATCTGCTGCAGCAGGATTATTCATTATTCAATGCATTTATTCATTTTGTTCATTATTCAATGGTTCATTACATTTATTTAGTATTCCGTGGTTCATTGTGTGCAGTCATTATAGACTCAATGGGATTAGATGAATCTTTAATCATTCACGGTCCTACTTGTCTCTATCCCAATTTAGATAAATTCTGGGTGTAATTATTAGTTACTAAATGCACGTGTTATTTTCGATGGACATCACATTTTCATTTAATATGTGCATTTAGTCCCCAAAAATTTTCCACCCACAATATCAAAATCCACTTGACTCAAACTGAGTCCCACAATCGATCGGACCGTTAGGTCCGATCGATTGGACAATTTTCACTCACAATAAATTTTAAGTCAATATTAAGCTCACTGGCGGTTAGCCGGAACTTGGCCCACGGCTAGCCGAAATGCAGTCGGCGGCTAGCCGGAAGGTGGCTGGCGGCTAGCCGAAATTCCAATTTCGGCTAACCGCCATTTCGCGGTTAGCTCACGGTCAGCTTTCCAGAAGCTGACATTTTCTGTCTTGATTTTCGGTCACCTTACGATTACCTTACGGTTACCTTGCGGTTACCTCACGGCTACCTCGCGGCTAGCCGAAATTCAAATTTCGGCTAACCGAAAACTGGCGGTTAGCTTTCCAGAAGCTCGCCATTTTCACAGGATTTGGCGGTTGGCTCCACGGTTAGCCTTACGGCTAGCCGAAATTCACCCAGAACGTCATTTTCGAGCTTCAGAACTTCTGAAGCAAATCCAAAAAACTGAGTTCTCAACTCCAGTCTCTTCAATAATCTATAAAAATCCAAGGAAACACCCTCTTGGACTCTTGGAACAACCATTAAGCATTAACATTCAATCTAATCTCCATTTCATGAGAAAGAAAAGGGGGTTTTGAGAACCCATCTCTAATGACTCAAGAGAACTTGAAAATTAGCATGTTTGATCATAAATGAACATTTATACTTGCCTCTTGAAGTCTCTTTAACAAGAAATCTTCTTCAATGAAGCTCCAAGAAGGGATTCTTGAGTTCTTCCTCAAGCTTCAACAGTCCAATATGAACACAAGATGAGAAAGGAGATGGAGAAGATGAAGTCTCTCTACCAGCACTTGTCAAGCTTCCAATCTTCACCCTAGTTGGAGAGAAATGGAGAAGAAAGAAGAAAAGGAAGAAGGAGCAGTGCCTAGGGTTTCTTGAATGAACGAAGTGGAATGAACCTAAGGGTTCATTTCAATGTTTATAAGGCATTTTTGCAACTAGACCCTCTCTTACTTTCTTATTTTTAATTCGAGTCAAATGGAGGCTCACTTAAGTCAATACTCGTCGGACGACATCGAGCCTATTATGAAAGTTAACGTACTCGTCAAGATACGCGTGTTGGTATCAAGAATTTCCGTATTCGACAAAATACGTATAAATCCGTATTTACGGAAAAAGGCCTTGTTCTCTTAGTTTGAGTTTAAAATCTCATTCAATCCCTTGAATACCCTTCATTATCATTTCATTAGGCTTAATTCAATCATTCGAGACTAATCTCATCGAGTTGGGTCATTAACCATCATTAGTCTAATTAGACTTGATTAATTAGCATTAATTTCAATTAATTAGAGTTAACCTTGATTAACTCGGGGCGGGGTCTTACACGCACTCAAGGCCAAGGCAGTTACAAAAATAGAAATAAAAAGAGTACTAATTCTGGTGGCGGCCATAAAAGTTCCATTCAAGGGAACAAATTCAAAAATCAAGAGTCATTTTCATCCAAGGGTCGTGGCTTTACACAAGCTGGCCAGCAAGGATCTCGCAATGACAATTCACAGGAAGGTTGCTTTCCTAGTCGTAACTGCAACCAGGATGATATTCGACAGACAAGCGAGAAAGGTGATGTTTCTCGGATATGCAAGAAACCAAATCACATTGCCATTTGTTGCTGGCATAGGTTCAATCAGACCTATCAATCCGATGAAATTCCTCAAGCCCTGGCAACTATGACACTTCAAGACAGTTTAGATGCAACGTGGTTCCCTGACACTGGGGCCTCTGCTCACGTCACATTGGATCCAGGTAAACTTCACTCCTTGACTCATTATTTATTTTGGACTAGAAAAAATAATGGTTAGAAATGGCGAAGTCTTAGATATTACACATATTGGATCGGCATCCATTGACGTTGGTCAACACAAGTTACCATTAAATAATGTGTTGGTGGTTCTTGATATTAAGAGGAATTTATTGTCTATTAGTCAAATGACATCTGACTTTCCTTATATTTTTCAATTTTCATCGGATGGATTTGTCATAAAGGACAGGGGATCCTAAGCGGTGATTGCAACAAGGAGTAGGAGCGGTGTCCTCTACACTTTGCAACCGGTTGTACGCAGGGCATTCTTCTCAATGAGGTTTAGAGTTGTCAATAATGAGGTGTGGCTTCAGCGACTTGGCCATCCTCACATGCGCATTGTTGAATTCCTAGGCAAAAATAAAATGATTTCAAGTAGCTCTTCACATAAGACTGAATCCATTTGTAGTAGTTGTTAAATGGGAAAGACTTGTAGGCTTCCTTTTTCGTTATCTGGTAATGTTTCAGATGAACCACTTGCTAAATTTCATGTTGATTTATGGGGACCATCCCCGGTGCTTTTATGTCAACGATTTTGCTACTATGTGATATTTGTGGATGAATGTACACGTTTTACATGGTTTTTCCGACACCATCAAAAGCATGAATTTAAGGATTGCTTCATCAACTTTCACAAATTCATAGATACCCAGTTTGACAAGCACATTAAAGTGCTTCAAACAGATGGAGGGGGTGAGTTTGCTGATGGTGATCTTAAAACCTTTTTAGTCAACCATAATATACATCATCAAATGTCATGTCCGCATACACCGGCTCAAAATGGCCATGTTGAATGCAAACACAGGAATATAACCGAACTTGGTTTAACAATGTTATTTCATGCCCATGTTCCAAAAAGATTTTGGTTAGAAGCATTCAGCTCGGCAGTTTGGCTCATCAATCGTCTCCCTACACACGTCCTTGACATGAAAAGTCCTTTTGCAAAGTTATTTGGTAAGTTACTATATTATGGCATTTTGGGTGTCGTTGTTTCCCATATCTTCGAGACTACGCACAAAATAAGTTTGATCCTCGATCACTTTCGTGCGTTTTCATGGGATATAGTCATCAGTTCAAAGGGTGTCGGTGCTTTTATCCCCCTACGGGTCAGATGTATGTATCTCTCCTTGTGGTATTCGATGAGAATAAATTTCCATTTAAATATCTAGACTCCCTATTCTCATCTACTGATGGTTTCAGTGACATAACTACTTTCAATGAGTGGATATCAGGTGACACGGAACCAGAATCTCAGAGTCGGACCACTCCATTTCAAGGTGATGCTAAAACATCTAGCTATGCTTCTGCTACAACTTTTCATCTAGTTCAGTTTCAGGTGTCACCTTATGATACCAACACTTGAGACCAGGAATCCACTGATGAACTTCAACTAAGCATTTCTTCCGGTTCACAAATGTTAAATTCTTCACCAGTTCACTGTCCAATTGCTACGAGCGGTGACCATGACGACTCACATGTTGCTGCATGCACCCACCTATCGCCTATGAGACCAACACAACACTCACCTATTACCGCATCCCCATCAGCACATTCTACAAAATGTGATGATGCATGTGATGTTGCTCATGTTGATGGTGATCACCATGTTGATGTTGATCACATTGTTGATATTGCAACCACACCATTACATGGTGCCCATGTTGGTAATACACCAACACATGTTGATAGGCATGATGGGCCATGTGTTGATGGAATTCTTCCACCTACTGCACCTGGTCTTAATGAATCAACAAGTACTACCCAATGCTATGATGACCCACATGATGATGCTTCACCTAATAATGGACATAAACTACATATATCTGCTGAGCCCATTGAAAACTCAATCGGCCTAACTCCTGCCCAACCTGCAGCATCAAACACTTTACATCCTATGGTCACTCGGTCTCAGGTTGGCACTGTGAACCCCAACCCGAAGTACCTGTACTTAGTAGAAACTATCCCGGCTGAGCCACAATCAATTAAATCAGCATTGCGGCATCCCGGTTGGCTTCAAGCTATAGAAGAGGAACTTGCTGCACTTCGAAAAAATACCACTTGGGAGCTAGTTCCTTGCTCTTCCCATATGAATATTTTCGGTTGTAATTGGGTCTTTAAGACCAAATTACGCTCGTGTGACACTCTTGAGAGCTTAAAAGCATGCCTTATTGCAAAGGGGTTCAATCAAATTCCCAGTGTTGATTTTATTGAAACGTTTTCACCTGTGGTCAGGCCAGCCACGATTCGAGTTGTTCTTACAATTGCATTAGCTCACAAGTGGAATATCTGTCAATTAGATATTAAAAATGCCTTTATTCATGGCCAACTCAGCATCCCTGTGTACATGGAACAACCATCAGGTTTTAAGGACGTCGATCGGTCCGATCATGTGTGTCACCTCAAACGGGCCTTATATGGACTTCGGCAAGCACCGCGTGCATGGTATGACAGATTTAGTCTATATCTTCTATCTCTTGGGTTCATTTGCAGTGTTGAAGACTCCTCTTTATTTGTTTGTCAGAGTCGTCATGGCATCATTTTGCTCCTACTGTATGTTGATGATATCATACTCACCAGTGACTATCCTACATTTTTGCATCGATTCTTTGCCCTTTTAGGCCGTGAATTTGCCATGAAAGATCTCGGTCCCCTGCACTACTTCCTTGGAGTTGAAGTACATTATTTTTTATGGTGGGATCTTCCTTAACAGGGGCGGACCTAGGTTGGATGGACCTGGGGCGACCGCCCCAGGTCCGAAATTAAATCTCCATAAATTCTTTTTTTTTTTTTTTAGAAACATGGAGTTTGAATGGCCCTTGGAGTGGAGGTGGACCTACATTGGAGGCGGTTGCCCCAGGTCAGAATTGAAATCCCTATAGAGTTGAATGGGCCCTTGGAGCTTGCTCCACATATCTAAACTTGTCGCTCCACATATATCTAAACATAACCCCACATATGTAAAGCTTCGTTGGTAAAAAATAAAAAAAGAAAAGAAAAGAAAACATTGCAGCAACCCATTGCACCCTCGTCTTCAACCTCTTCTTTCAAAACCCCTTTTTGTCGATTGTTGATCGAGCTTCTCGTCGCCAGTCCTTATGTACTGTATAAACTACTACATCTTCATATGCCAACCATATCTAGTATAATCCTTCTTAATCACTCTATACTTAAATCTGAATGCTTAATCTCCAAATCCTAATTCCAAACCCTGAGTCCTCAAATCCTAATCCAAACCTCAATCCATAAACCATCAAATCTAAACATATCTACCAATCCAAAGATAAACAAATTCATTCCCGTTATCATCTCTTCTTAGCCTCACTGTGATTCAAAGATAGAATTCCACTCCCATTATCTAAAGGTTGGAGGCTTTGAGAAAGTGAAAAGAAAAAGGATGGGTGCCCTCAAAATGTTCTTATATTCAGTTTTTTCTTACACACTCACTCACATTGAACTTGTAGTGATCTCCATTGGACATAATAATTATCATGCATCATCAGTTGAGTTCCTTGAGTTGGACATTTTCTAAAGAAAAACTGTAGGTGCTACTTGGCAAAGTGAAAAAAATCTAGCAAAGTTTAGCAAAAAATATTATTTTTCAAATGTTAAGTCTATCAAAATTTTAGCCCCACCCAAATGAAAATCCTAGGTCCGCCACTGTTCCTTAATCAAGCCAAATATGCCTTTGATTTGCTCCACCGGGCCCAAATGACTAGGTGTAACTCCATTGCCACTCCTGTGGCATCTAAATTACACCCCCCGCCCTGTGAGGATGATCTCTTGCCCGACCTGCATTTTTATTGGAGTATTGTAGGTGGTCTTCAATATTTGACATTTACACAGCCCGATATTACATTTAGTGTCAATCATGTCTGCCAATACATGCATCGGCCCACGAACTTCCATTTCAAGCTCATGAAAAGAATCATTCGATGTGTACAAGGGACCTCTTCCCATGGGATCCACCTAATTGCGAATCATTCGATGTGTACAAGGGACCTCTTCCCATGGGATCCACCTAATTGCTTATACTCCACTGACTCTTCATGGGTTTTCAGATGCAGATTGGGCAGGATGTCCGGTTACTCGACGGTCTACAACAGGGTACTGTACATTTTTGGGTGGAAATTGTATTTCTTGGAGTGCCAAAAAGCAACCTACCATAGTTTGATCAATGAATACATGGCTATGGCTTCAACGACCGCGGAACTGACTTGGCTCATGTTTCTATTGCGGGATATTGAGCTCTACTTGGATCATCCACCTATACTATTTTGTGATAATGTTTCGGCTCTCTATCTCACTATCAATCCGATGTTTCATGTTCGTATGAAGCACATCGAAATTGATTACCACTTTGCTCGGGAAAAAGTTGCTTTGGGATCTCTCATCACTCGCTTTGTCACATCTAGCAATCAACTAGCTGACATATTCACTAAAGCACTCCCTCGAAATCAATTTGTGCTGATCCGGAACAAACTGGGCCTTTGGCCTCCTCCCCGGCCTAGTTTGAGAGGGGGTGTAGAAGCAGCCACGTCATCTCTTTTCAAATTTCAAATTCCTTTTTTCAAATATTCATACTTACAGTCAAATATTGCCACATGGAGTTAGTTCCAACAAAGTTGGAAACTAATCTCCAAACAATTGTAAACAAATCTCTATAAAAGGATATGAAATGCAATCACACAACTCACGTTCTGGAGTTGTTTTGCGTTTAAAAATTGTTTTTAATAATAAGTATTTATTAAAGAGAAATGTTTTCCCACGAGCTACTGCATGTGCAGCCCAGCTCTGTGGGGGCCACTTGGGTTGACTTTTAATTAATGGAGGCCCTTTCACACTATCATCTACTCGGGATCTGGTACCATGCCCAATTTCACGATCATCAAACATTTTATCTAATGTTGGATTGAGTTTTAAAGAAATCTATAGTTTGAAACAACTAAACATTAAGGCTATTAAATCAATGGTTAGGATGAACTTATAGGACTGACTTTTTTGTTCGCTCTTATCTATAAGGAGACGCTTCCATATACACCACTCCCTCTAATGAGAAGGCATCGTAAGTGAGCCCCACGTGCTGGATTGCATATAAGCTATAAATGCAGCGTGCTCGTAGGAGAACATTGCCCATTAAATAATATCATTATAATAATATCTAGAATATACTTCTTCCATTTAATTTGTTTGCCTTAGAGAACATTTCGAGGGAAGCTTCTCGAAAGGGACCTTTGCCTCCTATATTTATTGAGATTGTCCTTTGGATCCTTGAAGCCCACATGCGAAACGGTTTAATTGAGTTGATAAATGGGCCACCTAAGGCACCAGCAGTAGTGGTTGAGCCATTGAATACATAGTCTAGGTCCCTAGTTTTAATAATTATCATTCCCTAGCCAGTAGCCTAGTGAAGGGAAGAAAATAAATGGCCTACAATACATATTATATATATCCTTTTCTTACCAAATATATGTATAAATAAAAAAATAGATCTAGCCATTTCTTAGCAAAAACGCACATATAAAATAAAAAAAAATGGTCTAGCCATAGTTTACAGAATAAATTAAATTCATTACTTTATCTATTATTTAAAGTTTTAATATTTACTTTATACTTTTTACATAAATATGATTATTTATGTTTTCCGAAATATTTCACCGAATTTCTAAATCAGCTGAAATATTTCAGTTTGTCCACCAAATTGAAATAAACATCGAAACGAATTTCTCAACACTGGTTAGGATGAAGGGTACCTTGGAGTTCTAAGTCTGGATGGAGATGGGAAATCAATGACTTATCGCCATTTGGCTCGCGATACCACCATGGTTTTATTTTTTTCAAAAAAAATATGGCACCCTCTTCCATTATTTTATATATATATATTTAAATAATCTATTTATAATACATTAGATTAAAGTTAATATATATAATAGATGTTAAATATAATATAATAATTTACTGTCGCTTTGAGTCCACATAAGAGATTTAAGGGCCGTTTGGAATCATTCCTATATTCTTTTGTATTTTTCTTTTTATGTTAAGATTGGAGAGTGATGGGTCAGACCCATGTGGCCCAATCCATGCTGACCCAGGACTCAAATTTATAAAGACCCGGTGAGCCCAATAAGGTCGAGGCCCAAAGAAATCCATAAACCTGGCCACGTCCTCAAGAAAGCAACCGGAAGCCTCACCCTCACCGCTTTGGAAATGGTCAACCCTCATCTTGCCTTTTACCAAGTCTCGTGGAGGATATCTCAACCGCCTCGTCCGTCGAGAATAATTCGAGAGCTCCATCGAAGTAGTGATTTAGTTGCTGTAAAGTTGTCCCAATTTGTTAAGGGAAGACTATAAATTGAAAGCCCCACCAACACTTAGGGGGCAAGCAAAACTTTCTCTCCTGAACGCACATATCCTCTCATTCTCAAAGCTTGTATTCTCTGCACACTTGAAATATAAAAATATCCGGCGACCTCAGCCATTCAGAAGTGGACGTAGGTCACACTGACCGAACCACTATAATTCTCGTCTTCTCTCTTTACTTTAATTACTGCCTTTATTTCTAATTACTTGACAGGTGGTGGCAAAGTCAATTTGTGCATCATCAGTTTGGCGCCGTCTGTGGGAAGGACTAAAATTCTCACTTCAAAACACTCTCTCCGTTGAACTCATGGTGATCACCACCAGATCGATGAATCGACCTGAGGATAATCCATCACGAGAGGAGGGGGTGCTCCTCCACCAACAAATCCTGTCCCAAATGCTCCTGTTCCAAATCCTCGGCAAATGTTGGAGACCATGCAACAGCTGGTGGCCCAAAACCAGCAAATCCTGTAACTCATGCTCGCCGGATAAGGAGGAGCACAACTTGGAGGAGCACCGCCTGGAGGACCTCAAGGAGTTCCACGCCGGGGCATCCAGGAGCCCCGTACCTGGGTGCTTCCCATGGGCACCCCCTCTGGAGTCCCCTTGGGCGCCCCACATGGAGGAGCCCATCATGAGAGACCTCCACCTCCTCCTTCTGCTTCCCATAGGGAGGGCCCTCGTCTCCACGAGGATGAGGGTGAAAACCAAAGCATGGAGAATGGGAGTCATTTCCATGATCATTCCAGAGGAGCCCCCAATCGCTGGGACGAGAAAATTAAGGAGGTGTAAAATCAGCTGGGAGACGTCTTCAACGCTATGAAGGCGCAGGGACCTGAGACAGTGGATTACCTGGTGAAGCGAACAGACACGCCATTCAAACCCGACGTGGCGAACTACCCACTTCCTCGAAAGTTCAAAATGCCATCTGTAGAGACCTTTGATGGAACGAAGGATCCATTAGACCACCTCGAAACTTACAAAACTCTAATGCAGCTGCATAATGTCCCCGACTAGATCATGTGTAGGGCGTTACCAACGACATTGAAGGGTTCTGCACGACAATGGTTCACCAATTTCTCCCCAGCTTCCATTGCCTCCTTTGCTGAGCTGAGCAAGTCCTTCGTGTCGTACTTTATCTGAGGGCGCCGCCACCAGAAGCCCGCCACCCACTTGCTCAGTATAAAATAAGACAAGACTGAGAGCCTGAGGAGCTACCTCACTCGTTTTAATGAGGAGGTACTTCAGTTCGAAGAACCGGATGACAAGGTAACCACGATAGCCTTCTTAGGAGGCCTCCGCTCGTCGAGCTTCCTCTTCTCAGTAATGAAGAGCCCACCAAAGAGCATGCCAGAGCTGCTAGTAAAGGCCCAAAAGTACATGAATGCCGAGGAGATCACAAGGGCCAGACGAGGTGAGTCCTCCAGAACAGGGGAGAAGGGGAAGGAATGGGACAGAGACGACAAGAAGGAGACTAGCAACAAGCGAAGTAGGACAGAGAGGGTACCTGTCAAAGACCAGCTTGGTCCTGCTCCGCAGATAGACCAATAAGCCTTCACTCCTCTCAATGCCGCTGTCGGGCACATCTTATTCCAGATCCCAGATGACCCCGTCATAAAGTGGCCTGGGAAGATAAAGTCTCCTCCAAACCGCAGGAACCCGAACAAATACTGTCGCTTTCATCGCGATCATGGCCATGACACTGACGACTGCTATGACCTCAAATGGCAAATTGAGGACCTCATTCAGCATGGTCACCTACGCCAGTATGTTGCTGGTAGAGGACAAGCACCACCACCACCTCATAATCAGGAAGATCAACAGTCCATTGGGGAAATTTGCACTATCTCGGGAGGATTAGCAGAGTCACTTTCTGCCATGAAGGCCCACGCCAGAAAGGCAAGGCACCCCGACGAAGTACGCCCATCCAAGACTCCCAGGCATGGCGTCAGCGAGGTCATATCCTTCTCAGATAAGGACTTGGAAGGAATCCAGCACCCCCATGACGACCCTTTGGTGCTCACCATGACCGTCGCCAATTTCCAGGTGCGTAGGATCCTGGTGGATAGCGGCAGCTCTGCGGATATCCTATTCGCAGAAGCTTATGACAAGCTAAACCTGGGCAGGGAGAGACTGCATCTTGTCAAATCACCCCTCATTGGGTTCTCAGGGGAAAAGGTGTATCCCCTAGGGGCCATCACCCTGCCAGTCACAGCCGGAGCAGCACCCCAAAGCTCCACAGTAATTGTTAACTTCCTAGTAATAGACTACCTGTCAGCCTACAATATCATACTAGGGCGACTTGCTCTTAACACATTAAGAGCTATCCTCTTCACCTATCATCTCATCCTCCGCTTTCCAACCCCGAATGGAGTCGGGGAGGTCAGAGGGGACCAAGTAGCAGCAAGAGAGTGCCATGTCTCCTCAATGAAGACCAAGAAGCCGCAGGAGGCGTTGCAAGTTGAGATCTTTGACCCAAGGGATGACGCCACTACATAAAGAGGAGAACCAGTGGAGGAACTCACCTCTGTGGTCCTAGATGAGGATCATCCAGACAGAAGAATATACATCGGCTTTTCCCTTTTAGAGGATCTGGTTCGCCAGTTAATAGACTTTCTAAGAGATAGCATGGACGTTTTCGCTTGGTAACATGCGGACCTTGAAGGAATTAACCATGAGGTCGCCACCCACCGCCTCAATGTCGACCCTCGCCACAAACCTGTTCGCCAGAAGCTTAGGGGCGCCCCTACTGAAAGGGCCCATGCGATGGACAAGGAGGTGGGGAAGCTAATAGAAAATGGGGCGGTCAAAGAAGTAGTGTATTCTGAGTGGCTCTCAAATGTGGTAATGGTAACAAAAACCAATGGGAAGTGGCGCCTATGCGTCGACTTCACTGAGCTCAACAAGGCGTACCCAAAAGATAGCTATCCGCTACCACTGATTGACCTCCTCATCGATGCTACAGCAGGGCATGAACTACTCACCCTCCTCATCCGCTACCAGATCAGCATGCACCCCCCAGACCAGGAGAAGACATCATTCATCACTTCGAAAGGGACCTACTGCTACAGAGTCATGCCCTTCGGGCTGAAGAACGCAGGTGCAACCTATCAACGCCTGGTGAACAAAATGTTCCAGTCTCAAATCGGACGAACAATGGAGGTTTACGTGGACGACATGTTGGTAAAGAGTCTCGCCGCAGCAGATCACATTGACCACCTTCAAGAAACTTTCAATGTCCTCAGGTCCTATCGTATGAAGTTAAACCCTGAGAAGTGCGCCTTTGGCGTGAGATCAGGAAAGTTCCTGGGCTTCATGGTCAACCAGAGGAGAATTGAAGCAAACCCCGACAAAATCAAGGCTATTCTCGACATGAAGTCGCCCTCCTCCACCAAGGAGCTCCAACGCCTCAATGGAAGAATTGCAGCACTTAACAAATTCTTCTCCAAATCTGCAGACAAATGCTTGCCTTTCTTCAAAATCCTCCGAAAAGCTTTCGAATGGGGACCTGAGGCAAAGGAGGCCTTCCAGAGACTCAAAGCCTACTTGGTTGCACCTCCCCTCCTTTCGCATGCTACGCCAGGCAAGGTCTTATCTTTGTATCTTTCTGCTTCACCGTCAGCAGTCAGCTCCGTCCTCATCAGAAACCATGATGGAGTGCAAAAGCCCATCTATTATGTGAGCAGAGCATACCGAGGAGCAAAAAACAGGTACTCGGGGCTAGAGAAACTAGCGCTCGTCCTCATCTCGACGGCAAGGCCCCTGCGACACTATTTTCAGAGCCATACAGTCATTGTGATTACAAACCAGCCTCTGAAGAGAGTCTTAGGAAAGCCGGATGTATCCAGGAGACTCCTTAAGTGGGCAGTGAAATTGGGCAAGTTTGATGTCCAGTACCAACCAAGGGTGGCCATCAAAGCACAAGCTTTGGCAGATTTTGTTGCTAAGTTTACACAAGCAGAAGGGGAGACAAGTGAGCCTTCCACGTCCCAGCCATGGAGCCCTGACGTACAAATCAATCTGCCACCCGGCGAGGACACCCAAAAGGGCGCCCAGACACTCCCAGGCGCCCAAGCTCCTCCCCTGGGCAGCCAGACACTCCTAGGCGCCCAGGCATCTACCCCGGGCGCCCAGACACTCCCAAGTGCCTAGGCATCTCCCCCGGGCGCCCAGAGGTCCACTCCGGGCGCCCAGGCCTCCATCCCAGGCACCCAGACTTCCACCTCAGGCGCCCAGCCAATCCCTGGCTCCCAGCCTGGCGCCCAGGTTCCCATTGGGATCTTCAACTCTTCTTCTCTGCCACTTTGGAAGCTATATGTTGATGGCTCCGCAACCAGTGAGGGAGGTGGACAGCCTAATTTTGATATTACCCGTTGGTACACCCCTCAAGTATGCAGTGAAGCTCCACTTTACTGCCTCCAACAATGAAACAGAGTATGAGGCCCTCCTCTCTGGCCTGAGATTGACAGTTGAAATGGACGCCCAGCACCTCGCCGCTTAAAGTGATTCCCAATTGATAGTTAATCAAGTAAAGGGCGAGTTCGAAGCAAAAGGAACAAGAATGTAAGAGTATCTCGGCATGGTGAAAAAATTGATCCCGCGGTTCCAATACTTCCAAATCTGTCACATCCCAAGAGAGGATAACATGGCTGTAGATGCACTCGCCAGGCTCCCCTCATCCCTGGGAGCCCCACCTGGAGAACCAGCACTCATCGATCACCAGTTCGAGCCAAGCATGTAACGCCCCAATTCCGGATACCGGGAAAACCGTCAAGGTACCCGAATTTGGCGCGCTACTTCCCGAATAACCCGGGAACTTCCAAGATCGTAGGTCCGCAGTGAGGTCCAATTTAAAACTTTTTGACCGACATATAATCAATGGTTAAATTTGCGAAAGTGTAATGAGTAAAGCGGAAGCATAAGGTATCATAGAAATATATCAAGTGTAGCAGGGCTGAAGTCTAGCCTAAATCTCAAAGTATAATTAAGAACATATTTATAATATATCAGTCTAACTCCCTGCTCACCACATAAGAAAACACTCAACCCAAAAAAAGATAATCACTCAATCCCCCAGTACCGGCGCTCCATCCTCCAGCTCGACCCCCTGGTCGACTGGTCCTCATCCATAGTCTCCAACTATGGGCGCCTCGACGAGCGCGTCGTCCTCATAATCGGGGTCATCACCTAAGCACCAAGAATGGGTCAGATCCAAGGATCTGGCAAGTTGCAGTATACAAATAACATAGGATGTATGCATCAAAGGAATAGAGACAGTAATAAGATCAATAAGAATATCCAAGGTACAAATACTAGGCAATTGAGCAAGATAAACATTTAGAGTCAGGAAGATAAGATAAGCAAATCTATCTACACAATATGGCACATTCACACAAGCTGGATGCCGCGGGATATTATGCCGCGGCCCTCCCATACTGAACACAGTCGCGGTGGGGAAATCTCACCAGTGCTGGGGATAACTAACCCCGCAAATCACTCATCAATCTCAAATACTCATCACTCGGGAGACTGGATCGGTATCGCACCGTCCGTCTAAAACATAGCTCATCACTCAACACTCAAATAGCTCCTACCAGTGATGATCAGTCAACAGGCTGAGCTTAGAACAACTGAGTGAATGTTAGTGCCGACTCAGGGAATCAAATACAGGTCTGTGTCTGTCTAGGCTTGCCTTGCACGAGCAAGGTCCTAACAAGTCCCTAAGAGGTCCAAGTACAATACCATGGAATACAGTCCAAATCCAAGTCCAATCATTGGATCTATACTAAGGCCCATCAAGGCATGGCCTTAGTCTAAACAGTCCGGGAGAGATCACAATATCAATCCAATACCAGTCAGTCCATTCTCATCCATAATGAATCACAAGTCCAACCTAATCAAACCTCTTCACCTAGGGTATCATACATTCCAACTTAGGCCGTATGAGGGCCTGCCTAGACACAGACACGGGTTATTGATCACCAATTACATCACCAGCTCACCTCTAAGTAATCCTAGGTTCAAGTAAAGGGCGAGTTCGAAGCAAAAGGAACAAGAATGTAAGAGTATCTCGGCATGGTGAAAAAATTGATCCCGCGGTTCCAATACTTCCAAATCTGTCACATCCCAAGAGAGGATAACATGGCTGTAGATGCACTCGCCAGGCTCCCCTCATCCCTGGGAGCCCCACCTGGAGAACCAGCACTCATCGATCACCAGTTCGAGCCAAGCATGTAACGCCCCAATTCCGGATACCGGGAAAACCGTCAAGGTACCCGAATTTGGCGCGCTACTTCCCGAATAACCCGGGAACTTCCAAGATCGTAGGTCCGCAGTGAGGTCCAATTTAAAACTTTTTGACCTACATATAATCAATGGTTAAATTTGCGAAAGTGTAATGAGTAAAGCGGAAGCATAAGGTATCATAGAAATATATCAAGTGTAGCAGGGCTGAAGTCTAGCCTAAATCTCAAAGTATAATTAAGAACATATTTATAATATATCAGTCTAACTCCCTGCTCACCACATAAGAAAACACTCAACCCAAAAAAAGATAATCACTCAATCCCCCAGTACCGGCGCTCCATCCTCCAGCTCGACCCCCTGGTCGACTGGTCCTCATCCATAGTCTCCAACTATGGGCGCCTCGACGAGCGCGTCGTCCTCATAATCGGGGTCATCACCTAAGTACCAAGAATGGGTCAGATCCAAGGATCTGGCAAGTTGCAGTATACAAATAACATAGGATGTATGCATCAAAGGAATAGAGACAGTAATAAGATCAATAAGAATATCCAAGGTACAAATACTAGGCAATTGAGCAAGATAAACATTTAGAGTCAGGAAGATAAGATAAGCAAATCTATCTACACAATATGGCACATTCACACAAGCTGGATGCCGCGGGATATTATGCCGCGGCCCTCCCATACTGAACACAGTCGCGGTGGGGAAATCTCACCAGTGCTGGGGATAACTAACCCCGCAAATCACTCATCAATCTCAAATACTCATCACTCGGGAGACTGGATCGGTATCGCACCGTCCGTCTAAAACATAGCTCATCACTCAACACTCAAATAGCTCCTACCAGTGATGATCAGTCAACAGGCTGAGCTTAGAACAACTGAGTGAATGTTAGTGCCGACTCAGGGAATCAAATACAGGTCTGTGTCTGTCTAGGCTTGCCTTGTACGAGCAAGGTCCTAACAAGTCCCTAAGAGGTCCAAGTACAATACAATGGAATACAGTCCAAATCCAAGTCCAATCATTGGATCTATACTAAGGCCCATCAAGGCATGGCCTTAGTCTAAATAGTCCGGGAGAGATCACTATCTCAATCCAATACCAGTCAGTCCATTCTCATCCATAATGAATCACAAGTCCAACCTAATCAAACCTCTTCACCTAGGGTATCATACATTCCAACTTAGGCCGTATGAGGGCCTGCCTAGACACAGACACGGGTTATTGATCACCAATTACATCACCAGCTCACCTCTAAGTAATCCTAGGTTCAGGTCCTCCATTTTCCACTTACATTAATAGGATTAAGCAAGAACAAGGATATAAGAGTGATAGTAGTGAAATAAACTCATAGTATTCGAATCAAAGGGGATATCAAAGGTCCAATCCTAAGTAATGGTCCACTTTCAGGTCCAGGGCCATATCAGTTAATTTGATCCCTAACTGGAGCCTCAGATGCCAAAAGATACTGCGTTTGGTGCTCCTGAAGTTACGGGCATCTTTGACTACGTTTAAGGGTCGAATCACTGATAATTCCAATCCCTAAACTCTATTCGGTGGTCCCCACGAGTCAAGGTCGAGCCACACCATTGACTCGTACTTGGCATATTGATGGAAGTTCATTTGGATGGTCAATGAGTATAATTTATCCAATTAATAGGGTACAACAATATAATTTAACATATAAAGAAAGAACTAATGGAAATTTCATGATAATTAAAGAAGAACAATAATCATAGAGAAATCAAACCTTAGTCTAGCACATTGATAATCAAGGACACCATTTAAAAATAAATAAACAATTAATGATACATAAAAATCTTAATTGATAATTCTAGAGAACCTAAAGAATACTTTTTTTACACTCAAAATAGTTTAAGGATCATTAGGGGTTCATTAAAGGCTAAGTAGTCTTTTATTTCCAATTTCTAAAATTAATGGGGTCAAGAAATATAATAAAAGTAGCATGTCAAATTATATAATTGGGTTCATTAAAAACTATGGGGCTTCTTTCTAATTTTTGAGACAAATAGGCTAAGGTATTAAATATTAAAAGAACATTATTATGTCACCACATCACTACACCCCTCTTTTCTAAGTCATAGTCCTTTCTTTCTTTCTTAATCCCCTCTTATTCCCATAGACCCTCAAACCACCAAACCTACCCATCATTCCACATTTCTATCACATGGCAAGTCCACCATTTCTCATGCTCTCACAAACCACTAACCACTCAACCCACTTTTTCCTTCACACTTATCCACACACGTCAGCAGCTCATCCTCTCCTCCTCACTCAAAAACACAAAACGTTACTGCAACAGAAGCTTCTAACAGTAGAAAACGTTTATCGCCTGGGACATTCTGCTTCACAAAATCGTGGGCCCCACTGACCCAAATTCAGATCAGACCTCACCAATGAGGTCGCCCAGGGCCCCACTAGAAGATGTGTGGTCCGGATTTCAAAAGGTGGCCCACCTGGGCCCACAGTTTCCAAGAAAACGGAAACATACTATTCACGGTTTTGGGTTTATCAGTTGGGTTTTACTACATGGATTGTGGCCCCCTCCCTGATCAAATTCAGATCAGACCTCACAAACATGGTCGCCCAGCCACATGAGGCCCAAGGATCGGACCTGATCCATGATCAAATCGCCCTGTGGGTCCCACAACAGATCGGAGCTAAAACTGATTTTTCCTTAAAAACATGACTATCTTTCTATCAAACGCTGGATAGTGGGCCAAGGGGTATCATCTCACCATGGGACCAGCTCCTCTAAGGTCGCCCGTGGGTCCTCTATCAAATCCACGGTTCAGATTGATCATCGGGTGGCCCACCTGGGTCCCGGCCTCAACGCAAGGAAATTGGAACCTTCCTTTTTCCATTACAGAAATTGCAACAGTCACCCATTTCCATCGGAATTCTATTCAAATCAATTCCATTCACCTCCATTCATCAAAGGAGCAAATAAAATCATAAAAACACTTCAATGCCCAACCATCCATCAATCCATCCGAACCATTGATCTTCCAAATGAGATAAACTCATCCATCAATGTCCAAAAACCATAAAAACAAGCTCAAGGTAGATCTACTCATTTCTAGCATAATTGAAATGAAAATATAGAATCAATTATAAAAATCATGCATTCTATGCTAAGTGAGTATATTGCACTTGCCTTGATTGGTAAAAGAGAAATAAATTGATAAGAGAGGTAGAAGATGGCTCCTCCTTCTTCTTGCAATTAGGATTTTGGACTTAGGGATTTTAGCTAGGGTTTTGTGAAATGTGGGGTAAATTAAGGATAAATGAGAGTGAATTTAGGGTTCATTTCCCAATGTAATAGTGTAGATTATATAATATAGGGCTTTAGAGACAATTACCAAAATGGTCATTTTGATTGCATAGGAATGTGGATAAAGGCATGGGCATTTAGGTCATTTGGTGGAAATTATAGAATGTTCTCAAGTGTGGAAAACCCCCTATATAAAAACTTATTTACTAGCAAGGGCCTCAATCCCTAAAACCCTACAAAAATTATAAAAAGATACTCTATAAATCTATAAAATACACAATAGGCCTAAATCCTATAAAATAGACTAATACTTAGGAAAATATCTATTTACCCTTACTAACCCCTATTAATTAGTATAATTATGCTATATTAACATAATTAATAGTATTCAAATTCAAAATGAGGGCCTACCAAAGTGGGGCCTCACAAAGCAAGTCAGATGTGGACACCGCAATCGACAACTGTACTACCACCGAGTCGAACTGGATGACCCCAATAAGGGCATACCTCCAAGAAGGTACATTACCAGATGATCCCCTTGAGGCCAGGAAGCTTAGGGTGAGAGCTTCCAAATTTACCCTCTTACAAGATATCCTCTACAAGAAAGGTTACTCCTTACCATTGCTGCGGTGCCTTTTGCCTGAGGAAGCTAACTACGCCCTGCAGGAGATCCATGAAGGAATTTGTGGGAATCACTCTGGAGGACGCTCCCTCGCCCACAAAGCACTTAGACAAGGTTACTTTTGGCCTAGCATGGTAAAGGATGCCAAGGAATTTGCCAAAAAATGCGACAAGTGTCAACGCTTCGCCACTGTGCCTAGGCAACCACCGGAGGAGTTGACAACCATTTCGAGTCCATGGCCTTTCTCCAAGTGGGGCATCGACATCCTGGGCCCCCTTTCTTTGAGTAGAGGACAATGCAAGTTCGTAGTGGTCGCTGTTGACTACTTCACAAAGTGGGCGGAGGCAGAACCCTTAGTAAAGATAACAAACTCCAAGGTTAAAGACTTTGTTTGGAAAAACCTAGTCTGCCGCTTCGAGATACCCCATGCCATTGTCAGTGACAATGCAAAGCAATTCAACAATAAGCTCATCAATTCTTTCTGCTCCGACCTTCAGTTAAAGCAGCTTCATTCCAGCCCGGTACACCCACAGGCAAACGGGCAGGCAGAAGTCATGGTAAGAACGGTCATACGCAACCTAAAGACAAGGCTCGAAAGAGCGAAGGGTCTTTGGGTCGACGAGCTCCCGGGAGTATTAAAAAGGCCTATCAAACCACACCAAGAACTCCTACTAGGGAAACCCCTTTCTCTCTCGCTTTTGGAACTGAGGCGGTCATTCCTGTTGAGATAGGGGTGCATTCCCTAAGGGTCCACCACCACGACCCCATCACCAATGAGGAAGGACTCTGCATCAACCTCGACTTGGTAGAGGAGGCAAGGGAGATGGCTGTGGTCCGTAACGCGGAGTACAAATGACGCATGGCAAGGTACTACAACTTGAAGGTAAAGCCTCATTCCTTCCAACCAGGAGATTTGGTCCTCAAAAAGGTGATCCTTGCCACAAAGGATTCCCGCGAAGGAAAACTGGGACCAAATTGGGAAGGCCCATACCTCATAATAGAAGTGGTAAGGCCATGCACTTACAAGATCCAAAACTCTAAGGGAAAGGTCTTACCCCATCCATGGAACGCAGAGCACTTGAAGATGTACTACCAGTGACACCTTGAGAGAGCCAAAGTAGTAGAAGTTGGGGGCTTGATTTTATTTTCTACCTTGTTTGGATCGTTAACCAATATTGTTTGACAATAAGCAGTGGATGAATAAAATTTTCTACGTTTTACATCAAAAAAGATCCTTTCATTTTCATTCAGTTTCCAAAAAAGAGTACCAGTACAAAAGTTAGGCTACAAACTGCCTTTCCAAAAGTTAGGCTACAAACTACCTTTCTAAAAAAAAAAGCATCAAAAGTCCCCTACACTCTAATCACTCTCATAGCTGTCCTCCTCCTCTTCCTCCTCGTCATCCTCAGCATCATCAGAGCCTCCATTACCATCATCAGGCGCCTCGGTTGGCACGAAGCCTGAGAGGTCAATATCAGGGAAAGCAGCGGAAATCTTTCCTCGGAGCTCATCATAACCATCAATGAAGGCATCTGCAAGGCCATTCGCTAAATCCCTTTTAGCTAGGGCAGCCCTCTCCTCAGCTTGTAAAGCTCTCTCATGAGCCGCCTTCACCTCTGCCTCCATGGCAGCCTCTCTGAGCATCACCCTCCCACGGGTCTTTGTAAGCTCAGCCCTCGCATGGGCCTTCATAAGCTCAGCCTCCCTGAGTGCGTCCCTCTCATGGATCGCCAAGAGCTCAGACTCGAGCTTAGTTGCCCTCACATGGGTCTCCTCAAGCTCAGACTCTAGCTTGGCCGCCCTCTCATGGGTCGCCGAAAGCTCAGTCTTAAGTTTGGTCGCCCTCTCATGGGCCGCCGTGAGATCAGCTTCGGAAGCTCTCCAACAGCTTCAAGAGCAGTAATCCTTCCTCGAGCAGCAGAGAGCTCCTTTTGCAAACAGACAGATGCAGTGGAAGCCTGAAAAGATAAAAGACAGAGGAAATGACAAAACACATAAAAAAGAAAAAGTCTGGAGAAAGGGAGACAGTAGACACTTACCTAAGCCAAACCTTCCAAGAAAGTGTTGATAATCCCCTCGGTGCCTAGAGTATTAATCTGAGTAACTTCAGGCGGAAACACGAACCTCCCAAGCTTTTCCCTGATGACCAACGGTTGCCGAACATGGGACCAGCCTAAGTCGGCACCCAGGTAAAAGTTCCCGTACGAGGAGGACACAAACGAGGGGCAGAAGGTGTGGCCGGCGAGGAAGACTCCGGAGTAGCAGTCGTAACTGAAGAG
The DNA here is from genome assembly GCA_028538565.1 of Umbellularia californica. Taxonomy (NCBI): domain Eukaryota; kingdom Viridiplantae; phylum Streptophyta; class Magnoliopsida; order Laurales; family Lauraceae; genus Umbellularia; species Umbellularia californica. The sequence continues at coordinate 84,130,399 of JAPQWN010000001.1, forward strand.
GTCGCTAGCTGAGGAGGCACCACAGGAGGGGTCACTTGTTGGGAACATGCCCGAGGCTCCACTGGAGGGGTTGCTAACGGCACCGGCAGAGAGGTCACCTGGGAGGCATTACCTATCCCCGCCGCCTTGGACGGAGGAGTGCTCTTACCAGAAAGGCAGGACCCAATCACTTTCCTAGCTATTTTTGCAAAAGCGAATGTATTACTTGGATGAAGAACACCTGGTAAACGACAAAAAGAAGTACTAGAGCAAAAGTGACGCACCCTTTCTTTTAAATGAGGATCCCAGGGAGGGTCCACCAGCCCTACCACTCTCTTTGGGCAAGAGAACTCCCAAGTCTTTATCAGGATACTCCCTCACGGCCTGCAGCTTCCACTCCTGATCCATGGAGAGCACAGGCGGGTCTACAAAAGGACAATGGGTACACATATATATACATATAAAAAAAGAAAAGAAAAGAAAAGAGAAAGTGAAGGGCATACCAAGTTTTTTGGCGACACCCCATCGTGTTGGTACCAAAGCCCGATTTGACTTTGAAACCCACTCGCCGCCAACGAATAAGAAGCGAGATTTCCAGCTATGACAGTCGGAACGTAATCCTATGAGCAACTTGCCACTCTTAGTGGTAAAATAGTATTACCCCCTATTAGGGGCAGGAGAATCACTCAAGTTATAAGCTGCATGGAACTCCACAAGAGAAGCATCCTCGTGATGTACTTTCCTCCACAATGCAAGGAAGCCCAGCAAGACTCTCCAACCATTGGGCGCCAACCACCCCGGGGTCAATGAAAAATAATGCAGAATGTGACAAACGGGGGAAGACATGGAAACCTAAGCCTGGCTTCAAGCATCTCCTCGTAGATGACAATGTCACCAGAGGAGTCATCGCAAGCAGGCTCATCTATCTCAGCCCGGCGGCACAACACAGTTAGAGGGATATGATAAGCAGAAACAATCCTCAGAATATCGTCATCAGTATTGAACAAACTAAAAAGAGTACTTACTTTGGACCCGTCATCGTTAATAGCAGCTTTGCTTCGTTACTTTTTGTTGCGAGGACGCAAAACTTTGCCTGAGACACTGCCAGGAGGGCTATCCCTTACTTCCCTCGTCTCATCTTGCTCGCCCATCAAGGTTAGCACCTCCGGCGCCCAGGGCAGCAGGGGCAGTGCCCTTGGCGTCCAACCCATCCACGCCTGCGCCAGCACCCTGGACGCCCAGTCCATCAGCGGCCGGGGTGCCCACCCCATCAGCAGGGGCAGCACCATTGGCGCCCAGCCCGTCAGTGTATGTGGCAGCACCCATGGCGCCCAGGCCCATGACGCCCAGGCACATGGCCCCCAGGCCAGCAGGGGCAGCACCCATGGTGCCCAAGCTAGCCCCTGGGGCGCCCACTGTCTCACGCTGCAGGCCAGCGCTCGGGGCGCCCACCGTCTCACACACCAGGCCTAGGGCGTTCGTCGTCGTACACGCCAGGCCCAAGCTCGGGGCATCCACTGTCGCACGCTGCAGACCAGCGCTCTAGGCGCCCACCGTCGCATGCTGCAGGCCAGCAACTGGGCAGCCCACCGTTGCACGCTGTAGGCCAGCGCTCTGGGAGCCCGTCGTCGTACGCTGCAGGCCAGCAGCTGGGGTACCCGCCGTCACACGCTGCAGGCCAGCACCGGGGCTGCCCGCCACCGTACGCTGCAGGCTAGCGCCTGGGGCGCCCAGGCCAGCACCTGTGGTGCCCATCGTATTAAGTTGCAGGCCGTTGCCCACCATCTCATTCCCGCGGGCAGCAGCGCTTGACTCTTGCCCACCTGGATGCTCCATCGTGCCAAAGATTTCAAACCTTACCTCCTTCCTTCTCTATGGAATGGGAAAAGCTTGAGCTCTCAAGGCTTCAAAGAATGCGTTTTCAATCTCAAGCTGAAGAAAAAGGGGCGGAGTAAAGAAGGAAGCTCCTATTTATAGCCTAGGGTTTTCAAAGAGGGAAAAGCCCAAATTGAAGAATAAGGGCTCTCCTAAAAACCCAAGTAGAAATGGAAGAGATTGGAGGTGTGCGGGAAAACGAAATACATCAGGAACGGAGAAGGAGCCTGGGTATCCAAAATGCCCCCCTCTCAAAGTTTCCTTAGACACGCGGCATTGGGGGGCAAATGATGGGTCAGACCCATGTGGCCCAATCCATGCTGACCCAAGACTCAAATTTATAAAGACCCAGTGAGCCCAATAAGGTCCAGGCCCAAAGAAATCCATAAGCTTGGCCACGTCATCAAGAAAGCAACCGGAAGCCTCACCCTCACCGCTTTGGAAATGGTCAACCCTCATCTCGCCTTTTACCAAGTCTCGCGGAGGATATCTCAACCACCTCGTCCGTCGAGAATAATTCGAGAGCTCCATCGAGGTAGTGATTCAGTTGCTTTAAAATCGTCCCAATCTGTTAGGGGAAGACTATAAATCGAAAGCCCTACCAACACTTGGGGGGCAAGGAAAACTTTCTCTCCTGAACGCACTTATCCTCTCATTCTCAAAGCTTGTATTCTCTGCACACTTGAAATATAAAAATATCTGGCGACCTCAGCCATTCAGAAGTGGAGTAGGTCACACTGATCGAACCACTATAATTCTCGTCTTCTCTCTCTACTTTAATTACTGCCTTTATTTCCAATTACTTGACAGGTGGCGTGCAAAGTCAATTTGTGCATCATCAAAGAGTGCTGACTGCTAAGTGTGTGTAGAGATCATAGGATGTGCAAAACTTGCTTAGTATCATTGTTTGAGTATTGCTCTAAGGGAAAAAAAATCAACAGAAGCATATTTGGCAATATTTTTGAATTTAGATTTATTATAACATTCGTACATGTGTCTTGTGAAAAAAAAGTATATTAAGAATACCCTTTGCATGAGATCTTTAACTTAGATTTTTTTTATTTGTTGTAAAGATAAATTAAATTAAAAAAGAAAAGCAAACAACAAAGAGGCCCTCGAGAAGGGGAGGGCTACAGAAAGGAGAAACAGAAAACAAGAAATAAATAGAGAAACCAACGAGACCAGAAGAGGGAAAGGGGGAGGAACGAAGACCAAATGGAGAAGCTAGGAAGCAAGCCAGAGTAGCGCGGCGTCCAGTCAGGAGCTGGTGTCAATTTGCAGGGAAGCGAACAGAGCACTGAGGTGAGGACTGTAGAAACGCTTCGAAATCTGCTTAGAGGAGAAGGAAATTGCTTCCGTGATCAAGGCTTGAGTGGAAGAGAAAAAGGGTCTGCGATCCTCAAAGAGAGCTTCGTTTCTGGCTTTTCACAAGTAGAAGAGCAATGAAATAAAGATGGAAGCCATGAATTTTAGTCCATTGGGGTCGTTGTCTTTTAAGAGTAGCGCCCAAATTGAAGAGGCAGAGAAAGGGGGAGGAAGCTGATGCCCAGCTACATGCATCAACCAAGATCATATGAATTTCGCAAGGGTACACGAGAAGGAGAGATGACCAACTAAGTCTTCATCAGCATAGCAGATACTGCATCTAGAAGCCAGCGAAAAACCTATACTCTTCAGCGTGATTTCTGATGGAGTTTTGTTGTGCATCAAGAGCCAGCCGAAGCAATCAATTCTGTTGGGAGAAATGTTGTTCCAGATGAGGGTGGGCCATTGGAGAGGGTCTGCTCTGTGTCTGACTGTTTCCCAGGCAGATTTTGTAGAGAGCTTTCCTTCATGGGAATTTTTCCAGCGAAGGGTGTCGATAATTGTTGGGTTGTGGGAGAGGTCCGAGAGTAGAGGAAGAAGATGTTGCTGAACATTTAGAGGAACTAAATCAAGAATAACCCATGTCGCAAATGAAGATGTCGCAAATGAAAACATAAGAAAAGAGGAGATATAAATATGAAGGTCTTGTACCTATTCAAGTTTCATCCCAACCAAACAGGAAAACGAAACATGAATGAAAATAAATGGATCTTTATAGATATTCACATTGTTTTTCTATTTAACCTGCTTTCATAAATACATTTCTTAGAATTCCTAAAAATTCAATTTTTGCAACAAAAAGGACCCTTACATATATATTCACAAATGTTTTTTGATCTTATCCTCTTTTAGAAATTAAAATATATTTTTTAATTCCTGGAAACTCAAATGCTGCAACCAACCCTCCTTATGAATATCCCCATTTGTTTTTCAATTTTTACTCACTTTCATAAATACATTTATCTGAATTCCTAAATACTTAATTGGTGCAACCAACGGACCCACATAGATATTCACACTTATTTTTATTTTACCCACTTTAACTAATACATTTATTACAATTAATTCCCACTAATTTATTATCGTGCCAGAAAAAGAGTAGGATCTAGGATCTTGTTAAGGTGGATGTCACTTTTAAACATTCGAATTTCTAGAGTTGCTCGTTGTGGGTGTATGGTAGGATGATAAAGATAGAATCTTCATCTATTGTATCCCATGTAGACGCTAATTATATGGGTAGATGGATACAATAATACGTATAGTGTCCCACATAGGACTGTCAATTGTGCCCGTTTAAATGAGTATCGGCCCGGCCCGGTCCAAGCTAAAAAATATGGGGCTTTTAAGAGAAAAATGAGCCCGACGGACTGGGCTTAGACAATGATTTTAAAGCTTGGTAAAACTGGAATTGGGAATGGGTACAACAAGCCTAGCCCAGCCCACCCGCAAGGAAAATGAAAGTTAGACCGGGTTGTGGGTCCTATTAGCCAATTGTTAGATTAGTAGTGCTTTTTTCTAACTATTTAATTATGTTTGCATGCTCATCTTTAATATGCTTCTTTTTTAAACTCTATCCAAGATTATTCAATCAGAAATATAAAATACATTTTTCATATCTATGAAGTTTTTGGTTAGCTCAACTCAACAATTTAGTTGTGCACTAGCATTGAGGAAAAAATACAATTTAGTTGTGCACTAGTATTGTAGCAAAATAGAATAAAAATTAACGAATGTTTACCTTATATTCAAGGTCATGCTAAGCCCTGGCCCAACCCGAGCCCGCACGGGACGGGATTTGATGTAGGCACGTTCAATTTAGGCCTGAGATTAGAGAACGTCCGGCAAGTCCTCCCAGTATTCAGAACGGGATTAGACAACCCAACCCAAGCCCAGCCCGGCCTAGTTCGCCCCTCTTTTAGCCAATAAAAGTGTGACACGTGGATATTTTATTGATTCTCTTAAATCATTGGCTAATAGATAGGGGCAAAAACTGCCATTTTGAGATAGGGGAGTTTTTGAGAATTTTCCATATATATATATGTGTGTGTGTGTGATGGATTGGATATAGTACGTCACATACCAATAGGCATGATGTACAGATGAGTAAACAATCAGGTCTTTTGTCTAGCAGATCCACACTGCATATAACTGGTTGGTTTTTCATCAAATGGGCCCCATGTTGATAGTTTAATTAACAGGTCCCAAATAAATAATTCTAAATAGTTAGATTAATTATATAGTCCCACAGAAGTAGACAACTAGACATGTAGTAGATCCCATAGAACGTAGGATTCGAAGAGCCATTCGGTTGGGCTGTTTGGTGGGTTCCACTTGGATATGAATAAGAGTCCCATTGAAGAACATTCTGAAAGTAAGGTAGAAAAGCTTCCAAAGAGATTTGATTTCCATTTTAAGTAAATATAAAATGATAAGATGAGTTGATGTGGCACCATAGGAAAACAATCTCTATAGCTTTCTTCTAAAGATTCAATTTTGTTTAATAGACCTGAAGGGTTGGGAACCCTCCAATAGCAGGGGAAAAAAAAAAAATATTTCTCCATGACATGGTGATCGATCTCGAGAGGATTTACATGACCATCACACAAGCACTGACGTGAATATATAAAGAGAAGGAGACCCTTAGTACAACATTGCTGAAAATTGGGGTACACACCCCCTCCCCTAAACCACAAAGCAGAATCGTAAAGATTTTAGTTTATCTTCTTTGCTGACCAATAAATAGGAAAATTCTGTTGCCTCAAAATCATTTTCACATTGAGAGTTGTTAATGCCACAACACATACTTTTCTAAACACATCTCTTCCAACGACACATCCTAAATAAGTCAATAGACATCCAAAAACCCTTTCTAGACATCCATTTTTTTTTTTCAAAATACCCAAACCCCTCCACTCTTAATTCCCGAGTTCACTCCCCTTCTTCCCCCTCACTTTCACCCGACCCTTTCTTACTCTCCTTCTCCATGTCTATTTCTCTCCCTCTCCCTCTCCCTCCTCCCCTTCTTTCTCCCTTTCCCTACCCCCCGCCCTCTCTCCCTCTCCCTCTCCCTCTCCCCTTTTCTCTATCTCTCTCCATGTCCCTCCCTCTCTCTCCTTATCCCGGTGTCCCGCCCGCCTCCGCCCGCAGCCTTCTCGATCTCTCCCTCCCTGTCTCTCACCATCTCTCCCTGCCAGCCGCCACTTGCTCTACCTCTCCCTCTTCCTGTCCCTCTCCCCGATAGTAGTGGGCGGTCGTAGGGGTGGGTGAGTGTAGAGAGAAATTGAGTGAGGTATGGATCTATGAATAACATCTATTTTGATAATTTCACTAGAGGTGTACAAAAAATCCGTTGATCCGTCAATCCAATCAGATTCGATCCGATCCGTGGATTTTAATCCAATCCGAAGGCCAACGGATTTGTGACGGATTGTAAATTGTGTAATCCGTTAGCAACGGATTGATGTCGGATTTCATCCTTAATCAGGGGATTTGATCCGATCCGATCCGATCCGATCCGTTATTATTAAATAAAAATAAAAATAAATAAATATATAATAAGAAAAAAAATGTAAGGAGTCAATATGTAACCTTATGAATAGAAGAGGATGGGATAGACATATAGCTCTCAACTTATGCGCCTTTAATTCATTGGCTTCAGAATTCATGGGTTTTTTTTCTTCTTTTTTTCTCCATGTAATGTACAGGGTCGGATTAAATGGATTAATCCGATCCGATCCGATCCTCTACGGATCGGATCGGATTTTAACAGTCACGGATTGGTAACGGATTCCAAATCCCTCAATCCGTAGGTAACGGATTGGTGATGAATTTGGCCCAATCAGTACCAATCCGATCCGTGTACACTCCAAAATTTGACGCATGAATATATTGATCTTAAAATAAAGGGACGCGCTCACTCAGATAAGTTTGAAATGTGCCATTACCAACTGTCTTTCACATTTCATGCTTTTTAATTTTACCGAAGAGTGGGAGGGTAAAGAATCCTATCTAGAGTACTATCTAGCATTACCAGGTGTGGTCACTTCTAACACAGAGCACTGTATCGGGTCGGGTAGACGGCAGTGACCTCTTCTGCATCTAAGACCACCAGGTGCCCGCGAGTTCTTGGCTTCACCCCAAACTTAAGAATTTAAGACCCTACAGCCACACGTGTTCCAACAGGCACCGATTTTATCCCTTCCAGATAACGTCGTCATTAAAACCGTCGAATGAAAGCCACGTAGAATTACAATTCCATGCACCATGCCATGAACAGGACAAGTGTCACACGTGTCCTATAATAACTCCAACCGAAAGTAGATCATCTCCATCCGTTTCTACGTGGCCAGTCAGAAACCTGACAACCGTCCAATCAGCATGGCCACGTAAATGGACGGCCTTGGTCTCTCCTGTCCATAAAACTCAACTTGCACCAAACACCTTGAAAAATTTCTTCAAGCCCTTGAAACATTTCTTTCATCTTGGTATCACCTGCCATTGTAACAGAACTTGCATCAAACACATTTCATACTTTGGAAGATTCCAAGCCATGTCGTCGTCGTCTTCTTCTTCTTCTTCATGTTCTCCTCCATGGGAAGTTGTTCTCCTCCTCTCACACCACCTAGACCCCAAATCTCTGGCCATGGCCTCTTGTGTCTGCAAGTCATGGTTGGCTTCCATGTCCTCCGACCACCTCTGGAAGCCCCTCTGCCTTTCCCACTACCCCTCTCTCTCCTCTCTTCGCCTCATCGACCCCACCGTCTCCTACCGCCGCCTCTTCTCTCTCGGCCACACAGCCTCAAACCGGAACCATCGCCCCCCCTCCAAGCCCCACATCTCCCTTTCCCACCTCCTCTTCACCATCGACGTCTTCCACAATGATTCTCTCATCCTCTCCCTCGCCAAGTCCGGCGACGAGCTCGGCCGCCTCGACACCGACAGGCAAAGTGGGGTCTTTCATTTCGGCGTGTCGGTGGAAGATATCGCGGCAGAGGTGCCGAAGAGCGGAGAGGGGTTGAAAGTGGCGTGGACGGCAGTGTTGAAGGGGTGGCGAGGGGTGTTTTCGTTGATTGATTGTAAAGGGAATGGGAAGTTGGTGGGAGGCAGCGAGAGGTGGTTCTCGGAGGAGCTTCCGGCGCCAGGGTGCTGTGGGGCGGTGGCCACGGGTGGGATGGGGGTGGTTGCAGAGGTGGGGTTGGGGTTTTGTGGTGGGGTGGGAGAGGGGAAGATGAAGGTGGAGAAGGTGAGTATGGGATTGTTGAGTGTTGTGAGTTGGAGGTATTTTAGTGTGGAGGATGGTCTTAGGTATCTGCAGTATTTTCTTCTGCCCTCCAACGTGTAGGGACATTTTCTTTCTATTGTTGAGATGTCTCTAACTTGTGAGTAGTATCAACAAATAAGTGCCTGGAGTTTCTTGTGGTGATTGTAAGTAATACAGACATGTAAGGGGTTGAGACACCCCCATAAAATATATAAACAAACACGTAATGTAGTCAATCTGGCGACTACTTCTGTTGATATATATATTAATGATGGGCTGTCCTTCATAAGGAAAAATGTTGGTCCCTAGTTTTACATTAGAGGTGTGGGCCTTCATGAAACGTGGGGTCCATGCAGTTTAGATAAAATCTTACTCAGGTTTCCTACCATGTTTGTTTTAACTAGATGAATGAAATTAAATTATGTTGTGTGTATTTTAAAAATTAAAATAAAAAGAGCCCACCCCCATTCTAAGTTCCCAACAACGAAAGCCTATGTACCCAATTGAGTCCGGATCCCTTGTTTTGTTGAGGGTTTATTGTTTTATTTTATTTGTAAGAAAACCTCTTCTCCTTCTCTTTTATTTCTTTTATAAGGTAGCAGTTCATAAGAGTATCAATCCACATGGCAATCTTAGATTGGGTGGAAACAGGGGATCGGGACTCATTATGCTACGGAAATAGAAAGGAAAAGGTGCCGGTTTTTTCGGCGGTGTCACCTGTTTAGTGCAACATACTATCTTCAATGAAGAGAGTAAAACCGTTAGTGTTTTCTCGATTCCAAGTATCCTCATTCTGGAGAACGGCCACTTGCCTGGCTCATAAGTGGCAAGAGTTCTCATCCGGTTGTCTATGGTGCGAACCCTGGATATGTCACCTTTTTTCATTTGTGTGGGCTTTCTTTTCAGCTTCTACGGACTTATTTTTCACGTGTGTGGATCTTTTTTCATGTATGTGAAGATTTTCTCTTGGGTCCCCACTCATTTGGCCAGGTTACTGTAAAAAAAAAAAAACGTATCCTTTGAAGGTTGGACTCCCGTGATCTTTACAGCCTCTTCAGCCGTTGGTATGCAAAGGAGTAGTCGTAAATAACTCATATTTCAGCTAAGGGCCTTGTGGGGCCAAATTTTACATTCGCAAACTCATTCATTCAAGTTACTCCATTCAAACATGAAAAATTAAATTGAACAATCAACTGTATATTATAATAACTAAAGAATGTACTTTCAATAGATTGATATGTATTTTTCAATTACAATTTCAAGGTTTACAAAAAAAATATGATGGGCTAAGCCCAAGGGCCCAACTCATGTTACAAGACCTGGTGAGCCCAATAAGGTCCAGGCCCAAAGAAGTCCATAGGCCTGGCCATGTCATCGAGAAAGCAACCGGAAGCCTCACTCTCGTCGATGTGGAAATGGTCAATCCTCATCCCGTTTTTACCAAGTCTCGCGGAGGATATCTCAACCACCTCGTCCGTCGAGGATAATTCAAAAGCTCCACCGAAATAGTTACTTAGTTGCTGTAAAGTCACCCCAACCTGTTAGGGAGCGACTTTAAATTGTAATACCCACCAACACTTGGGGGACATGAGACAGAGACCTGAGCACAACTCTCCTCTTTCTCTCAAAGCTTGTACTCTCTGCTCTCCCTGCATACTTGAAATAATCAAATATCCGGCGACCTCAGCCATTCAGAAGTGGACGTAGGTCATACTAACCGAACCATTATATTTCTCGTTTTCTCTCTCTACTTTAATTACTGCCTTTATTTCCAATTACTTGACAGGTGGTGTGCAAAGCCAATATGTGCATCATCAGTTTGGCGCCGTCTATGGGAACGACTAAAGTTCTCACTTCAAGAGACTTTCTCTGTTAAACTTATGGTGATCACCACTAGATCGATAAATCGACCTGAGGATAATCCCTCGCGAGAGGGCGATGATGCTCCTCCACCTACCAACCCCGTACCAAATGCTCATGCTCCCACCCCTTGGCAAATGTTGGAGACCATGCAGCAGCTGGTGGCCTAAAACCAGCAGATCCTGCAACTCATGCTCCTCAGGCAAGGAGGAGCACAACTTGGAGGAGTACCGCCTGGAGGACCGCAAGGAGCTCCGCGCCCAGGGCATTTAGGAGCTCCTCGCCGGGGTGCTCCCCATCTGGGCGCCCAAGCCGGACTGGGCGCCCCTTTTAGAGTCCCCCTGGGCGCCCCTCAGGGGGAAGCCCATCATGAAGGACCTCCACCTCCGAGGGGAGCCCATCTTGGAGGACCCCCACCTCCGGGGGGAACCCATCATGGAGGACCCCCACCTCTTCCTTCTGCTTCTCATGGAGAGGATTCTCGTTTCGAAGAGGGGGAGAGTGAAAACTAAAGCATGGAGAATGAGAGTCATTTCCATGATCAGTCCAGAGGAGCCCCCAATCGCTGGGACGAGAAAATCAAAGAAATGCAAAATCAGCTGGGTGATTTCTTCAATGCTATGAAGGCACAGGAACTGGAGACAGTGGACTACCTCGTGAGGCGAACAGACACACCATTCAAACCCGACGTGGTGAACTACCCACTCCCTCAAAAATTCAAGATGCCATCCGTCGAAACCTTTGACGGTACGAAGGATCCACTGGACCACCTCGAAACTTTTAAGACATTGATGCAGCTGCACAACGTCCCCGACGAAATTATGTGTAGGGCATTCCCAACTACCTTGAAGGGATCGGCGTGACAATGGTTCGCCAAACTCACCCAAGCCTCCATAGGCTCCTTCGCCGAACTGAGCAGATCATTTGTGGCACAGTTTATTGGTGGACTTCGCCAACAAAAGCCTGCCACCTATTTGCTCAACATAAAAACAGGATCGAGATGAGAGCTTGATGAGCTACCTCACTCGTTTTAACGAGAAGGTCCTTCAGGTCGAGGAGTCCGATGATAAGGTCAGCATGAGCGCCTTCCTAGGAGGCCTCCAGTCATCAAACTTCCTCTTTTCAGTAATGAAACGACCACCAAAGAGCATGCCAGAACTATTGGTGAAAGCTAAAAAATATATGAACGCTGAGGAAATCAACAGGTCCAGGCAAGGTGAATCATCTCACGGATCGCCAAAAGCTTGACATGCCTCTGCACTGTTCTCAAACATGCAGCCTATATATCAACTTAGCGGCTCTCTCACTGGTCGCCAAAAGCTTGGCCTTTGCACTGTTCTCAAACAGGCAACCTATCTCCAGCTTAGCGGCTCTCTCGCGGGTCGCCAAAAGCTTGGTCTCTGCACTGTTCTCAAACAGGCAGCCTATCTCCAGCTTAGTGGCCCTCTCTCGGGTCGCCAAAAAAAGCTTGGCCTCTACACTGCTCCCAAGCAGGCAGCCTATATCTCCAACTGAACGGCTCCTCATGAGTCGCCAAAAGCTTGGCCTCTGCACTGCTCTCAAGCAGGCAGCCTATATCCAGCTTAGCGGCTCTTTCGCGGGTCGCTAAAAGCTCGATCTCAAAAGGTGTAGCTCTCTCACGAGCAATCCTCAAACTCTGTCTTTACTCTCACGCAAACAGCCTCTTTCTCCAGGTAATCATGTTAAACATTTTAATGTTTGGAATAACATTGTTTTCGACATCTCTAGGCAGGATCTTGAAACTCAGGTCATTTGTAACCTAAGGGACTACATTAGATTAGCGTGACCAGCTGCCTGGCCGCCCAAACCAGTTGCCTGGCTGCCCAAATCAACTGCCTGGACAGCACACGAGTTGCTCGCCCACGATGGACAGCGCCTTCGGAGCCTGGGGCACCCAGCCTATCATTGCCTGGGGCGCCCAGCCAATCGGCGCCCATGCTGGCAGCGCCCAGCCAATCGACGCCCACGCTGGCGGTGCCCAAACTCATTCATTCAAGTTACTCCATTCAAACATGAAAAATTAAATTGAACAATCGACTGTATATTATAATAACTAAATAATGTACTTTCAATAGATTGATATGTATTTTTCAATTACAATTTCAAGGTTTACAAAAAAAATATGATGGGCCAAGCCCAAGGGCCCAACTCATGTTACAAGACCTGGTGAGCCCAATAAGGTCCAAGCCCAAAGAAGTCCATTGGCCTAGCCACGTCATCGAGAAAACAACCGAAAGCCTCACTCTCGTCGCTGTGGAAATGGTCAATCCTCATCTCGTTTTTACCAAGTCTCGCGGAGGATATCTCAACCACCTCGTCCGTCGAGGATAATTCAAAAGATCTATCGAAATAGTTACTTAGTTGCTGTAAAGTCTCCCTAACCTGTTAGGGAGCGACTGTAAATTGTAAGACCCACCAACACTTGGGGGGCATGAGACAGAGACCTAAGCACAACTCTCCTCTCCCTCTCAAAGCTTGTACTCTCTGCTCTCCCTGCACACTTGAAATAATCAAATATCCGGCGACCTCAGCCATTCAGAAGTGGACGTAGGTCATATTGACCGAACCACTATATTTCTCGTATTCTCTCTCTACTTTAATTATTCCCTTTATTTCCAATTACTTGACAGGTGGTGTGCAAAGCCAATTTGTGCATCATCAAAATATAATCAACATTTACATGCAATACTTTTTTTTACCTCCTAAACTTCATTACAAGAAGAAAATATGAAACTATCAATAACTCAAGATTGATATGCATCTTAATTACACCAGAATAGTCTCCAATGTCATCTTCTTTCCATCCCATATACATTCCAAGAACGCATGCTCATCATAGGTTCATCATACAAACTGTCACTAGATCCATCCTAAGAGAACATATCATCAGAGTTTGATTTCTTCAAATTGCTCATCACAAACCTGAAACAATAAAACAAACACTATACATATAAGCGTTTATCCAATGAATATAAACTTCACAAGATAAATCACTGTGTAGACAATGAAGTAAATCTAAAATAATAAAAGTTAAGCAGTTAGAAATTCAGATTAGCTAGAGCCAGTAAAGGCAGTAGCTTAATTAAAAAAATTCTTGCTACCCGAAATGCAACATAAAAGGGAGTCATTTAATTGTTAAAATCATCCTATCGCATGACTTAGGGTCAGAGGCTTAGAACCGGTAAAATTACAATCCTCAATTGTATGCACTCAATTCACATGTAAATCTAATTACCTCCATCTCTCACTTAAGGCCACTCAAAAATATTCAAATGCATAAACTCAGTTGCCCTCCACTTATGTAAGTTAAATCCAAATACAAAAACCTGTAATTCTCACTTGCAAACAACTCAATTGTCTAAATGCACAAACAGTTAATTTGCAGATGTCTATGCACATTTCGAGCAATTCTCCATACACATGAATATTAGTTTTTTTTTTTTTTTCAGCTAACCATTTGCACCAAAGCCTTGAGGCCTTTGAATGGGGCCCACTCCTCAACACTTCCCCTTAGGTGGAAGTTTGGTCGGCACATTTTTGGTAACACACGTTTTTGCACCGAGTCATTCCTCTTGTGATTCGAACTCGCGATCGGTTGGCTCTGAGAGAGTGTGTGTGTGTGTGTGTGGAGATACTCCTATGAGAGTTACTCTCACAGTAATATAAGAGTAAAGGTGGGGGCCTTCACATCCATATCCAAACTCAGCAGCCTAATTGTGAGGGGGCCTACTCCTTACCATCATAGTACCGTGAAAGTAACTCTCACAAGAACATCTCTCATACGTATATGTATATGTATATATATATATATATGTGTGTGTGTACATGTACATATACATAGACATGTACAAATATGGGAGGTACTCCCATGAGAGCATCTCTCACGAGAGATATGGTGGGGGTCCTCACATTCATATCCAATGCCAACAACTTAAATGTGAGGGCCCCCAACTTGTCTCTCATAATAAGGTACGAGATCCTCAGTTAGGAGCACCTCCCTATATTATATATAAATAGGGATATGCTCCAATGAAAGATGGTCTCACCTTACTATGAGAGATAAGGTGGAGCCCTTCGCATCCATATCCAATGCCAACAACTTAAATGTGAGAGCCCTCACATTATCTCTCATAGTAAGGTGAGAGATGCTCACACGAGCATCTCCCATATATATATATATATATATATATATATATGGGACATTCATGTGCATCCATCCCTCACCATAGGATGAGGGACACTTATATGGCTTTTCCTCTTTGCACATGAACATTCTTTTTCTGCATATGACCATATATGATTTTTCCTCTTTTGCACATGAATATTTCCAATTATGTAAGTGTCTCTCATCCTATGACACTACTACATTTTAGCTTTTTTGCGATGCCAAAAAAGCGTCGCAGATAATATAAAAAGCGTCGCAATAATTAATTGCGACGCAAAAAATGAAGCGTCGCAATGGGGTCGCAGAAAGATTAGCTACACTAAAAACTGCAGCGTGGCAATATGAGAGAGTATTTGCGACGGTTTTAAAGAGTTGCTAATTACGTATCAATTGCGAAGTATTATAAACGTCGAAGATAATGATTTATTTGCAATGGAAAATTCGCGTCACCAATAATTTATATTTGTGACGATTAAAAAAGGTCGTTAATAAATTATTAAGGGCGACGCTCTTATAAAGTTGCAAATAATATTTTTTTGCAACACTTTTGTGGTGTCGTAAATAATCTTCATCTTGTTACATTTGATTATTTGCAATGCAATAAAAGCGCCGCAAATAAAAAATTTTCAAAATTTTTTTTATTTAATATTTTCAAAAAATATATATTTTTCCTGATTTGATACCCTATCAATACAAATATAATCTCATCATCCATTCACAATCCATCCATTCACAAATCTTTAATGCAAAGTCATCCTTAGGTCATCACAGTCATATATCTCTAAATAGCAATTGAGATATGAAAATAATACTCCATCGATGTAAAAACATAAACTATATTAATTCATTGAATTTGAGTGCAATGAAATAGTTGTCCTCATCACAAATTCTTACTGAAGATATTGATAAAATTCTATTAAATATAAATCTATATAATAGCTGGTCTCAGTATAACATAAAAACAATAACTGAAACGTGGTCTTCAATATGTATCATGGAGAGACAACGAATAATTTCCACGATAAAATATTGCATCCTCAAATTGATCAGCGTCATCCAAACCGGTCCAAAAAAAGTTGAAGTGAAGGCCGCAACTTTACTTTGCTCTTCCTGATACACAGCCCACAGAAAAGGTGGAAGAGATATAGCGTGGAGAGAAACAAGATGAAGGCACCGAAATAAGTACAGAGAAAATCATCACCTGAAGCACTAGAAAAAAACACAGAGAAAATGATCACTTGAAGTACAAATCATAAAAGGAATTGCAATAGAAGCATACAAAACAAAAACCCATAAAAATCAAGAAATACCTTAGGTGGGTCATAAAAGTTGCCCACATTGAGAATCACCATATCTGCCCATCATTAGTCAATTTGCCCAACAATCCTAAAAATGGAAAGAAATAGTTTGAGGATACAAGTCATGGATGCATTTGGTAACTCCACTCAACGTTTGATGATATGGTTGGGGGTGATCATAAAGTGAGGCAAAAAAAGCATAATAAATGAATTAAATCAACGACCAATATATAAGTGATGAAAGGTTATTCTTCTCCGTAAAAAGAATACATAAATGTACACACTTAGAAACATCTGTGAATAGGAAAGGTTCCTTTCAGCTACTATGATGACAACCTTCTTCAAAAAGCAGTCTTTATCCATTGATTAAAACTTTTAAATTCACCTTCACATTAAAAAGAGGTTCCTTGACATTAAAAACACCACCAGCATAAAAACACCACCAGCACAAAACCATCGCCAAAAGAGTCTGGACAATTAAAAACACCACCACCAACATCACTGCACAATAAAAAACCACATCACAAACACAACAATAAACATGTTATGAAAATCAAACACTACTCTTATGACAAACCTCTCCCAATTCAGCACTGTTAGCAAGGATTTTCTTGTTCTTTAAGACATTACAGAGGGATGGTTGACTAGTAGTATTTCAAGACGATGGAAGCGCTCCTGCAACTAATATCAGTAATTTGGAAAAAAATCACTTGCAAGTTCTTTAAGATTTAAAAGATATAGCCTCATTTCATAGTAGAAAAGTAAAGATGTAGCCTCATTTCATAACTTAAAAGAGGGTCTTGGTGCATATGGGAGTTTCAGTAAGAAGATGGACATTTTGAAGTCAAATGAATCTGAACAAGTTATCTACCACAAATGGTAGTTTCATAAACCTTACAATTGCAAGTCACAATAGCCTCATGTTCTAATCCAGCTCACAACAATTTCTTCGGCTAAAATCCTTACCTCTCTTAATCCAAATTTCAGTAGACCTTCAACATGTGATTGTCTCATAATTCATAATTAATAAGAATAAAACTATCTTCTGAAGCCTTGTGCCAATACCTAGAATAAAAAGTAACACTTGTAATCATAATTCATAAGAAGCAAAAGAACCCTTAAACACCTTGCATGTTTTCAATAATATGAAAACAGAATGGAGAAATATTAACATTTTGTATTTTTATTTTGCTAGAGTATTCGAATTTATTTCTAATAGGGATCTCAAAATGTAAGTGACTACAGATATAGAAATTAATTGGAACTACTAAGTCCAAATGATTTTCCTATAATGTAATTATGTGTCTAAAGACATCAGGATTATTTGGCATTCAAGAACTTGGCCCACATCATCATTCCCAATAGGTGAGCACCGACAAAGATCTCACATAGGGTTCATATGAAAGCACTACTGCTGTCATGGATTGTGAAACAATTCCATCTAAGATGGGCATCAAATTCAGCAAACAGAGAGAAAATAGCACTAACTTGAAAATCTCATTTCTTGTAGGTACATTTAAATTTCTTTTTACAATCTACAAAGCACCTGTTAAAAAAAAAAGAAAAGAAATTCAGATAAACAACCCAACTCACCAACACACTACAAAGTCATTCACTACTCAGTCGTAAGTAATTCACCATTCAACCATAGCATTTCAAACACCCCACTAGTGCCCCTCCAAACTAGAACATTCACCAATCAATCATAGCACTTAAATAATTTACTTCACACACACACCACGAATATTAAATAAAAAGGTTCTCACCTAGCAACCAATTATTGGACTATTCCTTCTAAAATGTTAATCAATTCAAATTAAGAACCTAGCAACTATTTATAATGAAATGGTTCTCACCACATGGGGGTTCAATGTTGATCCGTCCTTTCATTTCTGAGTGACCAAGAAAGAATCCATGCGAGTTAACCGTTGATCTGGATTTTTTGCTTTGTAGATCTCCCTAATGTTGTACAAGCTCTACAAAGATTATGAATGAGGAGTTATGAATATAATGAAATGCTTATATTAAACTTTAAATTATATAAATGCACAAGCACTCACAATCGGGCCGTTCAAAATTTGCTCCTTAAGCTCACCCGGTACATGAAATAAATTTAAAGTTCATGACTATGAAAAAGAGGCCACCTAGTAGCATGGCCCCTACCCTGTTCATGTTCCCTTCACTAAAGGCTTATGATGGTTCAACAACCTATGTCAAACCTCCTCAACTTTGTCAGGAGCATGTGTTCTTTTGCCTTTAAACTTCTCATGCTGATGGAATACCACAACGGCTCTGCAAGTGTGTGTAAAAAGAATAATATGCACATTTTAAAGTAATCAGTGCATTATTCACACTGTTTCATATCTAAGGGCAAGAGAGAAGGAGACCCAAATATGTATGTATATTCGTTAGGATATGTTCTATTCCTTCACTTGTTTTTTGCTTGGTAGGCTTCCCGGCCACCTAGAGAAAGAGAAAAGCAACAATAAATGGAAGAAACAAAAGCAGAATCCATTGTGCAAATCGTCTGTGGATCCAATCAAAATGTGTCATTGGTGACTTGGTTTGTACTTAAAAAGGTAATGCAAGGATGACCAATGTTGTGCCAGTTTATAGTTTGTGAACTGTAAGTATTGTATATACCAAACATGAGCCCCACATATCGGAACCCAAAACAGGGCATAAAAAAACCTCTTATACCTTATAATTTTTTTAACAAAAACCCACTGTCCTAAAAAATATCATTTAACAATTTAATGAAAAAGAAATATATAAAAATCTTATAGAGACCATTTAACAAATAGGACCTCATGGACTTTGTATAATTTGACAAAAATCTCAAATTTCTTATGTTTTGTTATGATATCATCAAAGGCTGTTGGATGGTTGAGGGTAGGCCTGTCAATGGGATGGGATGAAATGGGTAAAAAGCCCGGCCTGGCCCATCCTAAGCCCGAAAATATAGGGCTTTTAAAAAATTTGAGCCCAATGGGACTGGGTTTGGACAATAAATTTTAAAGCCCGGCCAAAATGGAACTGGGACTGGATAGAAACAACCCAGCCCGTTCAGGCCCGGCCCGGCCCGCTACAAAGCCCTTTAACAATAATTATATATATCTATTGAGGAACAGCTTTAGGGGTCGTTCTTACAAAAATACAATTGGGAAGGAGGAGAATATTGAGGAACAACTATGGTGTTCACTGGTATATGGTTAATAGAGCAGAGCCACAACTGCTCTTGTGTCCATTGTGGCTCACATGCCAATACCCTCTTTTTCAAAGGAACCATTCTTTATCCACCTGAAGCCTGGAAGTATTTTTCGATCAAACCAACCAACCCAGAACTTAAATGATGATCACATAAGCTGCCAATTAACATATATGGTTGATAGACACCATTTCCTACATCCAATTGAGAGGAAAATAATACTGAACTAGCATTGTGATCTAAATCTCTCATCTATAGAGGGTGCTGATGCTACAGACAACAATCGTTAAATGAGAAAGAATCGGTAGATTAAAGGATTAGGATCATCAAAAGCAAAGCCTATTATGATAGATGATATTTCTCTTGGTATAAAATAGCTGCTTGAGGCATCAACTCAAGAACACCTGAAGGTCCCAACTATACCATCTCTCTGTTCAAGTGTCCCGAAAAGGGTGTTTACCACCAGGGCCTTGAGTTTATGATGCAGATTGCTTATAGGACGACCCCTAAAAAATCTCTCAAATGTGGCAACCATATACCGTTACAGCTGACCTGAATGTAGAAAAGTCTAGATGATGGACCCATAGAATATTACAAACTACTGAAGCATAGAATGGGTTTTGCTTACAAATATGAAGGTCCCAATTAGGCTTATCAATGGGGCGGGTATGGGGCGGGTCGCCATGCTCCATCCCCGCCCCGATAATAAATTCCCCATCCCCATACCAGCCTCATAACCCGGGCGGGTATGGGGATGAATCCCCATCCCCGCCCCAATCGGGTCACGGGGAAACCTCGCCCCGCCCTGCTGACCCGAAAGGGGCGGGTAATTTATGACTCGACCGGTCGGGTCAACCGGGTCGGCGGGTTTTCCCCGCCTGGTTGACAAGCCTAAATACTAGACAATGGTATATTGGTATACGGTATTCGTATATTGGAATGTTTTGTAAAATATGAGTCAAAAAATAGTATTTTAGGGGACTATATTGCAAAAATGGTTATAATTAATTAGTATTAATGCATGATACATAATATCCTATGATAAATTATATACTTGAATAACTTGATACATTATCATGTACTAAGCATAGATACATAAATGCATAACACATTATATACATACGGTTTAAGGACTACTATGGTATAACTGTATAAGGTTTATGGTATAAAGTTTAGGCTTTAATGTTTATGGTTAGTTTAAAACTGACAAATTGTATATGTACATTGGATTAGTGTGCTACAAGATTAACTCACTCATAAGTCATTTACTTGAGCTTTTAATTAGCATATGGTTTAGAGTTTAGGGTTTATTACATTAAGTTAAGTAGTTTAGGGTTTATTACATTAAGTTGGATAGTTTAGGGTTTGGGGTTTAGAATTTCATGTGAAATCTTTTATTCTAATATACTTTGTGTCAAATGTCAATTGTTAATTTCAAATACTTATTAGAAATACTAATAGATTACTCATATTACTATATTAGATGAATTACGAACATGAAATATACAATAGGGTTTAAGCCTTAAGGACTACTAGCTAGGGTATAAGGTTTAGGCTTTAATGCTTATGGATTAGGGTTTAGGGTTTAGAGTTTAAGTTTCATGTAACTAATCAATTTACCATATATTTGTGTGAAATCTTTTATTCTAATTTTCTAATGTTGACACTTGTCAATTTGATATACTTATTAGAAATACAAATAAATTACCCATATTAGATAATATATTACTTATTTACAAATCATTACATATTACATATAATTAATTATAATTAATTTTTCTATAAGAATTAATTATAATTTTTTTAGAAGAATTATAATAATTACTATATTTTACATATATAATATGCATAAATTTACATATAATAGTATATATATATCCGGGGCGGGTATGGGGCGGGTCAGCCGTCCCCATACCCGCCCTTGACTCGGTCAGCTCTTTGACCGGGTCCGGGTCAACCTGCCTCGTTCACTCGAACGGGGCGGGTAATTTATAACCCGACCGGGTCGGCGGGTTTTCCCCGCCCGGTTAACAAGTCTAGTCCTAATTGGAGAATGTTTTGCTTATCTCCAGGATCGGGCTAATCCCAGGCCCTTACGGGACGAGATTAGATGTAGGCCCGTTCAATTTAAGGCCGGAATTGGGCAACACCTAGCAGGCCCGTCCTATTTTCGGGATGAGATTGGACAACCTAAGCCCAGGCCCGACCCGGCCCATTGATAGGCCTAGTTAAGGGCATTTCATCTCACAACCAGTGCCAAAGATTGCACTAGCATATTACAAAGTGGAGGCTCTAGTGTTGTGCAGTACAACAATGGATGTACACTGGCAGATGGAGATTGTGTGGCAAAGCAGTGAAATAGAGCACTCTAAGAATAATCCATATGACTTAGACCATGCTAGTTTAAGACTAGGATAATTTACCATTCCTTATTCCTCCCATGTACAGCCAAAGAAAAATCTAGTGGCCAATAGTTGACTTGAAGTCAGCAAGTCAACAGGGGGGGGGGGGGGGGGGGGGGGGGGGGGGTTGCACGATAAGGGAGAAGGGCATGAAGTGAAAAATCAAGAAATCCAACAATCGCAAGCAACAAATTTCTAGCATCCAAAAGCCTAAATCCCAACAAAGCAAGGTAAATCAAACCAGTCTCAATTCGAAAAGCATAAAAGATCACACATTTTAACAAAATAAAGTCCCAATTCAACATGAAGTGGAAGAATACGCAGAAATCCAACAATTGCAATCCTTAAATTACCTGCCCAAAAACACAAAAGAAATAAAACCAACTTGGAAGAACCAAATTCCCAATACACAGTAAAAAATAGTTCAAACCAAAAGAATCCCAAGAGATTGATCAGAACAACCAAAGACTCCGATGTTTGGAAAAACCCAAAGAATTCGAACAATTGAAATCCCTCCCCCCCCCCCCCCCCCCCCCCCCCCCCCCCGCCACCCCGACACCAAAAAAAAAAAAAAACAGACGCACATACACACATGGAAAACCTAATTCAGAACAGAATGAGAGAAGAAATAGCAAATTGGGAAATTGGAACCACTTACTTGCAAAAGCCCCAGTTCATGCAGCGAGGTGAAAAACAGAGGGTGATGGAAAGGAAAAAGAAAGAAAAGAAAAGGGAATAAGATGGAGGGGAAGGGTGTGCCTGTGCGCAAGTGCTGTGAAATGGTGCAAAGCACTGGGTGTTGCAGGGAGCAGAGCCGGGGAGCCGAGGCAGTGCGTTGGTATAGATGACAGGGAGAGAAGGGACAGTTCCTTACCTGTGGATGGTAGTGGTGATGTTTGGCGTGGAGGGGGAAAGGGGCGTGTCTGGGCGTGAAAGAGCGTCGCCTCAGTGCAGAAGTATAGTCGGTGATGGTGGAGAGGATCGGCGCTAGAGGGGGAGTCCAAATAGGTTCTGCTGAGGCTCTGTCGAGGTTCTGCGCACGAGGAGATGGTGATGATGGAGAGGGCGGTGTGAAAGGGATGATGGGCTACGAGATCGGCGAAGACTCTGCGCAAGGAGGCGACAAGAGTGATAGGCCATGAGGTGTGCGCAATGGTTATGGGGAGGGATGGATGCGCATGGATATTCTCCATGTATATATATAGGGAGATGCTCCTATGAGAGATTGGATAGGGGCCCTCACATCCATATCCAATGCCAACAACTTAAATGTGAGGGCCCCTACCCAATCTCTCATATAAGGTGAGAGATATCTCTCATATGAGCATCTCCCATATATAAATATTAGATTTCCTCAGCTAACCATTCATATCAAAACCCCGAGGTCCTAGTAGAGGAAGCATAAATACTTTTGAAAGAATAAATGCCAACAAAAAGTATAAATATAGATTAAACATGATATCAATCTAGGGATTGATCAAATCATCATTTTACTTTGAAGCATCAAAATAATAGATAAAAGGCATCAACTAATTAAACTGTAATCTAAAAAGGCACATAAACGTCAAAATATATATAAAAAAAATTAAAGGCATAAAATATATATATAGGGAGATGCTCCTATGAAAGTTACTCTCACAGTATTATAAGAGTAAGGGTGGGGGCCTTCACATCCATATCCAATCCCAACAGCCTTAATTTGAGGGGCCCCGCTCATTATTATAGTACCGTGAAAATAACTCTCATAGGAACATCTCCCATATATATATATATATATATATAGGGTGCTGCTCTGGTGAGAGGCTCTCTCACCAGATTTGTGAGAGAGCTCAATCTCTTCCGTTCTTTTTCTGTGACGATCCAACGGTGTATGATAAAAAGTCAAACACATGCCCCAAGGAGAGAGACAAATCACATGGTCATGTCAGTACTCCTTCCGCCCAAATTTTCATTTTAATTTGGGCAAAACCAAAACCCTATCCATACATTCCATTCTCTTCTCACCGCTGCAACCCTCCATTCTCTTCTCACCGTTGTAACCCGACCACGCTGCGTCCACCAACCAGTGCACTGCCGGACGAAGACGTTGCTGCGGAGCAACTGCCAGACCAAATCTGCCGCCCAAAAATAAGAGAATCACGACGATGCTGCGACGATCTTCTCTGGACACGCACCGTTGTTCCCGCTCCGGCAGTGCGTCAAAGGCGTGAAGAACGGAGAAGAGGGTCCAGCTGCAGGACGGAGCATCGATCTTCTCTGGCAGGCACAGCTGCTCTTACTCCGACAGAGCGTCAGAAACTGTTGAAAACGACTCAAACTGCTGTTCTTGCTCCGGCAGTTTTGCTCTCCCGCGGGCATTGCTCCGGCAGAAAGCCCTCTTATCTTATTCCTCAGGTCTGTAATCCTGGCTGTTATGTGTTTGTATGGAATTTTTTTTATCAGTGTATCCTGCTATGGTTTTGGTGTAGTGGTGCCAACGTACAGGTGGAGATGGTTTACATAATAGAAATGGGAATGCCATTTTAATATACATGATAAGTTATAAATTATTTTTTTTTTTTTTTGGAAAAAAAGAGATGCCATTGTATCTGCAGAAAGTGTGTTACTGTTGTATGTAGAAAGGGTGTTTGATAGTATGCCTATGTGAAAGCTGATTTTTCAAACATGGCTGAATGTGGCAACTTAGTGATGGCTACAACATGATTTAAACAAAGTTAATAGTAATTGGGATAAATTTTAATGCCCACAGTTTTTTTTCAAGCTGAAGGAACTTGAAGTCACTCATTTACAAGTGGCATGTATGGAGTTGATACTATTTTTCTCAGAAGATAAATTTCATTGATTTGTAGGTGAAAAGTGGTTGGATCAGATGTCATCATCCAATTCCAAGAACACTAATTGGGCTCCAAAATGCCCGTGTGGGAGTGGAGACATGAGATTATTTACAAGTCATACGGAGACCAATCTGAATCAGAAGTTTTGGAGATGTCCATATTGGAATGTAAGTGAGCTATAAAAGATCTTATTTGTGGTAATTACTGAGATATTCAATTTGTGATTCAAATAATGTCATTTTGCTAATGAAAAACTCACTTGATTGTAGGATGACAATGGATGTGATGCATTTTTCTGGAAAGATCAAGTCTCAAGGGAGAATCCACCTAACTCAAGGCTTGAAAGAGTCAATGGAAACTTGACATCATCCGTTGAAGGAATTAAAGAAGCTTTAGAGGCACAAAACTGACTCATGCGTGCACATATTGAGAGCGAAAATTTAAGGAATATGTATTTATGCAAAATACATCACATTTTCATGGCTATATGTCATTTATTGATGATCATGTATTGTATTTTATTTTTTATATCATTCCGAGTGTAAATGAATTTGTGAATGAATCTGTGTTTAAATGGGTGTAGCTGAGAACACCCAATGTCATATGCTATTTAAATGGGTGAATGAATATGTGTTTTCCAATTCGTTCAAGTGTTTTCCAAAACTGTGTTTAAATGCATAGTCATTGTACAAACTACAGGTCCTTGCTTAAACTACAAGTCTGAGAAAAAGAGAATGATTGAAGCAACACCATCCTGAATAAGTCCTTTGATTCCTGCTTGACCACCCAGATTATTAATTACCATCCCGAATAAGTCCTTTGATTCTTGACTACCCAGATTATTAATTAAGCTCCTACCAGAACTCATCTTTAAGGAATTGGCAGGTAGGGGCGGGCATCTAGGCATGTCAGGATGAGAAATTGGTGAGAAAAAATCCACATTATGACAACCTATCAAGATAGATGAAATGGGAATATCCTGAAAGTGAGGGAGGATGGAGGCCACACAAAAGTTTATTTTGTCTCAAAGCTCCTCCACAGTGGAAGATGTTCCTTCATAGCATCAGGTGTTTTGTTCATTCCATACGTGATATGACCCAAATGGTAGCCATAAAAGAGCATCTCCAGTGACTTCTTCCTCCTTTAGAACACACTGCCATTTTCCAAGCATCAAACATATATAAGAGACTACACGGGACTGCCCGGCTACAGCCTCACCACTGAAGAACGGAAAACCAATAGTTGTGTATGATAAGAGCCCGGCAGTGAAGGAAAAGATGGTTCACTGAATCCCGGCATATGATAAGAGCCCCTGAAATCAATAGTTGTGTATGGTAAGTGCCCGTAAGTGGGACCATTTTAAACAGCAAACATGGTAAGTGCTTTAATCACACAACCCATTTGATAGATCCTTTCAAAAAAAAAATTCAACCATGATCACTTGATCAAGGACAAACTACCTGTTAAATCAAAACAATTACATCTGGGGTAAATCTGAATAAATCTCAACTCCCCTCTGAATACATCCAAACATGAATAGAATCATAAGAACCTATAGGGAATTAAAATGTGTGAATTACATTGTTTTGTAGCAAATTCGTTACAAATATCCAATAATGATACAACTTACATAGTCTTACCCACATTAGAACAAAACAAACAAAGACAATGATACAACCATGACACTAGAAAGAAAACAAAAAGAAATGGTCTATGCTTGATGTCGTGTCCTTCAGTCATTAACGTGTAAGCTCCTTCACACTAGCAACATTGTATCAATAGCCTCATATGCTGCAAAGATAAAAGAGCATTGGAGAAAGTAAAGAAAAATATAATAAGATCTCAAATGCAAAGCATTCCCATTAAAATAATATGTAGAGAATCAAACTTAAATGTTTACCTAAAATATTGCTTCAGATTCATCATTTGAACTTGTATTGATAGAAGCGTCGTCCTGATCAAAGGAGCCTGAATCATCTTCTGCTATACCTTGAGAAATTGCATACTCTTGAATAGTGGCCCTAAGATGTTAAAATGCAATAAAAAAAATAATAAATAGGAGTTCATAGTTTAGTATAATTAATAAAATAGTAAATTCCATGTAATAGATTACCTATTTAATAGCACAGGACAGTTGCGCCGTCATGTGAAACACCACGCCTATTGCAACCTCGACATAGCCGGGCCTTTTTTAGTTCTTTTTCTTTGGATGATTTAAGTCTCTTTGAACGTCCCTTTGTGGTAATATGCTTTGGCTCCAGATACTACTTCGCATCCAATGATTTATCCACTTCTTTATCATAAGAGTTCCCCCCTTTCTTATCTCCCGTCCCCGCAGTTTCATTGATCACACGAGATGTTCGTATAAGATCCAACAAGACTTGTTTAGCATTTTCGTATGCCTTCACAAACATGGATGATTCATTAATGGCCATTGTCGCATAGTATAATAAATCCCCATGTCGTGTAACCAATGAGTTATTAAATGATATTGTCCGCTCAAACAGACTCATGTATACATCGGACCCTTTTCTTGCTTGAATAGTCCATCTTCTCAAAATATATTGGTCCGGCAATACAAATATCCTCTCTTGTTTAAGGATGCAGAAAATGTGATTACATGGGATTCCTTCAAACTCAAACATTTGACAAGAACAATTTACATGCTTCATATCTATTATAAAAATGACCCTTCTTACAATTTCCTTTTAACGTTTAAATTCTGAAACATCATAAATTCTTTCACTTGGTGATTCCTTTTGAAGTTGTACAATGCAAGTCGCCATTGATATGAATTGTTCATGAAACTTGTAAAAAAAATTTCTTGTATATATCTCCGTCATTTGTTTCTCCATTGGCCATTCAGTCTTCAAAATCGGCTTCCCATTTAAGGTGTCATGATCAGCTTTTAGCTCGTTTCTTCCTAGCCGGGCAATAGCTCCTTCCAATTGCAAAACAAAATCACACAAACCCTCCTTTTCTGTCCCTAATTGCTTGATGAAGGCATTTATACTTTCATTTCTTTGAGTAGAAATCATCCCTGCAAAGAATATACCTCGCATAAATATTGGTACCCACAACTCACGGTTTTCGAACATTTCATTCATCCACTTATTGTCAAGCACTTTATATTCTACCAATGTCTTCTCCCACTTAGAAACAAATTGTTCCTTTGTTTGAGAGTTATATACAATATCTTTTATTCTCGAAACAAGTTCTCCACAATGGATTGCAACTCCACCTAGCTTAACATTTAGCTTCTGCATTATGTGCCAGACACAAAACCGATGGCATGTGGTGGGGAAGTGCAAACTTAATTGCCTTTTTTATCGCGGGGTCCTGATCAGTTAAGATGGCTTTTGGTGGGTCTCCGGGCATTGCTTCGAGCCAAGTCTTAAATAACCACACAAAAGTTTCAAATGTTTCATTCGAAAGAAGTCCACAACCAAATATTGTTGTTTGCCCATGGTGATTGACCCCTGTGAATACACCAAAAATCAATTCAAATTTATTCATTTGATACGTCGTGTCAAATCCAACGACGTCCACAAACTCCCTATATGATGCTCGAAACAGTTGCTCGGTCCAAAACACGTGTTTCACATGACCTTTTGAATCTGATTCTATTGAAAAAAGTAGTGATCGACTTGTTTCTTTTAGCTGCTTGAAATGTTCATATAACCTCTGACCATCTTTGCCCATGTTATTCATCTTTTTGTCTCTACCATAATTTCGGACATCTTTTTCTGTGAAACCAACCAAGTCAGGACGACCACCCGCTTGAACTTCAAATATATCCATTTGACTACAAGTTCGTATATTTGCAGCACTAAATGAATCTATCAAGTTTTTCTTCAGTGCAGTCACATCACGGTGTGATCGTAACATATGAGTCTTTCGAGGAGAACTTAAATTATGACAATGTTCCACAACAAATTTGCTTACAAACCATTGGCCGGATGCATTTCTCCTCACTTGTAACTCAGCCCCACAATTCTCTCGAATATCTGCAACACGCCTTTGTACAACACTTGCATAGCACATCTTCTCTACTTTTTGGCCTTCTTTAGAACACACAAACTTCTTCCAAACCACTTCATTTTTACGTCTTGCATTAGAGCTTTTTCTTACACTAAACCCGGCAGCTCTAGCATAAGTATTATAGAGGTTGTAAGCCTCCTCAATACTATCCACCAACATCCCTACTCTTGGTATTTTTTCCTCTTCTACATTTGGAACAAATGATCAAATTGTTGAAGATGCACCTGATTCTTTCTAAACAATGTTCCAAATGCACCACAAAAAAAGAAAAAAAAAAAACATTAGATGAGAATATAAGAAGCACATGTTATTAGCTGAAAATATATAAGAAACAAACTTACTTGACTTGCACTAGTGGATGAATGTTGCACACGTTGCGATGAATCGACAGGCATCTAAACTGAATGGGACGAGGAATCCGTGATAGGAATGAAGGGCATTTGTTGTGTCATTGGATGCTGCAGGTATTGTGACGAATGCATGGTCGGCATTTGCTGTGAGAAATACATCACAGGCATATGAACTGATTGGGCCAAGGAATTTGTGACAGCGATGACGGGCATTTGCTGTGGCATTGGATATTGTGACTGATGTGAGGAATGCATGATGGGCATATTTTGTGAGAAATACATCGGAGGCATTTGAACCGATAGAGGCAAAGGCTCCGTCTCGGTGATGTTAGTTGATTCCCTCTAAATGATGTTATCAATTAAGAACAAAGTTAAGCAATAATAAAACATGCGAAATAACTAAAAAAAACCGCACACAATAAGCAATAATAACCCATTTACTTGTATGAATCTAGTTCCAGTTAACTTGATTTTAAATAGATACATGTTTTTGACATGTTCAAAAGAATTTTGTGTTATCCATAGGAAGTTGTATACATACCCTGTGTATACATACCCCCGGACCCTATATCTGTGTGCACATCTTTATCTATATCTGTATCTGGGAATCTTAAATTATCAATAAATTGAGCTTCTTGAAGTCTCTATTGGGCAACACTCATCTGTCTGAAAATGACACTTATATCTCTATGTCCAAATTCCACATAATTGGTGCATATATGAAACATGAAGCAGATAAAATTAGAATGAACCCATTCAGTTAAATTTAGGAATCTCTATTAAAAATAAAACTCGAGCTTGTAATCATAATTAACACCCTGGATAAAAGAAAGGACAGAGAGGAACATAGTGTGGCTAGTTTTAATGCTACAGATGGTGTATATGAGTATGATTTTAATATCTAGTGGATAAAAGATTTCAAAAGAATATCAGAAACAATACATTAATCAGTAATGACCGTAACTCCATACAAACAGCAAAAAGAATGAGGAAAAAAACATGGTCCAAAGCCCACATCAATCTTGAGTTGTAAAGGAAGAAAACTCACCTGATAGTCTTGAGTCCCAGAATCCATCGTCGGCGTTGGAGAAAATGATCGTCGCCGAGATTGCCGGGCTACGCAGGAAAGAGAATGGATCGTCGCAGCGTTGTCGGCCTTCTCTTTCAGGCTCCACAGCAAACTGCTTTTGCTCCGGCAATTTTTATCGGGCACCAGATTTGGTCGGTCAGAGAGTGGATCGTCGCAGCAAAAGGGTCTGGCTGCAGGACATCAGAGCGATCTTCTCCGACATGCACTGGTGAGAGAGCTCCGGCAGATCGTCTTGGTCTGGCAGTGCATCAAAGGCATGAAAACGGCAGATTTGGTCTGGCAGTTGCTCCGCAGCAACGTCTTCGTCCGGCAGTGCACTGGTCGGTGGACACAGCGTGGTCGGGTTGCAACGGTGAGAAGAGAATGGAATGTATGGATAGGGTTTTGGTTTTGCCCAAATTGAAATGAAAATTTGGGCGGAAGGAGTACTGACATGACCATGTGATTTGTCTCTCTCCTTGTGGCTGGTGTTTGACTTTTTATCATACACCGTTGGATCGTCACAGAAAAAGAACGGACGAGATTGAGCTCTCTCTCACAAATCTAGTGAGAGAGCCTCTCACCAGAGCAGCACCCATACACACACCTTGAGGTTGAAGTTGTCGGTATTGGATATAGATGTGAAGGCCCCCACATTATCTTTCATAGTAAGATGAGAGATGCTCTCATATATATATATATACATATACATACATATACATATACATACATATATATATATATAGATATATACATATACATATATATATATATATACACATATATAATCATTCATATCTAAACCTCGAGGTGCTAGTAGAGGAAGCATAAATGCTTTTAAAAGAATAAATGCTAACACAAAGTATAAATATAGATTAAACATGATATCAATCAAGGGATTGATCAAATCAACATTTTACTTTGAAGCATCAAAATAATAGATAAAAGGCATCAACAAATCAAACTGCAATCTAAAAAGGCACATTATAAACATCAAAATATAAAAAATTTAAAGGCATCTAAATATATATATATTTGCAACACCATTGCAAAATGTTAAAGCATAACATAAGAAAATACAAAATCCGAACTCAGATCTGAACTCAAATAAAAAAAAAAAAATCCAAACTCAGATCTTAAAGATAACCCCATGAGAACCCTCAGTGGTGAGAATATTTTAGTAAGAAAGAGAGACAAAAGAGGAGATCAGAGCATCTTGAGAAACTTGTGTGGGAGGAAGATGTATGATGATGGGAGGAAAGAATTGAAATAAATAAGTCTTATCCCAACTATATTAGGATTCACTGCATGAATTTCTATTTCCCTATTTCGATTATTCCCAGTCAAATTTTCAAATAGATTGTATTCTTCGTATAGAAGGCCATGTTGTAATTCCCCTTCAAAGTTTTACCTCATGCTAATGAATACTTTAAAAATACTTCTTAACTGGCTTACGGGACCACATTATACAGAAGTGCCAAAGATAGAATGATGATTTGAGTACTTGTGGTTTTGTACCTGAAATTCATAAGGCTCCATCTTGCCTAACTTTTCCCCCTTTTCTTCTCACAGGGTGCTTTTTCTTTAGAAAATTCAGATAACAAGGTGTCTGTCCCTTAAGACCCGTCTGAAAACACTCCAATCTTTCTAGATTTTACGCCTAGTTAATGACTCATGGATATATATTTACTTTATTTAGTTTGGTGGATTTCTCTTTTCATCTCTCGAAGTTTCAATGGTCAAGCATATAAATTTGTCAAACTCTGCTATTATATTAGTCAGGATATTGCATGGGAGAGGGCAGCTGTTATATTAAGGGTGGATTTTTTTGGTTTTTTTTTTCTTTTTTTTAACCTGTCCCCTTTTCTTTTGCTTTTGTTGGGTCAGTATTGTTGTTGGTGGTGTTTCCTTTATGCTTATTTACGAAAAAAATTATCCCATATGAGTGGAAACTAATAATCTATGAGTTCTCCACCCACCTTATATTGCTATTACTAAAATTGACAGAAATGTTGTCATTCTCACTTTACTACAAGTGGCAAGCATATGCGAAGTAGATTTATTTCTGTTGGGGTGTTGGGGTGATGTTAACTGTTGGACGGAACACATGTTTATACAAAGGTTAATTCCCAAGTTTTGAAAGATCTCATTATTCATTTGTGTTTCCATCCAATGGCCATATCACATTGATTGCAAATGGATGGAAAACAAAATCACATTGATTGTAACATTTTGTTGTATGTCCTATATTACCCAAAAAAACTGACAGACTGAAACTGTATATGGGAAAGCCCAAGAATCATAATGGTTGAATGATCTTTTTATATTCAAAGATGTGGATGGTCCATCCACATGATGACCCACAAAAAGAAGGTCTTGGTCACTTTGTTGTACATATTCCATATGGCGATGAGTTGTTCGAAGTAGAAAATAAAACAATAAATAAAGCATTAGCACCGTCCAAACTTTTTAAAGTGTAAAGAAAGCAATTTCCATTGATTGAAATAAAAAAAAATGCATAGACAAGAAGACTCACTGGTGGTCCTGCACTGAAACTTCAGGGAGACCAAACGTAAAGCAATAGAAAGATATTACGAAAATGCCCATATGTTGAATCACCTCTTTCTACTGGAGTTACCCTAAACTCTGCAAAATCTGGACCCTTGAATGCAGTCCAATTTGCTTTAAATAGGCCCTAGTAGCCAAGGTCTAAAACCCCACACCAAACGCAACCAAATAGGTGACAATTACTCGGATGAGACAATTATTGGTAATTTATATGTCTATATTATTAAAGTAATTTAAAGTGAGATGAGAAGTCAACAATCGATAAATAATAAGTTTACTTGTATTTCTTGAAGTAAAATCTTTTTGGAAGTGCTACTAAAAATTTTTGGTGGGACTTTACTGTTTTTCCAACCAAGCATTGGTAAATCAATTGAGATTATTTTCCCAACGTCCTGTAACAGCCTAACTGCAATTTTTTTATGGATGCCGGCGGTTCGAGGGCATCTCTGCCATACCATGGAAAAAGGGCACATAGTTAACTAATGCAGGTCTTCTTGCCAACCAGCAGAGGGCCCACCATCACACTTGTTTTCAAAGTAGCCGTTGTACTGCCCTCTCCCTTTCAAAAATGGAAAATTTACTCCACAAGGTATCCATGGAGCCTTTCTTGACACTAGTTCCATGAAAATGATGATGCACAGCTCCTCTTCCTAACTATTTTATTCTTCTCACCAATCCTCTCCAACGGCTTTCTCTTCCTTCCTCTCTAACCTTTCAACCCCAAATCCAAATATTATAGGACCACCATTGCAACAGTTCCCAAAAGAAATCCAATCCTTCTCTTCATCCAAAAAAAAAACCCCATTTGCAAGAACAACTTCCAAACATGGTTTTTTCAAAACAATCTTCTGGTCTAGATGAACCCACGTTGTCAATGCCACTGCTTCCAAAAACTTCAAACAGTAGCGACTCCGATGACACCCCCAGGTCGAATCGATTCGTTTCTGAGAGCGGTATCAAGCGCTTTACAGACTTACCCCTTTGTGGGTCTTACAGGTCGCTGGCTATCTTGTCAGGCCATGTGGGGTCTGTGTCTTGCTTGGCTCTCTGTGGTGAATTCGTGCTAAGTGCCTCCCAAGGCAGGGACATTATAGTGTGGCAGCAGCCGGATCTCCGGCAATTTGCAAAGTTTGGTCAGGGAGACGGCACGGTGAAGGCCCTTGTAACCGTCGGAAACAAGGTCTTCACAGCCCACCAAGATAGTAGGATTAGAGTTTGGAAGGTGTCGAAGAGGTCGGAGAATGTATTTAGGCTCACGGCGACATTGCCAACGGCAAAGGACTACTTGGGCAAGTTCATGAAGCAGAGCAATTATGTCCAAACCCGGCGCAACCACCGCCGACTGTGGATCGAGCACGCCGACAGCATTTCGTGTTTGGCGGTCTACAATGGTATGGTCTATTCAGGGTCATGGGACAAGACATTGAAGGTGTGGAGGATATCTGATCTCAAGTGCTTGGAGTCAATCAAGGCTCATGACGACGCCATCAATGGGCTAGTTGCGCACAAGGGGGTGGTTTACTCTGCATCTGCAGATGGGAAGATCAAGGCATGGGGCAGGAAAAATAGCTTGCATTGTCTCAAGGGTGTGATGGAGGGCCACAGGGATGTATCATTGAATTCTGTGATTGTTTGTGAGGATGGGAGGTGGGTGTATGGGGCAGGGTCAGATGGGTGTGTGATGGGATGGGAGAGTGATTTGGCTTTTGAGAATTGGAAGCTGGTTTGTGATTTGAGGGCACATCAGATGGCTGTCCTTTGCTTGTCCTCAATGGGGGAGTTCGTGTGCAGTGGTTCTGCTGATAAAACCATTGGAATATGGAAGAGAGAAGCTGGAGGGGGTCTTTTCTCTGTCGGGGTGATAAGGGGTCATGAAGGGCCAATCAAGTGCTTGCAAGCCTCATCTTCCAGTGTAGGAGGTGGCTTCTTGCTCTATAGTGGGGGTCTCGATAGGAGTTTGAGGGTTTGGTGGGTCCCCAAGGAGTATCGTGCAAAGAAAGAGGGGAACACTCAAATGGAAGGAATAGAGAAGAAGTGTATCATGGTGTCCTAGAGCTTTTTTGTGTGGTTATGTATCATAGATATTGTTATAGAGTAGGGTCTGTTTATTTACTGCAAATAGTGTTTTCAAGGTTTGAGGTGTAAGAGATTTTTAGAGGTTTTGGTTTTAAGGTAAACGACACACAATCACAATGGTCTTGTCACAGAGCACTGATTTTTGAAGTGTTTCCAAGGCTTCTCTATTTGATTTCAGAGTAGTGTGTTTGAAGGTTTGAAGTTTAAGAGAATTAAATTTTGGGTGTATAGGAACAAGACATAGGCACTGCTGGTCTGGGGAAGAACATTTCTGACTGGTGGGAGCATTTTTATTTAGGATTGTCAATTCAATTTGTTACATGTATTCCATTCAATGAAAAGAATAATACAATATCTGTATGATTTTTTAATGAGTCATTTTGTAATGTTTTTTGTTTGTAATGGTCTGTGCTTTCTGCAACATTTGAATTGTTCCACAGCATAACCAGCCTCCTCTCCCACCCATTTCCATGCAAAAAAAAAAAAAAAAAGGTTACATAAAAAATTTGTACCCTCCTTGTGTTGATGCATAACAATGCTCTGTGTAGTTTAAGCAGTTTCTTGCCCCTCCATTTTTGGCAAGGAATTCCCTTTTCACAGTTCAACCATGAATATGATTATAGTATTGAAGGATCTAAAAGCTCCACCAAAGAATGACAAAATAAGAGGAATAGTGATGTGATTTTGTGGGACATTGGATTTTGTGGGAGATTGGAATTGTTGCACAGTATAAGCAGTTTCTTGCCCTTCCATTTTTGGCAAGGAATTCCCTCATCACAGTTCAACCATGAATATGATGATAGTATTGAAGGATCTAAAAGCTCCACCAGAGAATGACAAAATAAGAGGAGCAGTGATGTGATTTTGTGGGGCATTGGAATTGTTGCACAGTATAAACAGTTTCTTGCCCCTCTCCATTGTTGGCAAGTAATTCCCTTTTCACAGTTCAACCATGAATATGATGATAGTATTGAAGGATCTAAAAGCTCCACCAAAAAATGACACAATAAGAGGAACAGCACAATGGGTTTTTGATAAGCCAAGGAACCTAAGTCCTCTCTCTTATTCATTGGGTACCTAGGAGCCTATTTGGCTGGTGGAACTACAAGTAAATACATGAAAATCCTCAATTTTCTCCTGCATTTTCATTTCCATCTCTTTTCATAAGGTTGAAGGGTGTAAAATCCAACCTATTTCATCTTCGCTACTGCATTGCATCAAGGCAACCTTATCATTTAATTTCCATCTATTTCCTTGTAGACGGAAGGACAGGTGCCTTTGGATGTACCCCAAAACAAGTAACAAAGGTATGCTGGTGGAACCACTGCAAAAAAATGTTCAAGTTTCTTGAGCAGCAACGAAATACAATTAGAGATACCATGTTGGGTCGTAGCCTTTTTTATTATCACAAATTGCATCATGCATGGGATTCCTTACCGGTTGTTATTGCAAAGCAGATTGGAAGTTATCGTTTACACCATATGCCAATCTTCTGAGAAATTTCTGAGCACTCATGTGAATCCTATTGACTTAATGAGTGCTTTTCCCATGGATCTTTCCCTTTTTCTCCCTTCTTGGTGATCTCATTAAAAGCCAGTCTCCATCCCTAAACTGGACCAGCTAAAAGGTATAAAAATTCATTTGTTTTTGAACCATTTGCATTAAGCAATCATTCATCAAAAGCCCACAAAAGAAAAGATGCCAACTCTCCTACCTTTATTGGAACTCTATGTATGACCCAACAGACCTAGTTGAGCCCATTTAGAAAGAAACAGTTTTTGGCATTGATCAAGCAAAGGAATTTTGAAGAAGAAGATCAACTCAATAAAGCCTCAAACCATGTGAGATTCGGAAAAGTGTCCTCCTTTACCTTTGGAAATTTACAGAAAGTAGCCTCACAAAAACTTAAAAAAAAAAAAAGTGAGTTTGCATCTAAAAGTTCAGGCCCTGGGCTCCAGTCAGTGACATGTGGAAAGAGAGACTTGAATTTTTATTTTTTGCCCCAGCCAAGGGGATTGGGCCTTGTGACAGCGATCAGGTACAACTGCCGGGGGCGGAGAGAGATCACCCACACATTTGGGCAGGGGCGGACCAGGTACAACTGCCGGGGGCTAAAGCCCCCACCATCTATGTGAAATGCTTAAAGTTTACGAAGACAGCTTGCAAATTCTAAAAATTAGTATATTTTTCTTTTACATTTGACTCTTCCTCCAATAATTCTTCTACATGAACCCTCCAAGTTGAATTTCCTGAGTCCGCCCTTGCATTTGGGGATGAGGCACCTGCATGTATCGGGAGAGAGCACACACACATGTGGGGAGAGGATGCCAACACATGTGTGGAAGAGCACCCACATAAGCGAGAAGAAAGCAGCTTATACAATAGCCCTAGCCATGAAGGAAATAATAGTTAGTCTTGTGAGTGTTTCTGGTTGCTAATCTCTAGGCTATGGACATTTTGTTGTGTTTAAGCTTGTGCCTGTGCTGGGCTGTGGACTGTTTTATTTCTTATGCTGAATTGTGCCCGAGCTGGGGATTTTTACATGATTACCTGATTGCGGGTATGGACCCTCTTAAGTCTGTTCTCCTTAGGTCCGAATTGTGGACCTTCTACACAACATTAATGTGCAGCATGTGGCCAACCTTGATTCCATAATGACATAGTGGCTAGGGATGAAACTGAATTGGGCTCAAGTTGGGTCCATAGTGCAACTGAAGGAACACCCTGGAGTCCTGGACCAACATGGATCTTAGGTACGAAAGTAACAACTAACAAGACCCATACTCAAATCAGAAGATAGTTTAAAGAGCCACCCCAGTCCCGAATAGAGAGGGCTTGGACCCAGATCCAAATTGAGACACAAATACTTGTATAATGTGCATAAGATTATCTTAATACAGCTGTTCAAAAAAAAAAAAAAAAAAAAAAGATTATCTTAATACAGCTCTACACTGTAGAATACATGGTGGCATCATCTGGGTATTTAAGTCGTCAGATATGAACCCCATGGACCAACATGGTGTTGCCGGTCTAATGTTATTCAAGCCCTTGCAGCAAACCTGACCCAGGTTAAATGTGGGTCTAAATATTTGGTTCATACCCCATTTTGTAAGTTTGGATCCTTGTGGATATTTGAATATTTGGAGTCCCATTTTCATCTTTAACTTGACTAAGCCTTGTTTATTTTGGGCCATCCAAAAACTCTTTTATGCCCTTAACAGGACTAGACCATTATAAGGTCCAATACCAACACTTGGATGCATGGGTCAAGCTGCTTCAATTTGCAAGGTACATCTGAGCCTGAGTTTTAACCCTTAGCAGAAAAGTTTTAAAACTCTAATATAATATTCCACCTCGAAGGTCAATGAGCCTATGGAAGCATCAAATTAGAAGGGGATTATGATAGTATTTTATTGTTAGTGGCTTGATAGTGATTTTTTTTTTTTTTTTGACTTTTTGTGTAAAAAGAGGATATTTTTCTTATATCATTGAAAAAAGGATGTTGCTTTTTGACTTTTTTTGAAAAAGAATGAGGAAATTTTAAATTTGTGTACTTTTGACATGACTCCTTAGTCTTTTCTTGTATGAATAATTGGGGCTTTACCTTCACTTTAACTTAACCGGCAAAAGAGGAGACCTCCGTGGATCCGACTTTTCTACCACCACGGAGAGGATGTCCAGATCCTCACTCATGTGGAAATGAAGCCAAAATGGAAGGGTTCTCTCGCCATTTCATTGATGCACTAAGTACCCCAAGCAAGGCATCAAATTTTTCGGTACCTCATCACTAACAATTTTCCGTTGAAACTAGCGCTGCACAAATGCCCTGAAAAAATGAGTCCGGCAAAATGTTCTGTTGGATTCATTTACCTCGCCTAGGTCAACAACAATATATGGGCCTATTTACTTATTAGAATTTAGAGAATTCCTATCCCTGAGATTTTTAAATGCCCTAACATAGTGAAATTCCTTAATTCACCTTTGTACTTGAGTATCTATGAATTTTACTAAAAGCAAAGGGGTTAAGATTTCAAAATTCTGTGAGGACATTTGAGACTTTTTAAGTGGTTGGAGTTTTAAAATTCTTGTAACGAAACATGGTATTTATAAATGTCAGGGTACAAGTGATCACATCATGTAAAAAAAATAAAATAAAATAAAAAAAGTCAACACCTCCAGTTCTTATAGAAAAAAACAAGTCATATCTTATTGTTGAATTGGGTTTTGGCTGGCATTATTGATTTGCTTGATAGATGTGTTAGGTCAAGGTCGGGCCCATTATTGCTACGTTACTTGCCAATTTGAGTTTGACTCAACACAACCCAAGTACCTATTTCTCTAGTACAACTCATAGAATTTTTAACTGAAGGATTTTAAAATTGTCTAACAGGGTGGAATTCCTTGATGCTTAGTTGTACTTTAGCATTAAAAAAAAAAAAAAAAAAAAAAAAACCTCAACTTAAAAGCAAAGGGCTAGAATTCATTTTCAAAGTCATTTGAGACCCTTTTAGGTGGTTAAGATATCTTCTTAACAAGTACTCATGACCGAAATTTACCATATTAGAGTTTTTAGACATGAAATGACATCTTGTCTCATGGCATTTGCAAATACCCCATTTCTTCGCAAGTATTTCCAAATTCCTGTCACCTATAAGTTATCAAATGACCTTTGGAGATCTAAGAGTTTCAACCCCTTCGCTTTTTCATGGGATTTCTTGATGGTTAGGCATAAAGCATTCAAGAATTTCACTATGCCTGAGAATTTCAATTTTATTCGAAAAAAAATTCCATGAATTCTAGTAAAGAAACATCCCTAAGTAATTGCTCTATGACCCACCAATCCAACTCAAACCTAACATGTTAATTAAAGGTTCCGAGCTTACCATTTAAGCCTCTTGGATAATGGATGACACTTTCAACTTAACTAATAGATGGTGTGGGTTTGGGTAATGCCTATACCTGAGTGACTCAATTACCGACCTGATCTTATCCTACCCATCCCCCTATCAAGTGACCCCTCTCAGCCTAAGTACAGTTTGATTGAAGTTGGATTTTAAATCCTTTCTTTGTCTTGTAGAGTTGTACTATGTTGCTTTCAACTGATTTTTTAAAAAGTACATGGTAAATTTTGCAAGGTTCCTTGATCAAGCATGAGTGATTTGTCATGAGATACGGTCAGCTTCAAATATAAGACCCCAAGTACGCTGTTAAAATAAATACATTTCCTTCAATTTGGTGGCTGTAAATTTTGTGGCCTAATGAACATTTTTGTGTGTGGCAGATCTAGTCTTCATGAAGTTAAACGAGTAGGAATTTAGATCCCCGCCTTAATTAGGAAGAGCATGCTTGAGGCCTCCATGTGAAAATCCCATTTAGCTCCAAAACCTCTTTTGTATCTATTAATTTAAAGAAGTATAGTGTATCATATAAGATGACACGAGTAAAGCACACAAATTCCTTTATTTGTTCTAATTTCTTTCCATTATGATTGAAGTGAAATTTGATCCAAATCTAATAGAAAAAGCTAATATATATTTTCGAAAGCACTGAAATAATTTTAAAAATATACTAAATTGGCCCTGATGTAGGGCATATTTGGTATCTCTATTATTTTTTAATAGATCCATCTAAAATAGAGAAATTAAAAAAAGAGCCATAAAAAAGGAGGCTGGAATAAAAAACTGTGTTTGGAATGCACATATTTATTTTAAATACCATCCGCCTCTATATTTTTAAGACCTAAAAGCTTTTTTTTTTCATCTATCCAGTTTTGAAGCATTTGGATTTTAAAAGATTTGCCTCTAAATATATGTTAGAATCTTGTGCGAAACGCTCTAATTTTTCAAATCTATGTTCGATTTCGATATTTAGAGAAATAGAGGCATGAAATGCCAAATATGAGCTTAGGCTAATTGGATTTTAGATGTGGCCCCATTGATTCCTGCCCGAATAAAAAGGTCCTTTTTTACCATCTAACATCAAACCACACCATAACCAAATCCTCCCACTCCGCAGCAGCTGTAGAATTTATACTCCTCACCTCTTTTCAAACGCATTTCCAAATTCCTTGCATTGTCCGTTTCCACTTTCAGACAAACAAAACAATGAAATCCACCTAGAATTTCACCTCTCTCTTTCTCCCTCTCTCTCTCTCACAAATGGCGGGTCTCTACGCTCCTTTCCGACCATCTCCTCCTTCATCTCACCAGACTTTCACTTCTCGTCTCCTCCTCCTCCTCACAGTTCTCTCTCTTGCCCTCGCTGCGTTCGCTTTCCTTCTCCAATGGCGAGGTGGACTCAACGACCCCGCCTCTCGTTGGCCCGAACAGAAGTTCCCAGGCACCGATAGCAGCCCTTCCTTGAGCACCCATGTTCATTCTTCCACCTCTTCGTCCTCCGATTGCTTGGAGATTCTGGGTCGGAGCGCGTCGCCTTCGTTTCCCTACTATCGCGGGTGGAAGTTCGATGTCGAATCCAATCGGCGTCCCAAGGTGAGATTTTTCAGATCTTGGGTTGAATTTGAATTGGATTTGGTTGATGTGTTTGGCCCTTTTTGTCTCTTATGTTGGTTTTTGGGGTTTGGAGTGGGTTTTGACGTGGATTGGATGCGTCCCCAAGGTGGATTTTCTTAGATCATGGATTGAATTTGGTTGGTGGGTTTGCTGCAATTTGTTACTTTTTTTGGTTTTTGGGGTTGAGAGCCGATTCTGATGTGAATTGGATTGATATGAGAATTGGGCGTTGCAGGGCGAGGATTGTCAGATCTTGGCTTGAATTTGGTTTGGATGTTGTTGATGGTTTTGCCCCTTTTGTCTCGTTTTTTGGTTTTTTGGGGGTTAGTGTGGATTTTACTCAGTTGCTGTGGATTGGGTCGTTATGAGATTTGGGCGTTCCCAGCTGAGGATTCTGAGATCTTAGAATTATATCTAGTTGGTGGATTTACCCCTTTTCCGTCTCATCTTCTGATTTTTTGGTGTTTGGAGTTGATTTTGGATGTAGATTGAATCTAGTTGCAAATTGGAGGTCACAAGGTATGGATTCTTCAGATCTTTGATTGAATTTGAATTTTGAGACCGTTTCGTTTGATCCTTGGTGTTTGGTGTCTGGAGAGGACCTTGATGTGGTGTTCGAGATGTCAATTGGGGGTTTTGTGTTCCGTTGAGAAATGTCGGATGCTGTACTGGAGTTTTTGTTAAATCAAATTGGATCCCGGATTGAGTTTGGATTGGTTTGTCCCCTTCTGTGTCATATGTTGGTTTTGGGGTTTGGGATGGAATATAATGTGCATTTGATGAAGATGAGGTTTTTGGGGTGTTACAAGAGAGTGGTGGGCTGGGGAGTTGAGCGTTGCTGGGTTTTTCCTTTTTCGTCTATCTTTCGTTCTTCAGCACTTCGAGACTGTCTTCTTCTTCTAGGGCTCTTTTGGAGTGTTGATCTTTTTTGGGTTTTAGGCAAATTTTGGCGGGACAGGGACTATTTTATGGATTCAAGAATTATGTGATAAATCACAGGACTGAGCCTGTGGGTTGCACTGTGTATGACAATACCTCAAACTTCTTCCAAGTGGGTGATTCTATCCCTTCTGCTCAGTGCCTGCAAATTGATGGTTGGTATATGGAAAAATAGAACCAAATTCTCCATTTTTAATGGCGAGGCTGAAGATTGGATGGATAGTATTCCCAATCTTGGATACTGTTGGGACATATATGTGGATGGTGGGGCTCAGAGGTCATTTGTTTGGAATGAAAAACCATGAAATCACACCTTGAGGCACTTCGTGCTCAATCGCAATCACTGTGTCTGCCTGAGGATCATGTAGTTTTTTATACGAGTTCTTGTTGAAAAATATTTGGTGATATAAGGAGTACTTGTTTTGTTTTTGAAAGGTAGGAGCACTTGTTTTGTTTCTGTTTGAATTTGTAAGTTTAAATAATTAGATTAGAGAAAATGGTAGCTTGAGTTTGATTCCGGGTTGGAAGCGTGTTGCTTGCAAATTGGATTGAGCTGACATTTGCAATTGTTTATTTTGTTTGGAAATGCTTGATAGAATATGCAATATTTCTTTTGAGTTTGAGGTAGATTTACCGAATGATTGGAGTAAAATGGGAACAGGAGATGTGGGTTTTGTTTAGAACTGCCTCATGATGTGACGCAGTCAGGTAAGCATAAAGCCTAACCGATAGTAACCCATGATACCCAATCTTCAAGTATACAGGAAATCAACTTACAAAAGGAGAAACGTAGTTATTTGCGTCCTGTTGGTGAAAATCCACTGTAGATCTTCAATCTGTTGGGAACATTCTCAAACCAAGGCGAAGAATAAAATAAAGTGCAGAAATTGCAACCTTCATCGAAATGTATGAAAAATGACCAATCTTCATGGATCGGCTCTTACAAGAGTATAAATAATGCTTGAAATAAATAAATTTGTAGATCTAATTTCTACCATTGATCAAATAAAATGTTTGCAATCAGGATTCAGGAGATTCCTAATACATCCATAATTGGAAAGAGATAACTGAAAGAAGCAAAAGAACAAGTAGTCATCATAATTCATAATGATGATGTACCATGCAGTAAAGAAACGGGAATTGTTTGATGACCAAAATAGCCTTTCTTTACTGATGGCTATTGAAGCGGGTGTTTTGGGCATAAAAAAAATTCTAAGAGTTGGCAACATCATCATTGGTTTGGCACAATATAGATATATAAGTGAACTAGATGAAGGAAGTGCCTTAAATTTATGTGCTGTAACATTATATTTTGTTAAATATGGTGTGTCAAGATACATGCCTCACCTCAAGCAATTTGCCTTGTGCTAAAACTGACGTTGGCACCTTGAGTATGCGTTACCATTTAACCACTTCACTTAAAATGAATTCTAGTCACCATGGTTCACGCTTCATTATCACTGTTTTTCTCTGTTCTTTCAGCCTTTCAGGTGATTCTGGGTTTGCTTTTAGGCAGATTTCATGTGTATGAGTGGGTGAGCCAGTGGATTTACTTTCTGCTGAGAAATGATTTGATTATTTACCATCTGCATTTCGCTTGGATCTCCTGATCTGTTTGTCGAGTTTATTTTGCGGCTATCAATTTTTTCTCAACATTTAAAGATAATGATGTTCTGAATTTCATGTGGTTGCTTTTATGTTTCCTTATCTAGCATTATTCATGCTTTAAAAAGAGGTTTGTACTTTCTACATAAATTTTCCTCCAATAACAAACTTTGTAAGTATTGTTTACTTCTGTTTAGCAATTATTTGCAAGTATAAATGAACTTTTATGGGCTATTGTTTT
The DNA here is from genome assembly GCA_028538565.1 of Umbellularia californica. Lineage (NCBI taxonomy): Eukaryota > Viridiplantae > Streptophyta > Magnoliopsida > Laurales > Lauraceae > Umbellularia > Umbellularia californica. Next base: position 84,174,067 of record JAPQWN010000001.1, read on the forward strand.
CTTCTGTTGCGTTCAGCTGTACATGTCCTGACAATTAATGATGCCAATGTGCAGATTAGTATTACAACTAGCACCTCTGCTGGTTTAGGGCAGATTCTACCATGGATATTTTACCATAAGGTCCTTGGTGTTGGTACTTTCTTTTTGTTTGTGGAGGGAAAAGCTGCATCTCCTAGTGTCTCTGCTGTCCTGGAAGCCATTCCCGTGAGTTTTTTTTATTTTTCATAGCTCCGTTGTACTCTCCTTTTCGAATGGTATCCATTGTACTCTCTTGTAGTTTTTGTTTTCCTTGCTGCTCCGGGTTTCAGTGATCCAAATAAGAAATTATTTATACTTGTCTTTGGCAGGGAGTGAAAGTAATTTATAGGACTGCAGAGCTGGAAGAGAAACAGGCAAAAAGGTATATTAATTTTGTTTCTTGGAAGGCTGGAAAGTAGTTCTTTGTGAAGCTAAAGATAATATTATGTTTTTTTAAGCTCTTTCTAATAGTCTCAAAGTTTTTGCATATCAAGTGTGTAAGTTTCGAAAATGCACTTATCTGATATGTTGGAATTCGAACCATGAAGGTTTCAATGTTGTGCTTGTATATAATGTTCTTTTTCCCTTTTTTCCAATCAGAAATTTTGTAAAAAAGGAATCCAAGATTGTTATACTCTTTTGGGTTGGTCATCCAAAGCCCAAAAAACTCTTTGAGTGGGAGAATCAAGTGATAGTCATGCACAATTGCCACTAGTACTAAATTAGTGTTGAACCAAACAGCCCGCAGTCAATCCAAGAGGGTTACACCCACACATCCCTGGGCTGGAGTTGAACCAAGCATATGAGAGATAATTAGAACATTTGATGTTTTAATCCTAGCTGTTATTACTACTCAAATAAAAGAAAAATGACTAAAATACCCTTATGATTTAAACAGTAAAAGGTGAAAAAAAGGCAAAGAAATGAAGTCAAAACAGTCCAAGGGTGCTTGATTGATCATGATGAGGGAAAATTTGTCATAATGTGGTTTTTGGGCAGTGCTAGACTCGCCAAGGTGTCCTTTATAAGAAAAGTGCGCCTCCTAGTTGGGTCCACTAGGAGACATGATGATCATGGAAGTCCGTTGGATGAAAAGATCTGTATGAGACCTACCTATTTGCAAAATTCTTACTCCATAAGAGCATCCTAACCCTTCAATCCATGCCCCTAAAATTTAATGGTTTTAGAGGCATTTTTTTCTTATGATTTCAATCTAATGGCGAGGAAAAGTTGGCTGGGTGTCACAACCTACGCCGTCCCCCCACCCCACCCCATCACTCAAAAAAAAAAAAAAAAAAGGTCACAAGTTTTGGAGAATTACCCTATATATGATGACATAATGTGATATGTGTATATGATCCTTTCTTGCATTCTTTGTTTGATTCAATTGGTCCATGTACTCAATAGCTAGGACGAGAGCTTGTAGGACAGATGGAAGGTGTTTAGTGTTACCGCCACCAGGTTGCAAGTTTGAGTCAACTAACCATTAAAAAAATAGAAACAAGAAGAAAAAACTAAAAGCTATTGCTAACACAGATCGATCTACTGCTAGTCTTCAATCTCCCCTTGTTTAGAAGACTTCAACCAAAAGCTTGAGTTCAGATTGTCTTCCTTCTCGACAACATCCACAATGGGTGCATCATCTTTGCATGCCGTAAGATCCTCCATGTTGACAAAGTTGTGATACGTACAAGCAAATGTATCTTGTAGGTAGGGCTGTCAAAGGGTTGGGCAGGGCTTGGGGTTGTCCTAACCCTACACTCAATATATGTAGGGCCGGGCCTATATGGGCCAAAGCCCTCAGAGGGCTTGTACTACCTATGCCATTATCCTACCCTCGAGGCCAAAGCCAGGTCAGGGCAAGGCTTAGGGCCTTAAAACAAGAATACTATTATTTTTTTATTTTTACATTGTACCAAAAATTGAGTGTCAACCGAACATTATCTTGTTTAACCTCAATTGTGAAGGGACCATTAAGAAAACATTTGGAGAATATAAGTTGTCTCTAAAAAATTTCTTTTATCGGCCAATTTATTTATTTTGTCAAAGAAGGAAAATGTTTAAAAAGTCTGCTCTATTTCACACCTTTCACAGGAATTTTCACGTATGAAATCATTCCAGCAATGTCTTATCTTTGAAAATTTTAAACTATTTATATTCACATACCTTTTATTGGCATTATTTTCAATTTCACACCGATCTGACTATTAAGCATTGTTGGATTTCAGTCATAAAAATAAATGCACTTAAAAAATATAGGATTTTACCGGCAAATGAACTGTATTTGGCCGTTGCACGAAATAATGAAAAGTATTTCCCACTGCATGAAGTCATTTATCCTGTCACTTTTTTTTTTATTTTTTACAAGGGACGATAACATCGCCCAAAATAAATATTGGCAACGCCAGCGTCCCTCAAAAGCACTTCAAGAGAAGAACTCTGAAATGTCGCTTTTCCATCACTGATTGGGTTTCTGAGATGGGAAAAGGAGTAGAGTGAGAAGCATAGAAATGGAAGCCATCATGGTGTGCAGCCGCCCACTTTATATCATTGCTTTAACCTCTTCCTCTTCATCGTTCTTGATGATCGTGCCCCTTCCTCGTTATTGTATCCATCTTCATAAATGACTGCCTAACCACAAGATAGATTGCTCCCCAGTGCTTTTCTTCCTTGTAGACATGTATTCATGACTCACCAAAGTGCATGGCCAGATGTGTTGCAGCTATGTCCCACAACCAATGTGGATCTTCTCCCCTACTCATCTCAATGGAAAGAGGTTTTTTCTTTTGCATTCAAGAAAAGAGAGAACCTCCTTTATACCTTCTGGATATTGTAAGGAAAGTTCTTTTGCCCATTGGGTTTTGTCTTGTAGCAAGGACAACTGAGAAGAAAGGAGAGACTTCTTTTGCCCTTTTATCTGTTAAACTGAAGAGACTTTTTACCCATTGAGTTTTGCCAATAGCAAGGACAAATGGCAGCAAGCAACCATCCTTTTTCTCTTTGTTTGTAATGTCCCAATGGCTGCTAAGCTCTGTTTGGATAGCCCAAGTTGGAATACAATCAGCCCAAGAATCTCATTCTCCCATGATCTTAAACAAGCACATAGTGTTCCAATCAATTCCCTAACCCACCAATTCTTTCAATGAAAGCAACCCAACAAGATCAGACAAAAGAGAGCTTGAGAGAGATTTTGGCGAATCCCGAATCCAACGAAAAGCCCATTTCTATGAAATCATTATGGCGATTCAACAGAAGCAGCAGTCTCAATTGCAGTAGCAATTACATGAAGAGCTTTAGTTTTATGGGATTTACAAAGAATGACGCTAGCGTCGCTTCATTTTAACTTGAGCAACGCTAGCATTGTTGGTCCCAAAGTTAAAAGAAAAAAGAAAAACCCGAAACCATGCCTAGCGGACCACGTTTATGCATTGGGAAATACTTTTCATTATTTGGTGCAACGGCTAAATACGGTTCATTTTCCTGTAAAATTCTCCAAAAAATACTATTAGGGTGTGTTTGGATGTACGGTGAATTGAAGTATGGTGAGCTGAAGCATCAAATCAAGAGAGAATAAAATATAAGGGGTTATGATGGTGTTTTATTTTAGTTGTTTGAAATGGAATCTTTTTGACATTTTGTATTGAAAAGTGAATTCTTTTTGCCTTTTATTGGAGAAAGGAATTTTTTTTTTTTTTTGACTTTTTTTCAAAAATTTAGAGGGAATTTTGAAATTGTGTACTTTTGATATGACCCCTTGTCATTTCTTGTCTGGATTCACTTTACTTTAACTTAACTAGTTAACTGCCAAACATGCCCTTAGTTTAGACTATTAAAAATTGAGAGTTATAATAATTTAATTAAAAGGATATTTGGATCACCCCATATCCTTAAAAGTTCGATGCACATATAAACTATCTCTATGAATTGTTTGGCATCCAAGTAACTCTATAGAGGAAAAATGTTTATCCTTATTAATAGGAAAGAATACACCCCCTTTTGCACTAACAATGATATATAAAAAAATAATATAAAAAAGCCTAAATAAGAAGCAATAAAACTAGAAGAAAGGGATTAGAAGCAACCATGCCACACTTATTGCTTATGTATTAAGTACAATACATAACTTAAATAATTAAATACAAATGAAATTAACAAGTGTGTATGGATTTTTAGGACATTTTGTAATGGGTAGAAGGGTATGAAATTGCCTTCATATCCCTCTTTTATTACTATTAAGTGACTATGAAAAGGGCATTTTAGTGTATATTTACATATATAAATATGGGAGGTGCTCTTATGAGAGACACTCTCACCTTACCATGAGAGATAAGGTGGGGGCTCTCACATCCATATCCAATGTCAACAACTTAAATGTGAAGGCCCCCACCTTTATCTTGCATGGTAAGGTGAGAGTGTCTCTCACAAGAGTACCTCATTATAAATATATATTATATAAAATAAATAAAAGTAGGAGGGCCAGTACTGTCCAAGCCTAGCCCTCAAATTTCAGGGCTGCAAAATTTGTCCAAGCTTGACCCTAGGGCCTTTCCTTAGAAACAAAAAGCCTCATTTTAAGAGCTTTTTAAGGGCCGGGCCGGGCCCCCTTTTCTTAGGGCCAGATTGACGGGCTACTTGTAGGCATTGATTTTGATCTTTTTGGAACACGACGTTGCCCATTTTTCCTCAGATTTAGGTTATTGTACTTGTCGACTGGACATTGCTTTGTCCTCAAACATGCTCATACCGAGTGGCCCTAATCCTAAGCCAAAGACTTGCAGCTATGATCTATGGGGGCTTTATGCATAGCAATACTTTCAGCCATCTTCTTTTGAATCTCTTAATGTGTAACCTTGATATTTGACTGATCTGCAATATTATTCATCATTGATCTTTTTCAGCTTATCAATCAGTACAAAGATCCAAAATATTTGTCGGACTGATCCATACACTATATCAAATGGGCTTCACTGTGTCACCCTGCTTTGCAACTATTGTAAGCATACTCAGCATGGAGAAGAACACTGTCCTAAGATTGAGGTCTTCTTCCAATCTAACATCCTTCCATTAAACCATAGGTATTGGAAGTGATGTATAAGGGCCAGGTCTGACCGTTGGGCAATAAACCTATTGACATCTCAGCAAAGACTCTGTTAGGATGAATAATAAGCTCTTTAGTTTATATTTGAATAGTTCTAGATTCGGTAATGTGGAGAGTCCTATTTGTTTGGTTAGCCTTGATTGTAGTTCTATATAAACATTGCAGCTCTCATCATATATAGATCTCTGATTTTTGATATGGTTCCAGAGCCAATCTATTGGATCCACAGGCCTTATTGGCACTTTCGGTTAAGTTGTTTATTCTGCTCCTTCTCCTATCCAACTTTTTCTGTCCTCCTTTCTTGTCCCTCTTTGACAATTGGGAGCAAATTATCTTGATTTTCTGTGAAGCTTCTTTTTTGGTTGTTCGGTGCAATGCATTTTCATAAAGGAAAAGGTAAAAAATGAACTGGTTTTCCTCAATTGAGAGGATTTCGATTACCTATGTGAGGGATGAGAATGTAGGATTCCTCTTTCTTGTGGAAATGAAATCTGCAGAGAGCGGAATCCTATTGTTGTACAAACGCACCCTTAGAAAAAGTGCCCCCTCATCTATGGCTTCATCTTGTCCCATAATGTCATTAGCTTGTTGCTTATCGTTTACTCCATTTAACTTATTCAGTTCCCACCATGATAATGCCTGTCCCTTGAGCTTGATGGTGATAGCTTGACCTTCACGTCAAACATCTCCTTTGTAATAAAACGTTCTTTCTATGGCACTCAACAAGTCTAGACACTTGTTCTTTTTCATGTTACCATTGTACTCTGGGATATCCAATGTGACATCCAACACTGTCCACCCCTGCCTTTCTCTCCGCAGGATAGTATTGTCTGTCCGTTGCTGACTGTCCTCTCACCAGTGTGTGAACATAAAACTTGTTTACAAATTCTCCTTCAGGTTCAAATCACCTCCTTCATCAAGAACCTGAGGTTATAGCATGTCTAGGCATTTGGTAAGAGCCTCAACTTGCCTTCAAACTTTCAAATCTCAGTGTCTTCATGGCCTTTACATGTTTAAAACCCTAGGTTGTGGGTTGAACTAAGCATAAAACTCTGAAAAGTATAGAGAATGGAATAGTTGACCAGCTCTTGTGTTGCATATTTAGTTTTCATAACATCATGTTGCCTTAAAAATTATTCTTCACCACAGGATTAGACATCATGTTTTGATCCTAACAATTATAACTGAAATAAAAACAAAAGACAGAAATTCCCTTACAACTTAAATGATCAAAGGTAAAGCAGAAAAATCAACATAAGCAAAACACGTTCAAGGGTAGATCTAGCGTCACATTTCTGGACATGACATGGTTCCATGTGGACCATGGGCTCTATCATGGTGTGAGCCACTAGTTAATATGTAAATTGATCTCCTTGCTGCCTTCATCAGATACAATATCGGTTCACATACTCATCACGTAGTGCTAAGACGAGATCAAAATGTTGATCATCTTTAACTTCACTGCTGATTTTCTATTAACATTATGCAGTCAGAATGTCAGATACTTAGTTCACGTCAAGGTTTAAAAAATCGGACTCGGGACCCGACTCGGCCATGGCTGAGTCTGAGTCGAGCCGAGTCCCAATTTCAAACAAAATGTTTAGAGGGCTGAGTCCTATGGTCACATGGCTGAGTTAGTTGAGTCGCATGGCTGAGTCGGGCGAGTCGGCCGAGTCTCCCATGATTTCGAGTCCAAGTCCCATAGGACCCAACTCAGTATGTGCCGAGTCTAGGTCAACTCACACTCAGCCGATTTTTTAAACCATCACGGGGACTTGTGGGAAAGTTTTTCTAGTGCATGACAACGATTTCTTTTCTATACAGATTAGGTGCTATTCTATTCTTAGACTTATTTGATTACTAATCTACCTGATTAAATAAATATGTTTCATTTGCAATATCTTCTCCATCTTTGATCTTTCGTTCCTTTTGTTTTTTCAATGTCATTGCCCTTACTATGATCACTAATGGTATAGCATAAGCCAATTGGTTCGCTATTCTGTTATGCTCTGCCGGTGCTTGCTTGTTCTCTATTTTTTTTTTTTAATTTTAAATGTTAGTTTAGTCTATTTAGTTATTACATCATTCATGTATTACTATTCTAATTTCTTATTCATATCTTTGTTTGTTTTGGATCTTCAGCCGAATTTGGAATGAGACTTGGCTTGCTAGCTTCTTTTATAAGCCTTGCAATTACGAACTCTTTGTCAAACAGTCCCTTAATATGGAGATGGCTATTGTCATGGCCCGGGTATGTGAGATTCTTTCTAACAGTCCATAATATTATCCAATATCTCTATTTCTCTTTTTTAATTTGGTTATAATTTATTAAAGAAAAAACAAATATAAACTGAAGCGGAAAGGAAAGGATAGGGGTGTCAATGGACCAACGTCCAGCCTGGATCTGCCCTTGAGGCCTGAATGTGATAATACCGGATTCTCATTTCCAGATTGGCCCAACAGGCCGGACCCTGTCTCAGACCTAAATTTAGGATCTGGCACTCGTCTGGACTGACCTTGATATTGGGATTCAGGATTGTTTGACTTGGGTTTATTGAGTGGGACTTGGCTCCCATAACCATTAGCAGGCAGGCCTCAATCCAAGTTCCAGGATCCATGTCAGAGCGGGACTAAAATTTGACTAGACACGTGCACATGTGAATCTGGTGTGAATCTGCCCTGTTGATAGCCCTAGAATAGGACCACAAGGAGTGAACCTCCTTAACTTCATCTTTAGCAGGGGAGTGTTTGATTTATGTGACTATATCGGCTGAAACCAAGTCTTGGAAGACTTGGAAGGAGTGCTACTAGAGATACCCCAAGGCGAGATGGTCTTCATAGGAGGAGATTTGAATGGCCATGTAGGGCGCGACGTAGATGGATATATAGGAGTACATGGGGGACTTGGATACGGTAATAGAAATGAAGAAGGGAAGGATATTTTGGACTTTTCAGTGGCTTATGATCTCATGGTGACTAATACCTTTTTTAGGAAGAGAGAGGAGCATTTGGTGACTTATAAGAGTGGCTCCTCAAGGACACAGATTGACTTCTTCTTAATTAGGAAAAGAGACCGCTTAGCTTGTAAAGATTGCAAGGTGATACCGGGGGAGAGCTTGACTTCCCAACATAGGTTGTTGATCATAGATGTGCAGCTACAAAGGTGGACTACAAAAAAGAAGTTGTATAGATGCTCAAAGACTAAATGGTGGAACTTGAAAGGTGATAAGCAACTAACATTTAGGGATAGAGTACTAGAGGAAGACGTTTGGGCGATAAATGAGAGTGCAAATAATATGTGGGATAAGGTAGCAGAGTGTATTAGGAGGATAGGGAAAGAAGTCTTAGGAGAATCCAAAGGGGGTGCTCCGGCACAGAAGGAGGCATGGTGGTGGAGCAAGGCCGTTCAAGACAAGATAAGAGTTAAAAGAGAGTTTTAAAACTTGGCAAAATGATCGAAATGCAGCAAACTTGGAAAAGTATAAAGAAGCAAAAAGAGAAACCAAAAAGGCAGTTAGTGAGGCCAAGGCAAAGGCATTTGAGGAGCTATATAGGCGACTTGACACTAAGGAAGGCGAAAGAGAGATATTTAAGCTTGCTAAAGCCAGAGATAGGCGGACCAAGGACTTAAACCAAGTTAAATGCATTAAGGATGAGGATGAAAAGGTATTAGTAAAGGACGATGAGATAAAGGAGCGTTGGAAGAGCTACTTCTACAAGTTATTTAACGAAAGCAGTAGTAGTGACATACAATTGGGACAGCTTACCATTTCTAGGGAAGAATCGAATCATATGTTCTATAGGAGAATCAGTAGGGAAGAAGTTAAAGAAGTATTGAAAATGATGAAGAATGGGAAAGCGGTTGGGCCAGATGGTATCCCTATTGAGGTCTGGAGGTGCTTGGGGGAGAATGGCATAAATTGGTTGACAAAACTTTTTAATGTAGTGCTAAAGAGCAAGAAGATGCCTGATGCATGGAGGAAAAGTATTCTTATACCCATATACAAGAACAAAGGAGATATTCAGAACTGTGCGAACTACCGCGGGATTAAATTGATGAGCCATACGATGAAATTATGGGAGAGAGTTATTGAGAGAAGACTAAGAAGAACAACAAACATTTCAGATAATCAATTTGGTTTCATGCCTGGGAGATCAACCATGGAGGCTATCTTTCTCCTGAGGAGGTTAATGGAACAGTATAGAGAAGGCCAGAGAGATTTACATATGGTGTGCATTGACTTGGAGAAGGCCTATGACCGGGTTCCTAGGGAGATTCTATGGGGAGTACTGGAAAAGAAAAGAGTGTGTGTCGCATATATTGAGGCGATAAAGGATATGTATGATAGAGCCGTGACATCTATAAGGACGACTGGTGGAGAGACTAAGGAGTTTCCTATCACGATTGGTCTACACCAAGGCTCAGCGTTAAGCCCGTACTTGTTTGCCCTAGTTATTGATGAGATTACAAGACATATTCAGGATGAGGTGCCGTGGTGTATGCTATTTGCAGATGACATTGTTTTAGTAGATGAGACGAGAGAAGGAGTGAATGCTAAGCTAGAAGTATGGCGGAAAACGTTAGAGACAAAAGGGTTTAGGCTAAGTCGATGCAAGACGGAATATATGGAGTGCAAGTTTAGCCAAAGTAGGACACTTAGTAACATAGAAGTAAGTTTAGGCACACAAAAGATTGTAGAGAAAGAAAACTTTAGGTACCTTGGATCGATGGTGCAACAGGATGGAGGGATTGATACTGATGTAAGTCACAGGATTCAGGCCGGGTGGACCAAATGGAGGAGTGCTTCGGGGGTCTTGTGTGATCGGAAAGTCCCCCTCAGGGTTAAAGGAAAGTATTATAAGGTGGCGGTAAGACCAGCATTGTTATATGGATCAGAGTGTTGGGCAGTAAAGCATAATCATGTTAAGAAGATGGAAGTTGCGGAGATGAGAATGCTAAGATGGATGTGCGGGATCACAAGGAGAGATAGGATTAGGAATGAGGAGATTAGGGGCAAAGTAGGAATAGCACCGATTGGAGATAAAATGAGAGAAAATCGACTAAGATGGTTTGGCCATGTTAGAAGGCGTCCAATGGAAGCACCTGTTAAAAGGTGTGAAGGCATAGAGATTGCCAGGAGTAGGAGAGGGAGAGGGAGACCCAAGAGAAGTTGGAAAGAAACTATTAAACATGACCTTGCTTACATGGATCTAACGGAGGACATGGCCCTAAACAGATTTGATTGGCGTCGTCAAATCCATATAGCCGACCCCACCTAGTGGGAAAAGGCTTGGTTTGGTTTGGTTTGGTTTGGTATCGGCTGAAACCAAGTCTATACACATTGCATTCATTAGAAATTTGATTTCGTAATAAAGAGAACTAAACAGAAATTTCTTTACTGCTAGCTGTGGTGAAGTGCATGCTTCTCAATCAACAAGCATTCCATCTGTGGCACAAGGAGAATATCTGAAGCACTTGATAAAATTATCGAGGCTTCTGGTCTATATCATAGTTCCTCATCAGCTCAACCATTAATTTTACGATTCTTTGGTTGCTTCTCCGCATTTTCTTTCCTTGTTCATCATCTCTAGCAATCCATGGCTGCGAATCCATCTCTTCCTGAAGATCAACTGCAGATTATGCTTTAATTGGTGATGCAAATACAATATTGCAAAGAATATCAACTACCTTCCTACATCCCTTAACCCTTATCTTGTTGGCTTCGCCTGTACCATTTTTTGCAATAAGTTGGTTTCACTTCCCATAGCAGTATAATCTTTTAAACTTTGCCTGCAATAATCTTTACGAGTCACTCTTGAAGTTTGTAATGCATTTAAAATTTTCATTACAATGTAGTCTCTTATGAAACAGGAACTTACTAAGGTTTTTGTTTTCTAGGATGCTGGCATGGATTGGATCATCCATCTCGATACCGATGAGCTAATACACCCAGCAGGTGCTCGGGAGTATTCTTTGAGGCAGTTGCTCTTGGATGTGCCCAGCAATGTTGATATGGTCATTTTTCCTAATTATGTGAGTGGAACATACGTTCGTTGCTTGATGACATTCCTTTTTTACCTTAATTTTTGTGGTGACATTTTCTGATGTTTCAGGAAAGTAGTATTGAGCGTGATGATATAAAAGACCCTTTCAGCGAGGTAAATAATCTCATTTGTCAACTATATTTTTGGCAATATGACTGTCGTAGGTGTAAAACGAAAGTTCATTGATATGCAAGAGCAGACGATGCAAAATTCATGGATTCTGTGTTGGATTGAGCCTTAATTTATTTGGATCATTTTGAGCGGTCCAATGTGCTTCTAATCCATTTAAGTCGGGGCCCAATCAATGTGTGATATTTTCATATTTGATTGTAGCTCTGTTTTGAGTTTGATCTATTTTAGGCTTTTTCCGATTCAATTGAATTATATTCATTTGGGCGCACCAGATACTCCTATTTAGTTACTCATGACTAAGTCACTAGTACATGTTCATTTAACTGTTCCCTTAGCCTTTTTATTATTCAGTTGCTGGTGTCCCTTGTTAGTTCACTGGTATTTAATTGTCTTGAGTGAAGATTTTCAGCAACAGTCAGGCCGTTCCAGGCCTCGGAATGGTCCAGCTAGTGGGGTCCACCAGTCCTATGATCAATCTAAACCTTTTGCACTCATTCCCTCAGCTATCGTGAAGCGCTATCCCAAATTTGACACTCATCCAAGATTTGTAGGCCCTCCAATTGATCATGCAAGTTGCACCCATCCAACTTTAACAAACGGTTAGGATTTGGACAACTTTGAAGCCCTCAAAACAGTACCTCTTGAGCAGATAGTTTCTTTTTTATTTTTTGCACAGGTAGTTCATCAAGAAACCTTTCAAACCCCTAAGTTCCCTTCCATTCAGGTGGGCCCCGCAGATTGAACTGTTACTGAGAATGACCTTGTCTCGAGATTCTTAACATGATTGTTCTAATTCGCAATCCATTTCCAGTTGTTGGTATGTCAGTGTTGTCTTTGTTTAAGAGAGCTGACTGTGAAAATGGAAGTGTATGTTATGTATTGAAATGTATTGTATCATCACCAGAGATTACCAAAGTCTTGGCTTAGTACATAATTGTTGGAAAGCAAATTCTAGGTAAATACGCAATCATTTAACGGATATAAAAACATTATTAATAAGGTTTAGCTGTTATGCTGAAGTTACCATAAAAATTGTTGTCTTCTCCTCACCATGTCAGACAATTATTCTCATTACATCATTTTTTAATTGATTCTGAAATTTTTAGAAATTGCCATCCTTATGTTCTGCATTAAATGTCTGTGGAACAATTCAACCTTTTCTGTTCTTCTGCTGTATCCTAACCACATAATTTCGTTTTTTGTTGGTTGATAGGTCTCCATGTTCAAGAAGAACTATGACCATCTTCCAAAGGAGACTTACTTTGGCATGTACAAGGAAGCAACACGTGGTAACCCTAACTACTTCTTGACCTACGGAAATGGAAAATCAGCAGCTCGAATTCAAGATCATCTCCGGCCTAATGGTGCACACAGATGGCACAACTATATGAAGACTCCAAAGTGAGATTTTGATTATTACACTTTTATATTCTTAGGGGCCTTTAATGGCTATCTGTTATTTTCCTTTATAAGAACCATTATATAATTTCATTAAACTAGAGTGGGATCTGCAGTTTCAAATGTAAAAAATTTGATGACTACAGTATTAGCTATATTTCTGATTTAGGATATGCTTTCTTTGATAGTGAGATCAAACTTGAGGAAGCTGCAGTTTTACACTACACATACACCAAATTTTCAGACTTGACTTCTAGGCGTGATCGGTGTGGCTGCAAACCTACAAAGGAGGATGTTAAAAGATGCTTCATGTTGGAGTTTGATAGAGCTGTGAGTGTCGCATATTGGTCAATTTCCTTTAAGATATACAGTAACAGTTATTATTGATATTCGCTCATGTTTGTAGTTATTTTTTTGAGATCCTTATACCGTATTTTTCCTGCTAATTGTTTTATCTCTTTCATTTTAAATTACTTTTAGAAGCATTTAGGGTATTTTACTTGAGGCTGCCTTGGGGTTATGTGTCTCAAAAATAACCTGGGGCAAGTCTGAGTTGTGGCTTGCATTTGGGGTGTACACCTCAATGTATGAGTCATTTGGTGCGTACATCATTCATGAAGCATGTGCTTCAGTCAAACATCATATTAAGGGGTACCCTCCATTAATGCATTTTGTTTTAAACAAAATTTGTGGAGAAATTTTTAATTTTAAGAACTGTTTTTTTTTTTTTTTTTTTTTTTAATTCAAGACTATTGTAACTAGGGTTAATTGAAATCAATTCTAGTCAACTGATTTCAATGGTTTGAAGTTGTAACACCCAAATTAAAACAATCTTTATTTATAACAAAAGTTATACGACAATTTATATAATTATTTATTAATAAAAAAGGCATGCTCATGAAACTTATGCTCCACATGTTGAGGCTTACACCTCGCACTTACGGCAATTGGAATGCCTTTGTTTCATGGCTCAGCATTTTAGAACATTAGTTTGAACTTTGGACGTTATTAATTTAAAAGACTAAAAAAGGCCTTCACCTTTAGTATGTATCGGCAGAGGGTAGAATGTCACAGCCTTGTTATCATGGGATCCCTTTTATGTCTATGCATGATGTCCAAAGCATGCATTTGTTTCTGATGGAAGCATTAGAACTCTACATTCAGAGAGTTCATTAATTTTTCATAGATGATAACAATTTTGCTTAGAGTGACCATTCAGGGATTAAAAAAGGAAAAAAGAGTGTTTCTACGTAGGGTGTGGACTTTAGGACCTTTTTGTGCATGCATGTTGCCGCGGAAAGACAAGGCAAAGTCTGGTGCCTTCTTCGATAAAATGTTTGGTGCAGGTGAGAATTGCTGATGAATCCATTTTTTTTTTTTTTTGCCGTCTTATCTGCGAGATGAGAGGAATTCAAAGTCCGAACTCTGGGGTTGGAATCGTGCTGCTGTGGAAGAGGATACGACTATGGTTGCCGCACAAACAGGTCCTTAGGTCAGTCTCATGAGGAAGCTTTGTCCAAGCCCACCATGTTTAGGTTGTGGAAATATGTATAATGTTATTGGTAGACAAGAAAGACCTAGGGCCTGTTTGGGGAAAATTCATTTCTGGATAGGGTTTAGAACCTTTCAGCAAGCTGCTTTTGAGAAATAATTTCTGTGCCGGTTGTCCTCTTTCATTATTCCAATTTTTAAGTTTAAAAGAACTCCCACCACATATAATCTGTGTTTGTGTGTGCGTCCGTTTTCTTACATGTGTAATATTCGCATTGGTTTCAGATAAGAAATTGGTAGAGTAAATAGTGATACCACCTTTCTGGGAAAAAAAAAAGGTTATACCCTTTTGCGTTGTTATAAAGGTAATCAATTATCACTCTTGAAGTGATGTATTGTTTGCTCTTGAAATTGTTGGGGTAGATGGAATGCGGATGGGGAATATGTCCGTGTTTCAGGCGTCTGCTGAATGGAGGTATTGATCTAATGTAGAAACATTTAAGGTGATCTAAAGGCATGTCTTTCTTTTGCTGAGTGATAACGAATAATTTGAATAATCTTTCCGCTTTTTTGTTTCTTTCAAAATTTTATGTCACTTGTGGTTTTGTTGAATTAGAGCTTTAAAAGTAAGTTCCTGTATCTTTTTGGCCACTGCTTCTGTCATTTCCATGGTTGCTTAATTTATCCATTGAGATCAAGTGCTTGCTTTTCTTCAATTTAGAGTTAAAAAGTTTAGTGTTCCATAATATATTATTTTATGGGGACTTTTGTTGAACTTCTTCTGAAATGGAATATGCACATTTATATTGTTCTTGGTGAAGTTTATGCTTATCAGCTACTACCATTTTCAAGTCTCGGTATTAACTAAGCATTTCTTCCTGCAGGCATTCATAATTGCTTCAACCGCTACAGAGGAGGAAATGTTGCGTTGGTAATATTTGGTGCAGATAATTTATTTTATTATTATTATTATTTTTTTTTTTGTGACATTTCATAACCAACCAGTTTTACATTTTTGCCGATATCTTGAGAACCAGTGACATTTTTGTGAGAAATGGTTGACTGATATCATTCTTACATTATTGAGGAAATTTCATATTTTTAAATGAAAATGAGTGTTGCAACTGCAAGATTTGATCCAAAATGTATACAAGATTTGCCAATCCACTGGTAGCTCTGTTGGTAAGGGACCTTCCACAGAAACAACCAGGGATTGATCCCTTGCTGTAGCGGCTGGTTAGGGACTTGTGTGGGTGTGTGGGTGGATGAGTGTTTGAGTACTTACCTTCCAAAAAATAGAAAGTAAAGCATTTTTAACTATTATTTTAAATCCAAATGTGATGTAATTATTATTGTTATTTTCGAAGATGTCTGCTAATAGATTTCGGGGTAGTAAGCATTTACAGTGAGACGTTTCGGATCAACTGTCCATATCACCAAACCATGGCCTCACACGTGCTAGATTGTGCATTATCGAGAACAAACTATAATCTTGAGAGGCCGATGCAGTGATTTCTCTTCATTTTTGACGTATGTAAGGGTAGAACATGTTAAGCTGGCTCCAAATTTGATGAGATAAGGCTAAGATGATGATGATTTTGATGTATGTAACGTCTATTTGATTCAAACAGGGATAAAAGGTGTCTTATCTAACAACCATAGTGGGCATTAGAATACCTATAACTTTTATTTTTTATATAACTGACGTATTGTATCGAGGGTACTATATTAATTTCATTATAAGCTCATATAGGTGTAATGAAAATGCATTCAGACAAATCAAAATGCGCTAGTGAGTAGACATATATAAATCATCATTACCTTCAATTATCACATCTATCTTGGTTAGTCTTTTCCATTCAATGCTATTTTAAATCAATGTTATATGGGTTAGTCTTAGGGGTCTATTTTGACCCAGCATTTCAAGAATTGTTGTGTTAATCTACATAGATTATTTTTGTTAAAGAAGAACACACATTACAAAATATTTATTTATTTTTTCTTGATAATAGTTCCTGTGAATATTTGCCTCATCTATCTTCAGTAATGTTTTCTTGGAGTGCCCTTTATCCCTGATTGTAACAAAACTAATTGTTTAGTCCACTATGGAACCTGGTACTGTATACCAGTGTTTGTGTCTAGGAGGATATGGCATAATAAGATGTCATGGGACATTGTTGAGATATCCTGTGATTGGTGCGTTGCTTGGAGCCACAGCAAGACATTAGTTGTCTCTATGCACTATCTTCAAATGTTTTCGTCTTGTAGCCTGTAAATTGGTCTTACATATCATAGTACCAATTGCCCCTCAAAACATACATCTAAAGTCCTTGTCTTTGTTAAAATTACATGCATGGGTGTGATCCCCCAATTGGCAAGGCTACATCATGAAAACGTAGTTTTTAAACTCGATGCAGTGTTGGTGTGGTGGTAAATACACTTACATTAGGAGGTGGGGGCATGGGTTCAAACTTGTGGTAGGTTGTCCTTGTGTTTCTCTAGGAAAAAGCTCTTATAACAAAAATTAAAAAGAAGAAAAGTTTGAAGTTTCTGATGCTGGTATGGAATGTTTGCTTCCCAGTTAAGAGAGTATTGTGTTGTAGCCTGCAATTTGATAGTTATTGCCTTTACGATTGTTTTTGTATGCCCCATCGGGAGTCCTTTTTCTTTTTTTATTTTTTGTTGTACTTGGTTCAAGTTTGTATGCATCTTATTCTGAAATACATTTTCCTTCTATAGGTATCGAGAACACATTGTATGGACCGATACAGCATTAAACATGAAGCTTCTCAGGAAGGGCATCTTAACCCGTATTTATGCACCCATGGTAAACTTACTCCTTAGTACTCCATACAAATTGGTTCAATTGTCTTCAGTTTCCTGAAATTCCTATCTAACCATTCTCACTTCCTCGCAGGCCATAATAAAAGGCTTGAGGGAGTCTGGTGTCTTCAGCTCAGCAATTGTGTTTGCACAAACACGTGCGAAACCAAAGTTATCTCCTACTGAACAAAACCTGCAAAGCATCAACTCTTCTTTAGTCCCCAGTGCTAGAGCAAGAGGATCCCAATCCCTTCCATCCAAGACTAATATTGAAACAATAAGTGGCATTAAATCTCAGGCAGTTTCAAGGAAGGTATTGGAGATCAGTGATGCTTCTCAGGCAGCGATTCCTCCATTATCGCCCCCTGGCTTGGAGCATCTCCACATGGGAACATGACCATATTCCTCTCATGGTTGCTTCTTCTGGTCCAAACGGTCTGAAAGATAAATCCCAGATGTGGGTTTGCTTTCAACAAAAGAATCAAGAGAGGCAGCAATCTGTGGTTGTATGGTTTCGTGGGTTCTTCCCGATCATTACCCAAGCGCTGGTGTACATTTTCAGGATTTGTTGTTGATAGTTGAGGGAGTGAGGACTCTGATGGCCCATCTGCCACCCTTGTTTTGCCAATTTGAAGAGGCATTTCAATAGTCTGATTACCATTTAGTACTTTGATCTCTTTGATTATAGTGTATAGAGAATGAAAGGGGGGTTGTATTTTTATTCATGGAGACTGATGGTGATAACTACTAAAGAAATGTCATTCCCCCCTAATTTTTATTGGTAAGTCTGCATGAAATATTGATTTCAACTGCATGTTTTGTCTGGCATTGAACAGCTGGACCGCTGTGTTATCTTTCTTTAAGGGTTCATTTGCAGGCTATCATTTGGAGGATTAGGTCTTCTCACAGAGGAGATTCCAGATGTATTATGATTAATCTCGATTATAGACCTCTTAACCCAGTATATGTGAACTTCGGTCAAATCAAGAGATTACAACGACCGTTAAGATCGTTGGAACTTTGCTTTGTTGCCCTGCGCTTAATTTGTTAAGTAAGTCCCACCTGTAACTCTTTTCACTCATAATTGGTTATGGCATAGAGCGCGGACGTACATTGTCTTTTGAGGTTCAAACCAAGAACTCTCAAGTTATACATAAATTCTTGGGCGTATAAGGGGCCACGCCAATCATGGGGAAGGCGGGAGATGGGAAGGTCTAAATGATACCAAATGATAAACAAAATATCAACCTACAAAATATCAACCTTGTTAAATGATTTTAGTCCTTTGATCTATGAACCAAGGTGAATTGTTTTAGGAATAATCATTATTTTCTTCTTTCCTTTTTTAATTTTAATCCAACCATGAATAACAAGTGGATGCGTCAAATTTGGTCCATTTGATGAACCGTAGCAGTCAAGTGGACGCTTAAAGCTGTCTAAGAAAAAGGACCCTGCAGAGAAACGGTTGGGATTAGCGAACACAATTGCGCACTAATACTATTGCTAAAGTTTGCCTTTTATTGAAACTGACAGAGAATACAGTGGTAAACCCATAGTATTTGAGACCAACAGAGAGAGAAGACTCCCAAGCCAACAAGGACTATGCAGGGGAGGCTATTCTACCTTACACTTTCCAAGCTGTTGTACTCGCAACAAAGAAGATGAAAGAGGAAGACTATTCTACCTTATACTTTCCAAGCTGTTGTACTCGCAACAAAGAAGATGAAAGAGGAAGCTCACCTCTTTCTATCTGCATTAGTTGTTGTGTCACCTCCTTCATTGCCGGCCTCTCGTCTGGATTTATTGATGTGCATCCAACTGCGACCTCCATACAAGCCATTGCTTGGTCCACTTGTCTAACATCCATCGAAAGGCCGTTGTGTAAAATCAATTCAAGTCTATCCTCTTTCTCTTTGGACTCTTTATCTATAAATGCGTTCAAACACAGATGAATCTCATCCATATCTATAGAATCGTATGGACTCTGTCCAGATTCCTCTTTCCTCTTGGACTCTTTATCGATGCATGATTTGCGCAACAGAGGATACTCATCCTTATCTAGACAAAAGTGTGGTCTCTTTCCAGATAAAAGTTCAAGGAGTACCACTCCATAACTATAAACATCAGTCTTCTCACTCACACGACCAGCAACTAAACAAGCAGGATCTATATATCCATATGTGCCTGCAACTAATGTCTCCACATGTGTTTCCCCCAAAGGAATCGTTATTGAGAGTGAGAAATCACATAATTTGGGTTTGTAGTGTTCATCCAATAAGATGTTGGAGCTTTTTATGTCTCTATGGACAATGGGCCTGGAAGTATCTATATGGAGATAGGTGATTGCATATGCAATCTCAATAGCAATTCTTAAGCGATGTTCCCATGAAATTAGACTTGATGATGGGTTTGCCCGATGAAGACGGTTACTCAGAATGAAGGGTACTTTTTCATATATCAATATTGGCTGTTCCATCTCAAAACAACAACCCAAAAGCTTCGCCACATTTGCATGCTTGATTTGTGTCACCATCGCTATTTCGTTGAAAGCCGATTCTCGTTCTATTTTATATACCTTGATGATGATTTGGCGGTCTTCGAGAGTTCCCTCGTAATCATCATATAACCCTTCTCTGTGGTAGATTTTCCCTATGGCCTGTTCAATTTCTTTAGCAGAGAACATTTGGATGGGGTAGCAACCTCTGCCATCACAAGAAGAGATTACTTCTTTCAGCAACCGAGCACCGTCTTCTAACACCCCTTCTTCTCCTTGTCTTCTCCCCAATATAGGATGTCCTATAAAAATGAAAAAACAAATAATGATAATAACAAGAATAAGAACATGACATAACTTTCCTTGTTGAACATTAAATTCAATCATTTTTCAACTACACAACAAACACAAATTAAAAAATTAAAATTAAAAATTAAAAACAGACAGAACCAGCAGCACAAGCATTGACAATTAACTATCACTCCTGACCGCTACCAGTAGCCCAACTTAGTAGTAGAAAGGACAAAAAAAAAAAAATTCTCAAACCTTGTCCTACTGCTGAAGGGGACTCTGACTCTTCTTCACTTTGTTACCCAAAAAGAAGGTGGCAGAGAAAAACATTTTACACATTTATTTAGAAAGTGGTGTTGAGATTTGTTTAAACAATTACCATCAAATCAGTTATAATTGGACTCATTTCACACCATTTCCAAACAAATAATCAAGAAAAACCCCTCATTAAACCCTTTGAAAATTACAACAATTTTCATACATTAGAAGCAATGATCAGAAAGCCCAAATAATTCAGAACATGATAAGAGTTGATCAGAAAACTTACTCTTCTTCTTCTTGAACAAGAGGTCAAAGGGACTCATCCCGATTGAGACAAAGCAATTAGCAGAAGAATTGCAAAATAAGGATCTTTGGTTGAAGAAGAAGAAGAAAGGATGAGATTTCAGCCTCATACAAGTAATCGACCTAACTTGAGCGAAGCTTCTTTGCAGATACTGATGGATGCTATCCATGTTCCATGTCCGTGTGGGCCCTCTTGTCACGATAACTCCTTGCTGTGTATCGATGAAAAAAAAACTAGAGCCTTTTCCCCTCCGGATTACCTCTAGCCTTCTCAAATTTTGAACATTTCCCCGTAGCTACAAACATTGCATTTTTTACTGGAATACCCTAGTGTGGGCTACTACATAAGAAAAATACATTCTGTGAAAGACTTTAGAATTTGTGCGCAAAAATACATTAGTATGAATGAATTGAGATGAAAATGTATAGCATTATTATATAATTGAGGAGTAGTGATCTAACATGCATTTCCTCAAATTCTTTTGGATCTTACGGAATGTTTATCTCTAGATTTTAATATTAGGAGAATAAGATATTACATAGTAAAATATTGTAGAATTGTTGTTGTTCTGCGGCTTTCAAAAAATTCAATAGGTTTTGAACTAAGTTCTTTGCCCATTATCCCATAATAATATACATTAAATTTAAGATTGATTCTCAATTTCCAAATCAAAGAAATTGTTAATAACGTTATGATTTTGTTTTAGTATTTTTTTATATATAAAAATGAGAAGACGCCGCCACCATTTTCTAGGGATTCAATTTTATGAAAATAAAAAATATTTAATTATATTTTCAATATAAGGAATTCAAGATAAAGTGTGTTTCTTTGATTTTCTAAGAATTCTATTCATGCAAACAAATATGTTATAAATTTTCACGATAAGGAAATTCATGATAAAATGAGTTCCTTTGAATTTGTAAGAATTCAATTTTATGTGAACAAATAGGTCGTATCTTTAATAGCATAATGGATTCCTTTGAATTTTTAGAAATTCAGATCCATACTAATTGATTGAGCTAATCATATTTTAATGATAATGAACTCATTTCTTCAAATCCCCGAAAATTCAATTCCATGCAAATAAATATACCCCAATATATATTCATGATAAGAAATTAGTGGTAAAATGGTTCCTTACAATTCATAAGAAATATCTTTATGCAATCAAATCAGCCCTAAGGAAGACAACCAACTAAAGTTTCACGAGTCTTCTATCCTCAACATCTATTAGTCACTGTGATTTTTGGTGTTAGGATCCCAAAAATGTACGTTTCGGATCATGGACAAAAAAATGATTTTTTTTAAGAGAAATAGAGAAATAATTAATTTATCCTATTCAAGGCCCACCTTTCATTATGTAAAGCTGATCATACGAAAAACCATTCCCAATGTGTTTGTTGTCTTAAATCTCACTTCAATATGTAAATGTGCATTGTTCAAATAAAGGCGGGCCACGTGGTTACCAATGAGGAAAGGAGAAATCATACTAGAAGGGGAAAAAAAGTAAAAAGTAAGGTATGGATGTGCACCATGAAAAGAAGGTTTTTGCATTTTTATCATTTCCCTTCCATAAAAGGTCTGGGAAAATTTGGAGTTTTGGGGAAGGTGGAGAGGAAAGTAATCTCTAGGGGTAAATCACAAAGAAATACCTCTAAAAAAAAAGAATCATCACATGTGGGCAGCTATTACACGGGACTCACGGCATCTTAAGAGGGAACTCGGTCGCTGGCCCCACAAAGAGATGATCCAAGCTGTTCAAGATGAATTGCATATCCTCTAGGGAGATATCCTATTGAGCAAATAATTGAAAATGTGACTAGGGACCGATGCAACATTAATCACATTTTCACGATCTGTTTATTCGGATGGTGGGACCCACTCCTATTGAATTGAAACCTTAGGTTATATCGCCGGAGGGAATGAGATTCATCTTGAACGGTCTGGATTAATCTCTATGTGAGCTCCATGATGAAGTTTCTGGCATCTGTTACACGATTCCCTTGCAACAAGAATGAAGATTATTACTTAGGAAGACTGCACATCAAAAACTAGAGTGAAAAAAAAGAGAGGAATAAGATGTTCATCATCCGGTTCCTAATGATGATCCAGAGAATGCATTATAATTATATAAATAAATACACTCTAAATTAAGTAGTGAATTTTCTTCAGTTTGTAATGTTTTCTTCAATTTGTTTTCTTAGGCTTTACTTTTAAGAACTTTATCTGTAGCTAATAGTCTATGTCTGCTGTAGTGATGTCAAATGGGTTGTGCAGTGCCTGGTAGGTTGGATTAGCACGGCCCGCTGCCGTGCCGTGCCGTGCCTGAGAAGAGTATGATATACAGATTAAAGTGGTTCGGTCAAACTCGACATACTCCACTGAGAAGAGAACCATTTGGATCGTTTCTACTTAACGGTTTTTCAATAAGATTACCTTTAAAACCGTTACAATCTTTATGGAGAATAAAAATATAAAAAAATAAAAGACTTCTATATTTACAAATTACAATGAAGAAAAGGAAAAAGATTAAATTTGTAGTATGCTAATATATTCAGCTGGATCATAATCTTCAATTTCATTTGCTCCTGCCTTTTCTCTTGTCCGCCAAATACCAGTCCCGTAAGTATACACAACACTCTACTGTTTCTTCAGTTAAATATGCCCTCCTATCATCCACATACACTAAAAGCATGTTTTGATGCTACAGAAGACATTGGAATAATTAGTAGATCACGAGCCATGTTGGATAACACCGGAAATCTGCTTTCGTATGCTTTCCACTAGGCTAAGATGTCTAAACTAGATGCATCCTGCACCTCTAATACACCAGTGTCAAGATACGATGATAACTCCATCACAACTTGACTTGAGCTGGAGGTTCTACCCAATTTTCTATAAGGTCACGTTTGGCAATCAAATCTCCAGGGAAAAGATTTTCGGTTTTCCTAGAGATATGAAATACCCATCTTTGGCAATAGTAAATTCTTGATGATTTGGATGAATGAAAATCTTCATTTGTTAAGATTTCCAGCTTCGACCTCCCCCCATAAGATTTGAAAATCCTCACTTATATTAGTTTGCACACCGAATGCCATTTTTCTCAACTATATGCATCGATACAAACAGTGTAAAGTGAAATCCTTAGCTATACAAATCCTCATTGAGGAATTCTTGTTCCAGTGGTAATGAAGAATCATTAGATCTAGGGATTCCATGCTTATTACCAAATAAGCTCAAGAAATCGTAAGAAACTCCACCTGAATGCTGGACTTGTTGATGGGCCATACTAGCTTCTGTTCTACCCATTTGGTCACAATAAAATTGAAAATAGTGTTTGTAAATTTGTCCTTAAATTTAAAAAAGTATTTAAATTTGAGTTTGACATATTATTATTTATTTCTTCAAGAGAAAATTGTACACCAATTAATTTTAACATAGGATCTAATGCAACAGCCAAATAAAATGTCATTGGAGCATCTTTCCAATATTTATTAAATTTCTTTTCCATTTTTCTAAAGTTTAGAGCTCCATTTGAGGTGGGATAATACACCCCGGAGAAAAATACTGTTGCATAATAAAAAAAACTTGTAATAAATCTCTTATTTGACCACACAACCCCCAATGTGCCTCAGCCATCAAGTATTCTTAAGCATTAAAATCACAATAGTCAATCAAAACTTCTTTTCTTGAAATAGCTTTTTTTAAGAATTCATACATAGAATTTCATCTGTGTTCAATATCTGAATTTATTTTTATGGGTGATACATTATGCCTTGCACATATTGTAGAATATAATTGTCTTCTTTGTGTGGAGTAGAAAATAAATTTAGCAATACTTTTAGTTTTTTTTTTTTTTGTAACCATTGAAATATGTTTCAAACCAACTTGGGCAATGGGATTTAAGATATGACATAAACATCTATTTTGGAAAGTAAAACCCTTTATCAAATTTGCAAGTGGCATCTTTAATCTCATTAGATCAATAGCCGCTTGATTATTTATTGCATTATCTAAAATTACAGTTATAACTTTATCCAAAATATCTAAATTCACGGCTTGATAAAATCCGACGATAAAAAAATTAAAATCATTATTTAGGAAGTCAACATTAAAAACTATTGTGACAAAAAATCAGAGGAATAAGCTGTTCATCATCTAGATCCTAATATTGAACCATAGAACTCAGTATAAATATATAAATAAGTATAGTTTCATGTTTTAGCTTCTTTTTTTAGGCTTACTTTTAAGATTTTTTTCTGTATAGTAGTCTATATTTGCGGGAGTCCGGACCCCTGTTTCAACGAAATGGGGAAGGCTGTTTGACAGAATTACCAATTGCCACGTGTATAAGAGACATGACTCTGCTGTTTACCCCTCAACTGTTTTGGAATGAAAAGATCAAAAAGAGGGTCTTTTTTATAAATGAAAAAAAGCTTTCATCTTATCTTCTCCAATGTCAAGATGGGTGGGTTTTAGTCGCCTCCTCTCCTTTGGATGGTGGACCCCAAATGTCCCATTCCACAAAATGGCTAGGTCATCATGGTCGTCCAATGGCCCACACTCAGATGTGTGGGTCTGATCTTCAATCAGGTGGGCCATGGGGTCCCACAATATTCGTTGAAATAGGGCAGAGGAGATTCCAGATCATCAATTGCAGTAGAAACATCTTTCGATGCCGCCTTAGGCATGTCCGCGGGCCGACCGTGCTCGACGGGCCTCTTTAATTTTCTTTTTCCAATTAATTTTTGCCTTTTAGGTATTAAATTTAAAATTAAAAGTTAAAACACAGATACTGAGAATTACATTCTTACTATATGATCTGCCAACTATTTGGACTAATTTGTACTTTGACTTACAATTCAATCCAAAACTGAGAAGAAAAGAAGAAGGATTTAGGTTATTCTCTTTTATGGTATACTTTGATCTAAGTTTTCTTATTTTTCTTATTCTCAATGTTAAAAAGATATATAAATGATGAAATCATCGCTAAAAGAGGCTTGAAGAAAGTATGTGTGAAATAATTATTTGTAGAAGTCTTATTCCTTCTCACTTCATGATGGAATTATCACCCTCTTATCCTTTTTTAATTTATGCTGCTTGGACTGCGTCATCACAGTTGAACCATACATATTTTCCCAAAGTGCACTATTCAACCCATTGCCACCCAACTACAGGGAAAGCATTAAAACAAACTTAGAACCTAAAAGCATTTATTCCTTCTTGCTTATGCTGAGGCCGGTTGGTATAAGAGTTTCCGAGTTTGATTACAGTCCATGCATGTTAGCCACTGACTTGAATTTGAACCCTTAAAAATTTAAAAACATCTGCATCATTGGTGCTGTTTCTGTCATGTTATATCTATTAATTAATGAAAAATCTTATACAAACTCATGATCTTATTAGATCGTTTTCCTAAAAAGGGAAGAAACAAATGCACGGCCACCTGGCGGGCCGACCGTTATGAACAGGTAGGCCCATGTCTAGGGTTACAAACAGGTATCTGATTCTCCTTGCCCGGAGTTCCAACCAATAAAAAACCGGGACTGAAACCTATTTTAGGTTCCGATTCATAAATTGGTTTGGGGTACGAAGCCCAATTTAGGTCCCAGGTCCATATAGGTTCTGACCCGCGGACTCGGGACTCGGCATGTGAGTATTTGATATTGCAAAAATTAACTTTTTTCTGGACACTTATATATATATATATAAAATAGTGGAGGTAGTAGACTTGATGCACTATTATAAGTTGAATGATATGCTTATTTTAAGAAAAAATGAAAAATAAAGAGAAATTAGAATTGATTTTGGAACTAGATTCCAATCCTCTATACTTGGTTTCGGAATCAGATCCAGGATTTTCTATCAGAACTAAGTCTGGAACCAACAAGATAGGTTACACGTCAAAACCGGATCCGAAACTAAAACTGTTACTTAGAAATGGGTCTGAGTCCACTTCGATTTTGATGCAGAACTGTACCGTTTGCAGCCCTACACATGGCGTGCTTGCCGAAACGGGCCGATCGTGCCAGATCCCTCGGCCCAGCATAGCCCATTGCATGGGCCTGGAAAGCCGGGTCGTACTGTCGCGGGCTGGACCGACCCATTTGACATCCCTAGATGCCAGATTTTGATGCGAACTCAAATTTGAATCACATTCTTCAGTGAGGCAGTCATCTTTGAGAATCCATCTTTGATTTGGAATCAGAATCCTCTCTTAATCCATCTTCGATTTGGAATCAGAATCCTCTCTTTTGCAGATAATGCAGCGATCTTGATTACCTGTTTTCTTCCCCTAGTCTTTTGGATCGACATCGGCATCGCTTCTTGCAATCTCTTCTCAGAAAATTTTGAAGATCACCTCGTACTGTAATTTATCAATCCATTTACAGTAACTGGAATCTCGTTCTTCTTTTCATCCTTTTCTTCTTTTTCGACCTTGGCTTCAATTTTCCACTGGACTGAAGTTCCAGTTGCTCTTTTGCGGCCATTAGCGCTGTAGGTGTTTCGGTAATTACAAACCCTCGTTGCTTTCCACTGGAATCTTTTGCGAATCGGAGGAACCATGATAGTTCATCCAGCTGAAGATGTGCAATGATCCTCTATTTCAACGATATCAATGTCCTGTCAATGGGCCGGGCCGGGCCTGGGCTTCGGTTGTCCAATCCCGTCTACCAGGTGTTGTCCAATCCCGGCCCTACATCAAATCCAGTCCCATACGGGCCCGGGCTGGGGCAAGGCCTAGCCTGGCTTAGCACGATCCTAGACATAAGCAAAACATTCTCTAATTATTCCTATAGTCACCAAACACCCGGTGTGAACCGGACTTTAAACCCTCTTCCTTTTTTTCTGGGCTTGGGACTTGCAATGCAATGCAAAAAGCAACATGGTGGCTTAAAAACTTTTTTTTTTTTTTGCCGGTGACAGTAGAAAATCAGAAAATCAATAGAAATGAATGAATATCCTATAGGCTATATGGGTTAAGTAATGCAGGAACGATTAAAACCTTTTTTTTTTTTTTGCCGGTAAAAGTAGAAAATCACAAAATCAATAGAAATGAACGAGAATGAGTATCCTATATGAGTCAAGTTAAAGTAATGTAGGATCGGTAAATAACTTTTTTTTTTTTTTTTTTGTGCCCGTGAAAGTAGAAAATCAGAAATCAATAAAATAAATGAGAATGAATATCTTATATGGGTTAAGTAATGAAAAAAAGAAATCAAAATAAATTATTTTTCTTTTAATATGTCTAAAAATCGGTTAGTGCATTCCCATCATTGTTTAAATCACCATCACTAGTTAGGTCATGACTAAACCAATCTTGGGCACAAACTAATGCTTCTATCATATCTGGTTCTATGTGGGTCAAGTACCCTCCCTCCTGTGCTAAATGCTAACTCTGAAGCAACGGTAGAAATTGGAATAGCTAAAATATCACGAACCATTCGAGACAAAATATGATACTTAGTTGAATTTAATTTCCACCATTGTAATATATAAATAATTATTATTAAATGACTTTGCAGCGGGCCGGGCCAGGCTGGGTTGTTTCTGCCCAGTCCCAGTCCCATTTTGGCCGGGCTTTAAAATGTATTGTCCAAGCCCAACTCACTGGGCTCAAATTTTGTTAAAAGCCATGTATTTTCGGGCTTGGGACGGACCTGGCTGGGCTTTCTACCCATTTCAACACGTCTCATTGACAGGCCTAGATATCATCCACTGAATTGTGGGACCCCATGGCCCACTTGATCGAAAATCAGACCCACACATTTGAGTGTGGACCCTTGGGCCACCATGATGATCTAGCCCACCACCCAAAGGAGGAGATGCATGACTGAAACCCACCCATCTTGACGTTGGACAAGATGAAAGTTTTTTTTATTTATAAAAAATACCCTCTCTTTCTTTGTCTTTTCATTCTAAGGAAGTTGAAGGGTAAACAAGAGTCAGGTCTTTTATACATGTGGCGATTGGTAATTGGGCCAAACAGGGTTCCCTTGTTTTGTTGAAACGGGGGATACGGACTTTGTTTGCGGGCGTTCTTTGTTTGTAACTATTTTCGTCCAATGTCTGTTATGAAGCTTTATCCCTCTTTCTTCTATAAGGGACATTTACCACAAAAATCCTCTTAAATAGGGTAACCACAGTTGAGGACCCTAAATTTTTATAATCACGGGCAAGGACCTCCATCCCAAATCATCTATTTTTTCCCGTTTCGCCCTTTTTTGTTGATGTCAACTGTCACGCCCCCAAAACCGGGATCCGATCTCGGGGACGCGAGTATGGGGAATTTGTATTCCTCTCCCAGGATCCGCGTGTGTGAGGATGATAAAATTCACAACACATCAAAACATTTCGCGGAAGCTCTACAAGATGTTACGACCCGGAATCCGTATCCATCAGGTTCCGTGTCGTACTCAATCTGTCAGCATAAGATTGTCATAGAAGTATTCAAACTCAGACTGGAACAACTCATAATATCAAAACATACAGAGCTGACAGTAACAGGCTTATCATTACCCAAACATATTCAAGTTACAAATTAACGAGTGCATTAATTACAATTCCCACGAAAAAAGGCTAACAAAAGCCGTACACAAAAGCAAGCTAGAACAAATACTACCCAAGGGTGTAATGTAACTCCGGAGTCAAGCATGACGTCTACGTGACATCGCTGACACAACAAGCCTGCAAAACTCGTAGCTCAACAGCCCTCTGCACACGAACTAGCTCAAAACAAGGACCTGCTATCTAGAGCACCAAAGTAGAAGTATATCAGACACGACGGTCTGGCAGGTGATCAAAATAGATAAGAGCATAAACAAAATAAAGTTTAAAGGAAACAATAACTAAAAACACTTTATTGAACTTGAAACAAGTTTACAAGATTTAAAAACAATGAATGAACAATATACTTATCAAGAAATCACTAGTGCATGCACGATATACGAAACAAGACATGAATACATATAATATCATGATTAGTAAATCCACACAGAGCCCATCCTTTCTCCATCATACATGATGACAAGAGTAAGCACGCACGACAAGCACGACACGATCCCACATATATGGGGAATTTCCGGCCGCGGAACCGGAACACGAACACGCACGATGTGTCATTCAAGACACGACTAGTCTGCAGACAGTCCACATGTTCAAGGACCCCCAGGTAGTGGATCAAGTTAAAAGGGCAGTCCAAGCTCAGTGGTACTCACTTATATCATGAATGCACAAAACATGGCGATACACGTTCGAGAACACGACAAAACAAGAGGGAAATCATTTATCAAACACGTCACGACAAGGCTAGCAAAATAGCATGATATAAATGCTTAACAAACTTAAGAAATGATTCCCTTTTGATTCTTGAAACACGATTCTTGAAACACGTCTTAAATACAAGCTTGTACTTGAAATTCAAACGAAAACACGATGATGCACGAAGCATCAAAACAAGTACTTTGATCCATGAAACAAATCTCCAAACAAACTTATACTTGAAATTCAAGGCGAGTACACGAGGATGTACGTAACATCAAAAGAGAAGTTCAAACACGAAATCTATCAAGTTTAGGCTAAGACCATTCATTGACCCTTGTAGAGTTGAAACCCAAATGTCGGAGTTTTGACAAGGGTTGGTGCCCCAGAAGTTATAGTACATTTTGGAATTCCAAGTGCACAAAGTCAACAAAAAGGTCTAAAACCTAGTCTAGTTTTCCTTCTCGCAAAAATCCTTCAAAACAGTACTTTTAGTAAAATTTCGGTCAGTCCTCAGTTACATGTCGGTCAACCGAGGTTGATATGTCGGTTGACCGACAGCCGACCGACGGCTGGCCGACAAGTCTCAGTCCAGAAATGTAGCTCTCGGGAAATGGGACCGACAAGTACTCGGTTGGCTGTCGGTCGACCTTTCGATCAACCGACAGCTGACCGACAGTCCTCCTGACAAAATGTTGCTCTCTGGAATTTGAACCGACAGGTCTTGGTTGGCTGTCGGTCGACCTATCGGTCAACCGACAGCTGACCGACACCTAACCGACAGTACACGGACAGTGCCTTTCGAGTCAGATTTTTCACAACTTCTTTCCTTCTTCACTCACATATTCGAACCACCTGCACTCCCCAAGCCTTCATGCTTTCCAAGGGATACATTTCACACATTTTTAAAGTATTCCATCCACAAATAGACCATTCATTTTATAGAAAAGACATCAAAACATTTCCATGTACAAAATCATAAAACTTACAAGACTAAACATGGTTCTAAAAGCTTGAAGAATCATTGATAACAAGACAAGTGAAGAAGCTAAAACCCATGACTTGAAAGAGCATGAACATGACTTGCATTATGAGATTAAGCATAAAAAAAATGTCCTAATGAAAGATTGAAACCATAATGAAAACATAAGCAATATACATAGAAATCCTATAAAGATCACTTGCCTTGGGTCAAAGTGAGGAGGGAATCACTCAAGAGTGGTCTCTACTAGATCTCTAGCTCCAATTCTACAAAAGCCCCAAAATACCAAAGAGAAAACCCTAGCAAAAATCAATCCTTTGCATAACTCCAAGAAAACTCTTTGCATAAAAGAGGAAAATACTTTAAATGGTTTGAAAAATAAGAATCTCAAACAATAAATGCCATTGCTAACCTTTAAAACCTTGATCCAAGAAGAAGAGCTTGAAAGAGGGCTTTATCCTAGCTCAATCCTTTGAAAAATGCATCCTAGGAAAGCTTGAGAGAAGAGGAAGAAGGTGGGAAGATCATTCCTCCATTTGGCACCCAAGATGTAGCATATAGGAGGAGAGAGAGGGAAAAAGTGTGGCTGGAAAAGGGTTCCAGCCACAGCTGAAATAGTTGCAGAAAAATGGGAGAAGAACAAGAAGGGTTTAGCCCTTTATAAAGTGCGCAAGTGGGTCCCATGGGCCCCAATCTTCAAGGGATTAAAACAAGTGTTTGCGGGCCCCAAACGAAGACGACGAAGAAGACAAAATTGCTCGTTGAAATATCTACTTTCCAAAAAGTATATTTTCCCCAATTTCTGGAATTTTTGAAATTTATGGACAGATTTAGTGAAAATTGTCATTTTTGCCCTTTTTCTCGAAAAATGCGATTTTTGAGTATTAAATCAAGATGGTCAAAACATGAAAGTTGTTTGTAACAATAAAATGGGTCAAAAGGAATAAAATTTGGAATTTTTAGAAACCAAGAATAAATTCTCACAAAAATACAATTTACAAGGGTTGGGTCAAAACAAAATCAACGGTCTTTTAAAACTCTCCAAAGTTATGAAAGATCTATTCAAACTCAAAAACAAAGTCAAATCAACTCTAATCTTGTTTAAAAAGCTAAATCATGATTAAAACAATGCTAAACTTGAAAATTGAGGGTCGAGGTCTTACATCAACATAACCAGTTCCCTATTCCGTCATGAGTAATATTCGTCGACATCAACAAAACATTCGTTGTGTTGACGCGCCCAGTTATTACAACGAGATTTTTTTGACGTCAACAAAAATGCCCACTTTCCAGCATGAATGACCCTGTGAATTTGTTGACGTTGACAAAAGATTCGTCGACATCAACATAAAATATTGTTGACGTCAACAAAGAGGCCCAGTTAGCATCAACAAAAATTGAGTTTTCCGTTGTTTAGAGTTTTGTTGACATTGAGCAATCTCTCTCTCACTGTGATTGAGCAAAAAGGGGTATGGTGTTGATCTCCTTCTTCTCCTTCCTCTCTTTCTTCTATTCTACTATTACTGTTGATTTGGGGGTGAAGAACCTTTTTTTTTTAGGGTTATGTTGACATCAACTAACCAATGGCAAAAATGGAATGAAATAATGGACTTTCGGCAGGAGGTCCTTGGCCGTCATTATAAAAATTTAGGGTCCTCAGTTGTAATTACCTTATATAATTGGAATGCCCCAAATCATAAATATCTCTCCTTCCAACCAAAAAAAAAAAAAAAACTTTTCTCTTTAAGATCCATACTAGCAATGTTGTCGAGGAAAATAGTTTAAGGGAAAATTTATTTGCATGGAATTTAATGTGTAGAAATCATGGTCCAACCCGCTATAGCATTGGATTATTAATGAGGTGACAGGTAAAAACAGTATATTTGACGGCACAATTCATCTCTTTTTTCTGTTGCGTGGTGGTTTTGCAAATTTGATACTTTGTTGCCTTTATGATTGTTTCTGTATGCCCCATCGGGAGTCCTTTTTTTTTTTTTTTGTACTTGGTTCAAGTTTGTATGAATCTTATCCTGAAATACATTTCCCTTCTATAGATACCGAGAACACATTGTATGGACTGATACAGCATTAAACATGAAGCTTCTCAGGAAGGGCATCTTAACACGTATTTATGCACCCTTGGAAAACTTACTCTTTAGTACTCCATACAAATTGTTACAATTGTCTTCAGTTTCCTAAAAATCCTATCTAACCATTCTCACTTCCTCGCAGGCCATAATAGAAGGCTTGAGGGAGTCTGGTGTCTTCAGCTCAGCAATTGTGCTTGCACAAACACGTGCGAAACCGAAGTTATCTCCTATTGAATAAAACCTGCAAAGCAACAATTCTTCTTTAGTCCCCAGTGCTAGAGCAAGTGGATCCCAATCCCTTCCATCTAAGACTAATATTGAAACTATTACACACTGTCTCGAGTTAATCAATATTAACTCTAATTGATTGAAATTAATGCTAATTAATCATGTTTAATTAAGCTAACGATGGTTAATGACCAAATGGGATTGAATTAGCCTCAAATGAGTGATTTGGGCTTAATGAAATGATAATGAATTAGATTGGATTAATTGAATTGATTTTAGACTCAAACAAGGAAATACAGGGGCTTTTTTGTAAATATACATTTTCGTGTGTTTTGTCGAATACGGTCACTCTTAATACCCACATGTGTATCTTGAAGAGTATGTTAACTTCCGTAATAGGTGCGTTTCCATACAACGTGAATTGGATCAAATGAGTCTTCATTTGACTCGAAATGTAAATAATAGAAGGGGAGGGAGTTTTATGCAAAAGTGGGCTTAAAAGTTTTCAAATGAACCAAAGTTCATTTAACTCAAATCTCATTCCAGCATAGCTAACCCTAGACTCATTCTCTTCTCTTCCCTTTCATTTTCTCCAACGATTGAGAAGGTTTGGGAGCTTGCATGTGGTTTGAAGAGGGTTCTACTTACTTCGTCTTCACCATCATCTTCTTGGTTTTCTTTGGAGTCATAATTAGGGAGAAGATCTCAAGTTTTCTCTTGTCCGGGTTTCAAGTGAGTAGTAGCTTGAACTTCTTTTAGAGTTTTCAAGTTGCATGGGATGGTTTAGAGTAGTTTTAGCACAAGTAGCTTATAGAGGTTGTGTATGTGGATTGGTTTTGATTTCTAGGTTGAAA
This sequence comes from Umbellularia californica, assembly GCA_028538565.1. Taxonomy (NCBI): domain Eukaryota; kingdom Viridiplantae; phylum Streptophyta; class Magnoliopsida; order Laurales; family Lauraceae; genus Umbellularia; species Umbellularia californica. The sequence goes on from JAPQWN010000001.1 coordinate 84,207,837, forward strand.
GAGGATTGCAATTTGGGGATTTCATCTCAAAATAAAGCTAATCAAAGGGCTTTTTGTCAATTGATCTTCTAAGCAAGGCAAGTGCATACATTTCTTATGATTTAAGATGTTATTAAGTTTGTTTGAGCTCAAGGAGCTCAGTTCCAGAATTTCCACTTCAGAAATTCTAAATTTTTGAACTCGAAATTTTAAAGCTCTGCATGTAGTTCGATAGCCGAACTGCTGACCGCCAGCTAACCGACTCATCTGGGTTGACTTGCGCAAAAAAGTTTAGCTTCTAGAAAGCTGACCCACAATATTCAGCTAGCCGAATTCGTGAATTCGGCCAGTCGAGGGGTGACCGCAAGGTTACCGAAAATTGTCAGGATTTTTCCATCAGAAGTTAAGCTTCTAGAAAGCTAATTGAAATGTGTTCGGCTAGCCGGATTCGAGAATTCGGCCAGCTGAATAGGTGACCAAATTGAAAGAATTTGTCAGAAATTGCAAGGTTCTAGAAAGATAACCGAATGTGGTTCGGCTAGCTACGTTCCAACATTCGGTTAACCGACAGGTAACTGACAAGGTAACCGAACTTCAGGAAAAATTGCCTATTTAAGTTTAATCTTCTTGAATGAAAGCCTATTGACTTAGGAGATTGTTACAATGGTTAATGTTAATTGTTTCTAAACCTTCATAGGTGTTAGCTAAGATTATCATAATGTACAAATCTCAATTAAAGGGATGTCATTGACAATAACACGTACATTAGATAACGAACATTTCATCTGAATGTTTGGTTTGGAAGTTGAATAGATTTATTGATCTGATTCGATTTGATTCCCGAGCCTGGCACTGCATAGTAGTTTACTAAGCTCGTTATTGAGCTGAAATGAATTATTGGTATGAACCAATAAAATGAATCAATGAATAAATTAATGAGAAATCCTACTGCAGTAGATAGACTGGGGGTGTTCGAAGCTCCGTGATGATGCCAGTGATCTCTGAACCAGACACTGGTAGATCCCACACATAATGGACTGAAAAGTCACTCAATGAAAAGCCACCTAATACAAAGTACTCACTGAAAATGAATATAAATGAATATGAATGACTAGTATTTGGGTTTACAAGTACGATGAATGCTTCCTTTTGGAAGGACTGAAATAAAATGATGCTATTGTAGTTGCCATCTAGTACTTGTTATTACTTGACTCCAATTGTATAGCTTATTGTATGGATTAAAATTGTCTAGACTTGATAGTTGATTATAGAATTGTTTAATTGTTAAATTGAACAGATTTATTATGAAAAATGGCATGTACTATCATAAGATCTATGTATACCTTATTGAACCGTTGTGTTCACATATGTTAATGATGACATTTCAAGCCCAGTTGCCCATGCCGGTCATGCAGAGGCCGCGCCTCCTGAGGAGGAAGCCAATCCGATTCCTCCAGGAGGTTTGATTGAGCGGACATAGATAGGAGGGTGAATGAACTAGAGCATTTTGGAAATTGTTTTGAGAAATACTTTTGTTTAATAATTCTGAAATGTAAATAGCAGTCACCTGTATTGTATTTGAATATGCAGTGGTTGATCTACTTAGGGAAATGAAATGTGTGAATTGAACTTTACTTTCAATGTAAAGTACTTGTATTGTTCTTAATTATTTATCAATGTATATCTATATTCCGCAAAAATGTACATTTGACAGGTGTGGATGTATATTTAACCCTTGTGAATTCCGTGTTAACTTCGGTTGATTCGGAGTTTATGGGATTAAATATGGACCGCGGGACCCGGGGTTTGTCCGGAGTAATCGGATTTCGGGCCCGGGTCCTGACAGCAACAAAAAGTGGCATTAAATCTTAGGCAGTTTCAAGGAAGGTATTGGAGATCAGTGGCGCTTCTCATGCAGCAATTCCTTCGTTATCGCCCCCTGGCTTGGAGCATCTCCACATGGGAACATGACCATCTTCCTCTCATGGTTGCTTCTTCTGGTCCAAACTGTCTGAAAGATAAATCCTAGATGTGGGTTTGCTTTCAACAAAAGAATCAAGAGGCGCAGCAATCAGTGGTTGTATGGTTTCGTGGGTTCTTCCCGATCATTACCCAAGCGCTGGTGTACATTTTCAGGATTTGTTGTTGATAGTTGAGGGAGTTAGGACTCTGATGGCCCATCTGCCACCCTTGTTTTGCCAATTTGAAGAGGTAGTTCAATAGTCTGATTACCATTTAGTACTTTGATCTCTTTGATTATAGTGTATGGAGAATGAAAGGAGGGTGTATTTTTATTCGTGGAGACTGATGGTGATAACTACTAAAGTAATGTCATTCCCCCTAATTTTTATTGGTAAGTCTTCATGAATGATTTCAACTGCATGTTTTGTCTGGCATTTAATAGTTGGATTGCTGTGTTATCTTTCTTAAAGGGCTGTCATTTGGAGGATTAGGTCATCTCACAGAGGAGATGCCAGATGTATTATGATTTATCTCAATTATAGATATTTTAGCCTAATCTATGTCAACTTTAAGATTTAATTCGATTGTCAGTCAAAACATTTTGGTAATTGAGGAGTTGCTTTTCAATACATGTAGATTCCCTATAGTCTATAAGTAAACATTTAACTAAATATATTTTTAAAATATTTAAATTTACATACTCACTTAACTAAGGGCTACCCTCTCCTAATGTGAACACCTGTCATGAGCAACCCTTTTAGGCCTACATGGGGTCATGCCAACCATGGGGAAAGGGGAGACCAAAAGTTCTAAATAATACCTAAGGATATACAAGTTATCAACCTCATTATAGGATTTTAGTCCTTTGATCTATGACCCTATAAGTTTAATAGTTTTAGGAGGCATTATTTTTTATTTTTTTCTATTTTAATCCAACCCTTCGCACATGGCTAGCTTAGCTTTAGTTAAATCTAAGCTCAACAAAGTCACTTTTGTTATTTCAGCTATCCTACTATTCACATGCACCTACATCAGCCTCTTTACTTTATCTTTATTTCATTTAAATAATATTTCTTCATTATTTCTCTATTATTTTTTGTAACGCTCATATTTTTTAAACGCTCACGTTTTCCAATGTCCCAACGGCTATATTTTCTAACGGTCGTATTTTAACAGTCATATTTTTTAAACGCTCACATTTTCCAATGTGCGAACGGCTATATTTTCTAACGATCATATTTTAATGGTCATATTTTGTAATGGTCAAAATTTTTAAACGCTCACGTTTTCCAATGACCCAACGGCTATATTTTAACGGTCATATTCTCTTAATATAAATAAGACAATTTCCTCTCAAACTTCTATCTAGCTTAACCCACAATTCTCATATATTTTCATTCTTTGTTTGATCTCAACTCAAATTTCTCCTTCATTCACTCTTTATTTGTTCTCTATGGAATATCAACATCCTATATTCAACATAATTACCAATGACTCCTCATCCTCTTCCGATGATGAGGTGGAGATAATTATACGACTTGCTATAGAAGAAGAACGATTGAATAGTGGTGAAGGATCAAGACCACGTCGACGCTGCACAGTCATCAAGCGTGAGTTTTTGAAAGCCAATGAAAGGATTTTTCTTGACTACTTTGCTGACTCGCCAGTATTTTCTCTGAATCTATTTGGAAGAAGGTTTCGAATGAGTCGTTCTCTTTTTCTACGTATTCAGTCTGTGCTAGAAGCAAACGAGTCATATTTTGTCCAACGAAGGAATAATGCTGGAAGGCTCAGATTGTCTTCCTTTCAAAAGATGATTGGCGCCATAAGAATGCTAGCCTATGGAGGAACGACTTATTTGTGCGACGAATACTTAAGGATTGGAGAAAGCACCGCATTGAAAAGTCTAAAAAAGTTTGTTAAAGCGGTGATTACAAATTTTTCTGAAGAGTACTTGCGGTCACCAAATAATAATTACATTGCCAAATTGCTAGCGGAAGGCGAAAGCCGTGGATTTCCAAGTATGCTAGGGAGCATTGATTGCATGCACTGGAAATGGTAGAATTGTCCCACTGCATGGCGAGGTCAGTAAATTGGTCATTATCATGAACCAACAATTATTCTGAAAGCTGTGGCATCATATGATCTTTGGATATGTCATGCATTTGTTGGGTTACTAGGATCTCATAACGTCATCAACGTGTTAGAACGCTCTTCTGTATTTACTGAGCTTGTTGAAGGGCGTGCTCCTTTGGTCAATTACTCAATCAATGGTCATAACTATACAATGGGTTACTATCTTGCTGATGGCATATATCCTTCGTGGTCAACGTTTGTTAAAACAATTCCATCTCCACAAGTAAAAAAAAATCACATTTCGCTCATAAACAAGAGGGGGCAAGAAAGGATGTAAAGCGTGCTTTTGGAGTGCTTCAAGCACGCTTTGCAATTGTTCGCGGACCTGCACGTCTTTTTCAACTTGCAAATCTTAAAGACATCATGATGACGTGCATAATATTGCATAACATGATCATTGAAGATGAGCGTCATCTCAATGATGCTGAAAGAGTTGTTTATGGGCAACTCAATGAAAATCCTTGTGAACCAGTGTCACGCAATTCTATACTTTTGGAGAACTTCATTGAAAATCATCGTTGCATTAGAAATAAAGAAACTCATTCCCAACTCCAATCTGACCTTGTCGAGCATTTGTGGCAACTACATAGTGAGTTGTAGGCCTTAATTGTAATTTTAATTTTATGTTATTTGCATAGTTTTATTTATGTTAATTTTCATCGTAATGTTAATTTTTTATTATTTGCATGGTTTTATTTATGTTAATCTTCATTGTAATGTTAATTTTATGTTATTCGCATAGTTTTACTTCTGTTAATCTTCATTATAATGTTAATTTTATGTTTCTGCAACTATACAAAATATTTCTACAACCATAATATTTTTGCAACAATATTTCTGCAACTATACAAAATATTTCTGCAATTATACAAAATATTTCTGCAACTATACAAAATATTTCTACAACTATAATATTTCTGCAACAATATTTCTGCAACTATACAAAATATTGCTGCAAGTATAAATTTCTGCAATTATACAAAATATTTTTGCAGTTAAATTGCATGACTAATTACTCTTCTTTTTACGTTCCATGATTTCTTGGCGAAGTTGAAGAATGTATTCTTGTTGCATTGAATCCAAGCATGTTAGACCCATTGCCATAATTTTCATTTCTTGTTTCATCTCTTCCAATTCAACCTCTTTTTACTTAAGACGAATCAACTCTTCCTCTCGAATAGTAGCTTTCTCACTCTCCTTTATCTTAATCTCAATAAGTTCTTGTGTTTGAGAACATGCCCTCTCAAGAATTTCATTTTTCTCATCATGTTTCTTCTTCTTTCGTTCCATCATAACATCAAGGACCCCTTCAAGATTTGAAATCATACTATCATGATTCTTTTGTTTATTTCTTCGTTCCTTTTCAGCCTTCCTTCTTAGTGGTCTCTCCAAGTTTACAAAGGAAGTAGAAGAGTCATCATCTTCCACCCCTAGATTTATAGACTCTAGAGTAGAAGGAAACGATGTTGCAGCTGATGTTCTTTTTGGTTTGTCCTTCTCTGAATGACTCACCCATTTTGGGTATGACTCACCCATTTTGGGTTATGCCTCAAGATATTCCAACAATGTTCAAATTGAAACGGAGTTTTATTGAACGCTTGATACATAACATTTGCGTGACAAATATGCAAAATTAACAACTAGAAATTGGATTAGTGAATAGAGAATATTTGTGCAATAATGAATTGACACCACTTTCAAATCATTGTTTACTTATCTTGCTCAGTCACACCACTTTGATGTTTCGACTCAATTGAGGCTAAGACCCCACAAAACTTATTGGTGCCAAGTTGAATTAATGACCATCGATTCATTAGAGAGTTAGGAGTAGGACGAGTAGCGGATTTCCTCTCTCTTTCGAAGTATTCCTCTATTGTAATCCAATATGTTTTGTGTTTTTGCTCACTCCCTTGTATTGCATCCATGAAAATATTGAGCCATGCTGATACAAGAGGAATGTCTTCTTCTACAGTGAAATTACCACCCCGTGGTGTTTTCTTAACAATGGGTTCCATTTGATCTTCGGGTGGAGATTGTTGAGTATCTACTCCACTTTGTAAGAGATTAGTGAAGTACACGTCATCCCGCATTTGTGAATCCATTCTTAATAGGGAGGGGGATTTTTATATACATAGAGTGAAACAAACGAAATTTAAGTAAGATGCAAACTCAACTAGATGCTGTGAATCCATTACTTACACTTTTATTCTAATCCAAACTGTACACTTTGAAGGCATCAAATGCAATTTGCAAAACAGCCCATTAATGTAGGATAACTATCATTAACAAGTATCATGAACTAGAGCAGCTACAAACTTATCCTAGAATACAAAAACACATATTTGTATTTGGGGGTCATTCACAAACTTATTCATGTTACCAAATAGGCCGAGGCTTGTTCATAAGTACTTCGCAAACTTATTCATGTTACCAAATAGGCCGAGGCTTGTTCATAAGCACTTCACAAACTTATTCATGTTATACATTGTAATCAGAATTCTGTTACTACAAAAAAAAAAATTTAGGCAGCACAACATTCTCCTAATATGTCACTGGTTTACAGTTTTTAATTGTGGGTTTTGTGAGGCTTAGTTCATGGAGCGGAGCCGCCACTCCATTGAGCAGCAACACACACATTGAGCAGCAACACACACCCAAGAAATTCCCTACAAACTGCTGGAAACCCAATAACAACTAAAACAATGGCCACCAGTTCACAGACCCATCATCAACAACAACACACACAGCAACACACGCACACACAACTGTGCATCATACCCATCAGCAATCCACAGAGGAAACACACATAGAGGAACACACAGAGGGCAACACACACCCAAGAAATTCTCTGCAAACTGTTGGAAACCCAACAACAACTAAAACAATGGCTAGCAGTTCACAGACCCATCATCATCAACAACACATGCAGCAACACATGCACACACAACTGGGAATCATACCCATCAACAATCCAATCATCAAATCGCAACAAAAATCAAAGAGATCAGGGGAAAAATCAAAGAAAAACAGAAAATAAAAGCCAAATCACAAGGCTAATCAAAACGGGTGTCGATCGGCTGCACGCACACACAACTGGGTATCATACCCATCAGCACTCCAATCATCCGCAACAAAAATCAAAGAGATTAGGGGAAAAATCAAAGCAAAACAGAAAAGAAAAGCTAAATTGCAAGGCTAATCAAAACGGGTGTCGATCGGTTGGGGAAAAAATGAAGGAAAACAGAAAAGAAACGACAAACCTCAAGTCCGATCAAAATGGGTGTCGATCGGCGTCGTTTACCGCGCTCTACCTCCCGTTGATGAACTCCAAGAACAGTAGTCTTGAGTTCTTTCCCAGATCGTTTTAGCTTGAGAGTTTGGGGAGACTCTGTTTTCTGTTTTCCTTGAGCAGATATGCAGACAAAGGGAGAGGGAGAAAACAGAAAATGGTTTTTTAATGAATCCCAAGCTACATTACCAAGTTAAGTGTAAAGAGCCACTGTTCATGAATGCGGTTTGAATGGAAGGAAAAAGAGCCTGATGTGCACGGGTTTTATGCTACTTTAGTTACTCTGTAACTAAACATTGCATTTACATAGCCACATGCGAACGCTCTAAAACAAGTGGAAGTATCAAATTTGGACTTGTACTAATGTATAGGGGACAGTGAGTGGTTGGATTCCACATGCCCCTAAAATTACAGGCCCACGATATGGCGCATTTAGTTTGAGGGGACAGTTTTTGGCCATCTAGAAGAGATGATGTTGAGTGGAAGTTGAGAGTTGAGACTACCTTTAAATAAGGGCCCAAATGGTTGGTGGGTGTGGGTGTGGGTGTGGGTGTACGCGCGCGCGTGTATAGGAACATTCATGTGCATCCATCCCTCACCATAGGGTGAGGGCACTTTCCTTTTTTGCACATGAATCCCCCTTTTGTTCTTCACCCTATGTACTTGAAATCCCCCTTTTGTACTTGAAAATCTCCATTTATGGAAGCATCCCTCACCCTATGGTGAGGGATAGACGCACTTGAATATTTCTCACATATATATATATATATATATATATATATATATATATATATATATTTGGGTAACCAAGGGTGCTGAGACCCAAGAAAAAGCTCGCACGCACGGGAAAAACTACCCGTGCAAGCATAAAGAAAGCCCAACCTAACAGTGAGGTAAGTGGCCATTTTCTCAGGAAAAAAAAAACTGCGCACTACTATTATTGCTAAATTTTGATTTTTACTGCAACTGACGTAGAATAGAGTAGTAAACCCATTATATAAGACACAAGACACCGGACAATAAGACAACAACAAAAAGAAAAGGGAAATTCTATATGCACCCTATCATTTGCTGAGTACACCTACATACCTTATGAACAGTGATTTTTTTTTCTAGAATGTGGGTGTGCTCAGCAAATGGGAGGGTGCATATAGAATTTCCCAAAAGAAAAAGACTACTGTGCTCTACACTTTCCAAGCTGTTATACTTGAAACTACGTAGATGACGAAGACTGAGGAGAGAGTTCAGCTCTTTCTATTTGCATTAGTTGTTGTGTCACGTCCTTCATTGGCGGCCTCTCGTCTGGATTATATGTTATGCATCTGCCTGCAAGCTCCATACAAGCCATTGCTTGCTCTACCTGCCTAATATTCATTGAAAGACCATTGCCCAAGATCAATTTAAGTCCCTTCTCTTTCTCTCTAATTTCTGTAACTTCAAAATCCCACGAAGGAATACCCAGAACTCCTTCATGCAGTTCTCTTTGTTTCTTTCCATATAAAAGCTCAAGGAGTACCACCCCATAGCTATAAACATCAGACTTCTCACTCACGGTACCGGTACGGAAGCATTCAGGATCTATATATCCGGATGTGCCTGCAACTAATGTCTTCACATGTGTTTCCCCCAAAGGAATCGTTATCGAGAGTGAGAAATCACATAATTTGGGTTTGTAGCGTTCATCCAATAAGATGTTGGAGCTTTTTATGTTTCTATGGACAATGGGCCTGGAAGTACCTATATGGAGATAGGTGATTGCATATGCGATCTCAATAGCAATTCTTAAGCGATGTTCCCATGAAATTAGACTTGATGATGGGTTTGCCTGATGAAGACGGTTACTCAGAATGAAGGGTACTTTTTCATATATCAATATTGGTTGTTCCATCTCAAAACAACAACCCAAAAGCTTCGCCACATTAGCATGCTTGATTTGGGTCACCGTGGCTATTTCGTTGAAAGCCAATTCTCGTCGTTTTCGATATACCTTGATGATGATTTGGCGGTCTTCGTGAGTTCCTTCGTAATTAACGTAAAACCACTTTTCTTGGTGAAAGGGTTGCCCTATTGCCTGTTCAATTTCTTTAGCAGAGAACATTCGGATCGGGTAGCAGCCTCTGCCATCGCAAGAGGAGATTACTTCTTTTAACAACCGAGCACCGTCTTCCAACCATCCTTGTTCTCCTTGTCTTCTCCCCAATATAGGATGTCCTATAAAGATGAAAAAACAAAACATAATGATCATAATAAGAATAAGAACACGCCATAACTTTCCTTGTTGAACATTAAATTTAATTATTTTTCAACTACACAACCAACACAAATAAAATAAAATAAAAAACAGAACCAGCACAAGCATTGCCACTTTACTATCACTCAAATATGCCCAGGGATGAGGGATCGATACCTGGGTCTTTCAGGATCAGCACTCCTGACCGCTACCAGTAGCCCAACTTAGTAGTAGAGAGGACAATAAAAAAAAAACTCAAACCTTGGTCCTACTGCTGAAGGGGACTCGACTCTTCTTCTCTCTGTTACCCGAAAAAGAAGGTAGTAGAGAAAAACATTTTACACATTTATTTAGAAAATGGCGTTGAGATTAATTTGTTTAAACAATTACCACCAAATCAGTTATAATTGGGTTCATGTCACCACATTTCCAAACAAATAATCAAGAAAACCCCCTCATTAAACCCTTTGAGAATTACAACAATTTTCAAACATTAGAAGCAATGATCAGAAAACCCAAATAATTCAGAACATGAGGAGATGATCAGAAAACTTACTCTTCTTCTTCTTCTTCTTCTTCTTCTTCTTAAACAAGAGATCGAAGGGACTCATTCCATGTGAGACAAAGCAATTAGCAGAAGAATTGCAAAATAACATCTTTGGTCGAAGAAGAAGAAAGGATGAGATTTCAGCCTCATACAAGTAATCGACCTAACCTCATCTTCTTAATTTCTCCGTGTGGGCCCTCTTGTCACAATAACTCCTTAGTGTGTGTCGATGAAAAAAAAGATATTTTTCGTTAGAGATGGATTTTACTCTACCTTCTCAAATTTTGAACATTTTCCTAACTCCCCAATTATAGCATTGCATTTTCAACTAAAATACCTCTTGTATCGGCTTTTGACATAAGAAAAATGCATTTTGTGAATTGCTTTAGAATTTTGGCAAACTTACATTGTAACATTTGTAGGCTGAAAATACTTTAGTGTGAATGAGCTTAGATAAAAATGTACACAGCTCTTATGTAGGGGTTTTCTCCGTACGGTCACCTACACACATTGATAACCCCCTAGCTACCGAACTCAATAATCTTACTTACATGTTATCCATATTGATAGTATATTGAGAGAATCAAAAGGCACTTTTTACTTACGATATCACAACACATTATGTGATTTCACGAATATTAAATGCGATACTACAAACTATATATTGCGATAACGCAAAATAAGTTTTGCAATATACCAACTCGAGAAGCCCCTTTGTCATTTTATCCCTTCTAGCATCGTCATTTTCCCCAATTTCACCTACTATCTTCCCATTCGATTTCACTCCCCTAGTAGGCAAGGAGCCTTGCATGTAGAGGTTGCAGAACATGGCCCGACCCGCATATGACCCACATAACTTGACCCGCATAAAATACGGGCCGGGTTAGGGTTAGGTTTTTCCAACCCGCATAAAAACGGGTCGGGTTAGGTTTGACTCGCCTAACCCGTATGACTAGTACAAAGTCTTTTATATTGATATTTATTTTACTAATGAATTATGAGAAATAATATATGATATGATTTATTTTCTTGAGAATCCACGGTTTGGGTTGTTGAATAAAGCTCAAGATCTCATGTAAATGTGACTTCTCCCTTCTCCACTCATTCCTTTTGAGCTTATGCAAATCTACTAGATAAAGAAACATTGAAGGAGGAGAAAGAAGGTGTTGCCCATTTGCTAACATTGCTGCAAAACCATTCCACAAACAAAAAGCTACAACTCACTCTCAGTTTAAGGCTTTCATTTTGATAAATCTTGAGTTAAAGCATGGGAATGCCATGGTGAGGATCAAGTATTGAAATCCAACCGTTCAAAGTAAACTTTTCTCAGGTACATAGGACAATCCAAAATTTTATCTTCATTGGAGAATGTCCTACTGTTGGATTAAGTTTTTGATGAAAAATATGATAATAAATATCCAGATAGGATTTATTATTCTTTTAAACTGATAATCAACTTGATAGTGGAAATAACCAAGGTTGAGTTGAAACTTGGGGATATCCCATAAATAGTATGGATGTTTGTCTTAATGATTGTGAATAATAGGTGGGGTCTATTGTAATGTTTTACACCTTTTACAAAATTCACGATATATAAAAGTCCAAGCCACACAAAAATAAATTAAAAAAATCAAACTCTACTCTTTCTCCCTCGGCAGGTATGTATGGTAGCACATCAGCTATATGGAAAGTTTTCCCCTCTTCTTTAGTTCGATATTGTTAGTGTGGATTTGTCTTTATACAATAACCTTGTTATTTTTTTATAAATTATAATAACTTATTATTTTTATTAATCAATTACATATATTATATATTCATTTGGGTTTAATTTTATTGCATAATGATTATCACAAAAATAAAAGCTTGACTACCATGCTTAACGTACAACACAAGTACGAAAAAATAATAATTACAGTATCTATAGAGGTCAATAGTCTAAAAATATAGTTACTTTTATAAATACCTCATAGCTAAAGTCTAACTACTAGCCAATGCTCCAAAGTAGTTGTAATACTCTAAAGTGGTTAGATTCTCATCCTCATCTAACTAGTTTTAATATTGTTTGGATAAATATTTATATACAATATTTATCTGGTGTAGTGGTTATGTTTACCTCTCAAATCCCAATAGTTGTGAGATTGAGCTCACCTAGCACACACATTATACTTATTTTTACCAGTACATACAAGTTACACAGGTAGAGCCAACCCAACCCGACCCACATTTAACACCGGTTAGACGGGTTAGCCTGACCCGAGACCTATCGGGTGCGGTTTGAAAGTTCACAACCAGTTCGAAAAATGGGTCGGTCATAGGTTGGGGTCCAAAATAAGTTGTCCACCTCCAACCCGACCCGAATCAGCCAGACCTGACCCGTTTGCCAGCCCTACTTGCATGAACGCAACGATGGATCTCTGGTCTCCATCGTCTTCGCTGAATACCATTTCACCGAACCCACCTCAAGTCGTGGAAGCTCAAATCTAGGTCATCTCCTTTTGACCTTTCTTGAAGGTAATGGGTTTGCTTAATTCTATAGCCCTTTTATCTTCTCAACTCTTGATGTATATATTGCACACAGCTCACTTAATCTGTCCCCCTTTTCCCCTGTGCCTGTGAGATTCATATATTTGAAGTTTGTTTGATCAGAAAATGGATTTTCTTGTCTCCACTAGCACGAAGGCTAAAGGTGTCTTATCTAACGACCATAGTGGGCATTTGAATACCCATGACTTTTATTTTTATACAACCGACGTATAGTATCAAGGGAGCTATATTAATTTCACCATCAGCTCATATAGGTGTAATGAAAATGCATTCCGACAAATCAAAATGGCTATACATATAAATCATCATTACCGTCAATTATTATATCTATCTGGGGTACGTAGTCTTTTACATTCAATGCTATTTTAAATCAATGTTTTCTGTCACCTCTTAGTCTTAGGGGTCTATTTTGACCCAACATTTCAAGAATTGTTGTGTTATATCCTACATAGATTATTTGTGTCAAAGAAGGGTAGGTACCCACAAAACGAAATATTAAAAAAGAAAGTTTTTTCTTGATAATAGTTCCCGTGAATATTTCCCTCATCTCTATTCAGTAATGTTTTCTAGGAGTGCCCTTTTTCCATAGATTGTAACAAAACTAATTGTTGTTTAGTCCCTATGGAACCCAGTGCCATAGGAGTGTTTGTGTCTATGAGGAAATGGGATAATAAGATGTCATGGGACATTGTTGAGAAATCCTGTGATTGGTGCTTTGCTTGGAACCACAGCAAGACATTAGTTGTCTCTATGCACTATCTTCAAATGTTTTCACCCTGTAGCCTACAAATTGGTCTTATTAATTGGCATATCATAGTACCAATTGCCCCTCAAAACGTGCATCTGAAATCCTTGTCTCTAAGGCTACATCATGAAATAGAGAGATTGATGAGACAATTCCTCTGGTCGGGTCACTCTGCTAAAGCAAAGATCAAATATGTTAGTTGGGAAGTCATTACTCTTCCAAAGGTTGAAGGAGGTCTTGGTATCAGGAAATTAGCAGAGGTGAATTCAGCTTCTTTTCTTAAGCTTGGCTGGCATGTGGTTTCTTCCTCTTCTCTTTGGGCTAAATGGTTTCAGGACAGGTTCTTTAAATTCAAATCTATTTGGTGCAAATCCCCTTTGATCTCTGGATCCTGTATTTGGAGAAAGCTGAAACGTCTCCTTCCTCTGATTCAAGAGGGTAGCACCTGGATCCCTGGCAATGGCAAAGACATCAACCTTTGGCTGGATTTTTGGAATGGTAATAAGCCAATCTCAGGAAGATTTCCCCTCCTTCAATTTCCTACGGATTGTCCTCTTTCCTCGCTCCTCCAGTCAGGCACTCGGTCCCTCCCAGAAGGCCTCCCTCCAGAAGTCCTCACTCAGCTCTCTAGTAAACTTTCAGATCTTTCTCCTAGACCTGAAGCTAGAAACCGTCTTAGATGGAAAGACTCTCCAAATGGACAACTCTCCCTCAAGGCGGCTTGGCACTTAGTCAGACATAGAGAAGAGGTTCTCCCCTGGACATCTCTTGTTTGGAACACCATTTCACTTCCGAAATCAAAGTGCTTTGGCTGGCGTCTGCTGCATAAGAAAACTCCCACAGAAATTCACCTGCAACGCCTGGGATTCGCCTTAGCTTCCAGATGTAGTGGCTGCAATCTTGTTGAAGAATCAGCCCCTCATCTCTTCTTCTCCTGTGCTCGAGCAAAACAAATCTGGCATTGGCTTTTCTCAGTTGCAAAGATGAGGCTCCCTTCTCTCCCCTCTGCATCAGGCATTTGGCAAGCTCCCTCTCAAGGTAGTGACTCTAGTGGCTCAAAATACATGGCAGCTATCTTCATAGAAGTCATTTATGCAATTTGGAAGGTAAGGAACAAAAATACTTTCGAAGAGATCATAGCCAGCCTCTTAACACTATCACTCTGCAGCTGCATGTGGCTCTCTCTTTCTCCTTGCAAAATATCAGAAAGCCCTTCTCTAGTACCCAGCTGATGAACATTTGCAATTTTTTGAAAGTCCATTTTTACAGGTAATTCTGGATATTTCTCTTGGTCTTTTGTTGTCTCTTTTTTTGGCTCTGTGTTTGAGCATCTTCACTGTTGGGGGTCCATTTGATCCTTTGTATATTCTTTCTCTGCTTTTCCTTCTCTTTTAATTCAATTACCCTTATAGCAAAAAAAAAAAAGGCTACATCATGAATGCATAGATTTTAAACTCGATGTTGTGTTGTGGGGTGGTAAATACATTTACATTAGGAGGTGGGGGCGTGGGTTCAAACTTGTGGAAGGTTGTCCTTGTGTTTCTCTAGGAAAAGAACTCTTATAAAAAAAATTAAAAAGAAGAAAAGTTAGTAGTTTCTGATGTTGGCATGGAATGTTTGCTTCCCACTTAGGAGAGTATTGTGTAGCCAGCAATTTGATAGTAATTGTCTTTATGATTGTTTCTTAATAGAGATGTCAAATGGGCCGGGCCGGCCCATTTTGGCATGGCATGGCCCGGCCCGTTTCGGGAATGCTCGGCCCGCGGCCTGGCCAAGCAAGGCCCGGAACGAGCATGGCCAGCTAGTTTCGGTACAGCCCGCTTAGCCAGCCCAAAATGGCTATTTTTTAAACAATTGTCCATTTTATGCCCCCCTCCCCACATAAAACAATCATATAAGGGGTATTTTATGTCATTTTCAATTTTACAAAGTTTATAAATACTCTAACCCTCCCATTCTTCTCACTGGAGTAGGTTGAGTTTGACCGAACCACTTAAATATCTTTGTCATTCTCCGTGCTTGTGTTCTAATTTTTAATTTTAATACCGAAAAGGAGAAAAGATTAATCAAAAGAAAAAAATTAAAGAAGCACGCTGAGCACGCCCCAGCTTGCCGAGCCAGGATAAATCCCTGATGGGCCGGCTCGGCCCGCTTGGGCTGAGATTTGGGCTGGGCGGGCCAGGCCAGGCGTTTGACAATCCTATTTCTGTACGTCCCCCCTCGGGAGTCCTTTTCCCTTTTTTTTTTTTTTTTTTTTTTGCGCGCTTGGTACTTCAAGTTTGTATGCATCTTATTCTGAAATTCATTTCCATTATATACGTATCGAGAACACATTGTATGGACTGAGACAACATTAAACATGAAGCTTCTCTGGAAGGGCATCTTAAGCCGTATTTATGTAGCCATGGTAAACGTGCTGCATACAAATTGTTACAATTGTCTTCAGTTTCCTAAAAGTCCTATCTAACCATTCTAACTTCCTTACAGGCCACAACTAGCAATACCCTATGCTATACACGGACCACAGAACCACCAAATGTACATACTTATACCTATTATTTTTATTAAATTTATTAATTAGTAAACATTTGAGTCCTTATTTTTGTTGCTAATTTGATCTTTATGTGTTTTTTCAGATGTTTCATTCTTTACGTGAGGTGTAAATGGAGTTTGATGAAGCTCGGGCACGTGTAATAAAAAGTATCTAACCTGAACATATATAATCTCAAAACTTTTATTAGACTGGATAGATAGAGTTTACCTTTATTGAAGAACTAGTCTTACCTATTTATATCCATTTCTCCTTTAAAACTAATTTGTTCATTAGATAGCACGGGGTTTTATTTTGTAAAATGTTGTTTTATGTATTTGTGTTTTTTTTTTTAAATTTATCAAACTATTTATAGTTTTTTTTATATCATTTTCATTTATATAAGACTGTGTTTTAGCTACATGTATTCTTTATAATGCTCATTTTATCAATATTGTATAATATATCTTAAAAGGCTTTATAACATCACTTATATCATATGTAGAAAAAAGGATGGCGCGGAATTAACTACTTAAACCCCTAATTGCAGTTGAAATTGGTTTACTATATGCCTCGGTCCATATTTCAAGTTAGTTCTTTTAATATTTTTTAATTTTTCCCGAGTGAAGCTTCTTTTTGAAGATAGCTTAATAAAACGTGTTTTTCTTTCATAGAAAAAATATATTAAATAAAGAATTTCAAAATATAAATTACTAATATAAGGCTTGTGTCTATTATTCACCAGAGGCCTGCAGTTATACCCAGTACCCAATTCTTTAAGAGAGAGCTGGATAAATCCCCTATTGCCCAAGTATGGAAGCGCAGATTTGAATCTATCATATTTGATCTTTGAATACATGAAATAAAATTAGAGTGTGCAAACTGCAAAAATATGATGAACTTTCAATGATGCAGACTCCTTAAGGGGGAGCCGGTTAAATCCCCTATTGCCCAATTTTTGAAGCGCAGTTTTGAATCTAACATATTTGATCTTTGAATACATGAAATAAATTTAGAGAGTGCAAACTGCAAACAGAGGATGAAGTTTAAAAGATGCAGTCATTATAAAAATAAAAAAAAAGAGGATGCGGTGGTGAATATAAAATGGAAAAAAAATTTAGAAAAAAAATTAGATCAACAAAACATTAAATTATATTAACTAAAGAAGTTCAAAATATAAATTAATGAGCCTAATATCTGACTTTTGTCTCTAATTCATCACAGGCTTGTAGTTAGACCCATTACCCAATTCCTTAATTTTTTTTAATTTGGAAAGGCATTAAATCCTGTGTCATTTTTAGTTTATGAATAGTAATTATTTCATTTTGGTTTTTTCTTTTTCTTTTTTTTACTATATTTATGCTTTTTTTGTCTTTGGTGATGCTAAGATATAATTCAACATTAAGGTTCATTTTGTCAATAATGTATAATATATTTTTTTTTATTATTTTTTTCTTTTGACCTACTTTTTATTTTTCTCCTTTTTTTATTTCTTTTTTTATATGGTCATTATATTTTTTTATGTTCATTATGTTTCATATGCGGTGGAAATGGAAAGTCGGGTTTTTATTCGGAATGATGCAGAGGTTGAGTCCAATCAGAAGAACCAAACCTCTTTTCCTCCTATGAAATGTTAATTTCATATATCATTTTCCTTTTCCCATCTCTCAAATACTCTTCTCTGTATTACCTGTCTTGTGAAAGTCTATGATGTTCATCATGTATGTGTGGGGTTTATGTATTATTATCACAACTATTATTATCTTTAATTTTTATTTTTTCATGAATGTTGATTAATTTGTGTTTTATTAATTTGTTTTCTTAATTTGATTGATTAATCTGGAGAGAGAAAGTGTATCGTCCGATGTGCTTTTTTGATTTTCTAAATACATATCAGGTGGGTTTTGTTTCTACTAAATATCCTAGGAGTGACGGTAAAAACGCAATGATGGAGAGAGTTGCAGATTTGAAATCCAAAAAATGATCTAAGATGCTTATTGCATCATATGAAGAGGATCATCACCATCATCTGATTAAAATAAAACGCATAAAAGCAATTGCAGAAAAAGAAGATAACAGACAGGGAGTAAATAGAACAAAACAAACATCATACCTAAATAATAAAAAATATGAAGGCCTGCAATTGTGCAGGTAAATCATATTCTGTCTGCAATCGAGAGGAGAAAGTCAATGGATACCATCATCCTTTTCCTGGTTGCATCTGTAAATACCAATATTAGTGAACCCGAATAGAATGCTACTTTCTTTATTCTCCTTTCTCAAAGCAGTCACATCTCTCTCTCAAAAGACATACACCCCCCGTTTCATTCATAGAAAATCAGAAAAGCAAAAAGAAGCACAACAAGAAAAAAATGAAAAGAAACCCACAAACATCATCTCAAGGAAAATTGAAAAGAAAACATCTCCAAAACCATTTGTTTCTCAATCTCTACGCACCATTAGGGACCCTGTTCTCTTCCTTCTCTCTTGAGTTTTATCCAAGCACCCAAATTTCCAGCCTTTCTTCCATATCTAGACCTCATAAGAGAGACATGAGTTCTCTATTGCATTCCCTTTTATTGCTTTGACCTATTTGTAATTTAAAATGGTTTGAGCCCTTAATCTAGGACATAGCATTCTCAAGTCGGTTTCGGGTAAACGTCACGCATATAATCTGTTTACAGATAGGCAAGGCAGCCGTAATCTAAGGGGTTAAGAGGGGTTGTGGAGGCATAACTCTATATCAGCAGACCACCTATTTGAGAACCTACAGATTGCTTGTGACCTTGGCTGGATGGATAACAAAAAAGAGCAAAACAACAACATTCACCCTCAGGCAGGTCCACCTTTGCCGTGCGACAGTGTTCCCTTTCTTTTTGTTTCCATTTCAGCATTTTTTTAAGGAAGTTATGCGGTTGAGGAGATTGGAGAGAGAGGAGATTTAGGAGAGTGGAGAGAGATTTAGGAGAGTGGAGAGAGAGGGGTTTCTGGCACTACTAAAGCAATGTCATTCCCCCTAATTTTTACTAGTAAGACTAGATGAAATATTGATTTCAACTGCATGTTTTGTCTGCACTGAACAACTGGACCGCTTTGTTGAAGGGTTCATTTGCAGACTACCATTTGGAGGATTAGGTCATCTCACAGAGGGGATTCCAGATATATTATGATTAATCTCGATTATAGACCTTTTAGCCCAATCTATGTGAACTTGGGTCCTTGTTTGGAACCTTAATGATTTGATTTCCAAGGTTGGAACTTTGTTGCGCTCACTTGGTAAAGTGAGTCCTACCTGTAACTCTGTTCACTTATAATTGGCTATGGCAGAGGGTGCCACTTTAACATTGTCCTTTCAGGATCGAACCAAGAACCCTCAACTTACTCAAAACTAAAGTTACCTGCATTGGGTCTTCTGACACGGGGGATGATCTAGATGAAGACCCAATGCACAAGGGATGACAAATCTTATACAAAATCATGATCTTATCAGATCTTTATCCTAGAAAGGGAAGAAAAAATGCACGGCGGCCAGATGGCCGTGCTTTGGCAAGCCGACTGTTATGGGCAAGTCGGCCCATGGGTAGGGTTACAAACAGGTATATGATTCTCCGATTACCTGGAAGTTTCAACCCGCAAAAAACCAGGTCTGAAACCTATTTTAGGTTCCGATTCATAAACAGGTTGAGGTGTGGAACCCAATTTAGGTTCCGATTGATAAACGAGTTCGGTTCCGGGTCCAGGTCCACATAGGTTCCGACCCGTGGACCTGGGGCCCGGCATATGAGTATTTGATATTGCAAATCGTATCTCAAAATTAACTTTTTTATGGACATATATAGATAGGGGGATCTATGAATATTATCCATATATATATTTATATATATGGGAGGTGCTCCTATGAGAGACACTCTCACTAAGTTTATGAGAGATGGGTGGGGGCCCTCACTTCCATATCCACTCTAGCTAACTTAAATGCAAGGACCCCCAACTTAAATGTGAGGGCCCCCACCCATCTCTCACCAACTTGGTGAGAGTGTCTCTTACTAGAGCATTTCCCTATATATATATATATATATATATGAATATTACCCTATATATATATATATATATATATATATATATATATATATATATGAGCAAGGCTCTCCTAAGCTTAAGCTTAGGATAAGATTCCGTAAGCTAACGCTTCTGAGGCCCATCCTTGGTCCATCCAAATGGACCAAACACATGACCCTCCTAAATTGCACATTCCCACCCACTTTTGGTTAGATCCAAATTTACTAGACCGTTGGATCGACTATGCACCGATCCGAGTGGACCATTGACCATTAAAATTTTGGTGCTTATATGGAGATGATAGAAACCATGGTTGTGGCTGATTTTTTATAGGAATGAAGGTCCTAGGGAGTCCTTGAAATCCTCCCCACCCCCGTCCCCATATGGGTCCCCAAGTGGGCTCCACCACGCAATTGAGCTTACTTCAGCTTACCTTATCCTAATGCTGTGTTTGGGAAAGGAGGAGGGGAGGGGAGGGGAGGGAAAATTTGAGGGGAAAGGAAAATGAAGGGGAGGGGAGGGAAAACTCTTGTTTAGGAAGTAAAAAAGTAGGGAAAGGAAAGGGAAAAAGTATAATTTTGTTTGTTTGTGAGGTAGGAAAAAAAAGACCATTTTACCCTTACCCCTCTTTCTCCCTCACTTTCCCCCCATTGGGACATTCAAGGGCAATATTGTAATTTCCTCCCCTTGCCCTTCTTTCTCCCTCACTTTCCCCCCATTTTTGGGGGGAAAATTTTTGTCACTAAAAGACAAAAATTTTCCCCCACTTCCCCCTCCCCCCTCCCCCCATTTTCCTTCCCCCCTTCCCAAACACACTCCCTTCTTTCCTTCCCCCCACTTTCCCCTCCTTTTTTTTCCTTCCCTCCCTTTTCCTGCCTTCCCAAACAGGCTGTAAGCTTCAGCTTAGGAGAGCTGGCCCATATACCCCTTTTGTACTTGAAACACCTCCAAAAGGGGTGTCCCTCACCAAAAATGGTGAGGGATAAATGCATATGAATATTCCCCTATATATATATATATAATAGCGGAGGTAGTAGACTTGATGCATAAGTTGAATGATATGCTTATTTTAAGAAAAAACGAAAAATAAAGAGAAATTAGAATTGATTTTGGGACTAGATTCCAATCCTCTAGGTGGACCCACTTCCGGCATCTGATCCGGGATTTTCTATCGGAAGTAGGTCTGGAACCAGTAAAACATATTATGAGTCAAAACCGGATCCGGAACTAAAACCGTTATTTAGAAACGGGTCCGAGTCCACTTCGATTCCGATTCGGAACCGTCCCATTTGCAACCCTACCCATGGCGTACTGTGTCGAAACGGGCTGATCGTGCCAGATCCCTCGGCCCAATACAGCGCATGGCATGGGCCGTTAACTGGTGGGCTTCGCTGTGCTGTTGCGGGCAGCCCGGCCCATTTGACATCCCTGATGCCGGATTTTGATGCGAGCTCAGATTTGAATCACATTCTTCAGTGAGGTAGTCAGCTTTGAGAATCCATCTTCAATTAATTTGATATCAAAATCCTCTCTTCCTTCGGATAATGCAGCGATCTTGATTACCTGTTTTCTTCCCCTGGTCTTTGGGATCGACATCGGCATCACTTCTTGCATTCTTTTCTCAGAAAATCTCGAAGATCACCCCGTACTGTAATTTATCAATCCAGCCACCCACTGCAACTGGAATCTCGTTCTTCTTTTCATCCTTTTCTTCTTTTGCAACCTCGGCTTCGATCTTCCACCGGACTGAAGTTCCAGTTGCACTTTTATAGCCCTTAGCGCTGTAGGTGTTTCAGTAATTACAAACCCATGTTGCTTTCCGCTGCAATCTGTAGCAAATCGGAGGAACCATGATAGTTCATCCCACACTGAAGATGTGCAATGATCCTCGATCTATTTCAACGATATCATCCACTGGATTGTGGGACCCCATGGCCCACCTGATCGAAAATCAGACCCACACATCTGAGTGTGTACCCTTGAGTGACCATGATGATCTAGCCCACCATCCAAAGGAGAAGATGCGTGACTAAAACCCACCCATCTTGACGTTGGGGAAGATGAAATTTTTTTTTTTTAATTTATAAAAAAGACCCTTTCTTTCTTTATTTTTTCATTCCAAGGTAGTTGAAGGGTAAACTGGAGTTAGGTCTTTTATACGCGTGGCAATTGGTAATTGGGCCAAATAAGGTATCCAATTTTGTTGAAATGGGGATCCGGACTCTATTTGCGGGCGTTCTCGGTTTGTAACTCTGTCCGTCCAATATCTGTAACGAAACTTTATCCCTCTTGCCCCTGTGTATCGCACAGGTTAAGTTCTAAATAATATATTAAAACTATTATGGGGACCACTTGCCGTTCTAGATAAAAGAGGGCTCTGGGATTTAAAATAAGAAAGAAGTTAAGACTTATTAGACATTTTCAGCTATTCGATTGAGACCGTGAGATGGACAGTCATCAGTAAAAGGAAGAGTTTGAAATTTCAACTTGAATTTCATCGCATAGGTTAAGTCCTGAATAATATATTAAAACTAATATCTCATTCTTATAAATCTATTTATAACAAACTAATTAAAAAATTCAAATCAACCAAAAAATTATGAAAACCAAACCTTTCATCGCTTAATCCACGCCAGCATACACAAAATGAAGGATTCATATGCATTTATGCTCATTTTGAGTACTAAATAAAAATTTTAAAAATAACTGATTTATAGAGTTGGAAGGCATCCTTTTGAATTAGGTTACATCCACACAAATGGGCGAAAGAGACATTTTTATTGAAAAGGCACATATTTAGCCCAAGAAACACCTTTTATTGAAAATGCACATATATATTTTGTGTTTTATAAAGGACACATCCACAAATGGGCCCCAATAAGCTGATGTGGCGTCTCTTAACCAAAATTTAGAGTTTTTTTTAGGGTTTTTTTTTTTTTTTTTTTTTTTTTTTGCAACTAACATTCAGCTTTAAAGAGAAAGAATAAAATTATTAATCTATCTCCTTCCAGCCCAAGAAAAAAAAAACCCTTTTCTCTTTAACATCCATACTAGCGATTTTGTCGGGGAAAATTTATTTGCATGGAATGTATAGAAATTCATGGTCAAACCCGCTATAGCAATGAATTATTAATGAGGTGAGAGGCAACAACAATATATTTAAGGGCACATTCATCTCATTTTCTTTTCTTTTTCTTTTTTTTTATTTTATTTTTTTTGTTGCGTGGTGGTTTTGCAAATTTGATACTTTATTGCCTCTATGATTGTTTCTATACGTTCCCTTGGGAGTCCTTTTCTTTCTTTCTTTTGTCGTGCTTGTTCAAGTTAGTATGCATCTTATTCTGAAATACACTTCCTTCTATAGGTATCGAGAACACATTGTACGGAGTATGGACTGGTACAACATTAAACATGAAGATTCTTAGGAAGGGCATCTTACCCTGTATTTATGCACCCATGGTAAACTTACTCTTTAGTACTCCATACAAATTTTTACAATTGTCTTCAGTTTCCAGAAGTTCCTATTTAACCATTCTCACTTCCTTGCAGGCCATAACTAGCAACAAACGCCCGTGCTAAGCCCGGACCCAAAAATGAATATACATCACATAGGTACACCACCTATTGGGTTCCTCGTGGGTCTTCCTTCGGATCCACGGATCAGATGGGTTATCGGGTGACTCACCTGGGTCCTGGTATCAAAGTAAGAAAATCAAGCCCTCACTGAATCCTCCCAACCAGGAATAATCAGAACCAACACCCAAATAAATTCAAATGTAAAACACGTACTCTCACTCTCTTTGATCAACGCTGGATGGTGGGCAAAACAGCGCCCACCTTGCACGAGTCCACCACTTATGGGGTCTCCCATGAGTCCTCCTTCGGATCCACGGATCAGATGGGTCATCAGGTGGCCCACCTAGGTTCCGGTATTAACGCAAGAAAATCAAGCCCTCACCGGGAATAATCAGAACCAACACCCAAATAAATTCAAATCTAAAACACGTCCTCTCCCTCTCTCTCTCTCTGATCAGACGCTGGATGGTGGGCCAAATAAGGCCCACCTCGCACGGGTCCACCACCTATTGGGTCCCCCGTGGGTTCTCCTTCGAATCCACGGATTAGATGGGTCATCGGGTGGCCCACCTAGGTCCCGGTATCAACGTAAGAAAATAAGTCCTCACCGAATCCTCCCAACCAAACACCTTGAATAATCAAAACCAAACACCCAAATAAATTCAAACCTAAAACACATCCTCTCCCTCTCTCTGATTAAGCCCACCTCGCACTGGTCCACCACCTATTGGGTCCTCCTTTGGATCCACAGATTAGACGCTTTTTTTTCCCAATATTTGCTGTATTTTAGTAGATCAATTATGTAGTGGGAGAATTTTTATTTGGAGGAAGTTATAAGAAAGTTAGTTTAGAGGTGAGTGGAGAGTGTAGAGAGGAGATATTGACAGGTGTCTTCATGTATGTTCTGAAATGAAGGATTGATGTTCCCTTAGAGATATAGATCACCCAAATATAGCTGTTGTTCTGCCTGCAGAGGATAGTGGGTCCCACTGGGCCACAATTGCAGATCGACCTCTCTGTGTTTGGTTCTATATTCCAGGGTGTTTGGTTGGGAGGATTAGGTGAGGGCTAGATTTTTTTGCGTTGATACTGGGACCCAGGTGGGTCACCCGATGATCCATCTGATCCATAAATCCGAAGGAGGACCCACGGGCGACCTATTAGGTTGTGGACCCGTGCGAGGTGGGCCAAACATCCAGCATCTGATCAGAGAGAGGGAGAGGACGTGTTTTAGGAAGCAGTTAAGAATTGGGAATTTTTTTTTAAAGTTTCAGTCATTGTTTAGGCCATTTAGTTTTATAGCTGTTCAGTTTAATTTTCTTGCATTGATACTGGGACCTAGGTGGGTCACTGGATGAACCATCTAATCTGTGAATCTGAAGGAGGACCCACGGGCGACCCATTAGGTGGTGGACCCGTGCGAGTGGGCCCCGTTTGACCCACCATCCAGCATCTAATCAGAGAGAGGGAGATGACGTGTTTTAATAAGCAGTTAAGAAGTTGGGATTTTTTTTATATATAAAGTTTCAGCCATTGTTTGGGACATTCAGTTTTACAGCTGTTCAGCTTGATTTTCTTATGTTTATACCGGGACCCAGTTGGGCCACCCAATAACCCATCTGATCCATGGTTCGGAAGGAGGACCCACGGGTGACCCGTGCAAGGTGGGCCCTGTTTGGCCCACCATCCAGGTCTAATCAGAGAGAGGGAGAGGACGTGTTTTCGGAAGCATGAAATTTTCTTGTATTTAGTTTCAGTCATTGTTTGGGCCACTCAGTTTTACAGCTGTTCAGCTTGATTTTATTGCGTTGATATAGGGACCCAGGTGGGCCACCCGATGACCCATCAGATCCATGGATCCGAAGGAGGACCCATGGGTGACCCATTAGGTGGTAGACTCGTGCAAGGTGGGCCCTGTTTGGCCCACCATCCAGGTCTAATTAGAGAGAGGGAGATGACGTGTTTTCAGAAGCAGTTAAGAAGTTGGTTTTGTTTTTTTTAAAGTTTCAGTCATTGTTTGAACCATTCAGTTTTACAGATGGTAAGCTTGGTTTTCTTGCGTTGATACCGGGACCTAGGTGGGCCACCCGATGACCCATCTGATCCGTGGATCCGAAGGAGGACCCACGGGCGACCCATTTGATGCTGGACCCGTGCGACGTGGGCCCTGTTTGGCCCACCATCCAACGTCTGATCAGAGAGAGGGAGAGGACGTGTTTTAGGAAGCAGTTAAGAATTGGGAATTTTTTTTTTAATGTTTCATTCATTGTTTGGGCCATTCAGTTTTACAGCTCTTCAGCTTGATTTTCTTGCGTTGATACTGGGATACAGGTGGGCCACCTGATGACCCATCTGATTCGTGGATCCGAAGGAGAACCCATGGGCGACCAATTAGATGTTAGACTCGTGCGACGTGGGCCCTGTTTGGCCCACCATCCGGTGTCTAATCAGAGATAGGGAGAGTATGTATATAGCAACTGCTAGGAAAACTAATTATATTTCCATGCAATTAAAACAACCCAATTATATAGCAACTGCACTTGGAATGCTTTTGGCCCAGAAAATTTAATCTCATCATTCTCGTTCTTTTTTTTTTTTTTTTTAAAGGAAGTTATGTGGAAGTTAGTTTAGAGGAGAGTGGAGCGTGGAGAGAGAGCACAACATGACAGGTGTCTTCATAAAGGGAGAATACATTCCCTTAGTGACAGGTGTCTTCATGTAAGGGAGACTACATTCCCTTAGTAATATAGATAAAAGGCTTAAGGAGTCTGGTGTCTTCATAAAGGGAGAATACATTCCCTTAGTGACAGGTGTCTTCATGTAAGGGAGACTACATTCCCTTAGTAATATAGATAAAAGGCTTAAGGAGTCTGGTGTCTTCATAAAGGGAGAATACATTCCCTTAGTGACAGGTGTCTTCATGTAAGGGAGACTACATTCCCTTAGTAATATAGATAAAAGGCTCAGGGAGTCTCGTGTCTTCAGCTCAACAATTGTGTCTGTTCAAACACATTCGAAACCGAAGTTATCTCCTACAGATCAAAACCTGCGAAACATCAACTCTTCTTTAGTCCCCAGTGCTGGAGCACATGTATCCCAATCCCTTTCATCCAAGACTATTGAAACAAAAGGTGGCATTAAATCTCAGGCAGTTTCAAGGAAGGTACTGGAGATCAGTGATGCTTCTCAGGCAGCAATTCCTCTATTATTGCCCCCCGGCCTGGAGCATCTCTACATGGGAACATGACCATCTTCCTCTCATGGTTGCTTCTTCTGGTCCAAACTGTCTGAAAGATAAATCCCAAATGTAGGTTTCCTTTCAACAAAAGAATCAAGAGAGGCACCAATCTGTGGTTGTATTATTTCGTCTTCCCAATCATTACCTAAGTGTTGGTGTACATTTTCAGGATTTGTTGTTGATAGTTGATGGAATGAGAACTCTGAGGGCCCATTTGCCACCCTTGTTTTGCAATTTGAAGAGGCAGTTCAATAATCTGATTACCATTTAGTACTTTGATCACTTTGATTATAGTGTAGAGAGAATGAAAGTGGGATGTATTTCTATTCATGTAGACTGACAATGATAACTATTAAAGTAATGGCATGCCCCCTAATTTTTACTAGTAAGACTGGATGAAATATTGATTTCGAATGCATGTTTTGTCTGCATCGAACAGCTGGACCGCTGTATTATCTTTAAGCGTTCATTTGCAGGTTGCCATTTGGAGGATTAGGTAATCTCACAGAGGGGATTCCAGATGTATTATGATTAATCTCGATTATAGACCTTTTAGCCCAATCTATGTAAACTTCTGTCCCCGAACCTTGGAAATCAATTTCCAAGGTTTGAACTTTGTTGCGCTCACTTGGTAAAGTGAGTCCCACCTGTAACTCTGTTCACTTATAATTGGCTATGGTAGAGAGTGCCACTTTAACATTGTCTTTTGAGGATCGAACCAAGAACCCTCAAGTTACTCAAAGCTCAAGTTACCTGCATTGGGTCTTCTGACACACGGGATGATCTGTAAGACGCATAGTTCTTTCTCACGTTGAAGTTAGAAATGAAGAACCAGAGCAACTGCTGCCTCTCTCTCTCCATGCAAAAAACATTCCCACCCTACTGTCTGAAATTAAGTTACCGATCCTAGCTTCTTGTGGGAGAAAAGATGCCAAATCTCTTTTCTCCTTATTCTTCGTCTCAATTAAATGTTTCGACCCACTAAAAAGAATATCCTATACATCTTACCTTTACGTAAATGAGACCCACTTGATCAATCCTTTGTCTCCATATGTGTTATGTGTGGTTGGGTTCCACGTGCCCCTAAAAGTATGCCCACGATATGGCAAGTTTGGTTTGAGGGGATAGTTTTTAGCCATCTAGGGAAAGATGATGTCAAGTGGACGTTGAAGCAACCATAAAAAATAAAATAAAATAAAAAAAAAATAAAAAAAAAAGGCCCCACAGACAAACGGCTGGGATGAGTGAATACAATTGCCCGCTAATATTATTGCAAAATTTTTCTTTTTACTGAAACTGACAGAGAATAGAGTGGTAAACCCATGCTACAAGATTGACGGATGGCAGAAATGCAAGACAGACGACTTAGATCTGAAAACTCTTTTTTCTCATTTCATTTCTACGAAAACTCTACAGAAGACAGGACCTCCACTTATATACATATATACAGAGATTAATTAGAGCAATATAACTAATTAGGTAACTAAGCATGGATTAGATACAGTTACAACTAACTTGACTCAATGAGTCTAAGATCAACACACTCTAGCTTAACTCGGTTAACTTCAGTTGTGGATTGTCAACATGCCCACTCAAGCCATGGGAACGATTAGTCACCATGAGCTTGGAACGAAGAAATTGAAGTTGCTTGGGATGTAAGGTCTTGGTGAATATATCGGCAACCTGATCGACAGAGGCTACAAATTTAACATTAAGATCCCGCTTAAGAATTTTTTTTCTTTAATGAAGTGATAATCCACTTCAATGTGTCTGGTGCGAGCGTGGAAAACATGATTTGAACCCAGCGAGATTGTAGATACATTGTCACACCACAACAGAGGACAATCAGTGAGAAAGACATGCAAAGCTTGTAGCAGAGATGTCAACCAAGACAATTCATCTGTAGTATGAGCAAGAGATCTGTACTCAGGTTTAGTGGAAGACCTGGCTACAGTGGGTTGCTTCTTGGCACTCTAAAAGATAGGGAAGTGGCCTAGAAATACACAGAAACCTGATGAGGAGCGTCTGTCAATGGGATCCTCGACCCAGTCCGCATCAAAATAGGCAGTGAGTTGAAGTTCACCTCCATTCAAATTAAGGCCAGACGTGAGTGTGCTTTTCAGGTAACGAAAAAACCCTCTTAAGTGCAGTAAAGGCAGCAATGGTAGGTTGATGCATATGTTGATAGAGCTGATTAACCGTAAATGCAAGGTCAGGCCTTGTCAATGTCAAGTACTGAAGTGCACCTGCAATACTCCTATAGAGAGAAGGATCTGTTGGCATTTGTGATGGGGCCCACTTGTGTTTACATGTGGGTGGACCCCACTCACAAAGATACACCCCTCACAATTTGGATCTCATGGTGATATGGATAAGAATAGTTTGAGTTTTATCTAAACTCTCTATCCTTATCATATCTCCATTTAAAATTCTAATTGAGAGAGTTTGATCCAATCATCTCTCACTTTGAATTTGAATGGAGATCTTATCATCCATTAGCCAAAGGGCTATATATAGACATGAGAATAATGGTTGAGGCTAACCTTTCAATAATACACTAGACCTACTATTCTCCATCATCATTTTCTACATCCAAGGTGTCCATTCTTACCCTTGGATCTTGAAGAGTGAAACACGTGTGACTGATCTCTTGTAGACAGTCACAGATCTCCACAACTAGTGCCTGATTCAAGCCGACGCAGTCCTGATCGCGTTTGTAGCAGCCAGCTTATTTAGATCCGTGCTTCCTCTACATCTACGTCCTTCAGGATCTTCCATGAGAGGAGAATGTTTTGTGGAGAAGGAATTCTTGTAGCTGCAGGACGATCCAACTAGCTTGGCAGAAATCATGGATGTGCGAAGAAGCATGTCTTTGGTGCACTTGGTCTGAGATAAAAACAATCCTGTGGAAGTGCGACTAACCTCAACACCAAGGAAATGATGCAGGGGTCCCAAGTACTTCATATAAAATACTAGATTGAGGCAAGAAAGTAGAGAGGACAGATATTGATTGTCATTACCAGTCAGAACAAGGTCATCCACAGAGAGAAGAATGATAGTATTGGAGCCTTTGTAAAAATGGACAAACAGAGAGGCATCAACAAAGTTAGTGAGAAATCCCAGTCCAATTAGAAAACTTGAGAATCTCTCATACTAAGCACGTGGTGCCTGTTTAAGTCCATAGAGGGACATGTGTAGCTTGCAAACATGATTAGGAAAGGACGAATCTTTGAACCCTTGTGGTTGTTCCATATAAATGTCTTCTTTCAAAATGCCATGGAGAAAGGCATTAGTGACATCTAATTGATGTAGATGCCAA
This sequence comes from Umbellularia californica, assembly GCA_028538565.1. NCBI lineage: Eukaryota > Viridiplantae > Streptophyta > Magnoliopsida > Laurales > Lauraceae > Umbellularia > Umbellularia californica. Next base: position 84,237,988 of record JAPQWN010000001.1, read on the forward strand.
CTAAACTGAACTGTTAACGCAAGGATGAGAAGGGGAGAGCCAGAGAGATAGGTAAATTGGTAGGTGTGGCTGACGAGGAGGAGGCTATGGATTGAAAAGGAAAGGATTCTTCATCAAAGACAACATATCTGGAGAGAAAAATTATGCCTGTAAGTGGATCCAAACACTTGTACCCTTTATGATTCAAACTATAACCAAGAAACACACACTGTTTGGTTTTGGGTTCCAGTTTGTGGCTAGTATAAGGTTTAAGCCAGGGATAACAAGCACAGCCAAACACTTTTAGGTTGGTATAGATGGGAGAATGATGAAAGAGTGTTTGCCAAGGAGAAATGAAGTGCAAGGAACGCATGGGCATTCGATTTATCAAATATGTGGCAGTGAGAAATGCATCAGCCCAATAATGTAAAGGCATTTTGGCTGTAAAGAGCAAGGTAAGACCAGTTTCAGCAATATGCCTGTGCTTCCTTTCAGCACACCCATTTTGTTCAGGTCAAGTGTAATGGGACGAGACAGTTAATGAACAATTCCACTGTCCCTGAGAGCAGCCTGAAATTTAGTGCTCATGTATTCTCCCCCACCATCATTTCTAAGATATTTGATTCTAGATGAAACCAAATTTTCAAGTTGCAATTTGAAAGTAAGAAAGATAGAGAAAACATCTTATTTGCATTGAATATAGGAAACAACCAAGTGCATTTGCTGTGATCATCAACAAAGTGGACATAGTAACGATAGCCACAAACAGATAATATGGGTAAAGGACCCCAAACATCACTATGAACAACTTCCAATGGAGAAGTAGTACTCGTCTCTGAAGCAGAAAAAGAAATTTTACAACTTTTCCCAAGAGGACAAAATTTACAAAAAGGAAGAGAAGTCTTTCCAGACACAAGCAGTGAAGCAATCATTCTTTGAAACGCAGATGAAAAGGGATGTCGAAGACGAGAATGCCAAGTTGCAGAGGTGGTCTTGACACCAAGAAGAGCAGATGGTGTAGTGGACATGGAGAGCACAGGGAGGGGATAAGTCTATTCTTACTCAGTCTTTGGAAAAGAATCCTCCCCGATGTTCATTCCTGTATAAAAAAATCAGCAGAACCAAAGATAAAGACACAGTCATTGTCTTTAGTGAACCTGTGGATGGACAACAAATTAGAAGTACTAGATGGAACATGAAGTATATTGTTAAGTTTCAGAGGAGATGAAGAAGGGGAAGTATACACAAGTGAAGATCCGGTGTGGGCTATTGTCAAACCTTGGCCATTCCCAATAGAAACCTGCTCATTACCCTGATAATTTGAATGCACAGAAAGATTATTCAAGTCATTAGTAATGTGGTTTGTGGCACCCAAATCAGCATACCAGATGGAATCGGATCCACTGTAGAATGAGGCTACCATTGCAGCAAGCTTAGCAGGAGGATGACGCCCTTGGAAGGAGTAATCCATGCGATGATAGCAATCCATAGCAGAATGCCCTGTTCTGTTACAAATATGACAATATTGTTTAGGATAGGAGAATTGATCAGTATAGTGATTAGAAGATGGAGAGAATTCCCTACCTCTGTTTTTTCTCCCCTTGTTATTGCTGTTGTGCCCTCTCCCAGCGGATTTGTTGTAGTTCCGTGAGGGAGTGACCACCATTACCAGACTTGGCTGGATCTTTGGACTTTGCAAAGGTAGTAGTAGAATATTCACTTATAGCTGACTGAGAGCTTTCAAGGCTGAGTTCTTCACATAGTAGCAGGACATGGAGCTTTTCAATGGAAAGGGGTGAGGACCTGGTCCTAATAGATGTCCTAAAGGCTACACAGTCTGAGGGAAGGCCATTTAGAGTGTGTATGATGAGATCCTCCTCAGCTACAGGACTAAGAATAGCTGCTGATCTATCAGAAATATGTTTGATCTTCTTCATGTAGTCAGTGATGGTTAAGTTTCCCTTTTTGATGTTTTGCAATTGAATCTTCAGCTGAATCACATGAGACCAGTACTAGAAAATTTGCCTTTGGTGGCTAAAAGGCGGGCGGCCGCTGCTGGCGGTCGCAAAAGGGTCCTTTAGCGACCGTATTGCGGCCGCCCACGCCCGCTTCCACTTTTCCTTCCCACCTTTTTCTCCCTTTTTCCCTTTCCCCTCCCGCGCTATCTCCGGTTCTCTCTCTCCCTTTCCATCTGCCTCTCCCTCTTCTCTCTATTTCTCTCCCTCCCTCCCTCCCTCCCTCTCCCTCTCACCCCCGAAACCCACTTCCACTTTTCTTTCTCACCTTTTTTTCCCCTTTTCCCTTTCGCCTCCCACACTTTCTCCAGTTTTATCTCTCCCTTTCCCTCTGCCACTCCCTTTCTCTCTCTATTTCTCTCTCTCCCTCTCGCTCTGCACTGTGCCCTCCGGCGCGTCACTTGCCGCCACCGGTTGTCTCTCTCCCTCCCTGCGCCGGAGCTGCCACCGATTCTCTCGCTCTCCCTCCCTCTCCCTCTCTATCTATTTCTCTCTCCCTCCCTCCCTCCCTCCCTCCCTCCCTCTTTTCTCGCTCTGCATTGTGCCCTCCAGCGTGCCGGAGCCGTCACCGGTTCTCTCTCTCCCTCTCTGCACCGGAGCTGCCACTGCCGAAACCGTAGCTCACACCAATCAATCTCAGCCATTTCAACTCTTGACAGCTGCTGGTATGTTTTTTTTTTTTTTCATTTGATTTTCTTCAAGGGAGTAATGGATATGTATTCATAATCCCATAATCTCTATTGCCCTCTAATCTATTTCAGAATATCCACACACTGAGATTCTGGTGTTCTGTTCTGTTTGTTTGTTCTGTATTCTTTTATGTAATTTAACTTTAAAGTTTGGAAAATTGTATTGCATCTTGCTTTCTTGAATGGAATTCTTTTAGGGTTTCTGTGTGTGTTCTTGTTTGGATCAAGGAGTTTTAGGGAATAAAAACTGGAGATATAAAAACTTATAATTCTTTTAGTTTTGTATTTACACTTATAATTCTTTTAGTTTTGTATTTACATATCCCTACACTTATAATTCTTTTAATTTTGTATTTACACTTATATTTGTGATATAAAAACTGGAGATTCCAGTTTCTCATGTCTAATGGGAAAATTAGAGATCTAAAGAAGATGAAAGAAAATTAAGATATAGATGCTGCTGGCAGGACTAATTTTGGGATTGGGCACTGCTGAGTTGGAGTTGTGTTTGATTTGTTTTTTATGTTGATTTTACTTGGTTCTTTATTAAATTATTTATGTTCTGGGTGCCTCATAGGAGGGAGGGAGAGAGAGAGAGAGAGAGAGAAGCAGGTAAATGAGAAATGGTACTAGAGAAAGGGATGAGAAGACCAAGAGGCTTATGGTTGTGTTTCTTCAAAGACTAGAGATGGGATGAGAAGAGGCCATTTGTTTTGTTTTTAATTATAAGTGTAGGGAAAGAGAGAAGAGGGATATAGGGCAATTAAGGGTATATATGTGCAAAGAGCTTTATAGTTTCCAAGGGAAAATGTGTTATTCTTGTTTTAACATCTTCTTGTAGTTTTCATCTTGTGAGGTGATAGCATTCTCCATAAATTTTGCAGAAAGTAAATTCAAGACCCAAGAAGAACAAGTTCATTTTTTTCTACACTCTTATTACAAAAGATGAGGAACAAATTTTACCATGAAAAAAGTTTCTCCACACCAAAATGCAACATCAACTTAAACAGTCGAAAATTCCTTTTTCCTGCATCACACGAAATCGCTGTGGAAATTACTTGCTATGCGACAGTCTCCTACGACATTTTCTTTCCACAGTTACTTCATTTTTCTTGAAAAACCAGAACATAAGACTACACTTTAGTTTCTATTGTTTGGTGCAACAAAACATTTTCAACAGTGTCTACCTCTAGGTTGATTTGGATGTAGAGAAAGGGTAGGAGAAAATTTTCTCAGTTATATTGCATTTTCTCTTTCAATCTACTTCCAGGGAGAAAAAGTAATTCTACTCCTTACCACCAACTTTTGGAGTGAACACCCTTTTTTCTCTACTGAAATTGAATCTTTACTATTAAAAAGTAACAATTAACTATTTAATAAAGATTCTTTCATCCATAAAATGATCAATTCCTTTCATCCATAAAATGATTCATTCCTTTCATCCATAAGTTCTTTATTCAATTATTTATGTTTTGGGCGCCTCATAGGAGGAAGGAGAGAGAGAGAGAGAGAGAGAGAGAGAGAGAGAGAGAGAAGCAGGTAAATGAGAAATGGTACTAGAGAAAGGGATGAGAAGACCAAGAGGCTTATGGTTGTGTTTCTTCAAAAACTAGAGATGGGATGAGAAGAGGCCATTTGTTTTGTTTTTAATTATAAGTGTAGGGATAGAGAGAGGGGGAGATAGTGCAAACATCATGGAAATAGATGAGTTTTGAATGACAAATTTCTACATCAATGAGCAAACATTCGATTTGGCACATATGTTGAATAAGAAAAAAACAGAAGAAGAAGAAGAAGACTGACTTTGAAATTTCTGTACGAATATCCTTGTCAGCATGATAGACCCACACCACATCAAGAAGTTTTTGCTCCTCCAATTGGAAGAAGTTTTTATCATTAAAAAGAAAAAGGGTAAAAAAGTCATTGGACATATAGTAATAGACTTAAAAGATAAAACCAAAAATTGATGTCCCCTGCAATTGATATTTTGTAGTTTGATAATACACCAACAATCTGTGTCCATAGGAATCCATCCAATCCAGATTAGATGGTGGTGGCATATATGATCATGGATGGAGGAATTGTTCAATTGGCTGACCAGTGACCACTCTTAACAGCAATTTAAACAAGTTTATCATCCCCTTGCATATGTTGTAATTACACAAGAGGATTGACTTACTGTTGATGCCAAGCTTGTAAGACAGGCCTTTCCTGTTAGTAGAGTGGATGAGTTCCAAGCTATCTACAAAAATGCCAAATCTGTGTTTTATCTCTTCCACTCATCCATATGTCTTCCCATACCTATAACATCAAAAATCAGACAAAGCAAACAAACATTTAGGAATTTATAGATTGGAGAGTATAACATCCACTTAGTTGTATAAGATCATACTGTATGTACATTAAGTTGATGAGTAACTCTACCAAATTGTTAAATGAAGGAGCATGCAGAGATAGTATGATGCATAATAAAGACATCAATGTTCCAAAACTTAATTTTCAAGGCTTGTTTCTTTGCCTTCAATCAGAAGCATATCCACAAAAAAAAAAAAAAAAAAAAAAAAAAAAAAAAAAAGGGAAGTTGGAATCTCAAGAAAAAAAAATTGGAACAACAAAACCTCCCTATTAAATTTTGTTTGAATGTAGATTTCTTTTTCCTGCTACCTTGCTAATTAAAAGATGCAAAACTTTCTATTCTTGTCTAATACTAATGAAAATGTGTTCCTATCCACTATATGAGCTTGACCTATCTAAATGCCATTATCTTTTACCAGCCCAATTGAACTTCAATGTGCTTGGTTCTTTCTTGAAAATAAATTTTGACTTCCTTGAATTCCTCATGACTACCTGATTAACTCCATAACATATGCATTAGTGAAACTTCCATTACAACTTTTATTTATTTGCATGCATTAGTGAAACTTAGACCCGTTCGAGAATTGTGTACGACATCTGTTCGGTAATCCTTGACTAGATGAATTGGGTCTTTGACTAGATTCGTTGTTCTTGTGATGTACATTCGAATTTTGTCGTAGACGATTCTTGAATTGTCCAGTTCGGACAGTTTGGGAATGCAATTATCCATACTCAATAGCTCATGCAAGTCCGATGTTAGATAGAGTTTCGGTTGATGTCCCATTGTTCTCTGGGTACATACATAGGTACGACTGATGTCATATCTGTGTCGTGTACTTGGAGAACCACGCGGACATGCTGCCAAAATTTTGTCTGACTAGTAGACGAAGCATTCGAGTTGTTGAGTGCAAGTTGGATCGTGCATTCTCAAATGGGATAGGACCAACCACCCTATAATAAAGAGTCTGCAGTTTATGGATAGGTGACTTGCATGAGGCACGGTACCTTGGGCTAATTGTACTTGCTCATTTTAGATTTCCACAAAAATAGTTACCGAGATGGACAAGAGCTGGATTGATTTACCAAATAGGATGTCCAGGGAATACATGGAGGGGATTAACCAGTTCATGGAATCTACCAATGGGTTTGACAATGAGTTCATCAGTTGTCCATGTAGAAAATGTGCGAATCGGTATTATTACAGAAGAGAGCTTGTCCGAGAGCATCTGATTCTGAACGGATTCTTGAAGCAGTACGAGAATTGGATAAGACATTGAGAAGAGTATGTTTCTTGTTGCAAAGAGGAAAGAGATGAAATTGAGGTGGATGATATGTTAGAGACTGGTCCGATGATCGCAATGCTAAATGATATCGCGTGTGTCACGTCAACCGAACCCGATTAAGAATAAACCGGATTCGGAGAGTGAATTTTAGGACTAATTAAAATTTTTTGTCCTTTGGGCCCACGGATCGTAAGTCCGCTGTGAGGATATTACATTTCAAACCTCATATAAGTCTAGGCATATGGAATATCAGTCAATGAATAATACTTCTCATTAAATTAAAAGTTGCAAGAAAGAATAAATAAAAACTATTAAAGGAGTTAAAGTAATTTATTACATTGGCCAATCCCAATAAACAAGGCCAATAAAATTAAATCAAGTCAATGAAAGAAAAGGTCCAACGAGAGAAAATAAATAAATGAATATCTCTAATGAGTCCATGTGAATCTCTCTCGTGCCGGGAGTGATGACGCTACTCTACGTCATCGGCACGCCACTCGCGTTCCTCCTCGACTGGTTGGAGATCCTCTGGGATCTCCTCACCGGCCTGCTCCTCATGGTAGTAGTAACCACCTGAGGTGTCTGCACACCAAGGAATAGAGTCAACGACATGTTGAGCAATAGATAAGCATAGCATAATAAACATGACATGCATCAAATATAGAGTAATGACAAGTACACATCATATGAACACAAGGAAAGCGAGTCTAGGCATAAAGCAAGAATAATGATCGATAGAAATCATAATAGGAATCCTAACAACCATCTAACAATAACCACTATCATGCAATGCAAAACAAGAACAAGAGGGAGACTCCGAGGATGTCCAATGCCACCTCCCTGGGTACCAGTAACAATCCCAATCTGGACTACTGATACCAAAGTCCGGCTCCAGTAGGATCCCAGCTCCCGGTCCTGGGAATAGCAGCACGGTCCGATGCCCGCTCCCAGCTATTCAACGCCATGGACGCCGTCCAAAGCCGACTGCCCATCCCGACAACCGAGTAACCGGTTCGTCAATAAACCCCAAACTGCAGATGGCCATGATATGCAAACAATAATAAAGTGGTTTTGACACAAGGACAAACAAGACAAGCAAGTCTGGCTAGTTCAATGTACCAGACACGATCATAGGGATTATCTCATTCAAAACAATACCAGACAAGCAAACCACGTAATAATCCCTTTCATTGCTAGCCAGTCATGTTCATCAATACAAGACAAGGTTCCTACGATACATTCTAAATCAGGTCCAAGCCTAAATTCTATAAGAATTTATGTTTCATAATTAGTTAAGTGTTTTATGCCAAAAGAGTATACAAGGAATAATATCAACGGATAGAATTCACAAGTCAAGGGGGAATTACAATCCAACCTAGGCAAGTGGTGTCATCCTTGTATTCCACATGTTCTAGCGGAGTACGTGTGGAAATGGATCAACGATGCTTCTAGGGAAATCCCTTGGTGTACAATCATGTTAAGCATCTAATGAAACAATTTCATACGCATTCGGTTAATTCATGTGCAATACACGAATACCTAGACAACCCATCGAAACACACCAAGCCACGTGCTACGATTTTAACCCCATTAATGGTCAAATGAGTGTGGGTGCATGGTTTCCAACATCTAAGGCCCAAACCTAAGTTATTAGTCTCATTTACAATAAAACATGAGCTGAAGCAATAATTTGAACATTTACATCACTTCCTGACCTCCGATGGTGATGAAACTAGAACCATTGGATTCTACATCTCGAGAGCTTTCCAACGGTATATTATATGTATAATTCCAACGGTCGGATTAAAAGTTATACATTTCCGAAGTTCGCCTGTGCTGTCAAAAAAAGGCAGTCCGATCGATCGGACCTTTCTGAAATCAGCCACAGTTAAGTAACAGTGCCGATCGATCGGACTGCAGGTCCGATCGATCGGAACTGCAACCTGAACCCCGAAAATGGCCGAAAACTGGTTTTTCTGGCCCTTTTTCCTCCGGCCAATCCATGGCTAACTTGCATAAAATGAGCCACCTGCTCTCCCCACAATCCAATCCATCCACATTCCATTCCACTCCATTAATTGAATCAAATAACTACCATTTCCAATTTACATTTAATCAACCTAAACCAATAATTAACAATAATAATCCCTAAATCAGAACAGGCTCGGAATTAAGGAATTCTAACAAGGAATCATAGCCAATCAAATAGAAACAAACATACATGCTTAAAAATACAATGCAAATCTACTTGCCTGAACCAAGAAGAGGATAGAATTTGGGCAAAAGTCGAGGAGAAGCCTTTCTACCCCAAAATCCACGATCTAACCCGATAAAACGAAATCTAGGAAGCCAAGAAGAAGATAGGAAGAAAAAGAATTAAGATCAGACCTAAATCTAACCAAAGAGAATACGAATGAAAAGATGAAAGTATGAGAATGCTTACCAAACTGATACCGGAAGCAAGAGGAGATCGAGAGAATGAGAACTAGCGGATCGGATCTTCGAGTTGATCTCTCTAGGCTAGAGATCTGGCTAGTGAAAGGAAGAAGAAGAAGAAGAATGGGGCTGCAGTTTCTTTCGTTCAATTGCAGAGAATAATGAGAGAGATTAGGTTAAGAAGAAGATAGGGAGGAAAAAGACCTAAGTTGCCCTTTAAGTGGGTCCGATGAAAGAATGGACCACTTGAAGGGTTTCCAGTTGTCGGATCATGATGAGTCAAGAGACAAAAATGATCAGCGCGACGAAACCTTTCCAACGAACCCATAATTCACGGCGTTTGGAATATTTCGGAAAACACTCAATTTTCCCTAAATGGCAAACTACCCCCCTGCTATCAACAAACGAACTCGGAATCGTACGAAACTTCGCAGATACATTTCTAATGCTAAAAGAAACTCGCTCATGCTCTAAACCCACTTAAATATCTAAAATAAAATTAATAAAATAATTAACAACAAAAAGGGTCAATGGGCCTGTTGTTGGGCCCAACTGACCCAGTAAGGTCACGGACCTTACAACTCTAACATCTAAAAAGAACATTTGGTCCCCCAAATGCCTAAACATACCTCATCAGGAAAAAGATAAGGGTACGTCCTCTGAATCTGCTCTTTCAGCTCCCACGTAGCTTCCTCCGGACTGTGGTTTTCCCATTGTACCTTGACCCATTGGATTGTCTTGGTACGCAACACTACCTCCTTAGTGTCGACGATCTGTGCCGAACGCTCCACATAGGTTGCGTCTGCCTAAAGCTGAAGTGGCTCATGCTGCAACACGTGAGTGGGATCTGGAATATACTTCCGAAGCATCGAAATATGGAAAACGTCGTGCACACCGGCTAACTCTGGCGGTAGCACCAAACGATATGCCACGTCTCCAATCCTACTCTTGATCTCAAACGGTCCCACAAACCTCTTGGCAAGCTTCCCTTTCTGCCCGAATCTGACAACACCTCTCATCGGAGACACTTTCAAGAATACCATATCCCCAACTTGGAATTCCAAAGGTCTCCGTCTCTTATCTGCATAGCTCTTCTGACGATCCCGTGATTCCTTCATTCTCATCTGAACAATCCAAACTTTCTCACTAGAATCAGCAATCTCTGAGGGGCCATGAAAACTCCGAACTCCTACTTCCTCCCAACATGCTGGAGTTCTGCATCTTCGTCCATACAATGCCTCAAATGGTGCCATACCAATACTTGAATGATAACTGTTATTGTAGGCAAACTCACACAGAGGCAAACTCTCATCCCAACTCTCCTTAAAATCTAATACACACGCTCTGAGAAGATCTTCCAAAGTTTGAATAGTACGCTCTGACTGTCCATCTGTCTGAGGGTGGTAAGCTGTACTGAATTTCAACTGAGTACCCATAGATGACTGAAAAGTAGACCAAAACCGAGAGACAAACTTAGGGTCTTGATCGGATACTATGGACTTAGGCACTCCATGTAGCTTGACTATATTGTCCCTGTACAACACCGTCATCTTATTCATAAACTGACCAGTCTTGAATGGCAGAAAATGTGCTGATTTAGTCAATCTATCCACAATCACCCAAATAGCATCATTACCCTTCCTGGTGTTTGGCAATCCCGATACAAAATCCATAGTGATGTGCTCCCATTTCCACTTAGGAATCTCCAACGGGTGAAGCAAACCAGGGGGCTTCTTGTGTTCTGCCTTAATCTGCTGACAAGTCATACACTTAGCGACAAACTCTGCAACCTCTTTCTTCATTTTCACCCACCAATAGTGATTCTTCAAATTCTGATACATCTTGGTGCTCCCCGGGTGAATAGAATATCTGGTGTGGTGCGCATCTGTCATCAACTCTGACTTGATGTCTTGAACATCGGGCACACACAACCTATCCTTACAGTACAGAACTCCATCAATCAATCTAAACTCTGAATGGTCCTCAATGTGGTCAAAAATTCTCTGCAACCCAGGATCATCCTTCTGAGCTTCCTTGATCCTGTTAACAATCTCTGGCTCCCAAACTCCCAAAGTAGCAACTAGGACTTTCTCATTAACAGGCCAGACTTCGACATCTATGTCTCTGAACTGCTCCATCCATCTCCATTCAGGCATTATACATCCACTGAATGCTGCCTTCCTACTAAGAGCATCTGCTACAACATTCACCTTCCCAGGATGGTACTTGATCGGGAAATCATAATCCTTTATGTACTCCATCCATCTCCGCTGTCTGTTATTTAAATCACCCTGTGTAAACAGGTATTGCAGGCTCTTATGATCTGTATGCACCTCAAATCTTTCTCCATATAAATAATGCCTCCACAACTTCAATGCAAACACCACTGCTGCTAACTCCAAGTCATGTGTGGCATACTTCTTCTCGTGATCCTTCAATTGTTTCGATCCATAGGCTATCACCTTGTCATTCTGCATGAGAACACAACCCAAACCAATCCCTGAAGCATCTGTGTAAACCACAAATCCTCCACTTCCTGAGGGTAAGGCAAGTATGGGTGCTGTAGTCAACCGAGTCTTTAACTCTTGGAAACTCTTCTCGCATTCTTCTATCCATACAAATGGAACGTCCTTTCTCGTCAACTTCGTGAGTGGAGATGCTATGGTAGAAAACCCTTTCACAAACCTCCTATAGTAACCTGCAAGTCCGAGAAAACTGCGAACCTCCGCTACATTCCGCGGGCTACTCCAATTCACAACTGCTGCAATCTTCTTAGGATCCACTGTCAGTCCCTCCTTAGAGATAATGTGGCCTAAAAATGCCACTTGCTCCAACCAAAACTCACATTTGCTTAACTTAGCATACAGTTGGTTATCCCTCAAGAGCTGCAAAGATGTTCTCAACTGATGCTCATGCTCCTCCTTAGTCTTCGAATACACCAACACATCATCTATGAAGACAACCACAAACTGATCTAGGAAAGGGGCAAACACCTTATTCATCAATGCCATAAAAACTGCTGGGGCGTTCGTCAACCCGAAATGCATCACAAGAAACTCAAAATGGCCATATCTCGTCCGGAATGCAGTCTTAGAAACATCCTCCTTCCTGACTCGCAACTGATGATAACCGGAACGCAGATCTATCTTTGAAAAGAATTGAGCTCCCTGCAACTGATCGAATAGCTCATCGATCCTCGGTAACGGGTACTTATTCTTAACAGTCACTTGATTCAACTGTCTGTAATCTATGCACATCCTCATTGTCCCGTCCTTCTTCTTCACAAATATCACCGGAGCTCCCCACGGTGGCACACTGGGTCTAATGAAACCTTTATCCCACAGATCTCCAATCTGAGTCTTCAACTCCTTCAATTCTGCTGGTGCCATCCTATACGGGGCCTTCGAGATAGGTGTTGTACCTGGTTGCAATTCTATCGTGAAATCCAACTCACGAACAGGTGGCAAACCGGGGATCTCCTTCGGAAATAAATCCGGGAATTCTCGCACCACAGGAATCTCATCAACAGTCTTGAACTCTTTGTCTTCCACGATAAATGCAATAAAGCCTTCGCAACCGCTCCTCATCAACCGTTCTGCCTTCAATGCAGAAATTAACCGAGTGGAGATGGGCTTCTCTGCGCCAACAAACTCAACACTACGGTCCGCACTCTGCAACTTCACGGTCTTGTTCCAAAACACCTCAAGCTAACAACACAATGCTAGAAATAAAACTAAAAGACCAACCTACTGACTAACGGAATCCTCACACGCGTCCTATGGTTTCTAAAAATTTTACCCCGAAGAAACCATCCACTGCTCTGATACCATTCTGTCACGTCCCCCGAACCCGATTAAGAATAAACCGGATCCGGAGAGTGAATTTTAGGACTAATTAAAATTTTTTGTCCTTTGGGCCCACGGATCGTAAGTCCGCTGTGAGGATATTACATTTCAAACCTCATATAAGTCTAGGCATATGGAATATCAGTCAATGAATAATACTTCTCATTAAATTAAAAGTTGCAAGAAAGAATAAATAAAAACTATTAAAGGAGTTAAAGTAATTTATTACATTGGCCAATCCCAATAAACAAGGCCAATAAAATTAAATCAAGTCAATGAAAGAAAAGGTCCAACGAGAGAAAATAAATAAATGAATATCTCTAATGAGTCCATGTGAATCTCTCTCGTGCCGGGAGTGATGACGCTACTCTACGTCATCGGCACGCCACTCGCGTTCCTCCTCGACTGGTTGGAGATCCTCTGGGATCTCCTCACCGGCCTGCTCCTCATGGTAGTAGTAACCACCTGAGGTGTCTGCACACCAAGGAATAGAGTCAACGACAGGTTGAGCAATAGATAAGCATAGCATAATAAACATGACATGCATCAAATATAGAGTAATGACAAGTACACATCATATGAACACAAGGAAAGCGAGTCTAGGCATAAAGCAAGAATAATGATCGATAGAAATCATAATAGGAATCCTAACAACCATCTAACAATAACCACTATCATGCAATGCAAAACAAGAACAAGAGGGAGACTCCGAGGATGTCCAATGCCACCTCCCTGGGTACCAGTAACAATCCCAATCTGGACTACTGATACCAAAGTCCGGCTCCAGTAGGATCCCAGCTCCCGGTCCTGGGAATAGCAGCACGGTCCGATGCCCGCTCCCAGCTATTCAACGCCATGGACGCCGTCCAAAGCCGACTGCCCATCCCGACAACCGAGTAACCGGTTCGTCAATAAACCCCAAACTGCAGATGGCCATGATATGCAAACAATAATAAAGTGGTTTTGACACAAGGACAAACAAGACAAGCAAGTCTGGCTAGTTCAATGTACCAGACACGATCATAGGGATTATCTCATTCAAAACAATACCAGACAAGCAAACCACGTAATAATCCCTTTCATTGCTAGCCAGTCATGTTCATCAATACAAGACAAGGTTCCTACGATACATTCTAAATCAGGTCCAAGCCTAAATTCTATAAGAATTTATGTTTCATAATTAGTTAAGTGTTTTATGCCAAAAGAGTATACAAGGAATAATATCAACGGATAGAATTCACAAGTCAAGGGGGAATTACAATCCAACCTAGGCAAGTGGTGTCATCCTTGTATTCCACATGTTCTAGCGGAGTACGTGTGGAAATGGATCAACGATGCTTCTAGGGAAATCCCTTGGTGTACAATCATGTTAAGCATCTAATGAAACAATTTCATACGCATTCGGTTAATTCATGTGCAATACACGAATACCTAGACAACCCATCGAAACACACCAAGCCACGTGCTACGATTTTAACCCCATTAATGGTCAAATGAGTGTGGGTGCATGGTTTCCAACATCTAAGGCCCAAACCTAAGTTATTAGTCTCATTTACAATAAAACATGAGCTGAAGCAATAATTTGAACATTTACATCACTTCCTGACCTCCGATGGTGATGAAACTAGAACCATTGGATTCTACATCTCGAGAGCTTTCCAACGGTATATTATATGTATAATTCCAACGGTCGGATTAAAAGTTATACATTTCCGAAGTTCGCCTGTGCTGTCAAAAAAAGGCAGTCCGATCGATCGGACAAAAGGTCCGATCGATCGGTCTGAAATCAGCCACAGTTAAGTAACAGTGCCGATCGATCGGACTGCAGGTCCGATCGATTGGAACTGCAACCTGAACCCCGAAAATGGCCGAAAACTGGTTTTTCTGGCCCTTTTTCCTCCGGCCAATCCATGGCTAACCTGCATAAAATGAGCCACCTGCTCTCCCCACAATCCAATCCATCCACATTCCATTCCACTCCATTAATTGAATCAAATAACTACCATTTCCAATTTACATTTAATCAACCTAAACCAATAATTAACAATAATAATCCCTAAATCAGAACAGGCTCGGAATTAAGGAATTCTAACAAGGAATCATAGCCAATCAAATAGAAACAAACATACATGCTTAAAAATACAATGCAAATCTACTTGCCTGAACCAAGAAGAGGATAGAATTTGGGCAAAACTCGAGGAGAAGCCTTTCTACCCCAAAATCCACGATCTAACCCGATAAAACGAAATCTAGGAAGCCAAGAAGAAGATAGGAAGAAAAAGAATTAAGATCAGACCTAAATCTAACCAAAGAGAATACGAATGAAAAGATGAAAGTATGAGAATGCTTACCAAACTGATACCGGAAGCAAGAGGAGATCGAGAGAATGAGAACTAGCGGATCGGATCTTCGAGTTGATCTCTCTAAGCTAGAGATCTGGCTAGTGAAAGGAAGAAGAAGAAGAAGAATGGGGCTGCAGTTTCTTTCGTTCAATTGCAGAGAATAATGAGAGAGATTAGGTTAAGAAGAAGATAGGGAGGAAAAAGACCTAAGTTGCCCTTTAAGTGGGTCCGATGAAAGAATGGACCACTTGAAGGGTTTCCAGTTGTCGGATCATGATGAGTCAAGAGACAAAAATGATCAGCGCGACGAAACCTTTCCAACGAACCCATAATTCACGGCGTTTGGAATATTTCGGAAAACACTCAATTTTCCCTAAATGGCAAACTACCCCCCTGCTATCAACAAACGAACTCGGAATCGCACGAAACTTCGCAGATACTTTTCTAATGCTAAAAGAAACTCGCTCATGCTCTAAACCCACTTAAATATCTAAAATAAAATTAATAAAATAATTAACAACAAAAAGGGTCAATGGGCCTGTTGTTGGGCCCAACTGACCCAGTAAGGTCACGGACCTTACAGCGTGCGAGTTGGCACCTACACAAGCTGTGAGACTGAAGGCGCGGGTCGGAGTAATCCTCGCTCCGGTGCCGATGAAGAAGCCATGAGATATTTTGAAATTCTAGACGATGCACAGACAGAATTGTATCCTAGATGCAAGGACTTCAGTAAATTGTCCTTTATTGTTGAGTTATTACATTTGAAAGCATTGAATCAGTGGTCTGACACGTCATTTGATATGCTCTTTCAGTTGTTGCATCTAGTGCTCCCATCTGGTGCAGAACTTGCTGAGTCCTACTATCAGGCTCGCAAGTTAACTGAAAATTTAGGCTTCACATATGAGACTTTTGATGCATGTCCAAACAATTGTATGTTGTTTAGGAATAAGAATGCCCATCTTGATATGTGCATTGTGTGTCAGTCATCGAGATGGAAGGAGGACGGGGTTGGTTACAATCGTCAGAATAGTTCTACAAGTGTTATCAATCGTGGCAAATATGTGGCAGCAAATCAAGTGAGATATTTCCCACTTAAGCCCAGGTTGAAGCGGCTTTTTATGTCATCAAATATTTCTAAACTGATGAGATGCCATGCCGAGAATAGCAGGGACGATGGTAAGTTAATCCATCCAGCAGATTCCCCAGCGTGGAAAGACTTTGATCGGAGGAACCAAGACTTTGCCTTGAATTGTAGCAATGTGCGGCTTGGTTTGGCTGCAGATGGTTTTAGTCTATTCCGATTCATGACTAGGGCAAATCACAGTATGTGGCCAGTTGTTTTGGTACCTTATAATCTCCCGCCATGGCTGTGTATGAAGCAACCTTTTCTAATCCTATCCACACTTATAGATGGACCACGAGGACCGGGGGACAAGATTGATGTATATATGCAACCTTTGATTGATGAATTAAAGGAATTATGGCCTAATGGTCTGATGACATTTGATGCCGAAGGCAATGAAATGTTTAAACTCCACGCCGCATTATTGTGGGTAATCAACGACTTCCATGCTTACGCTAACTTGTTGGGTTGGAGCACAAAGGGAGAGTTTGCATGTCCTTGTTGCAATCAGGAAAAGAAGTCAACTTGGTTGAAGTACAACAGAAAATAGGTATACACGGGTCATAGACGTTTTCTACCTCCATTACATATGTTCAGGAGGGACAAAGTGTCATTTGACGGCACTCGAGAATCTGGTCCAGCACCTCGAACAATGACGGGAGTTGATTTGTTATCACAGCTAGAGCAGGAGCAAGTACGTACCGTGTATGATTTTCGAGATTTACTGCCACCCACCCACCCACCCCCGCTTCATTCTATTACCGGTGCAAATAGAAGGTGAAGTCATAATTGGAAGAAAAAAAGTATTTTCTATGATCTACCATACTGGAAAGATAACTTACTCAGGCACAACTTAGATGTTATGCACATCGAGAAGAACGTCTGTGATAATATATTGTGGACCATTCTCGGTGTTCAGGGGAAGTTGAAGGATGGTGTCAATGCACGCCGTGACTTAAAAGAAATGGCTTGAGAAAATCGTTGCACTTGCAGATGAGAGAGTTCAACAAGGTGTACATGCCTCCTGCGCAGTACACGATGAGTAAAGATGAGAAAGATGTCTTCCTCTTTGTTCTGAACTGTGTCAAGGTTCCTAAAGGGTACTATTCGAATATCGCTAAGCGTGTGAACATGAAAGAAAGAACATTACAGGGTTTGAAGAGTCATGACAATCATATTCTCATTCAACAATTATTGCCTATCTCTATACGGAACTGTTTGCCCAAGAATGTTGTAGCGCCGTTGATTGAAGTTAGTAACTTCTTCAGACAACTGTGTTCTAGAGTTCACCGAATTGATGAGTTGAATGGTCTGCAAGAGAGGATTGCTGTTGATGTCAAAATTTTGCCAAACCAAAAAATGCATATGGAAATTGGTCTAAGCCCATTAAATTAACATGATTCAATGACATGAGTCATCAAAATTTCAAAATATTTTTTTTAGTAAAAAAACTACATGAGTAGCTGTTGGTAAAGTGGTGGAAGCTAATGCACATCATCCCAAAGGTCTAAGTTTCAAATCCCTACATAAACTATTTTTATTCCTCAAAATTCAAATGTGGGCCCCACAAAATGATCTAATGAGAGCCATTTGACCCACTCAAGCATTTGAAAGAGAGAGATCGTTGTGGGAAGTTTTAAAAACTTCCCACCCCTTTCTCACGACCTTATCATGGGAAGTTACAGAACTTCTCAAACAAAAAAAGTAATAAAAGGAGGAGAAGTAAAGAGAAATGGGATTGGCATTCTAACAGAGAAGAGAAACAATAGAGAAAAAGAGAAAGACAAAAGGAGAAGATAGAGAAGTAGACAAGGTAAAAAAAAAAATTTCATCTCTTGCTTCATCTTCTCCACTACCATTATTGGAGATTCGGAGTCCTCTTTAAAAGGATTCTGCCCTCCAGCCACCACAGCACCTCCACACCCACTCCATTTTCATCTTTTCCACCACTTCAATTCCATTAAAAATGGAGATTCAGATCCTTGTTCAAAGGTTTCTGCCCTCCATCAAGTGAAAATCCAAATCTTTATGTTACAAAAGGATTTGTTTTTTAAAACTTCCTCATTTTTTTTTAATGGAGATTCAGATTTCTCTAAAAGAAGTCTGCCCTCCCACCTAAAAAAAAAAGTTGGAGATTCAGATTTCCTAATGGAAATATGCCCTCTAAAGTTTCTGAAATTAAAATCTCATCATTTAAATTTATAAATCGTTGTAATTGCGCTAGCAGGAATTAATAGAGTCTACACTGCACACTGCACCTTCTGTTAGACAACATATACTCTCACCTGCAACAGCTAACTATGATGTCAGCGATGTCAGCAATTTGAGCTCATTAAATTGACTATGAAAAAGTCATTTCTAAAGGATGGGGGAACAAACTCTAGAGCAAGAAAAAATCCCATTGCCAGAACCAGGAATTCCAAAGCAAGAAGAATTTTCATTGCTGGAACTGGAAATTCCCAAGCAAGTAGAAGAAGCTTCAATGCTAGAATTGGAAGAAGAACAGAAAATTATCAGACAGAAACAAGAGCCTCGAATGCTGGAACCAACTCTAGAGAAAGACAAACTTCCAATGTCTGAACCAAAAATTCCAAAGCAAGAACTTCCATCGTTAGAACAAACCTGAATTCTCCACAAACAAACAACTCACAAAAATGAATTCTCCACAAACAAACAACTCAAACAGCCCACAAACCTGAATTCACCCAACCAAACACCCTACAAATAGGCTGAGTCCATCTAAATAATCAGCAAAAATCCTCCTAAACAAACAGCCCATATATTGGCTGCAAATGGGTTGAAAACTCAGTCCAAGATGCGGCTCTAAATGGGTCAGAAGTTAGCCCAAATATTGGCTGAATTGGGCTGGATTTTAGCCCAAACATTTGCTGAAAATGGGCTGGGTTACAGCCAGATTTCGTCTACAAATGGGTTAAAAACTCAGTCCAGGATGGGACTCTAAATGGGTCAGGAATTAGCACAAATATTGGTTGAACTAGGCTAGATTTTGGCCCAAACACTTGCTGAAATTGGGCTGGGTTACAGCCAGATTCATCTGCAAACAGCTTGAGAAATTGGGCTCTAATTGGGTCAAAAGCCACCCCAAGAAGCTGAATGTGGTGGGCTGAAATACAGTGTAAAAGAGGATCTCAAATGGACCGAAAATTAGTTCAGTATACTCCTATAAACAATCTGAAAATTAGTTCTGTGAATGCGCTAAAAATTAGTCCGGCGTTTGGCTACAAATGGACTTAAGAAAAACAGCCTAAAGCACAATTGAAAGTGAGCTAAAAATCAGTTATTTGGCTACAAATGGACTTAAGAAAAACAGCCTAAAGCACAATTGAAAGTGGGCTAAAAATCAGTTATTTGGCTACAATGGACTGGATAAAAGGCTGGGTTTTAATGAATAAAGGGTCTGAACCCATGAGCAAACATGTTGAAAAATCATTTACAAAATCGGTTAAAAACTCAGCCCAAGTTCATCTTTATAAAGGGTTAAAATCAGCCCAAGTGTTGCTTTAAATGGGCCATAAATGAGGGCTATAAATAAGTCAGAACATTAGCCCACATTACAATTTAAATGGCCTAAATAGAGTTGCTAATGGACTATAAATGAGTCTGAATCCTTTTCAGAAATGGACCTACGATTGACTGTATAGTAGCCAAATAAGGGTAGTAAATGTGCAGTACATCATACATGGTCTCAATGGAGACTATAAATGGATTAAGACCCAGATTATAGGGCTGTAAATAGGCCAGGTTACACCAGACATACAATTTGGGCTTCACTAAACAAGTACCCTGAAACCATAACCCGGATTCAACCAGAACATTGAACTCATTTCTAAAAATGGGTTCCAAAAATTAAAGAGCTAAACAATTTAATTTCGCATTATTATAAAGGTTGGAAATCCAACCCAAGCAAAGACTGAATTTAGACTCTAGCATACTTGCCTATATTGGTCCATGTTGGGATTACCAATGGGTTTAAAAGCCAACCCAAACTGTTTCTCTAAAACATTGACCCAAACTGGTTTCTCTAAATGGGTTGGGATTCAACCCAATCTCATCTTTGAAATGGGTTAAAATTCAACTCAAACTGATTTCTCTAAATGCATCCGAATACAACCTAGGTTTGCCTTCAAGTTGGGTTAAAACCCAGCCCAAACTAACTCCATTAAATGGGTTGAAATTCAGCCCACACTTATTTTTAATAGGTTGAAGGATCAGACCTTAAAAGGCTTGAAACTTAGCCCAAGCTCGTCTTTAAATAGGTTATAAAAGTTTGGCCTAAACTATGACCTTATAGTTCAAAACGTCCACGCAAATTGTGGTTTGGAAATAAGCCCAACTCAATCAGGTACAACCCAAACTTAATTACATGAATGGGATGAAAACTCATTTCAAACGGCTTCGAATTTCAGCCCATGCCCATCCCAAAAATGTGACATGATTGTGACAGGCACAAAAATGTGTATCGAAATAGCTAAAGCCAACCTAAAAAAATGAGTCAACATTTATAGCCCAAATTGAAGGCCAGACTTTGGGTCCAATTTAAGATAAATTTTTTGGGCCTAAATAAGACCAGATTTTGGGCCTAAATAAGACCAAATTTTGGGCCTAAATAAGACCACATTTTGGGTCTAAATAAGGCCAGATTTTGAGTCTAATTTAGGCCAGATTTTGGGCCGAAATAAGACCATATTTTGGGTCAAATTTTAATACAGATTTCTGGGCCTAAATATGCCCAAATTTTGAGTCTAATTTAGGCCAGATTTTGGGCCTAAATAAGACCAGATTTTTTGTCTAATTCAGGCCTGATTTTTGGGTCTAAATCAGGTCAAATTTTAGGTCCAATTAAAGACAGATTTTGGACCTAACTTAGGCCATAATTCTGACTCTTACCCAGGCCAGAATTACAGTCTAAATCTGGGTCTAATTTAAGACAGAATTTGGGCCTGAATCTGGCCAGGTTTTGAGTCCAAATCATGTCAGAATATGGGGTCTAATTTAAGACAAATTTTAGGCCTAATTCAGGCCATAATTATAACTTCAAGTCAGGCCAGATTTTGGGCCTAAATCAGGCCAGTTTTGGGCCCGAATCAGGCTAGAATGATAGATCAAAAAAAAAAAAAAAAAATAGGCCATAACTGGGCTAGAATTACAAGCCTAAATTAGAAACATAAATCATGAAAAAATTACAAGTCTAAACCATGCCAATATTTATAGGTCAAATCGGGGTTAGAACAATAGACCAAAAATCAGCCCAAGTAATGATTGGAAATTGGACTAAGTTACAACCCTGATTTTAACAGAAATTTGAATATGATGATGACCAAAATTTCTTGGTTCCAATACCGGTTTAAAAAAAATGATGAAAAAGATTGAAATGTGATCTTATAAAACAAATATATATATATATATATATATATAGATTGGCATGAAATTTTAGTCAATACAAATGGGAATACCGAATGATATAAAAGAAAAGGGAAGGCAAACATACCCCACTTTTGATCTCTACAAGTTGTTGTATTCCTAATGCAATCTTTTTCAACCTCCCAGCAAGTCAAACTTTCTACGTATGAATTGGTTATAAGATGTTTAAAGAGATGAAAGGAAGGAAGTTAAGAACTTCTGCTTGATACAAGGGAGCTCAAACCACCACTTTTCAAATTTCAAAAAAAATCTCTCTAAGAGAAAAGGTCAAAGCCCATATATTTAACCAAAGGTTTTGGGTCAACTAATCCAACTCAACTCATTCAACAATGAGGCCTAACCATTTCAAATCCATTATGATGGGCCAATAAAAAAAATATAAGGAGTGGCCCATTTCCATATAAAAAAAATCATCATCAAATTCATCAATTTATGAACCCAATCGAGAAATTATCACAAAGATCCAGGTGAATCTAAAGAACTACTTCTGACAGCAAAGACGAAGAGAAAGAATTTATGAATTTTATTCATTTAATTCCTGTATTTTCTTTATAAATTTTATTGAGTCAATGTCTCGATAATCAGTGGTTTTCCATTGAGGATGTAATTAACGATCGATGAGTTCTCACGATCAAGAGTGTGATGTACCCATAAAATTGAATGTAAAACCTCCCATTAAATGGAGGGAAATTTGTATCCAATGAATTTTAGTGCATTTCTTTATTTATGCATGAATTTATTGTGTACAATTGCTGTGATATTGTGTCATCTAGAAAAAATCCTTTCACCTGCATTTTTCGATGTCATGGTTCACTTGACCATACACTTAACCAGTGAAGCCCTGCTTGGTGGCCCCGTCCAATTCAGATGGATGTATCCGATCGAGAGGTACATGAACACATTGAAGAGGTATGTTCGTAATAGAGCTCATCCAGAGGCATCCATAGCTAAGGGGCATTTGATGGATGAGTGCACCAATTTTTGCACAACATATCTCAATGATAATATTGAAACAAAGTTAACTAGGCCCTCGCGGATTAATGATGGTCCAGTTAGGGAGGGCACGCCATTTGATCTTAACAATATTGAGTGGATTCAAGCTCACCGGTGGGTGTTGTTCAACACCCCATCTGTTGTGGCTTTCACCCAGTAAGTTATCACTCATTCATAAATGTAACTTGTCAATTTCTTGCCTAAATTATCGTAGTTGTCATTAACACGTGTTATGCATCGCAGGGCACATATCGATGAGTTCAAACGGGACATGCCTCGTGCTACAGCCCATGAAATTCATAAGTCCCATTATCGATCATTTCACGAATGGTTCAAGAATCACATACGTATTCAATCATTAGGACTAATTTCACTTGTTCCTATCATATTACTTTCATGTAGTGATATTCAGTGATTACATGCATTGCATAGGTGTGTAACTTACGAAGAACCAACGATCCTAATTTGACCGATGAAATGAACCAGTTAGCTGATGGTCCCTACATAACGGCCCGACGTTACACAACTTGTGATTTCAACGGTTTTCGATTTCGCATCAAGGATGTAGATGAGAAACGAGTGACGCAAAATAGTGAGCTCGGTTGTCCATCTATCGATGCTGGTTACTACTACGGCCGGTTGAAGGATATTGTTGAAGTTGTATACAGTCATGGGTTAAAATTTCTCTTGTTTAAGTGTGACTGGGTGGATCCCATCCGAGGGGTGAAAACAGATAATTACCAGTTTACAATGGTAAATTTTAACAATTTGTTACACCGAGATGAGCGAATAAGTGCCGAACCCTACATACTGTCCTCAATGGCGAAGCAAGTTTACTATGTCAGAAATCCAAAAGATCCTAACTGGCAGGTTGCAGTTAAAATGTCAAGGAGGGGAGTGTATCAGATTGAATGTGATGAGCCAGATATTGATGCATTCGCCCAACAAGTTCTTGATCAGAATGCAGTTGTTCAACGTGAGGAAGATGTTAATTGGGTTCAGGAAACCATTGAAGGAGATACAGTTGACTTACCCAACCAGTAAACGGTTAGGAACTAATTCACCAATGTTAAATTTCAGTGTAAATTTTTTTTAAATGTTAATTTCAATTATCTTGTTAAATTAATTTATCTTACAAATATTTGAACAGATATGTCAGGACAAAAGAGGAGAGATCGTCCGCGGACGATCGAGGAGCTGCTGCGCCAGGCTTAAGCCAGTGAGCCATCTGGGGACCCTACTCCTACACCGGGTGTCGCCTAGCCTAGTTCGATGGCCGCACCGAGTAGGCCATTGACCTCCCATTCGAGTCCATCGACTGCATCAGCTTCACAGACCGGTACACGTTTATATAGTTAGACATTTTAATTCTAGCAAATTAATTTATTTCAATTTAATTATATTATCTCTAATTTAAATAGATTCTGTGAGCACAGTCCCATCTTCCAGCAGGGGGAGATGCCCTGCTAGAGGGATCCGGACGTGGAATTCCGATAATCCCATTGACGTGGAGTTTGACGAGACGTGGCATTCAGTGGGTCCGCATGCTTGGCAGCTCATCAACCAGTTGAGACATATGGTCCGGGATCCATATGCATTCCCTTTTACTACACTCAATTGGGAGGCATTCCCGGTGGAGACACTAGACCGTGTCTGGCAGCAGGTTAAGGTAATAATTTAACATTTCTCAACAGGATGTGTCAATTTAAACCATAACCTAATGAAAAATTATTTGTCCTTTTTAGGACAATTTGAGGGCATGTAATGAGCTCTTTCGGCCAGTGTGCATGTCGAAGTGCAAAAAGATGTGGAAAGATCATAAAAATAAAATAAATATGCAGCACTGGAAGCCACATCAGGATGCCCCTGACATACTAGACCGAGTTCCGAGGGGCGTTCTCCCAGATCAGTGGACTCAGCTCGTCCGATACTGGACGAGCGAGGAGGCTCGGGTGAGAAACTTATAATTTTTTTATTTTAATTTTAACAATTTACTAGTAACTAACGTAACTAACAAAAATTAACTAATAAATATTGAAAACAGAGAGAGGCAGATACGAATGCGCGGAACCACGCAATGCAGGGTCCCGCACACAGGTTGGGGATTCGACACATAACCTAGGTCCGCCACGAGGTAAAAAGTTAGATCGTACATGTAATTTATATTTTTGTCATTCTGTATGATATTATAATATAACTCTCCGCCAAACAGCTGCGGACCGAAGGCGGTCCAGTCGACAGGATGTCTGTCTGGATGCCTTCTCGAGATCCTCACCACACGGAGGTTGTAGCTATCGTCATAATTTTTTATATTGAACCGCTTATATTATCTGTCAATTACTATGTCGTGTAATGCATGATAGTATATTAAATGAATCTACTACGCAGGCCCTATTTCAGTCGCGCCTGGAGGACATGCCGGAGGAGGAGCGTAGTTTGCCATCACGGAGGGATGAGATATTCCACTCCGTCGTTGGCCGGGACGGGCACAGATGCACGCTCACGTATGGGACGGGCATTCCACGCTCGCACATCGCGCTAGCGAAGTCATCCGGTGCTAGCTCCTTCTAGGGCTTGTGCCTCCGAACAGATAAGGAGGTCGAGTAGTTGCTGCAGTCCATGAAGGCAGTGATCAGAGAGGAGGTGACGGCTGAGGTCAAGGCAGAGATGAGGGCTGAGTTGAGAGCCGAGATGAAGGCTCGTCTTTCACAAAGTCACGGCCCACTCGCTTCAGACCCACCACCCACTACTCAGGTTAGTAAGTAATAATTTTGTACGTTTAAATTGTCAATTATGTCATTGATGTGTCAATATTTATGTTTTTTTAATTCTTTTTAACTGTATAATAAATAATTACAGGCACCTGACGCTGGCAGCGGCCACAGGGGGAGACATGACTCGGTTGGAGAGGGCAGTCATGATCCAGGTATAATTATTTTTTTAATTCCAGATTTCAACATGTATAGAAATTTTTTAAGTTGTCTTAGAAACTTATAGATTTTGAAACTTAAAAAGTTGGAAACTTATAAATGTAGAAACTTAGAAAGTACTCCCGGAACTGACGGCTCGAGAATCGGACTCCTGGATTGCCCGTAGAGTCGAAATATAGGTTTAAGTTAAAACGTTAATATAAAAGTTAGGAAATTGGCCTCCAAGTGACCAAACCGGGCAAACGGGCTCCGGTGCTCGTGAAACTGGACGGGCACAGGTCCATAGTCATTCCTAACCTGCCGGAACTGACGGCTCGAGAATCAGACTCCTGGATTGCCCGTAGAGTCGAAATATAGGTTTAAATTAAAACATTAATATAAAAGTTAGGAAATTGGCCTCCGAGCAACCAAATCAGGGAAACGGGCTCCGGTGCTTGTGAAATTGGACGGGCACAAGCCCATAGTCATTCTTAACCTGCCGAATCGACGGCTTAGGAATCCGACTCCTGAATTGCCCGTAGATTTGAAATATAGGTTTAAGTTAAAACGTTAATATAAAAGTTAGGAAATTGGCCTCCGAGCGCCCAAACCGGGCAAACGGGCTCCGATGCCTATGAAACTAGATGGGCACGGGCCCATAGTCATTCCTAACTTGTCGGAACTGACGGCTCGAGAATCCGACTCCGGAATTGCCCGTAGAGTCAAAATATAGGTTTGAGTTAAAATGTTAATATAAAAGTTAGGAAATTGGCCTCCTAGCGCCCAAACCAGGCAAACGGGCTCCGATGCCTGTGAAACTAGATGGGCACGGGCCCATAGTCATTCCTAACATGCCGGAATTGACGGCTCGAGAACCCAACTCCTGGATTGCCCGTAGTGTCGAAACGTAGGTTTAACTTAAAACGTTAATATAAAACTTAGTAAATTGGCCTCCGAGCGCCCAAACCAGGCAAACAGGCTTCGGTTCTCGTGAAACTGGACGGGCACGAGCCCATAGTCATTCATGACCTGTCGGAACTGACGGCTCGGGATTCCGACTCCCGGATTACCCGTTGGAAACGTTGATTTAAGTTAAAACGTTAAGTTAGAAGTTAGTAAATTAGCCTCCGAGCGCCCAAACGGGGCAAACGGGCTCCAGTGCCCGTGAAACTGGATGGGTATCGGCCCATAGTCATTCATGAACTGCCGGAACTAACGGCTCGGGATTCCGACTTCTGGATTGCCCGTAGAGTGGAAACGTAGGTTTGAGTTAAAACGTTAAGTTAAAAGTTAATAAATTGGCCTCTGAGCGCCCAAACGGGCTCCGGTGCCCATGAAACTGGACGGGCACGAGTACATAGTCATTCATGACCTACCGGAACTGACGGCTCGGGATTCCAACTCCCGGATTGCCCGTAGAGTGGAAACGTGGGTTTAAGTTAAAACGTTAAATTAAAACTTAGGAAATTGGCCTCCGAGCACCCAAACCAGGCAAACGGCCTTCGGTGCCCGTGAAACTGGACAGGCACGAGCCTATAGTCATTCATGACCTGCCGAAACCGACGGCTCGGGATTCCGACTCCCGGATTGCCCGTAGAGTGGAAACGTTGATTTAAGTTAAAACGTTAAGTTAG
The DNA here is from genome assembly GCA_028538565.1 of Umbellularia californica. Classification (NCBI taxonomy): domain Eukaryota; kingdom Viridiplantae; phylum Streptophyta; class Magnoliopsida; order Laurales; family Lauraceae; genus Umbellularia; species Umbellularia californica. The sequence goes on from JAPQWN010000001.1 coordinate 84,265,033, forward strand.
AAGTTAGTAAATTGGCCTCCGAGCGCTCAAACCGGGCAAACCGGCTCCGATGCCCGTGAAACTGGATGGGCATGAGTCCATAGTCATCCATGAACTGCCGGAACTAACGGCTCGGGATTCCGACTCCCGGATTGCCCGTAGAGTGGAAACGTAGGTTTAAGTTAAAACGTTAAGTTAAAAGTTAGTAAATTGGCCTCTGAGCGCCCAAACGGGCTCCGGTGCCCATGGAACTGGACGGGCACGAATCTATAGTCATTCATGACCTGCCGGAACTGACGGCTCGGGATTCCAACTCCCGGATTGCCCGTAGAGTGGAAACGTGGGTTTAAGTTAAAACGTTAAGTTAAAACTTAGGAAATTGGCCTCTGAGCGCCCAAACCAGGCAAATGGGCTTCGGTGCTCGTGAAACTGGACGGGCACGAGCCCATAGTCATTCATGACCAGCCGGAACTGACGGCTCGGGATTCCGACTCCCGGATTGCCCGTAGAGTGGAAACGTTGATTTAAGTTAAAACGTTAAGTTAGAAGTTAGTAAATTGGCCTCCGAGCGCCCAAACCAGGCAAACAGGCTCCGGTGCCCATGAAACTGGACGGGCACGAGCCCATAGTCATTCATGAACTGCCGAAACTAACGGCTCGGGATTCCGACTCCCAGATTGCCCTTAGAGTGGAAACGTAGGTTTAAGTTAAAACATTATTATAAAACTTAGAAAATTGGCCTTCAAGCGCCCAAAGCGGGCAAACGGGCTCCGGTGATCGTGAAACTGAATGGGCACAAGTCCATAGTCATTCATGACCTGCCAGAACTGACGGCTTGGGATTCCAACTCCCGGATTGCCCGTAGAGTGGAAACGTAGATTTAAGTTAAAATGTCAAGTTAAAACTTAGGAAATTGGCCTCCGAGCACCCAAACCGGGCAAACGGACTCTGGTGCCCGTGTAACTAGACGTGCACGAGGCCAAAGTCATTCATGACCTGCCGGAACTAACGGCTCAGGATTCCGACTCTCGGATTGCCCGTAGAGTGGAAACGTAGGTTTAAATTAAAAAGTTAAGTTAAAACTTAGGAAACTGGCCTCCGAGCGCCCAAGCTCACTACAACATTTTGCACTTTTACCGGCGTTTTTTCCCAGCGCAATCATTAAATGCCGGGGAAATTATAATGTTTACCGGCGAAAAAGGATTTTTCGCCGGGAAAAGTTATAGTTTTCCCTGCGACATATTTTCGTGGGCAAAGGTTGTCTTTTTCCGGGCGATTTATATTTTTCACCAGCAAAGGTCATATTTTTTCCGGCGATTTGCTTTTTGCGCCGGCAAAGGTCAATATGTTCCCGGCGATCTACATAATTCGCCGGCAAACTTCACCCTCCATCTCCGTCTTTCCTGCCTTCTCAATATATTTTTAAAAATAGTTTTGCCGGCCAACTATTTGCGCCGGCATTGTTGTTACTAATACCCATAATTCCCAAGGCGCCAATCCGAATTCTCAAACCCTCATCCCTCATCTCGCTGACCCTCTCTCACTCGCCATCCCCTGCGTCTCCATCCCTCCATCTCCTTCTCCCTCACAACCTCAGCCATGTCATCCTCTCCCAGGCGCAGAAACCCCCTCTCCTCCATCTCCTGGGCGACCTGTGCAGAACCTCCCATCACACCATCCCTCTCTCCACGCCTCCCCTGCGAATCAAACATCTCCATCGCCCATCTCACAGCCTACCCTGCGCATCAAACATTTCTATCTTCTGCGGAAGGCGGATTTCTGGGTCTGCTTCATCTCAACGTGAGTTCAATTTCATTCCTATTGATTCGATTTCTCATTCTACGTTTCTTGTAATAAATTAGGGCTTCTTTGAATCTGTTTCGTTTTTTCAGAATCTTTGAATCCAATGAACCTGCATGCTATGACTTTTCAATTTGAACTGAACGATTTTGACCTCCTTGTGTAGGTTTTTTTTTTTCGTTTTTGTTGAAGTTGGACATTTGGGTGAGATGAATTTGGCCGTCTCCCAAATTTTTTTATTTCTTGTTTAAGGGTTAGGTAATCCATCCAATCAGATGTCAATTTCGAATTCTAGGGTGGGTTTCTACTCAACCCAATTTAACCTTACTAATTGTAAACAGAATCAGAATTCCCTACATCTGTTCTATGTTGGTGTTTATTGATTCCGTTCATTGGAAATGCCAAAACATTAAATAGGTTCAATCAGCTATGATAGACCTACTGTGATGGATCCCTGCTGCCCCACGGCATCAAAGATAGTAGTAGTAGTAGTTCTTGTTGTAGAGTTTGTCGAGCATATTAAGGTTATTACAGGTGACCTCCATGCCTGCCTTGAACTCTGACCAGTCTTATGTAATGCACACATATTGTTAATCGATTTCATTTTGAGTCTCTACAGGACAAACCTTCACTTTACTTGGTTGGGAGGTTGGTTGTAATTTGTTGCTTAGATGGGCTGAAAATGTTCCCCTCAATTTGAAAAAAAAAAGAAGAAGAAAAGAAAAACTTTACTAGAGTTGTAGCCTGTGACAAGGACTTTTGGTTCCTGTACCAAAATATTTGTTTCCCTGCATCTAAATATAGGTTCAATTTATGCTATAGATTTGTCAGGTTCCACTTATGTGATACAAATAGCTCGGAGGTTGCACTGAGATGTTCATCATCATACCATGGTAGCAGCATAGAACCTGAGTTTAAAGAGGCAGAGTTGGACCTTTTTCTTACGGTCTAATTTCATATCACCTGTGAGCTATGAGTTTTAATACTTGGAGTTTATGGCTAATCAAAAATGCTCGGTGAAAATTTGGGTATGATGAAGAATGTTCAATAAAAATGAACAAAGAGTGATGTGGTTTGCCTGTATAGAAAAGAGAAGGTGATGTGGTATCTAGATATAAGATGAGGGTTATCTTGATCACTTGATCATGGTTTGCAATTCATTTTGGCCACGATTTGTTTCATGCTAGTGATCCAGGTTTCCTCGGGCCAAAATGAGATAATTCACATTTATGAGTTGCTTATCTTTAGTTTACAACTGGAGTCAAGTTTTAGATTTAAGATTTCAAGCCAGTGTTATGAACTTATGATTAGCCATCTTCCATTCCCACCTCATCTCAGAGCCCTGTTTTTACTCCTTGATTTTGTTAATTTAATCATGTATATAGAGAGACTATAGTACTTAATTTGTTTAATTTGTTTGTATGGTTTCTAATTTTTTTTAGGTTTATTAGAAAAGAATTAGGGCACATTTATTTAACATTTTTTCCATGAAAGGAGGAAAAAGCCATGAAAGCGGGACAGTTTGTCCTACCCACTTATAACAAGAAACGGACACTAGAAATTATTAACTGTGAAATGTTACATAGGATGATGCAAGTAGTAACTCCATTCTTGTTGCATTTTGGGGCATCTGATGTTTTTAATATGACAAGAGCTAGCAGGAGTTGCAGGTTAGAGTCATGTCATCATTCAAAAAAAAAAAAATCCACATGAGTGATGAGTGCTGACTTGGTTGGTGCTCCCAGATTCCTCATCTGAATGATTTCTTCAATTTTGTCAGGTGAAAACATAACAAAGCGAATTTTGATAGATATTTCCTTTTTTTTGAAAAAAATAATTTATATTATATTTGATTATGACATTTATGTATTACTAAAACTATATTTCAGGTCCTTACATTTAAGTTACCAATCTTGTCCTTTCAGCAAAGGTAAAGTTTTTTCGTTCTATTTTGGCAACACTATTACTTTTGTGATACTATTTTGCCTTGGCCATGGTTTAAAGTAACAGTTGTTATGTAACAGTTTCGCCTTTTAAATACCAGTTTCATTAGCCACCATTATTGTCATGTGATTGCAAAGGTCCAAAACATGTTACATAATGGTTAAGGCCATGGTTGTTTGGGTCCAAAGCCATGTTTCTAAACATTGCCTAGTGCATTTTTTATTGTTTCATTTGTGGTTTTCTTATAATTATTTTTCAGATGCTTCACATATCAAGAGCCTAAATTTCCTGATATTCTTTTACTTCTAATGTGCATGAATCATCTACAAATATCAACCAGCAAGTGGTTTCTTCAGAAGATTGGTCATGAAGGTATTTTTATACATGCTTATTTCTTTCACTGTGTTTTTCACAACATCTTGCAGGTTAGTCTTGGGCAAGTTCTTCATATAAAGAAAAAGAAAGTTTTTTTCTTAATATTCTAATATGAAAATATTTTAATGCTTTGATATTTATCTCTATCCAAGTACTTAGGCAAAAATATTGAATGATTCAGCATTATGTTGCAAGAAATTGGTTCAGTTGGATTTGAATGCTTTAGCCTTGCAATCTATTGCAGTGCAGGTGGAACCTTAAAAAATATTCAGCTTGTGGCCATTAAAAGCATATACTTTCCTTTGATGTTTCTGCATCTCTTTGCAGGTCTGAACAATATATTAAAGGCTTATGAGGGCAAATCAGCCTATGCTATGTGTGTATTCTATTATATTTTGCATAAAATATTATTCTATTTATTAATATATCCTACATCACTATTATTTTATAGATATCATTCAGGTACATAAGTATTTGGGTATGGACCCAATTGGATCCAGATCCGGACCCAAATATGAATCGTGTCCGAGAACAGGGTCGCGTATACTGTTCTGGTGACTTCTAGATGCTTTGTCATCATTGAAGCCTTGTCCCACGAATTTGGGTACAGTTTTTTTAGCTTTATTTTCCTGCTCAAAACTTTAGTCTAGCCTCACTACCTTATTCAAGGTCTTTACTGGTATCCTCATTCTTACCAACCTTAATACTTTACATTGGACAAGAGCTTCTAATGTCTTCTTTTTATCTACTCAATAATCACAAAAAATATTCTTCAATTGTGTCTTCTATGGAAGCTGTCTGCAAATGTTTTCTTATATACTCATTCCAAGTTCTATTACTATTGAATTGTTACTCTCAAAGTTTCTTTGTATAGATATCTAGTTTGATAACTCGGTAGCTCACTCATTATCTCTATATACAATACCAATTTGTTCCAATGCTCTTCTTTTCTCATCTTAACTAACCTTGTTTTAACTTGGGTTGAAAACCTTATAATCCTTATTTGAATGCATTAAGTCTTGATGCATGGAGGACAAGGAAATTATCAAAAACCATAGACTATAGATTGGCAGAGCCAGACATGAATTGCTCAAATGGATTCTGAATTAAGATTCCATGCTTCCAAATGAAGCCTTTAAATCTAATTAAAAATTTGCATCTAATTTAATTCTGGTTGCTTTCAAATGAAATGTGTCAATGTATCCTGGAAGGGTATAATCTCCTATTCTTTGTGAAACGTCAATCTTGGTGGTCAGGCATAGTACGTGATTATATTACCTTAATGTCCTGGTCCTGTTTTAGCATCTATATGTATTGTGTTAGCTGGGCGTTATTTCTAAGATAGAAAGTTGGTGCTGGTCATTTGTTTTTTTATTACCAACCAAACAATAGAATTGGTGCTGGTTATTTGTTTTTTTGTTACCAACCAAACAATAGAATTGGTGCTGGTTATTTGTTTTTTCACTTGTGAGTTTCATGGCTCTAATGCTCCTGTGTCTTACTTTGGGAGTGGACTTTGTGCATATGACATTCTTAAGCATATGTTAATCTTGCTCTCTTTTTTTTTTTTTTTTATGCAGATTGAACGAAAATTGAAAAATAAATTTTGTTGATAGAGTCCATGCAGTTACGATGCAGCCAACATAAAGGCCAAGTATACAGAGTAAAAGATTGCTATATGTTAAGATGGGATGCATGAGGTTTTTTTAAACAATGGTGCAGGTGTTGGAATGGTGCAACAATGAAATGATCATATATGAATATGTAAATTTTCATTGGCATTTGAATGTTGGTACAGAGTAGAATGTTAGCATTTGTTTTAATTTTGTAATGGTAATGGTAATGGTAAAGTGCTTTCAATGTTGAAAGGATGTTTGAATATTAATATGAAGTGGAATGAATTTTCTTGTTTCATTTTTTGATGATTTTGGAATGGAAATGGATGTTGAGTGTCTAGTAGATTTGGTCTTGGATAATGGAATTAGCAATTTCAATTTATTCATGTGACACAGGTTGGAAGTTGTAATGAACTGATGTATATACAGGAAAAGAAAATTAAAAATCAAATAAATAAAAAAAATTATTAAAAAAAATTATTCCCAACGAAATAAACGCCGGGAAAAAAATTTTAATTTTTTTTTTGTAATTTGTAAATCTTTTCCCAGCGCAAAATAACGCCGGCAAAAGTTTTCTCTAAAACGTGATCATCTTTTCCCGACGCAAAAAAAAGCCGGCAAAAGTTTTTTAAAATTTATTATTGAAAAAATATAAGTCTTTGCCTGGCGAAATAAATCTCCTTTTCCGGCGAAATAAAACGCTGGCAATGTATAGAATTTTCCCGGTGCTACCTCTTTTTCGCTGGCAAATGGTATTAGCGACGTACCTTTCCCGGCGCCTTGCCGTCACAAGAGATATCGCTGGGAATAGTTTTTCCCGGCGTTTTATGGACCTTTCCCGGCGCTTATTTAGCGCCGGCAAAAGTGCCAATTGTTGTAGTGGCTGGGCAAACGGTCTCTGGTGCCTGTGAAACTGGACGAGCACGAGCCCATAGTCATTCATGACCTGCTGGAACTGACGGCTCTGGATTCCGACTCCCGAATTGCCCGTAGAGTGGAAACGTAGGTTTAAGTTAAAACGTTAAGTTAAAAATTAGCAAATTGGCCTCCGAGCGCCCAAATAGGGCAAACGGGCTCCGGTGCCCGTGAAACCTGACGGGCAAGGGCCCATAGTCATTCTTGACTTGCCGGAATTAACGGCTCGGGATTTCGACACCCGGATTGCCGGTAGAGTTGAAACGTATGTTTAACTTTCAAAATTTTAATTTTAATTTTTCATTTTGTTTATATTTACAATATATTGTCAATTTTTATAATTAACTATTAATATTTATTTCCCCTTTTCTGTTCAGGTTTGAGAGCATCGGATCGATCACGGCTCCCTTTTCAGACAATATGTTTATTTTTGTAATGAATATTATTTGTTGAAACTTTTGTAATGAATTGTCATGAATTTAATTTGTTGAAACTTTTGTAATGTTTTGAATATCATTAATATAAGACTTTGTTTTGTTATTAGTATTTTTAATTGATTCTAGTAGTTGGATATAATATATTCAGGTACAGGTATAAAAAGCAGGAACAAATTTAGCAAAAAAATAAAGAAAGTATTAAAAAATAAAAAAGACTACTGGCGGCCGCTAATGCAAAATTTAAAAAAAAAATTTTAAATGGAAAAACTATTATTGGCAGTCGCTAATGGTCATTAGCGGTCGTAAAAAGTCTTAAAAAATTAAAAAAAAATTTTAAAAAAATTAAAAAAATAAAAAAATAAAAAAACATATTTGCAACGGCTATTTTAGCTTTAAAAAGGGCCATTGACGGCCACTAAAAGTCAAAAGTTTTTGCAACGAATTTTTTGCGTCGCTGTCTTGGCGGTCGCTGAGCCGTCACTAAAGGGTATTAGCGACCGCCAGTCCACTTTTAGCGACGGTTTTTGGCGGGCGTGCCTTCCCATTAAAAACCTCAAGGAGTTCTTTGTGTGCCTTTCCAGAAAAAAGCTCAAAGAGTACCACTCCAAAGCTATAAACATCAGTCTTCTCACTCACAATACTAGTGATGAGAAAATCAGGATCCAAATATGCAGCTGTGCCTGAAATTTGATGCAATTTTACATGTGTTTCACCTAAAGGAATTGTTAGTGAGAGTGAGAAATCAGCTAATTTGGATTTGTAGTTTTCATCCAATAAGATATTGGAGCATTTTATGTTTCTGTGGACAATGGGCCTGTAATTTGCTGTATGGAGATAGGTGATTGCATATGCAATCTCAATAGCTATTCTTAAGCGATTAGACTTGACGGGTTTGCCTCGAAAAGAAGGTTAGTCAGAATGAAGGGTACTTTTTCATATATCAAAATTGGCTGTTCCATCTCAAAACAACAACCCAGAAGCTTCACCACATTAGCATGCTTGACTTGGGTCACCGAGGCGATTTCGTTGAAAGCAGCATGCCGTGCTCGTCCTTCTCTATATATGTTACACCCCAAGCCTAATTAACCTTAATTATTACTAGTTAATTGAGTATTAGCCAAATTAACTATGCGTGACTCCTAATTATGATGAATTAGTATTGATTAATGCATTTGATTGAGTTGGGTGAGTTTTGAACCCTAAATAGATGAGTTGACTCCGATTGACTCGGTTTAATGGAATTAAGAGCTTTTTCGTAATTCTCGATTTTCATAAAGTACCTCATTTGCATGTCATTTTGCCACTAACACGTGTATTTTGTCGACCCTATCAACTTTCATAATGGACTTGACCTCATTTGACCACTCCTTGAAGAGATTGACTCTCAATTGACTTAATTTGTAAATGTTCTTATCCAATGGGCTAAAAAGCAAAAATCCACTCTTACTTCATATATAAGGCATGAAGACCCTTTTTCCTTCCTTCATTCATTTCATTTTCCATTCTGTGCAACCCTCCTTGCCATTTCTCCTCTTCATCTCTCTCCTCATTCAATCCTTCAAGAACTATGGCATGTGCTTGAGAACTTAGGGTGAATCATCATCTTCATCTTCTCCATTTCTTCTTCATCTTGTGACAAGAGACATCTTCCAACTCTCTCTATTCCATCTCAAATTCGGAGTCTCTACTAAAGGTGAGTAGCAAAACCCTTTGACCATGATTTTGAGCATCTTAGAGATGAATAGACCCATCCTCATACATGCATTGCATCCTCATCAAGTTTTCATGTGTTTATGATGATTAGGGTTTGAGCATTGGGGATTTTGGGTCTTTCTTCTAACCAAGTGTGTGAGAAGTTAAAAGCTCTTCTTTGAGGCAAGTATAAACATAAATTGGGTTTGCATTTGTTATACATTCTCATTTGATTCAAGTTTTCTCTTTCTCTTTCCATAAAATTGGGTTTTTATATTTAAAGAAGGTAAATGAGTTGGATTTCTTCTTGTAGTTGTTTTGGGAAGTATAGAATTATTATGTATGTGTTTGGAGAGCAAGGAGGCTCATTTGGAAGAGATTAAAATAGAAAGAAGAAGAAAAATTGAACTCGAGACGTTCTACCGGTAGAAACGGCTCGAAATCACACAGAGAGTTAAAGAAAACTGTGAACCCCTGTTCTACCGGAAGTTCTACCGGTAGAAACAGTCAAAAATCTGGCAGAGAGCCTGGAGAAGGAAATCCAGATGCTTAAACCGGTAGTTCTACCGGTAGATCTGTCTCTACCGGAAGTTCTACCGGTAGAGAAGCCTAAACCGGTAGTTCTACCGGTAGAACTTCTTCTACCGGAATTTCTACCGGTAGAACTGCCTAAACCAGTTTGGAGAGCCTCTTTTTGGTTCAATGAAGGTATATTATTACTCTTAGTCCATAATTAACCATCCTAATCAATCCCAAATGGATAATTAGGATGTACACCCCCTTACCATAGGAACTTAGGTTTCATTATGTCGTAGTATTGGGACCCTAATCCTTCTAATTAAGCCCAAATGAAATCATTAACCTATTGTTAAGCCATGAGGATTAATTTAGAAATCCAACATGAGATCATCATAAGTGACACTAAGAAAACAATAACATGTTGATTTTATAAATTAATCTTGTATTGGATGACAATAGATTAGATGAATAATAATTTATTATCAATTGTTATAGTCGTTAAATAATTGCTTTAAGTATTGAAAACGAGAATTGTATTTACACCAATTTTCGATAAAATGGTTATATATATTGCTCTCCAATTGTTATACATTATGTGATACTGATATGGATAATGCCATTGGGTGTATCCAAATATTTGAATAGTCACTCGATTTGAATTGCAAACGAAATTGATTTGAATAAGTCGGCACTACTTAGTTTCGACCGGACGGTACTCGACGGGGTTAAGTCTTGGTTTATTATTGAACGTCGCTGCGCAGTTGACAGACTGGAGCACCGGAACTCCAGGACCCGGGTAGCTAGGAGGATCTTTGGCCGGACCCCTAGTGACATCCCAACACGATTTGCTCTCAATGAGAGGATGAGCTTTATGTAGTTGCCAAAATTTGTATTATAGTTTCTTTAATGGTTTTAAAAGGAATGACATATAGGATTTATACATGAAAATGGATTGTTTAATTTCTCTTTTACTCGTCTTATTGTTATTCTCAAATTGTTATTGTCCTTAAAAACTTCATTGTATCCCTGTTTACTGTTTATGCTTGCTAAATAGTTGTATTGAGATACTATTCTTGGTGTCACAGGCGCAGACGCAGCTCCCGGTCCAACAGAGACCGCGGAGGGAGATAAGGGTACCCAGGAGGTACCTTCGGGACTAGAGGAGTGGCCTGGGGTAGGGCCCATGTAGAGACTCCTCGGTTCGGAGAGCGCTAAGACATTTTGAGAGCATAGTAGATGTGTGACTAATGTTTTTGTGAAGTCACACCAAATTCAATTCATTTTGTTATGTATTTTGATAACGATGTATAGAACTTTCTTTTGGACAAACATTTTGTACCAATGTATAACTTCTTTTGATTTTAAACTTGAATGTTATTTATGGGATTGTACAGGGTTATGATGATCATTTGTTATAAGCTTCCGCTATATGAACTGTTGATTGATAGTTATCAGTGAGTTCGACTCACGAGTGGAATAGTCTTCTCCTTCGTGTGCTTGTGTTTGACTCGCGACAGGTACAATCACATGGGAGTACGTGTGTTTCACCTCGGGGATTACCCTAGGCCAGGGTGATTCGGGACCGGGATGTGACATACGTAAGTATGGTATCAGAGCCCTGTCAGTCTTTCTAAAAGACTTAGAAACCAAATAGAAATCGTTGTGAGGATACGATAGAATCGATTTGTAGTACTGATTGTTGAGATCAGTTTATTATCAGTGTTGTATTATTACTAGTAGTTGTGCGTAAGAGAGAGATAGAGTGTAGTTATAACCTGATTTTGAAACTATTTTGCAGGTAAATGGCATCCGGCTCAGGAAGCGGTAACAATGAATCCCGCAACAACGACCCGTTCGTGGTGGTCAACGAAGACCCACCCAATGTGGATGCACGTTTAATGATGCTGATAAAACAAGTTGCGAAGACTAATGAGCAAATAGCACTACTGATGGCTAATCAAGGGCCACAAGCGGCAAATCAAATGAGAGGCAATGACTCGAGCTCCTTGTACGAGAGATTTAGGAAGAGAGGAGCCACCGACTTTTACGGGAATGAAGGCGCTATCAAAGCAGATGAATGGCTAGACCGTGTTGGTGACATCTTCGAGACTATCAATTGTGATAACAAACAGAAGGTCGTACTTACAGCTTCGATGTTCGGGGGTACAGCAAACATTTGGTGGAAAGGCATCAAAGAACCTCTCAAGTTGTTACCTGAAGAGACTGTGTGGGATACATTCAAGAAGCAATTCCGGAGAAAGTTTATACCCGATCACATTCGGAGGAAGAAGCAAAATGAGTTCCTGACTCTGCAGCAGAATCAGATGAATATGACGGAGTATGTGCACATCTTTCAACAGTTGTCCAAGTATGCTGAAGAATTGATTGATACCGAAGAGAAAAAGGTGGACCGCTTCATAGAAGGCATGAACCCGGCATATGTGGAGCATGTGACAGCATTTCAGAGACCGGCTACATTTGATGATGCCGTAGATCGGGGCTATTCTGCAGAAGAAGTGGCTATGAAGAAAAGAGGCAGTGATTTCAGGAGAAGCTCATCATTTTCAGGAAAAGGCCAACAAAACAAGAAACAGAAGGGTGTGGTGATTGGTGCACCCAGATGTAACACATGCGGCAAAGGACACCCTACGGAGAAGTGTTGGAGGACTACGGGGGCTTGTGTCATTTGTGGATCGATGGAGCACAAGGCAGCTACTTGTCCAAGAAACAGGAACCTTCAGGGTGGAATACCCCAGCAATTCCCTCAGCAACAAGTCAGACCCGCACTTGCAGCACCTCCCCTACGTATGGCACTACCAGCACCACCGAGGCCGCAACAGCAACAACAACGACAACAAGCCAAACAGAGACCCCAGCAAGCAGGAAGAGTTTTTGCTTTGGATCATGAACAAGCAGCAGCAGCAGGGAATGTAGTTGAAGGTACTATTTTGGTTTGTACTAGAAATGCTAGGACCTTGTTTGACTCAGGGTCTACACATTCATTTGTGGCACCCAAATTTGCTTGTGATCTTCAGCAACCACCTGAGTTGCTTCCTTTTGTTTTGACGGTGACTACCCCGGTGGGTAAGAGAGTAGTCTGTGAGAACTACTACCCAGGTTGCAGCATTCAGATTGGAGGACTCGTCATGCCAGCTGATTTGATAATCCTAGCGATGCACGATTTTGATGTTATTCTCGGGATGGATTGGCTCGCTAAGCACCGGGCTTGTGTTGACTGCTTCCACAAGACAATCACTTTCAGAGTGCAAGAACCCAAGACGGACGTGGTGTTCGAGGGTGTACGAAGAGAGAAGCCCAACAATGGACCAGTGTCAGCCTTGGATGCAGTGAAGCTTCTGGAGCATGGATGTGAAGGTTACTTCGCGTTTATCACCGAGAAGGAGCCGATAGCGAAGTTGGAAGAGATTCCAGTAGTGTGCGAATTCCCTGACGTGTTTCCTGACGAAGTTCCAGGACTGCCTCCTCTAAGAGAAGTGGATTTTCCAATAGACTTGATTCCGGGTACAGCCCCTATCTCGAAGGCCCCTTATAGAATGGCTCCAGCAGAACTCAGAGAGTTGAAGGAACAGTTGCAAGATCTTTTGGACAAAGGACTCATTCGTCCGAGTATGTCACCTTGGGGAGCTCCGGTATTGTTCGTGAGAAAGAAGGACGGTTCTTTTCGGATGTGCATCGATTACCGACAGATCAATCAAGTGACGATAAAGAACAAGTACCCGTTGCCTCGTATCGATGAACTGTTCGACCAGCTTCAAGGAGCAGCCTACTTTTCGAAGATCGATCTTAGATCGGGTTATCATCAGCTTAGAGTTCGTGAGCAAGATATTGAGAAGACAGCCTTCAGAACAAGATATGGCCACTACGAATTTCTGGTGATGCCGTTTGGCCTAACCAATGCACCGGCAGTTTTCATGGCGTTGATGAATAGGATTTTCGCTCCTTACCTAGATCAGTTTATCGTGATATTCATTGATGATATTTTGGTTTACTCCAAGTCAAGAGAAGAACATGCTGATCATCTTAGGACATCTCTTCAGCTTTTGAGGATTCATCAGTTGTACGCTAAATTAGAGAAGTGTGCTTTCTGGCTCGAACAAGTGGCATTCCTTGGACATATTGTAACTCGAGATGGTATTAGAGTAGACCCAGCTAAGATAGAAGCAATTATTAACTGGTCTAGTCCGAGAAATGTGGCAGAGATTCGGAGTTTCTTGGGTCTTGCGGGATACTATCGTCGATTCGTGAAGGATTTTTCGAAGATATCAGCTCCGTTGACAAAATTGACTAGGAAAGATGTACCATACATTTGGACCGAAGAATGTGAAGCGAGTTTTCGGATTCTGAAGGAGAAGTTGACAACCGCCCCAGTTTTATCATTACCTGAGGGTATAGGAGGATTTGTGATTTATACTGATGCATCTAGAATTGGTCTAGGGTGTGTTCTTATGCAACATGGAAAGGTGATAGCCTATGGATCAAGGCAACTGAAGAATCACGAGAAGAATTATGCCACCCATGATCTTGAATTAGCCGCCATTGTTTTTGCATTGAAAATTTGGAGACATTATCTGTACGGGGAACAATTTGAAGTACATTCGGATCATCGCAGTTTGCAATATCTTTTCTCCCAACAAGACCTCAATATGAGGCAGAGGCGGTGGTTAGAGTTTATCAAGGACTATGATTTTCCCATTAAATATATTCCAGGAAAAGGAAATGTGGTGGCAGATGCACTGGGCAGAAAATCTTCTATGACTGCAGCTATGGATACTCAATGGATGGAATTGGATATTTTTGAAGAGTTGGATGTAGAAGTTCAGTGGGTTGATGATTCTGTGATGTTAGCCGCTATGTCAGTGATAGAGCCTACAATTATGAATCGGATCAAGGAAGAACAATTTGAAGATCCTGAATTGGCCAAGATTAGAGACCACATCACTGATAAGCCAGATTTCCAATTGGTAGATGGAGTCCTATATTTTAGAGATCGACTGTGTGTGCCAAAGACTCAGCAATTGACAATTCCAATCATGACAGAAGCACACTATGCCAAATATGCTATACACCCTGGGAGCACGAAGATGTACAGAGATCTCAAGAGACGATTCTGGTGGAATAATATGAAGAGAGAAATAGCAGAATTCGTATCGAAGTGCTACACGTGTCAGAAAGTGAAATTTGAGCATAGGAAGCCTCCGGGTTTGTTACATCCGCTACACATCCCTGAGTGGAAATGGGAGCATATATCGATGGACTTTGTGTCGGGTCTTCCGTTAACTAGCCGTAGACATGATGTGATTTGGGTGATAGTCGACAGGTTGACGAAATCTGCTCATTTCATTCCGTTCAAGAAAAGTATGAAGTTCAATGACATGGCCAGACTCTTTGTGAAGGAGATTGTTCGTCTTCATGGCACTCCGGTTTCGATAGTTTCCGATCGAGATTCAAGATTCGTCTCTTCATTTTGGCGGTCATTCCAGCAATCTATGGGCACTAAACTCAGTTTCAGCACCGCTTATCACCCCCAGACGGATGGACAGTCCGAACGCACCATACAAACTCTAGAAGATATGCTACGAGCAAGCGTTCTTGATTTCGGAGGTGAGTGGGACGAACACTTGGCACTATGCGAGTTCGCGTACAACAACAGTTTTCATTCAGCTATTGGGATGCCACCCTTTGAAGCTTTGTACGGTCGTAGTTGCAGAACCCCAGTATGCTGGGAAGAGGTCGGTACGAGAAGTTTCCATGGACCTACCATTGTTGCTGATACAGCGGAGAAAGTTTTCCAAGTTCGAGAAAAGTTGAAGATTGCCCAATCCCGACAAAAGAGCTACGCGGACAATCGAAGAAGGAAGCTCGAATTCCAAGTTGGAGATTTAGTATTTTTGAAAGCATCTCCGATGAAGGGTACGATACGGTTCGGGCAAAAAGGCAAACTTGCACCAAGATATGTTGGACCGTTCGAGATCAAGAGTCGAATTGGTGATGTAGCATATAGACTCAACCTTCCCCCAGAATTTGCAGGAGTTCATAATGTTTTTCATATATCTATGCTCCGAAAGTACATCCGTGATCCATCTCATGTGATACAGCACGATGAAGTCCAAATCAAGCCCGACTCAACCTACGTTGAACGTCCAATTCAAATCATCGATGAAAAAGAGCAAGTGCT
Source organism: Umbellularia californica (assembly GCA_028538565.1). Classification (NCBI taxonomy): domain Eukaryota; kingdom Viridiplantae; phylum Streptophyta; class Magnoliopsida; order Laurales; family Lauraceae; genus Umbellularia; species Umbellularia californica. The sequence goes on from JAPQWN010000001.1 coordinate 84,280,506, forward strand.
ACGGACGAGGACAATTCGATGGGTGAAGATTCTATGGGAGCACCATGGACAGGACGAAGCTACATGGGAACTCGAGGAGCAAGTGGCACGCCACTACCCCGAGCTATTTGATAAGGTTTGTTCATTCGGAGGACCGAATGATTCCTAGAGGGGGAGAATGTTACACCCCAAGCCTAATTAACCTTAATTATTACTAGTTAATTGAGTATTAGCCAAATTAACTATGCGTGACTCCTAATTATGATGAATTAGTATTGATTAATGCATTTGATTGAGTTGGGTGAGTTTTGAACCCTAAATAGATGAGTTGACTCCGATTGACTCGGTTTAATGGAATTAAGAGCTTTTTCGTAATTCTCGATTTTCATAAAGTACCTCATTTGCATGTCATTTTGCCACTAACACGTGTATTTTGTCGACCCTATCAACTTTCATAATGGACTTGACCTCATTTGACCACTCCTTGAAGAGATTGACTCTCAATTGACTTAATTTGTAAATGTTCTTATCCAATGGGCTAAAAAGCAAAAATCCACTCTTACTTCATATATAAGGCATGAAGACCCTTTTTCCTTCCTTCATTCATTTCATTTTCCATTCTCTGCAACCCTCCTTGCCATTTCTCCTCTTCATCACTCTCCTCATTCAATCCTTCAAGAACTATGGCATGTGCTTGAGAACTTAGGGTGAATCATCATCTTCATCTTCTCCATTTCTTCTTCATCTTGTGACAAGAGACATCTTCCAACTCTCTCTATTCCATCTCAAATTCGGAGTCTCTACTAAAGGTGAGTAGCAAAACCCTTTGACCATGATTTTGAGCATCTTAGAGATGAATAGACCCATCCTCATACATGCATTGCATCCTCATCAAGTTTTCATGTGTTTATGATGATTAGGGTTTGAGCATTGGGGATTTTGGGTCTTTCTTCTAACCAAGTGTGTGAGAAGTTAAAAGCTCTTCTTTGAGGCAAGTATAAACATAAATTGGGTTTGCATTTGTTATACATTCTCATTTGATTCAAGTTTTCTCTTTCTCTTTCCATAAAATTGGGTTTTTATATTTAAAGAAGGTAAATGAGTTGGATTTCTTCTTGTAGTTGTTTTGGGAAGTATAGAATTATTATGTATGTGTTTGGAGAGCAAGGAGGCTCATTTGGAAGAGATTAAAATAGAAAGAAGAAGAAAAATTGAACTCGAGACGTTCTACCGGTAGAAACGGCTCGAAATCACACAGAGAGTTAAAGAAAACTGTGAACCCCTGTTCTACCGGAAGTTCTACCGGTAGAAACAGTCAAAAATCTGGCAGAGAGCCTGGAGAAGGAAATCCAGATGCTTAAACCGGTAGTTCTACCTGTAGATCTGTCTCTACCGGAAGTTCTACCGGTAGAGAAGCCTAAACCGGTAGTTCTACCGGTAGAACTTCTTCTACCGGAATTTCTACCGGTAGAACTGCCTAAACCAGTTTGGAGAGCCTCTTTTTGGTTCAATGAAGGTATATTATTACTCTTAGTCCATAATTAACCATCCTAATCAATCCCAAATGGATAATTAGGATGTACACCCCCTTACCATAGGAACTTAGGTTTCATTATGTCGTAGTATTGGGACCCTAATCCTTCTAATTAAGCCCAAATGAAATCATTAACCTATTGTTAAGCCATGAGGATTAATTTAGAAATCCAACATGAGATCATCATAAGTGACACTAAGAAAACAATAACATGTTGATTTTATAAATTAATCTTGTATTGGATGACAATAGATTAGATGAATAATAATTTATTATCAATTGTTATAGTCGTTAAATAATTGCTTTAAGTATTGAAAACGAGAATTGTATTTACACCAATTTTCGATAAAATGGTTATATATATTGCTCTCCAATTGTTATACATTATGTGATACTGATATGGATAATGCCATTGGGTGTATCCAAATATTTGAATAGTCACTCGATTTGAATTGCAAACGAAATTGATTTGAATAAGTCGGCACTACTTAGTTTCGACCGGACGGTACTCGACGGGGTTAAGTCTTGGTTTATTATTGAACGTCGCTGCGCAGTTGACAGACTGGAGCACCGGAACTCCAGGACCCGGGTAGCTAGGAGGATCTTTGGCCGGACCCCTAGTGACATCCCAACACGATTTGCTCTCAATGAGAGGATGAGCTTTATGTAGTTGCCAAAATTTGTATTATAGTTTCTTTAATGGTTTTAAAAGGAATGACATATAGGATTTATACATGAAAATGGATTGTTTAATTTCTCTTTTACTCGTCTTATTGTTATTCTCAAATTGTTATTGTCCTTAAAAACTTCATTGTATCCCTGTTTACTGTTTATGCTTGCTAAATAGTTGTATTGAGATACTATTCTTGGTGTCACAGGCGCAGACGCAGCTCCCGGTCCAACAGAGACCGCGGAGGGAGATAAGGGTACCCAGGAGGTACCTTCGGGACTAGAGGAGTGGCCTGGGGTAGGGCCCATGTAGAGACTCCTCGGTTCGGAGAGCGCTAAGACATTTTGAGAGCATAGTAGATGTGTGACTAATGTTTTTGTGAAGTCACACCAAATTCAATTCATTTTGTTATGTATTTTGATAACGATGTATAGAACTTTCTTTTGGACAAACATTTTGTACCAATGTATAACTTCTTTTGATTTTAAACTTGAATGTTATTTATGGGATTGTACAGGGTTATGATGATCATTTGTTATAAGCTTCCGCTATATGAACTGTTGATTGATAGTTATCAGTGAGTTCGACTCACGAGTGGAATAGTCTTCTCCTTCGTGTGCTTGTGTTTGACTCGCGACAGGTACAATCACATGGGAGTACGTGTGTTTCACCTCGGGGATTACCCTAGGCCAGGGTGATTCGGGACCGGGATGTGACAATATACCTTCATAATAATTTGGCGGTCTTCGTGAGTGCCCTCGTAGCAATAGCAGTACCCATCTCCGTGGTAGGGTTGCTGTATGGCCTCTTCAATTTCTTTAGCAGAGAACATGCAGATAGGATAGCAGCCTCTGCCATCGCAAGAAGAGATTACTTCTTTCAGCAACCGAGCACCGTCTTCTAACACCCCTTCTTCTCCTTATCTTCTCCCCAATAAAGGATGTAATATAAAGAAGAAAAAAAAATGATAATAATTAGAAATAAGAACATGACATAACTTTTCTCGTTGAAAATTAAATTTAATTATGGTTCACTTACAACAAAACCCAATAATAATAATAATAATAATAAAACAGAACAAGCACAGGCACTTTACTATCACCCACATGCCCGGGAAATCGATACATGGGTCTCTCAGTTCCTAACCGGTACCAGTAGCCCAACTTAGTGGGGCAAATAAAAACCTACAACAAACCCAATAACAAGAGTAGACTAATCAGTTCCTCACCATCACCAGTAGCCCAACTTAGTAGGGAAAAAACAAAACCTACAACAAACCCAATAACAAGAGTAGACTAATCAGTTCCTCACCGTTACCAGTAGCCCAACTTAGTAGGGAAAAATAAAAACCTATAACAAACCCAATAACAAGAGTAGACTAATCAGTTCCTCACCGGTACCAGTAGCCCAACTTAGTAGGGAAAAAAAAAAAAGAAAAACTTACAACGAACCCAATAACAAGAGTAGACTAATCAAGTCTCAAACCTTGGTCGTACTGCTGAATGAGACTCTCCTTCTCTTTCTTACCCAAAAATAAGTATTAGAGAAAAACATTTTACACATTTATTTAGAAAATGGTTTTGAAGATTTGTTTAAAAAATTACCACCAAATCAGTAGACTCATGCCACAACATTTCCAAACAAATAAGAAAATTACAACATTTTTAAAACATTAGAAGCATCGATCATAAAGCCCAAATAATTCAGAACATGGGAAGGGATTATCAGAAAACTTACTCTTCTTCTTGAACAAGAAATCAAACGGACTCATTCCGAGTGAGAAAAGGCAAATAGCAGAAGAACTGCAGAATAAGGATCTTTTGTGGGAAGAAGTCAAGAAGAAGAAGAGAGGATGAGATCTCATACTCATAAAAGTAATCGACCCAACTTGACCGGAGCTTCTTCGTAGATACAGATGGATACTCTCTGAGCCCGTGTGGGCCCTCTTGTCACAATCAACACCCGGGTCCATTTAATAATTTTAATTTTAAAATCAAGTGAAATGAAGTGAAGTAAAGAGAGGGAATAAAAAATAATTGGATTATGATGGTATTTTGTTTGGGCAAGCGGAGGTTATTTTTTAGCGGATAAAGGAGGTTGTTTTTTTAATTTCTTTGCTTTTTAAAGATGGATGAAAATTTGAATTAAAGTATTTTTGATGTGACATCTTGTTTGAAAAATGGAGGCCTTACTTAACTTTTAATTTATGGTAAAATTATCAAACGGGCGGCATCGACCAAAAAAAAAAGTACAACATCAAGTTCCTAATGTTGAACCACATAATGTAGTATAAATTTATACATAAGTGCAGTTTCATGTTTTCTTCCGTTTATTTTCTTAGGATTTACTGTTAAGAGCTTTCTCCCAAGTAGTCTAATTTGCGGGTGTTCTCTGTTTGTAACTATGTTTGTCCAGCTTCGCTAACCGAACCTTGTCTCTCACCTTTGGTAACGGGAGAGAAATCCTTTCTTCAGAGGAATTTTTTGTTCCGCGGAATTGGACTTTCTTCTTTGAAGATTTATGAGAGAGATAATTCATCGCAATCCATATTTGACGAGCACGGAGGAATCACCGTTGATTCCTTCGGATTCAAGTTTGGTAACGGGAGAGGAATCCACAAAAGAAAACAAACTTGAATTTCTCCATCTCAAATCCATTTAACATAACCCAAAAAACATTCATTTCCATATCCTCTAATCCATCCTAAAAAACAAAAAACCATTTTGTACACTGTAAGTGCCTAAATTATACGGACTTAGTTTAAGTGATGGAGGGGATTAGGAAAATCCTGTTTAGCCGATCGGAGAAGTCACCGACGGCCTGAATCCTGAAAAGAGGGAAGAAAGAGCAGTCAGAGTCCGAGGCTGTTGTCAGCCAAAGGCACTCCGACGCCTGAGTTAGTGCAGTCACTGAACTAGGGTGAAGTGAGGGAGAAGATGTGGGTGAAATAAACAGGATGTAGACTGTATATTGCTTACCTCTTATGGGGCTCCCATGCAGGTATTTGTAGGAGAGAATAGAAGATTCCATAGTGGAGGTAGGTGAGGATACTTGTCCCATCAGCCCACTCCTAGGATGGTAGGTGAGGATACTTGTCCCATCAGACGTCCCCTCAACCCCCTTACATAAATGTGGAAGTGATAGGGAAGGTCCCTTATCAGCACTTGGCCACCTTCTGTCAGGGGGGCTTTGTCATGTAGCCGTCCCATCTCATAAATGGAGATTAAGACGGACATCCATCTCAGTCAAGTGGACCGAGATGGGAATTACCGAGATCAGGGGATGCAGGAGGTCGGTCATGGGTACCGAGGCGCTCAGGGCAGAGCCCGTAATGAACGAGGTCGGCAGGCAGACCGAATCCAACTCCAACTCGGTGACAGCTGGCACTCCTGCCGAACTGGAATAAATCAGGCCGGAGTAACCCCTAATTGGTAGTTTAGTGCCGAGGCAGGAGATTACCTCGGTATTACGTAAGCTCTCCACACAATTGCCCCTCAGCTGTCGAGCTCGTCAGCTCGGGGCTGGAACGAGGTCGGGAGCTGGAGACGTGGAAGCTTACATGAATACCGAGCTAGCATACTTTTTATACCGGCTACGGTTGTCACGGTCTTCATAATGACTTCATTTAAGAGTTCCATCAATCAGTCGCCAGCCAGTCCGCTGGCGCCAGCGGACAGGCTGCGGTTGTCACGGTCTTCATAATGACTTCATTTAAGAGTTCCATCAATCAGTCGCCAGCCTGTCCGCTGGGAAGCGCCAAAATCGCTGCGCCTGCCCGAGAAAATTAATTGTTCTGACGGCGTTTACTGCGGAAGCCGCCCTGATCTTGACACGTGGCGCCATCTGGTTTACAGTACCGTAAACTGAATCGACGTGTGCGTCTTTTGAGGCGGTGTAATGAGGGCGTGCTTTTGGTTTTCGAGGAGACGTCCTGCTGCCCTATAAAAGCAGCATGACCTTCTTCCTTTGTCCACCTTTCTGCTCTGAATCTGGGGGAGACTCTGCCTGCGTGATTTCTCAGACCATCTCTGTATCTTCCCAACCTTTCTGTCCTTCCGCGTCTAGTTTACTGTAAGTCTTCTCCTCCCTGATCTTTTCTTTGAGCACCTCTCCTCCAGTTTCTTTCTTTAGTTAGGGCTTTTCGTTCACCCATCTTAGTCTTCAAAAACATGGGAAAAGGGGTTTACCGTTGTCTAGCCGATACCCCTGAGGCTCTATTTAGGTTTAGGGCGACCTACGATATTCCGGACGACGTCCGGGTTAGGCTGGATGATCCAGACAATCTCTGGGATGGTGATGTCTACCGAGATGGGGCGATGCCCTTTCCATTGGTCTCGGTAGTGGAAGGGGGAGTGAGGTTTCCCGTCCACCCGTTGCTCAGGCGATGTCTGGCAGCGTGGCATCTTGCCCCTTGCCAATTGATGCCGAATAGCTACAAGATTATAATGGGGATGGTAGCACTGAATAGGATTTTAGGCATCCAGCTCGGTGTCCACGACATTGAGGAGGCATATGATATTAGTAAGTCCACCGGGGTGATCGACGACCGTTATTACCTCCGGAGTAAACCGAAGATGGTCTTGTTCGTAAATGCCCTGGAGGACTCGATGCGCCACGCCGGGACCGATAGGTTGTTCCTTACTGGCAACTGGGAGATCGGTGCGAACGAAACCGAGGCAGAGAAGAGGTACCGGATACCTCGTCACTTTGGGCGCCTCCCAAGTAAAGCACCGAGCTCAAAATAGCTTAACTTTTTATCCTGCTATCTTCCTGCCGGATTGACACACGCTGATCTGTTCTTTTGTGCAGGCGTTGCTGAGAGGAGACAAGCGGCCATTCGCGACGGCTGGAGGAAGAACGGAGGTTGGTTCGAAAAAGTCCAGCACTACCAGGGGCATAAAGGCCGGGCTGCCTGGTGTCTCATAGGCTACTTGCCGAGATACAGGCATTACAACAAAAGGCAGGGGTAGGAAGTGCTTGAGGTCGGTCCTAGCTACGCACCAGAGGCGGTTGGGCAAGAGTGGCCGATCTCACCCCTTACCGACCCGGAAGAAGCTTCTGAGGATCGGCCCGGTACCGAGATGGGTCAAGATCCTCCTGTCACCAACCTCCGGGAGAAGCTCCTAGGAAAGCGGCCATCCTCGTCGTCGAGGTCGGCTCATTCTTCTTCTTCTTCTAGGGACGGCCATCCGGCTCCTCCAGGGATGATTCGACTGCAGCCAGGGAGGAGAGGCAGACGAAGAAGGCGAAGGGCGAAGAGCCGCGCCAAACCAGGGCCCGGAAGGAGAGGGCCAGTCGGAGGGGTCTGACGGAGGAGGCGGAGGAAGAGCCGCGGGTGGAAGAACAACCTTTGGTTCGCCGAGGGATGCAGGAGGAGAGGATGTCGGGGGCGCCCGGAATAGAGGGCCCATCCCGGCAAGACCCTGTCCTGCCCTCGGCGCCTCGCGCCCCTCTGGATGAGCCCTGGAGGCCATCCTTCCTTCTAGCCCCAGGGACGCCGCTGACCTCGGGACACCATTTACAAGGCTGTCCGGCAGTGGCGGCCGTGCTGGCTGGGGCGTGCTCGCTTCCCCTGGACGTCGAACGCTTCAGGAGAATGGAGGAGGCTACACTGCATCAGGCCAATCTGTCGTCGGCCCTGATGGTGAGCATTACTCTTTATGTATATAGATTTAGAGACATGCTGTGTGTTGTTTCTAACTTGTTCCTGCTGTCCAGGTGGTCCAGAGGTCTGTAGTAGCTTTGGAAAAATGTCAGCAGAGCCGCACTGAGATCCAATCCTTGCGGCTGACAGACAGAAACTTGCTACAGCCCTGGAAAGGAGCTCGGAGGAGCTGAGGAGGTCTGAGGAGGCATACGCCAAGCTGAACGCGGAGAACGAGGCTGCCATGGAGGCGATTACCAAGAAAAGTGCCGAAAACTATGGCCTCCAGGCAGCCGCGTATGAAATGGAGAAGAGGGCCAAGGAGAGGGAGGCCGAAATGGAGGTTCTGAAGAAGGAGAAAGCCAAGGCCGAAGCTCTGCTGAGAGCCGAGCAGGAAGCTTCAGCCAAACTGAAGGCTGACTTCGAGGCTTCTCGGGAAGCCGAGCTCGAGGCCTCCCTCCAGAAGGGGGTGGCATAGGCGACAAAGCTTTATGAAGAGCAACTCGTTCCGCTGGGGGAGGAGCTCTTCGAAATGGGATGCCTGGCCGTGCTGAGGGAAATGGGGGTTCCCGAGGACCACCCCATTCGTCAAGGCTTGCCCAAGCTCCCCCATGCCGAACTTGAGTCGCCAGCCCCTCCGTTCTCCGAGGCACCTCTGGACCGCGTAGATGAAGAGCCTCAGGCCTCAGAAACTCTCCAAGTTCCAGCCACCGAAGCTGCCGCTGCTGATCTCGGGCATGTTGCCACTGAGGCCCCTCTTGCTCCTGCTGGTGATGGTGAAGTCGAAGATGTGTCCATCATTGACATAAATCGGCTACCATGATTTTTTTGTCTTCTTTTCTTGTGCCCATTTGGGGAGATACATGTAATTTTTTGATGATTTATGAAACTTTCGTTTTGTACATGATTTTGAAGTGAATGGAATTCTTTTTTATGTTCCAATTCGTTTTGTACATGTTTTCCTTGTCTTGTCTTTTCTCTTTATGCGTTTGGCTGAACAACCAGAATAAAGTAGAAAATAAAACAAGTAAATGAGCTCGGTCCATAGCCGTGCTTAATGTATTTTTTGTAACCCGAGATGCTGTATTGATCCTGCAATCATAACAAGCGTTGACCTCGGTAACAAGTGCTCGGTCCTGTGACCAAAGCTGAGTCCGGTTTTACAATAAAAACTTGACTGGCCAAAAGGCCGCGCCGAAGTAGTTGATTCTGGTAACCGGGCTGTATGCATATGCCGAGCTCCATAGCTCGGTCATTTTTCTTGAGAACAGGAGATAATTTGGAAAATATAAACATATTCTATAAAGAGAACCTGTTTATCACCTTCCGAAATTAGATTACATCTTAAAAATAGAATTTCTTGAGGTGGGTGGCATTCCACGGGCGTGGTAGTTCTTTGCCTTCCATGTCCTCAAGCCTGTAAGCAGACTGCCCAGCTACCGAAGTCACCTTGAATGGCCCTTGCCAGTTCGGTGCAAACTTTCCTTCGCTAGGGCTTCTGTCTGCTGGAAGGGTCTTTTTCAAGACCAATTCTCCAGGGGAGAACTTCCGCTCTTTGACCCTCTGATTGTACCCTCTAGCCAACTGTCGTTGGTAGGAAGCGAGGTGGATGGCTGCAGCATCCCTTCGTTCCTCAGCCAAGTCGAGCTCTGTGGCGAGGTTTGTATCATTTTGGCCTTGGTCGAACAGTTCCGACCTGAGAGTCGGGAGACCGACCTCAAGTGGAATTACAGCTTCCATTCCGTAAGCTAGGGAGAAGGGGGTTGCCGAGGTCGAGCGCCTTGGGGTAGTCCTGTACGCCCAGAGGACACTTGGAAGTTCCTCTACCCATCTGCCTTTGGCTCGATCTAGTCTCTTTTTGAGTCCGTCAAGCACCACTTTGTTCGAAATTTCAGCCTGTCCATTACTCTGGGGGTATGCCGGGGTAGAATAGTAGTTCCTGATGCCAAGATCTTGACAGAAGCTTCTGAAGAAGTTGGAGTCGAACTGGGTCCCGTTATCCGTGACCACGGCTCGAGGAACTCCGAATCTAGTTACGATGTTTCTCCACACGAAGTTTTTGGTATCCTTCTCAGTGATGGAGGACAACGCTTCAGCTTCTATCCATTTGGTAAAATAGTCAGTAGCTACCAACAACCATCTTTTGTTTCCCGGAGCTCGGTGGAGTGGTCCCACGAGGTCCAGCCCCCATTGGGCAAAGGGCCAGGGGCTAGAAAGAGGACTTAGGTCATGTGCTGGCTGATGGAGAGAGTGGGAGAACTTCTGGCACTTCTCACATTTCATGGCGTAGACCTGTGCGTCCTTCTGCATATAGGGCCACCAGTATCCTTGACTGATAGCTCGGTAAGCCAGTGACCGACCTCCAATGTGGCTGCCGCAGATCCCTTCGTGAATTTCATAAAGGAAGTCCTCGACTCTGCTCGGGTGTACGCACTGGAGGTAAGGGCCATTGTAAGATTTTTTGTAGAGTTTGCCATTCGGAGAGAGCCAGAATCGGGCTGCCTTTAGCCTGATTTTGTGGGCCTGGTTCTTGTCCTCGGGCAGCTGGTCATTCTTGAGATAGGAGATGAGTTCATCCATCCAGCTCGGGCCGAGATCAATACACATGAGCTGCCGAGGTGGTTGAAGTTGTATACTCGGTCTGTCTAGTGCTTCTACTTCGACAGTTCTTCTTTTTCCTGCCTCGACAGCAGAGGCCAAGTTTGCAAGGGCATCGGCGTGAGAGTTGGAGTCCCTGCCTATCTGCCTGACTTCAGCCTTTTGGAACTGAGATAGGAGTTGCTTGGTGTTGGCCAGGTAGGCTGCCATCCTGTCATCACGGGCCTGGTAATCCCCATTGAGTTGGTTTGTCACCAGCTGTGAATCGCTGAAGATCACCAGTTATTGTGCCCCCAGGATTTTTGCGCTGCCCAGCCCTGCAATTAGTGCTTCATACTCAGCTTCATTGTTAGATGCTTTGAAGTCAAGGGTCAGGGCTTGCTCAATGACGAGGCCCTCTGGAGATTGAAGGACTACGCCAGCGCCAGCCCTTTTGGAGGTGGAGGAACCATCGACGAAGACTTTTCAGGATGAGACGAGGAAATGTTTCCAGGACCGCTCCTGTTCGGTCTCTGCCGAAGTACTCGCCTCCTTGCCCCCCAGTTCGGTGTCGAGATGGCTCGGTGCCGAACTAGGAGAGGTGAATTCCACAATGAAGTCTGCCAATATTTGGGCTTTAATGGCCGTCCGGGGCTGATAATTGATGTCATATTGCCCGAGTTCGACAGCCCATTTAGACACTCTTCCTGAGAAGTCTGCTCTCCGAAAGAGGGACTTGAGCGGGTGTTCTGTCACAACCGTTATGGGATATGTCAGGAAGTAGTGGGAGAGCTTGCGGGATGCACTGACGAGTGCAAATGCGAGCTTCTCCAGTGGCAGGTATCTCGTTTCGGAGTCCAGCAGAATTTTGCTTGTGTAATAGATGGGCTTTTGCTGCCTGTCATCTTCTCGCACGAGTACAGAGCTCACTGCATGGTCCGAAACTGCCAGATATAGGTATAAGACCTCACCCCGAACCGGGGTGGAAAGCAGAGGAGGGGAAGAAAGGTACGCCTTTAGTTCCTGGAGAGCGCCTTCGCATTCTGGGGTCCATTGGAACCCGGAGCTCTTTTTCAAGAGTTGGAAGAAGGGATGGCATTTATCTGAGGCTCGACTAATGAATCGGTTCAGTGCTGCTGCCATGCCGGTAAATCTCTGAACCTGTTTTATCGAGGTCGGACTCTGTAGGGCTCTGATGGCCGAAATTTGATCGGGATTGGCCTCGATTCCGCGCCTAGTAACCAGGCTGCCAAGGAACTTGCCCGAGCCGACGCCAAATGCACACTTGGAAGCGTTCAGCTTGAGCTTGTATTGTTTGAGGATGGAGAAGGTTTGATGTAGGTCAGTCAAGTGGTCCTGTGACCGTTTCGACTTGACGACCATGTCATCAATATATACCTCGACCGTGCTGCCGAGCTGGTCCTGAAACATCTTGGTCACCAGCCTCTGGTAAGTGGCACCAGCGTTTTTTAACCCGAAGGGCATTACTTTGTAACAGTAGGTGCCCCTGGGTGTTATGAACGCGGTTTTCTCTTGGTCAGGCTCATGCATTGGAATTTGATGGTAGCCTCGGTAGGCATCGAGGAAACTCATTCTTTCATGCCCGGCAGTGGCGTCGATCAGCTGGTCTATCTTTGGTAGAGGAAAGCTGTCTTTGAGGCAGGCTTTATTCAAGTCGGTGAAGTCTACGCAGACCCTCCAGCTCCCATCCTTCTTTTTGACCACAACCTTGTTGGCTAACCACACAGGGTAGTGGACTTCTCTAATGGCGTCAGCTTCCAATAACTTGCTGACCTCCTTGGTCACAGCCTCTGCCTGTTGGGAACCCGATCTTCGAATTTTTTGGGCAACAGGTTTATGCTGAGGGTCTACATTCAGCTTATGGCTTATGACCTCCGGGCTGATGCTAGGCATTTCATATGGGGTCCAGGCGAAGACCTCTCTGTTTTGCAACAAGAAGTCGAGCATCCTGGCCCTTTCCTCATCAGCAAGTTGACTACCGAGCAGGAAGAACCTCTCTGGATCGCTGGGGTCGATCCCGACCTGGGTGAGGTCCTCGATGCTCTTCTGCTTGGGAGTCCGGCCCACAGCATCGAGCTCAGCCTCGAGCTCGGTCATGTGGATTCGCTGAGGCTCTGTCTCTCCGGGGACCACGGCCAAGAGGCATTCTTTGGCCATGTCTTGGTCGCCGCGGACTATGATGACTTCGAAGCTCCTGTCCTTGTTCTGTAAAGGGAACTTGAGCTTCTGGTGATGGGTCGAGGGAACAGCCTCCATGCTATGAAGCCAGGTTCTCCCCATGATGGCATTGTATGGAGATTGTGCATCCACCACCAGGAAGTCTGCCGTTGTGGGGGCCCCTCCGACCTCGACCTTGAGAGAAATCTTCCCTTTGGGATATACCGTCTTGGAGCTGAATCCCACTAAAGGGGTGCGAGCTTCGAGCAGATCCTCTTCCTTCAGACCCATTCTTTTGAAGCAGTCGAAATAAAGGATTTCTGAGGAGCTCCCGGGGTCCACTAGGATCCTCTTGACGTCGAAGTTTTGCAACCTCATAGTCAAAAGAAGAGGATCATTGTGGGGTAGCTGAACCCCGGCCAAGTCTTTGTCTGAGAACCAAATCTTTGGTCTCTCTATGCGGGCCTTCTTTATAGAGGGACCGAGCTCGGCCGCCATCACATGTTTGCCGTGCTGGGCCCTCCTGGCCTCGGCACGCGCCTGATCGCTGCCTCTGGGAGCAGGGGCTAGATGAATGACATCGATGGTCCCTATAGGCCCATCGCTGTCCCTGTCGTCGGGGTGGTGCTGCTGGGCTTGGTTTACCCTTCCCTCCTCTTTGATGTGATCTCTGAGGTGCCCGTCTTTTACAAGCCTTTCAAGGTGATTTTTGAAGGAGTAGCAATCCTCGGTTCGGTGTCATCTATCTTTGTGGTAGGCACAGAACTTGCTCTGGTCTCGTAAGGCAGCGTCACCTTTCATAGGCTGGGGCCATTTGAAGAAAGGCTGGGCTTGGATTTTGCCCAGGAGTTTGTAAATGGGCTCCTTGAAGATGGTCTTTACGGCTTTGTGAGGGGCGCCACTTGGCTTCGGCTTTGCGCTGCCTCCCGAAGTGGGAGCAGAACGCGCTGCCGAGCTGGACGGTTCTCCACTTCGGTCCGCCTCCCTCTTAGCAAGCCTCTTGTTCCTCCTTGAAGGTCGGCCTTCCGAAGGTCGGCCCTCGGAAGGTTGGCCCTCGAGGAGTGGGAGCCAAAGATGATGGCTTTCCCGAGCCCGGAGTTCATCTTCTTCCTGCTCTACATACTGATTCACCCGGGCCATGAGTGCCTTCACTGAGTCCGCTGGGCGACGTGCCAACTTCTTCCGAAGCTCATTTCCGGGTAGCAAACCTTGTTGAAAGGCTGTGACTGCTACCTCGTCATTGGAATTCTCGATTACGCTGTAGATGGTCCAGAACCTCTTGGCGAATCGAGTGATATTCTCTGTCGGCCTCATCTTGATAGAGATTAGGTCGGCGTCGGTCTTTGGGATGACCCGATGTGCTTGAAACTTCTCGACGAAGGAGTTTCGGAGCTGTCGCCAGCTCGAAACCGATCCCTCGGAGAGTGCACAGAACCACCGAAGCGGGAGGTCACCTAAGCTGGAGGAGAAGACCTTGCAGTCGAGGTTGCCATCGCCGCTGAATACCGACATCTTCTGGGTGAAGTGTCGGAGGTGAGCTTCGGGGTCTGACGTCCCGTCATAAAGATTGAAACGTGGGACGCTGAATTTATCAGGAAGAGGATGGTCTGTGATTTCCCGTGTAAATGGGGAGGTGCCGTGGATGTCGGCATATCTGGTAACCAACCGACCTCGAGCGAGGCCGGCATGCTCCAGGTTCTGCTGCACGGCCAGCTTAATCTGCTGATCAATATAAGCGGCCATGTCGGGGTCGGCACCGACCTCCCGCTTTTGCCTCTGGCACTGACGCTGGTCGGCGCTGGCGTGAGTATTACTCGAGCCTTCTTCCCGAGCTCGGGCACGTCTCTCATTTAGCTGCTCCCTTAGGTCTGGCTGACCTTCAGGGACCCGCCGAGCTTTCCGCTGAGGTGGGGGCGTGTGAGAGGCTTCGGGCAGGGGTCCGCCCTTGACCTCCAGCTGTTGCTGGAGCTGGAGGATCTGTGCCTTCTGTTCCTCAATGACGAGGTTCTGAGCCTTGATTGCTTTAGCTTGGGCTTCAGCATCGTCCTCTAGGGCCATGTCGTCGTTACCTTCGTCACTGAGGTGGATATGGTCCTCCTCCATGTGGTCTTCGTGATGAGACCGAAGAGGGTGAGATTGTTCAGGAACTCTACCTCGCTGGGACTGTTCCTGAGGAGGAACGTCCTTGCGGGGTACTTGGGTGAAAACGACCTCCAGGCGTGGATGCTCCGCCTGGGAGGGTGTTGTCCGGGCCCGTACTGCTACGGGACCGCTCCGAGGAGACGCTGGTACACCTCTCGACGATGAGTGCGTCACCGTGACGGGTGACCCTACGCTTCGAACACCAGGATCCCCTTCCACTCTTTTTGACTGAGGGTTGGGTGGTGTTTGTCTGACATCTCTTTGCTGTCTTGTCCCTAATGCCCCTGCCTGGTTCGTCACCAGTGGAGGCGGCATGAGAGGCAAGAATATCTCTGGCTGGCTGGACATGGATGGTCCAACAGCGTTCTTTCCCTTCTTAGCCTTAGGAGGCATGGCTGTTGGGATGAAAGTGAGGATTTTTCAGATAGTCGTCCCCACAGACGGCGCCAATTGTAAGTGCCTAAATTATACGGACTTAGTTTAAGTGATGGAGGGGATTAGGAAAATCCTGTTTAGCCGATCAGAGAAGTCACCGACGGCCTGAATCCTGAAAAGAGGGAAGAAAGAGCAGTCAGAGCCCGAGGCTGTTGTCAGCCAAAGGCACTCCGACGCCTGAGTTAGTGCAGTCACTGAACTAGGGTGAAGTGAGGGAGAAGATGTGGGTGAAATAAACAGGATGTAGACTGTATATTGCTTACCTCTTATGGGGCTCCCATGCAGGTATTTGTAGGAGAGAATAGAAGATTCCATAGTGGAGGTAGGTGAGGATACTTGTCCCATCAGCCCACTCCTAGGATGGTGGTGAGGATACTTGTCCCATCGGACGTCCCCTCAACCCCCTTACATAAATGTGGAAGTGATAGGGAAGGTCCCTTATCAGCACTTGGCCACCTTCTGTCAGGGGGGCTTTGTCATGTAGCCGTCCCATCTCATAAATGGAGATTAAGACGGACATCTATCTCAGTCAAGTGGACCGAGATGGGAATTACCGAGATCAGGGGATGCAGGAGGTCGGTCATGGGTACCGAGGCGCTCAGGGCAGAGCCCGTAATGAACGAGGTCGGCAGGCAGACCGAATCCAACTCCAACTCGGTGACAGCTGGCACTCCTGCCGAACTGGAATAAATCAGGCCGGAGTAACCCCTAATTGGTAGTTTAGTGCCGAGGCAGGAGATTACCTCGGTATTACGTAAGCTCTCCACACATACACATAGAAGAATCTATGAAATAAGTGGGTGTTTATACCAGTCGTTTTAAATAAATTAAAAATCAGAATTTTGAAAATTTGACACTTTGACACCTAGCAATACCAATATCAGTAGTCATTAACTAAACATCCCTTTGCAACAACCATTCAAATATCCATCCAATAGTCAATATCAATATATCCATCCACATTTAATAGTCAAATGCAAAATATCCATCGACGTATATTAGTCGAAGAAAAAATATCCATCCACATAATCTACTAGTCAAAGACAATATATCCATCCCTATCTAATACTCAAAATTAATAGAGGTTTTTGTATATACCCCCCCCCTAGGCTTTAAGAATTTGCAAATAGGCCCCTATGGTTTCCATATTTGCGTATATCCCGGCCCGCTGCCCTTTTAATTTAATACCTTCCATGTCCCCAAAATCACTAGTCATAACAAGAAAAGGCAACCACCAAAAGATTCGTGTTGAGTTTTACAAAAATGACAACTTTGCCCTTGATTCATTAAACAAAGATAAGTCTGTCATTATTTATAAAAATACCATTATTTTATCCCAAGTCCTAATAGTCTCCCTCAAACTCTCCCATGCACATGAAGCTTAATCATGTATTTGAAACTTTCATCAATCTAATTGGGGGCTGTGCATGAATTGAGTCAATTAAAACGAATTATGAAAGTACAATTGTTGATTGTCATTGTGATTGATTTAGATTTAATAAAATGGACCCCATATTAATAAAAATGAATTTATGTAGGATTACTCTCTCACACTAAAAGTATTGTTATATCTCTATCCCACTCTAATCTTGTTTAGTATCTAATTAACCTTAATTAGATGTGTAATGTATGTTTTAAATGTATTTGGGCTTGATTAGGTGGATTAGACTGGGATTTGGCCATTGACTTTGTAGCAATATGACTATTGAGTATTTTGAGTTCAATAGCTTCAAGGAAGGTATTGGAGATCAGTGATGCTTCTCATGCAGCGATTCCTTCGTTATCGTTATCGTCCCCTGGCTTGGAGCATCTCCACATGGGAACATGACCAGCTTCCTCTCATGGTTGCTTCTTCTGGTCCAAACTGTCTGAAAGATAAAATGTGTAATGTATGTTTTAAATGTATTTGGGCTTGATTAGGTGGATTAGACTGGGATTTGGCCATTGACTTTGTAGCAATATGACTATTGAGTATTTTGAGTTCAATAGCTTCAAGGAAGGTATTGGAGATCAGTGATGCTTCTCAAGCAACGATTCCTTCGTTATCGTTATCGTCCCATGGCTTGGAGCATCTCCACATGGGAACATGACCAGCTTCCTCTCATGGTTGCTTCTTCTGGTCCAAACTGTCTGAAAGATAAATCCTAGATGTGGGTTGCTTTCAACAAAAGAATCAAGAGCGGCAGCAATCTGTGGTTGTATGGTTTCATGGGTTCTTCCCGATCATTACCCAAGCGCTGGTGTACATTTTCAGGGTTTGTTGTTGATAGTTGAGGGAGTGAGGACTCTGATGGCCC
This sequence comes from Umbellularia californica, assembly GCA_028538565.1. Lineage (NCBI taxonomy): Eukaryota > Viridiplantae > Streptophyta > Magnoliopsida > Laurales > Lauraceae > Umbellularia > Umbellularia californica. Next base: position 84,297,962 of record JAPQWN010000001.1, read on the forward strand.
ACCTGCCACCCTTGTTTTGCCAATTTGAAGAGGCATTTCAATATTCTGATTACCATTTAGTACTTTGATCTCTTTGATTATAGTGTATAGAGAATGAAAGGGGGGGTGTATTTTTATTCATGGAGACTGATAGTGATAACTACTAAAGTAATGTCATTCCCCCCTAATTTTTATTGGTAAGTTTGCATGAAATATTGATTTCAACTGCATCTTTTGTCTGGCATTGAACAGCTGGACCGCTGTGTTATCTTTCTTTAAAGGTTCATTTGTAGGCTATCATTTGGAGAATTAGGTCATCTCACAGAGGAGATTCCAGATGTATTATGATTAATCTTGGTTATAGACCTTTTAACCCAATCTATGTGAACTTCGGTCAAATCAAGAGATTGCAACGACCGTTAAGATCATTGGAACTTTGCTTTGTTGCCGTGTGCTTAATTTGTAAAGTCAGTCCCACCTGTAACTTTGTTCACTCATAATTGGTTATGGCATAGAGCGCAAACGTACATTGTCTTTTGAGGATCAAACCAAGAACTCTCAAGTTATCCATAAACTCTTGGGCCTATAAGGGGCCACGCCAATCATGGGGAAGGCGAGAGATGGGAAGTTCTAAATGATACCTAACCGTTTGGTAACTCTACTAATTGAGTCAAGTGAAGTAAAGTTGATTTTGAAGAAAGAATAAAATATAAGTGGGTTATGATGGTAATTTATTTTTAGTTGTTTGTTATTGAATCTTTTTGACTTTTTGTATGGAAAAATGGAGTATTTTTATCTTTTAGTGAGTAAATGTAGTTGCTTTTTTACTTTTTTGGGAAAAGATGGAGGGAATTTTGGTAAAAGGTGCTTTTGATGGGATGTTTAAATTGACTTAACTTTACTTGAATTTATAAGTAAAATTACCAAACGGGCTCTAAGGATATACAAAATATCAACCTCGTTAAATGATTTTAGTCCTTTGATCTATGAACCAAGTTGAATTGTTTTAGGAGTACTCATTATTTTTTTCTTTCCTTTCTTAATTTTAATCCAACCGTGAATAACAAGTGGATGCGTCAAATTTGGTCCATTTGATGAACCGTAGCAGTTGTGAGTGGACGCTAAGGGTGCGTTTGGCATCGTGCCATTTGGATGTTCTCATGTTCCCACGAGATAAGGGGATAAAAAACATGTTTGGTATGTGTAAATGACTGTTTTGAATTTTGTTCTCATGGGAAGGAATATCAAAATTTTAACCCACTAGCATAAGAAAGTTGGAATAAAAAAACTTTGTTTTTTTAAAAAACAACTTGCTAGTACAATTTGTTTTTTCTTATCTCTTACCATTTCAAGAATATCATTTGAAGATCCTAAATCCTCTCACTAGTCCTAAATATAGGCTACACGTTCACAATCCCAAAGGAGGTGGCCCCACTTTATAATTTCTAGATGTGGGTCACATGGTCACAATTACAAAAGGTGGGCTCCTATTATAATTCTATAATGGTGGGACCACATTCTAAATCGTTTATAAAGGTAGGCATAATGTTGTGATTTCTCTAGGTGGGTCCCGTGTCCACAATCACATTTTAATGGTGGCCACATGTTTGGATTTCTAAATGTGGGTACTACATTGTAATTTTTTAAAGGTGGGTCCCATGTTCACAATTAACAAAAAGTATGGCCCCACATTTTAATGATGGCCCCATGTTCGGATTTCTAAATGTGGGTATCACTTTGTAATTTTTTAAAGGTGGGTCCCGTGTTCACAATTAACAAAAAGTATGGCCCCACATTATAATTCCTATAAAGGTGGGCCAACATTGTAGATTTTATGAATGTGCTACCCCTATATTCTAATTTTTAAATGTGGGCACCACTTGCTAATTTCTTAAGGTGAGCCTAATGTCTACAATTACAAAAAATGTGGCTCCACTTTGTAATTAATAAATATGGGTTATATAGTCTCGTTTACAAAAGGTGGACCTACATCGTAAATCATATGAATATGAGCCCATATTCTAATTTCTAAAGGTGGATCCCATATTTACATTTACAAAAAGTTGGCCCACATTATAATTCCTATAAAGGTGAGCCCACATTATAAATCCAATGGATATGGGTTCCATGTTCTAATTTTTAAAGTTGGGTACCAAGTTGAAACTTCTACTGGTGGATCCCATATATGATAATAATAGTATTACACACAATAAAAGGTGGGGTCTCACATTGTAAATCCTATGTTTGCTCTTTAAAACAAAACTTTTATAATGTTATCAAACAAGTTCCGTACAACATATTTTTAGTAGAATAAGTTAATATGATGTTGCCAAACAAGTTCCGCATAGTATAGACTCGGCACAACCTAATCTCAACACAACTTAATCCGAGCACAAAATTGGGAACAACACGAGAACGATGCCAAACAGGCCCTAAAGCTGCCTAAGAAAAAGGACCCTGCAGACAAACGGTTGGGATTAGCGAACACAATACTATTGCTAAAGTTTGTCTTTTATTGAAACTGACAGAGAATACAGTGGTAAACCCATAGTATTAGAGACCAACAGAGAGAAGACTCCCAAGCCAACAAGGACTATGCAGGGGAGGCTATTCTACCTTATACTTTCCAAGCTGTTGTACTCGCAACAAAGAAGATGAAAGAGGAAGCTCACCTCTTTCTATCTGCATTAGTTGTTGTGTCACCTCCTTCATTGCCGGCCTCTCGTCTGGATTTATTGATGTGCATCCAACTGCGACCTCCATACAAGCCATTGCTTGCTCCACTTGTCTAACATCCATCGAAAGGCCGTTGTGTAAAATCAATTCAAGTCTCTCCTCTTTCTCTGTGGACTCATTTTTGATAAGTTTGTGCAACAGAGAATAGAATTCGTAAGGTCTCTTTCCACCAGATAGAAGTTCAAGAAGTACCACTCCATAGCTATAAACATCAGTCTTCTCACTAACAAAACTAGTAGCAACATAAGCAGGATCCAGGTATCCAAATGTGCCTGCACGTCTTGTCTCCACTTGTGTTTCCCCCAAAGGAATCGTTATTGAGAGTGAGAAATCAAATAATTTGGGTTTGTAGTGTTCATCCAATAAGATGTTGGAGCTTTTTATGCCTCTATGGACAATGGGCCTGGAATTTGCTGTATGGAGATAGGTGATTGCATATGCGATCTCAATAGCAATTCTTAAGCGATGTTCCCATGAAATGAGACTTAATGATGGGTTTGCCCCCCAAAGACGGTTACCTAGCTTGAAGGGTACTTTTTCATATATAAAAATTGGCTGTTCCATCTCAAAACAACAACCCAAAAGCTTCGCCACATTAGCATGCTTGATTTGGGTCACCGTGGCTATTTCGTTGAAAGCCAATTCTCGGTATTCTATTCGATATACCTTGATGATGATTCGGCGGTCTTCGTGAGTTCCCTCGTAAACAATGTAAAACCCATCTTCGTGAAACAGTTGCCCTATTGCCCGCTCAATTTCTTTAGCAGAGAACATTTGGATCGAGTAGCAGCCTCTACCATCGCAAGAAGATATTACTTCTTTTAACAGCCGAGCACCGTCTTCCAACCACCCTTGTTCTCCTTGGCTTCTCCCCAATAAAGGATGCCCTATAAAGATGAAAAAAAAAAAAAAAAAAAAACATAATGATAATAATAAGAATAAGAACATGACATAACTTTACTTGTTGAACTTTAAATTCAATTATTTTTCAACTACACAACCAAAAAAAAAAAAAAAAAGAGACAGGGGCAGCACAAGCATTAATTGACACTTTACTATCACCCACATGCCCAGGGACGAGGGATCGATACCTGGGTCTTTCAGTTTACAGGATGAGCACTCCGGACCGCTACCAGTAGCCCAACTTAGTAGTAGAAAGGACAATAAAAAATCTCAAACCTTGGTCCTACTGCTGAATGGGACTCTTCTTCTCTATGTTACCCGAAAACGAAGGTAGTAGAGAAAAAACATTTTACATATTTATTTAGAAAATGCTGTTGAGATTTGTTTAAACAATTACCACCAAATCAGTTATAATTGGACTCATGTGACAACATTTCCAAACAAATAATCAAGAAAACCCCCTCATTAAACCCTTCGAAAATTACAACAATTTTCAAACATTAGAAGCAATGATCAGAAAGCCCTAATAATTCAGAACATGGGAAGCGATGATCAGAAAACTTACTCTTCTTCTTCTTCTTGAACAAGAGATCGAAGGGACTCATTCCAAGTGAGAAAAAGCAATTAGCAGAAGAATTGTAAAATAAGGAACTTTGGTTGAAGAAGAAGAAAGGGAGAGATTTCAGACTCATACAAGTAATGGACCGAACTTGAGCGAAGCTTCTTTGAAGATACATGGATACTATCCATGTCCGTGTGGGCCCTCTTGTCACAATCTCGAGTCCTTCACGGTATCGATTGAAAACAAATAAATTAGGTTCAGCATCATATTCCAAATGTTGAACCACATAATGCAGTATAAATACATAAATAAGTGCAGTTTCATGTTTCCTTCCGTTTGTTTTGTTCAGTTTTTTTCTTAGGACTCACTGTTTAAGAACTTTCGCCGAAGTAGTCTAACGCGACACTTGGCATATCCATTTCTCATATTGAAATGTCTCAAGCTTTTCTGCAAATACATAATTTGACAACTGCATTTTGTTAATGCCGTATCAAGATTTGCACTACCTTGTTTTATACAAAGAGTCCCAAATAATCAAGTTCGAAGGAGGAAAGTAAGTCATGGAGGGCCCCAATGCATCAAGGAAAATCTTCAAGTGTGCCAACCTTCTCAGGTATATGGGACCATAGACAATCCTAATAAAGCCCTTAGACTATTTGGTTATCATAGGAAAAATCACTAAGGATCATGGTTCAAAATCGCGGTAACGGTCGAAGTATCGATCGAGCAAAAAACCGAAACGATATTGGTATCGATCGCGATTATCTGTCCATCGCGGTGTGAACTTCTTTTTTAAATCCAAAGAAATTTACAAAATATCCAGAAAATCCAGAATATTAGAAAATGCTAGAAAGTAATATCCTTTAGTATCAATACACATTATAAAGCAAAATATCCATCTCCCTAAGGCAAAGCATCCTATATCGTTGTTTTGTCGCCTGAAACTGTTGAATATGTCAACTTTTAATGTTTTATCCTTGGTCCATCCTTATAGTTTATAAATCCATCAAGTAGCCTACAATTTAAATTCAAATCCAGTCAATTAAAATAATGGATAATATTCAAGTGCATCCATCCCTCACCATTTGTGGTTAGGGACACTCCTTTTGGGGAAGTTTCAAGTACAAAAGAGAGGTGTACTTTTCTTTTGTACTTGAAACTTCTCCAAAAGGGGTGTCCCTCACCACAAATGGTAAGGGATGGATGCACTTGAAGATTCCCCTAAAATAATAGTCACTCTTTATAGTTGATTTGTAAAAAATATCACTTTTTTAACTTCATGAGAAGCGAATTTATTTTTGGTGGATTAGGTTTTTTATTATTATACCATATAAGAGGCTTAATAATTAAATAAAAAATTTGGATACTTTTTTCTTGACATTTTATTTGGATTTTTATAAGCAATGAATGTGACATTAGGCCAACTCTAATTTAATTAATATTTGTTAAGGTGCCATTTAAAAGGGGCATTTATTTTGGGTGGGGAAACTAATAAGGGGGCATTTAATAGTTTAGAGAATAAGAGGGCATTTAATGGTTTAGAGTTTCAAAATCTAAGATTTATTGTGATTTATGAGACCATAGGCTGCATTCATGCAGTTTAGTTTTTAAAATTGTGGGCCACAATAAGTGTGAAAGACTCACAACCTAGGAATCGAATGGATAAACAAAGGGCATGTTTGTGTACACACCCTTTCCCCGAAAAGGGGAAAAGCTCGGAAAAGGGATTCCGTGGAATTTAGAAATTCATGTTTGGTGTAAAAAAAATTTTCTCGCTGAATTGATGCTAATGTTGTTTGGTGCGGCCATGAATTCCTTGTAAAAAATCAGATTTTCTTGTTTGGTGAAATACTTTTTGGAAGAAAAATAACATAACACATATATTATTTATTCAACATCAAATAATAATTTATTTTAAAGAAATAAGAAATGAAAGAGTGTAGGGTTTTGAGTTGAAGAGGAAAAGAGGAAGAAGTTTTCCGAGGAAATCCATTTCTCATACCCCCATAAGAAACTCATTTCCAGCATTAGCAAGAAAAATGCAGACGAGGCAGGAAAGCGTTTCTGTGGAATTGTTCCGCACCAAACGCTTGAAAAATAAGTTTTCTGCAGAAAACCATCCACTTTTCTGATGAGAAGTATTACACAAACATGCCTAAAGGATTTGCTTTTCATTTCCACTAGAGATTGCAACGAGAGTGTGGAGAGGGAAAAGAAAAGGGAAAGAGAAAAAAAGAAGAGGAAGAAAAAGAACAAAAGGAGGAGAGGAAGAAGAAGAGAAAGGCGCAGCTGGGGCCAACCACGTTCAACCTCTCACTGTTTTAGGTGTGAGTGTGTTTTTTTTTTTTTTTTTAACGGTGATCAATATTTATGTTTTGTTCTTTTTTTTTTAAATCGCATGTTGTTGTTTTTGTGTGTTTCCCCTTTTCTCCACAAGTCATATTCTTGATTCCTCTCTTCCTCTTTCCTTTTTTTTTATTTGATTTTTTTATCATATCAGCCGTTACAACCAATACGACCGATATTTTAGCAATTTGGACCGAGACGATACCCATACCGATATCACAGCATTATATCGTAAAGGTCTGGGCCGATACCGATTCGTATCGGCCTATACGAACCGGTATTGACTGATATTTTAAACATGCTAAGGATGAACTAGGCTCTTTTAAGTGAAAATTTGCATGATTGGCGGTCACCCCCGCGGTTCCTCTCTCAGCACCTATTTTTTTCAGGGTGACTGTATTCGGTGAACTTGCGGTCAAATGGCAGCTAACCAAAAATTGAATTTCGGGTAACCGCTAGGTCACCGAAATTCTAGCGGGTGCAAAGGCAGAGCCTAAGTATTTTCTAGACTTTGTTTCTCAATCAGCTCGCGCTAACGCCAAGTGTATAGTCGGTTAACTACGGGCCAACCGAAATTCAAATTTGCTATTCGTTAGTGGTTTCGGCTAACCACGGACTAGCCGTTAGAGCGCTATATATATATATATATATATATATATATATATCAAGAGTTCATTTCTTTGAGGAACTTTTGGAAAATCAAAGAGAGTTTTTCACTACGTGTGCACAAGTCTAAGTTACACATTCCAAGCAGTCAAAATGCCTTTCCACTCACGCTTAGATCTTCCATAGGCATTTTTAAGAGCACTCTTAGCTTATCTTTAGTTTGATTAATGGAAAGACCTTAACCCTAGGGAAGCCCATTGAGCTCTTCCAGTTACATCATCTACTTCCCTAAACCTAGACCTCTTCACTTGGTTGAGCACACTTTGGAGCATCATCTTCAACATCAAGGAAGCAAGAAAGGGGCAAAGCTTCGGGCTTTGGTTTAAGCTTTAAGAGCACACTCAAGACAAAATTTAAAGGCAAGTGTATTGTATTGTAAGGTGGATTAGAACTGTGTGACCGAACCATTGCATCAAAAAATAAAGTGTATGTGTGATTAGAGGTGTACATGTGTGGTTACCTCAATATTGTAATACCAAAGGTGGTGAAACCCTTGAGAGTGGAAGTAGGTCAAGAGACCGAACCACTATAAATTTGGTGTATGTGTGTTCTCTCATTTATTGATTTCTGTTGGCAATTCTTAATCTATGAGAACATGTGCTAAGATCCTTAGTTTGACTTACACACATCTTACTTGTGTCATGTTTTATTGATCGCATTGACTTGTTCAAAGTTGATTGACATACATAATAAGTACTCATTGCGTCGCTCGCGGTGATTATTTTCTCGAGTTATCTCTGATGGTGCAATTGGTGTGTTTATTGTAGATCTTAATTGTTCATATTTGAAAGGAATTTTTTTTTGAGCTTTTTGTATATACCCCCTTAAGGTTTGCAGGATTTGTAAATGGGCCCCGGCATTTTTATTTTAATACCTTCCGTATCACAAAATCAATAGTCTACCAACCACCGTAGGCTTTTAGTGTGGGATGACACTTTTGTCCGTCTGTTTTATCCTTAAATGCATAATTCCAAAAGAATTATATGCATAGTTTCAAAAGAATGGACTCAATTTTTTTTTATCAATACAAGGCTCATTTCATTAAATCCAAATTGATTATGACAACGACCAACACCTACACTTATAATCGGTTATGATATATCCAATCCATACATGACCCACCAATGGATTGATGAAAGTTTCATGATTCTACTTCATGTGTAAGGGAAAATGTTGAAAATATATATTAATTTTTATAATTTGAGGGGGGAGAGGGGGATTTTAAACTTTTCTCATATATGAATGGGGGGCTTCGGTCCCTCGGCCCTTGTACTTAAGTACACCCTGGTCATATGCAAGAGAGAGTTATTGAGAGAAATAATTGGGACTTGAAATAAAATAATAATATTTTTGTAAATAATAATATACTCGTTTTGTTTAATGGATACATGGGCAAAGTTGTCATTGATATAAAAATCCAACGCAAATCTCATAGTGGCTGCCCATTCTTGTTAAGAATATTGATTTTGAGGGCACGAAAGGTATTAAAATAAAAATAAAGGACCTATTTATAAATTCTAAAACCTTATGGCATATTTCTATTACCATTATCTATAATCTATTACCCTTATATAAAAGGGAAGATGGGTTGCCAAATTCTCCGCACCACCATGGCCCACTTGCTTGTGGGGTCCACTGGTTCCAAGTGCTTCTATTCTCACTATACATCTGTTCATATGGGGCCAGCTGATAAAGTCTCTCCTTTTATTTCTCTTTCCGTTCTTCACTTCACCGCCCAGAAAGAGAAAGGAAAAACCAGAGCCAAGCTCTCCATTCTTCGTTTCTCCTCTTCCATTCATCGTTTCTATTCCTTAAAAGAAAACTGATCCATACCTCGCTCTTGTGCCCCTTCCAAGTTGTTGTCGAAGAACTCCAAGAGCTCTCAACTTGTGCCCGGGTTTGCAAAGAGTTTCAGCAAGATATGACCAACGGAAGCTCGCCTCCCAAGCAGGTTCTTAAAATGCAATACATGTAACCTAATTATTCCTAATGAATTATTTATGTGTGTACTGATTTTGAATTGATAATCCTCTTCTGGTCGCAGAGATTTCTGGAAACTATAATTTAAACGTATATTGCTCTTTAGTTTGTATAGTATAAATTGTGCAATAGTTTATCAGTTGGACTACAATAGTTTTAGATACTAACAACCATTGTGCCATGGCCCTTAATTGATTCAAATATTATAGACTAAACACGAATTCTATTAACACAGTCTTCTCTTATTTAAAGGAATTCATGGACTCGTCGAACCCCCATTGTTTCCATTATTTTCCATTAATTGGATGCTTGGTTGATCCTACCCAAACTCTAAAACAGAATGAAAAACTGAAAGAAGGCAAACTGGAATCTGGTAGGGTTAACACCCTTCTTTCCTATTTGCTCTCATCGATGTAATTTGCATAGATCATAAAAGAACGCCCACTGGTGTATTAAAATTTTAAAATAGTCCGCTAGATTGACTAAACAATGTATTTTGGGCTGTCTTGGTTCCCAAACAATTCATAGCATTCACATATGGGTTAGAATCCCATGAGTTCGATCATAGGCATTCATTGACTCTAGCGACCATTATAATTGGGCCTTTATCAACGAACGATGTTGTCCATTGAATGAATGGGCAGGACAACAAGTCCATGTAGATCTACACTAATATTAATAATATTTTGTACTTCCCTTGACACTTTGTAATTTGGCATGTGTATATATATTGATTGTTTGATTTCTTCTTTATTCAGTGTCAAATTACTGTTAGATTAATATGTTATTACTTATTCACTTTGTTGGAAAAATCTCAGAGAACAGTGATGGGAATAGAAAGAAGAAACATCATTGGTAGGATATGAGAGACAAAATAAGGATTCAAACAAAATAAGTTTTTGTGATATTCAGTGATCCCATTCACATACTTATAAATTTTAGTTAATTCATTGAATATATTTGTTTCTACAGATCACATCTTGTAGTGAGAGGAAGAAGACCCAAAAAAGTGCATGAAGGCACAAGGGCCAAAAATAAACCATAATCCAGGCTGCTTTGGAACTATGTTTTAAAACCATGGCTCTGATACAAAGCTTCCCAATAAAGATGTGATGGAATAAATACACCCTGCCTGAGTTTGGGGCTTCCATATGCAACCTTTAATTATCATTTACCTCTATATAGAAGGAAATTAAAAATGTTAGAACCAGTTTGCTGCAGAATCATTAGAAGCAAGCTTGAAGGACAAAGAGGAATAGAAGATGACAACTTACAAGTTAATTAAATTCTGTAAATTAGTGTGTGTGTGTGTGTGTGTGTGTGTGTGTGTGTGTTTGTTTTGATTGAAAATCAAGAGCTTCAAATCCCTTCTTCTGTAAGTAAAGCATGGATTCTTCCTTTTTCCTTTGATGCGTCTCTCCTTTGGTATTGCAATCTATCATAGGCCTTTGTTAGAATTCAAAAGTTTAGGCATATTGATAGCCAATGAGGGTTCCACTGGAGTTTCATGAGTTAAACTCATCAACTAAACATTCTCTAATAAGATATTTCATCAAGGGGGACAACTATGAAAACAAATCAAGAAAAAGTGATTCAAAGTCATAGCAAAAAACACCATAAAAAATCATTAAAAGACCAAAATAAAAAATAAGTTTGTATAACGTCATTCATAACTCTACAAAAAAAAAAAAAAAATTCATGCGTCAACTTTGACTTGATACAGAATAAGGCAAACAATTGGAAATACATGAATCTACCAAGCGAGACAAAGGAAAACAATAAAAGTATTGAATAAATAATTAATATATATATATCAAATATATTTATTTGGCTGCATTTATATGGCAAGGTATCATGATGAAATATGCAGACTTGAGGTGAAAATTTGGTGATTGGATTCCAATGTAGTTTTATTGAGTTGTGAAGAGACTTAACTCATTGTTTGTGGGACATCTGCTGAAACATAAGAATTGTCCGCAATATCTAAAAAAATATTGAAGTTCTCAGGATTATCATTGTTAATATTATAAAGCAAATACTAAGTTTGATCAAGAAAATAGGTTTGTTAGAATTATTGAAGTTTGGATAGGATTAATACATGCTCAATCATAATTACAAGGATAGGAAACAGATTCAGAAAACAAAGACAGACCTAAATGCATCAAATTCTATTTTTATTCATTCTCTAAAAACTTTAAGTGTTAACTAAACTTCTGACTTGTGAATCTTAAGGATTTTTTTTGATCCATCTAATGCAATCAACAAATGAATCAGGTTAAGATTGAATTTATTTTTACTACTCTTCTTGCAAACTTGAGCTGAAACTAATCTAATTCAAGTAGACCGGTTGCCATATGGGAACACAATTTTATTTTCAAATACTATTTTAAAAAAATCTCTCTTTCTCCCTCTTCTTTTTTACTGATGACCAAATCAATGCCAGAAAAAACACAAACACACACACACACACATAGAGAGAGAGAGAGAGAGAGAGAGAGAGAGAGAGAGAGAGAGAGAGAGAGAGAGAGAGAGAGATGGCAAAATCCATGAAAAGTACTCAGATAGTAAGACCAGAGAAATAGGAGGGAAAAGAACTAAGAAACAATAGCAGGGGGTCAGTGAGAATTTCAGTATTTTCTACCCCATGAATGTTTCTTTTTATCTTTTGTATCTCACATGAACACTCACTCTATCTTGCAATTTTTTTTCTTTTTTATTATTTTTTTTGCATTGACATTTGCGATGTACTTTTTTTTCTTATTTGTTTTGAAAAAAAATTCTGGGTTGAAATCAGTTTTTGTGGTAGCAAATCCATGCCGGAATTCTTGCTTGTTTTTTTAGAAAAATGAGGGGGCAAAAGCAAGAAAACAGCAGGAATATGTTGGAGTTTGTGTTCAAGCCATGCTTTATATCTGCTTCTCTCTTCATGTTTCCTGAGAATGACCCAAATAGCTGAAGTGGGATACTTGAATAAAACGAGTACAATAGAGATTTCATATGGTCTTTCTCTTTTTGTTGTTTGATGGTAATGAGCTGTTTTTTCTTTTTTCTTGCTAGAAGCATCTAATGAATCTCTCATTAACTTATTGATAGAGTTGTGATGTGGATGAAAGCATGTGTTTTCTGAATTTCTGATTGGAAGTAATTATCAAACACTTGAAATAAGTAATCATTTACAAGGTGGAAGTCATACTAATAGTCCCAAATGCCTCCTTTTGTCAAAATTCAGAAATTGCCCTCTTTGTTTTATAGAACATGACTATGATGTTGGAAAACAAGGAAATGATTATCTTCTTCTTAAGTTGGAACTTGGTTTTCCCTTAAGTGAAAATACTAAATAGTTATACTTCCACAAACAATGCATAGAACTAAGATGGATGGGTTTTGATTTCCTCTTAGTTATTATCAGGTTGAAAAGGATCCTCAATTGATTGCAGGCAAAATATATTTTTCTTTAATATCACAGATGGTATTGGTCATTTACCTTGTAATAATTGCTATTCTTGTTCTATTTAATTTCCATCTCCATGGTTGTGTGATATTATCCAATTCTTGCAATCTGCCTTCTTGAAAGATAATTGCTTTTGTGTTTCTGACAAATGTCAGCACCTTCTTTCAACATCGAATTGTAATTATTAAAAATAATAAATCGAAAAACCGATGCGATCATTAGCTCCTCTTGTATGCAAGAGTTGTTTGGCTTCTTTTTTAATGAGCCCCTTTTCTTTCCTCTCTTGAATCATGGTAGCTCTGGCAATACATACCTGTAAGATGTCCAACCTTATTTTATTTCATTTTATTTTAATTCTTCGCTGATAATCCATAGCTTTGCATTTAGGATATGAACAACCTCTTATCAATTAGGACTGCCATTAGTAATTTGTAATTTACTATGGTTGCAGCCTTTGGTGTTTTATTTTATCTCCTCCGGCAGCTTTTCTTTTTTATATGTGGTGAGATATTTTTTGGCAACACTGATTTTCATGAAAATGCCCCAATGGTCTTGCATATTTGGTTTTTACCAGAAGATTGAAAATGCACATAAAAAACACCAACGAACATATGCTATTTTCCTTTCATCATTGAAGAAGACAAAAGCATTTTGTTTAATTCATTTTGTTTTCTATTTCTGACCCATTTGTTGTGATTCTTCTTCCCCTTTCAGACTGCCCAGGTCCTCAATCAGGCTTGAATGGAACATCAAATTCATGTGAAGGATGCCCAAATCATGAAGCCTGCGCAACAACTCCAAAAGGACTGGACCTAGGTGTGGATTATCCCTCTTTTGTTGTCCTTGGATTGGTTTCTTAGTCTTGTTCTTAATACTAGAAAGAATACTTTGTTGGGTTGTTTTTGTTTACTGATGTCAAAGAATACTTTGTTGGGTTTTTTTGTTTACTGAAGACAAGTTTTTTTAGTGATTATTGAATTTGTTGAATATGACCAAAATCTATAAAGTAGAAGTACATCTGCATGATAGAGTAGTGTTTTATGGGCGAAATTTGGCCCCTTCTTTTTGAAATTTTTATTAATCTACCATTTCATTTATGTATTTATCTCTTTTTTTTTTTTTTTTTTTTTTTTTTTTTTTGCAGGATCTAAATGAATCGAGGTTTGAGCTACTAACTCATATACAAGAATTGAAACCAGTAATCCTTGGAATTTCTCCTCTTTTTTAAATACGTGATGCCTTTATATTCATGTTCTAAATACTCAAAAAAATATATATATTGATGCTATAGTTCCAAATGTGTGCTTTTTGCAGGAATTGCAAAACTGGAGCTCAAAATTTGACACAGAAGTTAAGGTCTAGTGTAATGTGAGGTTTTTTTTTTTTTTTTTTTTTTGTTCTTCTTTTCTTTGTTTGCTATTTCATGTTGAAGGATCTTTCTTAAATTCCATTTTGTTATTATAGTTGTTGTTGTTTTGTTCTTTTTCTTGTTGAAGGATCTTTCTTAAATTAATTTTTATTATAGTTGTTGTTTGTTGTTATGGTTTCTGCTCTTCAAAGAAGTAAAGTAAGAATATACATGTGAATTTTTGTAATGAGAGAGTAAAATTATTCAAATTCTCATCGTGAAGGCTTTTGTAGAATTTAGTTTATACTGTGTACAATGCAAGGGCAATGGTGAGTGGATACTCCCATCATGTGCCTGTGATCCATAGGTGTCTTTTCTTGAATTTTTTGGGTTGTTATGCGTGGTGTTCTGTTATATCTTCTTTTGCCATCTAGATAATAGTTCGCTTATAAAAGGACTAAAGACACATCACTATAACGACCACCAAAATAGAAAAAAAAAAAAAAAAAAAACAACCGAAGCCACAAAAAACACTTTCCAGTCCACATCTAGAACTATTTGCACTTGGCGGTGATTCCCTTTAACTTGAAAATTTTGGAGCATACAAACAAAAGCTTCTACTCATTGGTCTCATTGTCCCATTTAAATGCTCCTTTTATGGTTCTGCCAAAATGAAAAACAAGTAGTTTAGAATAATATTAATCATTAAAAAGTTAGTATGAAATTTACCTCAAAATTTGGATATTTGTAAAACCACATCTCACGATTTTTAACAGTATTTGCCCTGAATCTCTTCATTGGACCCCCTCACAAGAGCATAAGCGGGCAGTTCTAGACATAGGGTGATTGTTCAATTCGTGATCATCCCCGTACAGATTATTATCCATGATGTTGCAGAAAAGAGATAGTGAGGAGTGATTGTTCAATTCATAACCAAACCAAACCAAACCAAACCAAGCCTTTTCCCACTAGGTGGGGTCGGCTATATGGATTTGACGACGCCAATCAAATCTGTTTAGGGCCATGTCCTCCGTTAGATCCATGTAGGCAAGGTCGTGTTTAATAGTTTCTTTCCAACTTCTCTTGGGTCTCCCTCTCCCTCTCCTACTCCTGGCAATCTCTATGCCTTCACACCTTTTAACAGGTGCTTCCATTGGCCGCCTTCTAACATGGCCAAACCATCTTAGTCGATTTTCTCTCATTTTATCTCCAATCGGTGCTATTCCTACTTTGCCCCTAATCTCCTCATTCCTAATCCTATCTCTCCTTGTGATCCCGCACATCCATCTTAGCATTCTCATCTCCGCAACTTCCATCTTCTTAACATGATTATGCTTTACTGCCCAACACTCTGATCCATATAACAATGCTGGTCTTACCGCCACCTTATAATACTTTCCTTTAACCCTGAGGGGGACTTTCCGATCACACAAGACCCCCGAAGCACTCCTCCATTTGGTCCACCCGGCCTGAATCCTATGACTTACATCAGTATCAATCCCTCCATCCTGTTGCACCATCGATCCAAGGTACCTAAAGTTTTCTTTCTCTACAATCTTTTGTGTGCCTAAACTTACTTCTATGTTACCAAGTGTCCTACTTTGGCTAAACTTGCACTCCATATATTCCGTCTTGCATCGACTTAGCCTAAACCCTTTTGTCTCTAACGTTTTCCGCCATACTTCTAGCTTAGCATTCACTCCTTCTCTCGTCTCATCTACTAAAACAATGTCATCTGCAAATAGCATACACCACGGCACCTCATCCTGAATATGTCTTGTAATCTCATCGATAACTAGGGCAAACAAGTACGGGCTTAACGCTGAGCCTTGGTGTAGACCAATCGTGATAGGAAACTCCTTAGTCTCTCCGCCAGTCGTCCTTATAGATGTCACGGCTCTATCATACATATCCTTTATCGCCTCAATATATGCGACACACACTCTTTTCTTTTCTAGTACTCCCCATAGAATCTCCCTAGGAACCCGGTCATAGGCCTTCTCCAGGTCAATGAACACCATATGTAAATCTCTCTGGCCTTCTCTATACTGTTCCATTAACCTCCTCAAGAGAAAGATAGCCTCCATGGTTGATCTCCCAGGCATTGATTGTTCAATTCATAAAGAGGCCTAATTATTTGTTTATCAAGATCAAACACTTGCCACTTCTGTGAGTTCAGTATTGATATATGACATTCCCCCAAATCAAATAGCAAAGTAAGCAAATCAAAACTAACGAGTTCATAGGTTACAAATCAACATGGTTTGTAGTATGTGGAGAAAAACTTGTCCCCTACTTCCATTACTCCCCAAGAAGTGAATTTGGCATCCTCTGTTTTTGGAAGAGAAAATTTTACTCGTGCGTTTTGTGCCTTCTCTTCTTGTAGAATTCCCAAAACAGCCTAATCCAAGATAAATTTTGAAAAAGAAAAGAAATGCTCACACATAGATCTTGAAAAACACAACCAGCAATAGCACAGGGAAGAGCTCACACATAGATCTTGAAAAACACAATCATTGTCTCTCTTTTTTTTTTTTTTTTTTTTTTTTTCCAATGGGATCTCTTTTCTTGTAACATTAAATTCAAGTGGTATCTTGGCTTGTGAGTTGGGTTTCAAATGGAATCACGTAGTGTACTTTCCATAGTAATAAATTTCAGGAGCTGGATTTCGAGCTCCTAGAATTAAGATAAATCTCGTTTTAAATAACAAGTCGTCTTAGCGCTTAAGACATGTTGTTATTGCGTACCAAACAATCTTATTTAGTTTTTTTGTCTTAGCGCTTAAGACACAAGACATTAAGACCCAAACTTAAGACGATCCAAACATTACCTCTGTTGTGCCTAAATTGATACTCCACTTTCTCTTGAACCATACTAACTTGAATATCTTTTTCTATAGTTACTGGGATAATGGATATTGCTACTTGCTCTTGAACCATACTAATATTATCGTTAATTTTTTAACCGACAGTTACTGGAACTTTGAAAGGATATGACTAGTTGCTGAACCTTGTGCTGGATGAAGCCATAGAGTTTTTGAGAGGTATTTGTGGTGTAGTTCATTATTCATAAGTGATGTCCAATTGCCACTGGATATCTCATCATTAGATCGATCAATGTTGGTGTGTCACTGGACATCTCATCATTAGATTGAATAATGTTGGTGATCAATTGCGCTATGTACCGCCTGCCATATTGATTCCCCGGTCTAAGTATCAGGCCATAGTACTAACCAGGTTTGGCCACAATGTGCAAAAGAAATGCATTATCAAAAGAACTTGGCCAAAAGTGTTTACATATGCTCTTTTTTTTTTAATTTATTTTTATAAAGAAGGAAGAAGTATTCTGAACTGTGTGTATATATTTTTTTGAACAGTGGCAGACCTGGTTAGTTGTTTAAAATGGTTTTTGTGTCTTTACATTGACATTGTGGGGCCCACTATTAGACTTGCTAAAAGAAGAAGAATACAAAAAGATTTTGAAGGAAACAGTGCACCCAGTCATCCGGGGTGTACTTTGTTTATATAGGGTTCCTTTTGGAATCCCAATCTCTATAATTAAGAGATTTACAATAAATCTGACGAGCTGTTCCACCTATAACAATCTGTCCCTATCTATTTACAGAAACATAATCAATTTACATGGATTCTCCCAAAAAGGCATTTGTACATGCACACGTGTTTCTTCACTTGTGTGAAGTTGGGACCTGACTCTGATTGTCCCTGTTGTCTCTACACTCCCCCATCAAATTTGGAGGTGAGAAAGTCATGGCAGGATCTTGTTATAATGTTGGTGAAAAGATCAGCCAACTTATGATGAGTATAAATTAGGAGAAGATGTAGTGCCTTGGACATGATGTGCTCTCGAATGAAATGATAGTCAACTTCAATGTGTTTGGTTTGCTCATGAAACACTTGCTCAATCCACATCTGGATAAGCATGAAGCTGAAGCGGAGAAGCAGAGGAATAGAGAAGTCCTCTATCTACAGTCCCTCAAATGTACGATGAACAATGGTGAGATCAGAAGAAATTTTCCTTGGATGGGCCACTATCTAAAAAGAAAAAAACTTGGAGAAGCCATATGTAAAATCTGCACTGAATTTTTTTGCGTTGGATGGGTGGTGGGTGTGGGGTCTGTCTCTCTTATTCCACCAGTGGGTGAAATGATGTTTATGTGGCCATCCATCAAATTGACTTATAGCCTGAACAACATATGCAATAACAGGTGTAGTCATTGTAATAGATTAAAGAGGAATTTATGGCGTAGGTCCCCATAGGACTCCATACCACTCTTGAGGTCCCAAACACCGTATTTATGGATAAGGTCCTCAAGTAGCGTTTTTGTATTTATTTTTTTTAGCGAATGGTTGATATCGACCATTCTGCGGGAACCCAAATAAAAATTGGGTTTTTCAAGATGGAGAAGAGGGGAAGGGAGGAGGAGGGAGAAGAGGAGATGGGTCATTTCATGGTCCCTTCTTCCTCATCGCCACTGTTGAGGGCTATCTCCTCTTTTTCAAGATTCCTTATCTCACATTCTTCAATATCTACATCCTTTCCCTCATCATCATTTTCTTCTTCTTCTTCATCAATGTCGTCATCGTCTTCATCTTCTTCACTACTCGAAGAAGAAGAATCATTGCAATCATTAGTGTCATCGCCGCCGCCATCACTCTCATCCTCATGAACTACTATCTTGGCACTTTTGTACGTAACTTTTACTGGTGGCATTACTTTCCATATTCACCATTGTATCAGCAACATTAACTTCACTCCCTCCATTGCCGTTCTTTCTTGAAGTCACGATTTGCTCATTCTTCATCATCAAACAGCCATCTCCTCCACCAAAAGGAACATCATAATCTACAGAAGTTCCATCGCAAGCCGCAACTAAGCTAACCTTCTCCATCTCCTTTTCTATAGAGACACCCAAAACCCTAAATTCCACCTATTTACAATCAGTTCCGCTCTGGGCACCAATTTCATGTGAGAACCCTTGCTCCACAAGTTACAAATCAGACCCATTCGAACCCAACACGCCTTTTTCGCAATTTTCCTGATGAGTTTCTCCTAAAATCCTAGAAATCCCAACTTATGTTATTTTCAAATTAGAATCAAAACCAAACCCATCAGAGTATGTAATCTCAGTGTTAATATCTTGATGGGTTTGTTGAGAAAATCCACATTCAACCCCATTTGGAACAAACCCACCTGGGTATGGATTTTCATTTTGAACAGACCGACCCGGCCATGGAGCAGCACCAGCAACCAAGGGAGAAAATCCATATTTGTCTTTTTTCTTGTTATTTCGTAATATAGTCGATATCGACCATTTTGCTGTGTTCAGCAAATAAGACAATTACATGTTGAAGAAAATTTGACTGACAGAATGGTCGATATCGACCATGCATGGAAAAAATGTCTTTCAGTTATATAGTCGATTTCGACCATGCAGGGAAAATTGTCTTTTAGTTATATGGTCGATATCGACCATGCAGGAAAAAATGCCTTTCAGTTACATGGTTGATATCGACTATTACTGTCACCATAACTGGGGTGCAGGGAAAACTGTCTTTCAGTTATATGATCGATATCGACCATATCACAAAACGACAAAAAAAAGAAGAAAAGCCCATACGAGGATCCCTCCCGTATCAAACATGGAACTATGTCTTGCTAGGACGTATGTAGTCCTACAGGGATTTTACCCGTAAATTCCTCTAGATTAAACTATCAAGAAGCCGTCCATACATATTGGCATAACGAAGTGGACTACCATCGTCTTTTCAGAATTTGACATTGATATTCATAGGTCTGTCCGTAGTTTGGTCATTAAGAAGTCCTACTGAACACGACTCTAGGTGCAGGGCTTCAATTGTAATTATAATCAGACTGGTGGACATTGGTTTTCATAGGCTTGTCCATAGTTTGGTCATCAGAAAGACCTACTGATCGTGGCTCTAAGTGCAGAGCTTCAATTGTAGTAATAAGACTGTTGAGACCAGGTCAATCCACAGGGAGCAATTGAGATAAGACTTTACAACTTGCACCTGCCCTAAATAAAATCTAAAACTAGCCTAATTAAAAACTAATTACAATCATTCCTACTTTAATTAAAAGATTTAATTACAATCCAATGAAATAAAAAATTTCCTAAAACCAGAAACCTAAATCTAGAAAGAATAAAAACTTGCTACACAAGAATACACAAATTAGAACATCAAAATAAAAACATTCTATAAACAGAACTTACCAAAAATAAAACAACTAATTAAAGTTGGAAACTAAACAAGATTAAAAATAAAATAAAATCAATAGAGAATCTAAGTTAGGGTCAAACAATGTTAGAAACAATCTAAAACTGTTACACCCCGACTCGATTAAATCTTGATTAGTACTAATTAATTGTGTTTTAGCTAAATTAATTATGTTTAATTGCTAATTGCGGTATTTAGTGTTTATTAGTCATTATAGACTGAGTTAGTTGAGTTTTGGAACCTTGAATAGGTGAGTAGAATCTGAGTTGACTCAATTGAGTAGAGTCAAGGGCTTTTTCGTAAATATAGATTTTCGCATTTTGCATCATTTGCCTGTCATTTTCACATCATCGCGTGTATTTTGACGCGTATATCGATTTTTGTAATAGAGCCCACTTCATTTGACCAATCGTTAAGTGAGTGGGCCATCATTTGATTCAATTTGAAAATGTATTTTTCTTGATGGACCTTATTGCAAAAGAGCACCTTATCCCTTATATAAACCCATTCCATTCGTTCCTTTTCATTTCTTTGCTTCAACTCATCTCCTTCTCCATTCCTCTTCTCTCTTCTTTTTCTTCGAGCCCTGCAAGAGTGAGGGCATTATCTTGCAAGCCAAGGGTGCACCCATCTTCATCCTCATCCTCATCTTCATCTTCTCCATCACCATCTTCTTCATCTTCCTCAACTTTAGTAGCCAAGAAACCCTCTCCTTCATTCTCTACCCCTTTCCAAATTGGGATTCCATTTCAAGGTGAGAGCCAAGACCTTTTCTTTTGTGTTTTTGAGTTACATTAGGTCAAGAGACCTTCTCATAACCATGCATGGATGTTTGTTGGTGTTGTGGTGTGATTTATGTGAGTAGGTTTTGAAGATTTTGGGGATTTTGAGTCATTTGAGCTATATTAGAGGAAAAGGGTTTGGAAAGCTAATTTGAGGCAAGTATAAGCTTTAATGATTAATGCATGTGGTTTTATGCTTTGATTGGCTATTAAATTTTATTATTTTTTTTCCCGTGATTAGCCTCTTTAATGATTATGGTATGGGTTTGATGTTTGGGTGTTAATAGTCTTAATTTGGAAAGATAAGAGGAGATTGGAGTGGTGGTGAAGCAATGTATTAAACTAAAGGCACAAATTGCATGAGAAAAGGGTGACTAGTTAATGTACATAGATATGTGGGTGCGCATGGAAATGTATGTGCCATGGGAGTACTTTTGTTGCATGTGCAAAGGCTTGAAATGAGTAGAACCGGCATGTGGAAACTTTTAAATATATGTATGTGAATTGGTGAAATAAAATAGTTGGGATGATGCCATGTGTTTATGTCACGTGGAAAGGTTAGTGCAGGTCGTGGTTTATGATGCTTAAGAAAAGATAGAAATGGAGGGGAGTGGCAACCCTTCGCTACAGCGAAGAGAACCTCGCTATAGCGAGTCCACCCACATTAAGCTCATCCTCTCGAATAGAGAGCAAATCTAGTTGGGATGTCACCAGCGGCCCGATCAAAGGCTAGCTGGCTACCCGGTTCTGGAGTTCCGATACTCCATATGATCTACTGCAGTGATCTCAAATAACTAAACCAAGTTTAACCCGGTCGGGTATCACGAAGTCGAAGCTCAGTAGTGCCAGACCAATCGGATCGAATAAATACAGATGAGTAAGATCGGTTTTTACTTGAATCGAATCGAATAATTAATATCTAGAATATTTCACACATAAACTTACTCAGCTCGAATTTCAATTGAATATCGTATAACTGTACAAGCATAAGGAATAGAACGAAACAATTTATGCATATAAATCGTAATTTAGAGTTTGGAAAGTGAAGGAAAATAAAGCTCAATATGCACATGCAATGATTAAGAAGAATCAAGGGTCATTTACTAGGCTCTTGTCCTTCACTTTTCACACGATGAGGTTTGGAAATCCGGTGTATGGCTATCTTTAATTTGGTGTCACTTGTATAAGTATAGTGTACTGGGTCCTCCGAGCCTCATTCATGATAAGGTGTTAGACGAAAGATAAATTTCACATGAGATGATCTTAGCCTCAATGACTTCTCACGTGATTAATTACCATTGGTCTGTTGATCTTGTCAAAGGTGTCATTTTCTAGGGTCATATAAATTCCTGGAGTCAAAGATTCTAATGGGTTTCATAAATACACACTATATGGTGTTTGTCAACTTAAGTGTGCAAAAAGAAACAATTTTAGTAAAAATTCCGAACCCCCACACAGAACCTGGCCTCGCTATAGCGAGCCACAAGCTCGTTATAGCGGGCCGCTGGTGACATTCCAACTAGATTTGCTTTCTATTTGAGAGGATGAGCTTAATGTAATAGCCAACTAGTGTGTTCTATCCCCCATTGATTCGTTAGGCATAAATTATTCGATTTTGGCACGATTGCCTAGTTGTTACTTGATATTGACATCTTTTAATCAATCGTCTATAAATTCTATTTGATACAACATGTGATTTATTATTAATGCCTATACTTGCCGAATCGTCGTATTCATGATACTATTCTTAGTGTCATAGTCACAGGTGCAGCCTCCGGCCCTGAAAAGGCCTTGGAGGGGAGAAGGTTGCCCCAAAGGTACCTTCGGTACTAGACGAGTGGCCAAAGTCTGGAGCCACTTAATTACCTTCCTCGGAGAGCGCGACCATTTTATTTTTAGAACTTTAGTAGTGAGTGTGGCCAGCCCCTTTTTGTGTGGGTCACACTTAGTGGTATTATTCTTTTGTTATAAATTTGGTAATGTGGTTTAGGGTTCTTTCTACATCCTCTTTTGTACAACAATGTATATAATTGTATAATTCTTTTGTATTAAAACTTGGAATGTTAAATGGATTGAATGGGAATTGACACCTCACATGAAAGAATTACAGCTTCCTCTATATTTAATTGCTATTGATGTATTCTAGTGAGTTCTCCCTCACGTGCATGGAAAGTTGTTTTCTCTCCTTCATGTGTTGTATTTGGCTCAAGACAGGTACAGCACACGGGAGTACGTGTGGCACACTTCGGCAATTACCCTAGGCCAGGGTGATTCGGGACCGGGATGTGACAAAAACAATCACAAATCCAGATCAATTTCTAAAATTAAAAACCTAAGTTATACACTTTCCCAAATTAGAATAATAAGTTAAAATTAGAAACTTGATTAGACAACTAAGTTAGATTTACTTTCCTAATGAACTAGGTTGAACAACTTCCTAAAGTTAAGTACTTTCCAAAAATAAATATTTTCAAATCACCACAATTTAGAAAGCATGAAAGTTTAGATATTATGTTAGAATTTCCAAATCTTAAGAAATTTTCCAATTTTAACATCTTCAATTAAAACAAGTTTAGAAGGATCTTTTAATTCTGGAAATTATCCTAAACAATAAAAAACACAAATAAAGAAACTAATCCCAATGTTAGAAAGTTAGTATAATTAGTAATGCAATGTATGCTATGCTATGCAGAAAATTCCTAAAAATGTCTAGAATGTAGTGCTGAAAGTATGCATGATTTTCACCTATTCTAATGAAACCTAAAACTAAGTTTGATGGCTGGAATTTAAACTAGAATGATGTATGAATTAAAAAAAAAGGGAAGCGAAAGATACTTTAAAATGAAAAAGTTATGCATGAATATATGCATACAGGTGAGTCATGACCAATAATTTTCACGCCACTGGTTCACCTTTTCCCGAAATTATTTTTTCTTGAAATTTTGGGACATGAAACTACACTCATGGAACTTCAGTTTCTCCAAGTTTAATAAAAAAGTTCACTGATTTGATCTGGTTACCAATCTCAAAGTTTTAGACAAAAGTCTGCTCTGCTGCAGAAATCTGTATGCAGATTTTTTCACTGGTATGTGCTCAAGCAACTGAAAATCCAACCTCCCAGAATCTTTTTTTTCATAAATTTTTATTGTTCAAAGTTCTTTTATTTAACCATTATTCTTCCAAGTTTCAAAGAAAAATTAGATCTGAGTCACGTTTCAAATTGTCAAGATTCAGACCAGAAACCACACTGCATGTATGCTGTCTTATTGTGCAGTCTAATTTTCTATCCGAATTTAATCTTTTTATTTCTATTTGGAACACAAAATTTTTATATCTGAGTGTTAAATTCCCAGCAACTAAAACCCATCATAAAACTCTTGAATATGATTGTGCATGCTTCTAAACCTAATTCCAACCATAAAACATGCGAAAGAAGAACATGAAAACACAACTAAAGTATATAAAAAACATGAAGACAAAGAGCTTAAATGTAGTATTTTGCAGGAAATTAAATCTAGTGAAGGACAAGAAATTAAATGTAGTGCAACTGAAATTTAAATGTAGTTTTGCAATGAAATTAAATGTAGTTCTAGTAGTGAAATTATCCTCTCAAAAACTCTTTCTCAATACAATCTAGAATCACTTCAAATATGCCCTTACATGAACTTGGGTCGTCAAACCAAGTACAAAAATAAGCAACATAAATAAAGCATCAAGCATAAACCATGAGAAGAAGAATAATGAGAAAGATAACTTTTACTAGCACGTAGATTCATTTACATAAGATGGAAAATAAAAATCAAAGAATACATGTTAGGATGGAAAAGAAAACCTCTTTTAGATGAGACATCCCAAGGGGGTGGTGTGGCTTTAGGGCTAAGCCTCTTGAGGAACACAATGGAGAGGAAGAGATGTGAAGAAATGGAATGTGGTAGTGGTGCTAGAAGAGAGAATTCTTCTATTATGGGGGGGAATTTCCAAGGGGTCCTTAAATAATCCTCTTGGTCTCCTTCTTTCTCCTTAGATCCAAAATTCTCTCCTTGATATCCTATTTCTTCTCCTTGGATCCTATTTCTTCTCATAGGCTTTTATCTTTGGTAAGTCTTACCTTCTCTCTCCAATTTTTGGAAATTAATTAAGAGAACCTTGACTCCTAATTTGAGAATTCCTTTGTGCACGCACTTTCCAAAAACACTTTTCTTTCGAAATCCACTTAGCTAAGCCCGACAAGTGATGAGAATCTTGTGCGCATGGTGGGACCCTCAATGTACTTCACTTGAAATGATGGGGACCCTGCTTGATCATCATGGCTGTGGGCCCCATTTGAATGAGCAAGGGTGTGACGTCCCACGTGTGTGTATTCTTTCCTTAATTTCTTTTCCATGCAATGCCTCCTTCCATTTTGAGAAATTCTCTAGTTGACTTGCCTTTTTCACACAATTTCTTGAAAATTCTTCCACTTCTTTTTTCTTTCTTTTTTCCTTCCAAAAATGTCTCTTGGGACCCATTTCACCTATGATCTACAAGCAAAGAGTAAAACTTTTTTTAAAATAATAATTTTGAACAAAAATCACAAATGCATGATAGTGGGGCCATAAATAAAAATGCGCATCATTATGCATTATTTTACTTGAACTAACTAATGATGATGAAGAATTGATGTAATTCATGAGGAAAAAAATTTTGGAAAAACTTTCCAAAAATAGGGTTCCAAAAATGGCAAGTTTATGAACTTATGCAAAAATGACGATTTTTGAGCAAATTATGCATAAATGCACTACAATGAATCCAAAATGTATAAAAACATGATTTTCCCTTAAAATGAGACTCTTTTGGATTAATAAGTCCTTAAAATGGTCCAAAATGTGCATGAAAAAAAATATTTTTAAGGACTTATCACCTACCTTAGAAATTTCTTACAACAGAAGTACTAAGGAAAGTTAATATAGTTGTTGTTTTGGCAATAGGAGCAAATATCTCACGATCAATCCCATACTCTTGTTTGAAGCCTTGGGTAACCAAACGAGCTTTATAATGATAAGTTGTTTTATCAAACTTAACCTCAATGGAGTATACCCACTTGATTCCAATGATAAAACTAGATTCTGGTCGTGGGACAAGATCTCCTAGTGTGGTTAGCCCTAAGAACAAGCAACTCTTGAGTCATAGCCTTTTGCCAACAAGGTTCTTTGACAGCTTGTGAGTAAGAGGAAAGAATGGACATTGAATCCAAAGTGGTAAACAATGCTAGAAAACCATATCTATATGGGGCTTGGATATGCAAGTAGAATGTCGCAATGACACCTAGGTAAAAGGAGGATGGTGAGTGTTTAGGATCCAACAATGGAGAAGGATCAGGGGCAGAGGTAATAATGGGAGGAGATTGAGGACGGCATACATAGACCTTGAAAGGTGCTGTTGTAGGTGGTGGATTTCAAAAAGTAGGAAGAAATGACTCATGGGAGATTTTGGTATGAGGTGTGATCGATAGCATAGAATGATATGTGCTTGAGAAAGGCAACATTTTTGAGAATATGATGTGACGAGTATCAGGATCATAGCAAATGAAACCCTTATTCTCATCACTGTAGCCTAGAAAAACCCACTTTGCAGATTGAGCATACAATTTTATTCTTTTAGACCGAGGAAGATGAACGAAGCAAAGTGAACCAAAAACACATAAGGAAAATAGGAAGGGGATGACCAAATCAAGATTCAAAGGGAGCAATGTTATTCAAAATTTTGGTTGGAAATCTATTGATTAAATGAACCGCAATATGAACAGCGTCTCACCAAAAGGTGCGTGGAACCATGGAGTCAGGCAGGATTGCTCAGGCAGTTTCTGAGACATGTCTATTTTTTCTCTCTGCCGCCCATTTTGTTGTGGGGTATGTGTGCATGATTTTTTGATGTATTATTCCTTTCTTTGACAAGAAAGATGAAAACTCTGCAGAGGTATATTCTCCCCCGAATCAGAACAAATGATTTTATGGACAAAATTTTCTCTTGTGCACATGCTTGTGCCACTTGGTCTCACGTGACTGATGACATCGATGCGCAATACGCAAGGAGGAAATCATCCTTTTATGGACTTGTCAAATTGAGTTTGAATGATATTATAAAATATTTGAAAGTAGACAAAACCTCTGATTTTTGTGTAAGAAGATAAATCAAAGTAAATTGAGTGTTATCGTCAATAAAAGTTGACATAGTGTTTGAACCCAAGTCTACTTAAAGTGGGTGCAATTCCGGGACATCGGTGTGAATAACATCAAATGGAGCGTAAGCTTATGAATTGTGAGTGGGAAAAGGTAAAATATGACTCTCACTTAAAGCAACAAGAATTTCATTTTGAATTAAAAAAGATGAAGGCATATTTTTTAATATATAGAGGAGTCTGAATAACCATGATGATACAAAAACAATAAAGATCATTGGCCCAATTGATGATGCCAAGAGTCCACATTTTATTTCTAAACATTAAAGAAGAAGCAAGGAAAGAGCTTAGTCCTGGGGGATCCGGCGAGAGGTCTCTCAAAGTATTACTTTGTTGCAAACAATCCACAAAAAAAAAAGTCATGCAGCCAAAGGTCTTCTAACACATTCTCATTCCTGATATGTCTAATTTACCCTTCCTTTAAATCATATCCCATTAATAATAGTCAACTACCATTTAATGGGCCACGATTAATGGAATCTCATTAATGAGATTTTCAAATAAATTCTAAAAACACACAAATAAATTTCAAAATATCGCAAATAAATTTAAAAAAATGAAAATAAATTTTAAAAAAAAAGCAATAAATTTCAAAAGAACGCAGATAAATTTAAAAAGATACAAATAAATTTTAAAAAATATAAATAAATTTCAAAAGATCCAAAATAAATTTCAAAAGATCCAAATAAATTCCAAAAAAATATAAATAAATTTCGAAAGACTCAAATAAATTTCAAAGACATAAATAAAATTAAAAAACTCAAATAAATTTAAAAAAATACAAATACATTTGCCAAAACTAAGATAACCCAATTTTTTAAATTAGCGAACAATGTGGCAAAAAACTCAAGTCTTTTTGTCAAAAACTCAATTAAATTTATTTCAAAAAATAAAAATAAATTTTAAAAGACACAAATAAAATTCAAAAACACAAATAGTTAAGAAAATACAAATAAAATTACCAAAAATACAGAAAGATTCATTCCAAAACTCAGTTAAATTTTTTTAAAATGGAGATTAATTTGTCTGAAACTCACCTATATTTTTCAAAAAATCAAATAAATTTTCCAAAAATCAGATAGATTTGTTCTAGAACTTAGATAAATTTCCAAAAAATCGGATAAATTTGTCCAGAACTCAGATAAATTTATTCCATATATTAGATAAATAGCCAAAAACTCCAATAGATTTTTTTAGAACATAGATAAATTTGTCTACAACTCAAATAAATTTGTTCCAGAAGTCAGATAAATAGCCAAAAACTCAGATAGATTTGTCCAAAACTCAAATAAATTTGACAAAAAATACTAACTCAGATAAATTTGACTTTGACTGGAATGGGGATGGACTTTTGGAACGGGCCAGGTCGAACCTAACTTGGAACCAACCCGGAACTGCTACAAAGCCCAGGCCTAGTTTCTTCTTCTTCTTCGTTCTGGAATTAGAAACACAAAAGCCGTCTTCCGTTCGCATTCTTTCTCGATTCCGGTGATGGCATGGTGTGGCCGCTTTTCTCTATCAACGGGTCACGAACCCAGGTTCCAGGTTGTCTTCTCCAAAAACTCTGGGTTGTCTTCTCCATCAATGGTGGCAAAATCGGCCTTCACCTGGGTCACGAACCCAGGTTCCAAATCATCTTCTTCGATCTGTTCGATTCTGTAATAGGAAACCGGAATCACCTTTCCATCTTTTTGCAGCAAGCAATGAGCCTAGCATTTGCCAAGCCGGATCCTCTTCACTGTCTTCTCCGATATCAACCAGAACCATCAAGAGTCCAAGTCGGTGTAAACCAACTCCTTTGTAGCCATATAGGAATTGCAAGTCCTATATGAGAAACGTACGGTGGCAATCCCCCTTCTCCAGCGACACACAGGAACGACGGTGGCTCAGCAGATCTGTCGATGGCGCAGAAGATTGTCTTCTTCTTTGTTTCGTGTTCTGGAAGTCTAGGAATTGAAGAAGAAGATGAGGGAGAATGGAAGAATTAAATTTTCAAAATTTAAAATTTTATGCCTATTCAATTGAAAGGGCAAATCAATCATGAAAATGTATGAGGTGGCGAGTCTAGAGACCTCTCTCTATGAGGTGACGTGTCTAGGGACCTCTTACTGAAATATGTCCAAGTTGCATGGACTACAGGCCTTAGAGGAAAAGTTAACAGACTGGAGGCCTTACAAGTCCTATATGAGAGACCTTTCGCTAATTATCTCAAAATATTATAGAATAGCCATACTCCACTAATTGACAGAAAGAAAGTAAATTTGCATGTGGGTTGGGAATAAAGACATTGGATAGTTGAAGTGATTGATAGAACCTATGCCAGATATGGATGAAGTTTGGCCATTGGAGGCTGTTATCTATTGATGGCCAACATAAGGTACTGTTTCGCAAGGAGTGTTCAACCGAGGTTTGAAGGATGTGATAAAGCAGAGATAGCTGTGTGAGATGGCTGACCAGAGATAAACCAACAATGAATGGGTAGCCACTATAGAGCCATTGACCGAGCTTTGTATCATGTCCTGGATTTGCTCTTGGTGATGCTCATTTTAGTAGAAGAAGAAACTTCATCAATGACCAAGTGCATCTAAGCTTGAAATGTTGTTTGATTTGGAAGAGGCCTTTGTGGTGGATGTTCATTCTTCCGTGGAGGTCACCATGTACACTCAGAGATAACTTGTCCATTTCATTTACAATAATTGCAGAAGTTTTTCTTCTTACAATTATGTGCAACATGCCATATTGCTTGTGCTCAAAACACTAAACTTTTGGCCCTTGAGGTTGTGTCAAGAAATCGGCTTTAGCAGAGGTTGGGGCAGCAAAAGCAAAGGTTACTTGGTGATGTGCCGCTTCATATGCTCTGCAGTCTTAACATATTGATATGAATGAGTTAACTAGTTATTATTTTAAAATCCTTCTCTTCAACAATCTTATGATTTTTAGTGAATGTTATGGTTTAAAATTTGAATCTTATTATAATCAAATATTGGTATTCCTTGAAAAGGCAAGTGTAATTGATCATGCGGACATCCTATCATTTTCTATTCGAGTGCAAAAAATAAATGATTGGTTGCTTCTGTTTATTTTACTTGTTCTGCAGATCCAGATGACCCACTGAAGACCAATGATCAGACCAGGCGTCTTGGCTTAATAGCATGCTTTCTCATTATCTATTTCTGTGTATAATTTCATTGATATTTTATCTAGGCTCATTCCATACAAATAAGAATGACTAAATGTCCCTCAAGTTCTTGAGATGTCACGAATGCACATTCAATGCTAGCAGCAGATCAAAATGCCTTTCCAGCTGCTTCAGTAAGTTTGTGCATCATATAGGATTGTTGCATCACATAGCGTTTCTCTTGACAATTTAATGTGTGTTCCTCCTTGTAATTGGAAAACAGAAGAAAACATATCCCTCTTGTATTTGGGAGAAGCATTTATATCTATGCCACATCCTCCTTGGATTTTGTGAGAAGCATTTAAATCTTCTGTTGGTTTGGTAGATATGGTCAGGTTGTTCCCCTTTTATTAGTAATGGTATAAGCGGGAGAAAACTATTGTGTTTGTCACCCTACAATATCCAACGTCCAAAACATTCATCAGGTGGGTCCGACGATTGATAGGTCGATGGCACAAAATCAAACTAGGGAATGTCATGTTGTAAGGAGCCACCTACTGTGTGATGGATTTGTTGGAAGTAGGTGGGCCTCGTGGACTGATTTTCAAAACTTTTGACCCACTTGACTCAGGGATCAAGTACCCATAAGGCCAAACACTATATCTGGGATGCATAACCCTCAATCTCATGATCATGCACAGTAAAAAAATTTATTCAAAAGATAGAAACAAGAAGCACTAAACATCCATAACGACCCACAACATGCAAGGAGTAGAACATACCTTTGGATCTCGGTAGTGCTCTAATAGAGAACTTGATGACTTTCTTTGATGTAGAACTCTTCTACAAAATAAAATCAGAATCTCCAACACCTCTTAGCCTTCTACGCTATGACCCGAATCAGATCTCTTTTCTCAAGAAGATTGGTGGAATCTCCAAGAGAAAACCCAACTCGAAATTTCAAGGCACTAGAAGAGGAAGAATGGAGAGAGCAGTGCAACAATTGCACAAAAGAAGGCTGGACGTTTTCTCCAAATTGATGGACGTCCAAGGGGGGTTCTATTCCCTTTTATAACATTTCAATGCTCTTCTTTTCCTAATTGAAATAGAAGTCTCACTTCCACAACAATTAGTAAGTATACTATTATCACTATTAGAAGTCCTACTCCGAATAGAAATAGTAATTTTCTAATTCCTTCCTTTTAGAGTTCAAGTAGGATTAGTATTTTTCTAATAACATTGGCTAGCGTGGGGACCACTAGGGATTCCATAGAAAGCTGGCTCCAACTAGGACACCGCGACCCCACATCTCATGTGCAATCCGGGCCCACAGTTAATTGCAAATAACACTACTATATAAATGCAATTGTACTCCAGTCTTAGGAATAAATTACAATGAAGACCCTAAACTTCCCGATTACCACAAGTAGGCCCCTCTATCAATATTCATGGATCAATTGGAATAAAACTGTCTCTTCCAATCTTAGTTCCACATCTTATTATCCTTGAGCCCCAATTAATTACTATGATCATCAGTACCATCCAATTAACTCTTAATCGTGATGGGTGCGCACTTACTAATGACAAATCTATTAATTGGCACAAGGGGATAATAGAGATAGATTCCCTCTTGATCATTCAATATTCCCACAGTCCTACTACCACATAACCAAGACACCGAGATGTTGACCTACAGTTGGCCTCACTCATTGGTGACTCAAAGCAAATGAATAGATAGAAACTTGAGTTCATCAATGTCTCAGGATTGAGAGCCTATTGCTAGGGAATTATGAGAGCAGACCTTATTATTGAGACGGAATTCCATAAGGTGCTTCTCATGGTCCTTCAATACATCCAATATACCAGCACCATGATCTAGAATCTTACATTCTGATGATCGAGACAAATCACGCTATCTCATAGTGATCAAAGTGCTGCAACCTTAGCAGATGAGATGCCCAGTCTCATCACTAGTTGTGAAGCTATTTAAGTATAAGATTTTTGACATATGTCTCCCGTGTGTGGATCTCATCCATACACATATATCACATCTAATATACTAATGGGAACCGGTTTAGCTCATGAACCATTATGTCATATGTATTGGTCATGTGCATGAAGTAATAAAATAACATTCATCTCATGAAAGTAAAGCATGATTTTATTGATAAATAAATAAATTAATCAATTTATCACATCAACTGATGGATTGAGTCCATACAATCTAACAGGATTCGGATGCGAGACTCCGACACGCGGCCGGAGACTATGTGCGTTTCGGCGATTGGGAAGCTCCGCGGATCTCTTCGCCTCTTGTTTTCCTATGAGATGGAATAATACCAACCCTAGGGCTCCCTTATCTTATATAGACAAGTCTCAAAGAGTCACACTTACTAGCGACTTCTTCGCTAAGAAACCCACATCCACTAATCCTATTGGGAGTCTTATTTGTGGGACTAGATCAAGTCTTACACTAAGTGGGATTGTATTCTTTGTTGGCATCTGCCATACTTGATCTAACGTGGGACCCGTGGCATGTGGGTCACACGATTTCCTACAATCTCCCACTTGGCACGAATGCCATATATATCAAACATATTTCAGTCTCATACGCATCACATGCCTTGTAAAAACCTCTGCAGGCAAAGCCTTGGTGAGAGCATCAACCATCAATTCCTCTGAAGGCATATAAAATATTTCTATATCATTCTTTTCAGCCTTCTCTCTGATGAAATGATACTTTATTTCAACAATTTTTGATCGGCTATTGAACTTTTGCTCATTCACCATGGATATTGCTGATGGACCCGGCTTTCGTCATCTCCTTCCGCTCTGGGGCTGCTAGGGTCCGACGGAGGAGAAAGGCGGGTATTAACATTTTTTTGTACGGGTATGCTGGATTTTCTATTCTACTTGGAATTTGATGTGGTGATCCGGAGATTCACCATCACAAGTAGAAAGGATATCAATCTTTTTTTCTAACTTTTCAAATTGCATAAATATTTAAGAAAAGAGACAAGATTTTTAAATGCCGTAGGAGACGATTTTTTTGTTTGTTTGCCGTGAAAGGCGGTTTTGCCATAAAAGGCGATTTTTGCCGTGAAATGCGATTTACAGATCTCATCAATAATGAAAGACAAGAATTGTGATTTTTTTTGTGTCTCTTTAAAAAATACAACATACAATAGAAAAGAAAGAAAAGGGATCTAACTTCTCAGGAGATTGTGGGGACTCGTTCAAATCGACGGTCGCAAGTCATGTATAGACTTCATCATCGTCCTTCAGATGAGAACGCTTAATGCTTTGATTCTTTTTGCTTGGCTCTAATATCAGATTTTTAGAGGACAAAGACCAAGGGGAGGTCCTTAATCTAATAAAAAATTGAGTGAACGGGCTGAAAAGCCGCATTTAGGCCATGTTGGATAGAAGGAGAGGAAGAGCTTTGCCTTGGGGGTGGCCCACCAAGGGACTTCGATCACCTTGTGGCGTTACAGTAGAGTTTCTTCAGGATTTTCTGACTCTCTTTGTATCTGTGTAGCCCTCTGTGTGTGTGAATTTCTTGGATTTTTTTTCCGGATTGATTCTTCTTGGAAGGACCCCCTTTTTATAGCCTTTTGGTGGCCATAAGGTGGGTTTATGAGCATTGATGGCATTGATGCTCCATGATGGAAGGAGTTACAAGTTTTTATTTCTTAATTTTGTAAGTCCTTTTTCTTGGCTTGTGATTGGCCGATGGAGAATGATATGCATTTAATCGCCTTTAATCTCCATGATGAGGGGAGTTTCATGGCTTTAATGCCATGATTGCTTGGACTTGTAACTCCCATTTGCTTGCTTCTGATTGGGCCGTCCAAAATAATGGGTTAATGACCGCATTAAGTTGTCATAAAACGGGTCAATTAACAACAATAAGTGGTCATCGGGGCATTTGAAGAGTTGCGGGCTGCGCCGCATCTTTTGGAATTTTTCTTGTGACGATCGCCGATGGATCCACATGTTATTTGATGTCAGATGGCGATGTAATTTCAGACATTGATTGATGCCAGTGGGCCGGTGACATCTGTCTTATCAATTTCTCGATCGGTCGGACAGAAAGTGTACTTTCTTGGTCAGCCGATTGGCGATCTTAGAGGGTTCAATGATGATTTCATGCTCTTGACGGCGAATCCGAGATGTTGATGAAGATCAGTCGTTTCCAAGCATCAAGAATTGGATTTTTGGAAAATCACAGGGGCTGGAACTCCCAAAACGCAAAAAGGATCGGAAAACGGGCCATCCGGCTGAAATTCGGCGACCCGGATTTCCAATGTCGCCGGAGACATGCACCCAGGGTCGCCGGCGACCATGGGCTATGGTCACTGGCGACCATGGGGATTTGTCCCCTTTTAGTCTCCATTTTTTGGTCGTTTCTTCGGATTTTTCTTTCCTTTTTTTTTCCTATATTTTTCTTGACATTTTTCCTCAATTATTGACTTCATTTTCCTCAATCTACGCAAACCGAAGAACAAAGTTTTCCATTTTTTGGAAAAGCCGAAGACTTTGTAGCCAATTTTCCGTCAAGAGTCGAAATTAGGTCAAACGATGTCAGAATGACCCGAAATTTGAGGTGAAGCCTCTTGAGCAGTAGATAGGACCAACCATGGGTTTTTATTTGAGTTTTGAAGTCGTTTGGGGTCCCGTCGCTGCTAGACTTGATTTTGCCGCGAGGAAGATGTCGAGCTTTGATATACGGTCAACCGATGTCCGATTGACCTGAAATTTGACAAGGAGCCTATTGGAGTCATTTTGAGACGATCCATTAGCTCCGATTTGGATTTCATGGTCCCGGGGTACTCTGCCGCCGGTAGGCTTGATTTTGTTTCGGAGAGTCGAAGTCTGGTCAAACGTTGTCAAAATGACCTGAAATTCGACGTGCAGCCCTTTGGAAGCATTTTCAATCCACTCATGTACTTTGTTTGATTTTTTATTTTGACCTTGTGACCCAACAAGCTGTATGTGGCAAGTCGGGAAGCCAGATTTGGTTTTTGGTTTTTGTTTTGGTCTTGTGACCTATCAAGCTGTATGTGGCGGGGGACCAGGGTTTGGTTTTTTGTGGAATGTTAATTTCAAGATTTTGGCTTAATTTGGTTCATGAGGTTGGATGGTTTGGTTTTTTGGAAACTCATGAGGTTTTCTCTTTTTTTTTTTGTATGGTCCAATCAACTCAAAAGAGGCATGGAACCATTTTTTTTTTTTTTTTTTTTTTTTGTATGCTCTTGGTAAGAGGGATTTTTTTTTACTAAAAGCCACTTTTAGTGCCTAGGTGGTCAAACCTAGCTCATATGGGCTAACCTATGGGATCTAAGGCTTTAGAGATGTCCTAGATCTCATGTGGTGTCATTTTTGTAGAGAATATCTACAAATATCTCTTGTGGGTAGAGAAAATCTAAAAATGTCCTTACTTGGAGAGAATCTCTCAAGTTTCCTTGTTTTTGGGAGAAATTTTCTCAAAATATCTTTCTTTTTGGAAAGTTACTAAGTTTTAGCACTTACCTCTTTTCTTTTCTCCTTGTTTCCTCTTTTGGTTTGCTCTCTTCTAAAAAAGCAAGGGGAGGTTGGATCTCTTGCTCCATTGCTTCCTTTTTGCAAGAATCTTCAAGAGTGCTCCAAGATCAAGAACTTCTTTCAAAGATCTTCAAGCAGTTTCAAGCTTTTTTCTTCTTCTTCTCCATCAATGGCTTCAAGTAAGTTTTCTTCCTCCATGTAGAAGTAGAAAATTTTCTTTTATTTTCTTCTTGTTTTTTTTTTTTTTTTTTTTTTTTTTTTTTTTTTTTTTTTTTGCTTTTTGGTTCCCAGCATGATAATGAGGTTATGCAATTTCAAGATGTTCATGCATTTTTTTTTTGTTTGATGCATCAAGATAGAAGGCTAGAGTCTCTAGGTCAAGCCAACATGATTTTTGGCTTGGACAAAGTTTGAATGGTTTTGACCAAATTGGGTTGGAATTGGTCAAACTTTGGTTAAAGTTTTCCTAACATCTAATGCATGATGGTTTTCTTTGACGCATGATTTTTGGTAAATTGACTTGGAAGCATGATGATCCATACCTGGAAATCTTTTGCAAGTATTGGGATTTGGATCTCGCAACAATGTTGAGCCCTTCCTTAGTCTTGCGAGATTTTGAGGAGCTTTGCAAGTTTTGGAGTTTGGAGCTCGCAACAATGTTGAGCCCTTTTCCAATTTTGGGGAAATTTGATAAGACTGGCCTGATCTCGCAGCAATGTTTGAGTTCAAACCTTATTTGAGAATCTTCCACTGACTATGAGCTTGCAGCGATGTTGAGCTCACCTTCAGGCTTCCTATCTTTTTCGGGGTGTTTCCCTTTTCTTCGGAATTGCCCCGGAACTATGTCAAAATTTTGCTAGAATATTTTATCAAAATTCTGTCATTTTGGTGGTGATTGATCTTTTCTTTTCCATCCTTTGCAAGTAATTCTTCCAGAACGAACAAGGGTAATGGGGCCTGTTACTGATGCACCTCGTCGATCTACCAGATCTTCTAATGTGGCCTTTCAGTAGGCCTGGGAGAAGGTCCAGTTTGTTGAGAAGAATTTGGAAGAGTGTGATTCCCTCAACCGTGATGAGATGAGACAATGATTGATCGCTCTCAAGGATGAAGAATTCTACAAGATTGCGGTAAGCAGCTGTCCTTGGGTTATGGACGATCAGAGCATTGTGCCTTTGTGAAGCCTTCCAGCGAGATCAAATCTGAGTTGACTGAGATCTCGCGTACTCGAAAGCAGTTTGTTCGGGAGAGGAACGTTATCGAGTTGTCCATCATCGAACTATCACAAGACCTGAACCGCCTTGATAAGGAGGCTAGCCAGCGTCTTGAGCTTTTGGAGGAACAAGCTGCTGCCAAATGGACCGCAATTGTGGAAGCTCGTGCTAAGGAGGGGGCACTCATTCGCTAGGTTGAGGAGGCTGATAGCAATCTCCGGAGGAAGACTCAGGAATATGAGCAATGGCAGATTCTCTGGGAAGAACTTCCTCGTGCTGCAGATGGGTCGCGGCGTTCTGCCGCATTTTATGGGAATGTTTTGAAGAAGCGTGGCCTGAAAGCTTTGGAGGCTAAGGCCAAGAGTCTGTTTGATGAGTTGAATCTTTGGTTGAAGACCATATTAGACTGAGCTCCTGAGTTGTAACAAACTCCTTTTCTTTTGGTACCTCCATGTATAAACATTTTTGGTACTATATTTTTTTTGTATTCCATCCTTTCACTTAAATTATTTTTTTGATGAAAACAAATTTAAGCAAGAGGTGAATGGGAATATTTGTTTGAGAATTTGATCAAAAGGTTGTCATTTTGTGAAAATCTTTTGTCAAAAGGTTGTTTTGGGCATGAAAGCCAAATTTTGTGGCGAAAGCCTGGTTTTTTATGGCTTGAAAGCCGGATTTTGGGATGGCATGGAAGCCGAATTTTGTGGCGTAAGAGCTAAAATTTGCTTTCGGTATGGGAGCCAAAGTTTGTTTGTGGCTTGGAAGCCAAATTATGAATTGGCATGAGAGCCAGGTTTTGTGGCATGAGAGCCAAAATATATTTCTGGCATGAAAGCCAAAATTTTGGAATGGCATGAGAGCCAAAGTTTTTGAGATGACATAAAAGCCGAATTTTGCGATGGCATGAAAGCCGAAATTTTGAAATGGCATGAAAGCCAGGTTTTGTTTGTTTGTGTCATGGAAGCCAAAGTTTTTGAGATGGCATGAAAGCCGAATTTTGTTTGTTGTTTTTGGCATGGGAGCCAGATTTTTTGAAAACCAAGTTTTGTTTTGTTGGCATGAAAGCCGATTTTTGGCGTTCATAGCCGATTTTGGCGTTTATAGCCGGATTTGGCGTTTATAACCGATTTTGTCGTGAGAGCCGGATTTTTGGCATTTATAGCCGGGTTTTTGGTTTTCAAAATGCGAGGATCGACCAAAGGTCGCCTCCCTGCTGAATGGTCTTGCAAGTATCGATAGAATGTCGCTTCCTTGCTCATTCGGTTTGTGAGTATCAATGGAATGTCGCCTCCTCGCGGATTGGGGTGCAAGTATCGACTAAGCGTCGCTTCTTTGCTTTTTTCAAAAATTTTAGTTTTGCGGGTATTGACTGAATGTTGCTTCCCCATGATTTTTGAAATTTGAGGTTTTCTCGAACCATTTGAAATTCGGGTTGTGGATACAAACTAGAATGTTACATTTCCACGATCTTTTTTTGAAATTTGAAAATTTGCAAGTATCAACGAAGTGTTGCTTCCTTACGATTTTGAGGTTTTGAAAGTATCGAACGGGGTTCGCATCCTTCTGGTCTTTTGGGTTTTGGAAGTATCGAATAGGGTTCGCTTCCTTCCGATTTTTAAAAACCATTTCTGTTTAAAGACACGAGGGTCGTAAATTTTGACTTAAAACCATTTTTTATTGTAAAAGTCGGGGTGGACTAGGGTTGAAACTCCTGAGTCCTGATTTTTGTTTCAAACCATGAAGTTTAGGTTTAAGGATAAAAAATTTTGGTCAAGTCCGAGAAGAGGCTCCTAAACTTGGATTTTTGGTTTTGATTTTTTTTTTTTTTAATAATGAAAGTAAGCATTGTTTTGAGAGTTTTTTTTTAAAGAAATTTCAACATAAAGATGAAAATTTCAAAGGGGGTGGGTTTGACGAGCAAGTACCTGGGAATAGGCTTCGGCCGTATAGGCATCGCTCTGACCCGTTAGAGGAAGTCTTCAAGGGTAGTACTATTTCAAGAACTTGCCATTGATGGGCAGCATACATCTGTCACCTTCCATGTTTAGAAGAGCGTATGCGCCGTTGGAGAAGACTTTGTCGATGACGAAGTGTCCCTCCCATTTTCGTTCGAGTTTTCCTTTGGAATTGCGGGCAAAGACTATGGGTCTTTTTACTGCAAGGACCAAGTCACCCTTTTTGTAGGCGCGTTGCCTGACCTTCTTGTCGAAAGATCCTGCCATGCATGCTTGGTACAGCTCAATGCTTTGTAGAGCTTCGAGCCGTCTCTCATCGAGATTATCCAGCTCTTTGAGTCTCAATTTGACATTGCTTTCTTACGTCATGTCATTTTGCAAAAATACCCTTAAGGAAGGAATTTGTACTTCCAAAGGGACAACAGCTTCGCATCCATAGACCAAGGAGATTGGTGTGCTATGGGTTAGTCTTCGAACGGTGGTTCGATAGGCCCACAAAGCTTCTGGTAGTTTGCCGCCGCAGTCTCTTTTGTGACCAGAGACCATTTTCTTGAGAATTTTGTAGAGTGTCTTATTGAAGGCTTCTGCTAGTCCGTTCGCTGCAGGATTATATGGAGTCGAAGGACAACTTTGGATTTTGTACTTGTCGCAGAACCTGTAGAATCTGTGATCCCGGAATTGTGGTCCGTTATCATGGACGAATCTTTTAGGTATGCCGAAGCGACAAATAATGTTGGTGCGCAAGAATTGAAAGACTGATGAGGTCTTCATTTCGCTAAGCGCAAATGCTGCTAACCACATGGAAAAGTAATCCGTAGCGGCGAAGATGAAGCGATGACCTTTGCTTGATGGGTGAGAGATAGGACATATGATGTCCATACCCCAGGCTTCGAAAGGCCATGAGATTGTTGTAGGATGTAGCCATTATGGAGGCATGTGGACATAATCTCTATGAATTTGGCATTGTTGGCAGCGTTTAGCAAATTGCATTGCGTCAGCTACCATGGTAGGCCAATAATAACCTAACCTTTTTATTTGATCGTAGAGCTTAGGACCAGCCTGATGGGCTACACAAAGACCAGAATGCACTTCTTTGAGAGTTTTTTCAACCTCTTGTTGTGACAAGAAGCGTAGAAGTACTCCGTTGAAGGATTTTCTGTAAAGTATTTTTGAAGGAATATCCAAATGAAAGTTTGGGGTACGTCTTTGAATGCTTACCCACTCTTTTGGATCTTCAAGTAGGATTCCGAACATAATATAATCAATGAACTGATCCCTCCAGTCACCAATCGGATGTTTAAGGATGGACATCTGACTTCCAACCACTTGATGGCATTCAGCAACTGCTTGGTATGTGTTGAAAAGAGGGAGAATCCTTTTGTGACACACTGTAATTTGCATGTTTTCCCCTTCTTGGATTGCTATAAATACGGTGAGTTCGGCCAGAGCATATCAAATTCCTGATTCATCTGGTTGACGATCAGTTGGGAGTCCCCAAAAGCTTCCAGCATGGTGATGCCGGATTTTAGGGCGAGTTCCAATATTCCTACAATCAGGGCTTGGTATTCAGCTACATTGTTTGAACATGGTTCCAATAGCGAAAAAGCGTGTGGAATCATGTATTTGTCGGGGTTGACAAAGAGGATGTCAATTCTTGATATCTGTTTTCATTTTTCATTTGTCCTGGTTACGCCATCAAAGTACATGTCCCAAGAAGCATTTGATAAGGAAGTTTCCACATTGTAGACAGATTCGTCTGGGAAATCATCCATGAGTGGAGAATCTTTAGGCAATAGGTACTCTGCGAGAAAGTCTGCTAGAGGTTGGCCTTTTTGTAGTACATACCTAATATCAAACTATGATAGAAGGATGGACTATTTTGCAAGTCGGGCATTGAGAGAACCTGCTTTTGTGACAAGGACCTTTAAAAGGTTTATCCTCGAAACCAAGTAGACTGTGTTGGACAGCAGGTAGTGACCCAGCTTTTGTACGGCAAACATCACTGCAAAGCATTCTTTTTCGACTGGGGAGTAGCGATGCTCTGCACCTACCAACATACGGCTAAGATAATACAGAGAGTTTCTTTTCCCTCTTTGTTTTCTTGTGCGAATAGAGCACCTAAAGAGTGATCGAGAGATCTTGTGTACAAGATGAATGGTTTTCCAATTGTGGGGGCAGCCAACACTGGAGGTTTGGTCAGGTATGTTTTGATATCTTGAAATGCAGTTTCACATTCAGCATCCCAAATAAAGTCCACACCTTTCTTCATCTAGCGAGAGAATGTACAGCACTTCCCTGACAGATTGGAGATGAACCATCGGATGTATGGCAATCTTCCTTGAAGCCCTTTTAGTTCTCTTAGGGTCCTTGGAGATGGCATTTCCAGGATAGCCTTGACTTTGATGAGGTTAAGCTCTATTCCAGCTTTCCGAACTATGAATCCGAGAAACTTACTCGATGAGACACCGAAGAAGCATTTTAATAGATTCATCCGCAATTTGTATTTGCGAAGTCGGATGAAGACCTCTCGAAGATCGTCGAGATGGTCTTTTTTTCTTCTTCTTTTGATGGCGAGGTCATCGACATAACATTCGACCGTCTTGTGCTGCATATCTTGGAATATTTTCATCATAGCCCTCTGATATGTTGCACCTGCATTTTTCAGACCAAATGGCATGATAGTGTAGCAATACACGCCAAATGGAGTCCGAAATGATGTATGTCTTTCATCTTCAGGATGCATCTTTATCTAATTGTAGCCAGAGAATCCATCCATGAATGTCATTTGTTCAAACCCACAGGTGTTGTCACTGTAGTCGATACAGACCCTTATCTGCCCATTTTTCTTTGTCACAGGGACGATGTTGGCCAATCATTCAGGATGTTGTTCCTTGCGGATGAAGCAAACGTTTTTGAGTTTCTGAATTTCTTATTCAATTTTTTCCATCACGTCAGGACAGAATATTCTTTGGCCTTGTTTGACAAGCTTGATTTTTTTTTCTTTTTTGCCAGTTGAGTTTGTGGACTGCTACTTTGGGGTCTAAGCCGGGCATTTCAGCATAAGACCATGCAAAATAATAAACAAACTCACGAAGAAAAGAGATATATTCGGGTAACTTATCATCCTTTATATTCTTGCTTATGAATACAGGACGTGGGTTATCAGGTGTTTCCAAGTCTATCTTTAGAACAGGATCTTCTATTGGAAGGTTTGAAGGTGGTTCCTGCACAATATTTTCGGAGGCTTCCAACTCAACAAGACCTTATGAAGCATTTATAGACCAAGGCTTTGTTTCTGTCTATGGGTCTTCTTGATCGGTACTCTTCTCAAGACTTGCAATGAGATGATCCCAATCACCTGTGGAAACTAGGTCGAAGTAAGGTACTTCTTTTGGAGATGATTGTTCTTCTGGGTCAGAAAACCGCGCGTCTGTGTCATCGAACAATTCCTCTTTATTGTCAGAGAAATTATACCAATTAGAGGAGCTTCCTGGATCCTTGACGGGTGACTCTTCAAAGAGATATCCAGGGAGATCAATGTCTTCATGGACACGAGATGTTGAGGCTTCGTCGGCAAAATGACTCTGCAGCCTTTGTGTCAACTGTCTCATGGGAGTGGTAAGATCATACCCCAATTCGTATGAAGACTTGTCTTTATGAGGGTGGAGTTTCCAATCTTCTGGTTGACTTTCGGTCAGGGTGGGTTCCAATGATGTGAGAATACCACGGCCACCTCCCAAACCGGTTGAATTCTGAGCGTCGTAGCCCATTTTCTTCATGATACCTTATGCCATTTGACTATATAGGGATAGTTGAGGCATACCTTCATTTTGGAAAGGTTCAAGCGGAGAATTTGATGGAGAGACTCCCGATCTGTGGAAGAAAATTGGTTTTACTTTTGTCGAAGTTGCTAGAACAACAAAGGAAGCAGACGTAGGATCTCCAATGGAGTAAGAGCAGGTGGAGTTTGTTGAATATCGGCTTGGCTTGACGCTGTGTCGTCTTCTGACTCTGAATCCGAATCTGTGTCATTCATAATAGACAAAAAGGAGACGGCGAACTTGCCCCCAGCCTTTTTGTTTTGTCTTCTTTGCTTTGGTAGTGATTACCAAAGGTTTTGAGGAAGATTTGAGGGAGACGACGAAGGGAGAATGACTGCTCTCTTCGGATTTGCTGGAAGGTTTGTTTTCTTCCGACGATTGCTGTGGAGCCTTGCCCTTATCTTTCTGGGGATTTCGGCAAGGGGCGTTGTTTCTTCCTCCTATTCTTCTTTTCCATCTTTATACAGCTGAGCATATGCAAAATGGACGTCTCTGCCTTTGAAGGGCTTTTTGTCTACAAACACTCGATGTATCAAGCCGTCGTTGCCAACGAACTTGATGCATTGATGTAGAGTTGAAGGGACGACACCATTCTTGTGTATCCAGGGGCATTCAAGAAGGATATTGTAGCATGAAGGGGTCCTTATTGCATATATAGTGAGTTCAGAAATAAGATCACTGATTTGCAACTTGAACCTGGTTTTGCCGATAGGCCTTTGAGCGCTCCCGTCCTATCCGAAGATGGATACAGACGTGTGACTCAGCTTGCCAGGTGGGATGCCCAGCTTTTCGAGTGCCGAAGTAGAAATGAGGCTGAGTGCAGAACCCGGGTTGATCTGGACTCTGTGTACTGGTACTTCTCTGACGTACCCCGTGAAGTACAAGGGTCGGTTGTGCTTTGTTTCGCCTAGCATGAGGTCATCTTTATTGAAGGCAATTGTTGCACTTGCTGCTTTTTGAACCGAGGGGCATTCGATGCTTAATTCCTCAGCTTTCTTCTTTTCTTCCTTTGAGGAAGCACATAATTTTTTGACCCTATAGTCCATTTCAATTTGTAGGACTTGTGGGGCATGTTTGTCGACATCCGCATTCAGCTTTTGTAGTTCTGAAATGAGGCTATGATGAGTTTGTGGAGACATTCGTAATAAGTCAAGGATGTGCAGTCGTACAGGTGTGTGTTTGAAGTGCTCAATCAAGTCGTACTTGAAAGCCTCCTTCGGGCCTGCATTTTCATTATTGTTGCCACTTAGGGCGTTTACAATTTGCTTTCCCGAAGGATTTACATAGGAAGAAGAAGATTGGTTGTAATTTTCGTGGTAGTCCCGGCCAGAGCGGGTACCTCTTCCAACTTCAAGAGCTTCTAGAGAAGGGTCTTCCTTTGGAAGATCACTCTCGGGAT
Source organism: Umbellularia californica (assembly GCA_028538565.1). Taxonomy (NCBI): domain Eukaryota; kingdom Viridiplantae; phylum Streptophyta; class Magnoliopsida; order Laurales; family Lauraceae; genus Umbellularia; species Umbellularia californica. Next base: position 84,342,240 of record JAPQWN010000001.1, read on the forward strand.
TGAGGGGTTGATCCTTGTCATTTACTGAAGACGTCTCTATAGCAGTAATGCCGTCTTCAGTGATTGCGTTGCACAGAGCATTTTCCAGGAACAAGTCTTGAACAGCATCCAACAACTTCTCTTCTTTGTTGAGTAATTTATCGGTCTAGACATTGTCTATGAGATCGGGTATCTGGGACCAATCGACCGAATTTTCATTGAAGAAGACTTCATCGGCTGGAGCTTCTTTAAGATGATCAGTAAGAAGAGGTGTGAGCTCCGATGTCACAGTTTCAGGAGGATGAAGGCTGAGAAGATGATATCTCAATGGAAGTCACCTGAGAAGATGTAGTTCCAAAAGATATATTACCAGCTGGGGAGTACGTGTCTTCGGCAGATGAAGCTTCAAAGGCACTATCATCCTGAGCTATCGCATTGTAAGCTATCTTGATAGGAGATGCCCCCAGTATAGACCGTTGGGAGTCAGACACATCCTCGGATGTAAGAGGATCATCGATCCAGCAGTTTTCTCCATTTCCAGGAGTTGAAGGAGGAAGTTCCTGTTGATTATCAGGGACTTCTGGTTTTGGATTTTGATAGTGATGAAAATTGTTAATGCGATCCTGCTCTCGCTCTATGGCAAGACGTTGCAAGATTCTTGCATATTCTTCAAGATCAGGCATAAGAGCCAAATCTTCTTCGTCATCTGCACCTTGTGGTTCAACATAGTTAGATTCCATTTGAGCGCTTGCTTGTGCTGGATCAACAGCATTTTCTTGAGCAGCCTCTTGGTCTTCTTCATCATCAGACCAGGATCCTTGTGGCTGTAGTGGGTTATACCAGATTACTGGCATAAGATGAGACTCGGGAATCCATTCTTCATGGAGAGGTATTCTCCTGTTTCAAGGGATTCCTCCCACTCATCGGTATCTCTGGCAGTATCATTGGACTCATATCCATCAATGGAGAATCCAATTACCGAGTTGCAAGAGTATGATGCCCCTGCGTAGTTTCATTTTTGTAATGAGGCGGCACGAAATTACCAAGGGTGAATTTTCTTACTGCCTTTGAAGTCTTAGAAAGGAATTCTTCCGTTGCCCCTAGTGAAGCAGTGGAAGAGGTCTCTGCTTTTTCAGGGACTTCTTGTTTTGGTTGAGACTTCTGCTGCTGTTTGAGTTTGCAGAGTTGTCTCTTGGATTGCCTTCGCTGTTGAACGGTCGGCTTTGTTTTGACAATCTCTCAATTTTCATCTTCTAAGAGATCGGGATGCACCCATATGGGTTGTCCATCTGGTGTTGGATAGGGAACCAACTCTTGGGACGTTTGGGTCATTTTTATCACCTTGAATGAAGTAATGATCTTCTCCTTCGGTGACTTTGGCATTTGCCCACATGACACCATGTTAACGGAGGCATAGCCGCAGTTTTTTTCAAAGTGATGACTCCGTTTTTCCACATCTCATTGATCTTCTCTCTCACAACGAAGCACTGATTGAGAGGATGCGAGACCATCTGATGGATGGACAATACCGGGGATCGTTGGTTTTGCCAACATCTCCCTGTCTTTTGGGCTCAGGCAAAATGAGTTTGCCATTTGCTAAAAAAGCCTCAAAAATTTCTTCAACATCTTCATCGAACGGGTATTTCTTTTCTACTCGTTCTTTGAAGGCATCAGAGAGTTCAGGTCTTTTACCTACAGCTTTGTTTTCAACTTTCTTTTGCTGCTGAGGAGCTGAGTTGGTTTGCACATTAAGAACCTCCTTTTTTTTGTTTTAAGGCTCTAATGGCAGTCGGCTCTTTCTTTGATGATTTTTGATTGTTGAGGTCTTTGATCACCATTTTAGCCTCCATGGAAGCTTCTAGGAGTTCTCCTAGGTTCTTTGATTCGTTGCCGATGATCATGGAGCGGATCCTTGCTCTCATGTTGTTACGGCAGATGTCGACTAGCGATGCTTATGGCAGTACATTTGAGCACTTGTACGCCATCCCCTTCCACTTGTGAATGAAGTTGTATATTGACTCATTCTCTCCCTGTTTTAGGCTGCAGAGCTGAGCCATAGTAACGGATGATCCTCACCTTTGAAGTGGGTTAGGAATCGTGTCTCCAGCATGGCCCAGTTTTGGATGGAGTCTTCCGGCAGAGTGGAGTACCAATCAATGGCCGTACCTTTTAGGGTACTTGCAAAGAGACGGATCTTAAGGGCATCTTGATCCGCGATAGCTCCCATCAGGATCTTGAGTGGATGACATGCTATCTGGCTGAACCTTTCCCCATATATGTTTGGAGAGTAGGTTGTTTGAATTTTGCAGGGAACGGAACCGAGTCCATCCATAGGGGACAGGGTGGCTTGATCCCATGTTCTTTCAATGTATCCTCTTCTTTTGCTTTGGGGGGGATATCGTCAACGTTCTTTTTTGTAAGGGCGTGTGACTCATTGTTTTCCACATTAGACTCATCATCTTGATGACTCGGAGGAGCTTGATTATTTTCTTGACGCTGAAAAGCGAGAAAAAGATTTTCCATGAGAGTTTCGATCCTCTGCTGACCTTGCTCCAATTGTTGGATGCATGTGGTCGTCTCATCTGGAGGTGGATTGTGAGGTGGCTCAAAATTTGTAGCCAAGACGTTCATCCCTCGAGATTCGAACGAAGAAATCGTCCTGGTGACTGAGCTATTGTTCATTCTTTTGGTAGAAGAGTTTGAGGAAGGGTTACTCCGATGTCCTTGGTTTGAAAGAGTAGAGGATTCTTCCAGATGTCTTTGTGTCCAGGAGACGCTGCGAGTCACCGGACGTCTGACACGAATTTTGGTTGCTAACTTTTGGCATCTTCTAGTTTTGTCAACCATATGGACAGCAACAACTTGGTCGGGTCTTTCTTTTTCGACCCATTTTTTAAAGACCTGGAAGGTAGAATGCTGGGTTCTTTGCTTCTCTACTCTCTTTTGTTGATATGCCGCGCGGCGACGTATACGATGAGCAATTTGAGCTTCGGTGAGCTCTGGCTGGGCCTTAGCAATAAAGGATGTAGTTCCCCGTGCGCAGCAGCCGGGCTTGTCTTCTTTGAAGTTAGGCATGGACAGGATCTGGGCACGACCTTTGCCTATCGCAGTGAGGCTTTGAATTTCGTGGTTCAGCCCCTGTTGAGATGAAGGATCGACTCGCAGGAGTGTCAGCCTTAGCAGGCTCTTGTAGGGGCCTGGTGATGCACGATTTGATTTTGGGCTTATAGGAGCAAGCCGGCTCATGCCGGGTTGATTTGCTTGTTTGGCGGAGGGTAAGTTTCTCTTCTTTCATGTAAGAGAGAGGGTAGAACCGGTTCTCCTTGAGAGGGGCCAGGTACGCTGGCTTTGTAGATGTTCAAGACCTCCTTTGTTTTGGTGAAGGTCTCGGGGACCAGGTCTTGGGGCAGACCTGGTTTCTTGTAGGTTAAGGCTTCGTGGGAGTGCCACGGGCTTCAGGCTTCTTTGTGTTTGCCCTTGGTGCCATGGTAGTGACACGTTGCGGGGCGATTTTCTGCTTCTTGGCAGGTACAGTTTCTTCTGCAGGGAGTGGGGATGGACCTAGTGACCCGAAGACGATGGTCCGGGGAGTAGAGGTCGGTCCGGTGCTTTGAGAGTTGCCAAGGGAAATGACGCTTCGGCAGTTGGCAGGGCGCTTATGAGTGCACTTGTTTTGCTTGTCTTGAAGCATGAGCTGGTACTTGTTCTCATCAAAAGTGATGGTCAATGAAGCTGCCATTGTTAGTTTGGAAAACTTCTGAAATAAGACCACTTCCATTAGTAATCACAAGAATATGGTGATCATAAATGGAGAATAACTATGGTTTTGTCTTTTCAAATCGCTCGAGGGGACATGGCCCAGCCCAAGTAAGATGAAGAAGACAAAAAGCCATAGAGGGTACAATTGTTCTAAATGCAAGTATGGTAGGCTCAGGGTGAGCGTTCTAGTGACTGCTATAAGCAATTGTAGAATTAATTCAAATTACCGAGAAGCAAGGCTCACTCGAGATAAAATGATATATGGTTGAGATATAAATGTGTCGGTCGCGAATACAATAGACCCGAAAGGGCGTACTAGCACCACTAAGCACAAATGTTGCAAATCGCATCCTTGGAAAGGACACGAGATGTGATTTTCTTTTTGAAAGGTCAAGATTGGATTCATAAAGGAGAGTAAATGGTATTCTAATCCGAACACAGGCTCAAACATTTCTGCGAGCACTGAGTCCGAAAGGAAGGAACCAGAATTTTTTTTAATGTGAACCCAAAAATGACGGAAGTTTTTTTTTTTTAAAGGTCAAGATTGAATTCATCAAAGAGAGCAAATGGTGTTCCAATCCGAACATAGGCTCAAACATTTCTGCGAGCACCGAGTCCGAAAAGGAAAGAACCAAGATTTCTTAAATCGAAACTCAAAAGTGACGGAAGTTTTTTCCTTTTAAATAAACTTGGCCATTTAGAATTTCAAGAATTATCTTGCAGTATATTATGTTTATTCTGAAGTTTTTTCTTCCGTATAAGATCTTAAAGAAAGCCATATATTTGACATTGCAACATCAATTCAATTATCTTTATCATTGCTATATTTTATTATTGAGAGCTGCTAATGCCACATTCTAAACTTCTCTGAGCACATCCCTTATCTCAAGACCAAAATACCTATGCGTGAGATTACCAAAATGGACACCATTCATAGATTCATACCTTACCCAATTTCTCTCTACACTCACCCACCCCCACTCCAACCCCTAGCCCACCTGCCACTGCCCACAACCGCCCCGTTCGACAGCACTGCCGGAAAGGGAAAGGGAGTGGGCAACGGGCAGGGAGAGGGAGAGGGTGAAAGCGAGCAGGGAGACGGAGAGAGGGCGGCGGGCGGAGGACAACAGTAGGGAGAGGGATAGAGAAAGAGAGTGGGGGAGAGAGAGAGGGAAAGGGACGGTGAGTGAGGGGGAAGAAGGGGAGTGTAGGGAGAAGCTGAGGGAAAGAGCATAGGGTAATTTGGAAAAAAAGGGGTGTGTGGAGAGAAGTTTTGGAAATTTTTTGACTTATTTGGGGTGTGTAGAGAGAAGAGATGTGCTCAGAGAAATTTGAGTTGTAGCATTAGCAGTTTTCTTTATTATTTTAGACAACTGAAAAGTTTGAGGATTTAAAAGATAAAAAAAAAAAAGTACTTTAGGTGGCCATTGCACCAAAAATGTCACTTTAGCCAAACCCTCACCAAACCAGCCTTCCCGCCCAAAAACTCTTCTTTTTATACTATTCTTTTCGAGGGTAGACGTCGACCCTCATTTTTTGTTGTTAAGGGTCGTCGACCCTAGCTATAACGCACTAGGGTCGACGGTGACCTTGACATTCACATCTTGGCAAGGCAGAATATCAATACCTGCATCACTATTGACCCCTCCTAATGTCAAGAAGATTTAGAGGTACTTCGAATCTAAAATTAAGAATTGGGGTTGGATTGAGGTACCCCATTCATTTATATAAGAATAGTTTCGAGACATTTTATTTGCTATTTTAGTGGGTCTTAACCCATGTAAGTTAGCATGGGAACACACTACAGGATACTCACAACAAGATGTCTCTTGTGCTGCAAGAGCACCATCCATTTTTTATTTGTTTTTTCATCTTTTATTTCTTTATTTATATTTTTTGGCACAAAGTTTTTTATATGAAAATTGCACCTATGTCTAAATTATTAATAATCATCCCGAAGGACATCAATCCATACCTGAAGCACTTGTTGGAAGCACTTCTCTGCAAAGGTGAGCTCTCAACTAAAGCACTTTGATCCTACCCCTTTCTAGTTTCTTGAAATATTTATCTTGGAAGACGTTGCTATGCATCCATAGGTGGTTGCAAATGAAGGGCCAATTCCTCAGTACTTGTGCCCGTGCATGCGCATGAATTTCATAAGCATAGAGTCTGCTGATAACAAAACCAGTGCATATGTGACACACTAGACTGTTATCCTTTCTTCCAATGTACAGTGGCAAAGATAACTAAAGGATTTTGATCTCAATAGTCTGATCTATGGTAAAACCTTGAGTTTTGAGACAAAACATTGGTAATTCCCAAGATGTAGGCAGTGAGAGGTATTTGGATCTCTGTGCATGTTGTGGTTTGTACAAGTTCTTAACTTCAACCATGGTGCAAATTTATTTTTTTAATTTTAAAAGTGTGTCCCTCTGTGCTAATTTCATGTCTTTTGGTACGTTCTTACATGAGTGGCATGAAAGTTTGTTTCGGATATTTGCCTAATCTATATGAGAGATTAGAGCCCTGAGAGACTCTGTCAACTGGGGTTGTGACCGTTGATTATAGGAAAACTAATGAAAGATAACTCTTTATGAAAGATCTTGTATAATAACAACACAGCAATGAAAACTTTGTTAGCTGGGATCAAAATTGCTCAGGGTGTTGAAACTGTTTGGAAATGCTTTGGTTAGAGAAGTTATGTTTTCATAATAAGTCCTATTCTTGGGCCCAAGTTTTGGCGACTGGTGATGATTCGGGCACCAGTCTTTAAGATTTGTCTTCCACTTTGGAATCCAGTTTGGGTCCTTGTGATGCCCTTGACACCAAAATAGCAAATTAAATGTCCCGAAATTGTTCTTGTTTGAATGAATGGGGTACCTAAATCAAACCCCAATTCTTAATTTTAGATTTAAAGTACCTCCAAATCTTCTTGACACTTCCAGGGTTGATAGTAACGCGGGTATTGACATTCTGCCTTTGCAGAATGTGAATGCTAGGGTCGACGTCGACTCTGGTGCAATATAGCCAAGGTCGATGACAACCTTAACACAGAAAATGAGGGTCGACGTCGACCCTTGAAAAGAAATGGTAAAAAAAAAAAAGTTTTTGGGTAGAAAGGGTGGTTTGGCTAAAGTGACCTTTTGGTGCAATGACTACCTAAAGTCTTTTTTTTTTTTTTTTGGGTAAAATCCTCTAAAAGTTTTGTAAGTTTTACCAATAAACATTTCTCAAAAAAGTCATTAACATTTCTCAAAAAAGCAAGGAATTTAATATTACGACATTAATTATTTACTCATTTGGTTTTTTTTTTATAGTTTTATTTTTATTTTTATTTTTCGTTTTGTTTTGCAAGGTAAGTAATGGTATATTATAGACTATATATCAAAATCACAACAAAGAGGGAAGTATGGCAACATGGGCACAAGAATTATTCTAAAAATCACCAAAAAAAAAAAAAAAACGAGCACAAAAGAAAGTAACCTACAAACTAGGCAGAAAAGCAACAAACCCACAATCTACATCATTTGTTGCTTGTAGCATTTTATTATTTTAGTCAGTTAATTTCTAAATTTCTAAATAGAGTAGTTTAGTTTTAGGCCCGGACTTTAGCTCACTACAAGAAAAACTGCATTTAGCGGCGGCCTCCGGCCGCCGGTAAAAGTAATTCTGGCCGCCGGTAAAACTATTAGCGTCGGTTAGTGTGGCCGCCGGTAGGCGTCGGTACATGTCCAGACGGTAAAGGTTTTAGTGGCGACCACCGGCCGCCGCTATTTGTTCTTTGTAGCGGCGGCGCTGGCCGCCGGTAAAAGAAATTCGTGGGTTTGTGAGACGACGAAGAAAACTTTTTGTGTCGCCTATTGGCCGTCGGTAAAAGTAAAAATGGGTGCCGCTAAAAATCAGTTTTTTTAGCGGCGGCCTTTTAAGCGCCGTTAAAAGTAGGGTTTATTTTTTTTTTTGGCCGCCGGTAGCATTAAAAATGGCCGCCGGTAGAAACTGATAAAAGCAATATATTTTTATAAAATATTTCTTTTAGCGGCGGCCAGATGACCGCCGCTAAAAACTGTATTTAAAAAAAAACGTTGCTTTTAGCGGCGGTCATGTGGCCGCCGCTAAAAGCAATATATATTTTTTTTTACAATTTGCAGGCCACAATAAGCACAGAAATACCTGCCGATAATTTACAAAAATCCATCTTAGCATATTTCTGCAACTAAGGTAGCAATAATATCATTTCTATAGAAACTTTATACACAAGCTTGCATCTACATATTTAACCCACACAACTCAAGTTAATTACCTAGTGTTGCCATATCGATGTTCTGTACTACAAAAATCAAGTGTAAAAGATTATCCATCATGAATAAAATAAAATTAATAACAAAAATGGATGATGTGGCATCAAGTCATTGAAGCGGCGGTCATGTGGCCACCGCTAAAAGCAATATATATATTTTTTACAATTTGCAAGCCACAATAAGCACGGAAATACCTACTGATAATATACAAAAATCCATCTTAGCATATTCCTGCAACTAAGGTAGCAATAATATCATTTCTACAGAAACTTTATACACAAGCTTGCATATACATATTTAACCCACAAAACTCAAGTTAATTACCTAGTGTTGCCATATCGATGTACTGTACTACAAAAATCAAGTGTAAAAGATTATCCATCATGAATAAAATAAAATTAATAATAAAAATGGATGATGTGGCATCAAGTCATTGACTTAAAAAAAAAAAAAAAAAAAAAAAGAAGTAAAAGATCTCCAACTAAACCACCCATGTCATCTTGTAAGAAATGAAAAATAGATCTTTTGTTCCTACTCGGCCACAATTTGGACTGAAACAGCCAAATTGTTTGAAATTTTTTAAAAGGCTGTTCAGTTCGGCCTCTAAATGGACCGAACTTTCACCATGTTCAGCCAAACAAAATGGAAATTGACTACTGTGATGATAAATCGAGTTTGATGGCCGTCAAGATAAGATAATCAAATGTTATGTTCCATTTTATGTTCTGACAATTTTCAAGCTAAGGTACTTTTTTTGCTACATGGGTATTCGAACTCACGCATTCTACGCACACAAACCAGCTGAGCTACCGCTGAGGGACTCAAACTACAGTACTTGCAAATAAGCTTTTGCATGGATGTACTCCTATTCAAATTCAATAATCCTAGGTTCTAGATGTCCACCGATTACTAAGCTGCACGAGTGTGGGTGTCTGAGATTTCCTATTTGACGAGTCCCAAAACTACGATTTAATTAAGTGTCCATTTTTAAACAGCAGCTAATATGCAAAAAGTTATGAGCAGTAGAAGAAGAATGTTTGAATCGAACTCTAAACAATCAAGTAATAACCATTGCAACATTGCCGAAGGAGTCTCCAAGTTTGAAGTATCACTCCTGACCAGTAACCAAAACTTAGCCAAAAAAGAAAAAAAAATCAACATTTATTTTAGATTCAAAAGAGAAAGGGCATGTCAGCTATAAAACAATGTATAATTTAGTAGAAGAATCCAGTTCTCTCAAGAAGAATTTAATGTGTAGCAGTGAAGAATCCTCAGTGTGAATTTAAGCCAATTTACTATGTTGCTTATTTTAAAGAATCTATTTTACGTGGTAAATTAGTCTTGTTTCCTTCCCATGTTATTAGCCAGTAACTGATTGATATGAGTTATTACTTACACATATTAATAGGGATATATTTGTCATGTGTTCTAGAGATATGGAATGCTGTAGAGGTGCCTCTATTCCAAGTTATTCTGGTTACTTCAGCACAGGAAAGCAAGCATATATTGATAGGACAGCACAAGAAGGTGTCCTTAATGAGTTGAACAGAAATCCATGTTTGAGGCTAGAATTAGGAGGACAGTACCCATACCAGTCATACAATGTTAATCTGCTGAATGTAAAGAAATTCAAGACTGAAACAGAGATGAATTTACAAGACTCACATGTTGTGGATTATCGAATCAATGGCTTTGAGCTGCCCAGTCCCTCATATGACACCGACCATCATCATAACTTGGCTTCCACATCTGGGTCTTGTGCTATAACCATGTTCGATGAGCATTCATACGTTCAGGTGAGTCTCGTAATACTCGTTTCTTTGGTTGGTTGGTTAGTTTGAACAGTCATCTATGTTTTTAGCGAGGGTATTCCAGGTTTTGGATGTATGGAAAGCGTGCTAATTAAACTATTTTGGCAAGGTGTTCTTAGTGCAACAGTTGTATGCTGCAAGAATTTTCATTTCCAATCTTGTTATATGAGTGCAAATACCAAACATAACATCAGATTACCATGAGATCGACCAAGCTTAAATTTTCTAACAGGAACTTGAGTATGACGACTCTATAGAGGAAGAAAAAACTTTTTTTTTTTTTTGTATTTACAGTTACCTGAAGTTCGAACTGGGCTTACAGATCGCTTCCTCTCCATCCTGCGAGCCTGATTCGTGTTGTTTCCTTTTGCATCTTCAGACAATAAAACAAAAAATTTTACAATAAATAAGAGCAATTAGATGCATAAGTGAATCAATCACCCTCACCCAAGATTGACCACAAAAAAGGAGATAGTTTGCTGTCATATACCATCATCCTCATTCTCTGTCTCTGTATCAACCTCATCTTCGCTGAAGTCATTAACCTTAGACTTGATGTTTAGCCATTTTTTCATTACAATGGAGGGCCAAAAAGGCTGCACACACAAACATAAGTAGAAAGAAAGCATAATTCGATTGATACCTGTCCTAGCTTTGACACATGAGTTCACAAAGTACTAAATCAAGTTGTATGTACCTCTGGGCGCTTTGGTTTCCTGGTTCTCATGGTCACCGATATCTCACTCAAATCAAACACCGGGTATACTCTATAATGAGACCAGTCAGTTAAAGACGCGAAGGTGGAAGTGGGTCTTCTTTGAATGCAATGAGAAGACACACAAATATCAGAGGAATGAATTATTGTAGAATCAAACACAAAAAACAAATCCTGGACCTACTGCCTCAGAGAAAGTAGTAATGCACTTCATTGCATGACTACAGGTTTTAATATCTGCCACCCACTCTTGTACCTGTAAAAAAGTACAGAACCAACTCACTCTAGGTGCAAGTCATCCCAGATATGATCCATACCAAACATTGAAATTATTATTCAAAATGCTGCCCATTGCTCACAACTGCCACGATCAATTAGCTCACTAGTTCAAGCAAAAGTTCACCAAACATTTATTAGCATCTTCTCTCATTTTAACAAAGCTTTAATGTGTGATGACATGTCAGATCTGAATAATTATTGTCAAATTTTACTTGACTGTAATCCTTTTAAGTATAGGGTAGCTGACACCATGAGTTCAAGTTTCTTCATAAATACATTTGTGGGGCAAGAGGATCATGAGATATCAACCATTAGATAACTATTGATTCGAGCAACTCAAAATAATTTTCTTTCCCAATACATATAGGATCAGGTGATATCAACCATTAGATAACTAATGACCCTAGTAGTCACTAGTCAGTCCTACATGGATCTAATTACAAGTAGAAACTTTACTCAATGTAGAGCTTGAGATTGAGGTTAGTTAATTATACAGTATTATATACATAAAAAAGAAAAGGGGTAAAACCAAACAAATCAATTGCCAGAATCAAATCAAATGTTCACAATTATAACCCCATATATGATTGCTACTGCACCCAGCAAGATATTAAGGTAGTAAACTCCTAATCAGCAATTCCATTAAATATGAAATGAAACAATCTAAATCCCATTAAGCTAAATTGAAAAAGATCGTTAAACTACATGGCAAATAGAGACATTACCTGGTAAACCTTGCTGAAGACACTCCAAGTGTGATTTTAGGCCTATATCACAACAAAAAAAAAAAACAAACACCAAAAACACCGGTCAGTAGGAAAGCGCATCCACTCATCTAAAGAAAATAAAACCAGTACTTAAAAAACGAAAACAAAGGAACACTATTTCCCAGCAATTCCCAGAAGATACATGCTAAAGCCAAAAGCAAGAGAAACCCATAAGGATTACATGGCTTGAAGCTTCCTGGAAGACAGAGGTCACCTTCTCCGTCTCAGAAGAATTAGTTGCCTTTAACATAATTTATAGAGTAGGAACTCTAGAAAGCAGGAAAATAACAGCAACAGTCAATTCAAGTTAAACAAAGATTAGATGCCTTTATCTTTGGCCAATTACTTGCCATTTCTAGTGCCTTAGTCCACACACCACAACTCCTTTTAACCTTGCAACAAATTTATGCAAATATTCAAAACTACAGACCTCACAACAGACCCAGGTGTCCTGACAATTGTTCCGCATAATGTGGCGAAATGCCTTGCATTTTCACCTATAGGTTGCCCTTCTGCATTGAATTGCACAATTAGTTTATCATCGGGCCGCCTATTAAACAACTTAATGCCTCGGTTGCTCCCTCGAGTCCTCTTCCTCCCAATGTTAGAATCTGTTTTCAAAGTTTAAAAGTTGATAACCCATACAATACTAAAGAATAATCTGGTATCTTTGATCTATCAAATTAAAGTCTACTTTTATTTATAAAATTTAAGTAATCTTACTTGAACTGCTGGCCATCACTCCAACCTCTGTAGGGGTAGGCTGGCCAATCCCCCCAAACCTCTGTAGGGATAGGCTGACTTTGGGTCTCAGAAGGCCCCTCTGTAGGCTATGGAGGGGGATGTACAGATGAACTCTGACTGGATCTGCTTCTGCTTCGACGAATCATCACTGTTTATTTAATTACCTAAATCACATAATCAAATATAATCCATCAAGAATATGGATTCGAATTAAATAAGTAGACAATAAATGGGCAATAATGTAACAGAACTGTACCAAAATGTTCTCTGACAGATATAAGATTCATGCATATAAAAAAAAAAAAAGATAAGAAAGGATCACAACCAAAAATGTTCTCTGACTGATATAAGTTTAATGCATATAAAGAAACATAGGAAAGGATCAAAACCAAAAATGTTCTCTGACTGATATAGGTTTAATGCATATAAGTAGTTCATTAGGATTTGTTGTTGGGTTTTTCTTTCTTTTACTGAGGGGGTCAAATAGGCCTGGATGTTTGAGGGGGTCAAATAGGCCTGGATGTTGTTTGAGGGGGTCAAATAGGCCTGGATGTTGGTCAAATAGGGGGTTAAATATAATTTATACCTCAATCTTTGTTTGGGGGGGCAAATAGGTCAAATAGGGGGTCAAATATAATTTATACCTCAATCTTTGTTTGAGGGGGTCAAATAGGCCTGGATGTTGCTCTCTTGAAATTGTGATTTGAGAGAGAAGGGAGAGGAACTGGGAATTGGGAATTGGAGGAGAGGAGAGTGAGTCAATCTCAGTGACTTTTTTGGCACTTAATTAATGAGGTACCGTAGGGGAGACAGGGAACTGGGTGAAATTGGGAGAGAGGGGAATCAAATTATAATCAGTCAAGTAATGAAAAGAGGTGGGTTCTTGGCAGAGAAAGGGAACTGGGAAAGTGAGTCAGTCAAGTGACTTACTATGTCTTTAATAAAACAGATGGGCTCCTACAGTACCATCTCACCATTAATGTAGTAGGGATTACAGCAGGGACTGCAAATCTGGTGAGGCTTAACTCCCACCTGTCCGCAGTAACGTGGCGGGCCGTAATTGATCCACTTTAGATTAAATATTGAAGAATCCTGATTCTCTTAGATCGGATTAAATGAATGTTCATATCCAACTCAACAGCACCTATCAGAGGTGGGTTTGCTCTCTCCAATTGAGGCAGGACAGACATAGCTTAATAGGTTGTAACCCCAATCAGAATAAGGCGGGTTTGGGTTTTGATTGTTATGCATGTTATGATTATTTAGGGCCGGAGTGTTTGCATAGAGTATATAGAAATTTTTGGGCAAAAGATTATTAAGGAGGTGAGGGTGAAAGAGGTAGGGGTGTAATGTAGATGCAACACTGGCTTCCTAAGAATTTAAATTACTAAAGTGGTGGCTTGGTATTCATTTTCCACCTCCTCTTGATTCATTTTTCCATTAGATAGGAGATGATTTGATTGTCGTTTTTGAGAATTCATATTTATTTGTTTAAATTTAATTTAATCATTATTAGAAATAGAACTCTTATGGTTCCTTTGTATTCAACTATATGAAAAACGCATAATGAACTCTACTATATGAATCATGTACATGTGAAAGTTTGAATGGACTGTTGGTTCCCATCCTGTTAGAAATCTCATGTTTGTCTTTCAAAGAGTAATACATAGGAGGCAAGAACTCTGACCCATGGGCAAGTGAATCATAAATTGGATTTCAAACCTATAAACCAACCCACAATTTGAATCTCTATGACCCAAATCATGGATTGCAGGGATGTTATACCAATATTGGTAACTCTGGTTCGAGCTTGATAATTTGGGTTTCATCTCATCTTGATTTAGGCTTGGGCTTACCCATTTATGATATGGAGCAGACTTTGGGTCAACCCAAATACCCAACCCAATCCACCTCCTCCATACTGAATGAACTGATTTAAATAAATAATTACTTTATTTGAACCGAATAGAGGATCCACGGATCAGAATAATCTGGCCAATCTTAGAATAATTGTGGTGGGCCACAATCACAAATATTGTTCATCACAAATCTATTATACGCATTTCTGTTAGAGTTCATCCCACTAAGCACCATAATCATTTCCCAACAGAACTGAAGACTAAGCAGCAGTGACGACGAGAAGTAAAAAAAAAAGAGCTTGAAACAATTAGCATCCTATCCAAGCATTTTCATTGCACCCCATGAAATAAAAAATAAGAAGTCAAAGAAAGCAACTCGCTTACTCCAGAATGACATCAGAAACTAAAAAGAATAGAGAAAGGACGCCTAAAACCATCAAAGAAAGACACCCACTCAAAGAAAATCGATGAACAGAATAAAAAAAAAACAGACCATGGAAGTAATCTGAATTTCCGAACTACGGAGGGAGAGAAAAGGACCGATTTTGAGGAAAACAAAGAGACAGACCCAATTCTTTGTAGACCTTGTTCTTGCCAGTTATGGTTGAGAAGAAGCTAGAACAGTATATGAAGAAGTATAGAAGAGGTGAAAACTAACATGGGTTCTTCTCCAAACGACCCATATTGGTTGAAATGAAATCGTTTCCGACAAAAAAAAAAGGGCTTTGCTAGCATTTTCGCCAAATTGTCCCTCTCAGGCATTTTCAAGCATCTCAATTGAAAGAAGGTTTCAAGGCGGTGGAGCAAAATCCACAAATTAAAGAAACCCTAACCACCAAAATCCCATCTTAATCCATAAATTACAGAACCCACAAAAGCACAAAAATTAAAAAAAAAAAAAAATCAAAAGCACCAAATCTTACCGTGATCAAAGAGAGCAGTGAGTGGTGTACAGAAAGAAAGCACTAAAACTGCTCTGCAGCAAGAAGTATGGACCCAATCTAAACCCGCCCTCATCCATTAATCAGATTGGAGATGTCAAGCCAAACCCAAAATTATCAAGCAAAGTACAAGTCTAGTTGCTAATTTGGAGGAAAATGAGTTGGGTTAGGTCTAATTCATGTAATCTGAGAAGAAAAAACCCAAACCTTATTATACCTGAGTTTTCAAGGCGTTTCTTTTCCTCTTCCTCTCTCCTTTTTCTTCCTCTTTTCCTCCTCTTCTTCGTTCCTTTCCTATGTTTTATGCTGCCTGGAAACCGAGAAAGAGTCGAGAGAGTTCGAGGGTTCTTCATGAAGGGTTTTCGATGATTTGAGGGTTTTCGAATGGAGGGTTTTTGATGATGGGATGGACGATGGTTCGAGAGATGAGGGTAAGGGTTGGAGATTTGGGGGTTTTGGAATGGAGAGGGTGAGAGAAGAGGTGGATCGACTGAGAGGAATGAGTGAGAGAAGAGGTGGATCGGCTGAGAAGGAGAGTGCCAGAGAGATGAAGGAGGTCGGGAGATGGAGGGCGCAGGGGAGGGAGAGACGGTGAGAGAGTGAGAGATATGGAGGGTTGCTGCCTGCACAGGGGAGGGAGAGTGAGAGAGTGAGATAGCTAATGGGTGAGAGAATGAGAGAACGAGAGGGATAATAGAGTGAGAGTTGGGAACTTTTACCGTCAGAGTCACTTATGGCCGCCGCTACAAAGATACTTTTAGCGGCAGCCAACACTTGACTGACGCTATAAGGACCTTTTACCCTCGAATATATTCGCCGCCGCTATATATTCGACGGTAAAAACAAAAAAATCCCCGCCAAACTTTGGCGCCATCGGACAAATATTTTTAGCGACGGGCACATAGAAGGCCGCCGGTATAAGTAACTTAAAAATTGAGTTTCAGCGGGGGTCAGATTTGGCCGCCGCTAAAAGTGTCTTATAGCGTCACTTTTGGACGGCCGCCGCTATAAGTCCGTCGCTAAAAATGTATTTTCTTGTAGTGGCTCTTGACTTTTTTTGCTAGTTAAGATTGAAGAAGGGAGTTATCTACATTCATTAATTGTGAAAAAAAGGTATACCGTAGATTCTGTGAATCCATAGGTTTTTTCCAATTTTGTTCTAAAAATTGAACCGCAGAAATCAAACAAGTGTAAAAGACAAAATGCCTAAAAAAACATAGGCATGCATAAACAAACATAGTTTAATCCTCATTCTGCTATTTTTCCATAGTTTTGTTGCTGTTCATCCAATAGTGCGCTTAAAGTTGGGGGGCGACTTCAAACTTTTTCATACGCACCATGCGTAGGATAAGACCCAGCACTTCGTTGTACAAATCAAAAATCAGAAGCTCGCCCGTGTTACCCTTTTCACACCAACGGTCAGAGAAACGGCCTTCAAAAACGATCATCTCTTTGACGAAGTTGATTACAGACCATGGAAAAAAAGGCGAGTTTCAGAAGTCCAGAAAAATATTCGATGAAATGCCTCACAGAAATCAAATAACTTGGAATGCAATGCTAACAGTTCTTGTCCATTCCCTTCAATTAGAAGCCGCCCGCCAACTGTTTGAAGAAATGCCCGAAAGAGATTCGACGTCTTATACGTTAATGATCTCTGGGTTTTCAAGATCAGGTCTTGTCATTGAAGCACGTGAACTGTTTGATTCCATTCCTTCTTCCCATCAAAATGTAGTCTTGTGGACGGCCATGATTTCTTGTTACTCGCTGAATCGCCTGTCTCTGCAAGCTCTGAAGCTTTTCTGTAGTTGCTATGGTAATTTCTTTGCATTGGGGATAGTACCCAATTCTTATACTTTCAGCATGATGCTAAAAGTGTGTGTAGATATGCAGTCTCGAGCGACGGCAGATCAGATTCATGCTCTAATTATAAAGCTTCTGGATGAAGAAGATAGAGGAAATATCTTTGTCCAGAACTCGTTAATAGATTTGCATTCAAAATTTGGGGATTTAATCAAGGCAGAGAAGATTTTCAATGGATTGAAGTGGAGGGATCTGGGTACATGGAATACTATTATGGCGTGTTACACCCGTCATTCATTAGTTGATAAAGCTCTTGAAGTTTTCTTTTCAATGAAGGAGAAGGATACTCTCTCTTGGAACATTATAATGTCCTGTTTAGGAGAGAGTGGTCGTGGGGAGGAAGCTTTGATGCTCTTTCATCATTTGTTAAGGTTGTCGACTCCTGTGAAGCCCAACCCATCTACTTACACAATCATTTTAACTGTTTGCGCGACCTTAACTGCACTTCAATTGGGCAGACAGATTCACACGTGCACTGTTAAACTCGGTCTCAGTCAAAGTAATGTTTTTACGGGTAATTCTCTTATTACCATGTATGCGCGGTGTGGTCAAGTCAATGATTTGGAGCAAGTCTTCAGTGAGATGCCTAAGATGGATGTTGTTTCATGGAACTCAGTGATATTAGGCCTCGGCCAAAATGGGTATGCTAGAAAAGCATTGGAGGTTGCAAAGAAGGCATTGAAGCTGGAAGCTTTCAACCACAACACTTTCATTGCAATATTGACCAGTTGCAGCCATGGAGGTATGGTTGATGAAGGGATGAAATGTTTTAGAACAATGAGAGAAAACTATGGCATTGAACCTTGCATGGATCATTATATTTGTGTGATAGATATGCTTGGAAGAGCAGGAAGAATAACAGATGCACATAACGTCTTTCCCGAGATGACATTTGGACCAAATTCTGTTGCATGGATGACTCTCCTTAGTGCATGTTTGGCACATGGGAATGCACAAGTGGGTGAAATAGCAGCACGAGAACTCCAAAATTTGGAGCCTGATAATGTTGCTAGTTATGTAATGTTGGCCAGTTTGTATGGAAAAACAGGTCGAGTAGAGGAATCGGAGAAGGTTTTGAGTTTGATGAGGAAGAAGCAATTAAGGAAGGAGCCCGGGTGTAGTTGGATTGTCGAAATGTAAACTGGAACTTGTTTGGATCTTGCTTGCAAATTCAGAAAATCAGGATTTGTCTGAACATGACTCAACGACAGCTTATATACAAGAAACTGAAAAAGGTTCAAATCGCTATTCTCGCTTATATACAAGAAAGAAAAAAAGATAAAAGATTAATTATATTAACTTATTGGTTGTAGCTATTCTTGCTTAGTCAAATCGTTTGAATTGTAATATTCAATGAAACGAGTATCGAATTGTAGGATTCACACTTGAATCCTAAGATTCATTTGTAAATGGGATTCGTTGCATAGAAACGAATTGTTTTCCATAAGATTCAGGATATGAATCGTAGGATTCTGATAACTATAGTCATGAATCTATTAGAAATTTGAGGAAATGTATTCAACGGACAGAAATAGTCACCCATTTAGTCTATCTATAATTCTATATGGATAATTATTACACAATGAGCTAAAGCTTTATCATTCCAGATGATGTACAACAAAGTCTTTTGAATGGCTATTATTATTTTATTTAATTATAGCAATGGGCTAGTGTAGAGGACAACCTTTAGGCAGGCATTGATTTAATTATCCCAATTGAGTTTTTCTCGTCTATTCTAAATCATTGTATTAGTTGGATGGCTAGTGTTGAAGACAACCTTCAGGCAGCCATTGGTTTTAGTTCTAAGAATATTTATGCTTAGGGGTTTTTTTTTTTTTTTTCTGTTATGCCTTTATTCTCTAAATTGAACTTAGTATAAGTTCTCATATTCATATGCGCATGAGTTGTTTATTCAAACCTTATCAATAGACAACTAGAAGTGAGTTTTCTGTTCCAACCTTTTTTGTTCTGAGTACTTTATTGTATTTGCTGAGGGCAATTGTAAACTCTTTTTTAGAGTTGAGAAATGACTTCAGATAAATACTTTTGCTCTTTTTCCATTTAAATGCAATATATTTTCTTTTTTGCAATTGGTACTGTGAAGGAAGGACAATACAATAATGACTTTTTTAATTGAGCATAGTCCGCACGCCTCGAACAAAAATCCCAGGTCTGCCAATGGTAGTAAGCATTGTACGCTCCAGGGATCACAGTGTTGCTAGAATTTGGTTGTCTTGATTTCCCCTAGAAAGTGGGAATTCATCTGTCAAAGCTCAAGATAAATCTTTTTTATTTTTATTTTTTAAAATTCACAGGTAATTTGACTTACTGACAAAAAAAAAAAAAAAAAAGTAAGTCGATTTGAATCCACAACCAACCACAATGAGCATTCTTCTATTTTTGTACCTTAACTTTTATCGTGAGTTCCGTATGCCTCATAAGTGGGGATATGAGGAAAAGGACACAATGAAGACACTTTGATCAATTCTCGGCTCAACACACTCTAATTGTTGTGGAAGTGAGACTTCTATATTAATTAGAAAGAAAAAATGTTACTAATTTTTTGGAAGTGAGACTACTAATTAATAATTAGTAAGAGAAGTTTGCAATAGCTATAAACAGAGGAGAAAGGGGGCCTTGGATGTCCATACATAGGATACACCCCCAAGCCCCTTAGTGAAAGTGTTGCATAGTTTTTCTCTCCCTCTTCTAGTTCTCTTCTAGTTCCTTAGAGCTTCTAGTTGTTTTCTTTAGGAGATCTCACTCATCTCTTTTAGAGAAGAGATCTGATACGAGTCATAACGTGGAAGGCTAAGAGGTCTTCGCGATCTTAAGCTTGCTACAGAGAAAGAGTTTCTTCATATAACAAGTCTTCTTCTTCGTTAGAGCACAACCGAGCTCCAAAGGTATAACATATTTCATTGGATGTTGTAGATTTCTGGTTGCTTGTTTGTGCTGATTTCTATCTTCTAGATAGAGTTTATTGCTGTACATGATTGATGAGACGGAGGGATTGCATCCTGCATGTAGTTTATGACCTTATGGATACATGATCCCTGAGTCAAGTGGGTCAAAAGTTTTGAAAACCTATCCACAAAGCCCACCTAGTTTCAACTTTTTTAACCCAATCTATGTGAACTTCGGTCAAAGCAGGATATTGCAACGACCGATAAGATCGTTGGAACTTTGTTGTCCTGCGCTTACATTGTAAAGTGAGTCCCACCTGTATCTCCATTCACTGATGATTGGTTATGGGCCTATGGCATAGAGCACGAACGTTCATCCTCTTTTGAGGATAGAACCAAGAACTCTCAAGTTAACCATGAACTCGTAACTTAAAACAAACCAATCACTCAAAACTAAGTTAACCTCCATTGGGTCTTTTGACACATGGGATGATCCGTAAGATACAGTTCTTTCTCGTGTTAAAGTTAGAGAGGAAGAGCCAGAGCAGTTGCTGCCTCTTTCTCTCCCTCTCCATGCAAAAGCATCCCTACCATATTGTCTGAAATCAAGGCACGGATCTTACACCTGTAAGCCATACTTCAGGGACCAGCTCTCGTTTCTCCTCATTCTTCATCTCAGCTTTAAATGTTTGGACTTTGGACCCACTAAAAGAATATCGTACGCATCTTACCTCTACCTAAATGAGATCCATTCTAAGTGACCTACTTACCCAATCAATCTTTTGTCTCCATATATATGTGTGTGACCCATCCCATCCAACTCATCCACCATTATATATAAACCATTGTTCACATATTTCATAAATAGGTCTGTAGGTAGATAGATCAATAGGAGCTAATGGCTATCATATGAGTCCATTATCATTTAAGAGGCCCCACTATTAGTATATTGTTTACGTGACCCCATAGCGAATATGTTCTTTAGGTGTGCCCATTTTAAGATTTGATTTGATTGTCAGTCGGAACATTTTGGTAATTGAGGAGTTCATTTTTTCATGCATGTGGATTACCTATAGTCTATAAGTAAATATTTAACTAAATATAGTTTTAAAAAGTTCAAATTTACATAATCACGTAACTAAGGGCTACCTTCTCCCGAGCACCTGACGTGAACACCTGTCATGAGCAACCCTTTTGGACCTACACGGGGCCATGCCAATCATGGGTAAGGCAGGAGATGGGAAGCTCTATATGATACATAAGGATATAAATGATTTTAGTCCTGTGATCTACGAACAAAGTTGAATTGTATTAGGAGTAATCATTTTTTTTTCTTTCCTTTTTTAATTTTAATTCAACCATGAATAACAAGTGGATGCGTCAAATTTGGTCCATTTGATGGAACCGTAGCAGTCGAGTGGACGCTAAAGCCGCCTAAGAAAAAGGACCCTGCAGACAAACGGTTGGGATTAGCGAACACATTTGCGCACTAATACTATTGCTAAAGTTTGCCTTTTATTGAAACTGACAGAGAATACAGTGGTAAACCCATAGTATTAGAGACCAACAGAGAGAGAAGACTCCCAAGCCAACAAGGACTATGCAGGGGAGGCTATTCTACCTTACACTTTCCAAGCTGTTGTACTCGCAACAAAGAAGATGAAAGAGGAAGCTCACCTCTTTCTATCTGCTCTAGTTGTTGTGTCACCTCCTTCATTGCCGGCCTCTCGTCTGGATTTATTGATGTGCATCCAACTGCGACCTCCATACAAGCCATTGCTTGGTCCACTTGTCTAACATCCATCGAAAGGCCGTTGTGTAAAATCAATTCAAGTCTCTCCTCTTTCTCTGTGGACTCATTATCGATAAGTTTGTGCAACAGAGAATGGAATTCGTATGGTCTCTTTCCAGATAAAAGTTCAACGAGTAGCTCTCCATAGATATAAACATCACTCTTCTCACTTGCAGTACCTCTGATTGCGTATTCAGGAGCTATATATCCAAGTGTGCCCCTAAATATATCTGTCTTCACATGTGTTTCACCGAAAGGAATTGTTAGTGAGAATGAAAAATCAGCTAATTTGGGTTTGTAGTGTTCATCCAATAAGATGTTGGAGCTTTTTATGCCTCTATGGACAATGGGCCTGGAATTTGCTGTATGGAGATAGGTGATTGCATATGCGATTTCAATAGCAATTCTTAAGCGATGTTCCCATGAAATTAGACTTGATGATGGGTTTGCCTGGTGAAGACAGTCACGCAGAATGAAGGGTACTTTTTCATATATCAAAATTGGTTGTTCCATCTCAAAACAACAACCCAAAAGCTTCACCACATTAGCATGCTTGATTTGGGTCACCGTGGCTATTTCGTTGAAAGCCATTTCTCGTTTTTCTATTCGATATACCTTGATGATGATTTGGCGGTCTTCGTGAGTTCCCTCGTAATCAACGTAACGCGCATCAGCGTGAAAGCGTTGTCCTATAGCCTGTTCAATTTCATTAGCAGAGAACATTCGGATCGGGTAGCAGCCTCTGCCATCGCAAGAATAGATTACTTCTTTTAACAACCGAGCACCGTCTTCCAACCACCCTTGTTCTCCTTGTCTTCTCCCCAATATAGGATGTCCTGTAAAGATGAAAAAACAAATAACGATAATAACAAGAATAAGAACATGGCATAACTTTCTTTGTAGAACATTAAATTCAATTATTTTCAACTACACAACAAACACAAATTAATAAATTAATAAAAAAAAACAGAAGCAGCAGCACAAGCATTAACACTTTACTATCACCCACATATGCCCAGGGATGAGCACTCCTGACCGCTACCAGTAGCCCAACTTAGTAGTAGAAAGGACAAAAAAAAATCTCAAACCTTGGTCCTACTGCTGAATGGGACTCGACTCTTCTTCTCTTTGTTACCCGAAAAAGAAGTTAGTAGAGAAAAAACATTTTACACATTTA
Organism: Umbellularia californica; assembly: GCA_028538565.1. Taxonomy (NCBI): domain Eukaryota; kingdom Viridiplantae; phylum Streptophyta; class Magnoliopsida; order Laurales; family Lauraceae; genus Umbellularia; species Umbellularia californica. The sequence goes on from JAPQWN010000001.1 coordinate 84,365,127, forward strand.
TTTAGAAAATGATGTTGAGATTTGTTTAAACAATTACCACCAAATCAGTTATAATTGGACTCATTTCACAACATTTCCAAACCCACCCCCCACCCCCAAAAAAAAAAAAAAAAATTAAAAGCCCTTTGCTCATTACAACAATTTTCAAACATTAGAAGCAATGATCAGAAAGCCCAAATAATTCAATACATGAGAAGCGATTATCATCAGAAAACTTACTCTTCTCCTTCTTCTTGAACAAGAGATCGAAGGGACTCATTCCAACTGAGAAAAAGCAATTAGCAGAAGAATTGCAAAATAAGGATCTTTGGTTGAAGAAGAAGAAGAAAGGAAGAGATTTCAGACTCATACAAGTAATGGACCGAACTTGAGCGAAGCTTCTTTGAAGATACATGGATACTATCCATGTCCGTGTGGGCCCTCTTGTCACAATCTCAAGTCCTTCACGGTATCGACGAAAAAATAAAATAACAGGTTCAGCGTCGTATTCCAAATGTTGAACCACATAGTGCAGTATAAATATATAAATAAGTGCAGTCTCATGTTACCTTCCGTTTGTTTTGTTCTGTTTGTTTTCTTAGGATTTACTGTTAAGAACTTTCGCCGAAAGTAGTCTAAGGTGCCATTTGGCATCTCGATTTATCATGTTGAAATGTCAGAAACCTTTTCTGCAAATACATAATTTGACAACTGCATTTTGTTAACTGCCGTAGTAAGATTTGCACAACCTTGCATTGTCAACTCCGTGACAAAGAGTCCCAAATAATCAAGTTCAAAGGAGGAAAGTAAGTCATGGAAGGCCCCAATGCACCAAGGAAAATCTTCGAGTGTGCTGTGTGCCAACCTTCCCTGGTACATGGGTCCATAGAAAATCCTAGCAGAGGCCCTTAGACTGTTTGATTATCATAGGAAAAATCACTAAAATCATGGTTCAAAATCATGGTATTAGTCGAGCCAAAAAACCGATATGATATCAGTGTCGGTTGCGTTTATCGTGTCGGCGCAGTGTAAATTTTTTTAATAAGAAATAATTAAAAAAATATCCAAGAAATCCAGAATATTAGAAATGCTAGAGAATCATATCTTTTTGTATTAGTATACATTATAAAGCAAAGTGTTGGCCCCCCTAAGGCAAAGCATCCTGTATCATTGTTTTGTCACCTGAAACTGTTGAATATTTCAACTTTTAATATTTTATCCTTGGTCCATCCATATAGTTTATAAATCCATCAAGTAGCCCACAATTTAAATTCCAAATCCAATCAATTAAAATAATTTTCACTCTTTATAATTGATTTGTAAAAAGTCTTAACTTTTTTAACTTCATGAGAAGCAAATTTATTTTTGGTGGATTAGGTTTTTTTATTAGTATACCATGTAAGAGGCTTACTAATAAAATAAAACATTTGGATACTTTTTAAATTTTTGACATTTTATTTGGATGTTTATAAGTAATGAATGTGACATTGGGCCAACTCTAATTTATTTAATATTTGTTAAGGTGCCATTTAAAAGGGACATTTATTTTGGGTGGGGAAACTAATAAGGGGGCAATTAATAGTTTAGAGAATAAGAGAGGGCATTTAATGGTTCAAATTTTGAAAATCTAAGATTTATTGTGATTTATGAGACCATAGGCTGCATTCATGTAGTTTAGGAGGTATTTGGATAAGTGCATAATATAATATTAACAATTTTAAATAGAGCAAGGCTCTCCTAAGTTGAAGCTTACCTTATCCTAAGCTGGAATGGTGCTAGTCCCACAAATCAAAGTTGATTATATCTGTTTTTTGCATGATGGAATTGAAAAATTCAGTTCTGATTGAATTTATCTTGATTTTGGAGACGATCATCATATAAAAAACAACGATAATCGACCTTGATTTTGTGGGATCAGCACTATTTCAGCTTAAGATAAGGTAAGCTTCAGCTTAGGAGAACTGGTCACTTTTAAATATTGTAAGATTTCATTATCATAGAATAAAATAGTTTTATATTATTATATTGTGTCACTTATGGTGTTTGGCAGTCTTCACAGATTTTAATATATTTTTGAAGTGTTTGACAATTTATAAAAAAAACTTACAAGATGATGTACCAAATAAGAAATGGAGAGAATATAATCAATTAACCCAACACAGGACCCACCAATTAGTAATCACATGTGTTAATAATCATGGAAGGACTTATCTATTGGAAAAAGAAATATAAGATTAAATTGAAATCATGAGATCCAAGCAATGTTTTTTTTTAATTAAAGTGGGTCCACCAAACGTTGGTAATTATACTATATACATTTAATGGTTATTATCACAAATGGCCATATTTATTTTTTTTATGAGAAATCATTGTGGGACCCATTTGATGTTGGTAGTCAAATCAACGTTAAGAGGGCTATCATATAGTGGGACCCATTTAATGATTACAAACTAACAATTACAATCACACAATTCAATCTTGGTAATTCTGGGATCCGGCTAATTTTGGTAGTATGAGACCCACCTAATGTTGGTAATCATAATAAAAGCCCCGAGCATGACATTTGTAGGACCCACCTAATATTGATAATTAACAAAGGCTATATAGTCGTGGAAAGGCTATAGGCCCCAATATTAAATTTGTAAGCACTGTGGGCCCAATCTAATAGTGGGACCCATAAATGTTAAAACTTATAGTGGGCCATTATAATTAATGGTTGCTCATGAACTCTCGTATGGTTTTTACTCAAACTCTCCATTCGTAGTTAGAAAAGATTTTTTAAAGATTATTTTATAAACATATGCTTGAATAATGTAATATGAAGGTTTTTTTGAAGAAAGTGAGATATTGTAAGATATTTTCTAAGTTATCCAAACACATCCTTTTTAGGTGAGTGTCTTACATTCTAAACTAGTAGAAAATATATCAAAATATCTTAAAATATCTCATTTCCAAACACCCCCTTAGCTTTTAAAATTGTGGGCCATAATAGGTGTGAAAGACTCACAACCTAGGAATCGAATGGAGAGACAAAGGGCAAGTTTGTGTACACACCCTTTTCCAAAAAGGGAAAAACCTCAGAAAAGGGATTCCGCAGAATTTAGAAATTCATGTTTGGTGTGATTTTTTTTTCCTCGCTGAATTGATGCTAATGTTGTTTGCTGCGGCCATGAATTCCTTACAGAAAATCAGATTTTCTTGTTTGGTGAAATACTTTTTTGAAGAAAAATAACATAACATATATATTATTTATTCAACATCAAATCATAATTTATTTTAAAGAAATAAGAAATGAAAGAATGTAGGGTTTTGGGTTGAAGAGGAAAAGAGGGAGAAGTTTTCGAGAAAATCCATTTCCCATAACCCCCCATAAGAAACTTATTTCCAGCGTTAGCAAGGAAAATGCTGACAAGGCAGGAAAGCTTTTCAGTGGAATTGTTCTGCACCAAACGCATGAAAAATAGATTTTTCGCGAAAAACCGTCCACTTTTCAGCGGAAAAGTGTTACACAAACATGCCCAAAGGGTTTGCTTTTCATTTCCGCTAGAGACTACAACGGGAGTGGGGAGAGTAAAAGAAGAGGGAAAGAGGAAAAAAGAAGAGGAAGAAAAAGAAGAAGAGGAGAATAGGAAAAAGTAGAGAAAAGCATGGCTAGGGCCAACCACGTTCAGCCTCTCACAGTTTTAGGTATGAGTGTTTTTTTTTTTTAATGGTGATCCATATTTATGTTTTGTTCTTTTTTTTTTAATCGCATGTTGTCATTGTTGTTGTGTGTTTCCCCTTTTCTCCGCAAATCATATTCTTGATTCCTCTCTTCTTCTTTCCTTTTCTTTTTATTTGATTTTTTGTTGTATCGGCCAAGATGACTGATATTTTAGCAATTTGGAACGTGATGATAGCCATTATGATACCACAACATGAAATCGTAACCGATACCGGTTCGTATCGGCCTATACGAACCAGTATCGGCCAATATTTTAAACATGCTAAGGATGAACTGGGCTCTTTTAAGTGAAAAATTGCATGATTGTCGGCTAACCGCCAAATTGGTGGTCACCTCACAGTTCCTCTCTCAGCACCTATTTTTTTCAAGGTCATTGTATTCGGTGACCTTGTGGTCAAATGGCAGCTAACCAAAAATTGAATTTCGGGTGACCGCTAGGTCACCGAAATTCCAACAGTTGCAAAGGCAGAGCCTAAATATTTTCTAGACTCTATTTCTCAACCAGCTCAGGGCTAACACCAAGTGTATAGTCGGTTAACTACAGGCCAACCGAAATTCAAATTTGTGATCGTTGACCTATCCGTTAGGGGTTTCAGTTAACCATGAACTAGTCGTTAAAGCGCTCTCTCTCTCTCTCTCTCTCTCTCTCTCTCTCTCTCTATATATATATATATATATATATATATGAAGAGCTCATTTCTTTGAGAAACTTTTGGAAATCAAAGAGAGTTTTTAGCTACTTGTGCACAAGTCTAAGTCACACATTCCAAGCAGTCAAAACCCCTTTCCACTCACGCTTAGATCTTCCATAGGCATTTTTAAGAGCACTCTTAGCTCATCTTTAGTTTGATTAGTGGAAAGACCTTAACCCTAGGGAAGCCCATTGAGCTCTTCAAGTTACATCCTCTACTTCCCTAAACCTAGACCTTTTCACTTGTTTGAGCATACTTTGGAGCATCATCTTCAACATCAAGGAAGCAAGCAAGGGGCAAAGCTTCGGACTTCGGTTTAAGCTTTAATAGCACACTCAGGACAAAATCTAGAGGCGAGTGTATTGTATTGTAAGGTGGATTAGAACTATGTGACCGAACCACCACATCAAAAAATCAAGTGTATGTGTGATTAGGGTGTGTGGTTACCTCAATATAGTAAAACCAAAGGTGGTGAAACCCTTAAGAGTGGAAGTAGTTCAAGAAACCGAACCAGTATAAATTTGGTGTATGTGTGTTCTTCTCTCATTTATTGATTTCTGGTGGCAATTCTTCATCTATGAGAACATGTGCTAAGATCCTTATTTTGACTTACACACATCTTACTTGTGTCATGTTTTACTCATTGCCTCGCTTGCGGTGATTAATTTTCTCAAGTTTTATCTTATGGTGCAATTGGTGTGTTTATTGTAGATCTTAATTGTTCACATTTGAAAAGAAATTTTTTGAGCCTTTTGTATATAGCCCCTTAAGGTTTGTAGGATTTGTAAATAGGCCCCTTCATTTTTATTTTAATACCTTTCATATCCTCAAAATCAATAGTCTACCAACCACCATAGGCTTTTAGTGTAAGATGATACTTTTGTCCATCTCTTTTATCCTTATATGTATAATTTCAAAAGAATGGACTCAATTTTTTAATAAAACATGTAACATTAACCAGTGCACTTAGTGGGAGAAAATAACCCAACATAAATTCATTTTTTTTTATCAATACAGGGCTCATTTCATTAAATCCAGATTGATTATGACAACAATCAACACCTACACTTATAATAGTTTATGATATATCCAAATCATACATGACCCACCAGTGGATTGATGAAAGTTTCCATACATGATTCTACTTCATGTGTAGGGGGAGTATAAGAAGTATTGGGGGAAAGGGAAAATGTTAAAAAAAAAATTAGAATTTGTGAGGGGGTTGGTGTTTGGCTCTATGTAAAAGAAATTTTAGGGGAAAGGGAAATGTTGAAAAAATATATTAATTTTTAGAATTTGAAGGGGGAGAGGGGGATTTTAAACTTTTCTCATATATGGGTGGGGGCTTGGGTCCCTAGGCCCTTGTACCTAGGTACACCCTGGTCATGTGCAAGAGAGAGTTATTGCAAAAAATCATTAGGACTTGAGATAAAATAATAATATTTTTGTAAATAATAATATACTTGTTGTGTTTAATGAATACAAGGGCAAAGTTGTCATTTATATAAAAATCCAATACAAACTACATGGTGGCTGTCCATTCTTGTTAAGAATATTGATTTTGAGGATACGGAAGGTATTAAAATAAAAACATCAGGGCCTGTTTACAAATACTAAGACCTTATAGGCCTATTTACAAATACTAAAACCTCAAGGGAGTTATATACAAAAAGCTCAAATTTTTTTGTAGTCCTATTCAAAACCAAACCACACCCACCACCCCCACTCTGTGTACTGGACTTGCATATTTTACATGTCTGTTTCAACCGGTCAAATAGACATTTTCGTGCCCGGAAAAAAGGAGCAGAAAGGAGACGCGATTCCAAATAAATATTTCATATGAAACGCACAAAGAAGTCACTGCTAAAGTCATATAGGCAGCAACTAGATATGAAACGCACATATTAGACGCCCAGTCTGATCTTTTATTTTTTATTTTAAATTCTATGATATGGACTCAAGATATGAACCGTTAGATGTCTTAGTCACGTCAAACATGGCCACCTATCAAATTTGAATCATTGATTTATCATAAATCTCGAGGTATTTGCAAAAAGTCATAGACCCTTAGATAAGCATTTTTAGACTTTTGTGCGCCCCTCTATCAGAATCAAAACCGTCGATCCTCTTTGACATGCAACAAACGGCTATTAGGTTAATTTCAGGCCTTTATTCATTGTGGATACGGGTGTACACGGATTGGATTGGTGCGGATTAGGTCAAATCCATCACCAATCCGTTACCCACAGATTGTTGGATTTGAAATCCGTTACCAATCCGTGACTGTTATAATCCGATACGATCCGTGGAAAACCGGATCGGATCGGATTAATCAGTTCAATCCGTTCAATCTAATGTTAAAGAAAGACATCTAACAATCCACAAAAAAATACAAATTACAAATATATTTAGACCCCTCAACTTATATTGAGACGCCTTAAGTTTACACCTCTTAACTTATATTTAGACCCCTTAAGTCTTTTTTATTTATATTTAATGTCAACGGATCGGATATGATTGAATTCGCAGATTGAGGTTGAAATCCGTCAACAATCGGTTGTTAACTGATTACAAGATTTTCAATCCATCACCAATCTGTTTGCCTTCAGTTCGGTTAAAAATCAGCGGATCGGATTGAATCGGTTTTATGGATCAGCGGATTTTTTGTACACCCCTGGCTGTGGATATCGAGAAATGTTTGAAATTCTATGAACCGTATATGTATTCTTTATGTTAACTTGACTGGGTCTCATGCGATACACTCCCAATTTGTTTTTTTCCTTCTTTAGGTTGAGGTGAGATGTGAGAGAAAAATATTAAGGGCCTGATTCACAAAATTTAACCTTCATTAAAATCTCCTGCCTTCAATTGATTAGGTTAAAAAACATAAGCACCTAGGAATTATCCAACTTTTCATTTATCAAAATCATGGCTAAAGGACTATCAGTATGCATCAAAATACATAGAAATTCATGGTTTAGTTAAAGAGGTGAGGGGTGAAGGATATAACTTGGAGAAGTAGATAGGACCTTCACTTTCTTATATATTAAGTTGCTAATTAAGGTGATAGTTGTGTACTCATTTCTCATCTTTGTTTGATTCTATTGTCCCAAAAAGATAAATGGTTAGAAACTTTTACATTGGTTCTTCATTTTTAACCACTTTTGATATGAATCCTATGTATTCAATTCCTATATATTTTAATACAAACAATCATGCCCTAAAGGCAAGGGTGTCAACTTAAGCAGTTCACTTTTGGCTGAATATGACAAGGAGTGGTCCATTGGAGAGAAGCATGTCCAATGTATGCTGAATGATCAAGGGTCTTTGCAAGTTCACACAGGCGATGAGATGTGGTATTTTGGTATCACAAAGTAGAATGAATGAAAGAGGTTTGTCATAAAAAGGGCCCATTTCTTTCTTTCTTTCCTTTTTTTTCCTTCTTTTTTACTCTACTTTGGTAAATACATCCACACTTGCACCCTTCTTATCAAGTCCCACACCATGAGTGCTACAACTAGGACTTGACCCCAGGTTGTTTATGAGGGAAGTGCCTCATCACTGAGCAATCTGTGGATTTGCACAATGGACTGTGAGAAAAAATATAACATATAGCTGAGATGGATTACCTGAGTCGCAGGTCACGCTTTCCTTAAGAGAATAAACTAGATTAATGTCTTGTATGTTGGAGTCTGCAGTACCATGGAGGTTAAAGATAATAACTAACTTCCAAGCCCACATTTTCTAGCTAGCCAATTATTCGTTCTTAACCCAAAAACAAGACAACCCAAACCAAATTGGGTATGAGCCAACCCAAGTTATGAGCAAATTGTCCCAGCTTAAAATAGATACTGGGTCGGCCAAGATTGGGCAAAATAAGTAGCAAAAGATGGCCTTCTCAATCAGTCACAATGCATGCCCATGCCCATGCCCACCATATCAATGGAGACATATACAAAAATAAGCATCTATAAATTGCTTTTCAATTTCAATCATATCCGATGTGGGATTCTAGTTGAGAAGCATGAACGGTATTCTTTACTATTTTAAAAATTCCCAATATTCCTCCACAATTTTCAAAATTTCTAACAGTGCCCCATAATTTTGAAAAATAACAACTAATTGGCATGGTGTTATGGGTCTTGGAAATGAAAGCATAAATGAGAGTGTCTATAGACTTAAACCCCCACTTAGTCCAAGTATATCAAAGCTTTCGAGGTACTTAGTGAACTTCGTCTTGAAACGGCCCCATTTGGTAAGTCGGCTATACTGAACACAAATACTTCCTAAAAGCTATTGGTGTTCTTAGAAGCCCGTATGTTAATGGCCATGTGTGTTTATCTTGGTTTAGTAAGTGCTCTAAAAGGAGTACCCCCAGGTCCCATAGGGAGTGGCCTCACTCACACATATAAATAGGTGAGCCTATCTCAAGTGCATCTGTATGACCTGCACCCCTCTATACAAATATAGACCTATTAAGAGTAATAACTCAGCCTCCCTTTTCATACAGACATGCACTAATAATCCTTGGATAGGAATAGAGATTTTCACCTCTCTATTTTAGTGCACAACTCATCACAACTATGACTTGTTCTTCCCATTGAACCCGAAAGAATTGATACTATCTTTTACTCGGGTTGGGTTTCCATCACATGTGACAATTATCTGAAGACTTAAACCCCATCCCGTGGACACTGTCTAAATCATTTTCTTGTAATGGCCTTACTAAAAAGACCCGCCAAATTGGCCTTTGATCGAATATACTCAATAAAGATAACTCCGTTGGGAAGGAGTTCCGCACATTACATGCCTTAAAGGAATGTGCCTGGACTTACCGTTACATGTACCATCCGATTTCCGTAACATCATTAAAATACTGTCATCTAATTACTCTTCTTTTGACCACCTAACAACTAACACCGCCCATAATTTAATAAATTTGACTCAAATTTTCTACGTGGCCCATTAGATCAATCAGCTTCAAATCAAGCCCAGCCGGATTTTATTTTTTTAGGTAAAACAACCCAGCCAATTGGACCCTTGTTTAACCACCATTGCATACCAGAAGTGGGCCACTACTATAAGCAGTCTAATTTAATTGCATGCAAGCCACGTTTACATCTGCTACCAAAACAATCCAAGTTAGCCCAGATTCCACAATCCGTGAAAAACAGCATATATATGTGAAGGGGCAAACTGGTAAGCTGTGGACCCAAATTCCACACCGTTCAATCACTCAATTGCAATCATAGCCGTGTATTTAATCATATCTTTACTTGCAAGGAAGTTTTGAAAAGATAATGGCACGTTTCGTAATTTCATAGAAAACCAATGACACTCCCATATCCTCTGGGAAAAGATAATGGCAGGTTTCGTAATTTCACAGAAAATCAATGGCACTCCCGAATCCTCTTGTCCTTCCCCTTTGTTTTCAAATAATTACAAAATTACCAAGCTCTTGAATCCCTTCTCAGCCCTAGGATTTATGTACAAAAATATGTACATAAATCCAAGGGTCCAAAATGTCCAGGGATTCAAATACTGCTCTCCCTTATTAATTTTTAGGCCTAGCGTGCTTTTGACTTGAGCTTTGACCTTAGGTTTTAGTATATAGGTTAGGTTCGATTTAAAATTTAGGACCGTTTGATATTTGGGCTGGGTTTGAATTAGGTGATAGAAAGGGCGATTCCCGGTACGGCCTGGCCTTAACAAATTGCTTATTTTTTTTAGTGAATGATTTTTAGAGATTGGTGATCCCCACAAATTTGATTTCTCATAATTCTTGATTTTGTCTTGAGCAGGTTGAGCTTGTCTTGGTAGACAACTCTTATACCTCAGAAGTAGGGGTACTCATGGATCGGGCTGGCCCGAGCCTGGCCCAGGGCTGGGCTAGGAGCCTTAGGCTTTAGGAGTGGGGCCGGGCTTGGACATAAAACTCACCCATCTAGCATATGGCTTGGATTCAATGGAAGCCCGGCCTGGCCCGAGTAAGAAAGCAAAAGGCAATCCATTTTTGCCTCGAACACATGCCTTTTCACAAGCACACCAGCAACGCAATCAACTAAATTGCAGCCCATTACTATCAATGGTAGCCTTTTCATTAAAAAATAAAAACACTTTCAACTCGACCTCGTGCTTACCCTATTTTATGTGGGCTGGGCTCGGCTAGGCACTCATGGCCCTATTCAGGATTGGGCCTAAGGTTCAAATTTGGGTTGGGCTTAGATATTATTTAGCGCAGCCCAACCCAGGCCATGAAACATCTATTATACTAACAGAATGTGGACTGCCTTACTATATCGACACATACTAGTAATTGCCCGTGCCTGAAGGCACAGCGCACCACTCTCTGAGCACAACTAAATCTAATTACTCTTCTTTTGACCACCTAACAACTAACACCGCCCATAATTTAATAAATTTGACTCAAATTTTCTACGTGGCCCATTGGATCAATCAGCTTCAAATCAAGCCCAGCCGGATTTTATTTTTTTAGGTAAAACAACCCAGCCAATTGGACCCTTGTTTAACCACCATTGAATACCAGAAGTGGGCCACTACTATAAGCAGTCTAGTTTAATTGCAGGCAAGCCACGTTTGCATCTGCTACCAAAACAATCCAAGTTAGCCCAGATTCCGCAATCCGTGAAAAACAGCATATATATGTGAAGGGGCAAACTGGTAAGTTGTGGACCCAAATTCCACACCGTTCAATCACTCAATTGCAATCATAGCCGTGTATTTAATCATATCTTTACTTGCAAGGAAGTTTTGAAAAGATAATGGCACGTTTCGTAATTTCACAGAAAACCAAGGACACTCCCATATCCTCTGGGGAAAAGATAATGGCAGGTTTCGTAATTTTATAGAAAATCAATGACACTTCCGTATCCTCTTGTCCTTAGTACTGCCCTTTGTTTTTAAATAATTACAAAATTACCAAGCTCTTGAATCCCTTATCAGCCCTAGGATTTATGTACAAAAATATGTACATAAATCCAAGGGTCCAAAATGTCCAAGGATTCAAATACTGCTCTCCCTTATTATATAGATGTATGAAAATGTATCTTTGAGCTGATTACTCAATCGAACCAAACCAGGTATGAAAAGATAGAAGAAAAAACAAATAAAAGTTAACGGTTGCAAGCTAGGATTGGCATAAGCCGAATTTAAAAGGGAAATTTACATACAGCCTCCTATATTTTTTTAGAATTGAAATAACTACCTATCTTTTTTTCATTTTACAAATAAAGACCTCTATACTCTATTCTTATACCTTAAAGCTTGATGTTAATTAGGAAAAAAGACTGAATTATGGGTTCTCCTTGTGCCACCTCAGCTTATTAATCCAAATCAGCAATGTTAATTGAGAACCTTGATATCATATCTAGTACAGAGCTTACTTAATGTCAATTCCCCCTTGAATCCATTTACATTCATAACTTGTAATCTTATTTAGTCTCTCTCTCTCTCTCTCTCTCTCTCTCTCTCTCTGTGAAATTAAGTCCACCACCACAGTTATTATCATCATTTTTTTTTTAAATTAGTACCACCACCACGATATTGTCTTGGAATGTTGTTGCCTATGCGTGTAAAAGTATTGGAAGGTGCCTGTTTGCAGACATAGTACCATGTGATTCTCATATTGCAATGCATTTCCATTGATTTTCATTTTGTGAGTCCCTTCCCTATTGAAGTTCTCCTTTTCATATGTTTGATTTAAGACGTGGTTACAATTTTTTGTAATTTCATTACCATCTTGTTATCTATTAATTTGAAGTCTCAAGAACCTACTTAACTGCGAGTTAATATCCTGTTTTGATCAATTGAAATCACTTTAATTTGTCCCAAAAGGATGAAAAGTGCCTTATAGATAACCTACTTAGACTAAATTCAGAGCGATCATCATGTCAAAAACCCAATTTATTCGAATATATTTTAAAGCCCTCATTTTGATTTTATTTAGGTTTAGACTAACACAAAGATTTCATCCTTTTACGGCAAAACATGTTTAATTTCATCACTCATGCAAAAATTAGCTTTTGATTGCAAGTGAACGAGGTTGATTGAGATAAAATAACATTAGCAAAAGGGAGTTATTTCAAATCAGGTAGTTGATTGTTACATTCTCTCATCTTCAAATTTCCTATATTAAAATCATTCCGATGGCGCTCCCATCCACTAGTATTGGATACATCAAATGTAACCAACCCATAAATATTGCTAGTGGTCCGATCAGATGGAGTGATTTTGGTCCATCTGATTACTCATATTTTAATTAAGATCATTGGGGCTTTTAGGCTCACCGTTATAATTATGTTCTATCCCTTTCGACTAGTTTTATTTATCAAACATGGGTGACTATCTCAAATTTCATTGTTCTTGGAATTGATAAAGAAATATCCAGGTGAGAATATATGAGAAATTTTTTGTGGGGCCCAAATGTGAGTCCCATTTGGGGATGGGACTGGGGAATGGAAAGATCTATGTGAAATCACCCCAAATTTCAAGTTTGACCTCAAACCCATGCCCCTAACCCCTTCATCCATGGCCAAAAGTTTAATGACTCCATATTCAAAAAAAGATTCAACTCTCAATTCAACGGTTCAGTCCATTTGGATGTGTCAATACTTGGGGGATCCCTATTTGTGCATGATTTGAATGGGTTGCTAGGTGGGGCCCACAAAAAAGGTAATATTTCCGATAGATAAATTTTCATATTTCTACCCACGAAGGAACTGCACATGATATGGGCGATTTTATCTAGTGGTCCTGTACACTTCACATTGATCCCGTTCGTTACGAGGGATCCAATGAAACTCAAGGGGTACTGCCATTAGTGACAGTTGGGGATAGTTTTCGGACTTGATATGTAACCAATATTGAAAAGTGTCCACTGTTACAACCTTGGGTTGGTTCAAATCAAGAGAGGAATTATATATATATATATATATATATATTTACAAACACATTTTCCATGAGAGCATCTCTCACCTTACTATGAGAGGTGGGCCTCCACCCCTATCTATCATAAGAGCATCTCCCATATTATATTATTATATGTATAAAGACAGCAGCCTTTTCACAAGAGTACAACACGTGGTGCATCCTCAATTTTTTTATTTTTCAAGGACGCCATGTGGGGCATCCCAAAAAAATGACACCTGGCATCACAAATAAAAGTCCTAAATCTTCTCCAACTCCCCAAAAATTCCTCCCATTTAATTTTAAACTTTCTAACATCACCTCTAATTCTACTACCTCCTAACGTCACCTCTCTCTAATCAATCTATTTCATTTATTTCCCCTAAAATCTCTCTCTATGCCTCTCTAATCAATTTCATGTACTTCCCTTGGAATCTCTCTTTCTACATACGATTTCTCTTAATTAATCCCCAAAAATTCTCCCTCTACTCCTAAAATTTCTACCTTATCACATGATTTCTCTCCTTATACACACGTTACATTCAATGGGTCCTACAAATTACTAAACAAACAAAAAGAGAAAAAAGAAGAAGAAAGGTTATTTGGCTTTGATAGTGGGCCCTACAAATTGATGAAAAATATAAAGATCAAGTTGGTAATGACTTTTATGATAGGTAGATATGTATGTATTAAATTTTAATGTAGATCAATTTGGGGGAATCTCATACCAGATCCAAATTATAAAGATTTAATGCCCACTTATAGATCATAGTCAACTTCATCTTTATTGTTTTTTATTAATCTGTGGTGCCCACTGTCAAAACCATTTTTTTTTCCTTTTTTTTTTCAAAGTTTGAATAATATATGGGTCCCATTGTGAAAGCTAGATTTTCTTCCTTTCCAAACTAACAATTAACGGGGCCACTTTCATAAGTTGTAATTACTACATTTTTCTCCTTATTTTCGTTTCAATATTGGTATGATTAATAAATGGGGGCCATTATGGAAGCCAATGGATTTCAAAATCCACATTTAATGTTGACATTCAATTCATGCCTAAGCACAAATATAATTAAATCAAGCTTCTAAAATATCTACTATTTACTTAATATTCCCCTAAAATCTCACGAGTTTTCCATCTTTATCAGAATTTTTTTGTTATCATAATTATATTTACTAAATTAACTAAATAAATCTAAGGGCCCTATTGCGAAAGCCGATTTTTCTCTTTCCAAACTCACAATTAAAGGGGGCCACTTTCATAGTCTGTATTTACTACTTTTTTCTCCTTATTCTCCTTTCAATATTCAGTATGAGTAATTTGTGAGGCCCATCATGGAAGCCAATTGGTTTCAAAATTCACATTTATTTTTGAAAGCGACAATCAATTTATGCTTAAGCACAAATCAAACCAAATCAATTTCCTAGAATATCTACTATATACTTATTATTTCCCTAAAATCTTTCAGCTTTTTAAAATTTTAGAATATTTCAGGTCATTTTAAATACTTATAAAAATTTTTAATTAATTAAAATTTTAATTATTTTTTATTAATGCAGGCCTGTTGTACTAGTATATATTAAAGCAAACGGGAAGGAGAGCTGTGAGGGGTGCCATGGCATCCGTAGGTGAGTTTTTCTTTAAGAAAAATACTTATAAATCACACAAAGCTTTGGGTTTAATGTGGGCCACTACACCTCCCAAATCCCCTCACTAATCTCTCCATTTAAATTAAGATTATACAGTTTCAAAAACCTACATTTCTAAAATCCTTATAACTTCCCCTAAAATCTCTTTTTTCCTAACTTTTTCTATTTTATCTTCTTATCTGAATCCTCAAATCACTCTCTAATCTTATTCCATCCTAAAATCTGTCTAACCAATCCTCTTATCATTATGATTTTAGTATTAACTTTGTAAACTGTTGGATTCACTGGATTCTCATGCACATTACATACTGCCATGCTATTTATTACTTGACAAAATGTGCTCAAATCAGGGCCCACCCTGATGCATGCTTGCATTCACTAGGAGCATATGGACCATATATACATGTGATTGTGATCCACAAGGTGGGGCCCACATGATTATTGGTATGCAATTGTCGTTAGTTTCCATGCCTTTTGGTTTCTAATTGGCTACACGGCTTGCACTACAGGCCCCACATGTGAGATTGCTACTTCACAGAGGCATGAAGCCTAATTGACGTGGCCCACTATATATATGCCATTAATCACATAAAAAACTCATAACCCAATGATATGCATGAAGCTCTAAGATTTTCACCGATGGAAATCTTATAATAAATCCCTAAACCCCACATGAGAGATTTAACTTCACAAAGGCTTGAAGTATACTTGAAGTGGCCTACCACATGCCATTGATCCATAGAAATTAACCTTGATTCAAGGAGGACCAAGGGAGTTTGATGATCAATGGGGAAACAAATAGGCCCAAAAAGAAAATAATATGCATTTGCGAATGCATATTATTGATCGTGCTAATTTCTTCTTTGAGGCATCGCTAGGCTTTAAATGCACTCCTTCGGACTGAATTTAGGAAGGAGTTGGAGTTATATATATTAAATTCCAAATGTCATCGATAATCATTAATGTTTAATGGCAAAAACTTCATTAGTTATTTTTTTATTCTTTTTTTTCCAGGAATAAGAAGAATTAAAAAAAAAAGTTTCTTCTTTGAAAGAATTTTTCATAGATGAATAATATATCTAAAACTCAGTATATTGATTTTGCTTGATGCATTTGCCATTGTGTTTTCTTGAGGTTCATTTATTGATTTTTAGTGATTCAACCTCATGAAATGCGCACGTGAATGGATAATATATGTTATTTATTATTATTTTTATTTTTCTTATCGGTTCATGTTACACATTATTTTGGTTTATTAAGAAAAGATTTTCTCTATTCATTTCTCCATTGCTTTTTTTTCCTAAATAGGTACTATTGGGACGACCCAAGCCATTTTCTGAAATAATATATTTATATATTTATTTCATTTATCAATAATATTCTAAAGAAAATATTAAATTAAATAATATTTTTATTTAAGCCGGGCCTGTGTTACGTACTTGGAAATTAAATAATGTTCACATCCATATTCAATACCAACAACTAAAATGTGAGTGCCACTACCTTATCTCTCGTAATAAGGTAAGAGATGCTCTCATAGGAGCATCTCCATATATATAATTATATATATATAAATATTCATGTGCATCCATCCATCGCTATATTATGGGGAGGAACAACATAGTAGGGCCGGCTTTATGATACATGCAAACCATCTACACACATGAGAACCCTAAATTATATTGGATCCATTGAGTTTTCACCTATCCAAATGGATTGGACCGTTGGATGGAGGTTCAATTTTTTTTTCTTTAATATAAAATCGTTAAATTTCAGGCCATGGATGAAAGGTTTAGAGGCATGGGATTGACCCCAAACTTGATATATATATAGCTGCTCTCCTACACTGCAGTGGACTGTAATATCAGCTAGAAACGTGTGGGAGACCGAATCGTGTGAAGCTACTTAAGTAAAAATGCATTTGAGAAGCCCGCTCATATTTCAGCAGAGACCTAAAACCCAAGTAGATTTCTCCCGCCTCTGTCCTCGCCTCTCTCTTTCTCAGCTCTCCTCTGTCCTCGCCTCTCTCTCTCTCTTAGCTCTCTCGGTCGCCTGATCTCCGTCGCCTGATCTCTCAGCTCTTTCGGTCTGCTGCCTCTGTTTCCCCTCTGCCTCTCGCCCCTCTCTCTCTCTCTTATCTCAGCGATCCCTTCTGCCTCGGTCACCTGATCTGCCTCTCGTCCCTCTCTCTCTCAGCTCAGCGATCCCCTTCACCTAGGTCTACTGCCTCTGTTTCCCCTCTGCCTATCACCCCTCTCTCTCTCAGCTCAGCGAATCTGGAAAGGAAGCTCTCTCGGTCGCCTACACTCGCTGCTGCACCGATCGCAGCTGCTGCCTCTTTCTCTCCTCTGTCTCTCGCCTCTCTCTCTCTCTCAGCGAAGAACCAGCGATACAGGCTCCCGCCTTTGTCTCTCGCCTCTCCAGACGTCGATCTACGCTGCATGCCCAAGCAGCTAGCGTTTGACGATTACGAGCAGCAGCGAACATGTACTCTCTCTCTCTCTCTCTCTCTCTCTCTCCATTCCTATAGATGTTTCTCTCCATGTCTACACCAAACAAGTCTACATAGGAACTGTAAATCTTGTATGGTAGCAGAGTTGTATGCTTCGTTCTTGTTGATGGAATAAGATTAGCAAAGAAATGAAGGGTTTAATAACACCAACACTACCATCCCAAATGCCCATTTTCAACTGCATTTTACTCATCTCATCAATCTATTATACTGTAGCTCCCATCCTTTCTCCAGGGATTTTGGCACCCCCATCTGTCTAAAATCTATTCAGTGACGGTTACCTGCTGTCCTCTCTTCATTGACGGGGCTACCCCGTAAGTGTATGTTTGACATTGGTTATGCGATCAGTATGATGGTGGTAGCTGCAAAATGACAATGCCATCTGCACACCAGGTGTTTGTTAATATGGGGCTTAGAACCCGTTGAAGACTCTTTGGTCATTGATAATGGAACAGGCCTCAAAATATATATTTGTTTTTTATGATTTTTTTAATGGATTGATTTGTGTCGTGATTGATTTATGTTTGATTTTGAGGTAGATATGTGCATATTGGTTGATTGCAACATTCTATTTATTAGAATTGTAGGTTTAGGCTTGTAAATGTAGTGATTTGAGTCGTGACTTTTAAATTGTGATTGATACATATCTGATGTTGATTTAGATTGCTGATAGTGTATACTTCAAAGCCCGTTTGGGCATTAATTCTGAATGCTTTCTTTTTGAATATATATTTTTTTTTAATATTTCGTAGCACTCAAACATATAGATAACTTTTATGAGTTTTTTTTTTTCCCCTATCCTATTTTCCCATTACTAAGACAATTAAAATGCCCAGGGCCCGTTTGTTTGCAAGGGATTTTCAGGAGATGATTCATATGTAACTGAATGTTAGATCTCTCTCTTTCGTTTGTTATGTATTTATTTCGTTTTATGGAATGATAGATGACATCAGATATGTGATGGAATGAAATCTTAGAGTCTTGAAAATGGTCTGCAATTTACTTGCCGTTTGTACAATTCTTGTCTTGGTTTGTTTTGATTTTTTCTTTGATGTATCAGAAAGAGATGTATTTATATGTATCAGAAAGAGATACATATATGTAACTGAATGTATTTATATGTATCAGAAAGAGCTTTTCTTTGAACACATCAATACTTGCCGTCTCTATCAGAAAGAGATGTATTTATATGTATCTTCACTTGAATACAAAGCATGTCAGTGGTTATGATCTTTGATGAAAGTGCGTCAAAAATGCAAATGCGGAAAAATCACAATCTATATGTGTAACTGAATGTGCATAATTATTGTGGCTGATTGTTAATATGCTTACTTTTGCTTCAGGTTGTTGCCTGAATTTTGGGGGGTTTCAACCTTTTTTGTAGGGATGATTGCTTTTGACCAGTTTATTGGGTTTTTTTTTCATCTCAGTCTAGATCTCTAATACTAAATGCTCTTCGTGAAATTAATAGTCATCTTTTCAAAAAACGTTGATTGCCAAGTGAGTTTGTGGTGTTAATTTCCTTGGACCAATATATAGTCATTATGTTTTTATTTCGAATACAATTCTTCATTGATCATTGGAATGAACAATAGATTAGCTATCACTTTAAGAAAAATAATATCTAACATCTCCAAAATTGTTCATGACCAATTTTATTTATTTGTCATACAGATTGCATATGGATATGACCTCCTCATCATCATCAATTGTCCACTATCCGGTTGTAGATGAAAACATGACACCAAGATTGGGCATGCATTTTGATGATTTAGATGAGGCATATAACTTTTACAATACTTATGGAAAACTTGCTGGAAATAGTATAAGAAAAGAATCTAGTAATAGAGGTAAAGATGGGGAGGTTGTATGGAAGCGATTTGTCTGTTCAAAGGAGGGTAAAACAGATGAGAAACACTGGATTGGTAAGGAATTTGTTCAAAGACGTCGAATGGAAACAAGATTTGATTGTAAGGCTAAGTTGCAAGTGAAATTAGATAAGTCAGGTGGTTATGTGGTATCCATGTTTGTTCCTCAACACTCTCATACCCCCGCTACTCCGAGTAAGAGATTTATGTTGAGGTCGCAGCGTGAAGTGCCAGAATCAAAGAGACAACTTATAAATGCATATGATGATGCAAATGTGCGAAGCAAACAACAAATGCAAGTGTTTGCATCTCAGTCTAGGGGATTGGACAAAATTGGATTTACAGATACGAATGTCAGGAATCACCGTAGGGATGAAAAGGAAAGGAAAAGGGGGCTAGATGGACAGTTGCTATTTCAACTTTTTAAAAACCAGAAAGAAATGGGAAATGGTTTCACATATACCATTGAGCGAGATGCAGATAAGAAGATAACGCATGCGTTTTGGGCAAACGGATCATTTCGTTCCGCTTACAAAGTCTTTGGTGATGTTGTGACATTTGATACCACCTACAAGACGAACTGTTACGAGCTTATTTTTGCTGCATTTGTAGGTTGTAATCACCATGGGCAAACTACTTTATTTGGATGTGGGTTTCTACCAAATGAAAAAACGGAGTCATTTGAGTGGTTGTTTAACACATGGCTTCACATGGCTTGAAGCCATGTTATATAGTCCACCAAAGGGTATTATAACAGATCAAGACTTGGCAATAACAAAAACCATTAAAAATGTCATGCCAAACACTGTTCATCGGTATTGCCTATGGCACATTTTAGATAAGTTGCCTACGAATTTGGGAGGGCTTCATATTCACAATGAGGGTTTAATAGAAAAGATTAAAAAATGTGTTCATAACTCAGACACTACTTATCAATTTGACAGTTTTTGGAATCAGATCATAACAGACAATAATCTGATGGAGAATGATTGGTTGGCGGATATATTTAAGATTCGTCATATGTGGGTTCCGGCATATTTAAAGAAAAATTTCTTTGGTGGCATGTCGACGACTCAACGAAGTGAAAGCATGAATGCATTTGTGAAGCAGTACGTAGAGTACAAGAATTCTCTACTTGATTTCATATGGCGTTTTTATGCCAGGGTGGAACGTTTAAAGTATCTTGAAAAGAAAGAGGATTTTGAGAATAGCAATGGGAGGCCTAAAATGAAGACATGTTCACCAATGGAAAAGCAAATGGCCGAAGTATACACAAGGAACATATTTTATAAGTTCCAAGATGAGTTATTCAGTACCATGTCTATTGCAGAAAATATTGTTTACGGGGATGATGTTAGTTGTAAGTTCATTGTGAAAAATTATTCCGATGAAAAGAAAATTGAAAGAGAGGTTTTACGGAAAAAAGACGAGAAGCATGCATATTGTTCTTGTAACAAGTTTGAATTTGAAGGCATCCCTTGTTGTCATGTTTTGTCTATCTTGAGGAGAGGTTCTATATTATCTTTACCCGAGCGTTACATTTTGAAGCGATGGACGAAGGGTGTTACAAGAGATGCATTTGTAGACGTGGTGGGATCGGGTGGATCAGAAGGTGTTGACCCATGCTTGGCTAGACATAGTCACTTGTCTTGTATGTTTGTAGGGCTTATTGACATCGCTAGTCAATCTAAAGAAGGTTTTCAATTTTTAATCAGTGGTCGTCAGGAATTGGAAATGAAATTAAGGCAGATGATGTTAAACAACCGATCTAATTCAAGCATTGATAAAGGGAAGGCACATGTGGATAGTAATGTGGTTGAGTATAATGAGCCGGCACATGTTGTGATGAAAGGACGCGCGAAGAGACTTAAATCGTCGAACGAAAAGGCAACAAAAGGGCGCCTATGTAAGGGTTGCAACAAGCGCGGTATATCACACAACAAGTGTAATTGTCCGGTGTTGTTGAACAAGTAAACAATTTAAGTCTCCTCCCTAATCCCTCCATTTAAATTAAGATTATACGGTTTTATAAACCTATATTTCTAAAATCCTTATAACTTCCCCTAAAATCTCTTTTTTCCTAACTTTTTCTATTTTATCTTCTTATTTGAATCCTCAAATCACTCTCTAATCTTATTTCATCCTAAAATCTGTCTAACCAATCCTCTTATCATTATGATTTTAGTATTAACTTTGTAAACTATTGGATTCACTGGATTCTCATGCACATTATATACTGCCATGCTATTTATTACTTGACAAAATGTGCTCAAATCAGGGCCCCCCCTGATGCACGCTTGCATTCACTAGGAGCATATGGACCATATATACATGTGATTGTGATCCACAAGGTGGGCCCCACATAATTATTGGTATGCAATTGTCGTTAGTTTCCATGCCTTTTGGTTTCTAATTGGCTACACGGCTTGCACTATGTTGACACCAAAAATGTCACTTTGCCTCTTCAACATCAAGAAAGCTGCATGAAGTTGCAACCTGCCATAAATAGGCAATGCAATTTCTCCAAAAAATCAAATCTTGTCAGAATCAAACAAAAACTGCAAGATCCTTCAAGATAGCCAAGAGAAGAGTACACATGAAGTTTCGGGCCATTTCAGAATCATTTGGCCTAACTTCGCTTCTCCGACAGCTAAAATGGCGCTCCCGGCGGCGGCGAAATCATCGGAGACGTCAAAACTTCGATCAGAGCCTACGGATGACTCCAGCATGTCTCAAAAGGGCTCCATGCCAAATTTCAAGTCAAACCGACAACGTTTGACCCTCCATCAATGCTCGAGCAGCAAAATCAAGCCTCCCGGCGGCGAGAACCACCGAAACCTTTGCTCATCAAACCAAGTGCATGAGTGGCTTCAACATGCTTCCAAAAGGCTGCACGTCAAATTTCAGGTCATTCCGACAACGTTTGACCAAGTTTCGATGCTCCTAGAGAAAATCAAGCCTACCTGCGGCGGAGCAACCCGGGACCATGACATCCAAAACGGAGCCCATGGAACGTCTCAAAATGACTCCAATAGGCTCCCCGTCAAATTTCAGGTCAATCGGACATCGTTTGACCACATATCAAAGCTCGGCATTTTCCCCGCAGCAAAATCAAGTGAAGCATCGACGGGACCCCAAACGGCTTCAAAACTCAAACAAAAGCCTATGGTTGGTCTTATTTATTGCTCAGGAGGCTCCACCTCAAATTTCAGGTCATTCCGACATCGTTTGACCAAGTTTCAGCTTCTGGCGGAAAATCAGCAGCTTTACGCGACAAAGTCTTCGGCTTTCCCAGAAAATTGGAAACTTTGCACTCTAAAAATGCAAGGATTCTCATCAGGTTTTCTACAGGGAAATCAAGCCAATAAATGAGAAGAAATGTCAGGAAAAATACAGAAGAAAACGGCGACGAAAAAGACCACAAAACGGACCAAAAACAGGGGAAAAACCCCCAGGGTCGCAGCCCGCGACCATGGCCCATGGTCGCCGGCGACCATGGAAGTCCGGGTCACCGGATTTTTCGCCGGTGACCCGTTTTTCCGTCCTTTTTCGCGTTTCGCGCACTTTGGCCCCTGTGGTTTCCTGAAAATGTGATTTTTAGTGCTTGAAATTGACTCATGTCTTCCGACATCCGTCAAAATCACGGGTCAACCTCCAAAAGTATCAAAATCAACATTGATCGCCAACCGGTCGACCAAAAAAGTGTACTTTCCGCCCAATCGATCGAAAAATCGACAGGACAGAAGTCACCGGCCCGCTCTTAGCTATCACTGTCTGAAGTTACATGTTCATCCGATGTCGATCAGCATGAAGATCCATCGATGATCATTGCCAGAAGAATTCCAGAAGACACGGCACGGCCCGCGACTCTTCGACTGCTCGGCGACCAATTAATGTGGTTAATTGACTAGCTTTATTGCAGTCATTAATTCATTTCTTTGGACGGCCCAATCAGAAGCAAGCATTTGGGAGTTACAAGTCAATTGATTCATGGCATTTAACCCATGAAACTCCTCCCATTATGGTAATTAAGGTGATTAAAAGCCCTTAATCTCCATCGGCCAATCAGATTCAAGGAATAAGGAGTTACAAAATCAAGAAATAAATCTTGTAACTCCTCCCATTAAAGCCATTAAAGCCCATAAACTCTCCTAAATGGCTACCAAAAGCCTATAAATAGGAGAGCATTCCATTGAAATCCGGATCGATCAATCGGAGATCACTTCCAAAGCACCACAGATCCAGAAATCTGAGAGAAAGAAAAAGAGAGAAAAACTCTGCTGAAGTTCTGCACCGGCCACCACTACAAGGTGACAAAAGTCCCTTAGGGGGGTACCCCCCACCCCCCCAAGGTCCTTGCCTTCTCCCGCTGCCTCCAATGGCTTAGACGTGGCTTTTCAGCCCGTCTACTTAGCTTTTTATTGGACATAGGACCTTCTCTTGGTCTTTGTCCTCTAAAAATCTGAGGTTATAGCCAAGCCAAGCGAATCAAGAGCATCCTCTGTTCTCATCTGCATGGATGATGGCGAAGCCCATACATGGCTTGCGACCGTCAATCTGAACGAGTCCCCCACAATCTCCTGAGAAGTTAGATCCTCATTTTCTTGCTTTTCATTGTAGTTTGTATTTTTCTAAAAGAGACAAAAATCACAACTCTTGTCTTTCATTATTGATGAGAATTGTAAATCGGCTATAAACGCCAAAATCGGCTATAAATGCAAAACAAAATCGCCTTTCACGGCAAACCAAGAAAATGTCTATTTTCTTAAATATTTGTGCAATGGAAAACTTGAAAGAAGTTGATTTCCTTTTTACTTGCGAAGGTTGATCTCCGGATTACCACTTGCAATTCCAAGTAAAATAGAAAATCTGGCACACCCACACAAAAGAAATGTTGATGCACGCTTCATGCCCCCCGGGCACGAAAAGGCCGGACCCGACGGACTCCCACGTCCGCCAACCTCGGTAGCACCCACGGCATTCGGAGCGCATTCCATCAAGCTGGCACACCCGGTGGGACTCGTTCATTTGAGAACACGGTGCTCGGAAATGAAATATTTGCATATCATACTTTTTGCTCTATGCTTTTACTTCTTTTCCGGATTCCTTGGCTACTTTCTAGCTGGTAGCCTATGTTGGATTTCGTATCCTAAAAAAAAATGAGATGGGATTTTTTGGAAATTTCTATTTCTTTAAGTTTGTTTCCATTCTTTCTCTTTTCAAAAAAAAAAAATCAGTTTTCTTAGTTTGAATTCAAAATTGAGAAACTTTGATCCTATCCTATCGTTCTTTGGTGCTTGCAGAAATGTTGAGCCCGTTCGACTAAGGTTTTGGACCATCGTTTCTCTTCGATGAGTTCATTAGAGATTTCAAACAAAAATTATTAAAAAAAATAAAAAAAAATCAGTTTTCTTGTTTGAATTCAAAATTGAGAAACTTTGATCCTATCCTATCGTTCTTTGGTGCTTGCAGAAATGTTGAGCCCGTTCGACTAAGGTTTTGGACCATCGTTTCTCTTCGATGAGTTCATTAGAGATTTCAAAAAAAAATTATTAAAAAAAAAATCAAAAAAAAAATCAGTTTTCTTAGTTTGGATTCAAAATTGAGAAACTTTGATCCTATCCTATCGTTCTTTGGTGCTTGCAGAAATGTTGAGCCCGTTCGACTAAGGTTTTGGGCCATCGTTTCTCTTCGATGAGTCTATTTGGGATTTAAAAAAATAAAAAGATATAGACCACTAAGGTTAAACCAATTGCGTTCTTTGATCACGATTGATTCAAGAAAAGCCTTGTCCAGAGTGTGGAGACAGCCTGATTGTTCTAGGCAAGGGTCCTCCAAACGGGTTCATTAAGTAATCCTACCCTTACTTGGGGGCAATTCTATCAATTGAGATTTCATAAGACCGGGTTAGGAGGCCTATGTGTACTCTCTCGGCTTTAAATCTTAAAAAAATTAAAAAAAAATCAAAATAAAAAAAAATAAAAAAAAAAAATTTCAAAAAAAAAATCTTAAACAAAAAAAAAAATAAAAAAAAAATAAATAAATAAATCAAAAGATTTTCAAAAAAAAATCTTAAAATAAAAAAATCTTCAAAAAATTAAAAATAAATAATCTTAAAAAAAAAACATTTTTTTTAAAAAAAAATAATAAAAAATAATAAAATAAAAAAAAATCATTTCAGAAAAAAATCTTCAAAAACTCGTCACTTTTGATTTCAGATCTGAGAAATTTTGGTTTCTTCTTTTCTGAGCACTGGCGCTCGCGGAAATCGCCGAGACCGTGTTCAGATCAAAATACCATTTGCTCTCCTTGATGGAACCAATCTTGACATTTCAAAAAAAAAAAAACTCGTCACTTTTGGATTCAGATTCGAGAAATTGTGGTCTCTTTCCTTCTGAGTACTGGCGCTCGCGAAAATCGTTGAGCCCGTATTTGAATCGGAATGCCACCTGCTCTCTTTGACGAATCCATTTCTGACCTTTCAAAAAGAGAATCCCATCTCATGGATGCAATCTCCAACATTTGGGCCTAGCAATACTGGTACGCCCTTTCAGGGTCTACTGTATCTGTGACCGGCACATTTGTAACTCCTACCTTATATTCTTCTTATCTCGAGCAAGCTCCGCTTCTCGATAAGTCGAATTTAGGTATACAATTGCTTCTAGCAGTCATTGGAACGCTCATTTCGAGCCTACCATGCTTGCAACCAGAACAATTGTACCCTCTATGGCTTTTTGCCTTCTTCATATTGCTTGGGACATGTCCCTTGAGCGATTTGAAAAGACAAAATCATAGAATTCCCCATTTATGATCATTATATTCTTGTGATTACTAATGGATGTGGTCTTGTTTCAGAAAAATTTTGAAACTAACAATGGCAGCTTCACTGATCATCACCTTTGATGAAAACAAGCACCAACTCATGCTTCAACAGAAGCAAAGCGCGTGCACTCATAAGCGCCTTGTCAGCTGCCGAAGCATCAACTCCCTCGGCAACTCTCCGAACTCCGGGTCGACCTCGACTCCTCGGACCATCGTCTTCGGGACACTGGGACCATTCCCACTTCCCGAAGAACAAGCTGCTCCTACCAAAAAGCAGAAGATCGCCTCTCAACGTGTCACTCTCGTGACACCAAAGGCGAGTGCCCAAAAGCCCGAAGCCCGCGGCATCCCCGCGAAGCCTCGACCAACAACCAACCAGGTCTACCCTAAGACTTGGTCTCCAAGACCTTCCCCAAAACAAAGAAGGTCTCAAACCTCCACCAAGCCAGCATACCTGGCCCCACTCAAGGAGAACCAGTTCTACCCTCTTGCCTACATGAAAGAGGAGAGACCCATCTCCAACTTGACTCCCAAGTCAACCCAGCATGAGCCGGCTTGTTCCTACAGGCCCAAAATCAGATCATGCATCACCAGGCCTCTACAAGCACCTGCTAAGGCCTACACTCCTTCAGTTCGACCCTTCATCTCTACAGGGGCCGAACTCGAAAGGTTCAAAGCTTCGCTGCAACAGGCAAAGGACCGGGTCCGGATCCTGTCCTTGCCTAGCTACAAAGAAGACAAGCTCGGCTGCTGCGCCCGAGGGAGCACATCCTTCATCGTCAGAGCCCAGCCAGAGCTGACTGAAGCTCAAATCGCTCGTCGAGCACGCCGCCGTGCGTCATATCGACAAAAGAGACTAGAGAAGCAACGGACCCAGCCTCCTACACTTCAAGTCTCCCACAAATGGGTCGAAAAAGAAAGACCCAACCAAGTTGCTGCCGTCCATATGGTTGGAAAAACCAGAAGACGCCAAAAGTCAGCATAAAAAATCCATAGCGTGACCCGTAGCGTCACCAGGACACAAGGACATCCCGAAGAATCTCCTGCCCCTTCCAGCTAAGGACGGGAGAGTAATCCTTCATCAAGCTCTTCATAAAAAAGAATGAGCTGCAGCTCAGTCACCAGGACGGTTTCTTCGTTCGAATCCCGAGGAATGAACGTCTTGGCTACAAGTTCTGAGCCACCACCTCAGAATCCACCTCAAGATGATGCGCTCACACGCATCCAGCAGTTGGAACAAGGCCAGCAGAGGATTGAAACTCTGATGGAAAACCTTCTCCTTGTTGTCCAAAATCAGGTGAACAATGAGCCTCCTCCGAATCATAGCAATAACGAGGGAAATGGAGAAGAAAATGAGTCACGCGCCCTTACCAAAAAGGACGTAGACAGTATCCTTGCCAAAGCAAAAAAAGAGGATATACTCAAGGAGCATGGGATCAAGCCACCATATCCTTTATGGATGGACTCGGTCCCGTTCCCCACAAAATTCAAACATCCTACTCTCCAAACATATACGGGGAAAGGATCAGCCAGACAGCACGTCATCCACTTCAAGATTTTGACGGGAGCTATCGCGGATCAAGATGCACTCAAGATCCGCCTCTTTGCAAGTACCCTAAAAGGTACAGCCTTCGATTGGTACTCCACTCTTCCGGAGAACTCCATTCAGAACTGGGCTATGCTAGAGACACGCTTCCTGACCCACTTCCAAGGTGAGGATCATCCTGTTACTATGGCTCAGCTCTGCAGCCTAAAACAGGGAGAGAATGAGTCAACTTATGACTTCATTCACAAGTAGAAAGCAATGGCATACAAATGTTCAGATGTATTGCCACAGGCGTCGATAGTCGACATTTGCCGAAACAACATGAGAGCCAGAATACGCTCCATGATCATCGGCAACAAATCAAAAAACCTGGGAGAACTCCTGGAAGCTTCTATGGAAGCTGAAACGGTGATTAAAGACCTCAACAGTCAGAAGTCATCAAGAAAAGAGCCAACCGCCGTTGTAACCTCTAAACCAAAGAAGAAAGAGGTCCTCAATGTGCAAACCAAGTCAGCTCCTCAGCAACCAAAGAAAGCTGAAAACAGAGCTGCGGGTAAGAGACCTGAACTCTCTGATGCCTTCAAAGAGCGAGTAGAAAAGAAATACCCGTTCGATGAAGATGTTGACGAAATCTTCGAGGCTCTCGTGGCAAACGGCAAGCTCACCTTGCCTGAACCCAAAAGACCGGGCGACGTTGGCAAAACCAACGATCCTCGGTACTGTCCATACCACCAGATGGTCTCGCGTCCTCTCAATCAATGCTTTGTTGTGAGAGAGAAGATAAACGAGATGTGGAAAAACGGAGTCATCACCTTTGACAAAAACTATGGGACTGCCTCCGTCAACATGGTGTCATGTGGACAAACACCAAAATCACCGAAGAAGAAGATCACTACTTCCTTCAAGGTGATAAAAAGAATTCAAACGTCCGAAGTGTTGGTTCCTTGCCCGACACCAGACGGACAACCCATATGGGTACATCCCGATCTCCTGGAAGATGAAAACTGGGAGATCGTAAAAACAAAGCCGACAGCTCAACAGCGAAGGCAGGCTAGGAAACATCTCCTCAGGCTCAAACGGCAACAGAAGACCCAGCCAAAACAAGAAGTCCATGAAAAGGCAGAGGCCTCCTCTACCACTTCACTCGGGGCAACAAAAACGTCCCTTCCAGAGACTTCAAAGGCGGTA
The DNA here is from genome assembly GCA_028538565.1 of Umbellularia californica. Taxonomy (NCBI): domain Eukaryota; kingdom Viridiplantae; phylum Streptophyta; class Magnoliopsida; order Laurales; family Lauraceae; genus Umbellularia; species Umbellularia californica. The sequence continues at coordinate 84,394,033 of JAPQWN010000001.1, forward strand.
AGAAGCTTCACTCTCAGTGATTTCATGCCACCTCAATTCAAAAAAGAAGCCATGCAGGGGGCATCATACTCTTGCAACTCGGTAGTTGGATTCTCCATTGATGGATACGAGTCCAGCGACACCGATGATGGATTCGAGTCCGGCTACACCGATGAGTGGGAAGAATCCCTTGAAACAGGAGAATATCTCTCCGATGAAGAATGGGTTCCTGAAACTCACCGTATGCCAATAATCTGGTATAACCCTTTGCAACCACAAGGATCCTGGTCTGATGATGAAGAAGATCAAGTGGCTGCACAAGAAGATGCTGTTAACCCAGCACCTGTCATTGCTCCAGTAGAAATCAACTATGTTGAGCCACACGGAGAAGACAAAGAAGAAGATTTGGCTCCCATGCCTGATCTTGAAGAATATGCAAGGATCTTGCAGCGTCTCGCTCTAGAACAAGAGCAAGACCGCGTCAACAAGATTCCTTACAATCCAGAACCTGAAGTCCCTGAAGATAATCAGGTACATCCACCCTTAACTCCTGAAAATGGAGAACATTGCTGGATAGACGATCCTCTTACATCCGAGGATGAGTCTGACTCCGAGTAGGCAACATCTCCTATCAGAGCTTCCTGTAATGTAATATATCAGGACTATAGCTCTTCTGAAGCGTCGTCTGATGAGATTACCTATACTCCGACGACGCCTAGCAATGTATCCTCTGGAGCTACCTCGTCTCACGTGACTTTCACAGAGATGACACCCTCTCAGGTTTCTTCTCCTGAGACTGTGACTTCAGGATACACATTCTTCCCGACTCATCATCATGAAGAAAACCCAACTTGGGATGATGGATGGGTCAACGAAGAAGAAAAGCTGCTGGATGCTGTTCAAGACTCGCTCCCGGAAAATGCTCCGTGCAACACAATCACTGAGGATGGCAACTCTGCTGCAGATGCATCCCCAGTAGATGAAAAATGACAGCCTCTTGATCATGAAGACAATCTTCCAAGCGAAGATCCTTCTCAAGAAGCTTTCGAAGTTGGTAGAGGCACCCGCTCGGGCCGGGACTACCACAAAAACTACAACCAATCTTCCTTTACTTATGTAAATCCTTCGGGAAAAGATGTTGTAAGCGCCCCCAGTGGCAACAATGATGAACATGCAGGCCCTGAGGAGGCTTTCAAGTATGATTTGGTTGAGCACTTCAAACACATACCTGCACGTCTTCACATCCTGGATTTATTACGAATGTCTCCACGCACTCGTGATAATCTCATCTTAGAATTACAAAAACTGAATGAGGATGTCGACAAACACGCCCCTCAAGTCCTCCAAATTGAAATGGACTACCAGGTCAAAAACTCTGAAACTTCCTCAAAGGGAGAAAAGAAAACTGAGGGATCATGCATTGAATGCCTCTCGGTGCAAAAAGCAGCCAGTGCAACCATCGCCTTCACAAAGGACGACCTCCTACTTGGCGAAGCAAGGCACAACCGACCCCTGTACTTCACAGGGTACATCAAGGAAATGCCTATACACAGAGTTCAGGTCGACCCAGGTTCTGCACTCAACCTCATCTCCACTTCGGCTCTCGAAGAGTTGGGCATCCCACCCAGCAAGCTAAGCCACACATCTGTATCTATCTTTGGATACGATGGGAGTACTCAAAGGCCTATCGGTAAAATCAGGTTCAAATTGCAGATCGGTGATCTTATCTCTAAAGTCACTTTGTATGCAATAAAAACCCCTTCATGCTACAACATCCTTCTCGGACGCCCCTGGATACACGAGAACCGTGTTGTCCCTTCAACTCTACATCAATGCATCAAGTTCGTCGGCTACGACGGCATGGTACATCGTGTCTTTGCAGACAGAAGACCCTTCAAAGGTAAAGAAGTCCACTTCGCAGACTCCCAGATGTATGAAGGAGAAAAAGAAGAAGAGGAAATAGCACCCCTGCTGAAAATCTCCAGAAAGATAAAGGCAAGGCTCCTCAAAAATAACCGGAAGAAAACAAACCCTCCGGCAAGTTAGAAGAGAGTAGTCAATCTCCCTTCGTCATCTCCCTCAAATCTTCAAAACCTTTGGTCATCACAACCAGAGTGAAGAAGGCAAAACAAAAGCCTGGGGGCAAATTTGTTGTTTCTCTCGTGTCTATCATGCAAGACACAGACTCGGACTCAGAGCCAGAAGACGATGCATCGTCAAGCCAAGTTAACGCTCAGCATGTTCGGCCTGCTCTCACTCCGACGGAGACACCTGCTGATGTAGAAGATCCTACGTCTGCTACCTTTGTTGTTCCGACAAAATCACCAAAGCAAAAGCCGATCTTCTTCCATAAATCGGATATTTCTTCATCAAATTCCTTGCTTGAACCTTTCCAAAATGAAGGTATGCCTCAACTATCTCTATATAATCCTGTGGCACAAGCTATCATGAAGAAAATGGGCTTTGACGCTCAGAACCCAGTCGGTTTGGGAGAAGGCCGCGGTATTCTCACGCCATTGGGACCCGCCTTGACCAAAAGCCAGCTGGAAGATTGGAGACTCTACGGTCATGTAGAAAAGTCTTCATATGTGTTAGGGTATGATCCCGACACTCCTCTGAGACAGTTGACACAAAAGCTTAAAAGTCGTTTTACCGACCAAGCCTCAACATCTCAAGTCCATGAAGACATCGATCTCCCTGGATATCTCTTTAAAGAGTTACCTGACAGAGATCCAGGAAGCTCATCCAATTGGTACGATTTCTCTGATGATAAAGAGGAATCGTCAGATAATACAGATTTGTGCTATTCTGACCCAGAAGAGCCCTCGTCTCCAAAAGAAGTACCTTACTTCGACCCAGTTTCAACAGGCGATTGGGACTATCTCATAGCAAGCCTTGAGAAGATCACCAATCAAGAAGACCCGTGAAAAGGAACAAACCCTCGGTCTACAAATGCCCTTGGAATCCCAGAAGGTTTTGTTGAGCTGGAAGCCTCCGAAAATATTGTGGAGGAACCACCTTCGAACCTTCTAACAGAAGATCTTGTTGAAAAGATAGACTTGGGAACACCAGATAACCCACGTCCTGTATTCATAAGCAAGAATATAAAGGATGATGAGTTACCCGAGTATATCGCTTTTCTTCGTGAGTTCATTGATTGCTTTGCATGGTCCTACGCTGAAATGCCTGGTTTAGACCCCAAAGAAGCAGTCCACAAACTCAATCTTCAATAAGAAATCAAGCCTGTCAAACAAGGCCAAAGAAGATTCCGTCCAGATGTGATGGATAAAATCAAACAAGAAGTTCAAAAGCTCAAAAGCGTCGGCTTCATCCGTGAGGAACAACATCCAGAATGGTTGGCCAACATTGTCCCCGTGACAAAGAAAAATGGGCAGATCAGAGTCTGTATTGACTATAGAGACTTGAATGGCGCTTGCCCTAAAGATGAATTCCCGCTCCCCATACCAGAGGTGATGATTGACAATACCTGCGGATTCGAGCGAATGACATTCATGGATGGTTTCTCTGGCTACAATCAGATAAAGATGCATCCTGAAGATGAAAAGCACACTTCATTTCGGACTCCATTTGGCGTGTATTGCTACACTGTCATGCCATTTGGTCTGAAAAATGCTGGTGCCACATATCAGAGGGCTATGATGAAAATATTCCAAGATATGCAGCACAAGACGGTCAAATGTTACGTTGATAACCTCGCCGTCAAAAGCAGAAGAAAAGAAGACCATCTCAAAGATCTTCGGGAAGTCTTCCTCCGACTCCGCAAACACAAACTGCGGATGAATCCTCTAAAATGCTTCTTCGGCGTCTCGTCGGGTAAGTTTCTCGGATTCCTTGTTCGGAAAGCTGGAATAGAACTTGACCCCATAAAAGTCAAAGCTATTCTAGAAATGCCCTCTCCAAGAACCTTGAGAGAATTAAAAGGGCTCCAAGGGAGATTGGCCTACATCAGACGGTTCATCTCCAATCTTTCGGGGAAATGCCGTCCATTCTCTCGATTGATGAAAAAGGGTGTAGACTTTGTCTGGGATGCCAACTGTGAAGCCGCATTTCAAGATATCAAGTCATACCTGACCAAACCTCCAGTGTTAGCTGCCCCTGCCACTGGAAAACCATTCATCTTGTACACAAGAGCTCTTGATCATTCTGTAGGCGCTCTGCTTGCATAAGAAAATGATGAAAGAAAAGAAGCTGCTCTATACTACCTCAGCCGCATGCTAGTAGGTGCAGAGCATCGCTACTCTCCAGTCGAAAAGGAATGCCTTGCAGTGATGTTCGCCGTACAAAAGCTACGTCACTACTTGCTTTCCAACACAGTCTACCTGGTCTCGAGGATCAACCTCTTGAAGGTCCTTGTCACGAAGGCCGGTTCTCTCAATGCCCGACTGGCAAAATGGTCCATCCTTCTATCACAATTTGATATTAGGTATGTGCCACAAAAAGCAATCAAAGGCTAAGCTCTAGCAGACTTTCTCGCAGAGCATCCATTGCCTAAAGATTCTCCACTCAAAGATGATCTCCCAGACGAACCTGTCTACAACGTGGAGACTTCCTCACCAAATGCCTCCTGGGACATGTACTTTGACGGTGCAACCAGGACAAATGAAAAAAGAAAGCTGATCTCAGGAGTTGGCATCCTCTTTGTTAGCCCTGACAAATACATGATTCCACACGCTTTCTCGCTACTGGAACCATGCACAAACAATGCAGCTGAATACCAAGCTCTGATCTTAGGATTGGAACTCGCCATCGAATCCGGTATCACTATGCTGGAAGTCTTTGGAGACTCTCAACTGATCGTCAACCAGATGAATCAGATATATGAAGTCAGGAAGCCCGATCTGCTGCCTTATTACAACAAGGCGCAATCGCTTCTGCAAAAGTTTGACATCTGTCACATCACCCACATTCGTAGAGGTGAAAACATCCGTGCAGATGCCCTGGCCGGACTTGCCGCATCAATGGCGATCCAGGAAGGGGAAAGCATGCAAATTACAGTGTGTGAGAGAAGGATCCTCCCTCCTCTTAACACACACCAAGCAGTTACTGAATGCCACCGAGTGGTTGGAAGTCGGATCTCTATCCTTCAACCTTCAATCGGCGACTGGAGGGATCCGTTCATTGATTACACTATGTTCGGAATCCTACCTGAAGATCCAAAAGAACGGGTAAGCATTCAAAGGCGAGCCCCAAACTTTCATTTGGATATTCCTTCAAAAATCCTCTACAGGAAATCCTTCAACGGAGTACTTCTACGCTGCTTATCACAACAAGAGGCCGAAGAAACACTCAAAGAAGTTCACGCTGGTCTTTGTGGAGCTCATCAGGCTGGTCCCAAGCTCTACGACCAAATCAAAAGGTTGGGTTACTACTGGCCTACCATGGTACCCGACGCAATGCAATTTGCCAAACGTTGCCAGCTATGCCAAGTTCACGGAGACTACATTCACATGCCTCCAGAATGGCTGCATCCTACAGCAATCTCATGGCCTTTTGAAGCATGGGGCATGGACATCATAGGTCCTATCTCTCCCCCTTCAAGCAAAGGTCATCGCTTCATCTTCGCCGCAACGGATTATTTTTCCAAGTGGTCAGAAGCATTTGCGTTCAACGAAATGAAGACATCATCAGTCCTTCAATTCCTACGCACCAACATCATTTGTCGTTTCGGCATACCTAAAAGATTCGTCCATGATAACGGACCACAATTCCGGGATCATCGATTCTACAGGTTCTGCGACAAATACAAAATTCAAAGCTGTCCTTCGACTCCATACAATCCGGCAGCAAACGGATTAGCAGAAGCCTTCAACAAGACACTGTGCAAAATCCTCAAGAAAATGGTCTCTAGTCACAAAAGAGACTGGAGCGATAAACTGTCTGAAGCTTTGTGGGCCTATCGAACCACCGTTCGAGGACCAACCCATAGCACACCATTCTCCTTGGTCTATGGATGTGAAGCTGTCGTGCCCCTAGAGATACAAATTCCTTCTCTGAGGGTATCTCTACAAAATGACATGACTCAAGAAAGCAATGTCAAATTGCGACTCCATGAGCTGGACAATCTCGACGAGAGACGGCTCGAAGCTCGACAAAGCATTGAACTTTACCAAGCACGCATGGCAGGATCTTTTGACAAAAGGGTCCGGCAACGCGCCTACAAAAAGGGTGACTTGGTTCTTGCGGTAAAAAAGACCAATGGTCTTCGCACACAAATCCAAAGGCAAATTTGAACCAAAATGGGAGGGACCCTACGTCATCGACAAAGTCTTCTCCAACGGCGCATATGCCCTCCTAAACATGGAAGGCGACAGATGTATGCTGCCTATCAACGGCAAGTTCTTGAAGCGGTACTACCCTTGAAGACTTACCCAACTGGGTAAGAGCAATGCCTGTATGGCCAAAACCTGTTCTCAGGTACTCGCTCGTCAAACCCACTCTCTTTAGAATTTTCATATCAAATGTCAAAGTTTCTAGAGATCAAAAAACAATGCTTACTTTTATCGTTTCATTGTTCAAAAAAAAAAAATCCAAGTTTAGGAGCCTCTCCCTGACTTGACCAAAACTTTCGATCCTTGAACCAAAATTCATGGTTTGAAACAAAAATCAGGATTCAGGGATTTCCACCCTAGTCCACCTTACCTTTTACTGCCAAATGGTTTTAGGTCAAAATTTACGACCCTCGTGTCTTTAAACAAAAAAAATGGTTTTTCAAAAAAACCGCGGGGAAGTGACACTTAGTCGATACTCGCAAAACTCAAAAATTGGAAGGATGCGAACCCCATTCGATACTTCCAAAACCTCTAAAAATCGTGGAGACGCAACATTTCAGTTGATATCCACAACCCAAATTTCAAAAATCGTGGAGAAGCAACATTTCAGTTGATATCCACAAACCAAATTTCAAAAATCGTGGAGCTGCAACATACCAGTTGCTATCCACAACCAAAATTACAAATGGTTCGAGAAAACCTCAAATTTCAAAAATCGCGGAGAAACGACATCAAGTCAGTACCCGCAAAACCAAAAGTTTTGGGAAAAGCAAGGAAGCGACGCTTAGTCGATATTTGCACCCCAATTCGCGAGGAAGCGACATTCCATCGATACTTGTAAAACCTAACCCGCGAGGAAGTGACATTCCATCAATACTCGCAAAACCGAATCAGCAAGGAAGCGACATTCCATCGATACTTGCAAGACCATTCAGCGGGGGGGCGACATTTAGTCGATACCTGCATTTTGAAAACCAAAACTCGGCTATAAATGCCAAAATCCGGCTATAAATGCCAAAACAAAATTTCCGGTTATAAACGCCAAAATCGGCTTTCATGCCAACAAAACAAAACTTGGTTTTCAAAAAACTCGGCTACAAATGCCACACAAAAAAAAACCTGACTCTCATGTCAAAACCGGCTATAAATGCCACAAATTGGCTATCAATGCCACCAAACCGGCTATAAATGCCACAAATTGGCTATCAATGCCACCAAACCGGCTATAAATGCCACAAATTGGCTATCAATGCCACCAAACCGGCTATCAATGCCACAAATTGGCTATCAATGCCACCAAACTGGCTGTAAATGCCAAAAAAATCCGGCTTCCGTGCCAACCCAAATTTTGGCTTTTACGCCATAAAATTTCGGCTTCCATGCCAACCCAAATTTTGCCTTTTACGCCATAAAATTTCGGCTTCCATGCCATCTCAAAATCGGCTTTCACGCCACAACCAAAATCAGGCTCCCATGCCAAAACAATTATTTGACAAAAGATTTTCACAAAATGACAAAGCTTTTGATCAAATCCCATTTAGCAATTGCTTTCATCACAAAAAGATTTGAGTGAGCGTAGGGAACACAAAACAAAAACCAAAAAAAAAAAAAAAGGTACCAAAAAAATACATGTGGTACCAAAGCAAAAAAAAGGAAAGTGTTCACAAGCACTACAAAAAAAGAAAAGTACCAAAAAAATACATGTGGTACCAAAAAAAAAGAAAGTGTTCACAAGCACTACAAAAAAAAGAAGTACCAAAAAATACATGTGGTACCAAAAAAAATAAATAAGAAGGATAGTTTCTGCTACAAAAAATCAGGAGCTCAGCCAAAAATGGCCTCCAGCCAAAGCTTCAGCTCCTCAAGCAAACTTTTGGCATCAGCCGTCAGAGTTTCCAAGGCACGCTTCTTCGGGAACTTGCCATGAGATGCTGGCGAATGCCGTAACCCTTCTTTAACACCGGGAAGCTTTTCCCCAGCAGTTTGCCATTTTTCGTTTTCTAGAGTCCTCCTCTCGACAACTTGACCGGCATCTGCAACCCTGCGAATCAGAGTACTCTCCCTGTCACGAGCCTCTGTTATAGCAGTCCACTTAGCATCAACTTGTGCCTTCAAATGCTCGAGATGCTTCCTGGCCATTTCGACCTCTCCATCAAGGATGTCAAGGTCGCGCTTTAATCCAAGGATGACTAGCTCTTTCTTATTCTTCTCTCGGACTACCTGCTTCCTGCTCTGTGTAGCCTCATTCAGGTCGGACTTAGCCTTATCAGCAGGGTCTAAGAACATCTCCTTGAAGAATTGGTCGTCAGGGAAATCCATGGTCTCAAACCACTTGTCACCCAGTGCAATGATCCTATCAACGATCGCCCTGGCACCTGTGACATCCAGACCAACCTCTTCGGTATCAGTGAGAATCTCCTGTACATGTGGGATCATGCCAAATCCTGCCTCCAAGTGTCCAGAAAGGAGAGTCTTGACCCAAGAACTCAAAACCCGAGCCAGCACCTTCTTCGCAAATTGAAGAGACGAACTGGATGAAGATTCACCCTTCTCCGCTGATCGGCTGCTCATGTCATGTCCCATTGGAAGAGTAACAAAAGAACTCTTTCCACTTGGAGCCACTGGAGAAGGAATCTCAGCACGAGGTATCTTCTCTATCGCGTCAGAACTGGTTGTAGGAGTCTCTACCTCCGGATCGACCTCTGGCATCCCTTGCTCTGGTTCTGAAGGAAGCGATGGACTCTCTTCTGTCACTTCAAAACCTGCAAATGAAACACAAAAAGGTATGAATATGATCCTGTTAAAAAAAATCATCAGGGTCATCACTACAAAGTACCTTCTTCGACGACTGGCGGAACACTCTCTTCCTCCACGAACTCATCGGAAGCATCATCAACATTTGCGTCCATTGATGGTTCAAAGTCATCGGAATCCTGTGGCAAGTCAGCTGACAAGAGAAATGTTAGCAAATCAAGTCGCAGGCAAAAAAAAAAAAAGAGAAAGCGAAAGAAGTTATACCAATTGGAGATTCTGGAATCATTCCAGAGTCCCTCGGTTCTTCTTCAGATGCCATAACCGGCTCCGTCACCGCCTCATCGGTCGGAACCTCAGGCATCGCCAAGTCTTCACCCTCTGCTAAAAAAAAAAAGAAGCAGCAGCAGGGTGAGGAAGCAAATCAGAACATGGAAAGCCCCATGAAAGAAGCAGAAAAAGAAAAAGGAAGAATCATACCTTCACCAATGGTCTCTTCTCCACGGCTCCTCTTCTTACCTCTACGGGTTCGCTTCCTAGAAGAACCCGCCCCACTATCAGAGTCAGGTTTCTCACTTGGCTCCTCACTGGATGGTCTGCTCTAGCCAGTAGACTCCGCGGAAGCTCGCCTCTGTGCCGCTTGCATCCAAGCGTCGAGCTCAGCTTCCTCCTGTTCTAGCTGCTCCAAAGCCTCATCAGGTACTTCCCGAACAGCTTCAGAACCAATGACGCCCTGGTCACCGAGAAAGCCTATCTTGTGCTTCTCTCCAGAAAGGAAGGCCCAAACTTCCTCTCGCCGGACGCCATCCGACTTTCCAGTACCTTTCCCCGAAGACAGCTTTACATCAAACTCCTTCTTGGAAAGCCCCCGATATGCCAAAAAGCTCTCCGCGAACCACTTCGTGAAGCCGGCAGTTCGGAAAGTCGACAGCTCAGGATAAGAGATCGTGGCAGTAGTGTCTTCAGCACTATAAAAAGCCCATGCATTTCTGCCATCCTGCAAACCCCCAAAACGCTTCACCATACTCGAAGGCGCTCCAACAACGCCTTGAGAGAAGCCCAACTGAAGCGCAAAGCGAGAAGGTACATACGGCTAGATGTCAACGAAAAGATGTCTGTGGTACACCATCGTGCCGACTCGTATGCTGAAAAGCCACTCCTTCTCTGCATTGGTCAAAGGGTAATGCCTTCCCGACCCTGCTCTGGTAGAGTCTCGGGAGGCACCAAAATCAAAAGCCTTCTTCCGCAACTCAGGAGAAAGCTTCACTGAAGACTGCCCCATCTCGACGTCCCTGAACCGTCGGATCCTCATGCGGGCAAACAAAAGTGATTCGGATACGGCTTTTCCCTTAGCCAATCGAATCATCAGAGGATCATCATCCTGTGCAGCACCCAGCTGGTGGAAGCCAGGACAGTGGTATACAAACCACGAATAAAAGATATGGGCTGAAAATACCCTATTCATAGGGAGCCCAAGCCGAACCAAAAAAGCAGCAGCCTGCAGTTCGGTACACAAGTAGGAGTAAAGAGCAGGCACCAAAGCAAGCCGCTCTCCAAACGCCATCTGACAAGCCGGAAAAATACAATGCGGCCTGATGTGCGTCCCATCTCCACCAGCAAACACAGCCTCACCTAGCCAATAAGTGAGGTAAACAGCAAGATCTCTCCGCAGTGCAATGTTAGAACAAATGACATCTGTGCTCGCGAAGAAACCCTTCAACTCTTCCTGCATGGCCGAAGTCTTCTTCCTGTCTTCCCGGGTCATGCTATCAGAAGACTCTTTGCTGTCAAAGAAGTTGAAGAATGAAGAGCCATAACTCTTCCAACTGCTGGACCTGACTTTCGAACCCTCCTTAAAAAAATCATAGAAGGTGACGAGCTGAAAGTATAGGAGCCTGAACTCCTCTGACTGCTCCTCAAGGACGCTGTCAATCGGCATGAACTCCTCGTAGAGTTTGCTAAGGATGGGCAATCCGGTGATGGCGCTCAACTCCTTCAAGGAAAAACCAATCTCACCATTCGTTACAACGAAGGTATTGGTTTGTGGGAGAAATGATTCCAACATGGCCATGAAGGCCTCGTCGGAAAAAGCCACGGTCTCCCTAAAAGCACGGACCGCGTCAAAAATCCCGGCTTCCTTCAAAATGGTGCCACCAATCAGCAGGACGCGATCAGTCCACGACTTCCAATCGGAGTCAACACTGAAACGGCCACGAAGTCGAAAAGGCTTCACCCAATTGCTGCCGTCACCGCTGAAAACGCCAAGGCCCACCGGTCCCAAATCAACCGACGGATAATCAGAGCCCTGGTAGCCGCTGGCTGGCATCAACATGTCCATTTGGGCAGGCGACTTCTCCGCATATCCGGAGGGACCGCCAACAAAAACCCCGGTCTTGATCACACTGGTCCTCTTCACCCAGCTCGGAGGATCTTCCCTCTTAGGGCACATGGAAGAAAGGCTCAGGATCGAGATGGTCCGATCAAAAGACGACCGGGTAGAAATAGTTCTCTCCTCACCATCTGCTGTGTAAGAGAACTGAAAACATCTCCTTTGGTATGTCAAGTCGTCAGGGACTGCATCTCCAAAGAAGAAGGTAGGCTTGGGTAAAACCCTCAGATCGTCCATAACCCAAGGACGGTTGCTTACCATGATCTTATAGAATTCCTCATTCTTGAGAGCGATCAATCGCTGTCTCATCTCATCGCGATTGAGGGAATCGCACTCTTCCAAGTTCTTCTCAACAAACTGGACCTTCTCCCAGGCCTGCTGAACGGCCACATTAGAAGATCTGGCGGATCGACGAGGTACGCTTGTAGCAGGCTCTTTACCCTTGTTCGTTCTGGAGGAACCACCTGCAAAGGTTGGAAAAGAAAAAGATCATCATCAAAATGACGGAATTTCGCTAAAAGCAAATCTGGCGAAATTTTGGCATGGTTCCTGGGCAATTCCGAAGAAAAGGGAAATACCCCGAAAGAAATAGAAAGTTTTGAAGATGGGCTCAACATCGCTGCGAGCTCCGAAACTCCAAACTTTCGAAACCTCAAAATCTCCGCAAAATCAAGAAGGGCTCAACATCGCTGCGAGCTCCAAATTCCCAAATTTGCAAAGATTTTCAGGTATGCTATCATGCTCAATCTACAAAAAGTACATGCATGAACGCATTATCATGATGAGCACAAAAAAAAAAAAGAAACTTTCTCAAAAAAAAAGAAAAGGAGAAAGAAAAGAAAAAAAAAAGAAACTTTCTCAAAAAAAAAAAAAATATCAGGCCCATCAGGCCGTGGCCCACAGGCCACATGGCCGTACGGACCAGATCCGTACGGATCTGTCCGTACGGCCCACAAAAAAAAAAAAAAAAAAAAGAGAAAAGAGACACACGTGAAAAAAAAAAAGAAGAAATCACGTGGAAAAAAAAAAAGAGAAGAAGAATAGAAAGAAAAGAAAAAAGAAAAAAAAAAGAGAAGAGACACTTTTTTTTCCATCCTATTCTCTACATGGAGTTTTCTTGAAAGAAAAAGAGAGAAAACTTACTTGAAGCCATTGATGGAGAAGAAGAAGGAAAAAGCTTGAAGATCCTTGAAGAAGAAGAACTCTTGGTCTTGGAGCTCTCTTGAGATTGTTGCAAAAGAAAGCAATAAGAGCAAGAGATCCTACCTTCCTTTGCTTTTATAGGAGAGAGCAAATCAAAGAAGGAAACAAAGAAGAAAGGTAAGTGTTACTAATTAGTAACCTTACCAAAAGAGAAGGAATTAGAAAGATTCTTTCCCAAAAAGAAAGATGTCTTTGAGAGATTTTCTCCCAAAATCAATCAATGAGAGATTCTCTCCAACAAAATAGGAGATTGGAGATTCTTTCCCAAAAAGAAATATACCTTGAGATATTCTCTCCCAAATTAAGGGAATATGAGAGATTCTCTCCCATAAAGATATTTTTAGATATTCTCTATCCAAATGAGATATCTTTAGATATTCTTTACAAAAATGGTCTCACATGAGATCTAAGCCATCCTAAAATGCTTAAGGTCCCATGGGCTAGCCCATATGAGCCAGGTTTGACCACCTAGGCACTATAAAAAAAAAAAAAAATGGGCTCTTAGTCAGAAAAAAAAATCCCTCTTACCAAAAGCATACAAAAATGGTTCCATGCCTCTTTTGAGTTGATTGAACCATACAAAAAAATTCCAAGCCCCATGAGCTTCCAAAAATCAAACCATCCAGCCTCATAAACCAAATTGAGCCAAAATCTTGAAATTGACATTCCACAAAAAATCCAAACCACTCCAATGGACCCACACAGTCCCAAAGAGTGACCAAAAACCAAATCCTGGTCCCCTAACTTGCCACATACAGCTTGTTAGGTCACAAGACCAAAACCAAAAACCAAATCATGATCCCCCAACTTGCCACATACAGCTTGTTGGGTCACAAGGTCAAAACCAAAACCCGAACCCCCTAACCTGCCATATACAGCTTGTTAGGTCACAAGGTCAAAAACAAAAGCCCAAATCCACATCCCTGATGTCATCTTCAAAACTTTGCCTCGAGATGGTACTTGATTCCTTTCATTTACCATAAAATTCCCCTGGAAGCTCAAAGGCTACTCTACCAAAGGAAAGATTGCTCAAAGACTCTTGGTCAAGACACAAGCTCTCCTTCAAAAATCTCTTCGAGGCACATCGACTACAAAAGTCAAGCAACTCGTCGCTGTACCTCGAGGGGGCATTTGTTGACACCAAAAATGTCACTTTGCCTCTTCAACATCAAGAAAGCTGCATGAAGTCGCAACCTGCCATAAATAGGCAATGCAATTTCTCCAAAAAATCAAATCTTGTCAGAATCAAACAAAAACTGCAAAATCCTTCAAGATAGCCAAGAGAAGAGTACACATGAAGTTTCGGGCCATTTCAGAATCATTTGGCCTAACTTCGCTTCTCCGACAGCTAAAATGGCGCTCCCGGCGGCGACATCATCGGAGACGTCAAAACTTCGATCAGAGCCTACAGATGACTCCAGCATGTCTCAAAAGGGCTCCATGCCAAATTTCAAGTCAAACCGACAACGTTTGACCCTCCATCAATGCTCGAGCAGCAAAATCAAGCCTCCCGGCAACGGGAACCACCGAAGCCTTCGCTCATCAAACCAAGTGCATGAGTGGCTTCAACATGCTTCCAAAAGGCTGCACGTCAAATTTCAGGTCATTCCGACAACGTTTGACCAGGTTTCGATGCTCCGAGAGAAAATCAAGCCTACCGGCGGCGGAGCAACCCGGGACCATGACATCCAAAACGGAGCCCATGGAACGTCTCAAAATGACTCCAATAGGCTCCCCGTCAAATTTCAGGTCAATCGGACATCGTTTGACCACATATCAAAGCTCGGCATTTTCCCTGTAACAAAATCAAGTGAAGCATCGACGGGACCCCAAACGGCTTCAAAACTCAAACAAAAGCCTATGGTTGGTCTTATTTATTGCTCGGGAGACTCCACCTCAAATTTCAGGTCATTCCGACATCGTTTGACCAAGTTTCAGCTTCTGGCGGAAAATCAGCAGCTCTACGCGACAAAGTCTTCGGCTTTCCCGGAAAATTGGAAACTTTGCACTCTAAAAATGCAAGGATTCTCATCAGGTTTTCTACAGGGAAATCAAGCCAATAAATGAGAAGAAATGTCAGGAAAAATACAGAAGAAAACGGCGACGAAAAAGACCACAAAACGGACCAAAAACAGGGGAAAAACCCCCAGGGTCGCAGCCCGCGACCATGGCCCATGGTCGCCGGCGACCATGGAAGTCCGGGTCACCGGATTTTTCGCCGGTGACCCGTTTTTCCGTCCTTTTTCGCGTTTCGCGCACTTTGGCCCCTGTGGTTTCCTGAAAATGTGATTTTTAGTGCTTGAAATTGACTCATGTCCTCCGACATCCGTCAAAATCACGGGTCAACCTCCAAAAGTATCAAAATCAACATTGATCGCCAACCGGTCGACCAAAAAAGTGTACTTTCCGCCCAATCGATCGAAAAATCGACAGGACAGAAGTCACCGGCCCGCTCTTAGCTATCACTGTCTGAAGTTACATGTTCATCCGATGTCGATCAGCATGAAGATCCATCGATGATCATCGCCAGAAGAATTCCAGAAGACACGGCACGGCCCGCGACTCTTCGACTGCTCGGCGACCAATTAATGTGGTTAATTGACTAGCTTTATTGCAGTCATTAATTCATTTCTTTGGACGGCCCAATCAGAAGCAAGCATTTGGGAGTTACAAGTCAATTGATTCATGGCATTTAACCCATGAAACTCCTCCCATTATGGTAATTAAGGTGATTAAAAGCCCTTAATCTCCATCGGCCAATCAGATTCAAGGAATAAGGAGTTACAAAATCAAGAAATAAATCTTGTAACTCCTCCCATTAAAGCCATTAAAGCCTATAAACTCTCCTAAATGGCTACCAAAAGCCTATAAATAGGAGAGCATTCCATTGAAATCCGGATCGATCAATCGGAGATCACTTCCAAAGCACCACAGATCCAGAAATCTGAGAGAAAGAAAAAGAGAGAAAAACTCTGCTGAAGTTCTGCACCGGCCACCACTACAAGGTGACAAAAGTCCCTTAGGGGGGTACCCCCCACCCCCCCAAGGTCCTTGCCTTCTCCCGCTGCCTCCAATGGCTTAGACGTGGCTTTTCAGCCAGTCTACTTAGCTTTTTATTGGACATAGGACCTTCTCTTGGCCTTTGTCGTCTAAAAATCTGAGGTTATAGCCAAGCCAAGCGAATCAAGAGCATCCTCTGTTCTCATCTGCATGGATGATGGCGAAGCCCATACATGGCTTGCGACCGTCAATCTGAACGAGTCCCCCACAATCTCCTGAGAAGTTAGATCCTCATTTTCTTGCTTTTCATTGTAGTTTGTATTTTTCTAAAAGAGACAAAAATCACAACTCTTGTCTTTCATTATTGATGAGAATTGTAAATCGGCTATAAACGCCAAAATCAGCTATAAATGCAAAACAAAATCGCCTTTCAGGGCAAACCAAGAAAATGTCTATTTTCTTAAATATTTGTGCAATGGAAAACTTGAAAGAAGTTGATTTCCTTTTTACTTGCGAAGGTTGATCTCCGGATTACCACTTGCAATTCCAAGTAAAATAGAAAATCTGGCACACCCATACAAAAGAAATGTTGATGCACGCTTCATGCCCCCTGGCGCGAAAAGGCCGGACCCGACGGACTCCCACATCCGCCGACCCCGGTAGCACCCACGGCATTCGGAGCGTATTCCATCAAGCTCACTACAGGCCCCACATGTGAGATTGCTACTTCACAGAGGCATGAAGCCTAATTGAAGTGGCCCACTATATATATATGTCATTAATCACATAAAAAAATTCATAACCCAATGATATGCATGAAGCTCTAAGATTTTCACCGATGGAAATCTTATAATAAATCCCTAAACCCCACATGAGAGATTTAACTTCACAAAGGCTTGAAGTATACTTGAAGTGGCCTACCACATGCCATTGATCCATAGAAATTAACCTTGATTCAAGGAGGACCAAGGGAGTTTGATGATCAATGGGGAAACAAATAGGCCCAAAAAGAAAATAATATGCATTTGCGAATGCATATTATTGATCGTGCTAATTTCTTCTTTGAGGCATCGCTAGGCTTTAAATGCACTCCTTCGGACTGAATTTAGGAAGGAGTTGGAGTTATATATATTAAATTCCAAATGTCATCGATAATCATTAATGTTTAATGGCAAAAACTTCATTAGTTATTTTTTTATTTTTTTTCCAGGAATAAGAAGAATTAAAAAAAGTTTCTTCTTTGAAAGAATTTTTCATAGATGAATAATATATCTAAAACTCAATATATTGATTTTGCTTGATGCATTTGCCATTGTGTTTTCTTGAGGTTCATTTATTGATTTTTAGTGATTCAACCTCATGAAATGCGCACGTGAATGGATAATATATGTTATTTATTATTATTTTTGTTTTTCTTATCGGTTCATGTTACACATTATTTTGGTTTATTAAGAAAAGATTTTCTCTATTCATTTCTCCATTGCTTTTTTTCCTAAATAGGTACTATTGGGACGACCCAAGCCATTTTCTGAAATAATATATTTATATATTTATTTCATTTATCAATAATATTCTAAAGAAAATATTAAATTAAATAATATTTTTATTTAAGCCGGGCCTGTGTTACGTACTTGGAAATTAAATAATGTTCACATCCATATTCAATACCAACAACTAAAATGTGAGTGCCACCACCTTATCTCTCGTAGTAAGGTAAGTGATGCTCTCATAGGAGCATCTCCATATATATAATTATATATATATATATATATAAATATTCATGTACATCCATCCATCGCTATATTGTGGGGAGGAACAACATAGTAGGGCCGACTTTATGATAGATGCAAACCATCTACACACATGGGATCCCCTTAAATTACGTTGGATTTATTGAGTTTTCACCTATCCAAATGGATTAGACTGTTGAATAAAGGGTCAATTTTTTTCTTTAATATAAAGTCGTTAAATTTGCAGGCCATGGATGAAAGGGTTAGAGGCATGTGATTGACTCCAAACTTGATATATATGAGATAACACTATTTTGATCATTTTAACAGTTGCCTCATCTAATAAAGCTGACTTTCTTGGTCAACACCAATCTTCATAATACTATTGAAAAGATCATTTCATGATTTTTTTTTTTTTTTTGCCAACATGATTTAAATATTAAAAAGGACTTTTGTTCAGGTGCATGTGTCTCTCACAGTGCGAGATAGTCCATGCGCCCGCCTAAGGGCCCGCCTGTTCGTATGAGCGGACCCAAGCAAATGGCTATAGGGCTGAGGCCGAGCTCCCACCCAAAGTTCAAAATTCTCAAAAACCCCAAGCAAATTATGAAAATTAATATATCTTTTTTCTTACATTTGTCCTTTTCTCAATATTTTCTTACATAACGCAACCCCCCTCCCCCAATGAGAACTGTCTGGGTCCGCCCTTGCCTGTTTGTCATTCAAATCCTCCTTCCTCTATGTTACTAAATGCCATGGGATTTGCACCAATCTAAAATGGAATAAACCGTTGGATCAAGTATTCATAATTCTTTTTTATATAGACCGTTAAATTTTGCGGGTCACAGAGAGATAGATCTGAAGTCCTCAGCCAGGCCCACTTGAATATTTCTATCCT
This sequence comes from Umbellularia californica, assembly GCA_028538565.1. Classification (NCBI taxonomy): domain Eukaryota; kingdom Viridiplantae; phylum Streptophyta; class Magnoliopsida; order Laurales; family Lauraceae; genus Umbellularia; species Umbellularia californica. The sequence continues at coordinate 84,412,273 of JAPQWN010000001.1, forward strand.
CACATCACACTTGATTGGTGGGGGCACATGTGGGCTAGCTCCTCAAGCTGTCTCACACGTTTAAAGAAATCGATACAAAACATCACTGTGATACATGAATACATATTCCCACCATATATGTCTGATGGTCATGCCTAAAAACTTGCCCAAATTCATTTCGGGTTTTTCACCCCAACCAAAAATAGGGTCCAGTACCAAAACTTGAACCTATGGGCAAAACCCTTGTTTGCCTAATCAGATGGCCCACCAGATTAATGATCTTGATCATCCAGATAGTATCAAAGCATATAGATAAGGATTCGATACCATCATGCTAACTAACAAACAGCGAACAGCTAACAATCTACAACTGAACCATTTATATAATGTAAGTACTTACACTCGTCAATGGATAAAAGGCCACGAGCCTCACACAAGACAAACCCAGCACACCCAAGCAAGCACACTGGAGAACATGTTTTGTCTCGTGCATGTCGCAGGTGACACGAGCCTTATATAATATGAGCCCAAGGACTTTAGTAGGTATACCCATTTTGACATTTAAATAGATGTATATAGAGGGCGGTGCCATGGCCCACTTGGGTCAGAAAACGATGTGTGGGACCATATATAGAGTATTTATATTTTACATATGGGTTTTATTTTATTGACAATTCTCTATACATAAATTTGTAACCAACTTGCCTATGGGCCTATCTGGGGCCATGCCAAACTCGGACGTGGTAGTAGATGAAACAATCTCGATGAAAAACATCAATCCAGTTACTTTCATACTAAACCCTTGAGTCCGGATCCTCTGTTTCGTTAAAATAGGGGGAACACTGTTTGGACCAATTGACATGCTCCATGTGGCACATGGTGATTGGTCCAAACAGGCTCCCCCTGTATGAACCAAACAGGGGATCTGGACTCCAAACCCTTGGGCTTGAGTTTATTAGTTTTTGAAAGCGTTGTTTATTTAGATCTCAATAGAATAACGAGTAACAATTAGATGAGTATCAGTTTTGGACTTGTGGTAATTCATGGGATTAGTTGTATGAGAGGGTAACTTTATCATAGGTGGCCCTAAAAGTAGAGTGTACCGCACATAAGAACCATGGTCCATGTGGATGGTGAATATTGATAGAGAGAGAGAGAGAGAGAGTCCTTACTAGTTTTAGTCCTTTAGATGTGAATTAATAAAAATAATGAGTAAGAGAAATCAGTTGGACCTAATGGAATCCTTTTTATTAAAATAATCTCCTTTTTATTGACTCTATTCTTTTGGCTGTTAATTTTTATAGACTCGGCTCAGTTTTTGGCCCGTGGGTTGGAGGGGCCTAGACCTGGACATCAGGTCTGATTTAACCATGAATTGTTAAAAGTTCGGTGGACATATGCATCCTATAGGCTATGTTGGTCAACGACCAAACTGGCACAGAATTATATCATTTTATTTTTTAGAGGGTGAACAATAAATCATAGCTATGTGGCTGATAATGACACATTTCGTTGAACATGCACTGGTGCCTTTCTTTCTTTTCTGCTTTTTTTTTTTTCACCCAGCTAAAGGGCTTGGACTCCGCCCTCAAGTGAGGGTAGTAGACCTCAATAATGTGATGGAATTCTCTGGCTTTCGAATCTTGAACAACCATTGAGACATGACACTTCTTACCACCAGGTAAGAGACCGGTATCATACACTAGTGTATTTTTTTTTCTTTCTATCGGAAGGTTCCAAACCCTTTGGGCTGGACTATTCCCTCCGGGCCTAAAGAGAAGCCGGGTAAAACCCATGTGGCCCCTAGGTGGTAACATAAGTGGACTCAACCTTCGATTTCGGAAGAGGAGGGAACCGGGGTCGATACCAAGACCTCTAGCTCCGAAAGAGGGAGGAACCGTGGTCCTGACCCACTCGGCCAACTCCTTAGGGTTGCACTGGTGCATGTTCGAATACTGATATCTATCCACGGATTGATAATTTTGTTGGCCAAAACTTAGGATTCATTAGTATTAAATTTGAGTGGGGCCTTCGTCCAGGCTCATTCAAGACTGCTATATGGACGGATATTCGTTCTTCCACATTTGGTCCCACCAGATGAAATTGATTTTCAGTCACCGAAAGATTGACAACATGGCCCACACCTATAAGGATCATTTGGGCCTTGCAAGACTCTCTTTCGGATCCGGATCCCTTGTTTCGTCCAAACAGGGGAACCCTGTTTGGACGAATAAGGGGCTGCCACGCAAGGGGGCAGAGCAGACGTTCCGATCCATTTGCCCCTCTTTATATTGTAACTGAAGATGGGTCATCATTTTGTTATTACAGCATCATTAGTGAAGGTGAGATAAATTATTTTTTGGCACTTGGTATGATAAACATGACATTACATCATGCATGAAAAAACAAATGGTGGATGATTAATGATCTAATAAGGCCAATGAAGTGGGCCCTCCATTTTGGGCCCCACTTTTGTAAGCTACATTCAAAGGCATGTTTGATGGAAAATCTCATTATTAACAATGGTTAGCCAGAAAAACAACCCTATCACAATGAACTAACCCTTTATTTATAACCATAAAGTTTAACCACCTTTAACTATAAATTATTTCGAGAGTTGTTGTGCGCGTGCGTGCGGAAGCACGAAATATGCAATTGAACAATCATATCACATAAGAGAGACAATGATTTTACGTGGTTCGGCAAAACCACCTATATCCATAACAAAAGAGCAATACTCACATCTCTACTCTCTTCAGAGTCTAGGGTTATAGATTACATTGTATATATAGTCTCCTCTTTCTTAGACATGGACTAGAGTGTTTTGTCGAACTACGTAAAATCTTCATCTCTCTTGTGTGGCATGTTTGCTCAATCGCAGGTTTTTCGTGCTTCTGCACGCGAGCGTACAATAAGATTCCACATGATAAAGCTCAAATTAGTGTCAAATTGGGCCTAGCGTATATTTAAAGGGGGTTGTTCCTGTGGTGTACGTAGTAAGTGTGAAGGAGGTAGATTAGTCAAAGGTGGGCGTAACACAGTGAGATATACTACAAATGAACAATATATGGTCATGAGATATACTACAAATGAACAATATATGGTCATCTCTTAAATGAATATCAACTTCTATAGTAAAATAATTGAATTTGTTAAGCTAACCCTATATCTGAGAAGTAAAGTTAAGAAGATGACGATAATTGTGCAGAAACAACACTATCCCTAAAGGGGCTGTGGACATAAAATTTTAACAAAGTATCTAGTTTTATAAAGATCCATCATAATCATAGTGTGAACAGGGTTTCGCTTATAAGAATCTTAACCAGGAGAGCTGCTTCGGAGAAACTGTGTTTATGCCAATTGATGGTAAGTAAGAGACATCTTAAAATATTAAGAGAATTAAAAGTCACTTTCTCAATTCTCTAATCCATGTTAGTTTTCCTTCTTCTTAGATTATGATCAGATTATTGTCATAATCTAATGCTAATTAGTGGGTATATATACATTTGAAGGTCCCATAGCTCTGCTCCTATCATCAAAGGTCGTTCTCATTCCTATCTTAGTAGCAGTCTTTAACACTCTTCTGCAATCATGTTAGCTCTATCTCCCTCTTCTTGGTTCCCAACTTTTGGACGGCCATCGGATGATTACATAGGCCAAGACCAAAAGTGGTGGACTGAGGATTATGATCACCCTTTCATCAACTACAATAGAGAAATTGGTGGCTTAGATTCATGTTTTATGATCTACTCTCCACAACTGATGGAAGCAATTGACGGTCCCAAGATATCGCCCGCGACAAGTGAAGACATATCGCCGAACTTGAAGAAGATGAGCCACAACGCCAATGAACGTGATCGGCGAAAGAAATTGAACAGTTTGTACTCCACTCTCCGGTCTCTTCTTCCTGTATCAGATCAAAAGGTTGGTGTCAATTTATCTATCCTATGATTTTGTTCTACTTGCTTCTATAGGGGGGGCAACTTGGTTGGGCTGATGTATTGGGTTTGGGGCCAATACTTGATCCAAATCTTATATGGCCTAAGTCAAGTCCTAACCTGAACATGACTTGACCCTTCTGAACCTTCCATTGATTTATGAAAGGAAGGGTAAACTTTCCCAGACTTATACCTCATTCCCCCGAAGACTCATCTTCGTCATTAATGTGAATTTAAATTCAATCTTTTAATACTGCAAGTGTACAGCTATCTTTTTGAGACAGTGGCAAGTACAGGTTAAATCCCACAAGAAGCACTGTTGAAATATTTTTTTATGAAAATCTGAATTTTTTTATAATGAAAATAAAAATAAATTAAGAATTGAATAAGAGATAAAGCTACTATGCATGATAAACGGATAACAATAATGATAAAGGTGAATTAGAGCGATAAAGAATCCATTAATTAATTTCAATTCTCAATCCATATACTTTAATTTAGTCTTTTGTCTTGCAAATAACTCAGATCAGAAACAACTCAATGTTTCTGATCCGGAAAATATATATATATATATATATTTTAAATTCAATTCTTAAGTAGAAGAACCCAAGATCTCCATCACCTCATAAAAATATAAATTACTTTGAGCGTCAGTTAACAAATTAAGCATAAAATATCAAAAGTATAAAAACTTAAGTATATTTTATCAAAAAAGATAAACTGATCAAAAAGAAATTTATTAAAAATATAAAGTGGAGGTTTGCCTGTGGCGCGAAAGCAGGTCTATTATTCTATTAAACAATGCATCATAGGGACAAAAGAATTAAATTAAAGATATAGAACAAAAATAAAATTACTTAACTTCACTTTATGCTCCGATCCAAAAAATCTGCTCCCCCATTGCAAAAGATATGATTTTCATTGAGAACTTCATTTTTACAACTTCTCCTTCACCAAGATTCTCCTTCAAAATAAATCCTTGGACATGGCCCAAGGTTACCAAAATAAAATAATGGAGAAAAGAAGTAAGGAAGAGAAGGTGTGGCTAGGAGAGAATAAACCAAAAAAGAAAGATGGGTGGAGTTGTTTGGACGTGTGGGAATGTGGTCCCATGGGTTCCCATCATGTCTCCTTTTATGCTTTTTGCAAAGCCCATTTTAGTAAAAAAAAGTATCACCCTTTTAGGTCTCTTTTTTCCTTATTTGTAGGGATTCTTTCTTGTTCTCCAAGCTAATTTTTCTTTTGGAAAGACTTTTGGCTTTGAAATGATTCTCTTTCTTAATTTAGATGTCCTTGGTGCACACACCTTCCAAAAATATCTCCCAAGATTGCTTGTTGATTATGGATGAGAAAATCAAAAGTTGTGCACATAAGAGAGTCTATAAGTATCGAACGTTCATGCATGGTGGGGACCCCTTTGGTTAGACTTCCAAAGTGCTTGGGCACTTCCCTTTTTTTTTTTTTTTTAATTTCTCTACAAGTCATTCCCAAAAATTGAAGATTTCCTCCAAGAATAAAAAGAAAAATTCAGCCATAAAATTCATAAATGTTATGCATGGGACCCGAATGAGATCAAGCACATGAATGCACCACTGGATGATTTTCCATGAACTAATTGATGCTGCAAGAATCAAAAAGCTACTTGGTGTGACACTAAGATGATATAAACCAATGATTTCATAAAATTCATGCAAGATTGATGATTTTCAATGATTTTGACTAAAATTCCAACTTTAATGCTCAAATGCATGGAATTATGAAATTGAGTGCAAATTATCCTAATTAAGTCCACAAAGTCACATAAAATGATGATGAAGACTACAATTTTGTGGACTTATCAGTCATCATTATCAAAGCCTTGTCCCTAGCTACTATATTGGGGTCGGCTACAGTGGCGGCTCTAGGAATTCTAGTAAGTGGGGTCAACAAAAGACTTTTCTTCCACAAATCAAATAAATTTATTTTCCCTTTTATCAACATCTATCATCTACTTTCAATAATTCGACAAATATAATATAAAATTATCAACTAATTTCTTTTTGACAATCTGACAAAAATAGCATTGAATTCTCAAAAAAAATAATAATAATACATTGTTACTAATAATTCTTAATCCAAAAAGAAAATCCAAATATATAAACACCTACAGTTGCCCTCAGCGAGTTTTCATCTGTTCAAATCGTTGCATTATAACTTCATTATCAATACTAGTAAACACATCATTTTCAATATATGTAACCAAACAGTCATTCATCCATTGATCTCTCATTCGATTACGTACTTTATTGCTGGAAAAGATCTTTCTACTGTTGCAGTCGCTGCTAGCAAAATCATGTCAATTTTAGAAGCAAATAAACCAATGGGGATACGATATCCTTTCTTGTCTCCACTAATTTTCTAGCAATGTCACCAATTCCTTTAAGTTCTAACAACTCATCTCTAGAGCACTTATTAGGGAAAAAGTAAAAAAGGGGACCTTTCTTCTTTCTTTTCTTATTCTTTTTGGAAATTCAGGACCTCAAGTGCAATTTTCTTCTTTCTTTTCTTCTATTTTTTTTCTTTTTGTGCTGCTCGGCTGGGGCTAGGAGTCTATATGCCTAAATCTGAATGTTAGGCTTTTCTTCTTCTAATATGGTGGAAAATACTGTATTTAGATGTTAAGTTAGGGTAAATGAAGAGTTACTGACAGAATGTCTAAAAAAGTTGGGTCCATTAATTTTTCTTATTTTGGTAGACAAATTGCCCATTAACTTAGGCATTGAGTGTGTCAAAAGCTTCCCATAAGTGTACAATTCATAAAGGAAATTTTTTTTTTAAAATATTTATTCAGATGTAAGTGGGTTCATATGACCCCCACTAGGATCAATGTAGCGCCGCCATGGTCGGCTCCGTAAATTTTATTTCTTTGTTCTCATATATCCTATCTTGAGTCAAATCTTTCACAGAAGACAACGTTCTTAATATGTACCTGATTTTGAGCAACCCAATATGTACCTGGATTCAAATTGGTTTAATTGTCGGGCTTTCGAATGACGCAAATTAACCCACAAATGTTCACCTTACGTGGTTAGGGAATGTGCAATCCGAGTCGGGCCTGCATCTAGAATTTTTGGATTTCATTTTGGATGAGGATTGGTTTTGAGTTTCCCAAGTACAACAAGATTCGGGCTGGGTTGAGCCCAATTCCTGGAAATGACCTGCCCAAGTTGCACATTAGAAATGCAAGGTTAATGTGTGAGCATAGATAAAAATGGATCTTGATGAATCATCCCAGTCCAATCACCATATGGTGTCCACTAAAAGAGAGAACGGGTCCATAATAGGCTGGCCATTCACTTGGGTGTCCAATAGTCCAATGGATTCTACATAGACATGTTCTCATTTTGACTTTGAGTAATCATTGCCTTAACTGCAGAAGTTGAGCATTCCAGCCACTGTGTCTCTAGTCTTGAAGTACATTCCAGAGCTTAAAAAACAAGTAGAGAGGCTAACCCAGAGGAAGGAAGAGATTCTGTCACAGATCTCATCACGAAGTGACCTCACCCATCTAATCAACGGCAGAAAAGATGCCAATGGCCCACTGGAGTCATCATCCTTTCCATCGATCTCAACCACCCAAGTAGATGAGAGAGAGGTTGTTGTTCAGATTTGCACTTCAGACGTACAAAACATTGCACTTTCTGAGATTGTATCAAAGTTGGAGGAAGAGGGCCTTCAAATACAGAATGCTTCATCTTTCACTGCCCCTGGGGGCAAGGTCTTCCATAATCTCCACCTCCAGGTACCTTTTCTCTTCATACAAATTGGACTGTAAATGGGCCAGGCTAGGATGCTGGAAAATATACAAATTTGAAAAGGTTCTCCAGAAGGCCCAGCCTGATTGTTTCAAACACTTGACAGCCATTGATTGGGTTAGACCTAATGCTTTAAACATCTAGTTTGGACCTCATTAAATACTCATTTTTCCAAATTATGACTTAGAAATACATAAAAAAGAATATTATATATATTAAATTATTTCACTGTATCTACAAAAGAATATGCAACATGTATTATATATACATATATAGTAAAGTATCATTGTCTAAATAGTTGTCAGGCCCATGCAGCTGGCCCCTTTTCTTGTTTAAGATTTGGGTATTCAGGTCCTTGGGTATAAAACCCATGGAACTAAATCCAGGCCCAAATTTCATTTGGGTCCGTGCAGTGGGCCTGAAGTTGAATCTGGACCTGAATTAAAAATGGATCGGAGTTTCGGGCCCTTACTCGATTTTCTTTGTTCGGGTTTAGGTATCCCATTTTACTGCTGATGATTATGATTTATGTGTGTTCTTTTATTTTCCTTCTTACATTACTTGATGATGATGATGATGATATGGAGAATGATGATGATGACGACAACAACAATAATAATAATGATGATGTGATTTTCCAGATTTTTAACATGATGACTGATAACACCTGAATGGGTTATCGTACTATATATAATGGTTGAGGAATAATAGTAGTGTTTTGGTTGACAGATGGAGGATTCAGTGAAGATAGAGTGCGGAGTGTTGAGTGAGAAGCTTATGTCGTTCTACAGGAACAAGGAAGAGTTGAATGTATCATACGCTGGTTTTTGTTAGCTAACAAAGTTTTTGTTTGATATTTCATCGGTGCAATGCACTGTTTTGTAGTTTTAAATTGTAAGAGAGAGAGAGAGAGAGAGAGAGAGAGAGAGAGAGAGAATCTGGTTCCTAGTTTGCCAGGTTTGTTGTATAGAATCTGATTGTCTCATATTATATATGGTTGTATATTTTGTAACTTAATTTGGGCTGAGCCTATCAGGTGATGGATACGTATGGGCTGGATGAAAAACAGATACATATTGCTCAGACAGCTGATGAATGCCGGTCCATCGGCTATATGGACGTAATTTCAATTTTCAGCTAAAGTAGACAATAGTCAGTGCCACCCCAATATCAACGTGTAGATGTAGTCAATATACAAGTAGCTCAGTTGGGGAGGCACTAGTAGCTATATCTCTTGAAAATAATCATGGATCCATTGGGGTAGAGCTCAGTAGGTGAGACTGATAGGGACTTCTGTGAGTGAGTGAGTTTCTGAATTTAGATGAGCCTCAACTTGTTGATGGGTTCTTTGACCCCTACCTCTCTTGTCCTTAGCTATTTTGGAAATGGGTTTATTAATAGAAATGAAATAAGAGGAACAAAAGAATGATTGATTTCTTCGAGGGAAACCGGCCTCCTTAAGTTTCAGAATAAATTCACTCATGATCCTTTATTTCTTCATGCCATGCAATTTATAAGGTAAGTAATTACATAGCTCGTTGAAATGGACTCCTAAAAACTGGCAACAAAATCATAACTAAACCAATTCAACAACTGGGCTTATTCTCCTAAAAACTAGCAACAAATTAATAACAAAATAACAACATTTGACTTATTCCAAACCACTTGTCCAAACCATGCAATTCCACGTATGAAGGCCCATCCACTGTCAGGCATGTAACAACTCCCCCCCTGTAAGTTTGTCCTTGTCCTCAAGGACAAGGTCGGAAAACCGTTGTTTGAAAAGTTGAAGATCTTCCCAGGTGGCTTCTGCAGGGGACATTCCTTGCCAATGAATTAACACTTCCGAATGACCCCGTTTGGTACGACGATCTAGGATGGCTTGAGGCATGGGAAGAAGAGAATCAGCTTTCCCTTGCACAATTGGTAGTGAAGGTTGAGCTAAGACTTTTGCCCCAATATGGCGTTTGAGAGATGAAACATGGAAGACAGGGTGGATACGGGAGTCAGCTGGCAGGTCCAACTTGTAGGCCACTTGACCAATCTTTTGGAGCACTTTAAATGGGCCATAAAATCTGGGTAAGAGTTTTAGGTTTTTACGTAGGGAAATAGAGGCTTGGCGATATGGTTGGAGTCTTAAATAGACCCAGTCCCCTATAGCAAACTGTCTATCCCTGTAGTGTGAATCATACACTTTCTTCATTCGAGATTGGGACTCTTTTAATCGAGTTTTTAATTCTGTCAAAACTTGGTCCCTTTCTTGAAGTGCCCGATCCACTGCATCCACTAGAGTGGTGCCAGGTACATATGATAGAAGGGTTGGTGGATGACGGCCATAGACGATCTCAAATGGTGTTTTCTTGGTGGAGGAATGCAGGCTAGTGTTGTAGCAGAACTCAGCTCATCATAGCCACTGCACCCACTCCTTGGGTTTGTCACTGGTAAAGCACCTGAGATACATCTCCACGGTCCGATTAGTCACTTCAGTTTGACCATCGGTTTGGGGGTGGTATGAGGAGCTATAATTAAACTTGGTCCCATTCAATCGAAAAATCTCCTTCCAAAAGGAACTGGTGAACGTGGGATCACGATCACAAACAATTGACTGTGGCATGCCATGGAGCCGGAATATTTGATCAAAGAAAATTTGAGCCACACTTACAGCTGTGTATGGATGAGAAATAGGGATGAAGTGAGAATATTTTGATAATCTATCCACCACAACATAAATGGTAGATTTACCTTTAGACTTGGGCAGTCCATCAATGAAGTCCATGGAGATGTCAGCCCACACCTCCGTGGGAATTGACAGTGGTTGAAGTAGCCCTGCTAGAGAGATATTCTCAACTTTGTGGCATTGACAGGTATCGCATTGTTGGATAAAATTTCTGATCTGATGCCGCATGCCCTTCCAATAAAAATTAAAGCGGACCCGGTGTAACATTTTATGGTAGCCTTCATGAGTACTAGAATGAATCTCCTGGATGATGGTTTTAGTTAAGGGAGAGTCTCCACTCAAATAAATTCGTCCTTTAAAGAAAAGCACCCCATCTCGAAAATCCCATGGCCCAATTGCTTCTCCCTCTTTATGCAACTTAACCAACCGCTGTAGCAAAGGGTTTGTTAAGACTTCTTCCTTGATTGAATCCAGCCACAATGGTACTGGTTGAGAAATTGCAGCAATTTCTGCTTTTACATCCCTTCTAGATAAGGCATCAGCTACCAAATTTTCATTTCCACACTTATATTCTATCTCAAAATCATAGCCCATTAATTTAATCAACCATCGTTGTTGGGCCACTGTGGTGATTTTTTGTTCCCACAGATGTTTTAAACTGCAGTGATCAGTTCGAACAATAAATTTTCTACCCAAGAGGTACGGCCGCCACTTTTGCACCGCCAAAACTAGAGCCAACATTTCTTTTTCATAGGTAGTTAATAACAAATTTTTACCATGCAAAGCTTGACTGAAAAATGCAATTGGCCTTTGATCTTGCATCAATACCCCACCAATTCCCAAGCCTGAGGCATCGCACTCACCAATGAATGGCTTTGAAAAATCAGGCAATGCGAGGACAGGGTCTTGTGTCATTGCAAGCTTCAATTCTTCAAAAGCATTCTCTGCTTCATGAGTCCAAAAGAAGGCATCTTTCTTAAGCATAGATGTCAAAGGGCCTGCTAACCTTCCATATCCTTGAATGAACTTGCGATAATAACCAGTGAGGCCAAGGAACCCACGTAATGCCTTAAGAGTTGTTGGTTTGGGCCATTCAACCATAGCTGCTACTTTATCTGGATCTACAGATACCTCACTTGTAAAGATGACATGGCCGAGGTATTTGACTTCCATTTGTCCAAACTGACATTTCTCTCTTTTGACATATGACTTGTGGGCTCTTAAAGTAGACAATGTGATGTCCAAATGGTGCAAATGTTCTTCCCAGGTACGACTAAAAATCAAAATATCATCAAAAAATACCAAGATAAATTTTCGCAGAAATTTTTTGAACACCTCATTCATGAGTGATTGGAAGGTTGATGGAGCGTTTGTGAGCCCGAATGGCATTACCAAGAATTCATAATGCCCTTCGTGGGTTCGAAAGGTTGTCTTAGAAATGTCACTTGGATGCATGCGTATTTGATGAAAGCCCGATCTCAAATCAAGTTTAGAAAAGATTTGGGCTCCATGTAGCTCATCAAGTAACTCATCTATCATAGGGATTGGAAATTTATCCTTGATAGTGATTTGATTTAAGGCCCTATAATCAATGCACAACCTCCAGGATCCATCATGTTTTTTTACAAGTATGACAGGGGAAGAGTAAGGACTGGTACTGGGGCAGATTATACGTACCTTGTGTGAGCATGTTAGATACCACCCGTTCGATCTCATTTTTCTGGAAATGAGGATATCTATATGGCCTTACACACACGGGCCCACTTCCTGGAACTAGTGAAACCCTGTGGTCATGAGATCGAGGTGATGGCAAGCCTGTAGGTTCAGCAAACACATCTGCATAGGAGGTTAAAAGTTGTTGCAACTAATGGTGAAAGGTGTTAGGTGAGGCTTTAATTGAAAGAGAATATAGTTGTAAAAACAACTTTATTTTGTGGTACAAACATACCTTGTAAGATTACCTCCTTATCGCCCACTTGGAATTTCATTAGTAGCTTTGAAAAATCCCAAACGATTGGACCTAAGGTCCGCAGCCATTGGGCACCAAGGACAGCATCGCACCCTTCTAATGGTAAGAGGTAGATATCAATAACAATGGGGACTCCTTGCAGTGTCATGCATACTTCCTTGCACCGTCCGGAACTTGCCAAATTTTTGCCATTAGCTACAGCAACCTCAAAGTGCCCTTCATTACTAGGAAGCAGCCCAAGTTTTTTTGCAATATCTTGGCTTAAGAAGTTGTGAGTGCTTCCAGAGTCCACCAAAACTGTCACTACCAACCACCCCATAATTCCCTTTATGCGCATTGTCTGCGGAACCTGGGTTCCAGATATGGCATGCAAGGAGATTTATGGGGTGGTTTCTTCCATCTCAATGTGACCACCTTCCACGTCATCATCTAAGAGGGTCTCCTCGTCCTCAGGCCAGCAAGCTTCCAACGAAAAAAGTTTCTTGCATCTGTGACCAGGTCGGAACTTCTCGTCGCAATTGAAACATAGTCCCTTATTGCGCCGTTCCTGGAGTTGTTCCGGTGTCAGTCTTTTGATGGTTGATGAGCTCATGCCAACTGACGTCGCAACCAGTTCCAAGACTACTCTCTTGCTTTCTGGGTTTGCTAGCTGACGTTGTGTCAAACTCCTGGCTTCATAAAGTCTTACCATTCCAACAGCTGCAGAAAGGGTAGCTGGTCGCATAGCTTGGACATCGGCTCGTAAGTTCCCTCGGAGACTACTGCCAAAACAACCCACTTGTTGTGCAGGAGTCAATTTTCCTGCTCGAGAGAGAAGCCTTTCAAACTGGGTTTGATACTCTTTGACTGACCCAGTTTGTTTGAGTTTTGTAAGGTCTCCAAAGAAATCTTCAAACTGAGTAGGGCCATACCTTGCATGCAAACCTTCCTCTAACATCTTCCAAGAGACTAGTTCCTCTTCTTCTTTAAGCAACTGGTACCAAAGCTGGGCCTCCCCCTCCAGATGGTAGGCTGAACTTGTTCGTTAGCGGGAATGCCTTGGAATTCAAAGAACTGTTCAGCTCTGCAAATCCAGCTAGTGGGATCCTCACTCCCGTTAAAGCGAGGGAAGTCAAGTTTAGCAAGTTTGGGAGCGAAGGTGTCGCATGGACCCCCCGAGTCACTACTCCGCCCGTTTCGATTGTATGAGTTTTCACCATGGGCTCGGCTTGCCAAAAGCTGATCAAAACGCGTGTTCATGGCTGCAAAGATATCTTGCATTTCCGTTAGGATTTTCTCTTGGCCGGAAGACAAACTAAGGACATCGGCTTCCAGTTGATCAATCCGATGTTCCGCCATGGCTGGCTCTGATACCAAATTGATAGAGACTTCTGTGAGTGAGTGGGTTTCTTAATTTAGATGAGCCTCAACTTCCTGATGGGTTCTTTGACCCTTACCTCTCTTGTCCTTAGCTATTTTGGAAATGGGTTTATTAACAGAAATGGAATAAGAGGAACAAAAGAATGATTGATTTCTTCGAGGGAAACCGGCCTCCTTAAATTTCAAAATAAATTCACTCATGATCCTTTATTTCTTCATGCCATGCAATTTATAAGGTAAGTTACATAGCTCGTTGAAACAGACTCATAAAAACTGGCAACAAAATCATAACTAAACGAATTCAACAACTGGGCTTATTCTCCTAAAAACTAGCAACAAAATAATAACAAAATAACAACATTTGACTTATTCCAAACCACTTGTCCAAACCATGCAATTCCACATATGAAGGCCCATCCACTGTCAGGCACGTAACAGAGACACTTTCCTTCTATAGAAACAATCTTAGATCAATCCATGCTTGTAGCGCTGATGATGGTGAAGGATTATGTGTGCTGGGCAAACCTAGGATTTTGACTTTTCGGGGGTGGGGTTAAGATAGTCACTTGAAAAAGACCACCCAGCACCCCCTACCCCCTTTTCACTTTAACCTAAACATTAAAACCATTTTTATCTCCTTCCCTCCCTCTCAAAAATCTCCATCTCAAGCCACTGGATTCCGGTGTAGGTAAAGAAAGAATGACATGGTGTTTGTTCTCCTGAAAAACAATGTTTGTTTATCCTTGGAGTATTATGCTGCTGCTGATGTCCCATGCCCATTCGGACCACCCCCTATTTAAGGTCATAAAGATGGTAATAGATATACCACTGTTTTTGGAGAAGAAAAATAACATGTTTCCTAGCTTAAGCCAGTTTTAGAAATTACAAACCGTTGTATATATTGTTTCATTCTTTCTTGCCAAATACTTTGCTAGGTATTTTTTTGCACATATTTGTCCATCACTTCTGCCAATAGTTGATGATGAGTACAAGTTGGGATAAAACAACCCAAACCCAAGTGTCAAGTGATCCCACGGGCAGAGGGTGAGGTGCCTTTGCCAAAGTTAGACCCCTGTATTCATAAAAGCCAGAACTTGTAAGTTGTAAATGCACTCAAATTTTTTGGTTCGGATTTGAAAGATGGAAAGTTGAAAAGAATTTCTATTGGAGCAATGACTGAATTATCTTATGTCCATCAATTGGATTGACAAATGCTCAATTACAGCAAACATTTTAAAAGAAAACACATAGAAAATTCTGTAAGGCCCTGGGTACTAGGACAAAAGGGTATCACAGCCTGCTGGAGACAATTTAAGGCTTAAAGCGACAATCATAAATTAGGCTTTTTCTATTTTTTAATATTATTATAAATATTTTATTTAAAATCTAACTTTTCATTTTTTGTGATGCAAAATTACTAATTAATTTTTTATATTTAAGTTTTGCTAACATTTCTTTTCCAATTGATAGCATGGCTAATCTACTTAATCTTTCTTGTGACGTCATTAATCGTTGGTACAGTGGTTCGCTTTTGTATCAAATTGATAGAATGGTCACACTCCATTCGCTTTTAAAAGGCTTCATAATGTGATCTATAAACAAGCCCATCTCTATCGATTAAGGATCAGGGGCATGGATGCAGCATCTAGTGTGTTAGACAAAAGGATACTAAAATGGGCAACTTCTAATGTGTTAGAACAAATGGATACTAAAATGGGCTTTCATCACATCCTGACATCCGAACCATAAATACCTGGTAAAGCATTACTCCATCATATATTTAACTATAGCAGTAAAACTGTAGGATAGCATATACAGTGTGACATTCAGTCATCCCGTTTCAATTTTCTATTTGCATTCTCATGAAAATCCAGCAAAATAGGATTATTTAGCACCTATGTTACACAGATATGGATAATGGGTAACAAAATGGGGTTGCATTACATCCGCGCCATAAATACATTGCGGAGGAACCTTGGTGAAGATTTAGTTCGAAGTCAAAACTGTAGAAAAGAGCACATCGATTCTCATTCTAATTTGCCCAAAATTTTGGGGGAAACTATAGATGGTTCTAACGTCTGAATGCTCGACCTTAGTGGATAACGCACCAGTAGAGAGGACATGAATTAAATTAAATACAAAAAGTGTAAAGGAGAGAAAAAACCATATATAAAATACATACCTATCTTTTGGCAACTAGGAAGGACTTCTAAAGTCTTTAATAAAATAAAATAAAACCTTTGATTGAAGGGAACAATGAAGAATATAGAGAAGATCGTTTTCTTCGAATTCCAAGCAGCACAGATGAATGTAAAAAAAAAAAAAGGTGCAAAGCGGAAGAACGAAGAATTTCAGAACAGAAAAGGGATTTTTTTAGGGTTTTCTTTTCTTTTAATGGCCACAACTTCTCAACGGTGAAGAATGAATTTAATCATTTTTTGGAATGTGAAAAGACAGTTGTTATGGGGCTTTATTTTTTGGGAGAAACAAAAGACGGCAATTGCCTTTTTTGAAATTTGAGAAGATTTCAGAGCCTTAGTTTCTTTGGAGTAACAAAAGACAGCAGTTGCCTTTTTTGAAATTTGAAAAGATTTTGGGGCCTTTATTTTTGGAATGCCTGCTTAATGGTTGAGCTGGCCCTGTCCGGACTAGAGCTATTAATTTTGTTACATTTTGACCGAACTGATAGAAACTATTCGTTTCGGCTTCGATCCTTCGGCTGAAACGAAATAGGGTTCAAAACTTTCCATTCCAAATTTCAGTATGTACCAGCCGAAATGCAATTTTTCGTCTAAAATATACGATTTTGGCCGGTATGTCCAAAAGGTTCAAAATGGTTTTTCCCTTTGGGTTTTTTAGCTTTCTAAATAAAATAAAATAGGGGGTAAAGTGAAAAATACAAAATTTTATATAAGGCTCGGATTGCATGGAGAATAAGAAGAAGAGAAAAAAAAAAAGCAACAAAGAGTAGAAGAAGAAGAATACCAAGCACCATCAGTCCAGCCCCATCTCTAGCAGCTCCGACGATAACTCCAACGGCATCACGGTATACCAGACAAGGTTGACTTTGCAATTGCAAGTCGATTTGGGAAAGAGTTGAAAGGTCAGACTGCATACTACTGTTGTCTTCTTCTTCTTCTCCTTTTTTTTTTTTTTTTTCACCATTTTGTGTTCTATAACTTTTTTAAGTAGCAATTGAGACTTGAGAGTTGAGATCTCTACACGTTTCACTAATACATGGCCTACTCAAAACATTTCAATGATTTATGGCAAATCCAACTTGTTTCAACATAGTTTTTATTAAAAGCGTGTCATATGCGTTCGGTGGGTTCAAATCTCTTGAATGTGCTCAATCAATCAATACTAGAATTTTGATAATCTTTCATATTTTTTTGACATGTATTTTAACATTTATTTTTTTTATTATATATGTTTTTTATTTTTATTTTTTCTAAAAAATCAATGAGGAATTTACGGCATAGGTCCCCATAGGACTCCATACCACTGTTGAGGTCCCAAATACATTGTATTTATGGATCAAGTCATCAATGAGCGTTTTTGTATTTTTTTTTTTGTTGTTTAGCGAATGGTTGATATCGACCATTCTGCGGGAACCCAAATAAAATTTGGGTTTTTCAAGATGGAGAGGAGGGGAGGGGAGGAGGAGGAAGAAGAGGGGATGAGTCCTTTCACGGTCCCTTCTTCCTCATCGCCATTGTTCATGTATCTCTTGATTGATGGTTTTGCCAAGTCGGGTAGAATAGATAGGGCGTTACATCTATTTGAGAAGATGAAGCAGTTGGGGATTGTTTTGGATAGAGTAACATATAACACATTGCTCTCTTCTTACACAAGGCTTGGGCAGTTTGAAGAAGCATTGAGTGTTTGCGAAGAGATGGAAAATTATGGTATTGCAAAGGATGTTGTCACCTATAATACCCTTTTGGGTGGGTATGGGAAACAGGGGAGGTATGTTAGGGTGAGGTACTTGTTTGAAGAGATGAAAAGGGGGTCTGTTCATCCGAATGTATTAACTTATTCGACCTTGATTGATGTATACTTGAAAGGGGGCTTGTATTGAGAGGCGATGGAGACATTTATTGAGTTTCAGCGGAGGGGCTGAAGGCGGATGTTGTTTTGTACAGTGCATTGATTTTGATGCACTGTGCAAGAATGGGTTAGTGGAGTTTGCTATCTCGGTGCTTGATCAAATGATGGAGCTGGGAATTCGGCCAAATGTTGTTACTTATAATTCTATCATTGATGCCTTTGGCCGAATGGGCACTTCTGCCCAAATACTGGAGTATGATGTTGAAGATAGGGAAGGAGTTAATCAGATTATAAAGATCTTTGACCAATTAGCTATAGATAAAAAGCGTCTCGTGTCAGGAAAAGCAAAGCGCGATTCTAATGAAATCTTGAGCATTTTGAGGATGTTCCGTAGGATGAGGGAGAAGAGGGGAGGGGAGGAGGAGGAAGAATAACGGTTTCGATTCGTGAACAATGGAGATGAGGAAGAAGGGACCGTCTTCTTCCTCCTCCTCCCCTCCCATTTTCTCCATCTTGAAAAATCCAATTTTTATTTAGGTTCCCACAGAATGGTTGATATCGACCACATAGGAAAAAAAAATGTCTTTCAGTTATATGGTCGATATCAACCACGCAGGGAAAAATGTCTTTCAGTTATATGGTCGATATCGACCATACAGGGAAAAATGCTTTTCAGTTATATGATCGATATCGACCATGCAAGAAAAAATGCCTTTTAGTTACATGCTCGATATCGACCATATCACAAAACTACAAAAAAAAAAAAAAAAAAGGAAAAAAAAGTCCATATGAGGATCCCTCCCGTATCGAACATAAAACTGGGTGCTGTTGGGATGTATGCAGTCCTACAGGGATTTTACCCGTAAATTCCTCAAAATCATTTGAAGAAGTTTTACAAAACTCCTAAAATACGAACAAATTTTATTTTAGAGGCTAGACTGAAATGAGGTCCAAACAGAATTGATAACTATAATCCCATTTATGATTCAAAATAGCGGCCGCTACGTAGTGCGGTGGCTGCATTATCGGCCGTAGCGGTTGATGTTGCTACGCTATTTTGAAAATAGTGCTGCTACGGCCTAAAACCTATTAGAACCAATCAGTTTTAACTAAAAAAACTATTTAAAAAAAATTCCTCAACGGCCTTTTCTAAAGTTGTCTTTACCCTCATAGTTTCAAATTACCAAAAAAATGCAATATTGATTGTTAGTAAATATTTGAGATCTTTAAACCACTTAAAAACTTCATTCTGATATGCCGCTACGTTTTGCCCAACTACCATATATCGCCTGCTACGTAAGGTTTTGGTCACTCGACGCTGCAAATGCCGCAACAGCTATTTTCATCCTAGATCCCAAGTGATTAATGTGTGGTTGATCACACAAAAGTGGTCCCCACTTGATTAAATAATAAAGTCCAAGATGGTCTCCCATGTGGAGTCATGACTCCAAAATAGCTTGTCAAGTCTACCATTGAGTCTCATCACCCTAACTTCAGCCATACTCTCTCAAGTCTCGACGACTCGACCGATCGACTGATCATCAGAGAGAGAGAGGGAGGGAGAGTTCCGACTTCACAAGCCATGGCTTCTTCTGCTGCTCGCAAGCGCTCGTCTTCGAAACCATCTCCTCAGACGCAGATTTTCGGAGAGACTCCAAAACCATCAAACCCAATCTCTCCTTCAAACGAACAGTTCTCTCTCCCTCCTCCCAAGTTAGGGCTCGTCTCACTAATCTCACTCCTCTCCTTCCTCCCATTCTTCTACCTTCTCTTCTTCCACTACGACATCGATCCAGACCTTAGGAGATCTATCCTCATCAATGCCGCCATGAGCTTTGGAGGGTTCGTCGTGGCTGTCCGTTTGATCCCCGTCGCATCCGGATACGTGCTCAAGAGAAATCTGTTCGGCTACGACATCAACAAGAAAGGCACTCCTCAAGGCGCTGTAAAAGTGTAATCTTCTTTATTTTTCTGCTCTTTAAATATGGATATCAATTCAATTGAATTGGGTCGAATCGTTTTGAGTGGATGAGTTTTTGGTGAATTTGGTTGTAACCCAGATCATAGTTTGCACGGAAATTCAATATCGCTCTTTTTTTTATATTCAATGGCATGTAATCGAATTGATGGAAAGAATGAGTTTTTGGTTAAGTCTGGATGTCCCCCAAATCATAACTGGTTTGGGTGAACAAGGAAATTGAATCTTATTATGTGGGGAAAGTGTATAGGATATAAATGTATTGACGGAAATTATAAGTTTTTCGTTGGATTTGGATGCATTCAAAATCATAATTGGTTTGTTTGACAGCATGGAAACTGAATTCTGCTTTGTAGGTGAAAAAAACAATGTATAGAAATGATAAGCTTTTTGGTGCTTTTGGATGTAACCAGTATCATAATTGGTTTAGGTGACAGCATGATATATAAATCACATTATATGGGATACTATTTTTCCTAGTTCCACAACAAATCAATATGGGTCATTATGGTGCCGGAGAAGGGGTCAGACATGATCCCAACTAGGATGATGTTGGCAATATTTGGGTTCACCTGACAACGTTCAAAGATTATAACAACAAACACTTTTAGCATGCCAATTTGAAGAAATTATAAATAAATAAAAAAATCATGCTAATTCAAATTGAATACTGCACCCCCTCAAGGAGATTCATTCAAACATCCAACCGACATTGGATCAATGGTCTAGGAGGCAGGAGCCCTATTATGCGATAGCCACCACAAACATGTTGCCAATCATTTCTAAGATGTATGTCATTGTCTTGCTTGTGTAGAGAGGCATGCACCATTCTTTCAACCCACTAATAAGGCTGCGAGGCAATAAACATGCAGGTTGTACTCAATCCAGCAGCCACTAAACTATATAAAGATGTCTAAATCAACACCAATAAGCACAAACATTTTCTCCATTTCCTATCGATTGATGATAATAGTTCTTTTAAGAGAAAATTAATACATTGAAGGGGTTGAACTTTGCAGCCACGAATGACTTGTAAGGACATGTGATAGTCAAAATTCTTCCCTTCTGGCACACTAATGACCTGATCATGTTAATCATTCCACCATGCAAGCCATATGGTGGGGATGTTGACTATAGTGGAGCCACAAAATTCCAATTGAGTGGTGGGATTTTAGAAAAAATTAGCTACACATGTATGTGGATCCTTGGTTCTTTGCAGCCTCGATCTCATAAGAATTTACCCAACAAATGGTTTGATATCTCACCCAGATCTAGCATTTAATCGGATCGAAGGTACTGGGTTGCAAAACAACCCCAAGAAGGCTTTCACCCGAAGGGAAAATTCTCTAAAGCAATCTTATTCCCAAAAGGCCGCATAAAAAGGTGGCCTTTTGGGAATGAGATTGCTTTAGAAAATTTTCCCTCAAGGTGAAAGCCTTGTAGAGCAACCCGGTTTGCTAAGAGGTACCATTCACGTGATTGGTAACTTTTCTACCACCACGTGGACACCCCCCCCCCTTGTAGAGCAACCCGGTTTGCTAAGAGGTACCATTCACGTGATTGGTAACTTTTCTACCACCACGTGGACCACCCCCCCCTCCCCCTTATCACTCCAACCCCTTATGCTTACTAACCAGCCCCCTATCCCCTTATCACTCCAACCCCTTATGCTTACTAACCAGCCCCCTATGAATTGACACTCACCATGTATTTTCATGCATGTGACGGCGCTGAAAATACATGTGAAGGCGCTTCATATTTTTTTGTACATCTGAAATATACTTGATGTATTGGGTTATCCCTCTAATTTTAAGTTACTTTGTCATGGGCACTGATATAGTTATGTAGGCATATGTTTCTGTGATACAAGGAGTCATTTTCTAGTATGATGATATTCTTTGATAATCTTGAAGTTTTTCTGTTCTTTTCCTAATTTCATCGAATTTGTTTTGATCTTATCTTTGCTCTGCTGCAGTCTTGGACCATATTGAATCTTCAATTTGACATTCACATTTCACGCAGTCATATGATATTTATTTAAACTATTTAAAGTTCTGATTTTGATATTTATTTATATTCTTTATAGTTCTAATTTAACTGAATTAGTTGTGATGACCTTATCTTTGCATTTCTTGCAGGCCGGAATCATTGGGTATCGTCATTGGAATTGTTTACCTGGTCGTTGCAATAACGTTTCAGTATTTTAACTTCACATCCGACTCAAATGTATGATTGTCGTAGATGCTAGTTTCTAATCCATCATAACACTACTTCAATTCATGGTCTGTAGGTTTGGTCATGAATGTTTGTGCAAAGTTACTTCAAAATAGTTAGGACCATTCAGAAAGAAAGAGCCATCAAGGATAGGTTAGGATCTGTCCCCTCTTTCCTTATCAATGGTCCTAACTAACTCCTGGATCAATGTAAAGATAAACCTATATAACATGACCAGTTAATGTGCAAATTTACTTCAAAATAGTTAGGAATTTAATTTTTTTATCAGTAAATTGTTAGTATTTCTTTTACTTAAACAAGGAGGTTGACCATAGAGTATCCATATTGAGGCCTATCTCCTGATCCCGATCAATAGCACACACGTCCCTTCTTTCAGACCATGAACTTAAACTGTGGTCAAATGGACCTCCGCAATCTTTTTTTCCTTTGTTTTCCAAACCCGTGCTAATGTCTATCTAAGCAACTAAAGAACAGCTGAGGAGGCGGATGATACATTTTTCTTTTCTTTTTTCTTTTTCTTATTTTTCCTTTCTCTTTCACATCTTTTACACTTAGCCTTCCGCAGTGTGACCTGCTAATTGCTCGAAAGTAAAAAGTTGGAGAAGGACAGTTTAGATACATATTTTGAGAAATGGTCTATAATGAAACCTGATATTACATGGGTGGGTCTTTGTTCAATCCAACTTGCTTATCTCACGTGCCTCTTTGTGAATAGGCACTAATCTAAGTTTCACAACAGTAGGAGTGATATGCCCCATTGCATAATTATTTGTGAAACATGTAGTCATGTTTTCAACACATGAACAATCCAATGGTGTTTGGAATTGGGCCAGTTCCATGCAGAGGTATCCCTGTGGTATGACTGGGTTTTGACACGAGTTAAATCAGGTAGATAGCAGCCATCATTACCTTTCTGACAGCTGTGTGGGATCTTTTCTCAAACCCCTTTATTTTTTTTTTTGTTAATGATAGTGATAAAAAAAGGAAAGAGGAAAAAAAAGATCTCTGTTGTTGACGCTGCAACCGTGGTTTTGAAACTACCCTTTGTTGTAGTTGGTGAAATTTATTAATTGGAGTCTTGCCTAAGCATTGCACAAACATTCATGCAGTGGTTGGTTGAGTACAATGCAGCATTAGTGTCGATCTGCTTCATGATTCTGCTTGGCTTTATTGATGATGTCCTCGATGTCCCTTGGAGAATGTGAGTTCTTGCATCCTATATTACACCTTTTTTTTCTGTTTTTCATCTGCACATTGGTACTTTGGACTCTTATTTATATTTTACATTATAGAGATGGATAGTGAGTCTTTTAAACTTTTTTCTAATCTTTAATGCTTTGGACCATTCTTGCATTCTTTTATTTAATTGTGGAACAGAAAGCTACTGTTGCCATCATTTGCGGCGCTTCCCCTACTGATGGCATATGCTGGACATACAACTATAATTATCCCAAAGCCTCTCATTCAATATGTTGGTGTATCGGTTCTGGATCTTGGTAAACTTTATGAAGTTACCGCATTATATTTCTTAATAACTGGAATAGCTACATATGTGATGAGGTTCCTTTTTTTCTCTTTTTCTTTTCTGCATTGTTGCAATATGTCTCATGTAAGAAACATACATTTTCCCCCTTTTTAACTGTAATAAATTTTCTTTACCAGTCTAGCTTCAAAAAACAATAGATGAAATCTATATAGAGAACTGCTCTTGGACAAGCTTCTCTTACCGTCTTACGGTACAAGCCACCTATTGGTCCATCCGAGCGGACTATCCAAACCCACCTCTTGTATGTACACAGGTCCCACCGGGTTTTGATAGATCTGCATGGAGTGAACCGTTGGATTGAGGGTCAATTTTATTGTTTTATATAAAGTTGTTAAACTTGTGGACCACGGATGAATAAGTTAGAGGTATTAGATTGACTTCAAATTTGATATCTAGGTTAGCGGCGTTAGCCCCACTTGGATCTTTGGATCCCCCCTATTCCATGATTTGTGGGGTCCCAAGTGGGCTCCACTAGGTGGCTTGTACCATAAGACACTAAGCAAAGCTTGTACAGTACAGGAGCATTACTCATATAAGTTGGAGTGAAATAACTTGATGGAAATAATATAGAATCAAATCATAGGCTGATGATCACTAAACTCACAAACATTCTAATTAGCTGTAACTTTTCCGGGTAGATTAAGAACTAGGTTGCATGAGGACGGGCATGTGAGCCACAATCCAATAGTGGTATGGGTAGTCTGATTCGACAAATCCCAACACATAGAATTTATGGATTTGGCATAATTTTTCTACAAATGTAAATGAGCATTTATTTTTAGATAGACATTAATACAAATATTTAACATCAAGGAAAATAATATAAAAATCTTACTCAAAACAGTCGAGTAATAAATATTTGAGTATATTAGATGTAAGAATAAAAGGAGCAAAATTAGGATTTCAATTTTGCAACAATGTTGAAGTTAGTAATAGAAATCCAACACAGTTTCATGTCCAATACTTGTCCAACATGGGGTCCAATACTTGTCCAACATGGGGTACATTGCTCATTTGAAAGAAGCCTTGCAACGTGGATTAAGAAATAAGGAAATGACACAAGTACAAAAGGCACAGTAGTCACCGAGCAAGGATAGGTACATGATGGGAAAGAACAGCAGAGAGGATTAAACAAACAAATAAATAAATAACCTTGTGCCTTTTGCGGTATTTTTAAAATATAAAACCCTTGGCAATTATAAAATGCCCCAGAGCTTTCAATCTTTTATAGAAATTATCTAAAGCTAGTGATCTTTTTTACTCTGTAAAACCTTTGGGAAAGACATTATACCATTTTATACATCCCCAACACGTATGCAGATAAATTGTGTCAAACCAGAAGCTTTTAAGGTTTTGGCACTTTACTATCATAGTGAAGCTGGAGAATGTTAACATATGTGCTGATATTCTTGATAGTTGAGTTGGAAACTGATGCAGATTGTCAATCATCTAACCGTATGGGCCTGGCCCATTTTTGTGTCTTTACTTCTTTTGATTTTCATCTTCAACTATGTTTTGTTGACCATGTGTTGAGGGCAGTTTGGACTTTTCCCGTCTTTTTTGTCAATGGCCCAGAATAGATATCAGGCCTTATCTTAGTAGCTGAGATGAGTTTTAGGGCTTTTTGTATAACCTATTTAAGAAATGAAAAGAGGAAGAAGAGAAGCTTGAGATTTTGAAGAAACAAAACACTCCTAAACCTTTGAAAATGTTGAGTTTGTTGCAACAAATTTGCCTTGGGCAATCTGGTTTGCACCAGAAACTCCCTTCCGCCTAACTTGAGCTTCCTTTTTCTTGCACTGATTCAGGTCTATTTCAGGTTCACTGAATCATGAGCCAGTTATGTCTCAGTTAAGGCCTTGAGGAGGGCCTAGGTCCCGTTCAGTAGTTATGGCCTAATCCATTCTCAATACCACTGATGTAGACACCATCCAAGTTCAGTCACAGCCATGATTCCTGGAAACTCATTTTTCCTAAATATGTCTATGTTTCTTGAATTTGTTCAATCTCCTACAAACCATAGCAAAATGCTGGAAAATCATGCATTAGTTTGTCTTGTAGCTCCCTGCTCTTGTTTCCTACTTTTGCAACTATGGTCTTAACCTTGCTGTAAGGGAAGTTTCAGAATTTTGGAGGCAGACTGAAAAAGGGTGCCACTGATCCAATTTCAGAGGGATTCCTTTCCCCAGATATCATTTAGCAGTGGCTGTCTTGATTTAGATTTTAAAAATCAGACTAAAGTTGACTCAGCTGTGTGTCGCGGGAGTTGGCTGAGTCAGACCAAGTTGCACCTAGTTAAAGAATATGAAAAAAAAAAGGCAAAAAATAAAAATAAAAATCTAGAATTATAAATAGTATAATTCCTTAAATCTAGTTTAAGATTTGTTGTGTTTCATTTATTATTAATAATACGTTGATGTAGGTACCCACATTTGAATTTCATAATCATTTGGTTGGATGAATAGTACCACTTTGGACCACTGGTCGTCTTTTGTCCTTTTTTTTTTCTAGAATTAGTGTGAATAATGTCCAAAAATGTTTCCTATAACCTTTTCCAATAGAGAAAATAGAAAATAAGCATGTGTATGATCTAAAATCCATAGGACTAAACCAAGTAACTAGGGGGTTGACTCGACTTGGCTGAGTCAACCAGACTCCACAGTTTTGTAGAACCATGCTCGAACCAGCACTTGTCTTAGTAATAAAGTATACTTTTGTAATGGGAGAGGTCCTGAGATCAAGTTTGTGTGTACCAGTTTACTTTATGTTACTTCCTTATAAAGAAAAAAATGAAAAAAAGAAAAAAAAAAAAAAAACAAAAAAACACAGCGGTCATCTTGATAATTTTGAGTTGTCTAAAATGCATTTAAATGATTTTTTTTTCCCTTCAAATGGTTCATACTAAACAATTATTGATTCTCAGCTATTGTAATTTGCAAATATCATTAGGGATAACCATGTGGATAATTGCTTGTTATCGGAACTGCCTTGACACTTATGTCTACTAAATTATACTTATTTTTTATGTTTATCACTTGACATTAGGGATAATGGCTTGTTTCACATTCTATCTTTCCAGGATGGATCTATAAACTCTATATGTTCCTTTTGGCCATATTTTGCACAAACTCTATCAATATTCATGCTGGTTTAAATGGCCTTGAAGTTGGACAAACAGTTGTCATTGCATCTGCTGTAAGGCTGATACCTGAACTTAACACGAAATGTTATATTTTGTTTTCTGTAATGTTCTACAATTTGGGTTGTTCATATTTATATATGCTAATATATCTGAGAATAATGCCCAGCTGTGATTACAGATAATGATACATAATGTGATGCAAATTGGAGCATCAACGGACCCTGAGCATAGTCAGGCTCATGCATTCTCTATATATCTTGTCCAGCCATTACTTGCTACTTCATTGGCTTTACTTTCTTATAACTGGTAGTGCTTTTATTCTATTTTGAAATACTTACCGTTATCTGTGACATCTTTGATTTCTGTTCTAAAAACACACTTATTTGTTGACCTGGAAATGCTAGGTATCCATCTTCAGTTTTTGTTGGTGACACCTACACATACTTCGCTGGAATGGCTATGGCTGTGGTTGGCATACTGGGGCACTTCAGGTGGATTTTTCATATTTGTAGAATGCTACCATCAAGAAGTATGGTTTACTCTAAAGTTATAATGCAAACTGGTTTATTTATTACGCAGAAGCATCACTCTAGTTTCTGGTAACTGATGTCTGTTGGAACTCTGAAAATAAATGTGGTCCCTATGCGTAGCATGATGGTAGAGACATTATCCTTCAAGAGGGAGAGGTTTAGGGTGCTTATCCTACGGACACTCAAGTCCCAGCCAGTGAGGCAGTACCTTAAAAAAATGCAACTTTGTCCTAAGGAATGGAATATGCAGAATTTATATATAACAAAGATGGCTAAATATGTAAAGCACTTGATAATAAGTGTAACAGAATTTGCATAAATTATGATCAATAATGTAGGGAGGAATTATTATGATAAACAATCCCAGAGGTTCTCCACTTGAAGAAGAAAACTGGGCATCTTGCTGAAATCACTGGTCCAGTGCTGGATGTAGCTTTTCCCTTGGGCAAGATGCCTAATATTTACAGTAGTTTGTAAGTTAAGGGTTTAGGATTGAAATATTGTCAATCATCATATTAATGTGACATGAATTGCAGCAATTAGTGGAAACTAATCAAGTTGTAGCTGTACTTACGAGTACTACTCTACTGAGAGGAATGGAAGAGATGGCGTAGAGCTCAAGGTTCCAGTGGATGTAGCTACTATCAGATGAATTTTCAACATTCTTGGATAGACTTTCAAGAAATGTATAGTTTTCAGATGCGCAACTTCTCTGCAAAAGAGTGCCAATGTCTGTTACAATCAAGACTCTTTTTTGATGGGAACTACATGAAAATTTCCTGGAGTTTTGACTCTTTTACTCTTTGATTGTATTTAGTTCAGGTAGACAATAATAGTTGCTGATATATATACAGGGGCAGAAGTGGAAATCTTCCTTTGGGGGCCACTATATATATTTAAAAAAAAAAAAAAAAAAAAACACTTGAGAGGCCATGTGTGAAAAAAAGGCATGGAATTCTCCAAATACTCAGTGAGTTTCTGATTTTTGTGTGTGTGTGTGTGTGTGTGTGTGTGTGTGTGTGTGTGTGTGTGTGTGTTGGGGGTGGTGGGGGGGGGGGGGGTGGGGGGGGGGCGGGGGGGCGTGTGCACGCAAATGTAAAGAGAGAGACACTAACACAAATATGTGTGCCAGTATATCTGTTTTAAGCGTGCTTAGATGGATGATATTATATGTATATATTTGTATAACTGATTATATGTTTGCCTTTACAGTGAAACACTCATGCTCTTCTTCCTGCCTCAAGTCTTGAATTTCCTCTACTCCTGTCCTCAGGTTCACCAAAGCATGCTAGCTTCTATTTTATTTATCTACCAACAAAAAAAAATTTCCTTTATCATTTTGGTAGGCATCTAATTTCTGAGTGTGTGTTTTCTGTCAGCTTTTAAAGATTATTCCTTGTCCAAGGCATCGCCTACCAAAGTATGTATCTAATATGAACTTCTAATTGCGGTACTTAGTTTTTGCTTAATTTCACCTCATTGCTTACATTGATGTTTCTCCATATGTATTAAAACCTATCATGTGTAGGTTTGATCCTCAAACAGGATTGCTGACTGGAACAAAGGATGGGACACTCGTGAACCTTTTCTTAAGATTATTTGGCCGGTGCTCAGAGAATGCACTTTGCATCAGACTCCTTATTTTCCAGGTAAGATTCATTTAATTATGAAACCATCTTTCTCAGCAGCTGATCTCATGTGATCATACATTCATAAGTACTTGCATTTTATCTTGCCAAATTGTGGACCATACAAAACCTCATGTTTTCTGTACGTGTGCACCCCCTTATGCCCGGAAATGCATTGACAGCATAACCATCTAATTGCGCATTGAATTTAATCTGCAAAGCATTTTACTTTTCCATCTGCTGCTCAGTTATGAATTATAAGATAATTGGTATCATCCTTAGAGAGAATTATCGTTTATGTGACGCACATTGTTTTTTCCGTGTGCTGCCATCTCACCATTCAGTTTCTCTAGTTTCTTACTTGGGATCACTCTTTACTCTTTTTAACTCCTTTTTTTCTCCTTTGAAATGTTCAACAGGCTTTATCATGCCTTTTTTGTTTCGGGCTGAGGTATGTCCTTGCTGGTTGGTATAAATAATGCAGAGTGACATGATAAACAGTGCTGTTTGTCTGACTGACACATAAATCCAGCCTCTACGGAACGTGGATGTGTTCTGTATAATTAATTAATTGACATTTTTTTCTAATTTGGGAGTGTATAACATTTATCGGCATTAGTTTCAAGGACATCTGATTGTATACAACATGTAATGAGGTCAGGGAAAAAAAAGACAATGTTATGGGATTCTATGCTTTGTTTCTGTCCAGAGGTTGCATCTCCTCTTCAGTAATTGATGGTGAAATTTTTTAAATTAACTGTACCACTTTTTATCTGGTGGTCAGTTATTGTATCAATAGTTCCAACAGTGCCAGGTCTCGTCTGTGCTAGTTTATATTAAACCTTCTAGCCAATTTGAATGCTCTCAAATCAGCTTTAACAATGTGTTCCAGCCTCTTGTTGCTTATAGTTTCAATGGGGCCTGTTTGGTGTACCCCAAATCACCTTTAAACTGGATATTTATTTTTGCATGTGCTTCTCCAGAAAGATGTTGATTAAGGCTTTGATGCATTAATGCAAGTGATGGGAGTATCTTTAGTTGCTGTGACAGACTTTTCTCCGTAAGATTCCTTGCCAAATTCATGGTAGAAGTGGTTCCTGAATTCGCCATTATCTTCTGCTGGATGAAAACTCATTGGTTATCCTTTTTCGGTTATGGCTAACAACAAATCAGGTGTAATTCATGGCTAAGGCTCAGGTTATCCTTCACATGAACTCTCACTTAAAACGTGAACTGACTGATCTGTGCATGGTTTAGGAAGAACCAAGTGGGGCCAAAAAGAAATAAATCCCATCACTGACGGTCTTAATGGTCTAAAATGAGGAGTCGATGTGGTATGCCATATCAAGTTGATGCAAAAGTCAATTCTCTACTCTCCAGCAAAGGATGGGGATCAAGCCCTCACAGTAAGTTGGTGATGTTGGTGATGATGGACTGGATAGTGAACTCTTACATAAATAAAGAAACTTTTGGAAATTCATGAAGATCATTCCTTTCTTGGGGTGATGACAGAAATTCTTGGAAAAAAGAGGAGGAGGATGCAGCTGTTAAAAAGGCAAAAACATTTGGGGTAGGTTAGGACTTCAGAGAAAACAAGAGAGGAAAATGGGTGAAAAGTCATTCCTTGGATAGTCCCCAGCTGATTTGGGCTTCCTTCCCTTGATTAGTGGGGAAGTTTTTTCATTTCATTTCTGGGTATTGTTAATTAACCATCTCATGAGTCATGACGCGTGACTTAAGCATCACATGAGGGTCGTACACTTTGTATTAAAGTTTCACTTCACAATGGGGTAGGTTAGGACTTGGAGAAAACAGAAGAAGTAAATGGGCGAAAAAGAACTGCCCTTCCTTTTACTACTTTAGTTTATGAAGCCTGCTGTGGGGAAAGAAGCTCCAAAACCTAAAATTTCATGAGAGCAAGTGAAGTGTAAAAAAAGCAGCATTCTATCTCAATGTGCCCCACTTTGGAGTTCTCTAGACTTTACACTCTTTAAGCGACAGTGCAACTTGCATTTGAGAGGGATAAATACAACTCAACAGGCAATAATGATGACAATGATGATAATAGACTGATAGTTGGCATAACCTTAGTGCCCGGAACGTCCTCTCAAACCTCTCAATCTCGCTCCGAAAACGCGGATTGGCAGTTTTGGAGCGGATTTGTTTTTGGAGCGCGGTTCGATCATTTTCGGAGAGCACAATTCGATCGAATATGGAGCGAACCATGCAGAATTTTGATTTTTTTTGCATTTTCTTTTTCTGCATGATTGATATTTATCTTTTGAATGAATAAACTTCTTTTGACTTATTAATTATGGGAGGTGCTCTATTGAGAGACACTCTCACCAAGTTGGTGAGAGATGGGTAGGGGCCCTCACATTTAAGTGGGGGGTCCTTGCATTTAAATTAGTGAGAGTGGATACGGAAATGAGGGCCCCCACCCATCTCTTATAAACTTAGTGAGAGTGTCTCTCATAGGAGCACCTCCCATTAATTATTGTCTATTTTATGTGATCAAATTACAAAGTTAATTCTTTTCTCTATTTTTTATGCTTGAATATATGGATAAGATATATTTATGCCCATTAGTTAGCTGTCTATAAACCCACAAGTGATATGTTGTATAAGCGCTCCAGAGGCGCTCTGGATATATAATTATATTAAAACTTAGTTTTTTGGCGCTCCCGCTCCCACCCCCGCTCCCGCTCCCGCTCCCGCTCCACTCTCTGGGCACTTAGGGCATAACTATCAGTTCGCGACGCAAGTTTTGGCCACTGATTGAATACTCGAGAAACATTTATCTGATAAAAAACATTTCAGGTTGGAGCTAACCTGAAACGCTTATGATGTTGATTGATCAAAAGTATACGATTCTTACAAACTTACGGGTTCAAGCTCTGCCCCCACTTGATCCATTTTGGGTACATCCTAATTGTGCAAATACATCCTCTCCTAGTGGAATCATGGAAACACAAACATATAGGAAGATCACATTCGGAAAAAAATATATATATCACGAATTGCACCTTCCTAACTACAGTTATGTACCACCATATTACATTTTCAAGAGAGTCCTGGAAATACTCTGTAAGTAAGTTTTTAACATGAGTCTTTTTGGTGTTGTTCTGAGAAGCAACACTGAGCCTTTCAGGCATTGAAGGAGAGAATGGCCTCCAAAGCCGACAAACTGAAGTTTGAACCTTTAATGATGTCTCCAAGTACCTCGGGGTACTGATGAGATCGGTCTGCGAGCAAACTAGTTCAGAAAAGTTTAAACTCCAATCTCATTATCAACTGAGTTCTAATTCCCTGCGTGATAGAAACTAAGGTATCGTTTGGGAAGGAGGTAAAATGAGGTGAAGGAAAAGAAAAAGAGGAAAATAGAGGGAATGTTGAAATTGAGGGTGTTTGAGAAGGGGGGAGGGGAATTTGGGGTTAAAATTAGTGTGGGGCCCACTCCAAAATCTTCCCTTGGAAAATGAAAGGCAAAGAGGGGATTTTTTAAAAAATTACTGACTGCCCTTTTGTCCAATTGAAGCTTTTGCAAAAGTAAAGATAAAATGGTTAATATCTCTGCCTTACAAACACACAAAATTATACTTTTTCACTTTCCTTCTACCTACTTTTTGACTATCCAAAGAAGAGGATGTAAAATTAATTTTCCCTCCCCTCTCCTTCATTTTCCTTCCCCCTCAAATTTTCCCTCCCCTCTCCTCCCCCCTTCCCAAATAGTGTAAAAGAAAAGAAAACTACCTTCGATTGATTGGTTCAGCGTAGAAGGCCTCTTTGGGGACCATGATTTCAATGGAGACTGAAAAATAAGTTAGAAGTAAATATGGAAAAACACTATTTCTTTAAAGCATATAACTCAAAGCTTGCTAACACTAGGAGTGGTACTTACTTTCATCATCAAATGTAAGGATTGACTTCAGAAGATGTCATGTGCTAGCCTTTGTTTGTATGTTCATGCAGCATTCATGATTGTTGTGTAAGCACCTTTCCTCTTATACTCCTATTGGAACCCCTGAATTTGATGTCTTAGCAGCATCAGACTCTTTTCCCTTTTTTTTTTTTTGGTACCCAGCTTGCGGGGCTAGGACCCCGAGGGAGCCCTCGAGTGAGGTGAGGGAGCCCTCGGGTGAGGTAGAACAACCTTTAGGTGAGGGAAGGTGATTACCTAGATTCAAACCCTAAGCAGTCAAGTAAGAAGTGTTCGTTTATTTATTTTGTGATTCCTAATGAGCGGATGGTTTCTCTGAGTTTGTAATGTTTGCCAAGTCTTTTCGAAACCAAGCGCTGGTCCTGCTTTAGCTTTAGAAATTGATTTCTCTGAGTTTGTAATGTTTGCCAAGGTTTCTCTGTTGGCAGCTTTCCAGTAGAAATTGATTGATTCAGTTGTAGTGTAATAAAATTATAGTTGCTTCCTTTGTACTCTATCAAATATCGTTTTCGACTGCCAATGGCTTCTGTCAATATTTTGACAGAACATATGATATGGATTGAATAATAAATCATAATTAAAGCCAGCAATATGGATTACACTGTTTTCATCCATCGAAATTCACTGATCAGTGGCATCATCAATTTCATTTGGGGTCCTAACAAAACCCAACCTAATTGTGATTTGTATTTGCTATGCCATTGCAAATGGATTGTAAGATGGATTAATCCATTGCACAAATATTTCAAATCAAGTGTAATTTGGGGCAAGGAAACATATGCCATATAGCCCAACCCTACTAGATATAAATAAAGCTGAAACTGCAAGCTAGGACCAATGCTAAGCCCTAGAGAGGGGGTGAATAGGACTATCAAAAAATATATGACTAATTAAAACATCAAAGTCCCAATCACAAAAGCATTGATCACTTAATTCAATAATAACCAAGATATAACTTGGTGCAAAAGCAACTAAGTGATCTAATGTGCAAATTTAACACTTAATAAATCACAATATTTACCAACATAAACTTAGCAAGTGATATGCACATGTGAGTTAACCCCAAGGGGTAGCTCAGTTGGCCTAGCACCATGGTTTACACCCAGAGGTTGTAGGTTGGAAACTGCACTACTACACTGGGGCTACAGAAGAGTTTACTCGGATTTGTCAAACCCAAAGGGTTGGAAATCCTCTGATAGCAAAAACATAAATAAATATGCACTTGTGAGTTGTATGCCAATTCAATCAAGATATACCTATCTAGCACATATATTACATAGCATATGTCAATTTGAGAAGACGTAATATAGAACACGCATAGAGAGAGAAAGAGAGAGTGTTGAAATTGTGTGTCCCCCTTAGGGTTTCCATCTATTCTCATTATATAAGGGTTTAATACCATATTAATAGAATCTTAATACAAGTACAATTACTAAATTATAGCTACCTAATATAGAAAGAGTACTTAAGTTATGACTTAGACTGATTGTATCTTAACTAAAACACATTATCAAACTATAATACAATATTGGGCACAATTGGGCCTGCGAAGGATAGGCTTGATTGACACTTTATTTTATTTTTTTTACCTACACTGGTAATCTTACTATGGAAGGTTGCGAAGACCACTTAAATAAAACAACTAGGACACAAAACTTTCCATTAATAGATAGAGAAAGATTAAGCAACACATAGTTTTTTGCTGTGAAAGTTGACGATATCGTCAATTGGGATGATGATATCGTCAACTGGGGTAGTTTTGTCCCAAAAAATGTACGAACAACTCTTTTGTCATTTTATGATTTTTCTTCATAAAACTGTTGAATTAAGATTTAAAATTAATTTTTTCGTAAAAAAACTTTATTTTCAAAATGGCACAAATGGTAGGTTCTTCATTGTAATTTTAAAAGGTAGCCAAATTGCCACAATTCCTAAAGTAGGGTCCTAATTGCCTCATGAAAAAAGGGCAATGTTCAAGCTTGTGGGGCCCACTTATGTGCCTTTTTATTAGTGAGGGTGGCGCATACGGCAAGGTCTCCTTATGGCAAACAAGAAAAAAAAAAGGTACAAAAATAGGGGTAAAAAGGAACAAGCCCATTAGATCATCCTAGTTGTTGATGTGTTTTTTTTTTTTTTTTGGTATCCTAGCTAAGGTGGGCTGGGTCCCCTAAAGACTTGCACATATGAAGAGAAGAACCCGCAAACACGAGGAGAGAACTCTTACATGCGAGGAGAGGGAAACTTGCATATGCAATGAGAGGGGGGAGGCCGGGGGTATCCTAGTGGTAAGACATGCCGGTTCTCACTGGAAGGTCCCTAGCATCTTAGCCCTTGATTTGGTAACTATAAAGTTTAGTGGTCTTTTAACCATCAATTTCATAGAGATTCAACCCAACAATGGATAAAAGATTGATTATAGTTAAATTGACCCTTATTGCTAGATCATGGAGGGATGAGAGTATGAAAGTGCCTACACTGATTAAAGGTATACCCAAGTGGGCCCAATGGAATTAGATTGCATATGTTGTAGCTCATAGGAGACCATTTCTAGAAAATAATAACTTTCTTTTAAAAATAATAATATTACAAAGATATTTTTTGTAAATTAGAATTTAAAAATTAGAGTTTTTATTTTAGACTTTAATCTAATTAGCTCTTATTAATTAGATTAGTGTTTCTAAATGCCCCTTAAGATCCTTTTTCTCTTTTTCTAAACAGCTATCCAGAGTAAAGAGAATCAATTCAAATGTAATGCTTAAGGTAGTAAAACAATTTGCGCTCTATTCCTTTACAATTTTGCCCTCTGTCACTTTCACTGTACAATGTATTGCTATTGCTAATGACGAGTTTGTCTATTGAACTTTTACAATATTACAAATTCATTTTTTCTTTTCGCTTACTTCATATATATTACATGTGTTATCAAACGATCTATTTGTAGAATATTTTAATTGAAATGGCTTTATTTTAAATAAGTTTAATTATATTACCTATATTTTAAATGCATCGAAATTTCCAAATAGCCCCAGAGACATTGTTAATAGTCCGTGGCTCCTCTCTTACCCTAAATAAGAGGGTTTTGAAATTTAATCTTTTACGAAGAAGAAGAAAACCAAAAGAGGTTTCTTAAGATGTTTGTAGTTCCTAGTTAAGA
The DNA here is from genome assembly GCA_028538565.1 of Umbellularia californica. Classification (NCBI taxonomy): domain Eukaryota; kingdom Viridiplantae; phylum Streptophyta; class Magnoliopsida; order Laurales; family Lauraceae; genus Umbellularia; species Umbellularia californica. Next base: position 84,448,192 of record JAPQWN010000001.1, read on the forward strand.
ACTATTGGATAAGACAAATAAAAATGTCATATTTGATTTTGGGTGAATGGCTCGGTCAAACCCCTCTTAATCTGGTGGCAGTGGGGGCCATTAGCCGTGGCACCTTATACTATTTCGAAGCAGTAAAGATGGAGTAATATGAGCAGTAAAGATGGAGTAAAAGTAAGGGTAACTTTGTTTTCAGTGTGAGGTAGTATAGCGTATGGAATGGATTGAGGCCTGAGGGGAACTTCTAAACTAAAACCGGTGGTGCGCCCTACGCTCGTTCTTGAGCCCATATAAAACCCTTACCTTCCCTCTCTCTTTCTCTCTCTCTCTCTCGCGCGGCAGCAGATTCTTCTTCCGTTTCATCCGCAAAACCGATTAAGGTGAGATTTTCCTTCTGGGTTCTATTCAAATCCGAATTTATCATCTGGGTTTCTTGCAGTTCATGCGAAAACATCCTTACATGTGAGGTTTTCAACCCACTTTTGCATCTTCTCTACAAATCTCATAGAAGTGAGATTAAGCTCAGAGCAGACATCTGAAACGCAACTAAAAATACCTTTTCCTTCTTTCTGTTCTTTGACCAATGTTTCTTCCATCTTTGCTCTGCAAGGCTTTTAAGTTTATTCGTTGTATGTTTGTTTCAATTCATCTAGTTTGGGCTCCCTCTTGGGAGGAAAGAAGCTTAGGGTGCGTTTAGATGTGATTTATATCTGAAAGAACTTGGATACAGTTGCGAAATAAGGGTTATGTTGAAAGAAAAAATTGCATTAGGTGTAAATCGTTTTTATGATTTTTTGCATGCTAAATCAGTATTAGGGCCTATAATGATTGTGGGTGGTGAGATTGGGAGAAAAACAGTAGTACTTGTAACCATTACTGCGGCCTAAATTGATATGGGTGTGAAAAAAGTATCCCATCTATTGTGGTTTCTGAGCTCTTAGTTTCTAGAATGCACAATTGGGTGAATAGACATCAACCTGACAAATACTTGAAAGTTCTAGTGAAAAACATAAATCGGTGGCTGACTAAGTTATATTCTGTCGAATGTGCAGCCATGGCTAGCTATGATCTTACCCGTCGGATTGCACCTCATCTTGATCGCCATCTTGTCTTCCCTCTACTTGAATTTTTACAAGAGCGACAGTTCTATGGGGACGACGAGATCCTGAAGGCGAAGATTGAGCTCCTCAGCAAGACCAACATGGTTGATTATGCCATGGACATCCACAAGAGCCTCTACCACACTGAAGATGTTCCACAAGGTTCACCAATTTACAGAAGCTTACATATGCTTAATTTTATTTTGAATTTTAAATTTTTTTATTTTTTTCAGAATATTACTTGTATTAAGGATCTAATTTATGATACTGAATTTCATCTTCTGTTGGCAGACATGGTGGATAGGAGAGTTGAGGTTGTTGGAAGATTGAAGTCTCTTGAAGAGTCAGCAGCACCATTGATATCATTTCTTCAAAATGCTAGTTTGGTTCAGGAACTACGGCCTGACAAGCAGTACAACCTACAGATGCTAAATGATCGATTCCAGGTAGCTATTGCTTATTTATATTTTGGGGCTTCTTGTGCTTTGATTCTTGTGTTTAGAAAAAAAAAAAGTACCTAACCAATCTAAGGAAAGAAAGGAAATAAAAGAAAGGGAAAAACTTCTAAGATGCTTGGTTTCTCTTGCCTGACAGATTGGTATATACACACACACACACAAAAAAAAAAAAAAAGTAAGATGCATGGTTACTTTTGCCTGACAGATTGGTCTGCACATTTTGATATCAATAATGCTTCAGATGTATATAGTATGACATTAGTAGCGGTACCAGGAGCTAGCAGGATTCTTGGAGGACATGATATTCTTTACTACAATAACCCTATCATTCTTTCACTTAACCTCTATGATCTTCTCCTTTAGATCTCCATCAACTACAAGTCTATAATGTTGCATGAATTCTAGAAGGGTTCATTCCTGAATTTAATAAATAAAAAAACCTTAAACCCTTGCATAAGGTCCCTGGTGTTTACACCCTTCCACTCAGTCTCCTGTAAAAAAGTCGTGTTTATCCTCCTGCTTTTCATAAGATGTACCAACTCCAAGATCTTCCTTGTCAAAGAAGTGTTATGGTGAAAGAAGTCTTATATCCACCATTTATTCTCATGTTAACAAGCTGGTTATCGTCTTATATACTGAATGCAATTACATTTTTTTATTTTTTTATGTTTCTTAGGTAGGGATGCAAATGAATTGGATTTGGGCTGTGGAGCCCGACCCAATTTAGGTCACATGCCTAGCCCCGGAACCCACTCCAACAAACCTGACTGGACCCAGGCCTAATGTCTGGAACGAGTAAACATGTATATCAAATTAAAAATATTATTACAAATGGTGGGGTCCAATCTAGGCCCATTCATTTAAAAGGAGAAGCAGATACCTTCTTTGCTGTAGTCACTTGTGAGTTTTATTTTTACATATAATATTATTAATATATGCTTTGTATAATATATATTAATTTTATTCATATTACTAGGTGGGTTCACGTATGGACCCACGTGGACCTGGATCTGATTGTGATTATCAATCCGGGTACAAAAAGAGGGTCCATACCCAGATTTTTTGGGTCGGAACCTTTTGGTAATCAGGTAAATAGAGGTCCATTGATATCCCCATCTGCGGGTTACATGTTACGAAATCCAATTACTGCTTACAGGTATGTTACACTTGTTAAAAAAAAAATTAATAGAAGAATATTAGCAATTGAAAAGGAAGTCTTACATAAACTCACTAGAAAAACTCATAGTTATTAAATTTTGCATTCTAAAATTCTTAAAGGCAAAACTTCATTTGCTAGAACCAATAATTTATTCAGCAGTGACCTTTTCTTTTCGATGGCAAGTAAGAATTGCATTAATAGAATGCAAACATCCATATCCCTTTTGCAGAAGTGACCTTTTTGAAGTAAAATTGCAATACAGGTGTATAGCAAGTTATAAATTGGATGCAAAGATCCATATCCTTTTTCCGGATAGAGTTGTATCTGTGTGTCCAATATCAATACTCCTTTTATCAGTAACCCAATGTCTGTATATGTAGAATTGATATTGTTTGCTGAGATTATGAAAAGATAGACAGGAGAGGTCCTTTCAACGAAAGGTTAATATTTTGTGGTCCATTCTTCATTCCTCTTTCTGTGTCTTGGTAGAGTTTGAAAAGAGGAGCTGAATGATTCTTGTAGGCAAAATGAAGGCACCTAATGTTGTGGTCATGGCTCATAGTGGTCGCAATATCAGCTGTAGCGGTTGAGACCGCTACACTATTTTGAAAATAGCGGCGTTACTGTTTAAAACCTAGTAGTTTTAATTTAAAATGCTTTTTTTTCCCTTAATTTCTTCTTCTCAGTAGTCTTTCCTAAAGTTGTGTCTATCCTTATATGGTTCCAAATCACTAAAAAAGCATAAGATTGACCGCTACACAAGATTTGAGTGTTTTTTTACCACTTAATAAATTCACACTTCTATGTCACTACATATCGCTGCAGCCACTACATATCGCCCGCTACGTAGCGTTTTGGCCATTGGCTACTATGCCTACCGCAACTGCTATTTTGATAATTGGTTTTGGTAGATCTATTTTAAGTTGGATATGGTTCATTGGGTAATTGTAAGAACGAAGTTTAGGTTGTTGTTGTTATTATTATTATTATTATTATTATTATTATTGGGCTTTAGGTAGTTGAAAAGAGATATTTGGAGACGTTCCGTAAAAATGTTTTAAGTTTAGTTTTATTTCATTCTATAATGTTTTTGGCTTGATTTGTCCTTGTTGATGGACCTTAGTGGAGATTCTGGGTACAAGCTGTGGTCTGCTTCAATGACGATCTTAAAGGTTCCTTTGCCAGCCAGTGTGGTGTGAAGTGTGAACTCAACAAAAGAAAAAAAGAAAAGAAAAACAAATCAAGAATAAAAGGAAAAAGACCACCCATTGATTTTGCTGATGCTTTTGTACTTAAACTTTTCAGCCTTAAACAAAGTATCTCCTTAACTTTTTCACTTGGCCGCTGCTGTTTGCCGCCTTCATCTTCATTCACACAATGTTGTCCAATTCATGGCCCACTTTGCATGTGAAGCCGCACAAATGCTTCTCGTTATTGCTGAAGCAGTGATGAAAAGCATAGAGGTCACCTATTCACTGATGTTTTATAGGATTGTGAGATTTATGATTTTGTGCACTTTGAAAATGACCTACAGTTATATGGGTGAACTTTGTTGATGGCATCTTCTATAACATGAAAAGATTGCTAAATTCACTAATGTGATTATAATTATATCAACGGTCACCTGTTTTAGAAGTTAGTTATATGCACTGATTAATAACTGATTAAATTTTACCAACAGATTGGTCCAGATCAGATAGAAGCTTTATATCAATATGCCAAATTTCAGTTCGAGTGTGGAAATTACTCTGGTGCTGCAGACTATTTGTATCAGTACAGGGCTTTATGCACTAACAATGAAAGGAGCTTGAGTGCATTATGGGGGAAGCTTGCAGCTGAGATACTGATGCAAAACTGGGATGTTGCCCTTGAAGAACTTAATCGCTTGAAAGAGATAATTGATTCAAAGGTCTGTTTGCATGTGAACATGTTAAAGCTTTTTACTTTTCCGTTACCTTCATATTCTTTTGTTCACCAACTGTAATTTTATGATGCAGAATTTTGTGTCACCTCTCAGTCAGTTGCAAAATAGAATATGGTTGATGCATTGGAGCCTCTTCATCTTCTTCAATCATGAAAATGGTAGAAATGGCATAATTGATCTATTTTTTCAAGACAGGTTTACTCTCAACTTATCCAAACTAATTCATCCTGCCATCTTTTTTATTAGTGTAAATTCAAGTCTTGTGAAGGGGAAGGATCCCATTTTTTCATCCGTAACTAATTATTGGACCATACTCATGGTCATGACAAATTTGTTGAAGTATATGTATTCAAGTATTATAATCCTTCTTAAATAGGAGCAACTTCAGGCCTTTTTTCTCATATCCTTCATAATATCTAATCACAGCTTGAGCATTTTGAAGCCCATGGCTATTAAAATCGTCTTTAACTTTAATTAGGTGTCTCCAACATTCTTGTCTTAAGATTTTAAAACATTTAACTGCAGACGTCAACTTTCTTTCTTATTTCAGCAACTGTTGAGCAGTGTAAGCATGATTTTACCGGCAAGACAGGAGACTCTATATTGATAACAAGAAAAATTGCACAATATGGTTGACATTATTATTTGGGCATGTAGAATCATAAAAACCGTAATTGTACATTTCATTTAATTCCATAATGTTCCCCAGTATGAAATAAAAAGGTCATATGGATTCTTTACCATATAGTATTTCACAATTATTCGTATTTTAATGATTCATATTTTTGTTTTAAAAGTTCTCACCTTGCAAAGTTTTCAATCTTCTTATTCTTACTATTATTGTTGTTGTTGTTGTTGTTCATACCTGTCCTTGCTACTTCAATCTATGTCCTCTATGGCCTACCCCTTTTCCTTTAGAGACCATCCATCTACATGGAGAAATTTTTCCTCACCTGCGCCATTGTTGGCCTGCATGGGACATTTTCCAACCATTTCAAATGAGTCTCTCTAATGCAAATGGACCTCAGGCCATATGTGTAGGGCCCAAGTAGATTTAGAATTATTTTATTTCACTATTTATATGTTAATTTTTAATTTTATTGTAATTAGGATTAGGTTTCCAATATTGTTTAGTTTCCTAATTTAAGTAGGTTTCTTAGGCCCTAAGTTATGTTCCTTATTTATATGGCATTGTAGAAGATGATTTTCAGAGTTGATTAATTGAATTTGGGTTTTCCCATTGAGGTGCATCCTCGTTTATCGTCTCTGCGGAGACTTATTGTGTCTTAGGACGCGTGCTTCAGCACCCATTATGCTTTCAGCACTTCCCACGCAAGCCCTAATCCTTGGGCCTGCATCACTCTCTTGATTTATCACCTATTGATGCTACTACTAAATGCTCTCGAATGAGCTCATTTTTTACTCTTATCTTTTCTAATCTTACAACCCATCCATCTCAACATTCTTATCTTTGCTACATATTTTTTTATTTTTTTATTTTTTTGCATGTGTATTTTTCTGATTGGCCAACATTCTACTCCATAGGCTATAGCTGGCCTAATCACCGTCTTGTAAAATCTTTCTCAATCTTGTTGGTAATTGGTATGTGCTGATTACAAACTACTTCAAAAGAAAGTCTCCACTTCAATCATCCAGCTCATATCCTATGTTTTACAACCTTACTATTGATAGAGCCAAGGTGTCAGAATGAATGTCTTTGTGGTTTCTCTTGATACATGCATAATGCAAAAGCCATTTATTGGAATGTACTACTAAATAAGCATATAGAACATGGACGTGCAGCAGCACACCCAAAAAGTGCTAAGTTGTTATAGATCTATTTGTTATTGAGGCTTACAAAAAGAGTAATATGTTTGTATACAACAATTCAAAGAAAGAGATATTGGGAGAAATGAATTTAAAAAGAACACAAAGATTTAATGTAAAACCTGAACACACTCACACAATGATAATAATAATAATAATAATAATAATAATAATAATCAAATTGTGTATCACTAGAAAGAGGTGGCCTTCTCTATGACAGGGCCTTAGGTGGCTGTTTTTTATGGGTTTTTTTGGTTTTCCTGTCTTGTTTTTTTTGGCTTTCAGTACTTTTCTCTTGTACTGTTTGCTCTTTTTAATGAAAGTAACCATGCAATAAAAAAAAACAATAATAATAATGATGATGATGATGGTGGTGGTGGTGGTGATGATGGTGATAATAATAGTAATATATATATATATATATATATATGTATTCCATTAATCAAACACTGAATGTCCAAGTTCTGATTTTAGGTTATAAAGAGAGATTACAAAATAATAATATATAGAAGCCCTTCCTGACTACTTGGAATTATGAAATTCTATTTTTGGAACTCAGCCATAAAAAAGTTAGAACTCTAACTCAGTCTTCTTTCATGTTATGGGTATTCTTATATTATTTATTGATAATAAAACAGATAAAAGAGATCTTCTGGTTTCATTTTACTCTCACTAAGCTGTAGTGCTATCTTATATTCTAATAGATTCCCATAACTTGCAGGTACATGAATGCTATTCAAACGAATGCACACCACCTTCTACGTTATGTTGCCACTGCAGTAGTTGTCAACAAAAGGAGAAGAAATATGCTCAAGGAGCTGATCAAAGTCATTCAACAAGAGCAGCACTCTTACAAAGATCCCATCACGGAGTTTCTAGAATGCCTATATGTCAACTATGATTTTGATGGCGCACAAAGGAAGCTACGCGAATGTGAGGATGTAAGTTGCTTAGTGTTGAGATCTCTGGCAACTTGTCCATCTCTTTGAAGTTGGAAAGCATGACAACTTTTTTGTCAATTTTTTTTTTCTTATTGTGAGGCTTTTTCTTCATTGACACTGTTGGAGTTGTATCATATGTTTTGTGAATCCTGAGAAACAGGGTGGTTGGATATTTTTCTTTTATCATATCATATTTTATTGTACAAAGATGTACTCATTCCCCTGATCCTTGTGTATTATTTGCTGATAGTTATATGTACCTGAATGAAGTAGACAGATAGGAAATAGATGCATGAGTATTACACTGCAACTAATTATTTTCCAATCTATATTATTGTCAGAGTTTTTATTTTCATTTCATTTTTGTATTGAATGCATTATACATTGAATTAGAGGGGACCTTCTGCTCGCTTCTGTTGTGATAAGACTGTTTGGTGGTGGAAAGCAGCATATCTTTCCCTCAATCAAAGACTTAAGATTTAGAGGCCAATTTATATACTCCATTTTTTTTTTTTCTGCCCATCACAGTATTTGCTTTTGGCACATGGCACTGAATCTCTCCTCATATGGTTTGTCATGTTTGCTTGTAATCTGTATGGTGAATTCATTTTCCCCCCAAAGTAAAAAGGTATTATGAACATTTAACATGGGAATGTGGTTGTGCAGGTAATACTTAATGATCCCTTTCTTGGGAAGCGAGTTGAAGATTCTAGCTTTACAACAGTTCCTTTGAGGGATGAGTTCCTTGAAAATGCCCGCCTCTTCATCTTCGAGACATACTGTCGTATACATCAGTGCATCGATATCGGGTCGGTACTTTCTTTGTGTCTAATTTTGCACGAGTTCCGTTACCACTTTTCATACCCATCATTATATCTCCTCCATGTTTATGTTTCTACTTTTCTTTGGTCCATTTTGATTTTTGGGTTTTCAATCTATCTCCTTTTTACTCTTAAATCTTTTTTTGGATGCATATTTCTTGGCTACTGCAAGAAAACTTCTGTTCAGCTAAATCCATTTATTCCTTGATGCCAATGTTTTAGACTTGCTTGACTTTTCCTGAAGAAACATGGCAATGCCCTAGGCTCCTTGAGCATGAGTACAACTCTCACAATTCAACACCAAGTATGGAGCGTGTCTCAGCTGAACCCAATTAATCAGTTTTAGGGATTCAGTTGCATATTCAGTCTGTTTCAGGGATTTAGTTGCATATTCAGTCTGTTTCAGGGATTCAGTTACAGACTTATAGTGGCTCCAGTCCATAATGCAAGCTATCGCAGTTTCATATAATGGATTTCTTGATTTTCATTTATAACATAAAACATCTAGACCTAGTGGATAGACAATTTGCCCATTGCTCATGAATAGTGTCTGACTTCATTTTTCTAATCAGTACTTTGTAGGCTTCATATACCCCTTTTGTGGGATGGTGGCCCCACAGTTGGGACTAATATTTCTCTGGCTACTGGGTAAATGGGTTTTATGAGCTAAGATGTTTTGGGTGCATTTTTTTTTTTTTTTTCTGTATGGTGGACTGATGGAGCCTCTGGCAAAATTTGTTAAGCATGCACCATCTTAGATGTAGTTCCATGTCGTTTTATCATATGCACACAGAAAAATACTATTTGACCACAAAAATCTAGTAATGATATTATATCAAGATAGAACTGATGGATCAGTGACATCTCCCTTTCTACAGGGGTGATCTCGAGTCTCAACCCTTGATTGTTGATTTGTTGGTTAGGGACTTATGTAGTGTGTGTGTCAGTGGCTGCATGAGTTAGTATTTACCGGAGCAAATATGTGTGTGTCCTACTTTTATTTGGTTTTTCTTAATTTATCCGTACTCGTGGTATTGGTCACAGGATGCTGGCTGAGAAGCTGGATATGAGTTACGATGAGGCTGAGAGATGGATAGTGAATCTTGTTCGGAACGCAAAGCTTGATGCCAAGATTGATTCCAAATCAGGAACTGTTATAATGGGGCCCAACCATCTCAATGTGTAAGTTTAAAAATCACTGTAATATAGGGTTTAAAAATCACTGTAATATAGGGTTTTTCGAATATGACTTAAATCACAATCAAGTTCAACAGCTTGGCAGAATGAGTGGTTATACTTTATGTTGTATATTTGGGGCACCATGAAAATCGAAACTGTGTTTGGCTGGTCTCTCTTTGCTCCGTAACAGTATGCCTCAAATTATATCAGTTGGCATTTATAATGATTTGGAGGTGAAAATTACTGAAAAACAGTATCCCGGCCAAGGTAGTTTTCTTTTCTTTGATGCCCCATTACAGATATTTATCTGTTCTGCCAAGTATTCGATATTCAAAAACTTGTGGTATATTGTTATGCAGCCAATGTTTCTTTTGTTTCTCCCATGCAAACTGATGGTATAATTTTCATGGGTTATTTTCTTTTTTCTGTTTTCTATACCACATTACAGGTATGAGCAGATCATGGAGAGCACAAAGCAACTATCTGTGCGGACTTACATGCTGGCAAAGAATGTGTCAGAATCTGCACCCGCTGCACAAACTGCTCGGTAGAAGAACAAATGTATGAGCATAGAAAATATCCCTTACAGTTCTCCTAATGTAAGGAAGGACATGGTTACCTTTCCGTTTCCTTTTCTTTTCCCTCACTTGTTTCCAATCTTCAGAATGACTCCAGATTCCAGAATGAACTAGTGGTCTCTGCTAAACATCTTTTTGATGAAAGAACCGGGATCAGATTTTTTATTCTGTCTTATTTCACTTGCCTCATCTATCATGTTGCATTTATGCAAAGCTAGCTATTAGGACATTGAGGATCAAAGTGCTGTTTTAGACATTGAGGATCAAAGAGCTGTTATACTCCCTGTTCATTTCATGTTATGTATGCTTGATGAAATCAACACAATTATTTAGTGATCTAAGAAGATGGAATTATTTTGGGCCATCTTTGGTTGTAGCGTGTGACCTTGCATCTACTATTTGTATGGTTGCAGCATTCAGCATTCATGATGATCATGATGGGTAAGTTTATACAATGACCTCCGGCGATGATATGTATAATTTCGGTTTTTGGAATCCTGGTGCACATGGAATCCTAGAGGATGTTCGCCTTTTTTTGTGAATGAGGGTGGATTTTTGAGGCTCCAATAGAGAATTGGTTGAATCAAAATATAGTAATGCCAGGGATTCTTCAATCTTCACCAACATTGATGCTTAAAAACATGCATCTGAGGGGGGCCGTGTATTTTTCTTTGCACGTCAAGTTGATCGGCCAGGGAAAGACGTATTGAAGGCGTTAGGGCAAGTACCAATGTATTGCTTGCAAAGTGATTTTTGATGGGGCTTAAGGCCCCTTTTTTTATAAGAATTCTTGAAATTCATGTCTGCTGGAATTTACAGAATTCAAGGTGTTAGAATTCTGAAATGCTGCTGAATCTTGATATTCCTGAATTCCATGTTTCGTTCGTATAGGAATTCCTGTCTGAGAATTTCTTCCAATCTGAATTTCATAAATTCCCTGTTTCATAACTATTTGAATTTCTAAGTGGATTTTCAAATATTTATGCATTATCTGTATGCATATGTAAGGCTAAAATTTTCATGAATATAACAACAATTATAAATCTCAACAAATATGAGCCGAAGTAACATCCACCACAATGCCAACAAAATAACATCCACCATTATAAATCAAATAACCCAATAAAAGTCCAATTAAATGGCCTGGATTTTACTCGTCTATATATTATTAATTTACCCAAAAGTAAAAAATAGGTGTATGATTAAGTGGCCTGGATTTTACATCATAAAATATTTCATCATTTTGTCACTCACCTGTTCGCTACCAAGCCATATTTGATGTTGTGAGTATAGTAGCCCTTTAAAGGCGTGTAAGTTATGGATGCATGTTATGCATTTGCAGGATGCCATTTGCAATCTTTTACCTATCACCACCTTTTTTTGTCTTCACCATTTATTATAATTGGAAAAAGAAAAAGAAAAAACCTTGTTCTGGTACTTGAGCAATCATTCCTTTTTTAAAAAAAAAAAATCCCGTAATCCAGACCAATTAATTCTTTTTCTCCTAAAAAGCTCCAAAAGATAGCAAGTTAAAAATAAGGGTAAATTAGCGAGAGATCCCTGAGTATTGTGTTATAAAGTTTCTAGTACACGGTACTATCGTTTAAGGCCTAGAGTCTCTTGCGCATGGGATTAATACAGGCGGAGGTCCTAAGCATGCCACATCATATATTTTCGCAACTAATTTGCCCATTCAACTATTTAAGCATAACTTTTAAATTTTAAAATTTCAAATCTTCCATTCCTCCTCAATTTTAGGATAAGGTTCTCTTTGATTTTTCTCATCGGCAAAAAGAAAGACAACAGATTGCTGCTGCAGAACTAGAACAAAAGAGGTCTGGGGCTCTGCTAGAGCTAGAACACGGTCTTCGATGAGGAAGACGCAGATCTGAGTTTGTTGGAGAAGACGACCAGAAGTTGCAGAGAAAATCAGAGTTTCTTTGATCTTCTGTAGTTTTCTTCTTCATGTTGCTACTATATATCGTTCCTTTTTTTTTTATTGTGAGTTTCTTAGAAAAGATATATAAGTTTATCTTTATCTTTTTTAAAAGGTTTTGTTTCAAACTCAGATAAATTTATCTGAACTTTTGGCAAAAATTAGACAAATTTATCTGAGTTTCGAACAATTTTTCTGAGTTTCGAACAAATTTATTTGAGTTTGGACCAAATTTATAGGAGTTTGAAACAAATTTGTCCAAGTTTGGACCAAGTTTATCTGAGTTTGGAACAAATTTATCCGAGTTTGAAAAAAAATTATCTAAGTTTTGCCCAAGCCCATGTACAGATTCTCTGGATGATTTTTCCTTCTCAGATAAACTTATTTGAGTTTTGTCCATTCCCATGTGCAAATTTTCTGGATGATTTATCTTTCTTTGAATCAATTTTCCTAATTTTCTTTCTCTCCTCTATCGTAATCCTTGATTTGTGCAGTCAAATAATCTTCACGAAATTGACGGATTTTCTCCCTTTTATTTTTTCAAATGAAACTCTTAACGAAATCAGTTTTCTTTTTTGTATATACAGCACAGAGTGTATTAAGAGAGGCACTCTAGACTTTTTAATTATTTAAAACTTGAAAAGAAACCTTTGGTTCTACGAAAAAAATACGTAGACTTTTACAATAAAAATCAAAGTTGAGGTACCTCCGCCCAACTGCCCAAAGGCAATGGAAATAAGTAAAATTAAAGTAGGCATATTAAATGGACAGCTGGGCCAACTTTAGTAGAACCATTTCATTGTTCAAGTTCCACGATGGTAACAAGTAATTAATTGGGTTGATTGATGGAGTGGGGCGTCGGTCCTCTCTAATCTCTAGTTGGAGAAGGCACTATTTGACCAATCCAAATGTAGGCCATACCATACCATATCATGCGTGGTGTAGTAATGCAAGGAGAAATGTTCTCCAAAGAGCAGATCGCATGTGAAGTCTTATTATTATTATGTCTATGGGTCCCAATTAGGCCCACCTTTGATCAGCGTGTCCCTTTCATGCTCATTGGCCCCATGATCAACCACTTGGCAGTCATTTGGCCCCTGCTCCCTGTTGGATTGGATTAAGGTAAAAGAACATACCCTGCTAAAAGACCATTGAACTTTGCGGCTGTTAAATGAAAGGTTGGGTTTAACCTGCTGGAGTTGATTTTTTTTCCCTCGCTAATGAGAGCTTTCCATCTCCCTACTTCAATTGATAGGCATGCATCTGCCTGGGACCTACGAGCCAAAACACATATGAACACCACGTGGCCTACGGGGTGAATATACCCCGTGCAAAACTAATAATATAATATAATATAGAGTAATTTTCATGTACAAGATTTTTTTTTACCGTCTTCGTGTACAAGCCACTTAGCTTGTATAGGACGAGCATACATTTCATATATATACATGCTTAAAAACGCCTCACTTTTAGAATGTTCCCTTTTCCGCCCAACTACTTTTTTTTTGTCACGGGGCTCATGTTGGGTCAATCTAGTCTTTTCACATACACTAGCCCCCCATGAATAGTCACGAGTCTAAGTTTTACAATCATCCAACTTTTCTTCATCATTGGATTGAAATTATAATAAAATTATGCCTCCAAACTATTAGATTTTAGGGTGATGGATTAAAAGGTTAGGATGATCTTATGGACTCAAGATTTTGCATATATGTAGGCCTCATAAGGATATTTCCATCCAATGGACTTCCATGATCATCATGAATCCTAGTGGGCCTAGCTAGGAGGGGCGTTTTCTCCTAAAAAATGGTCCACTAGATTAGATATGACATAATTTCTTTCATAAGTTTTTGATCGTGCAAATTGGGATGGAGAAGAACGTGAGGCTTGAGTTGATGGTTAGATGGGAGAAGATGTTGATTTTCTTTATTGAAATAAAAAAAAAATTAACGGTGATAATTGCAAAAGCAGGATCATACCCAGCTTGATCGCAAGATCATTGCTGGGCGCTCTCTTATACCATATCGAATTTCAAGAATTACCTTGTTCCCATAATTTCACCGTAACATTCAATTGAGAATTGATCTCGATTAATAAAATGAAGAGAAACTCTAATCAACAATTATTTAAAATTCAAACTACCTAAAATCTCTAACAACCAAACTAATCCTTATTTAAGATACTAATCTCTAACAGTATTTACATACACCATCATCAATGAAAAAAAAAAGGCCTCATCCCCACTATGTTGTTTATGATATCCGCATACATAAACATAATATAAATGAGAATTTTTAAAAGTCAAACAATTCCTTATTTTTAAAAAAAAGTGAAGGGGTCCAGCATGTCTAGAATGGACATGATACATGTTGGGAATGCCTTCGGGCCTAGTTGGTCGCATCAGATAAAAAACTTAATGCATAGGATTCACACCAGTAAATCTAAAAAAAAAAAAATGGAGAAGATTAAATCACCTTTCCTTATAGGGAAATAAAATAAAAATTGAAATGAATACCTAACCATCACCTTAGTAATTCAATACATAGGAAAGTGAAGGTTCTATCCACATCTCCACCTTATATTATGGATGCAAAAGGATATCTGATTCTTTGTTTATTTGGAGGTTCAACCCATATTAAAAAAATTAGGTTTGGAACATGTTCTAGGTTTTGATTCATAAATAGGCCCAAATATGGAACCCAATTTAGGTTTTGATTGATAAACTACTTTGGTTTTGAATGCATATAGGTTCCAAACCATGGACCCGAGAACTTGTCCATTGCCCATAACTTTCTCATATCTCGGATGTTTTATTTTATTGTTTAATTAATCAATCAAAATACAAAACCCGCATGTGTTTTATTATTCCTTTGTAGTGGAAATGTTGGATATGGATTGCCCCGATTGCTGCTTAGCTGGCAAGGCAGATGATGTCGCATGTCAGGATGCTTGAGTCCAAATCTCTTCTAAAGCACAAAAAAATTAAAAAATATAAATAAAAAAGGTTAGATGTAGCTCAAAATCAACTTAAATTGGAAATTTTTGTTCAATCCTGAATGTAGTAGACCTGATGCATTGTTAGAGATTGATTAATATTTCTATTTTAAGAAAAAAAAAGAAGTTAGAACCGGTTTTGAAACCGCATCCTGGTCTTTTGATTGGAATCAAATCCGGAACCAACAAGCAAGTTCGAGCCGAATCCGAAACCATCATTTTGGAATTGAGTTTGGTTCTGGGTCAAATATGGTTCCGGCCTAGAACCGACCCATTGCATCACTACCTTATATTCTTCATCCCTTACCATATTCATATTCATCCCACACCTCTTTATTAATCCATTGGTAGAGTGGATTTCATGAAGAATTTCAATATTAGGGTTATAAATGGGTCCCCGATTCTCCGATTACCCGAAGGTTCCGACCCGTTAGGTTCCGAGTTTGGGTCCTTATTTTGGTCCCGATAAGTAAATGGTTCCGGTTCCGGATCCCTTTTTTAGAACCGATACCTAAACGGTTCTGATTCCGGATCCACAGTGGCTCAGATCCGTGGACCCGAGACCCTACCCAATATACACTAACATAATGTAACTTTAGTATGTGAAAACAAAAACCTTTTTACTTTTCTACTTTTCTATATTAGGATTTCTACTTTTCTACATCTCATACCCGGAACCGGAACCGGAACCAGACCTGCCTCACAAATGGTTCTGGTTCCGGTTCTGGTTCTGCTTCCGCTTCCCATTAATATTATCGGTTTCGGTTCCGGAACCAGTTTTCTGGTTCTGAACCGGGTCCAGTTCCGGTTCCACCCTGAACCCGGACCGAAACCGACCCGGTTAGAACCCTATCCAATATATTTTGATACAAACAAAAGTCCCTTATTAGATGCAACTATTAAAATGTGAAAAATATTCAACAGCTTTACCGTTCATTATCATAGTGAAGTGGATCTGGGACCCACTCACATCAGCATTGTGCAGGGTATCTATGTCTGAAACTGAAGAGTCTAATATGTTTGAAATTGAACAGTCTAACTGCAAAAGACCTGACAAAGACATGTATGAAAGTGAGAAAAAAATCATATTTCACCCACAATCGAAATAAGTCAAAGGGCCTCACCTACTCTAACATGAGCATTTGTGGGGGTCTTTATTTGTTTGAAGCGTCTGAAAGAGACAGGGTCACAGGGCCCTTGAATTAAGTATACTGTCAGCCTACTTATACACACAAACGCGTACCATTGATATACTTATATGGGCAAAGATTACACCAGTTCTACCACATGATCACTACATTTGGATACTATTTGTGCGGCCATGTATGTAACCCAAAAAAATAGTCCTTACTCGTTAAGATCGGATGACCCCATTTTGGAGGCCTAAGCCCCAGCGGCTGGGCTGACAAGGGATACCCTGGCTCATAAAAAAATCATGGTCCAGTAAGATTGAACATAGAGATTCATGTAAGGTCCATTTTGCAAAGATCTAAATTGTTTAAAAGATGTACCCACCCTTCTTCATCTATACAAGTCCATGATTCACTGTAATAATTACCATTCACTTTGGACATTTTTGAAAAAAGACATATGTTACATTACATAATATGTTGGAAAAATAGTTAGAGCACCTGATTTTGGTCAACTTTGAGCCAAAATAAAAATGGGCTCCACTTATCCTTTTAGGTGGGACTACATGAGAATGTGATCTATTCCATAAGTAGATTAAGAATATGTATTGCATTGCTCTAATTCATTGAGGAGTAAATGAAAAATTGCCTTCTAGCACCACTACTTGAATATGGTAACACGTAGAAAGAAAAGGAAGTAGTGAACTTGCATCCCATATTACTTGGGAGCAAAACATTCTTTGGATATAAATATGTTTGCCTTGGTAGTATAGGATGAGCCTAGACCAAGGTGAGCTCAATACCACGAGCGAATCCCGAGGGTGAAAAACTGTAAGTGGATTTTCATTTTTTTTTTGGTTTTCTGTAGTGCAAACTTGTTTTCTAATTAAATGCGGAACTGATTTTGTGTGTACTCAGACCAACATATTAATCATGTTTTCATAACAAAAAATATTTTTCTATAAAATTGAGACCACATAACATGGATCCAAGCTGTCAAATTCAAACCCCAACCCCCAACCCACGCATGATCAAAGTTATTAACATAACATGGATCCAAGCTGTCAAATTCAAACCCCAACCCCCCAACCCACGCATGATCAAAGTTATTAAGTGTAGGGCTGGAAGTTGGACTGGATATGTAAGAAAATATAGCTAAATTGTGTTTTTTACAATGTGAAGGTGAATGTCACTCCCAATGGACCCAAAAATCATACATTTATAAAGATACATTTATAAGGATGAAGCTATGCATCTAATGCACAATCAGGATTCCAACCGTGGTCATCCTTGTCCATATATAATAAAATTTTAAGTTAATCTCAAGTAATTAGTGTTATATTTACATTTTTTTTTAATTTAATTGAATCGTTCATGTAGAGAAAAGCTTTCGCCTAGGCGGGCCACCAAGAACATTTTGGACCCTTAAAATACAGGCTCAACCTAGATGCACAACAATCACAAAAATTGCAATATTAGAAATCCTTGTGTTTTGCTATGTCAGGAAGCAAGGGCACATTTTCAAGTACTTAAAAAGAAAAAAAAAAAAAAAAAAACCACCACCTTGTATAGAAGCATCACATCATATGCATAATTTTCACATTGAAGTCTCCCGTGGTGGGGGTACTGTGAGATTTTCAATCATCGCCGTTCACGGTAGGAACTCTAATCCCTTATCCTACAAACTTTCCTTAGTGCTGAGAAAGTATTAAACGCATACACAGTTTTTGAATCAAATGACCACTTTATTCATTCTTCCTAGGAGAGGTAGAACCAGATTCCAACCCATTGCCAGCAATTCCTACGTAGAAAACAAAGAATCATAAATAGAACGTAAAGGCAAATAGACAGAGAGGACAAAAGTAAGTAGAGGACTCATAAACAGGAAACGAAGTGATCATCAATACGCAAAGTAGCTGATACGGTCAAAACAAGGTGAATAGAACGTAGAGGAACAATAATTCAACTCAACTGGACTCCCCATTTAAAAATGTGTGTCCTGGGAACTGGCATTTGCCCAGAGAGCAAAGCAAGGAAGTGCAGACTCAGCCTTCCAGAAGAGCAAGCAAGAATACAATAGACAATTGCTACACAGGTTGAGATGCTGGGAAAGACCAGTGCTCTCTTCCTATGTTTCCTTCTTTCCACTCTTCTTCTTCTTCCCTTGTGCAGATCTTCTGAGGAAGTAGGTAAACTCCTCACCCAACTCTCAACAGCAAGGCCTTTCCCACACACTCTCTTTGCAATCTTTGGCAGAGATCTAGCTCCCCACATTTCATTGTATTGCAGTTCAGAGCATTCAAGAGTGCTTAGCTTAGATGGTCAGACTTGGTTGTTGGTTTTCTTTTTTTTTTTCCTTTTTTTTTACACCTTTGATAAGTTTTTATGGGTCCTCTGGCAATTCCTTTGTTCCTATAGAAACCATGTGTACAACTTGGGTTGGGTCTACATTGGGACTTGTTAATGTTTTTCTGCATGATTTGTGATATGGGTTTCTTATTTCAACTCATAACAGCTGGAATGGGTAACTCTGATGGTTTTATCTTAGGAATGTGAAGACTGCAATCTGATGAATCCCCTCCAATTGCTTTTACTTGTGTTTCTATTATGTTCTTCCTTTGACTGCAGCTATTTATCACCAAGATTTTTATACTAACTCTACATGATTCTCAAATGGGTTTGAAAATCCACACATACCAAAAAAATGATTTTTTGGAAAAAAAAAAAACAAAAAATAATTACATTCCCAAAACTGGGACCCATTGCCTTTCCCCTGGTAATGCCATCCAAGTCGCTGTCCATAATATGTACGCAAAAGATGTAAAGATTCTTGTTTACTTTCCATTTTGTTCTATTGCAGACTACTCACTTCCTAAAGGGGTTTCTGGATTTTACACATTCTAACCTGGCTCTTCTCCTTTTAGATTTTCCTGATTATATATCATAGCATTTTGTTGAAAACCAATGTGTATTTTGTTCTATTCTTTTAACCTTATTTCTTTTCTTGTTATTGCTGAAATGGGTCTACATCATTGCTTCAAAATGATGATGGTAAAAAGATGATGAGCATGAGTTTGACTATCTAAAAGAGAGTGGCAGAGGACCAGAGTACTGGGGGAAGATAAATCCAGAGTGGAGTGTTTGTGATCATGGAGAAATGCAATCTCCTATTGATCTTCTCCACAAGAGAGTGGAAGTTTTGGCTAATTTGGGCAGATTGAGAAGGAAATACAAACCAACAGAGGCTGCTGTGATAAATAGGGGACATGATATTATGGTAAAGTTCTCCTCCATTTGTTTGTTCCTTTCTTCTTCTTGGCTTCATCCTACATTTTCCTATCTAGGGCTAGAATCAGATGTATGTCCAGATCCATGTCCAATGTCCATGTCCAAGTCTGGTCCTGGGATGCATACTTGTGGATCTGATTGGGTAGGATCTGGGTCGGGTTCATGGGTTGTAACCTAAATGACTAAAATGTTATAAATTACCATTATTA
Source organism: Umbellularia californica (assembly GCA_028538565.1). Classification (NCBI taxonomy): domain Eukaryota; kingdom Viridiplantae; phylum Streptophyta; class Magnoliopsida; order Laurales; family Lauraceae; genus Umbellularia; species Umbellularia californica. Next base: position 84,467,724 of record JAPQWN010000001.1, read on the forward strand.
GGATCCAAGTCAAGCCCACCATTATAGTGTTTTCTCCATTGGCTATTGGGCCCTGGACCTGACCTTGATCTATTGGGTGTATAAATGGACGGAGACTTGGTAATTTTTGGGGTGGGTCCAATGCACACTACACACTCAAATCTGACTCAGCCCATTTGCAGCCCTGCTATGAACCCATAGAACTTTAAATTGTCTTAAATCCACTACTTTTGAATGATTTCAATTGCAAGAATGGGAGATTTGTTCTTGGATGAATTTCAAGGACTCCAATTTATTGCCTTGGAATTAATGGAATTGGTGATTTTTTGTCAGCTAAATTGTCTCCTTGAAATTTTGTTGAATACCAGCAGCAAAATAAAACATGGGTCCTATGTGAAATACATTGAATTGGTCATGTAGTATTTTGAAGGAAAATGTAGTTTTGGAAGGGCATTTTTTTGTCTGAGTACATATAGCTTGCATCTTAAGACTAAAAGTACTGAATTGTAAAACTATTAGTGAGTTTCAGGAAGCAAGGTTATAACAGTAGCTGGGAATAAATCAGCAGTACCGACTTAAACGGGAAGAATATGCATGTTAATGATTACAGTATTTAGTTGTATTTCTTTCCAAATGTTCTTCAAAAGTAGTAGCTTTATCACATTTTTAGTTGAAATAAGAACGATTATCAAAACCTACTACTATACCAACTATATTGGGGTCGGCTATATGAATTTTGTTTCTCCATTTTAGTCTTTCTTGAGCCAAATCCTTGGAAAGGTTTCATGGCTTCATACCTATCCTTACCACATCCCCATCCACTTCGGCCTATCCCTTTAATGCCCAACGAATACCAAAGCTTTCACAAAAGTCTCCTAGTCAGCCAGCATCTGAAATTGAAACCATTGAAAACTCCCTTACTTTTCAAATTTCTTGATTTTTACAGTTTACAGTAAACTGGTTCACTAGCGAGTTGTAAGGCTAAGGTATCTTGCATGATTTTATCATACTTTAATAGTTGGGTTGACTTGACTGAACTGAGTTTAATGGATTCAATCAGATTTTGATTGACTCAGTCAAGAACTGTGAATTTATGACTTCATTATGACCGAGTTGACATTTTAATTAATAGGTAAACCGTTTTGACCTGATGGAGTACTTTCTTCTTGTTTCTAATTTCTATTTACATTACCACAACTTGGTGAACTTTTGAGTCAAGGTGGGTATTAGAGGTACTGCCTAATGGTTTGAGAAATATTTTCAACTTTTTTCATGACTTTCAAGAGCACTGTTTTATAAGTTAGTGAATCTCAAGCAGGTGATCTTGAGCATAATTTCAGGATGAATATGTTTTTCCTATCGTTCTCTTTTAACCATATCTGTTTCCTTATATGGGATCTGTTTTTCAGCTGAAATGGAAAGAGGATCCAGGCTACATCGTGATAAATGGGACGAAATTCAATCTGAAGCAGTGCCATTGGCATTCACCTTCTGAACACACATTCAATGGTTCAAGGTCTTTTGTGCTTTTTTTTTTTCCAACCAGTTGACGTGAAATGCTGACTTTATTCATTAATTTGATGCAAATGTTCTTTATTTTTTCCTCTGCCTTTCATTCATTTATGTAGCTTCATTGTCAAATGGTTTAATTAAATTTTATGTGATGACCTTCTCTGTTCATGTATTGTTATGTAGATATATGTTAGAGTTACACATGGTTCATATAAGCGCTACTGGAAAGATTGCAGCAGTTGGGATCACCTATAAATATGGAAGACCTGATCCATTCCTTGCGAAGGTGGGCATTATTAGTCATCCTTTGATACTTTGATACAGTTAAACATGCATGTAACTGTACATACCTACATAAACATGTGTTATTAATGTGCTCAAAAACATAGAAATGCATATGTATACGAAATTATACTTCCTGTTAGGAATTGCAAGGCTGCCTTTGTTGATAGAGCGCCTACTCCCCCAGCTTTACCCAGGGATCCATAGTTGGGTGGGCAGGTTTACTTATCACTCCCTGGCCACTAGGCCAACTGGCAAAAAAAAGAAAAGAAAAAATTTCTTGTCATGAATTGAGTAACCAAACATGCATAAACATGAGTAGATGGACAGAGGGATACACTTTGCTAGTAGGTGGAGATAAATCAGCATTATTTACTTGTCTCCTGTTTTGAGTATCTGGATTCTGGAACAAAGTAGATGGAGCCAATAATTATTTTAAATGGAGAGAAAGTGAAAGGAGAAATGGGCTCTTTTTCTCTAGGCTGAGAGGAGAGAGACACAAATCTCCTCTTTTACAAGAAAAGTTTGTCAATGTGGGACCCAATTTTCTTCTCTGGAAGATCCAAATATAAGTATTGCCTTTTATCTAGAATAAAGTCAGTGCTCCTTCCTATTATTCGCTTTGCAGAGAAAGAAAAGATGATGTGTACAGGGATAGAAAAATAGAACAGTCTTGGGCCTAGATCACCAAACAATGGGCTCCACATGTATGGAACTGTATTTTGAACCTTTTGTCTGATGCAAACTGCAGTTTTTTTTGTTGTTGTTATTGTTGTTGTTGGTGCTTCTGCTGTTGCTGCACTGCTAATATGATTAGTCTTGATGTTGCGTTCATTAATATTATTGGAGAATGAATAATAAGTTCATGGAACTTTTGTTGGCATTTCAACATATTCAATAAAGTGTTTGTTGTTCAACAATATATGATATCTTAAAATGAGTGATCACGCACAACTGTGTCTGTTAAAAACCATACAGACATTTTGTCCATGTTTTAGAAGATCCTTTTAGAAGCAAGTTCTCTCTCAATTAGTACCAAACAAATCATTTTGATATAAGTAGGGTGTAGCTGTGGATTGGGTTTGCTAGAGGTCATTGTGAATCCATGCCCTGACTCAACTCGCACCTGCCCCAACTCATACCCAACCTACCACATCAGGTATATATGACATTAAACCCACCCATGATAATTTTGGTTTGTCTGAGTTGGGGGCTGGGTGGGTGGACGTTTGAACATTTAAAATATGTATGAATCTTCTATTGAATGATATTTCAATTAATAATATATCTGTAAATGGGTCATGCAGTGGTAAAATGGCTCGGCTCAAGAAAGGTCCAAAACAGAATCCAGCTCAAGTTTGAATCTATAAATCTTACCCACCTCAATCCACCATAACCACTACCTATCCTGCCCCAGTAAGAGCAGATCAGGGCAGCTTGCCTGTTTAACCGACCCATTGCTACCCTCTATTAGACTAGATGATTAAATGGTAGAACATTTTTACCAGACCATTTAGCATAATTCCCCCACCATGTCATTGATTGGCATGTCTTGGTATGATGCCCAGATACGGCATGAATATGACAAGGACACGCCATGGATACAGTAGGGACATGGATTTTACACATGAAAGTGAAGTATCAAATATGATACAACACGATAAGTATCTGGGTATCATCGGTCTTGGTCCCAAATTGAGAAAAAGAAAGGCTTGAGTTGAACAGGTAAGTAACGCACAAAAACTTGTTCGACCAAAATTAGAGTTTACTTTGAACTAAAGTAGCACCTGCTTCACATTGAAAGAAAAAGATTCTAGATGATGATGAATCTTGATAATTTTTTTATAGAGGAATGATCATATATGCCACCAACAATAGACTGTCCTGTGCTCAAATACTATTCTTATTTTAGTGAAATTCAGGGTAATCATAACTTTTTCTCAATGACAATCCAAATTTGAATCACTTCGGTTGGATGAAATCTATTGGGTTGATGTCTTGTTCTTCACATGATCCCATATTTTTTCTTGGGGCAAAGATGTTCACTTCAATCTAATGGTTAATACCAAATAAATTTGATTGAAACTCAGGCAAATCACTGTTCATGGGATATGACAATATGTATGATATATAACTTATATATTCTTAGTGATCATCTTATCATCATGCATTAATGATCCATCTGATATACTCAATATTGCTGAATGCTTTCTCATATATCCTGTTTTTGTATGTTCTTGAGTGTATCGGCTTATTAATATGTTTTTAGCTTATTTTGCAGCTTCTCCCTCACATCAGGGTCAATGAGACAGCTGAAGTAGAAGTAGAAGTGGGTATAATTAATCCAAAAGATATAAAAATTGGGTCCCGAAAATATTTCAGATATATGGGCTCTCTTACCATTCCCCCATGCACAGAAGGTGTAATCTGGACAATAGTCAAGAAGGTGAGTGTATAAACCTTTCTCAGGGTTGTCAGTGGGACAGGCCCAGACCTATAAAAGTCTGAGTTTTCTCATACAGCCTGGCCTGATCAATTCCAAATCTGAATCCAAACAAATCTATATGTCAAGCCTGTTGATTGGTCTACATGTTGGTGCCTCTATTATTTCCTTCTTTCCAATATTTATGTGCTCCAATCCTTCAAAGTTGACCATGAGACTTTTGCTATCCCTGTTGATGCATTAAGTACTCATCTGTTTTTGTAGGTGAGAACTGTTTCAAGAGAGCAGGTGAGAGCATTAAGGGAAGCTGTTGATGATGTACGCACTCTTTTCTCTCTTTCTTTCTTGTTTCTTTTGTTTTCTCTTATGAAGAGGGTATTTTCTCCTGCTCACAATCCCACATATGGATGTCCGCGTTTTCACAATCCGAGCCATGAAACTCAAGGGGTCTAATCATTTGATAAGGCCCCCGCCAATTTAACATCCAGATCGGGACATCCGCATGGAGGGAATTTTGCATAGTTGAAGTATTAGCTCATGAGGAGAAAGGTGGACGACTTTCTGTGCTTCAGACAAGAAAGTTCTCTCCACCTCCATTTTGTAATGTAGAGAGTTTTCTCCTTTTCTTTTTATTGGGATCATATTGATGAGGAGAAAAGCAAAACCTTGGATTCCTCGCAACATAGACTAATGAGGAGAAACTGAAGGGCAGAGAATACCCTTGTGTAGACTAGATTGACCACTTATCTTAAATATTTATTCTCCATTATTTCGAGTTTGAATGGAGAAAGTTGTGTAGGAGAAAACAATGTTAAAACCCTAGATGCATGGATACTTCAAAATGGGCAACGTATCGTATCCGATACTTTACTTTTTATATATAAAGTCCGTGTCCTTGCCGTGTCTATAGTGTGTCCTTGCTGTATCGATGTTGTATCTGTGCATCATAGGTTAAAACTATATTTTAATATATTTTTAAAATGTTATGTCACTTTATTATTAAGAGTTCTATATCACTATAGATTGAGGAGAAAAACCGTTTCTTCTACATCTTGCACTACTTTTAAAGATTAAAATTTTTATACATGGCAGAACTATGCATATAAAGATTGGACATACTTTTCATCCAATCAAGTGAAACACAAGTGGCAACACCTAATACATGCCAACTAAAACATGATGAGCCATAAAATGTTATATTCACATGACATTATTTTTTCAACTTTTTAGATTTTTATCATATTTTCTATATTTTTAAAGGTTATTGGGCTCTAAGGTACCGTTTGGGCAGGGGGTAAAATGGGGGGGGTGGGGGGAGGGGGGGGCAGGGCGGGGGGGGGGGGGGGGTGTGTGGAAGGAAAAAAAGTGGGGGAAATGTAAAATGGTGGGAGGGGGGGGAGAGGAAAAAAAGGGGGGGAATGGAGGGAAAATGAAAAATGAGGGTGTTTGGGAAGGGGGAGGGGAAAATGGAGGGAAAAAGAGTGTGGGGCCCACTCAAATTTTCCTCGGGAGAAAATGAGGGCAAAAGAGGGGAATTTGTGGGAAATTACTAAACTGCCCTTTTTGTCCAATTGAAACTTTTGCAAAAGCAAGGGTAAAGTGGTCTTTGTCTCTCTACCTCACAAACAAACAAAATTATACTTTTTCACTTTTCTTCCCCCTACTTTTTGACTTCCCAAACAAGAGGAGATAAAATTAATTTTCCCTCCCCTTCCCTCCCACCTTCCCAAACATAGCCTAAGGTGCAACTCTCATGCGACTTGGTCGAGTTGACTCGACTCTATGGGGACCAAGTTAACCCCAAGTTTCATTTCTTAAAATCTTGCCTTGAAAGCAAATCCAAATAGGAGACAAGGTTTCCCTTTAGGCAATTGATTCTCCTTCCTACTTTCTTCTCATGTCAATGACTTATGAGAATAAAGAGAGAAGATATGCAAGGAAATCAAGAAATTAACCTAAACCATATATCTTAGTAGGACCACTCAGACCTATTTCTCCCTATTAATACTAAAGCACATTCTTCCTGAACCATATATGCTCAAAAGAGTTCAGTGGCCTTCCCTCCAAAAACCCACTGCCTTTGTATAGATTTTTTAGCAAGATACTCTGCAATATGTTTCTTGAGTCTGCAGCAGTTTTTCAACTGCCGTGCCTGCAACTTCATCAACTGGTCTCAATCTGTCTTTAGGTTTGTTCGGACCGCTGCCCAGCTTTGCTTGCCCTTGAAGCATCCCAAAATGCGGTCATTTTTAACGGTCATACTTTTCCCCTGTATCTAGTTATGCACGTGTTGACCATTGACAGCAAATAATTTAGATTTCAAAGGAGTAGTTCTGAGGCTTTACGCAGAGGTCATGGTGTGATCTCAGAAAACGCCACCTATTCCACTAGCATTGCAACCTTTTCCTGAACTATCCATCTTTTAAGTTTGAGTTGTTTCCTGTTGGATTAATAAGTTTGCCACTTCTTCGTCTCCATGGAATTTTCATGAGGTCAGTATAATTGTGTCAGAGTCACCTTCCATGATCACCATCGTCATCATCGAAGTCTTATCCCAAAAAACACGAACAAAAGACCAACATATGTCGGAGCCAATATAAGGGTTTGTCTCCTGAATTTTAGATTTACAGGAAGGCCTTCTAACTAATGAAATAGAATCAACATCTTGAAAATTAAAGCAACATTTAGATGCATATCATTCACCAGATTCTATTGCCTCTGCAAACCAAGAGACACTCCCTTCTCTCTGCAGCAGCAGTTGTTTCATCCAAATTGAGGGCCACGTTATATGGTTGGAGCCTTGGCCGAAAATCACAATCTTACAGATGATCTTGACAGTTATTATTGATGGTCATGGCTTAGAAGTCTGGAAATCTAAGCACTGCGTATAAATATATATACAATTTGGTTAAATGGGCCCGAAGTTCTTTATATCCAACTAATGATGTGGTCCTCCATGGATGACGGAGAATACTAATGCACTACTTGATCTCTAGTAAATAGACAGCTAGGGCCATTTAGAAACTCTAGTCTAATAAAAATAAGAGCTAATTAGATTGTCTAAAACAAAAGCTCTAATTTTCAAGTCCTAATTTACAATTAGTATGTTTGGTAAAATTATATAAAAAAAACTAAAAAAAAACTCTTATTTCAGGAGGTGATCGGGGCCCACCTTTAGAAATTGTGGTAATTGGGGCCCATCTTTTAAAAATTATAATGTAAAACCCAGCATTTGCATCATTTTGAGAATTTCTTGAGGTTATTTTCATCCAAAACATTTGTAAAACTACCATCCTCTATGGCTAAAAAAGCTCTATAAAAAAACAGCTCCCCTAAGCTTATAATTTTAGGGGAAAAAACTCTAATTTGTAAATAAGCGCTAAAAATAGAAATATAATATAAGGTTTTCCGAATGCTCTAATATGAAAATAAGCTCTCAATTATAAAATAAAAGTTTATTTTTAGAGTTACCAAACGCATTCTTTGTTAATCTTGTTTTGTGTCTACATATAACTGTTGCTCTCTTCAATTTGTGTTTTTTGCAGGGCTGCGAAGAAAATGCCAGACCCATTCAACCCAAAGAGGACAGGCCAGTTTGGTTTTATACTCCAACTGGAATACTAGCTTCTTGATTAGGTCAAAAGAAGCACTATGCACGCACAAGTAGGTATTATGCCTACATGTCATCTAGAGGCTGTATAGTAGGCCACATATCTACGAGGGTTTTGTATTACAAAATAAGGACATGCCATGATTGGAGGTGGAATGGCATCCTCATGGATTTTGAAATATGAATATGACTGCTTCCTTAACTCCAAATAGTTAATCTCTTGTTCTGATTCAGAATTGTTGATTGATTGATGATTTGGGTGCCATTGATGCCCACCTGGAATCTATTTTCATGGGATGGGTAAACCCTACACCTTGTAGGGTTGGTAGGTAGGGAGAGCATAACCAACAGTACTCTAAACCCTGAAGCTTCAGGTCTAATCTAAAATCATAACAGGAAGTTCAGCAGCTGTTACATTTCCAGAACAAAATACAACTCATGAGAAGCATAATGCAAGAAAGGCACATGATTAAATAGTTTGTTTGGTGTAGTGCCTGGCCCCCCTTCTTTTGTATTACCACCATAGGTTCAAGGGTAATGATAATCAACTTGGCAAAAAAACCAATGTGTGGCCCCTGTTTTTTGTATTACCAGCATGGGCTGTATCAGCTTGGCCAGAAACCAATGCACCACCTATATGGCCATGTTTGTGGAGCACTGGAGGTATAGCTGTATATGTTGGGAAGTGCCACATCCCACATCGCTTAAGTAATAGGCTTGTCATGTCTTAATATACAAGTATGGGCCTTTCACCTATTAGCTTAAGCTTTTGGGTTGGTATATAGTTTCTTACATGGTATCAGAGCGGCTTTCGATCCCGTTGTTTTTTGTGTAGCACACGTGTCAAGCCCGTCCATAAAATCTGTTGCTGTTGGGCCTGCATGTGAGGGGGAGTGTTGGGAAGTTTGTCATGTCTTAATATACCTGTATGGGCCTTCCACACATTAGCTTAAGCTTTTGGGTTGGTATATGATTTCTTTGAAAACTTGGGTAATTTGTGATTGAATGGCCAGAATTATCCTTAGCCATCCAAATTGAGATCCACTTGATACAAGGTTTTCATCATCATACCACACAGCCAAACGTATGGACCAGATTAGAAATAAACTGCATGTACACAATAAATTCATGCATATATAAAGAAATGCACCAAATTTCATTGGATACAAATTTCCCTCTATTTAATGAGAGGTTTTACATTCAATTTTGTGGGTACCTCATACTCCCGATCGTGAGAATTCATCTATCGTTAATTACACCCTCAATGGAAAACGTATGATTATCAAGACATTGACTCCATAAAATTTACAAAGAAAATACAGGAAATAAATAAATAAATAAAAATTGAGAAGTTCCTGCTCTTCACCTTTGCTATCAGAAGTAGTTACTTCGGTTTACCTAGATCTTCATGATCATTTCTTGATTGGGTTCATGAATTGATGAATTTGATGATGATGATGAGGATATATATATATATATATATATATATGGGAGATGCTCCTGTGAGAGATGCTCTCACCTTACTATGAGAGATACGGTGGGGGCCCTCACATCTATATCCAATGCAAACAACTTAAATGTGAGGGCCCCCACCAATATCTCTCATATAAGGTGAGAGATATCCCTCATAGAAGCATCTCCCATGTGTGTGTGTGTGTGTGTGTGTGTGTGTGTGTATATATATATATATGGGAAATATTCAAGTGCATCTATCCCTCACCATAGTGTGAGGGATGCTTCCATAAATGGAGATTTTTAAGTACAAAAGGGGGATTTTAAGTACATAAGATGAAGTACAAAAGGGAGATTCATGTGCAAAAAAGGGAAAGTGCCATCACCATATGGTTAGAGATGGATGCACATGAATGTTCTCCTATATATATATACTAGTCATTGCCCGTGCCTGAAGGCACGGCGCACCACGCTCTGAGCACAACTAAATCTAATTACTCTTCTTTTGACCACCTAACAACTAACACCGCCCATAATTTAACAAATTTAACTCAAATTTTCTATGTGGCCCATTGGATCAATCAGCTTCAAATCAAGCCCAGCCGGATTTTATTTTTTTAAGTAAAACAGCCCAGCCAATTGGACCCTTGTTTAACCACCATTGAATACCAGAAGTGGCTCACTACTATAAGCAGTCTAGTTTAATTGCATGCAAACCACGTTTGCATCTGCTACCAAAACAATCCAAGTTAGCCCAGATTCCACAATCCGTGAAAAACATCATATATATGTGAAGGGGCAAACTGGTAAGTTGTGGGCCCAAATTCCACACCGTTCAATTACTCAATTGCAATCATAGCCGTGTATTTAATCATATCTGTACTTGCAAGGAAGTTTTAAAAAGATAATGGCACGTTTCGTAATTTCACAGAAAACCAAGGACACTCCCATATCCTGGAAAAGATAATGGCAGGTTTCATAATTTCACAGAAAATCAGTGGTACTCTCGTATCCTCTTGTCCTTAGTAAAAAGTTACTACCCCTTTGTTTTCAAATAATTACAAAATTACCAAGCTCTTGAATCCCTTCTCAGCCCTAGGATTTATGTACAAAAATATGTACATAAATCCAAGGGTCCAAAATGTCCAGGGATTCAAATACTGCTCTCCCTTATTATATATATATATATATATATATATATATGGGAAATGTTCATATGCATCCATCCCTCACCAAAAATGGTGAGGGACACCCCAAAAGGGGAATTTCCAAGTACAAAAGTGAGGAAGTACACCTTTGTACTTCCTCACTTTTGTACTTGGAAATTCCCCTTTTGGGGTGTCCCTCTCCAAAAATGGTGAGGGATGGATGCATATGAATACCCCCCTATATATATATATATATATGTATGTATACCTCATTGTTGACTTGAGTTAATATTTGGATTATTAGCCACCCCTTTTTAACCTGTATTTGGGTTATAATTTTGGCTTATGTCCAGGTGGGATTTGAGTTGAGTTATGATTCATTCAGAATTATAATTTGGACGTTTTTATAACCCATTTAGAGTCATAGTTTGGACTGAGTTTTAAGCCCACTTTTAGCTAATATTTGGACAATATTTCAGGCCAATTCTTGCCAATTTTTGAGTTATAATCAGCCTAGTTTTTACCATTGTTTTGACTGATTTTCAACTCATTTAAAAGCAAATATGACTTGACTTTTAACCCATTTATAGAAACCAATTTGGGTCAAGGTTTAACCCATTCAGAGAAACTAGTTTGGGTCAAGGTTTAACCCATTTAGAGAAACCAATTTGGTTCAAGGTTCAACCCATTTAGAGACACAATTTGGGTTGGCGTATAAACCCATTGGCAATCAATAGACCAATGTAGGCAATCATGCTAGCAGAATGTAAATCTTAGTCTCTTAGGTTGGATAATGCTAAGTTAAATTGTTTGGCTAAAGATTCAATACAAAATATATATAGCCTGGGTTCACTCCTTAATCTTTGGAACCCCGTTTAGAAATGAGTTCAATGTTTTGCTTGAATCCAAGTCATGGGTTCAAGTCCTTTATTTACTTAAACCTAAACTTTTTATCCATGTCCATTGTAGCCAAATAACTGATTTTTAGCCCACTTTCAATTGTGCTTCAAGGCCATTTGTAGCCAAATTCTGAACTAATTTTAGGCCTATTCACCGAACTAATCTTCAGCTTGTTTATAGGAGTGTGGTCCCTCTTTTAGACTGTGTTTCAGCCCATCGTATCCATCCACTTGGGTGGCTTTTGACCCAATTAGAGCCCTAGTCTAAACCAAGTTTTCAACCTATTTGTAGACACGATCTAGCTGTAACCCAGCCCAATTTCAGCAAGTGTTTAAGCTAAAATCCAGCCCAATTTGAGTTTACAGCTCATTCATGTTTACTATTCAATTTGTTTAGATGTGAGGACCCAAGTTGTTTGTTTAGGGGGGTTTGAATTTATTCGGGTGTTTGGGTATGATGATTCCAAGGTGCTTGATCGGGAGGATTCAGGTTTATGGGCTGTTTGTTTAGAATTTTTTATAGTTGTTATCAGGTCGATTTTAAACCCATTTGCAATTTTGGCTTGGCTTGAACTTGTAATTCTGGTCTAAGTTAGGCTAGCATTCTGGCCTGAGTTAGACCCAGATTTCTGGCCTGATTTTTGACCCAGAATCTGGCCTAAATTAGTCCCAATATTTTGGCTTGACCCAAAATCTGGCATGATTTAGATCCAATATTCTGTCTTGAATTAGACCTAAAATCTGGCCTTATTTAGGCCCAAAATCTGTATTGGATTAGATCTAATATTCTGGCCTGATTCAGACCCAAAACTTGTCATTATATGAGAGACTCTGGCTAATTTCAGTCTCTTTTGGGCCAATTCTTGAGCCCATTTATATCCACCATTTAGGATTTGAAAATTTAGGCTATTTGTTTGGAGGGATTCAAGATTCTGCAGAGGGCAGAAACCTAATAAGGATCTGAATCTCCATTTCCCATTTTTTTTTCTAATGTTGGCCAAGTCACTGTGTATATGAAATTTTAACGGAGGGCGGGGACCTTTTAAGTCTCCAAATCTCCCTATAGCAATTCAGTGAAGGATCATGACTGTTTGTTTTGGTGAACAATTATCAGACTATTTATGTACCATTTTTTTATTTATTTAAGAATTTTGTGGAAGTTTTGTATTTGTCTTGCAGAAGAATATCCAAATGAGGTAGTGTCTCACCATAGTCATCAAATGTAATGATAAATTGGATGGAGGAAACTAAAGTTGTCCACACCATCAACTCGGAGTGTGAAATTCTTTTTTTTTTTTTTGTTTTGAAAGAAAGACTTGCACTTGGAAAAATCCAAGTAAATTGCATAATATGCCACCACTTTTCTTTCTAGCGTATTATCTTTTCTCTAAGAACAAATTTGAGTTTATTAGAAAGAGGTTTGGTGCTCTGTGTTAATCATGCATTGACATAAATACGTGGAGAAGCCAATTAAAATGAATTATGAGTACCCAATATTGGAGAAAAATGCTTTAGATTTAGACATGAGTCCTCCAAATTTCCTATTGGCTAGCAACAGATCATGTACCCATTATCATGAGTTGTAGTCTGATATCTTATTTTAGACTAATAGTTCTGAATCTCGATGGAAATGATCCAAATCTGGTCCAGATTTCAGTTTCATTGGAGGGCAGATTTCTAGCAAAGAAATCTAAATCTCTATATTTTTCAGTCTTCTCATGGGAGGGCAGATTTCTAGAAAAGAAATCTGAATCTCCAAGATGAAATGGAAATGTATGGAGGTGAGATGGAGAAGATAGAATGAAAGAATGGAGAAGGTGAAGTAGACAAAAATTTAGAGGGCAAATTCCTTCTGAAGTAAGGATTCGAATCTCCTTTCTTTTATGGAATAGAAGATGAGAGGCAGATGCACTAAAGAAGATGACACATATGCTTTTCATTTTACCTTCTCTTCTTTGTATTTCTCTCCCTTGTTTCTTTGTTTTTTTCTTTCTCCTTCTCTTCTTTTCTTTTCTTTCTCTTCCTTGTTAGCAAAGACAGCCCGATTTCTCTTGTTCATTCCTCTCTTCCTCTTTTTATTATCCTTCTTTTGGGTGGTTACAATAACTACCATAATATGTATCATAGAATGAGTGGAGGAATCAGTTGTGGGTAGTTTTCAAAACTCCTCAACGAGTTTCTTTGAATGGATGAACAAAAAAAATACATTTATGGGAAATTGAAACCTAACCTAGACATTTGAGATGATATGCATTAACTTCCACCACTTTACCAACAATTACTCATGTAGTTTAAACTAATCATAATATTAGTTTATTAAAAAAAAATGTTTTGAAGTTTTGATGACTCATGTCATTCAATCATGCTAATTTAAAGGACCTAGGCCAATTTCCATCAACATCTTTTGTTTGGCAAAATTTTGACATCAATACTGTAAAATCTTCTCTCTAATCCCGTTTGCATCCCTGAAACTCCGTAGCCCAGCACCAGATTTACCTGTAAATCTAATTACCTGCAATTCCGATTACTTGTTATTAGTAATGGCTATTGAATACTTATTGAATGATCAGGAACTCAGTTGCCCTGCACTCAGATAATACCTATAACTCTTTACCTGTCACATAGATCTTACGCCATCCAAATGCAGAATTGTTTCTAAAGAGCCAAACGGACCCATAAATCTTTAAATCTTTCTGGTCAAAGACACATAGTATTTTTGCTGACTAGTTGAATTCCTATGAAGCATGAACCAAGGATTTCTCTGATAGTGAAACTGCCAAACAAAGATTTTAGAAAGAAGCAAAGGCAAGACTGCAGAGAATAGCCTCAAGTGAAGCTGGGAAAAAAAAAAAAACACATTCTACTAAAGATGAAAAATACAAAAACAAACATTCATGTCACGGCCAACACAGACACAACAGAATACAGCACATGTTTACATATTCCATTTACAAGATGGAAGGGAAAAAGAGCCACTATAATATTATCTTGCTATGAGGAAGGGCAAAATTGTTAGCATGAAAGCCTCACAGATGAAAGTTGCAGAACCACAGTACGTTGTATCTTTTACCTTAACTTTTCCGTGAGTCCCTGTAGTGGCCAAAAAATCAAATTAAATGTAAATAGATTTATACTTTATGCATGGAAGTTATTTTATATGACAGCCAGTCCCAAATGGATGAGAATGGGATAACAATTCAATGAGATAGAGCATTGGTTCTTTCAAAAAGTGGAGGCATCGAAGCCTAGTGCCTATTTGGTATCATTTTGGGAATGTTACATTCTAAGAATGCATGAAGAAAAACTCTTTTTTTCTTTTTTGATAACATGGGAACCTGCCGACCCCCCTTCGGTTAATCGTTGGTAAACCCCCAAATACATGAAGAAAAACTTACTTGGCAGGCATTTTATAACCCTATTTACACATCTATAAAATGCTTCCCTTTCTATCTCCCCCCTTTCTCTACCTCTAGATTTTGTCTCACGCAAAATGCCTGCCTAATTAAGTTGTTTTCCCTCATTCTTAGAATGTAAAAAACCCAAAACAATAGGAGTGAAACAACAAAAAGGTGCCATGCACAAAACACCCTCATCTCACAAAGTCCCTTCCCCACAAAAAGTCTTGTTTCATCGAGTAGCTCAACTTGGCAAGAAGATGAGCAACAACATTCAAATTAGTAGGTATAAAAACAAAATCAACATACTGAAACTCAAAGACTAATGCTACAATATCCAAAATAATCGGGTTAATGTCCCAATTGAACCCTCCATTGATTGCATGAATCACCTCCTTAGAATCCGAGAAAACACAAACTTTTGAGAGACCCATGGCTTTAGCTTCAAAAGGGCTCGGTAGATCACCCTCATTTCAGCCTCCTTTGAGGAGAAGACCTTTGGACCTTAAGTAGCGCCTGCACCCACAATAATACCATTAAGTTTCACTAAAAAACCAAAACTGAATTTACCATCGGTGGCTCTAAAGGTAGCATCAAAGAAGATAAATACATCCTCCTTAGTAGAAGTCTCTTTAGGAATAGGAGGAGAATAGTTAGCCCCTTGGATCATCTTAGTAGGTTGTGACTTAATGTCCTCCACAAGCCTACTTACCAATAGAAACAACCTAGCCGGGTT
Organism: Umbellularia californica; assembly: GCA_028538565.1. NCBI lineage: Eukaryota > Viridiplantae > Streptophyta > Magnoliopsida > Laurales > Lauraceae > Umbellularia > Umbellularia californica. The sequence goes on from JAPQWN010000001.1 coordinate 84,483,180, forward strand.
GAGGGAAAGCCCCTGAAAAGGAAATCACACATGGCTTTCCAAATTGTCTACCACATGGAGAGGATCCACACTTTAATGTGGTTGCCATTCAGATGAGAAATCTATAGATCATGCTCACATAAACGATTCCACCATCCCAAAACATTTGAATCTTGGATCCTATTAGTTAGAAGCCCTAGATTAGATCCAAACCAACAAGCCCTAACATAATCGCATCTAAAAAGAGCATGATCAATTGATTCCTCCTCTTTTTCACAAATAGGGCATAAAGGGTCAATAGAGTTAATTTTAGACTGCAAAGAGGCTCTTACCGTAATGGTGTCTTTGAGGCAATTCCAGCCAAATAAGGGACTCGTTGGGGACTTGGTAGCTTCCAAAACGCCCCTCCAATTGATAGAGGGGTGGGTTGGGGAGTCGCCCTCTCTATTTTTTATAATCAATTTATAAGTAGACTTAGTAATAAGTTGGCCATTTTTAGTAGAAGGCCAAATCCTCTTGTCAACATGGTTTATCCTAGGGATATAGATTTTACAAATGTCTTCCACATGCATAGGATTATAAAAAAGATTCTCAATCAAAGTTTTGTCCAATTTTTGTCCAAATCCCACAAATCTTAAACTATCAAGTTTGGAGGTACTATATTAGAGCGAGGCCTCCTGAGTCCTTCTTTACAAGGAATCCAACTACAATTCCAGACAGAAATTTTGTCTCCATTGCCTATAATCCATCCCACATTATTATTAATAAAATTAATACCCTCAGCAAATCCTTTTCAAAACCAAGAATGACCCTTTCTATACTTAGCATCCCAAAGGGAGCTGTTAGGACCATATTTATGTTTTAAAACTTTTGGACACAAGAGGTTATTCTCATTAATACATCTCCAATAAGTTTTAGCCAACAAAGATAAGGTTATTGCTCTTAGAGTCTCTAATACCTAAGCAGCCCTTCTGCAATGGGATTGCAAATCTCTTTCCATTTGATGGTGTGAGTTTTTCTTTTGTTCTCATTCTCCCCTACCATTACTTCCCAAATAAACCATCAATAGTATTAGTCGTTTTGTTGGGGAGTTGAAGCACAAACATATTATAAATGGAAATTGCCAAGGCAACGGATTTAATAATCGCCTGAGTAAGAAAGGAGAGAAGTTTGCCAAGAATTTATTCTATTCTTAATTTTATTAATAAGAGCCCCAAAGAAAATAATCTTTATTAATTGCTTTATATTTATTGCCACTCTTATCATACTTGGAGAAAAGCAAATCACGACAACGAAGAAATTGCAAATCCAATACTTAAAAGAGCTTCTGGTAGGAGCATCAATTTTCCCACCATGATCCCTATCAAACCTTTCAAAGATTGTCTATAAGCACAATATAGCAATGCTAAGTGTTACAGCCCGACACGAATTAAGCTTGTTTAGTGCTAATTAATGAAGTTTAATTGATTAATCCTACTTAGTTGTTAATTAAGATAGTTTATTCTTATTATCTTTTTATAGATGAGTTAGTTGAGTTATGAGTCTTGAATAGTTAGTTGGAACTGATTTGACTCGGTTAGTAGAGTCAAGGGCTTTTGCGTGATTATCAGTTTTCTCATTTTACGTCATATGCATGTCATCTTAGCGTCCTCGCGTGAATCTTGTTAAACATGTCGTTTTTCGTATTGAACTTTACTGCATTTGATCACTCGTTGAAGAAGTGGGCCCTCATTTAACTTAATATGAAAATAAACGAAATTAGTGGACCTTTGTGCAAAATGGGCACGCTTATCACTTCGAAACACTCAACCCATCTCATTCATTCGATTATCACTATGGCTAGGAGAGAAAGAACTATTTCTCCTCATCTTTTCTCTCCATTTTCTTCTCCTTTCTTTCCCATTTGCTAGTAGTGAGCTGTTCCTTGGCTCTGGAGAGACAACTTGGAGTTCTCTCATCTCCTTCTGCTCTTTTTCCAAGAACCATTTTCTTGCCCAACTTCGAATTCGGATTTCTTGTTAAGGTAAGAATCAAAACCCATTCTTTTTATGTTTTTGAGTTAAACTAGTGTCAAGAGACTCATAGATAACGTACCATTCATGCATATTCATTAGCATTTTCTTTGTATTTGTGATTAGGGTTAACATTTGGGGTTTTTGAGTCATTTGAGCTAACTTTAGTGGAGAAAGGTTTGGAAAGATTGGAAAGCTTGAATAGAGGCAAGTATAAGCTTTAATTAAGAACACATGTTGTTTACTTCTTTGATTGGGTATTAAATCTTTTTTTTTTCTTTTACTGTGATTAGCCTCTTGGTTCAAAACTTGAGAATGAATATGGTTTGGATTTTCTGTGGATTTGCTTGGAAAATGGTAAAACTGAGATTGGATGGAATGGGTGGTGATTGGATGGAATGAGAGGTGGAATAGTGCATGTAAAGTGCGGGTGGAATTGTATATAAATGTGTGCAGGCGGAATAATGCATGTGCAGGTGGAATAGTGCATGTACGTGCATGTAAAGTGCAGATGGAATTGTATATAAATGTTTGTGTAGGTGGAATAATGCATGTGTAGGAATAGTGTATGGAATGGGAAAAACGGAGTGGACACAGATGTGTCGAGCTCCTTGGGTAGGCTCAATATAGCGAGGTGGGCTCTGTGTTGGGCCTGAGTTTTTGACCAAATTTTTTTTTTCTTTTGAGCATTAAAAGTTAATGATTGTGTATTGCTAAACTAAATAGGGTCTTGGACCCTGAGGGACTTGTGGGACCCTAGAAAATGGCACTTTTGACGAGATCAATGGACTAATGGTGATTAACCACATGAGAGATCATTGAGGCTAAGATAATCTCATGCAAATTATATCTTTCGTCTAGCACCTTGTCATGGATGAGGCTCAGAGAATCCAGTGCACTACACTCATATAAAGTGACACCAAATTAAAGATAGTCATACACCAAATCTCTAAACTTCATCATGTGAGAATGTGAAGGACGAGAGCCTAGTAAATTACATTGATTATTCTTAATCAATGCATGTGCATATTAGGATTTATCTTCTATTCAACTTTCAACTTCCAAACTCAAATAATAATTTCTATGCATAAATTGTTTATTTCCATTCGTTGTTATACTTGTACAGTGATACAATATTCAATTGAATTCGAGCTGAGTAAGTTTATATGTAAAATATTCTAAATATTAATGATTCGATTCGATTTGATGGAAAATATAGTAAAAATCTTACTCACGTGTCTATTTTATTCGATTCCCATGGTAAGCACTACTTAGCTTCGATTGTACGATACCCGATGGGGTTAAGTGCGGTTTAATTATTCAAGATCACTGCAGTAGATCGTCTGAAGCACATGAACTCCAGAACATGGTACCCAACTAGCCTTTGGCCTGGCCACTGGTGACATCCCAACTAGATTCGCTCTCTATTTGAGAGGATGAACTTAATGTAGTAGCCAATTAGTATGTTTTATTCTCCAATTGATTCATGAAGCATGATTATTCGATATTACACAATTGCCAAGTGTACTTAACATTGGCATCTTTTAATCAATTGTCTTTTATTCGATTTGATACAGCATGTGATTTATTATTAATGCCTATACTTGCCGAATCATCATATTCATAAGGCTATCTTTGGTGTCATAGATGCAAGTGCAGAGAATTCCCATGATATTTTGGAATATCTTTTGGTTTGGTTTGTAGGGTGATTTTTGTAAACCCATACTTTGGTTCTGTGTGTAATTATGTTTTGTATAAACTTGACAATTAACTTTAAATAGGACTGTTCAATGAAATGGTACTTAGTGGCTTATGAATTGAAATGCTTCTGCTATTAAATGTGATTGACAAGTCAGTGACCTAGATCACAAATAGAAATGAGAAATTTTCTCCTTCGTGATGTTGGACTTGACTCGAGACAGGTATAATATTACGGGAGTATGTGTGTCACACCTCAGGGATTACCCTAATCCAGGGTGATTCGGGACCAGGATGTAACACTAAGTAAATAAGCACTTAAGAGTTAGAATTATTATGAACCAACTATTACAGCGAGACATGATTCTAAAGCATATGTCCGCCAATTTTAAAGATTGTAGTACACAGAGGTGAACTCCTTGGGTTGTGTCTTAAACCCAAAAAGATATCACTAATGGTAAGCATTTCTTTCCTTGTACACACATACTTAAAATGCCATTTTTTATATGTAAATGCTACATATGTAGCAAGATTGGATGAACATGTGCTATGAGGGTGAGACCAAGATTGGAAAATCTGGAAAATGGAATCGACTCATCCATCCTAAAACTTCGATTTGGTAATGTCAATGGGGAAACTCAGCTGAGTCATACTATTAATTAGAATCAGTTTTAAGAAATTACGAACATAACATGTTAATGAATATAAACATATAGAAACAAGAAATTTTCGAAATGGAGAATCAGAATTCAAGTAGCTTTACATTATATGACCATATGTATCTTTTGACAAGCACAAACAAGCCCCCTAATTTATTTATTTTTTAACAAATGAACACCTCTCTTCATAAAAAATTCTCATGTCCCTCAGATCTCACCAGCTTTAGATTAAGCTTAGAATGTTAACACAGAAAAACCATTAGTCCCTCATTGCAATCCAAAACCAGGAGCATGTTAGACTCCCCCAGGCCCCAACTAGTTCGGCTAACGTGTGGCGAGGAGTTGGATCCAAACACATCCAACAAGTTAGCCAATATAACGGTGAGACCCACTCCTATTGAAATGAAATTAGAGGATATATATACCCACTCTTATTGAAGTGAAATCAAATGATAAGTAATCGGAGGAGACGGAATTCATCTGGATTATCATCATGTGGGCCCCGTGGTGGGGTTTTCGATCCGGACATTGTACTTATACACGCTTTTCATCTTGGAGCAGTCCATTGTATTTGCAAGAAATCAACGGTTTATCGTATACATTTATATGTTTAGTTCTACTCTTACCCAGGTAATGGAATCAATGTTTCAGGGGAAAATTAGAGAGAGAAATAGTTCAAAGATCAAGATAAAACCATCCATTTACCTTCATCTTAAATCAGAACTAGCACAATAACCCGTGCTGAGCACAAGTAGGTCCAAACATTGCAAACTAGATATTCATATATAAAAATTCCAAACAATTACAAAGAAAATCAAATTGACATAAAAAAATAAAAAAATAAAAATAAATAAAAGCCTAACTCATAGATTCATTACCTTCTAACGAAAACTTCCAAATAATCATTATCTGCTAATTTTATTCCTAGATTTTAGAAAGAAAAGAAAAGGTTAAAAGTAAATGTTTGTCTACTACGAGAACTAACTGGTATAAAATGACAATAAAAGAATTGGGGTAAAAGGATAATCGAAGAGGTATGGCCGAAAGAGTTTTTGATAAAAGAAAAATTGAAACCTTGAAAAGTGGAGAGTGGAAGTGAGTGGTTTCATGACATAAAGAATAGGCAGTTGCATATGATAATTAGTGAGGAGAGAATATGGAGCATTTGAAAAACAAAGAAATAACTTTCGGTCAAAACTACAACTGACATTCAAAATTAAAGCCAAAATACTTGACTTGAATACATTATAAGAGAAAAAAAATGTCCAAGAGAGTTGGTTTATTCTGGATCCAAGTTACAGCCCATTTGTCTAATTTGATATATTACTAAGCCCCACCAAAATGCCAAGTGGCTTTGCTGGAAATCATTTGTCTGCACAAAAAGCAATTCTCATCTAGTTATATTTTCCTCCTAAGGGCGTGAATGGCATTAGAATTTAGTATAATAGTTTTGTCTCGGAGAAAAGAAGAATTCCTAGCCTAGCTAAGAACCCCACCTGTCACATTGCTGATCCATCTTCGAACTAGACTCGTCCAATTTTTACAGGCCTCGATTGATTGTGAAAAATTCTGACACTAATCTTACATGCATGGTTTTTATTTTTATAGCATGGAGGTGGGTCTTATGGCACTTAGTAAGGCCTTCCAAGAACAGGTATTATGGAGTCAGGATTCAGAAAAGACCTTTCATGTTCCGGAACCCATGATTGTATGTTTCCAGGTAGACACCATGTGCCCTATTTATTATCGTGAGTCTCTGACTTTGTTATCACTTGGAGTTTATGTGGCATTCCCATTTTTTTCAAAATTGGAGTATGTTCCACCTTCTCAAAATCCATACATTAGGACCCAAATTTATCATAGTAATCACTTGGAACTCATTTGATATAGGATTCATATCAAATAAGTGGTTAAAAATGAAGGTAAAAGATGGGTTTCCAAAAATGTGCATCAACCAACATTTTACTTTTAAGGAAATAGAACTAAAGACAATGAGAAATGAATACCCAGACGTTACCTTAGTAATTCATTACTAGGAAAGTAAATGTTCTATGATCCTATCACATCTCCAACTTATATCCTTAATCCATCGCATTTTTAATAATCTTTTGGTAAAGTTCATCCCTTAATCTTGTCTGGTCAAATATTACAGGGGTAACCATGTCTTTAATCTAGGATTATCTTATATTACGTTATCATTCAGCCACTGTTAATTATAAATAGATGCCGTTCATGTCAAGTTAATTGAACCTAAACTATTAATCTTTGTTATGGTTGAAATGAAATATGTCCTCTTAAAACTTGTTTTAAGTTGATCAACCCAAAGAAATGCACACTGCCACACTTGAAGGAAACTGATACAAAATGTTCAAAACACTCAAAAGCTTGATAATAAAGTCACCAACTCAACCTACTCTTTTTACCCAAAAAAAAAAACTCAACCTACCCTGAGGCTGTTGTCGACTTGGTAATAAATGGACTCTAGTCATGTTTCACCCTACCCCAAATAATGCCTTCAATCGGCTTTCAAAAGATAAAATAAAATAAGTACAACAAAAATTATATCTGCACATCCCAATGACACATTGATCAAAATTAAGTGTTAAAAAAACCCAGATGACCACACTCGCAAAATTCTTTAGCATACCAATAAAACTCTACAATCGAGGTCACTTATTTAGAATTCAAATTGCTTAGATAAATGCATTAACTATTGTATGGGATATTGACAAATTTTACTTTGATAGAGGTTAATCCATCACGAGATCGATAACTCATGAGACATAAAATATTAAAAAAAAATTCACAAGGCATGTGTATTAGAAATTAACAATCGCATGCTCAATCTCATGATGAGAGTAGTTTTCATCGAAGTAAAACTTGCTCACATTGATAGAGGCTTTTATTTCAAGTGGTTTAAAGTTTTAATAGATACGCTCCATTATAGAGTTTCACTTGTCTCACTCAGGCACCTGCCTGGTGGGAGAAAGTCCACTTGCGAGGTTAACTGACCAAAGGCTGCCCCATGGACGTAGATTGGACTAACAGCAAAGTCCAATGAATTTCATTTATCTTTTCTTTGCATAATTATTTTTTATTAGACTTGTTCAACTTGTCTCAAATTGGTTACATCCAGAGTCTAGATTCACTCTGAACCAAATAAAACCTAAAAGGGATTTTTATAAGTCAAAAGCAAGAAAAGGGTACAACTATAGTCTCATTTGGTGACATCTAAAGTCTAGAATCACCTGAACCAAATCAAACCTAATGAGGTTTTTATAAGCTAAAAGCAAGAAAAGAGTACAATAAAATTAATTTTTCACCTACATCTAGTTATGCATTGTGTAGACCATTGACACTTGACAGCATATAATTTAGATTTCAAAGTAGTAGTTGTGAGGCTTGCTCTGCAAAAGTCATCATCAGTCAGGTGTGATCTAAGAAAATGCCACTTATTGAACTAGCTTTGCAACCTTTTGCTGAATACAGAGTTTGCAAGCATGAATAATTTTCTGTGGAGAGTTCTAATGAGATCAGAATCCCATGGTGTTGAATTAGCCTATTAAATTATTTCAAGTCACTACCATCACCATCGTCATCATCCGTGCCATATTCCACCAAATATAATGGACATATTTCAAGTCACTACCATCACCATCGTCATCATCAGTGCCATATTCCACCAAATGTAATGGACATTGTGACCTTTAGATTAGACTTTCAGTCTTACGCAACCCTCATTCCTTCACACCTGATATCAAAATACGATTAGAGTGCCAGTGTAAGTGTTTGTCTCAATTAGTATAGATTTACAGGAAGGCCTTCTGTAGGATGAAATAGTCTCAGCATACTCAAAATTAAAGCAACATATAGATACATATCATTCCTCAGGTTCCATTGCTTCCTGTAAACAAAGACTCAACTTTTCTCTACAGCAAGTGTGGTTTCTTTTCATTCAAGTTGAGGGCCATGTTATAGTTGGAGCCTTGGCCAGAAATCAGTCTTCAGATGATTGTGAAAGTTATTATGGATGGTCATGGCTTAAAAGTTTGGAAATGTAACTCAAGTCTATTAATATATGTACAATTTGGTTAAATGGGCCCCATAGTCCTTTTTATTCAGCTAATGATGTGGGCCCCCATGGAAGACTGAGATTGCTAATGCACTACTTGATGTCCAGCAGATAAACAGTTAATCTTGTTTTTTCTCCGTGTATAACAGTGGCAATTTGAAATGGTGTTTTTTTACAGGGCTGCAAAGAAAATGTAACACTTGAGTCTTAATTAAGTTAAAAGAACCAAACACATGGAAGTAAGTATTATTAGGGGCTGTATAGGCCTTCTATCTTCGTAGGGTTTTTTTTCTTTTCCTTATCAGAATAAAAAAAACAGGAATTTTCATATCAGAATAGAAAGGGCATGGCATAAATTTGAGTTGGAATAGCATCTTCATTGATTTTCAGATTTGAACACTACTGCTTCCTGAACTCTAAACAGTTAATTTTTTTATTTTTATTTTTTGTTCCAATTAATTGATAAGTTGATTATTTGGGAGGTGATCTTAAGAATGGTGCTTTTGATCATGCCCAACCGAAATCTATTTCCGGGGTAAACCTGGACTTCTTTGGCAACTCTACTAATGAAATCAAGTAAAATAAAACCCCTATTTCTAAAAAACCAAAAAAAAAAAGTCACATCGAAGGACTTTAATTCAATTTTCCAGCCATATTTAAAAAAAAAAAAAAAGAGTAAAAAAGCAACCTCATTTCTCTACTAAAAGACAAAAAAACTGTATTTCCCGATACAAAAGGTCAAAAAAATTCCATCACAAACAACTAAAAATTAAACACCATCATAATCCACTTATATTTTGTTCTTTATTCAAAATAATCTTTACATCACTCAATTCCATTAGTAAAGCCCCCAAACAAGCCCAAACCTGTAGAGGTGAAGGTAGGGTAGAGCATAACCAACACAGATTAAATGGTTAAGCAAAGGGAGACATCATAGAGAATAGCCTTCAGTGAAGCAGAAAGAAAATTTTGTATGCATTCAACTAGAGAGGAAAAATACAACGATGACAATTCTTGTTACAGCCAAGAAAAGACACACACACAACAAAACCAAAAAGAAAAAAAGGACACTTCCATTTACAAAATGGAAGGGAAATGGAGAGACTACAATATTATCCCGCTATGAGGAAGGGCAAAACAGTTAACATGAAAGCCTCATAGGTGAAGGTTGCAGAACCACAGTACGTTGTATCTTTTTCCTTGAACTTCTCTGTGAGTCCCTGTAGAGTGGCCAAAAATCAAATCAAACATAGATAGATTTTATTTTATGCATGTAATTTATTTTTAAATAATAGCCAACCCCAAATGTATGAGAATGGGATTGCAGAGTAACAATTCAAGGAGATTGATTATTGGTTCTGGAGGCAATGAAGCCTAATCTCTCATTTTCGATTTTGCCTGCAGAAAAATCCAATACAGTTGCCATCCATGTATGCACAAGGAATGCAAGGCATCTGATAGCACAAAAGACCATGCACATCCGGCGATGGTGATCTGACTTTTGTTCCAATATAATTCACTGCAGGCACAAAGTATTCCAATATCTCCCATCTCAGAATATCCTCAACCATGGGTGATAGAAACAGTTAAAAGATAAATAATTACAGCAACAACAATGGGAAATACGAAAACGGCAAAACAGTGAGGGCCCCCACCCACCCAGTTTATAATGAATTCCTAAGATCTCGTGAGAAATGTCTTCCATTAAAGGGGGCTAAGGTTGGAAGATCAAAATGAGATATTAGAGACCCCACCCAAAACTACTACTAGAAACTCAAGACAAACAGGCCCAACACCTCCAATCAATCAATCACAGAGTTTCTGATGCATTTCCAATCAACAACAGTGGGACCCTGTGAAACCAATGGTCACATATTCATAGCCCTAAAGACACTGGTTTCAGCTGCAATTGGGAAGAATCAGACCGGTTTGAACTCAATTTAGGTTCCCTATATTAGCCCTTAGTTTCGGGCATAAATTTTGAAGCCCGAAAGTTACAAAAACCCTGAACAACAATTACAGGCTCTCGATCTGACAGACATTGATTCCAATCTGTTTGGTTTAAAACAATACAGGTACTTCATAAGCACACATGCTTAAGGTTTAAGGACAACCTGGTAAAGTCCTTTTGAAAGGATTTTCTGAAAAAAATGATCCTGAGGGCAAAGTCCTTTGGAAAGGATTTTCTAAAAAAATGATTCCGAGGGATTAAATGATAACCCAGGTGGTCTGGTCCAGGTTTCAAAGAATTACACAATAATTTAGAATTTAGCTGGCAAAATTCAAGAGGTTTCAATAATTTTTGGATATCAAAAGAATTCTCACTCACCTTAACAACGATGCAGCACCTGCAAAGGGCCAAAATAAATAAATAAATAAATAAGAGGATCAACGATAAAATTTCGGAACCAAATATATAAGCTTTAACTTTTTCAATAGATCTATTTGTGGCCCTACTAATTGAAAGTCCCAGCCCTGATTTGTTTAGTTCAGCAAAGTTCCTTGAAGCTAGGAGGCAGAGCCAAAAGTTTTATGAGACAAGGGTTCTGAACATTTTAGGAAACTCTAATAGTTCCATATGGCAATGGATCCAGACTCATAATAACCAAGCAACACCAATCCAATGCTCATTTCCACACAATCAAGAAAAGATTGGAGCGCTATGCCCAGAGAATGTCCACAGGATGTCTTAGCTAGGTGGTCCAATTATAGAGTAATTGACCATCTATACAATTATATAGCTTATTGATCAGTCTGGATTAATTGCTATGTACTGACAGTAAAGAGTTATTGAAGTGGTACAATTTAACAAATGGAACACACTACACAGGATGCACCAGATCCAACCCTTCCTATATGATTATTGATTGACTTTAATGACACTTATATTCAAGAATCCAAAATCCTTAGACTAGGAAATTAATTCTGAATGTTTATGAAACTTACTCAATGAAATTGTCATACTCAATTGCTTTATTTGTACCGCCACTCCTATCATACTTGGAGACAAGCAAATCCAATACAACTGGAGAAACTGAAAACCCAAGACTTAAAAGAGCCTCTCGCAGCTCAGGAGCATCAATTTTCCCACTGCGGTCCCTATCAAACCTCTCAAAGATTGCCTGCAAGCACAAAATAAAAATACAAAGTAAGTAAATAAGCGCTCGCAGTTGAAGGTATTATGAACCAAATATTACAAAGAGACATGATTCTTGAGCATATACCCGCCAATTTTGAAGACTGTAGAACAAAGAGGTGAACTCCTTAGGTCCTGTTTTAAACACAAAAAGATAGCATTAATAATAAGCATTTTTTTTTCTCTTGTAAACAATTACTTAAGAGTAGAAAGAATCTGTGCTGTGAGGGCTAAAGCTAGATTGGAAAAGTTGGAAACAGAAATTGACTTATCCAACCGAAAAATTTGACTCGGTGAATCAACAGGGAAACTCAGCTAAGTCATGCTATTTATTTGAATCAGTTTGAAAATATTTAGTAACTTGTTAAATGAATATAAAAATCAGAAATAATCAATTTATTTCCTATATTCTTGATACCTACTTCACATATGGATAGTAGGTTTTTTTTTTTTTTTTTTGGAAAGATACATATGAATATTAATTATATTTATAAGAAAATAATAAAGCAAAAACAGAAAACAAGCAAAATAGAAAAGTAAATGTTACTTTTACAAAATGCAAATTATATAAAGGAGATGATAATGGTTGATATTTTTTTATAATTATAATGCATAGTAAGGCAAATGGATGAGAATCCATACATTATATTTTATAAGAATCTATATTATATTAGAAGGGGCACTCTCAAAGGTTTGATTAACTCAACGGCCAACTATAGAAGATATTTACTTCTTTTGCATTAATTTTCCTTTCCTATCCTGTGATGTTAATGGGGCCTCCTAACCTTTGTGGCTCGTGCCCATCCTTGTGGGATCCACCTGGCACCACATCCAATCATGAAGATGATTGGGAATGAGGCAAAACTTACACGCATTATTTGATCCTACTGAACCACCATGTCATCTTAAAATTCAGCAAAGCTAAGTTAATTACTTAACCCAAATTGCGTCACTTGTATTTGACTAGAATAGTTTTCCACACCTTTGTTTTTATTGGTACCCCAGCCTAGGGGGTTGGGACCTATATGAGAGCCCATACACGTGGGAAGAGAGCCCGCACACGTGGAAAGATTTTGCCCATAAACTTAGGAAGAGAGCCCACACAAGTGGGAAGAGGGCAACATACCCACAGATTGAACCCCGGGCAGCTGAGTGAGAGGGGGAGTTGCTACTTACTAACCAGCAGAGCAACCCCTGGTTCTCCCAGTTTTCCACACTTGAGTGAAATGCAAGCCTGCAAAGATTGCTAAATTTGCAAGCTCGCTTATAAGCTACTCGTATAAAATATAATTGTATTGTGCTGTAGGGGAGCAATCCTTTGATATTCACAATTAGGTGTTTTACAGTCGCCCAAAAAGCAAACAGAGGCGTATTCACCTTGAAAAGTAGTGATTATTTCTAAAAGCTACATACTCTCCCAATGAAAATTCACAACCAGATAATGCAGTTAACTTTGAATGATATGATTGGGTCAGAACTGATATGGCCTAACCTTTCCCTGACCAAAGATGTATGTCTCCCAATAATTGTGATTGCTTTTGAAACTTCACGTGAAACATGAAGTGCACAGTTTTGGGTGGCTACAACACTTCACATAAAGTGGAAAGGTGCTAATTCCGGGAAAAGTCAACATCTCTCACAAAATATAGAGTATAAAACTTGAGCTGTGTCGCAGAAAGATGCAATTGAGTAGAACCCTCCAATCCCCTAGCCGGAACCACCACTCTTATTTATAAAAGCTACATACTATCCCAATGCAAATTCACAACCAGATAATGTAGTCAACTTCAAAAGATATGATTGGGTCAGAAATGATATGGCCTAACCTTTTCCTGACTAAAAATGTATGTCTCCCAATAATTGTGATTGCTTTTGAAACTTCACGTGACACATAAAGTGCACAGTTTTGGGTGGCTACAACACTTCACATAAAGTGGAAAGGTACCAATTCCGGGACTAGTTAATATCTCTCACAAAATATAGAGTATAAAACCTGAGCTGTGAATATGCAATTGAGTAGAGAACCCTCCAATCCCCTAGCCGGAACAACCACCCCAACCCCAAGGTGAGTTTAAAAAACCAGCAGATACAGTTCCTGATCCAACAACTCCTAAAACCACGCATCTTCATTTCTAAGTTCATGTGAATCCAAAAGCACTTGAATAAAAAAGCACAAGAAAGAATTTGAAAGGTTTGACATTGCAATCCGTTGATAGCTCAGTGATGAGGCATCAACCTCTCCAGGGATCAATCCCTGCTTCTTTGGGACTTGGGTTGGGGTGTGTGAGTACTTACCCGAGCCCACGCAGCCCATTGGATTTCCCACCTCTTTGGTCCATACAATCAATAAATTAGAAAAAGGGAACCCAGAACAAAAGATAGGAACATGATTATGGAGAGACATTTTTTTAAAGAGTCCCACTTCTGTCAAATTCTAAAATAAGGAAATATAATAGAATATGAATCTGCCACCAACTTTCACAGCTATTGGACCCAGCACTGTGAGGGCCAAATATCACCTAATCTTGTCTATCTCCATCTCTTAAAGTTGTCTATTCTATGTGCTTTCATTGACTTCACAAAGACAATTACATTATATATTATTAAACTACCGGCACAGATCAAGATAAGATAGATTTCTTATGAGAAAAAAAAAGGGAGATTTTTCGAATAACCATTAACCACTATCTTTTGAAAACTACAATCAACTATCCAATCTTTTTCTTTCTCAAATAACCACCACTACTAATCTGAAAATATTGGTATATAAACTCCACTGCAATTTATAGTAAAATGACAAAAAAACTACTGTTTTGTATTACATTTTGAATGTTAACACAAAAAGACCATTGACAATGAGTCATTTAAACAAGAAAAATGCCCCTCACTCTAATCAAAACCAGCTTAGATGGTGGTAATTTGTTTGCGCTCATTTACATATGTAAATGATTCACATGTGTAACCATTAAGCTTGTCTCAAGCTTGTTTGTGCAGATTTAAACATGTGGTGCATAAATGAGGTGTGTAAATGAGGCCATCAAAATACCTTTATTTTTCTTATTCCCCCCCCATCTGTAATTCAAAATTTTTCAATTTGTGTATTGGAGTAATTAACCCCAAAAGCATTGAAGCTGATTATCTTAAATCTTTGAATATATTTTGAGTAATTTGTGGAAAAGACCCAATCCATATACCTAATTTTCTGGACTTCTATCTGTCCCCAATTCATGATCCCAACTATCAATATTCTTGTATTAATGGTAGCCATCAAGGCGTAAAGCTTCATAACTTAATTCTTCATGGATTTTGAGAAATTTATGAAAAAAATCTATGAAAAACATCAACAAAAAAAATCTAAAAAAAAAAAAATCCATATAAATCTAAACCGTTAGACTGCAAAAGAAATGAAGATTTCTGGGTCTTGTTTTCTCACCGATCTTCCTGAGATTGGTGTTGGTGAAGGAGAACATAAGAAGATGAACAGTCCTAAGGCTGAAGGTCTGGTTGTAAGAGGACAGAGCCCTCTGCAGCTCCTTGTCGTCGATGAGCCCGCTCCCGTCCTGGTCCGCCACCTGGAAGCACGCCACGATGCTCGGGTCCGTCCCCGGCGGGAAAGTCGACGGCAACAGCGCCGCGAACGGGCTCCCGAACTGAGGCGGTGGCGCAGGATAAGCACTCGCCGGTCCATGCCCGCCCTGGTACTTGCCCTCCTTAGGCGGCTTCTCGTATGGCGCCGACGGAGCACCGTAGCCGTAGGGTTGAGGCGGCGGGGCGTAGGGAGAGCCGCCGTAGGGCTGCCCCGGCGGCGGAGCGCCGTAACCACCGTAGCCGTGTGGGTATCCCGCCATGGAGTGGAGGAGGCGCACGATAGCGAAGCTGGCACCTGGTTTTGGGAGAAGATTTAGGAGGGAAAGAGAAACGAAATGAGAATTTGAGTGTTTTGAGATAAGAAGAGGAGAGAAGCCGATAGAATAGATGTTTAAATAAAGGAGGGAATGCGTTGTGAAGCTGCCACGCGTTTTGTATGGTGACGTTTGGATGGCCAACATTGGTTCACACGGTTCAAAACGCACACCGTTTCAATAATTCAATCTCAATCTCCAGGAGGTTCATATTAAAAATCATTGAGTTTTGAAACATTGAAATTAGTCTTCCTTTCACTCCATTTATTTTATTACATGACTAAAATTTAGATGATGTTACCGGATGCATTTGACTATGATATATATATATATATATATATGAGAGAATATTCATGTGCATTTATCCCTTACCATAGGGTTAGAGACACTTACATAATTGGAAATATTCATGTACAAAGAGGAAAAGCCACATGTAAGGGATGGATACACATGGATGCTTTGAGAGATATCTATAACCTTATATGAGAAATTGGGTAGGGCCCTCACACTTAAATTGTTGGCATTAGATATGGATTGTGAGGGCCCTAATCTCTTATTTAAGGTGAGAGATATCTCTCATAAGAACATCTCCCTATAAATATATATATATGGAGTGCTCTTATGAAGGACACTCTCACCTTGCGATCTTGTGAAAGCTCTCACCTTATTATGAGAGATAAGGTGGGAACCCTCAGATTTATATCCAATGCCAACAACTTAAATCTGACGGCCCCACCTTTATCTCTCATAGTAAGGTAAGTGTGTCTCTCACAAGAGCATCTCCTTTTATATATATACTAGTCATTGCCCGTGCCTGAAGGCACAGCGCACCACGCTCTGAGCACAACTAAATTTAATTACTATTCTTTTGACCACCTAACAACTAACACCGCCCATAATTTAACAAATTTAACTCAAATTTTCTATGTGGCCCATTGGATCAATCAGCTTCAAATCAAGCCCAGCCGGATTTTATTTTTTTAGGTAAAACAGCCCAGCCAATTGGACCCTTGTTTAACCACCATTGAATACTAGAAGTGGCCCACTACTATAAGCAGTCTAGTTTAATTGCATGTAAGCCACGTTTGCATCTGCTACCAAAACAATCCAAGTTAGCCCAGATTCCACAATCCGTGAAAAACAGCATATATATGTGAAGGAGCAAACTGGTAAGTTGTGGGCCCAAATTCCACACCGTTCAATCACTCAATTGCAATCATAGCCGTGTATTTAATCATATATTTACTTGCAGGGAAGTTTTGAAAAGATAATTGCACGTTTCGTAATTTTACAGAAAACCAAGGACACTCCCATATCCTCTAGGAAAAGATAATGGTAGGTTTCGTAATTTCACAGAAAATTAATGGCACTCCCGTATCCTCTTGTCCTTAGTAAAAAGTTACTACCCTTTGTTTTCAAATAATTACAAAATTACCAAGCTCTTGAATCCCTTTTCAGCCCTAGGATTTATGTACAAAAATATGTACATAAATCCAAGGGTTCAAAATGTCCGGGGATTCAAATAGTGCTCTCCCTTATTATATAGATATATATATATATATATATGGGAGGCGCTCCTATGAGAGACACTCTCACCAAGTTTATGAGAGATGGGTGGGGGCCCTCACTTCCATATCCACTCTAACTAACTTAAATACAAAGACTCCCAACTTAAATGTGAGGGCCCCCACCCATCTCTCACCAACTTGGTGAGAGTGTCTCTCACTAAAGCACCTCCCTATATATATATATATATATATATATATATATATATGAGCAATGCTCTTCTAAACTCAAGTTTATGAAAAAATCTCATAAGCTCATGCTTGTGGGGCTCACCTTTGTTCCATCTAAATGGACCAAACACATAACCCCTCTAAATTGCACATGTCCACCAACTTTGGGTCAAATCTAAATTTACTGAACTGTTGGATTGACTATATATCGATCCGAATTTACCAACTTTTTGGCCCATATGGAGATGATAGAAATCACGATTGAGGTTGATTTTTTATAGAGATGATCTTAAAGAGTCTTTGAAATCCCCCCACCCCCATCTCCACATGAGTCCCCAAATGGGCCTCACCACACACTTGAGCTTACCTTATCTTAAGCTTGAGCTTATGAGAACCTATATATATATATATATATATATATATATATATGGGAAGTGCTCCTATGAGAGACACTTTCACCAACTTTATGAGAGATGGGTGGGGGCCCTCACTTTTAAGTTGGGGGTCCTTGCATTTAATTTGGTGAGAGTGGATATGGAAGTGAGGGCCCCCACCCATCTCTCATAAAATTGGTGAGAGTGTCTCTCATAGGAGCAATTCCCTATATATATATATGGAGATGTTCCTATGAGAGATAAGGTGGGGGCCCTCACATCCATATCCAATACCAATAACTTAAATGTGAGGGTCCCCACTTCTATCTCTCACAATAAGGTGAAAAATGCTCTCACAGGAGCACCTCCCATATATATATATATATATATATATATATATATATATTTATACTTTTTGTGTTGTATCTCATGATATCAGGAGATTTATTAGTTTTATATCATATACTTTCTTCAACCAATAAGTGAATTCATTTTACCCAACATATAAAAAACAACATTTTGTAAGAAATAAATACGCATATAACTACAATTTCTCATGTTCTATCACTCTGAAGGTTTTTTTTTTTTTTTTTCCGTAAGATGCTATATAAAAGTCATGGCATCATGGGGACAATCTCATGATATTATGGGATTTACTCTGATATATGCTATTCCCGTGATATTATGAGATTTATTCTAATATATATTGTTCCCGTTATATTATGAAATCTAGGGCAAAGAAATTTAAAAAATATTTATTGACTAGAATCAAACGACTCTGATTATATAATTCAATTATGAAATTAAAAAAACTGAATTTAAAGAAGACTAGTATGTTAAAATCCTTTTTTTTAATATGACAATCGTGGACCAGAACGGCTGAAAGAGTCGAATAGGTTTGGTTTGCATGAGAAACCAAACTATATCATTAATCTATTGAGAGATTAGAGGATCCCATCAAAATGTCAAGTATACTCCAAAAAAAAAATATTCGCCCAGATTTGCTCAACATATCGATTTGGTCACATATGGAACCAGTCTAGTTTCTCCCTACCCCAGTATTTACTGTCAAACAAATTAAAACCCAAAGAGGAAAAAAAACAAAAAAAGCATGACAAAGGCCATCGAATGTGCCATCTGTGAAGAGTATGAACTGCAGAGTTTTTCTATTGTTTTTAAACAGCACCATGGTGCAGATGTACCCTCCTGGCAGATTCTCTTGGTTGGCCCACTTGGGGCTACTCCAATCACAGGGAAGGTTAGGGTGTTTTTTTTTCCCTTTTTCAATTTCCATGAGATCTACCTATGTGCGAAATTTCTACTTCCTTATATCATTAGTCTTTCAATTCGCCCTCAAAATAGTGGCTTTAGAAAACAACAATTTTATAGGATTTCAATCTAGCAATAAATGATAGTTGGATGACTGTTAAATTTGGACTTATATGTTATTTTTTGGAGAGAGAGAGAGAGAGGCTAGCGAGTGCTAGGGGTTTGGACTGATCATATGGGTCCCACACGCTTAATGAAGAGGTTCGTGTGATGTCTTTCATGAGAGACATCCTCATCCTCAATCCTTTTAAAATATTGCATCGCGAGTATGAAATCTAAATCCCCTGTCTACCTACCACACACTTCCTATTAGTGGGATGTGTGGAATTCCCACCATGGGGCCCACCTATTGATATTTTGGACCGTTTTAAATGCCTCTCTATTGAAACATCCTCAAGTTTTACTTGTATAAATATTAGTCCCACTGTAAGATTGCACACAAAACCAATAATGTGTTGGCACAATCTTATAATTATTCATCAAATGTACTAATTATGTCATCAATCATGTGTTTAATCTTACTATGGGACTAATTCCTAATAAGGTAAAATTTTAGGATATATCTTCGCCGTACATGAAACTCCTTTCGAATAGTATGGATTATCAATAGATAAGTACCACAATGGAGTTACACACATCCAAGCGTGTGGGAGATATGAAACTAATGATCAGGTACAAAAGATGGTTCATATCCAATTTGTGTTGTCCAATCTCAAAATTCTCATTGACCAATTTGGACGTCGATATGCCGACTCTGAAACTTCCATTTGCACCTAGCCCTAATGGGGTTAATGGGCCCAATTTTCAGGTGTTCTTCCTATGAAAAATAACAGGATGTTTCCTCAGAGAAGGCGTTTCAAGTCTCATACTTAATGGCGAAGTTGTTTCATGAATCTGACCTACACCAAAATTGCAATTGCATTTGAGTCAATGAAGCAGACACTGTGGACGTGTGGCAACCAGCTGCATCTGTGCTTTCTCATGGGTTTCGGTCTTGCAGGGGAGCCCGGGCACGGCAAATGCACGTGACTTCAATTCAATTCAATTATTCAAGGAAGTGGTGCAGCAAAAAAAACTGCAATTGACAAACGCGATGCACACACCAATCAAGTAATCACACAATGAACATAGCAAATTTTTATATATTTAGGTAAACGTGCCTACGTCCACGGAAAAGAAAAACTTTTGCTCGTTCTCTCATGGATTTAAAGTTATTAAGATATATTATAATATGTACATCTTTGGGGTATGCCCCGAAGATTTATCTGTTGAATCAACTTTGGGGTATGGCCCACAAACAGGTCCTACTAATTGGTGGGTTTTGATTGACCAACAATAACAACTCGTAAAAAATCGTGTGGCCCATATGCCACGGGTCTCACGTAAGATCAAGCAGAGCTGATGCCAACAGAGAATACAATCCAATTTAATGTACGACTTGATCTGGTTCCACTAATAAGACTCCCAATAGGAATATGATTAGTGGATGTAGATTTTTTGGCGAAGAAGTCTTTAGTAAACGTGATTCTTTGGGATTTGTCTATATAAGATAAGGGAGCCTTAGTGTTGGTATTATTTCATCTCACAGGAAAGACAAGAGGCGAAGAGATCTGCGGAACTTCCCAATCACCAAAACGCACGTAGATCTCCGGCCACGTGTCGGAGTCTCCGCATCCAGTTCCTTCACAACTAAGCTACACATATGGCAGATGAAGCAATGGAGTAAGAAAATAAATAGAAAACTACAAGTGGAGACTAGAAAGAAGATGATGATGCCACGGAATTTCGTTGAATTAAAAAACATTTGGTCGTTAATCCGCAGTATAGAATGCTTTTGTTTCTTCGTAGGACTGAATTTCTCCTTTCTCACGCAGCCTACTTCTAGAAGAAAGATCTAAACAGTCCACATCCGTGATTAAGGTGGTGGAAGACTAACACAAAAGCCGTCACACAGATGGATCTAAACTTGGGCCCCGACATTGACCCGATTAAGAATTTTGTAGCTGGATTGGAACACAAGCCTAATGTGTAGAGCCTAGGCTTATTAGAAACACCAATGGAATTAATTGGGTCTCGACCAAACTCTAGGCCTGACTCAGTACACTTTGTGGGCCTTGTTGGGACCTAGTAATCAGGTAGAGATGGAGGGTGGTTAAGTCTACATGGATAAGGATTTCATGTAGTTGGCAACCCTACCTCTCACCCCAATGATTAGGATCAATCCCTAGCTCTCTCCATATTTGCAAGTGCTCCTTCCCTGCATATGCACTATCCTCTCCTCCCATGTGCAAGTGCTCTCTCTCTCTCTCTGTATGTGCGGTGCTCTTCTTTTTAATCCCATCTTTCGTGGTTCTACAACACATCCATCTCAATACTTCATCTATGCTACACTCATTTTGCACATGTGTTGCTTCTTCATTTGACAAAACTTTTCTCCATAGGTTATAACTGCTCTAATCGTTGTGATGTAAAAATATTTCTTTCAATCTTCTTGTTACACACAAATAACAAAGCATTCTCAAAAGCAAGTCTCCAACTCAATTGTCTTACTCTTGGCTTGTCTTCAATATATTCCTCAATCTCTTAATCTTTAGTAATTATCAAGCTAAGGTTTCAAAGTGAATCCCTACTACGTATCTCTTGAGCTTCAATCCTTACAAGTATCATAACTTCATAAACATCCCTACTAAAGTTGCAATTCAAATATTCTACCTTTGCACAACCTATTTTAAAATCCTTAGATTTTAAAACCTTCCATCGCCACTTAAATTCCACATCCATGTCATCTCTTAATTTGTCTATTAATAATATATCATCTATAAACAACATATGACAATGTACCTCCTCTTGAATATGTGCATCATCCATGTAGTGCAAAGAGACATAGATATGAAGTTGACCCCATGGTAACTAGAAATTCACTAGTCTCTACAGGTAATTCTTATACTTATTACCACTTCATACATTTCGTTAATGGTGTCAACATAGCTCTTTTTTTCGTATAAAAGCAATATAGCCTTTTGGGACGGTCTTTTTTTTATCTAAAACCCACTAAATGTATCTCTAGGCACACTGCCTAAGCTTTCTCTAAATCGATGAAGACTATATGAAAAGTCTTCCTATTCTACAATTGAACTCCCCTTCACGAAATCAAATTGATTTTCAAATATTTTAATCACTTTTCTCACCATTATATAAAATTAACATATATGCACCCAAGCTGCTACTGCTACGCTAGTTAGGTACATATGCAGTGTGCGTGAGTGCTTGGAAAAAGAAAAAAAAGAGAAAAAACTGAAAAACAATAAAAACATCGACTTGCTTCACTCTTTCAAGGAGGATGATGGACATTCCGTGAGCCTGGATCCTGTGGGGCTCTTGACTTCTTTCTGAGCGGCTTGGATTTTCATTAGGGTGGACCTCAGTATGGGTTTCCACTCCACTCCTTCAATCTCAAGATTTCTCCAAGTCAGAGCCTCCAAGGATCCGGATTCCCTCCCCTTCTTAGTAGATCTATCTACCCCTCAAAAGAAGAACCTAGGAAGTTTTTACATTGGGAGGCAGAACAACCCATGCCTTTTTCTAAACCAGCTCCTCCAGACAGATGGTTCAAGCTAAACTTTGATGGGGGCATAGTAACCATGAAATGCGGTTCTTGGAGGTATTGTGAGAAACCATGAAGGGAAAATGATACAGGCTTATTCTACACAGACCACCACAAACTCATGGATTTTTTTTTTGAAGGATTATTAGGAGGAAAAACACTACCTTGGAGTCTGCAGAACTATACAAATTAAGAAGTTCTTGCATGATGATTTTCACACAGTATATTCCTTACTTTATAAAACTTTTATATGTGCAGGAAATGAGTTTACAGGTTGAAACGCGTGGAACAATGCAATCTCATACACATGAAGGAAGCAGGGAAAGAAGCTTTAGGAATGCATACATAAATTTTGAGAACTTCATAGTCTGTAGTTAAATTTTGTTTTGAACTGAAGTCAGGTTTCAGGCTGTAGTTAGGGTAGTTTTAGTTAGTTTCTCCTTTGTTTCAGGTATGCTTGTGCTTGGACGACTTGTTTCCTTTTTCTGTTGCTCTCTTGTTCCCTTTGCTCTTTGTTTATGAATAAAAAAACCCGTTTAGGTGGAGACAGAGAAGTGCCTGATCGTTTTTAACTGTTTGCACATGCAGATAATATATAGATGAACTTTTTCAACAACTACATGATACTTTAGCTAACACACCATTTTTACTAGGAGTCTTTTCAGCCAGTGAGAAGATGTCGCTTTAGTGATTGAGGAATCTTTAGCTAGGAAGCCTAGCATTTTAGGTCGAGTAATAAGAACTAGTATGAACACACTAGTCGGAAATTAATGGTCCATCAAAACCGAACCCATTGAACATTTTTAGCTATCCGAGCTAAGACAATATTATAGATGGATGCAACAATTATATTTTTATCGTCATCGCTTGTGCAATTATTGGTAGCTCAAACAGGGTATCTTAAAATCTTGAAAAAATAATGGATCCTACCAAGATGTGAGATATCCCAGTTGAGAATCTTTGTTGCAGAACAATTCCATTTTATCACACCCATTTGGACAATGGAGTACAGAAAATTACAGGAGTGTCTTGGACAGCAAATTCATTGAGGTTGTGGGCCAACTCAATTTGTTTGGAGAATTTTAGGTTGTAAAGACAATATTATAGATGGATGCAACAATTATATTTTTATCGTCATCGCTTGTGCCATTATTGGTAGCTCAAACAGGGTATCTTAAAATCTTGAAAAAATAATGGATCCTACCAAGATGTGAGATATCCCAGTTGAGAATCTTTGTTGCAGAACAATTCCATTTTATCACACCCATTTGGACAATGGAGTACAGAAAATTACAGGAGTGTCTTGGACAGGAAACTCATTGAGGTTGTGGGCCAACTCAATTTGTTTGGAGAATTTTAGGTTGTAAATAATATAATTGATTGGCCTTGTGGATCTGGTCTCATTGGCTCACACCTTGCACCCACTGCAAGACTTCAGGTGCTATTAAACCGAGTTATAGCGTTATTAGGCTTAAGGCCCAATCACTCGCTAAAACATGCTTCTTTGTTTTGCAGTTTGGAAACATGAAATGCTATGGTGGCAATTTGTTTTCTTTCCGACACCATCCTCCTTTCTCTCAGAACTTAGTGCTCCATATATATTGTCCTTCTTTCAATTAATTTTCAAATCATTCAATCTGCTGCCCCAGTCGAAAGCTTTATCATTTATTTGCTTCTTTGTCAGATTAATTAGCCACACCATCTAAAAATAACACATACCAAAGAACATTTATTAGCTTGTGGCACAATATCATCATCATCATCAAGGAATTTCTCCAAACTATATTGGGGTTCAACTAAATGAATTCTGCTTCGCAATTCTAGTCTTACCCCGAGTCAAATCTTCTGATACGTTGTATTCACAGAATGTCAGCATCTCAGAATTCATATTGTAGCTGTGGCCAAAGTTTTTACACCTATTGTCAACCTACCTGACCCAACTCTCCTCCTTTATCTGGGCTTGAGACTAGCAGTTACAACCAACTGATGGAATTCTAGTGGAACAGCATACAGGAGGTAATTCATAACCACTATAGTTCTCTTAACTCAGAAACAGCAGCCATAAGGCATTGCAGTCGATACAAGAGAGAAGACAATACAAGAGAGAAGACAAAACCCAGTTAAAGATTTCATTTAATATCAATCCTGCTTTGAATTTGCTCAAATTTCCTTGATACAATCTTCTGTGGATGGACAAGACTCACCCAAAAGATATCCAATGGCGAGTATTTGTGTTGAGGTCAATCAAATAGCCCCAGGAAGTGCCTCTAATTCTTTGTACATTGTACTCTTTCTTTGGAATACATGCTCTTGCACAGCCCACAACTGAGTTTGTTTTCTGTCTTCATTGTGAAAAGCAAAGTTGATGTCAGGCTTATATGGAGATTGATGGTCGTCATTATTCAAGTGTTCATTGTTCAATTGATATTTGTTCAGATTTTTTCTTGTTTGTCTTTTCTTTTCCTCTCAGGTTTTGTAAGTTTGTGAAAGTCTAGGTCCCGTTTAGATCATTGGGACTTGGTTTCCCTCCACTCAGTTTAGCTGCAACTCTGCTTACCTCTAATTGGTTTTGGCAGAAAACAAAACAACTGTCACACATGAACAATCATTTATGTGTAAACTGAGTTATCTGAGCCATGTGCACTAGATTTATGAAGATCCAAACAAAGCCCTCATTGATTGTTTGACATAATTGTAGCTAACAAACCTAAACACTTGCTATATGCTTAAGAAAACAATGCTAACAATTCCACAAATCTCAATAATGCTTCACTCAAGAAAATTCAAGCACATTTCTTCAGACATTAGAAATGAACGGAAGGTCATCTTACAAGCTTGTGCTTTTGTAATATAGGAAGGATGGCATCACTATAACATGCAATCTCAAACAATTGGATCCTTCTAAACACTTACCAAGGCACATGACACATTGAATGAATCAATGACAAACAACTTTTTTACTATGTAACTTTCCAAAGCCTACAGTAAAAAAACCTATCAATTTACCTTATACCACCAGAACAATCAATAAGCTTTTCTCAAGGTTGGCCCAAAAGTGATGGCTTGTAGAAAGCATGGCTTTGTGCTATCTCAATTCGATCACGGGGATCATTCATGGTTTCATCTCTCAGTGCTTCGAGAATGCCCTCTGAAGGTAACTCCCTTTAAAAAAATACAAATAAGAAGCATCAGATTAAGCAAGATGTTAAGCCAATAAAACTAAACCATTTTATATGTTCCAGTTGATTTCACAGAATCTGTTATCATATGAAAATTCACAGTATATTTTTTTTTTCCTCAGCCCTTGTAGTTTAATTATCTCTCAACTATGGTAATGTTCCACTTGACCCAAAAACTATACTGGTAGAACCATCTTCCTCTGATCCAGACCATTCATTGGCAGACTCATGATACAAGGGCCATGCACAAAATCTTTTACGTTAGCTATTTAACTGCTGACCTGCAAATAGATTGCTAGCCCTTGTAGTTTAATCATCTCTCAACTATGGTAATGTTCCACTTGGCCCAACAACTATACTGGTAGAACCATCTTCCTCTGATCCAGACCATTCATTGGCAGACTCATGATACATGGGCCATGCACAAAATGTTTTACGTTAGCTATTTTAACTGCTGACCTGCAAATAGATTGCTAGCCAGAAGAATAGTTCAGGTTTCACCAAGAAACTCAAAGAAAATTCTGCTAGTTGTACACCTAAAATATACTAACGGAAGGAGATCTTTTGATATCCCTACATATCATGGGCTTCACCTGATGAAGAGTTTGAATATGCAGGCCCACTTGCATGATTGCTGGGGGTGAAGCACCATTTCGACCAGCCGAGCATCATAAACATCCTCTGAATTTCAGTTTAAAGCAAGGCTAGTGTTGCCTTGATATGTATTTGGAGAACATGTGCATTTCGAGTGTAACAGTAAAAGATAAGTACCATTCACACCACTCTTTTGTTTCCTCAAAAATGATTACCAAGTATATTTCAGTTCATGGTTTACTGTTTAAAAGATATAACTTCAGGAAGAGTGCAAACTCAAACCTTTTTATGAGTATTTTATATAGCGTCTTTAAGATGGGACAAAGTTCCACTGGTGCCACGTGTTTGTTATCACCAGGATGCAACACATTTAAGCTGGGCTGACTTAGCAGCTCATAGAATGCTTCCACTGCAGAGACACCCTGAGAAAAGAAGAGAATGGTCAGCATTTTTCTCAATTTATAAGCAGGCAAAATGAGCAAAGGAATCCCAAGCACATGCAAGTATATGATGTGTTCTCTTGTGCATGAGGACAATGTGTGCACATTGGATAAAAAGATCAGGCAACCATTATGCAGTCATGTACCTGACTCCAGTTTTTAGCATCTAAGAGACTTATGTTCAAGTACCAAACAATGCGAAAATGGTTAATTGGAACCACTGAGCTGATATCCTGTTAAGTTGGCCATTCAGTGAATGCAAGATTGTGTGATAGGATAAGAACTTAGCACACAAAGAATGAACTCCTAACACAACACAGGTAGCAAAAATAAGATGATATTTGGGTAATAAGATTAGGAGGTTCTAGAGAACATGGACTTAAACAGAGCTGACTCAAAAGTATAACTTTTATGTGAAAACTAATGGTGAAATATATCAAAATGATATAGCAGACAAGTACGAGTATGGTAAGGTTGTGAACCCCCACTCCACCCAAAGACAGTTGGATAGGATATCTAAGCCAATTAGCTCCCAGTGACCACCACCTTAGTGAGAGCATTGGCCTCCTTATTCGACTCTCCAAGTAACTGTGAGAATGTCACCTTCATAGAAGACACAATACTATAACCTCATTCACTACTGAAGCTCTTCTTCACAGAACCTTCAACTTTCCCTCAGTCGGTAATAATGCATTTTTCAACTAGGTTTCCACAAACTGAAAATTTGTTTTTGAAAAATCTTAGCCCCTCCAAAAATAGAAATCTAAGGTGTGAATCAAATAGATGGGATAATGCTTTAAGAATGATGATATCATGATAATGACTTTAGGATTGGTTTTATTTAGCACATGATGTCAAGACATCTTATCATACCTTTAAGGGCTGAGATTAGACTAAGAATGGCCTCTTACCCTAGTCATAGAGGTGCCTGTTCTTACCTGCCTACCCAGGGCTCAAAGTTAGGCAAGCACCTTTCCTCACCTGAGGCTGTGCTACCGCATGAGAGGTCAACTCCCCTCACCAGAGGATTCACCCACCTCACCCAAGGTGTACTTCCCTCACCAGAGGGCTAGGGGTCCCAGTCCCCTAAGCTGGGATACCCAAAAAAAAAAAAAAAACAAAGAGGGCGGGAGTGGGGGGGTGGCTGAGATTAGACTGCATGAGCTGTTAGGAGTTAGGACTATAACTAGGGTTCTTCCTTTGTTTAGAGGTCATTTTAAAGGGACTATTCCATGGGTTTCTATCAGCATCCAGGTTGGTGGGATGGGGCATGGTAGCAAGCTTGGACAGTGTAGTGTAAACACGCTCATGCACACAACATTGGGCCATTGTGAGCATTGTGAGATGTGTCCAGCCAAGAAAGAAAAAGCATTAATCAATTTCTTTTTTCTGGCAGTTAATAGGATAGTTTGGAATGAAAGGAATGTGCATTGTTTTGAAAGAAAAAACTCTCGTGTTGTAGCACTGATAGATAAGATTAAATTCGCTACAGTCTCGTTGGTATCCATCTTTCCTTACTTCCAAGGTCTCCTCCGTAACTTCATAATGCGAAAAAAATAGGGTGACCGTATAGGAGGCATGATTCAAAACTCTCATGCTTTAACTATTCTCTCCTTTACAGGGTTGGTGGGCTTTTGCTCAGTCAACGAGGCTGAATTGTTGGCTTCGAGGATGGGGCTTCGTGAAGCTATGAGGCTCAACAATCACAGCATAATGGTGGAAGGGGATTCTTTTTGTCATAAGCTGGGTGTCAAGTCATTGCAGGGCTCCTTAGTGATTTGGCAGATGGAAGAGGAAGAGGTGCTTGATCTTTCTAAAAACCTCAAAGCTTCATTTGCTCAAGTTAAGCAAATAGCCAATACAGGAGCAGACTCTTTAGAGGGTGTTGATCATCAAAGAATGCATATATCCTTGGTTGATTTTTTTTTTTTTTTTCTTTTCTGGTAGTTGTTTTTGGTCTTGTGCATTGGGGTTCATTATCAGTATCTTGTATTGCTAAGCTTTGGTTAGTGAAAGTTACCATTAAAAAAATTCTTTTTCATGGTGATTGCGACCTTAAGATGTGGGGGTTCCACCTTTTACTCTTTTGTATCCTGGATATTGCAAAGTAAGGGGTGTCTCAATTTTGGACAAATGTTTCATTTGGTGTAATAGGGAAGAGCACATTGTCTTTGATTCTAATGCTGTGATCTGGGGAACCGGAAAGAACATAATGATAGGATTTTTGTTGAAGCCTATGATTCTGTCAACCCTCAGAGTTGCACTTTGGGGCTTCAACTGCTGATATATAGGCTTAGGAGCTGCACCTATGATTAAAATCCTTGCTGAACACATACTAGGAGTAAATTACCATAAGTCTACTTCAAAAACAAGATAACATGACCTGGTGAACAGCCTCACTTGCAAAGAAAATAAAAAATACTATTAAAGACCCCATCATGATTTGGACTCATTAAATAAATAAGAAACTTCTAACTAAAAGCTTTCCTAAGCAAATTAAGTCTCTGTTAACTAATGAAGATACCTCCTTAACAATTAAGGACTTCTAATATGACTTCAATAAGCATACAATTTGACCAACAAAACACTATAATCCATATTAATAGGATTCAACTAAAATGCGGGATCCACAGAATGGATATGGACTCCGTGACTTTGAAGATTTGTTGATTTGCATCAGCCTCGAAGCTGATTGCAAGATCGTGGAATTTGTAAAGGGTGACATTGTTCATTGGTGGATTAAATCTAGTTTAAAGGAAATAATATATTTAAGGTTTAGAGAAGGCAATTTCAGTAAAGAGTCATAAATGCTCAGCTACTTATTGCATGCTCAAGGAGAATGAATATCTTTTAGGCCCATGTAGCATCCACTCCTTTTTATCATGTTTACTAAAACTATTAAAATTAAAATAAGAAGATCTAATTATTAAGACCTTCAAATAAGTTTTATGTCTATTTCATGGCTGACTTCCTTCTATATTTATTCTTGGATATTTGATTTGACAGCAACTCAAGGATTTAGAGGGCCTGACAACCATATAGGCAACACAGTTTTGAAAGTTATATTATTTAAGACCCTGATACACGTAACTCATCAACCAAATCACAAACGCCCTAGATTGAAACTATTCATCATGTCAACTCAAGTAACTTGCCAACATTATCATATCTTTTAAAATGGAGCCAAGAAGCGAAGATGATCTTATCGAGTCTATTGACATTGTAGATGACTTGACTTACCAAATACCAAATATCCACCCCAGATGAAATCTGGTTATCACCAATCAAGTATATGATTTTCAAAGTTCCACATTCTAGAATCAGTAATCATACCTGAATCATTCCCTTGCCTTTTATACTATCACCCATGTCCAAACTCAATTCCCCCTTTGCTAACATTTGGCCATACCATGCATTTCGTCCTTTTAAGAGGGTTACATATGTGTCGGCCAGCAAAGGCCCAGCAAGCTTTTCAGGTTCTTCTGTCAACAGGTGAGTAATGAAAATCATTTCAGAAGTACAATGTGCGAAGTATACTGATTTGCTTGTTGCACTCTCATTGGTAAGAGCTGCTACCATTCCTGCAGAAAAGTCAGATCGATAGATGAGTATAAAGCTGTTTCCCAATAAAAATTTAAGAATAGAAACTGTACAAAAAAAAAAAAAAAAAGAGGTGTTATATAGTTCTAATAATTGCAGATTAAAAAAAAGAAATGGAAAACTGATCAATAAATAATAAAGATTCTATAGGGCTCTCAAAATCATGCTGATGTGCCTGATCTTGTAACCAAATTGGCATTGCAAGAACAACTCCATTTTATTCATTTGAAGCCTATGGCCTTCTGTAGATAACATAGGACAGCCTGAGAGGTGGATATGCTTTTCTGCTCGATATTAATAACTGCACTGCTTCAGGTCAGGCTTTAACATTCTGCATATTGACTTAAGCAGACACAACAAATAAATGGGATACACATAACATGGCTCCCACAAGGCCACAACAACTGTCACCTGAAACAGTGAGCACAATTGGAAAGCCATCTATTCCGCTGAAATATCTGTCCTGACTGAGAATTAAGGTACATTCACAAACAATCTGTGAGCAACAAGTTCACTACTCAATAAATATCATTGACCCAAGGATGCATGTAACAGACTCTCCAAATGCATGGAAAACAATTGTGAGATCATGGTGGAATTGGATAAAACAAACTTCACATTAACCAAAAGTGGATCACAAAGGTATAATTCATTGTTCAATCCGAAAAACCAAAACATATAAATACTAGGTTATTTATTATACAGTTCTTTTTCTATATTTATTACATATAAATAAACACAATATACTATTTCAAATATTTATACATAGTTGTAAGGATTTATCAGCAGCTAGGATGTATCAGCATATATGGCCTTTTTCATCTACTAGAAGGTAGTCTAGCTGACCAGAATATTCAAGGAAAAGAAAAAACCTCCTCAGCCTCAAACTGAAATCACCTCCTTGGATCCTGGAGTCCATTGTATCAACAGGCTCATCTATGGAGAGGGAAATGTGCAGGGGGGCTTCTTTAAGCTGTTGTGTGCAATCTCCTGTCGATATCTTAAACTGGCAGAAGTGTCCAAATCCAAGTTACATAAGAAAAATTGATAGCTATCAATTTGCCTAGCTGTGAACTCTCCTGAGTTCTGACTTGAGGTCCCACAAACAGTAACTGATTTAACCTTCTTACTCATGTTGATGTTAATTTATTCTTCACATTCAAGGAAGACATGGCACAACATAAAACCATTAATATTACTGACAAAATATTGCTGTTGGATTGAAACATTGTGTCATTGTCTCCCTAATTGTTTGTTTTGATTAGTAACAACCACAAATTTTATTAATAAAAAATAGAAGACCATTACAAACTAAATAACAAAAGGGAGGGGTTTATAAGAGCATTATACCCCCACAGCAACCGTACATTGTGCGATCCACCTAAGGAGTGACAGATATGTCTTGATCTGAGATTATCAGGTATGATCGGTGATGATCTGAAGTTATGCTGAGGGCTTCCAGACCTTGGAAGATGTTGACGATGATCTTACAGATCATTGGATGTGGAAGAAAATAAAGCCCTAGGCTCTGATACCATGATAGACTCACACGCATGAAGAAAACAGTGATATTGGAGGAGGAAAGCATGTGTGCCCTTTAGGGTTGTAACCTTCTCATTATATAGGGATTGATTACCTTATTATTAGTATCCTTATACAAATCAACTTCCTAAGTTATATCTAACTATCTAATACAATAGTTAACATTCTAATACAATTAAAGTTCTTAAGTTATAGCTATTCTACTAATACAATTAGAGTTTCTAGATTGACAAGGAGAAAATCTTGACTCCTTAATTGTAAAGAAACATTTAAGATTTTGTTGAAATATTCTTGGACAATGAATTGGATACTAGGATATAAGATGACAACTATTAAGACGAAGCTGAGTAGTTGACAACTATTTGCAAACAACACATACATTAAAAATTAGAATTATCATTGCAATGCAGACATGCTCTTTAAGATTAAGGTTCTGATTCTCTAATCTTTAATTCATTTTCATAACATAATCGAAAGGAAATTGTACCGGCACCAATAGCATAGACATTCTTCAAGCCACCCATAACTTCGTGTGTAACGAGGTCGCTATTATCCCACACAATGAAATGGGGCTGCCTTAGAAATTTTGCAAGAGGTTTCCTCCACTTTTCTGCTCCACAAATTCGAGCATTAGCATACTCCTTGTTGTAAATCTCTGAAGCAATATTTGGTCCTCCAAGATAAAGAATGTTCTCCAATGGAACTCCAGCTGTTGGCATCAGATCACAAAATAAACAACGAGAAAATAGACACACTAAAAAAAACCACAAAAAAAATTCTCCTAAACAAATTTCACTGTGCTCTGTAATGGAAAACATAACAAATATACTTACATCACAGAAATTAAATTTGACATACAAATAAATTACATCTACAGTAATTAAGAAATAGGTAATCATGCTTAAGAACTAAAAGAGTAGCCTGAATAAACAATGTCTAGAATTAGGAATGAGCGCATCAAAAGAAACTTACAAGTGGCTCTTGTAAAAGAAAAAATAAAGGAAAATTATCTAAGGGGTTTGGACAAGTGCTTAGAAGACCCCTAATATGAAGAACTTAAGGGTTGCGAGTACAAGAAACTAAGGAAGGGGAGACCAAGAAAGATACAGAAGTGGCATGTTAGGTTGTGGAGTAAAAGAGAATGTAGCTGTAAACAGAGAAAGGTAGAGAAGTAGAACTCACAAGTCCGACCCAAGGTAGATAGGATAAACTAGGACCAGTGGAGAACGAAGACCATGGGTTGGATCCTACAATAGACTGACTCATAGATGGAACAAGCCAAGACCAATGGAGAATGACAACTATGAGATGGATCCTCCACTGGTCCTGGCTTCCTGTGGTCCTTGTTCCGTCATTATCATCAAAGCTTTATCACACTTATCCAGGAAAAAAAAAACCTAATTTGGACTAGCATAATTCAAATTTTCAGATAAAAGGGAAGATAGAAATAAAGACCAACATTTCATCTTATAAACTGCCAAGCCCATGATACCCAGCTGTGGCAAGAAACTGACAATGGATACATTCTAGGCTGAGGGTTTTTTAGACTTAGAACTGAAGTATTAAACAGGTTATCACATACTTAAAATCAATACAGGCAATTTAGAAGACAACCTTTTCAAGTGTCCCTTTCCCAACCAATGCATGTTACTGTAATAGTGCATGAAACAAACAATAAAAGTACTACAACAGAGATGAGCTTTTGAATAAGGGATAAAAAAAATAATGCGCACTTCCATATTAAAAATGATAACAAGGCATTAAACCATAGAAAACCAAAAAATTCAATAGGCGAAACAAAGGAATCTTACTTGCACGACTAATCATCTGCGTTGGAGTAATTATGTGGGGCACAGGCTTGAGCGCAGCCTCTATACCCTTTGACAAGGAGATGATAATAGGAAATGTGATCCTCTCATTCCAATACCTTCTGATCTCTTCGAACACCTCACGCGTTTCAGTTGATGGTAGGCCATTCACCACAATATCAGCATCCCATACGGCCTCCTGCAAATTGGTTACAACCTTCATGGGACAAAGGGGTGTATCAATCATGTTCAAGCAGAAACCATCTTTTAAGATCTCATCTGCATACAATGTCCGATCACCCAATCTTGCTTCAACATACTTCAAGTAGGCACACCGCCTGATCAAGCGTCTCAACACATCCTCCCTTGAATTGATCACTTCAAAGAGATGCTCAGCAGTTGCTCTATCAACTGATCTCCCAGCTCTTCTCCATATCCTAATCTGCACCTTTTCGCGAAGATGGCCATAGCTGTCGTGTAACATAGCCGCAAAAACACTGCCCCAAGCACCAGCCCCAACACCAACTATCTTCAACAGGTCGCCTTCGCCTTTCCCAAGAAGGCGACGCAGCTGATCAAGCTTCTCTTCTATACCATTAGAGTTCTGAACAGATCCATTCGAATGAATATGATTGGCTATTGCTTCCTTACTGCTAACCATCTTTCCAATTGAAATCACCCCCCCAGTTCTTAGAGGTTTTGATTGGCCTGGAAAGTTTGTTTTTTTTCAACCAGTATTCAAATACCTCTAAAAATCTAACTCAGAAATCCTGGACTATCAAAGCCAATTTATATTTGTTTGAGGGTTTTCTGAACAAAACGACACACAAACATAAAGATTGAAATCTCGGTTGGTTCAAAGATAGAAATAATCCTTTCTGCGAGCAAAAAACCAAATCTTCATGAACAAAATAACAAATTGAAGTCTACTTTGTGGGTTTTTGAAACAATTCACAACATGACAAACAAGAATTCAAATTCAGAAGCTCAAAATACTTACTTTTTCAACTGGGTTTTCTCTAAAAGATTTGTATCCCACAATCAATACAGAGATTCTATCCTTTATGCTAACAAAACCAATTCCAAATCCTTACAAACAAAAAAAATGAAAAGAATTCATTACCCCATGTGGGTTTTTCATCAAAACAAAAACCAATCTCTCCAATCAGACCCTCATACACATCTTCTCGTCCTACCCTCTACAGCAAACAAACTCTGCACAAACAAACAAAAAGCAATAAAATTTCTCCCTGGGTCGATATCACATCACCTTTAAATACTATAAAAACACATTCTCAAAACATCAGATATATTGGAACGTACCTGTGAAGAAAAAAAACAGATGGGAGTTGGGTCATCTACCCAACTAGAATTCAAATATCAAATAAGAAAAGGGGAAAGATTTTCTTTCCGGATACACCGAAGAGCTTGTAATGTCAACAAGGGCGTCTTGTTTTCTTGGGCTTTTCTCACCCAAAACCCACCAAAAAATGCAGGCCTTTTAAAGGAGAGAACCGGCATTACAGCTGCAATTGAATATGGGTTCGGTGGGTTTTTCAAAGATATTTGAAAATCAATGAAAAAGACAATAGAAAGGCCAGGAAGGAAACGGATTTTGATCTGGGTTGGAGTAAATACTTCGTTTGTCGGTGTCCTTGATGGAGAGAGAGAGAGAGAGAGGCACACACACGACACGAGACTAACATGCAAATGGCTCTCAGGGTCTGCTACTATCATGGCCGTATAGAGATCTGAAGTGGGCCATTCAAAGGCAGATATAAGGAAGGGTGGGATGTGAAAGAGTACTTGTGGATGAGAAAAACAACCACTGCTGTGCCAGTCACGGGTAGCCAGAGCTTATTCATTCTTTATGGTTTGGGGAAGAAATCATATACCAACCCAAAAGCTAAGCTTACAAGTGAAATGGCCAAATATGTATATACGAGGCCTTGCCAAAAGCATTACTCAAGTGATGTGGGGCTTTATTTTACCAGCACTTCCCTTCACGTGCATGCCCAACAGATTTCATGTACAAACGTGGGCTATACAAAAACGACGGGATCGAAATCCGCACTGGTACCATACAAGAAATCATGTACCAACTCAAAAGCTTAAACTTATAAGTGGAACGCTTCAATATATATATATATATATATATATATGAAGCCTTGCGAAAGGCATTACTAAGGTGATGTGGGGCTTTACTTTACCAATAGTTTTTGCCTCTGGGGCCTTTATTTGCAAGAAATTTTCAAGGGTATACTTAGGAGAATTTCTCACATAAAATCTCCTTCTTTACTTACCCCGACTAAAGTGGGCTGGGACCCCATTGAGCCCTTGGATGAGGGAAGAAGACATCGGGTGAAGTGAAGAGCCCTTGGATGAGAGAATGTGGCCCGCCTATAATTGATCCGCAGGTAGCTAGGTGAGAACTGCTGGAAAGAATTGTTCTCCTAACATCAAATACCAAATGTTTTTTTATTTTATCTCTTTAGATTTTTCAAGTTTTTTGAGTTATGACAAGAATTTGAAAATTCATAGTAAGAAATAACATTTGGACAATTTGTAATTCTTTGTATCTCTAAATTCCAAACAAACAAGTATCAAAGAACGTTTGGTAACCTATGAGGTATCTACATATTTAAGGATTTCTCAAAGAAGATTTTACATCAGCATTGGTGCGTTTAATTTGCTACATATAGCTAAGAAAAATTGGTTTCGATGTGTAAAACTTTAAAACTAAGGATTTCCAAATCTTCTAGGGATGGTCAGACTTGAAAGTCCTCAAAATGAGGATTTCCATTGGTCCAAATTCTTGAGGGTTTATAATTTCCGAATGTGAGTTTCTATGAATTTGTGGAAAGCAAAAAGCTTTTTGTCTGATGATATAACCAAATTTCACTTTAATCAAAGTGATATAAACAAGTGGATCACTTATTATAAAACTTTATTATATTTTAGACACAATCAACTCAACAGTTTAGAACATAGAGTATGAAGTAATATTTATATTTTTTGAGCTATGAATCTTATATAAATAGGTTTATGTGGTATTAGCAAGGTTGTTCACGCAAAGGTAAGCCTAATACTGAATAAATCAAGCTTTAGATTCCATCATCAATCATGTATTTATTTGATGCCAGCATAAGTAAGGGTGTTCATGATTTGAATCAAGTCATGCTGAGGCATATCCAGGCTTTACCTAACTTTAGAAACGAAGGTTGATAGCTGGACCAAGCACGAGACACCGACCAAAAGTGCCTTCGCCTGAGCGCAGCATGCCTCAAACATGCCATGCTCTAGCCTGCCCATTTAGTCAATAAGGGCGAAGCCTAATTAAAGTTCGATTAACACTAATAATAGAAAATGACGTAAGAATCTTAAATTCAGTTATAGAACAATATTAAACTCAAATGCAACTATCCAAATAACAGTAAAAAAGATTTATTTGCTTGTTAGGGTCACCATGCAGTAGAGGTGTAACGGTTCGATTAACCAGTCAATTTGGGAAAATCGTTAACCGAACCGTAATAACAGTTTTCTGTCTTTTAAAACCGTAACCATAACCGTCTCCATATCCACAAAAACCATGAAAAACCGTAACCGCAATTAACCGTATTAAATGGTTCGGTTACGGTTAATAACCGTGGAATGCCTTCTTCACATAAGGGGATAAATGTGAATGATTGAATGTAAAATGACACATAAGGAGCAACTGAATAAAAATTCCATTGATTGGTAATCTTTATTATACGGTTAATCGTACGGTTACGGCTCCTTATTTTTTTTTTATTTGTAAATGGTACGGTTAACCGCATACGGTTAACCTTAACAACCGTGAATTATTATAGAAAACCGTAACCGAACCGAACCGTGCGGTTTATGGATTTCATTAACCATAACCGTAACCGAACCGTGAAATACGGTTATTAACCGCGGTTCGATTCGGTTCGGTTAGACGGTTTTCCAATTTTTTTTTACACCCCTACCACGCAGGGCTTCGCCATTTTGACCACTTAATCCAAGCTCGGCCCAAATATTAAATGAGCCCGATTTAGATCCTGCCCCAACTTTAGTGCTAAAATTTAAGGCCCAACCCCGGATGAAATCAGCCTGGCCATGAACACCCTACCTGTACGTAGGTGAAGTTTAAAGTCACTCAATAGCTAATAATGTTTAAATTACTAGTAAGTCTTCCACGTTTTACAAAGTGATGATTCTCACAATCACATAAATCAAGACAGAAAGTGTTGGTCAGATGGGCGAACACCCACCTAAAACCATATCTCTAATGAACTATAATTGTGGATTAACTCAAAGTAGATGAGCAGACCGTGTAAATGTAGTAGGGTCAGTGATTTCAATGATTTTAAAAGGTGATTATCTTTTCATGCAAATCGAACAGTGCATACTGGTCGAATGAAGGTAAAACATCAACTTCAAATGAATTGATGAGAAAGTGATGAATCATGAATCATGAATCATGAATATCTCATCATTTTGTACAGTATAATCATGGTGATTCATTGGAAATGGTGATAGCTCAGTGGTGAGGCACCTCCCTCCATCTAAAGCCATTTATCGATTAATCTCGGCTATAGCATTGATGATGAGGGACTTGGATGCGTAGGTATTTATTAGAGGAAGAAAAAACGTGCTCTGTGCATGCCAGCCCACATTGGCTGGATTTGGGCAATGCTTATAAGCCCATCGGCTGGACCCTGGCCTAATCTCTGGCTGGGATTGTGCAATGACCTGCCTTTTAGTCCCATGCCTGAATTCCGGCATGAAATCAGGACCAACTGCTGCTAAATAGGCTAGGTTTGGACAAGCTTTGCTTGACTGATGAGCACACGCACAAGTCTAGCTTCTGGGACCACTTGGATACATTTTTATCATTGAGGGTGAGATGGATGGAAAGGTTTCTTTACAAATAAGGATCATGCAAATTTCAGACACATCAAATTATCCTAGTCCTTGATTTAATATACTCGAATTCAATGGTCTATTATTAACCATAATTTTTTTTATAGCTTCAATCTAACCATGAGTAAAGGTTCAATGAACGTAAAAATGGGCATGATGGTAGATCAAAGGTGGGCTCTAGTGGGCCTCATAGAATTGGACTACATATGTAGTCTGCTCGTAGGAGAAAATTCACCCTATTTTAAGTACCTCAAAGGTGTCCAAGTTCTAACCATTAGATAAAGTGAGAGAGGTGCTAGAATTTTCATAATCAATTGATGCACCTCTACAACGAGTGTTAAAATTTGAGGTTTTTATGTGGAAAGATGAAGTGTGCACAAGTAAAAATGAAACCACATACATATGGGAAGAGTGGTATACCTAAGGATTAATATCTGACAATCCGGTGTGATACAAGATTGTCAACCTAGATACCCCCTAACACAAGCTTTGAGATTAAAGTTTGAGCTTTTTTTTTCATTTTTTTTTTGGATATCCTAACCAAGGGGCTGTGACTCAAGAGCGCCTACACATGTGGAAAGATGAAAGGTGCACGAGTGAAAATAAAACCACATGCCTATGGAAAGAGTGGTATACTCAAGGATTAGTATCTGACAATCAGGTCTGATACAAGGTTTTCAACCTAGCAACCCCTTAATTAACACAAGTTATTCTTAGAAACTTTACCACCTAAGCAATGCATGGCTTGAAATTCCAGCTAGCCAATGCCAACCAAAACCCCATATACTTCACCCCTAGGGCCCGTTTGGCACTTTACTAATATAATACAAGTCAAGTAAAGCCTCCATTTTTCAGACAAGATGTCACATCAAATGTACTTTATTCAAAACTCCCCCTATCTTTTTCATACAAAAAGTCAAAAAGCAATTACCTTTATCCACTAAAAAGCAAAAAATACTCCACTTTTCCATACAAAAAGTCAAAAAGATTCCATAACAAACAACTAAAAACAAAATACCATCATAACCCACTTATATTTTATTCTTTCTTCAAAATCAACTTTACTTCACTTAACTTAATTAGTAGAGTTTCCAAACGGGCCCTAGAGGTTGAACCGTTGATCTTCTTTCTAGTCATGTACCATCAATGCGGGGGACCTATGTTCCATAAGCTGAGTAGACTCACATGGTTATGGTAGTTGGGAGAGAGAACTCTTCATAATGTGGCGTTGTTGAAATGGTCAATCACATTAAACTTGTGGATGTTACCACATCAAAAGGCCAATGGGTAGACATGTGTAATCAATTCCTCACTATCCATTGTATGAGAAATGTTTCCCTACGAGCAGTAAACCAAGCAGTTCAACTCTATAGTGCCCACTGGGGCCCACTTTTTATCAGTCCACGCCCTTTTACACTCTCATCCACCTATGATGTTGTATTTGGTCTGACTTTACTTTCATCTAATATTTACCCACCATTGGATTGAATCTCAAAGAAATCTAGTGTCAAAAGACCACTAATTTTTTAAGCCATTAATTCAAATGCTAGGATGATCTCGTGGCTGATTTTTTTTCAAGACCCTTATCTATATGGAGAACCTTTCATATATTATATCGTCATTGCTAAAAAAGATATCTAAGTGGGCTCTACGAACTGGAATGTAATTGAGCAGTGTGCGGAATGCTCGTAGGAGAACATTCCATGTATAATTTATTTATTTGCCACATCAGATACTCCTGTGTGGAGAGCTGCCAGATTGCAAAGGGTGTGATAGGGTGTAATGTAACCTTTCGTACGGCATTCGACTTCTCCAATCTCCACACACCCTTCTTTGTCACCCAAAATGGTTTGGAGATGCCCAATTTAAATTATATGCACGAAGTTGCACACTCTATATACTCCTCAATTTTCAAGGGGTACTTTAGTTAGGTTAGGACCACAGTTTTCATCCGGTGGTTGTAGGTTCAAAACTGCACTACCACACTGGAGCTAAAGGGGAGTTTATCCGGCTTTTCTCTGGGCTTGGAGGGATTAGTCCAGCCCAAAAGATTGGAAACCCTCCGTTAGCCAAAAATAAATAATAGAGGTTAAATTATATGTTTTTTTCTTTTTTGACGTTGGCCCGTGGCTAGGATCATGGTAGGAAACCTGTCCCTCCAGACATATTAATCCTTGAAGGTTATGTGAAAGGGGGTGTTACTATACACACCTACACCCCATACATGACACCCCCAAAGAGAATTATGTTGATATGTTGGTTAAAAAAAAAAACGACATGAATCAGCCGAACAATCAGCTGTTTTT
Source organism: Umbellularia californica (assembly GCA_028538565.1). Taxonomy (NCBI): domain Eukaryota; kingdom Viridiplantae; phylum Streptophyta; class Magnoliopsida; order Laurales; family Lauraceae; genus Umbellularia; species Umbellularia californica. Next base: position 84,524,076 of record JAPQWN010000001.1, read on the forward strand.
CCTTTGTATATCATGTGCATTCTCTAGCAAAAAAAAAAAACACATGAATCAGCCGAGCAATGAGTGATTTGTAAGATTTTTTACCAAATTGAAATAAGGTCACCTCTATGCTACAAATTATGATTCATGCAGATTGACAAATTAATGAACATGACACTCGTTTATGCTAGTGTGATATATGAAAATTGGGCATGTTCGCTTATCAAGTGTAGGAGTAAAAGTTTTGGCATAGTTGAAAGAGATGTGACATTTTCAACCTTTATTTATTTTGTTTGCTTGAAAGAGGTGAGGTGGGAAAGTAATCTCACTTGTGGACATTTTGTATTCACCAACTTGACCGCGTGCTACTATTTTGTTTAAAAAAACACTTCTTTTTAATATCTCTCTCTTACTTTACCTTAGATAATTCAAATATTCATTTTTATCACTTTTCTATTTTTATGTTTTTATCATTGCCTTTTCTTTTTCTGTGATGTGACGTGTGCTTCATTTTTACTAGGGATAATGACCATACGAATATTTTTATATTCGACAAATGCCTCAAATTAATTAAAAATAACATAATTCCCTTAGAGCTATTCGTTCAGAAAATGACACTCGTGAAAGTTACGATTTTTTCCTTAATTTTGTACAATATCCTAGGTCCTAGGATATCTCACAAACCCACAAATATTTCACCCTCTTCCTTTCTTCCTTTCTACCGAAGAGTCCATTACTTTCCAATAAACAAAGAAAAACAACTGCGGTAAAAAACCTTTTCACCGAGGTTCCATCTTCTTCGATTCTCTTATGGTTTTTCTTCCATTTTATCTTACCATCTTGCTTTCTATATGGCAGAAAGACATACTTTTGATCATTCTCCTTCTTCATTCTTTGCATCTTCAAAGAACCTAGCTAGTGATGTTCAGAGAAGATAGGGCCCACATACATCTCGTGATAATTGAAATAGATGAATTCCAGGTGAAAAAAAGAAGTATGGTAAGAGCCCTAACTTAGGAATCCACAAGTAGAAATGAAGATAAAACAAAGTTCTAAATTCATGGTGAATACGTGCTTTGGGTTTGGTAGGGAAGGGGGAATTGTATATCGCACGGTTTGATATCTTACAAACCTATGATATCGCATTGTGAGATATCCTACAGCTCAGTCTATTGCAAGTATAAGGGTAAAATCGTCACTTTTAGAGCATCATTTCTGTACAAACAACTCTACGGGAATTATATATTTTTAAACTGTTTTGCGGTAGTTGTCAGCTATAAGGGCAGTCGTATGTTCATTATCCCTTTTTACTATTACATGTAAAAAAATATGCAAATTTGTTTGTGCAGGTTCCATGATCTCCTCTCTTATTGTGAAAACAGAGTTCTTTGCTTAGTACGGCTTAAGATTTGTAGAAAACAAAAAATTTAAATAATTTTCCATGTGAGAGAGGAAAGCTGAGCTTGAAAACATCCCCACCCCTTGTAAGTCAAATATTTTGGTTTGTGGAATAGTAGCTATTATCAGGCAGCATTGATGGTTTATTTTTTCTTAAACCAAAATTATAATCATGATGAGGCCTCTCTAATTAGTGTTGGTTTTATATGGGTCCTAATTAGAGGAGTAGCTAGGTGTCGTTTACTTGTAGTTCTTGGGCAAAATGATCTTAGAGATCATTTAGTTCTCTAAAGAGTTGCACTTAATCTAATTGGAACATAAAACTTTCTTTTTTACAGATAGTAAAAGATCAAACATTGTGAAGTAAATGATTTATCTTGATTGAAAAGTATGGAGTTGTATAGTTAACTTAACTAGGGGTAATTCATTTTTATAAGATACAATGGGCCATCGCGATTTATCATGATTATCGTGTAGTTACATACAATCCTGGATGGCCAGGTGAAAACTGCCTTTCCTGATAAGGACCAGAGAGCCGTTCTCAGTACTAGTAGTGTTTAGTCCGCTATATCAAAGTCTAAGGTATGGTGATGGAGTACATTTAATGTGTATTGTACTATATCAATACTTTATACTGTTTAGTGTGTATAATAAATGTGGTAGGTAAGATAATTTGTATTCTTCTCCTTCCTAAAAATGGAGAATTTATGACCCCAATCAATTGTATGTTTCCAAAGTTTTCAAATTTCACATTATGTTTAATGCATGTTGTGGGTGTTGGATGAGAGAGCCGCAGAAGAAGGCAGACCACTAAATACTGTTTAATTGGACAACTACTCAAATACAATAATTCACATGGCCTTTAATATCAATGGTGCTTGGTTGACGACTCCAACCATGAAGATAAGGAGATTCGAGGATTGACCATATAACTGTATTTTTTGGCATGCATTGACCATATAACTTGTATCTATGCAATCGAACAATCTATGTTTAATGGTCTTAGTGACCGTCAGATTTGCTTCCCTCTAAGCATTATCTAACAATAACATAGAGATGGGTATACTTACTAAAAACATAGAGATGGGTAAAAAGAAAAAAAAAAAATTTTTTTTAATACCACCTTATGATTTCAAAGATTTGCAAGTAGGCCCCTGTGTTTTCAGAAGTTATAAATAAGCCCCTGCATATGCATTTTAATACATTTCATGTCCCTCAAATAACTAGATTTGACGGTAAAGAGAAAAGGTCATTGGTTTTTTGCTTAATTTCTATAAAAATGACACTTTTTTCCTTACAACCAATTTTTATTTATTTCAAGTTTTTCTTGGTTGGATGGGTGGAAAGAATCATTTAATTATATTTATAAGCTCATTATATTATGGGGATCAATACACATGTAAATATAATTTGAAAGTTTACAACAAAAAATAAAGAAAATCTAATGTTCTCCAATATTTAGGTTTATTTTATTCAGGCGGGTTTTTTATGAGAGAGAGAGAGAGAGAGAGAGAGAGGCTGGGTGGGAGAGTTCGTCAAATTGTTAATGGGACGACATGAAACAACATCAAAATTCTTTTTCTTTTTGGTAAATGTTATTTCGAGTCTACCTTGTTTTAGAAAAGACCGATGCAAAAGAAGTCTAAGATTTTATAAAAAACATCGACGTGAAGATAATTAAAAAAAAAAAAAAAAAAAAACACCTCGATGTCAAAAGAATGGATGTTGTCGGTTGCCAACTGTGCAGAATTTCGCCAATATACATGTGATGACTAGATTATGTAATGAGAATGATCAAGGGGGTAGGTTGAATTAAGAAAAAGAAAGTTAAAGTGAAAAGCTTAAAAGGATCGTATAGGAAGGAGAAGGGTTTTCTTAACGATAAATAAAGAGATGGGCAAGATAGTTAAAATAAGGAAAAACCTAATGCCCCTTTCTATTTACTGTTAAATCTACTTATTTGGGGATATGAAAGGTACTAAAATGCATAGGGAGGGGCCTATTTACAAATTCTAAAACCACAGGAGCCTATTTGCAAATCTTTGAGACAATACGGGGGCAAATACAAAAAACTAAAGAAAAGAAATGAAATGACAAGAGACTGAAATGTGTGGGGATGAAACGTCTCTCTCTCAACACACTCATGGTTGAGTGGAGTTTTCATTTTAGTCTCACATAGATGCTCATGGATTAGTTCTTGAGTCCTCAGGTGAAAGTATCACTCTTAGACCGCAAGCCCAATATAGCAACAAAAAAGAAAATGAAAAATCGGTTTTCTCTCTCTCAACAAGAAATTTGAGTTGGAGTAAGTCCCAAACTCAAAGTGTTACTTGTTTAAAGAATATTGAGAATTTGTATTGGGGAGAATTAAAAATTCTTCAACAATTGTCTCCGAGCAGGTTTCCCAAATATTCAATTACAATTTATTATTATGCAAATAGCCAATCGAAGATTTTTAAAGGTCGGGGATGATAATTCAGAAGGCTTGATTTTTTAACTTCCACTACTTAAATAAAGAAGTTTAAATTCTCCATAAATAAGAATTAACATTGTGACATTTGCTGCTTAAAAATTAGCTTTCAAAAAGTATTTACTTTTTAAAAAAAGTTCTAAACCTTTCAAAAAAAAAAAAAAAAACCTCCCAGCAAATGAACTTCTTGCTAGAAATTCGGAATTCCTGACAAACTAACCCTCACTCAAGTCTTTCTAAAGGGATAAGCTTCTTATTTGAAGTTAAAGCCATCTTAAACATGAATACCCCCATGAGATTTACCCTTTTCTAGGAGGGAGTACAAGTGTGTGCCTTCCCTTAGCCCATATGGCAGGGTCGTAACAGGGTATTCCAACAATAATTATTGTTTGTTGACTAAGTATTGACTTGTTTTAGATGCCTCAAAATAGAGTCGTAACATGGTGATTGTTCTCCGCCGCCATGTGCTTAATAATATACAGCATGTGCACGGCTGCCTTTCCGAGACAATGACAAATACGGGTCGAACCCACAGGAAGTGAATCGAGAGAAACTTTTTAATTTCAGAAAACTGATGTAGATAGTGAATACGAGAGCAAAAAATTAATGAAAAAAGTAATAAAATAATAATAAATAATTAGAGTGATAAAACTGACTAAGGCATCGGAATCCACTAAGTAATAAAAAATTCTCTCTTTTATTAAAAACACTCAATTTGTTTAATCAATTGCTTCAAATCAAGACCAAATCAATGCATCAAGATATGGAAGATTTAGCTTTAAAAGTCCAGTTTCTCTCTTGTTAGAGAGATCTATTTTTTTTTCTAACAAAAACATGCAAAAAGCCAAAACCTCCTTCCCTTCATCAAAGTATTAAAATTATCTAAGCATCACCCATCAAACATAAGTATAACCCATTAAAAAAAAACACGGTCCTAAGCATAACCTATCAAATGTAAGCATAAATGATCAAAGACATATTTCAATATTTAGAACTAAGCATACAAGGCACCGACTGATACGAAGACAAGTCTATTAATCAATAAATCAATAACATCAACAAGCAAGCATATATAATATATATATATATATATAAAAGAGAGATTTAGGAAACTTAGCTTCATCCTTTGCCTCAATCACAATTAGCTAGCCATTGCACAGAAGAAACATAGATCTTTCATTAATAATATCTTCAGTATGAATCTCCTCCTAGATCTAAGTTTTGCTTGGACAAGGCCCAAAGCTACCTGTTAAAAAAAAAAAAGTGGAGAACTATAACTAGAACCCTAAATCTAGACCGGGGGGGGGGGGGGGGGGGGGGGTAGAGAGAGCATGGGTGTAGATCTCTCATCAGTGGGTCCCATCAGAGATGTCTCTTGTGATGAAGAGATAAGTCACCAAAGGTGTGGATTGAACTGGAGATGAGAGAAAAGGAGAGGAGTGTGGGACGTCGAAGGGGGGAGTGGGCCCCCCCTGTTGGACGTCCATATCCCTTCGGAATCTCTCATTTTTAATTTTTTTTATCTTCCTTCCAATTTGAGCGTGATCTCCTTATCATCTTAGGTCTCTATCACTTTGGTTGATTCATCTCAAATCTCTTTGAGAGAAATTTCCAACTTGAACTCTGACTTTGATTTCATATGGAAATCTCCTTTCCAATTTGATATTTGATTCTTAGTGAGAGAGGAAGGAGGTTTCTAATTTCTGAAAACTTAAAAGAGACAATTATCTCAACTTGTGTAGTGCTTGTGGGCCCCCACCCATCACTGAGAGTGCATGGGGATCCACGCACATTGATGGTGCCATCACTGCGAGTGCATGCGGATCCACGCACATTGATGGTGTGGTTTCCATTTTTTCTCCATTCTTGCTCTTTTTTTTTCTTCTCTTTCCACCTTATCTTTCATCGTGGGCACTTTCATCGTGGGCACCCTGGCTATGACAATTTCCTATAAAGATGTAACAAATAAATTAAGGATAATAAATTAAATGAAATGCATATATGCTATGCATGGGACCTACTTAATGTAATTTGTGCCTAATGACTCTATACAATGGTGCCACAGTGTTCAAAGATAAAAATCTAATTGGCGAAACCCTAGGGTGATGCAGACTAACAATTTTACAAATTCATGCAAGATTGGTGATTTTTTTACTAATTTTGATTGAAATTTCAATTTGATGCTCATATACATGAAATCATGAAAGTTTAATGCAATTGGACCTAATTAAGTCCACAAATGTACACAAAATGATGGCTTTATTACCTAATTTTGTAGACTTATCATACAACCGACCATTTAAAGTTATTTTCCGACGACTTTTTCCCTCAATTTTTTTTAAAAACCCAAATTGCCCTTCATTGAAATAAAGCCCTCCTTCATGATTGTCATTTTCTCCTCCATTCCTTCAACAATGTCCTCACAATTATCGATGACAACAAACTTTTCCACGGCAATTAGCTGTATATAGTGGTTGTTAGGAGCATGTCATGGCTTTAAGTAAATGGTAATTTATGTATTTAGAAATTTGAGGGAAGAAGTTGCCGAAAAATAACTTTAAATGTTTAGATGCCCTTAATTAAAAACTTATTGAAAAACTTAGGCCCTAGTTTGAAAATTTCTGAAATTCTCATCCTAACTTAAGGCCTTATTTAAAACCTCTCCTGAAAGGAATAATTTAAAGAAACCGATTTTAAAGGAAAGGCTTTCGCAAGGGTTGAATAGTTTCCTAGTTTTTCTCTTTCTTTGAATTAATGATTGCTATTTAGCTTTTTGTACTTTTTCTCCTTCTTACAAGGAATGATTTCTCAATTAGAAAATTAGTGAACTACCAAATGCTAAAGATCATAACATCCATTAATTATGTTAATCATATTATGCCATCCATATGTCAAATGTCGTTGAACACAATATTAAACATCTAGTTAGCCATTATCATAGGTCCAATCTAATGTTGAATTTTACCTGAGAAGACAATCTAATGTTAAAATCACTATGGGGCCCATTTGATATTGGTGACCAAAACAACAAATCACTCGATATTGGTGACCCAATTTTGTTGTAATCACCATATAGGACATAATTTTTGTCACAAACTTTAATGATGGCAATAACCAGTTGCTGTCACAGTGCGGTAGGACCCACTAGTTTAGTAATCACCATATATTACTCACAACCGTTTGAAATGTTTGCTCATAAACTCATATAGGTAGAGTTATTATTAAGAACTTTCAACTACTCCTTTTTACCAACAAAAAAAAAAAAGTACTCCTTTTTAAAAGAAGAGAAAAAGGAGTAGGTAATCAATAGTCTCTTTAAAGAGGGGAAAAGGGCACCCTCTCAAGTTCTCTCATTGGACGAGAGATAGGGGCAAAAACACCCTTTTTTGAAGGGGGTATTTTGTAGAATTCATCTCGTAGTTAAATGTACCTCTTCTTAATCAAATGATATCAATCTTGATAGAAAAAACTGGTATTTACCATCCATCTTAGGAGAATGTAACAAATCATAATTCATACTAAGATAAAATTTCTGAGTAGAGATAATTTAAGGTCAGGTTTTGAATAATATGAACATAAAACAAATATACCTTTGATATAATGTCATGGTATTAACACTAATGAATGGCTGCGACTTGACTTCAACAATAATTTGATTTGAATTTCTCTTCTCTGGTCATACTCACACACCAACATATACATCTAAGTCCATTACCATTAACGCTACATCTAGGGAATGATCCTTATTTGTTTATGCAGAAGGAGATGCCTCACCATTGAGCTACAGTGTATGCATTTTTATAAGAGTTTCAATCTAGCAGTGAGTAATAGTTGAATGGGTGTCAAATATGGGCCTATGCTAATTCCCTTATTGAGTGTGAGGGAGTTGGATTAATCATAGGAGTTCGGACCCGCCGAAGTGAAGGTGTCGGAAGGGAAAGTCTCTCATGAGATACATCCTTGGGATATCCTGGCCCCTCTCATGAGATACATCCTTGGGAGATCCAAACCGTATAAATATACAAGTGTGTGTATATCCCATTTGTCCATTTTGTGTATGACATATATAATTTGTGTGTGTTAATGTATGAACTTAATTTTTGAATTCTTTATAAAATAAAAAAAATGTAAATTAATATATATGATAATACGAAAGGGAAAAAAGAGACAGATGAAAATGTACTAATTTTTCGGCAAATGAACCAAAAGTTCGACGATGGAAACCATTGATGTGCCTATGCCTTGTGGATGACCTGGAGAGACCTCTTGCATTGAAGTACCATATAATGCTTTGATCAGTGGCACTAAGAGGTAGTGTGATGAAAACGTGAAGAAAGATCAAATGTTTGATCGACGATCTTTCAATCTGGTAGACCTCTTGGCCTCTCCCATTTATGTTGTTGCCTAGATATGAAAATGGGTATCCAGATAGGGTCTTGGGAAAAATCTGGCACTTGTAGGTCCACACATCTTTATGGTCCTGAAGTAAGCTTGGGTTGCTTCTAGGCCCTTGTATATATAGTTTTTTTTTTTTTTTTTTTTATTATCGGAGGGTTCTCAATCTTTTGGGCTGGACTAATCCCTCTGGACTCAAAGAAAAGCTGGATAAACTCCCCGTAGCCCTAGTGTGGTAATGCAATTTCGAACTTACAACCTCCGGGTGAAAACTATGGTCCTATGCCAACTGAGCTACCCCTTGGAGTTATGTATATATAGTATACAAGTATAAAGAAACGATAAATTTATTAAAAACAGCAAAGGAACAAGAGATAAAAAAAAAAAAAAAAAAGATACCGTATTGAAAGTAGCTTATGCACATTTCACTCAATGTAGGCTCACCTTTCTCATTCTATCGTCCAACAATTCATGTAATATGCCTCTTTATGCTTTAGACAATCGCCTTAACTTTTCAATCGAGTGTTGGGTGAATCATGAATCATGGATAATGTATACATTTTCTACACGTCAATCCAATTGCACATATTAACCAATTGGAGAGGTTTAGTCAGATTTCTAAACAAGGGATGGCGTGTGATAAGAGCAGCTTTAGTAAACATAGCCTACATGATTAAGTTAGCTTGTTATATGTCGCCAACACCAAATTAGTGATAGAATAAAATCATTTCTCATATGTATATTTTAAGAAGTATGTATATATATATATATATATATATATATAGAAAATATTCAAGTGAGAAATCTGCCGCCAACACCAAATTAGTGATAGAATAAAATCTCATATGTATATTTTAAGAAGTATATATATATATATATATGTGAGAAATATTCAAGTGAGAACTAGTTTTCACTTATTATATGAAAACTTTTTTGCGGGGCCTAACTAGCGACCAATAAGGAACCCCCTGATAGTCACTAATCTCAAGGATTGGCACGCATTCGAATGGACTGAACCGTTGGATCGAGAGTTGAATATTTTCATGAGTATGAAGCCATTAAACTTGTGGGCCACGGATGAAGGGGTTAGGGGCATGAGTTTGGGGTCAAACTTGATACTTGGGGTGATCTCATATAGATCTTTCCATCTACCTTGGTCCCATCCCCAAATGGGGTCCACAATTGGGCCCCACAAAAAAGTTCTCACATAATATGTGAGAAAAGTTCCCACCTGAATATTACCATATATATATATATATATATATATGAGTTACGCTACAAAACTCCCTGGGAGTTTTTCACAAAAAGAAAAAGATAAAAGAAAAAACCACCCCTCTTTTAGCTAATGAAAGTATAACACGTGTCATCAATTGTACGCTTATCCATTCCCTCTCCTAAATATTATATTAAAACTGTGGATCTTTTATAGTTCTCTTAAATCATTGGCTAATAGATAAGGGCTGAAACTCCCCTTTTGAGATAGGGGAGTTTTTAAGAATTTATATATATATATATATACACACACACACACATATATAGGGAGATGCTCTTGCGAGAGTTACTCTTACGGTAAATATATAAGAGAAGGCATTCTCAAAAACTCCATATTTTAAAAACTCACCTTTTTAGTCCCTTATTGATGAGAACCTAAATACACTCTTTAGGCCCCTCAATGAGGACTTTGTTATACCCACAAATGATATTAATTAGCTTAATTATGCTACTTTAATGTTTATAGGTGTCTTGGTGGAAAGAGAATGAAAAAAATTGTAAGAAATAGGAAGAACCAGAGAATACTACCTCCTAGCGTTTGGCTGGCGTCCGATCGCTAAGACCTGCGCACAATTCCAGCATTCTGCTTTCTGGCGTGCGAAAGCCAAACCCCGGAAACAACCCCAAGGCCACTACCTCCGGGCGTTCGGATGCCTGACCCTGGTGAACTCCGCCTTTTAGCGCGTTTTGAAGGGACTTTCGAGGAAAATCTATCAAAGGAGACCTAAAACTCGTTTTTCATTCATTCACATCTTGGGAGACGATTTGTAGGCTGATTTTGGAGCTTTGGGAAGAGCGTCAATGGGTATTTCATTGAGGATTCTTCATCAATCTCTCTCCATGAGTAACTAACTCTCCACCTTAAGGTTGTGATGAACAGGGCCGGTTCTGAATTTTTCAGGGCCCAGGGCAAGAGTAAAGATTAGGCCTATATATATAGGGGGGTCTTCGTATGCATCTATCCCTCACCATTTTTGGTGAGGGACACCCCTTTTGGGGATGTTTCAAGTACAAAAGGGGTATCTTTTGTACTTGAAACACCCCCACCCCTTTTGTATTTGAAATAACCCCAAAAGGGGTGTCCCTCACCAAAAATGGTGAGGGATAGATGCATATGAATATTCCCCATATATATATTTATATATATAAACACTCAGTGACGGCCTCACATTCATTTTTCAACCAATATCTAACCTGTCAAAATTAACTAAAAATTTAACATTCAAAGCATATAAACTCAAACTTCAATATATAAACATTCAAAATAAAAGGCTATAATGTATAAACAAGACAAATACTTGTAAGTTGTAACAATTCAATAGTTCCTTTTCATATAGCAATAAGCAACCAACAAAACAAAAATTTATTTGCATCCTCAATAGCCAAAGCAAACAACAGCATCCTACTTGAAATCCCCTTGCATCTTCAGCAACCAGCAAAACAAATGAAGCAGAAGCAACATCTTCACCAAAAGTGGTAGTAAGAATTTCTTTTGGGTTCGGCCATATCTATACCACGAGTGGTATTAAGCTAGGGAACAGGCCCGGCCCTGATACAATCTCAATCCAAACGTCATCAAATCAGAGATCGAGAGGTCTTTTTTCAGATCGAGCATTTCCACAAACACATATAATACAAATAAGAACAGAAAGACAGATGCATTTCTTTCATTTTGACATCGATACCTGTTTGGATGGATCGGTTTAAGAGACAACAGGAGTTGCCGCCATATTTCTCTGTAACTGTTCCACTTCTTCAAAAATCAAAGCAGAGGCTTTAGCCTTTACCCAAATACTTGAGCTCTGTTTGTTTCTGAGAGAGAGAGAGAGAGAGAGAGAGAGAGAGAGTCAACAGAAGATAAGATGAGATGAGATGAGATGAAGAAGAGGAGGAAGAAGAAGAAGAAAAATTTATAACAGAAAAATCTAACGTTACTAACCGAGGAGTGGAAATGTTTTCTACTTTTTTTGAGGAGTAGAAGAGTCGGAGGAAGAAGCAAAAATCACTCTCTGAAAAATATCTAAAATCGCCAAGCGTGGAAGAGTAGGAGGGAAAAATTTTGGGCCCCCCTGAAAAGTGGGCCCGGGGCGAGTACACCTACAGCCCCTCTTTAGGGCCGGGCCTGGCGATGAAGCTCTAATCTTGTATTTTTGGTGATGTATAGATTCTGGGGTTTTACTTTGAATGCTTTTGGTTATATGACATGGATGTTATCCATTGATTAGATTCTATTTATTAATACAATATCTCTTTTTAGTATTTTATTCTTGTAGAATTGAATATCAGTCATATAATGATGCTTGAATGAATGTGTTGTTAGATTTAGGATAATCTATACCTTAAAGATAGGTTATGCCCAGATCTGAACCCATATATCTTATTTGTTGACTCTGTGAAGGTTTGTAACCAGAATGAGTCTCTTAAAGTGTTGATAGTGAAATCGTAGGTCTATACTCACCATTCTACAAGGTTAGAGTGGTTTTGTACCCTTAGACTTTTCTTCTATTGAATCAAACATTGCCTATACTTTGCTATTGAATTCATGAATTTGCACATTTACGTATCATTTTAGGATGAATTAGGGATTTAATTAGGTGAATTGCATCATTATTCATATAATTTCATTATTTCATGCATTTTCACCTAGAAACGTGAATTTAATACTTTTCATACATTTTCTGTATTAACTTAGAATGTTTTACAAATTTTCTCCGAAGAGTCCCAGTTGGAAAAGAACTCTGTCCAGGTTGGTCCCGCCTCAATATGAGCTCTTCAGTATTTGATGTGTTGAATTAAAATGTGCAGAAAATGAGAATTACAGGCCTTTATCATAGAACCCACTTTCAAGCACACATTATCATCCTGGGCCCTACATTGCTGAATTGAAGTAAATTGAAGAATTCACCATATGGACCCCACACACAAGCTATATACAAATTAATCAAAAAAGGGGTCCACTCATCATGTCAGTGAAGAATCCTAACTACAATAAAAGACTTCTTATATGGTTTAGTGTTCAAGCAGATGAAATGTCCCACTTGGCAGGGTCCACAGTAGTTACAAATTTGAAATTATCAATGGATAATTCAAAGAGCGCAATTCTGATTGGAATAAAAGAAGAAGAGTTTTAATCATCCACATTTGATGTCCTTTCAAAAATGAAAGTTGTGCAGAGATAGAATCCAATGCCAATCAAAATTTACAAGTTAATCCCCTTTTTCTCAGGATAACTTATCTTCAAATGGCCATAACTTTTAATCCGACCGTCGGATCGATGAAAATTACCTACCATTGGAAAGCTTATTCAGAGTAGATATCCGTGGAGCCCAAGAACGTGCAAATCAGAGCTATATTGACAAAGTTATGGGCCTGGATATTTTCATGTTCATTTTTAGTCGGGATTGCAATTAAATCCACACCGTTGATAATCAATTGCTACACATCCCTTGTGGGACCCCATCTGAAGATTAGCCAAGGATACCTAAATTAAGAAAGAGAATCATCTTAAAGCCAAAAGTCTTTCCAAAAGAAAAGTTAGCTTGGAGAACAAGAAAGAATCCCTACAAATAAGGAAAAAAGAGACCTAAAAGGGTGGTACTTCTTTACTAAAATGGGTTTGCAAAAAGTATAAAAGGAGACATGATGGAGACCCATAAGAACACATTCCATACGTCCAAACAACTTCACCCATCTTTCTTTATTGATTTATTCTCTCCTAGCCACACGTTCTCTTCCTTACCTCTTTTCTCCATTATTTTATTTTGGTAGCCTTGGGCCATGTCCAAGGATTTATTTTGAAGGAGAATCTTTGTGAAGGAGAAGTTGTGAAAATGAAGTTTTCAATGAAAATCATATATTTTGCAATGGAGGAGTAGATTTCTTGGATCGGAGCACAAAGTGAAGTCAAGTGATTTTATTCTCATTCTATGTCTTTAATTTAATTCTTTTGTCCCTATGATGCATGTTTATTAGAATAATAGATCTGCCTTCGTGCTACAGGCAATCCTCTTCTTTATATTTTTAATAAATTTGTTTTTGATCAGTTAATCTTCTTTTGATAGGATATACTTAGGTTTTTATACCTTTGATATTTTATGCTTAATTTGTTAACTGATACTCAAAGTTATTTATATTTTTATGAGGTGATGGAGATCTTGGGTTTTTCTGCTTAAGAATTGAATTTTAAAAATATATATATATCTTTCGGATCAGAAACATTGAGTTGTTTCTAATCTAAGTTATTTACAAGACAAAAGACTAAATTAAAGTATATGGATTGAGAATTGAAATTAATTAATGGATTCTTTGTTGCTCTGATCTACCTTTATCATTATTGTTATCCGTTCATCTTGCATAGTACCTTTATCTCTCATTCAAATATTGATTTATTTATTATAAAAAAATTCAGATTTTAATAAAAAATTATTTCAGTAGTACTCCTTGTGGGATTCGACCTGTTCTTGCCATTGTCTCAAAATGACAACTGTGCACTTGCAATATTAAAAGATTGAATTTAAATTCACATCATTTGCTAATTTATGAATCAAAGCCATTAAATCAATATTTCGTTTTCTATTAGGATTAGTTTATGAATTTGGGAACCAACACAATTTTTAGCCTTTTTGTCCCAATGGATTCGACACTCGGTAAACATCTTTACTCTCATGAGTAGAGATAGTAGCTATGTATAAATTATATTTGCAAACCCTGGTTTGGGACGATCACCAATGTTTGTAGCGCATGTTGAGCCAATCAAATCATTTAACACATACAATCCCGCGTCCTCCCCGTTAATTGGTATATAGCCCATATTTGACACTGATCCAACTTTTATTCACCATTGGATTGGAATCATAAGAAAGTGATGCTTCTAAAAACATTAAATTTTGCTGCTATGGATCAAGCAATTAGGATGATCTAATGGAGTTGAAATTTTCACATAGATATACCTCACTTAAATTATTCCATCCGACGACATTTCATGGTTGTCATGCACCACAATGGGTCTAACCGGGAGGGGAGCTTTTTTGTAAAAAACTCCCTAGGAGTTATATATATATGAGATATTGGGGTGGCGGCCCTCACATTTAAATTGTTGGCATTGGATATGGATGTGAGGGTCCCTACACAATCTCTCGTTTAAGGTGAGAGATATCTCTTATAGGAGCATCTCTCATCCTATTATGAGAGATATTTCTCACCTTAAATGAGAGATAGGAGTAGGGGCCCTCACATTTAAGTTTTTGGCATTAGATATGGATGTGAGGGTCCCTACCTTATCTTTTATAGTAAGATGAGAACATCTCTCATAGGAGCGTCTCCTTATATATATATATATATATATATATATATACGAACAAGGCTCTCCTAAGCTCAAGCTTAGGAGAAAATTTCGTGAGCTCATGCTTGTGGGGGCCCACCTTTGGTCCATTCAAATGGACCAAACATATGCCTCCCTTAAATTGCACATGTCCACCAACTTTCGGCCAAATCCAAATTTACTGGACCGTTGGATCGATTATGTATCGATCTGAATGGACTGTTGACCATTAAGCTTTTGGGCCCATATAGAGATTATATAAATCACGATTGGGGCTGATTTTTTGTAAAGAGGAGGATCCCAGGGAGTCCTTGAAATTCCCCCATCTCCATCCCCACGTGGGTCCCTAGGTGGGTCCCATTACACACTTGAGCTTAGGAGAGCTGGCAAATATATATATATATATAAGGTAATATTCAGGTGGGAACTATTCTCAAATATTATGTGAGAATTTTTTTGTGGGGCCCACATGGGACCAAGGTGGATTGAAAGATCTATATGAGACCACCCCAAGTATCAAGTTTGACCACAAACCCTTGCCCCTAACCCTTTCATCCGTGACCCACAAGTTTAATGGCTTCATATTCAAAAGAAATATTCAACCCTCGATCCAACGGTTTAGTCCATTCGAATGTGTGTTGATCTTTGGTATTAGTGACTATCAGGGGGGTTCCCTATTGGTTGGTAGGTTTGGATTGGTTGCTAGTTTGGCCCCACAAAAAGTTTCTCATAGTACTCACTTGAATATATATATAGGAAGATGCTCCTATGAGAGATATCTTTTACTTTATATTATATATGGGGGCAGCTCTCCTAAGCTGCAACTTAGCTTATTTTAAGCTGAAACATGGCTGGTCCTATAAAATCAAAGTCGAGTATGCTGTTTTTTGCATGATGGTCATCTTCAAAATCAAGATAAATCCAATAAGAACTGGATTTTTCAGTTTCATCGTACAAAAAAACAGATATAATCAAGTTTGATTCATGGAACCAGCACCATTCCAGCTTAGGAGAGCCCTGCTCATTATATATATATATATATATATATATATATATATAGGGAGATGTTTCTATGAGAGATGCTCTCACCTTACTATGAGAGATAAGGTTGGGGCCCTCACATCATATCCAATGCCAACAACTTAAATGTGAGGCCCCCCACTCCTATCTCTCATATAAAGCGAGAGATATCTCTCATAAGAATATCTCCCTATATATATATGCCCAACTTTTTTTCCATTCCTATAGAAGAAATCATTAAAGACAAAAGGCTGCTATTATTCAATTAGTGGTCTGCCTACTTGGCCCACTTTTACCAGCTTTTACCCTTTGTCAATAATTTTAGAAGTATGTTGGACTTTTTTTGACACCAAGAAGGATGTCGAATTTACAACAATAAATTGCATCGGTTAACATCAATTAATAGTATGTAGATGGTGGGTTAGAAAAAAAAAAAAAAGAAGAGAATATTCCTTTCTTTCCACCCCAACCCTTGAGAATAGGGTAAGGGTCTACCTAGTGCAAGCAGACCAAGAGCCCCCATATGTGAACGTAGGGTAAGGGTAGACCTATTATATGGTTCCAGCCTGACCCTTCGACAGCTCCAGCCATGTGACCCCTAGTTGACAGAGTCTCATCGAGATTGGTCAAATCCACTAATTCTTGACAATGAACCCAAGTCTGGCCAAAACTCATTAACAAGGAACTCCACCAAGTCTTCGACTTTCCTTTTTAGGGCTAGGTTGGCCCACTAGCTACTTGCCAGGAGTGATATTATCTATTTGAAGATCACCTACGAATGCGTGTGATACCGACATAGTAATACCGCTCAGCCATGATCATGTGTTGCAAGTCTTTAACTCTCTACTGAGCAGAGTTACTCAGCTCTTCCACTGAGTTTTAGAATTATGTTTGAAACAATGATATTAGGCCTGTTAACTAAATAGGTTGGACTTGACAAGCTCTTGACTGATCGGGCCTATGCCATTTGTTCCCTCACCTCATTCAGCCAAGAGTTGAATCTTATGAAGTATAACGCAAACTTTCCTTCCTATTGATTACGATCATAAAAGGACTCCAACAGAAACACCCATATTAGAGGATAGAGGCTTCATGCCAAGCATGAGGGCTGACTGCTCGAAATCATGTGCACCTCTCAGGTGGGGCTTGCTTCTATATATCCAAAATGGTCAAAATAATGGAATCTTTCCTTCAATGGTTTAACACATATTTCCCTTCATTCAGCTTAGGCCGACCATCATATTGATTGCTATAGAAAATAATGAATCATTTCTTATAAACAAAATGACTCAACCATAGCTGGATTTGAAGGTTTTTTTTTTTTAAAGGTAAGTATAGGTTTTATTGAAAAAAAAGAGGAAAAACTCATAATGTACAACAATCATAAGATCATAGTGGATCCTATGCAAAAAAACAAAGTCCACATCTCGGGCATCAGGAAAAAGTAAGACCACATCCTGGGCGTCAAGAATGCCAACTGAACTGTGTAAGAAATAAAATAGCACATGATTCAATCATATAATTAATCCCTTCAACTTCGTAGCAGTAAACTGTGAAGGCTAACACCAAAGCTGACTCCCTTCATTTTTTTACTCCACCGAATGGAAGGCCTTACAAAGCAAGTGAAGAGATGCCAGAGGATATCGACTAATAACAACATTTATCTTTCGAAGTTGACTCAACACTAAGGGCGCGTTTAGAAAAGAGAGAGGAATCTCAAAATTAGAGGATTCCTTACATCCCTTTGAAGCATACTATCATCAATTAATGAGGCTTTTAAGGAGAGGAATCATTGCATTTCACATTTGGATCTCATAGCTAAAATCACACCATTAACACTACACTACATTCAAGGATTTATTCTTTTCAACGGATTTCTCAAAATCCATTAGGAACCAAGATATGAAATTTGGACCCTTAGCCATTGTTAGTCTTCTAAAGAAGACGAGTGATGTACACCATAAATGCTCATTTATTGGTTTGTAGTTTCTCAAAATTCACGATGAATCCATAACTAAAAATTGACCAGTTAACTGTTTTTGGCCTTTTGAAAAGGATGAACGATTTGGAAAAAACAGGGGTACCAGTAAAACTCGTAATCATGGGCATTGTAGTAGCACTATATACATCCAATGGTTTTATATTTTTCCGTAGTTTTGTCAAGATCCATATTGGTTTGGGAGCTAAAACACGACCCCTAACCATTTTCAGCATTCCAAAGAAGATGAACAGTTCCGATTGTGAATTAGGGGCCCATAGAAGTCCATAACGCAAATGTAAGGGTCTAGAGTTTTTCCCAAATTTCTCAAAATCTATGATGAGTTCGTGGCTAAATTTTAACACACAAGCCATTGTTGGTGTTTTGAAGAGGACGAGTGGTTTAGATCATAATTTGTTGACCCGCTGGAAAATTTTTTTTTTTAAAAAAAGGATCTACCCAAAAATGGTGTTTTTTGAATTGTAGCGGCACCTATGATTTTTCTAGCCCCATGGGGGGTTCCAACTAAAATAATCCATACAGTAGTGGATTTCAATTTTCCTCGGTCCTTGTCTACATCCAATGTGATTTTTCCTTGATAATACAACAAATATGAGAGGAGTCCTCTCTATAGATTTTTACCAAACATGTCCGTAAGACATAATAATACTGTATTTTGAGTGGTTTGAATCTATGACTTTAGGGCCCACTTAAGCTGCCACACAAATCTTTACTGCAATAGGAGATTTGAAAACATCACAGCTTTGGGCCAATCATGGTCAACGGGAAGTCCATGCATTGTGGGCCCCAATTTTTTCTGATCCAAAGGGTCAATATGGCCCCAAAACTCGGGGTGTTCATGGCTAGGGTCAGGCTGGGCTGAGGTGGTGGACCTTAGAAACCCAGGCCCATATTAGGCCAAGCCCAATGCTGGTCATAAAATCGGACCAAAGCCCACCTATTTAGTCAATCAGGCCAGGCCGAACTGAGTTTTTTTATCATTTGCACATGCTTTGCTAGCATTTTTTTGTAAATTTTATAACTAACGTACAAGCACTCCATATTAGAGTTGGGTTGGGTGTGGCCAGGCTTTGGGCTTTCTATCACTTATTCTACGCATGGCCCAAATATTAACAGGCCCAAATTAGATGTCTAATCTTAGGACAAGTCATGCCCAAGCTGTCCTAGCCCATAACACCCTGAGCCCGGGTCAGGCTGAGTTGAGGAATATCCAAGCCTCGCCCAAATTTAACGCCAAAGATGAAAGCCCCAAGTCCAGCTTTAGCCCAAATCAGGTCCTAAGCGCCTGGCCTGAGCCCGACCCACCTCAAAGTTGTTAAGCGCGAGCCGGGCCCTAGGGGTGCACAAAAAATCCGCCGATCCGTAAAACCGATTGGCGGATTTTTAACCGATCCGAAGGCAAACAGATTGGTGACAGATTGAAAATCTTGTAATCCGTTAGTAATTGATCGGTGACGGATTTCACTCTTAATCCGCAGAATCAATCTGATCCAATCCGTTGACATTAAATATAAATAAAGAAATTTTGAGGGCTCTAAATATAAGTTAATATGTCTACATATAAAATAAGAAAAATATTTAAGGGATCAAATATGAAATTTTTTACAACATGTTTGATATCTTTCTTTTAACATTAGATTGAACGGATTAACCTGATCCGATCCGGTCTTCCACGGATCGGATCGAATCGGTTTTTAACAGCCACAGATTGATAATGGACTCCAAATTCATCAATCCTTGGGTAACGGATTGGTGGCGGATTTGGCCTAATCCACATCAAATCGATCCGTGCACACCCCTCCCTGGACCAATATGAACATAGGGGTGTTTGGGTGGTTTTGGTATGATATCTTCTGACATAACTAATAATGCACTTTTAGAAGTCTCTTCTAATCCTAATAGTGCTTTAGTATGATATCTTCTGACATAATTAGAAACCCATATAGCTCAGAAATGAGTGCAAGGAGTCCAAAGCCATAGCTTTGCTGGCTGGGACATGGGTACTTCGGTTAGATGTGTGTTCCAGTCACTTGTGGTGAGGTGATGCAAAGTTTTACTCCAATATTACTTGACCCTATCTAAAATTAGATGCAGGCACGTTGCCAAATTTGAGTGGGACACACATTGGTCCTATCACGTATGGTTGATTCTAGTGACCCGGATCCAGAACTGGTAAGAAGAAGGTGGACCCGGGCCTGAAACTATCTCGGGACCAGCTCCTTGGTTCCTTACCTAAAACCGTTAAGGAGAAGTTGGAATTGGGCCTAAAACCAGTATCATATATGGGGCAGGTCTGGATCTGAGTTTAGGAAGAGAATGGTATGGGAGAAAATTTAATTTTAAGAAGAGATTCTTGAAAATTGAGGTAATGTGTTGGGTCTCGAGTTGACAGATTTGAACCAATATAGAATGGGTACCAGACCCGTTTAGGTCATGTGTATACAAAAAATGAGCTAGACCGAACCCATTTATTTAACAAGGCCTAAATAAAGATCCAAACCCGATATTTAACGACACGAACCTCCCGGTCATTGGGACCCATTTACATCCATTGTTGATTCCTAAGCCTACGTACAGTTAAAATAATAAGCCAAATCAAAAGGAAATAAAAAAAAAATCATGCCCATTTTCAATTCTCATGGTCATATCTGGTTATTGGAGCACCATTTTGGGCACTCCCTAGGTGTTGCTTTCCTCATCCCTCACAATTGAAGGACACAATCATATAGCCTCATCATCTTCTCTTTTTAGCTCTTCTGTTTCCTCCTCACATCTGACCGTCACAGAGAGAGAGAGAGTGTGTGTGAATATGGAAGGTCCAACAGAGGTGAGCAGTGCAAAGATGTTTGGAGGGTACAACAAGAGATACAAGCATTTCAGCCAAACCCTTGGCTGTTCCATGACCTTCTACATCTACTTCCCACCTTCTTCTTCATCATCTCAAAAGCTTCCTGTAAGCACCACAACAGTACCATTTACACACATATATCACTCTTTCTGTCTATTAGCTCAATCTCTTTATTTTATTTATCTGCCTTTCTGTAGCAAACCCAATTTGGGTCTTTTCTCTAATCTTTATTTTTTCCTGCTTTTTTTATTTTTTATTTTATATATGGATCATTTCTAGGGTTTCATTTAATTGGCATCTTAGAAATTATCTTTCTACTGTTGTTCCCTAGGAGCACTGAAGTTATGGGTGCTCCCATGGTTTGTTTTGTTCATGTGGCACCTTTTTGTGATGATCTGAATCTTTCATCTCCTGGGCTGACTGTGGATTGAATACTGAGTTGATAATGATTATTTTAGTTACTTAGGCAGTGAGATTTTGGCAATTGAATGTGGAGAACTGAAATGCAAACTTTGTTTTATTGATTTGTTATTTTATATCAGTGTCTGTTTAAAGAGTGATGATGAAATCCAACTAGGTGGACCCACAACAGCAGACCAGCCAGTTCTATGGAACCTTCTTTGGCCATCTGTATGTGAAGCAGCGCAGGGAACGAAGGAGGTAGCCAACGGGCTATTCTCCAAGCCAAACGGCTTAGGATAGGGTGTCTAGGTCTCACACCGAAGACAAGAAGAGAAACTCACGTTAAGAGAGAACTCAATTTTCATTATACTTTCAATGGCCCAGTAGTCTGGTCTGCATCAGTATGCTTGGTTGGATAGAAAGAGGCAAAATGTTGATTGCATACTGCTTAATGTTTAAGTTGACTCTATTATGATAATTTCATACCCATTGGATCAAAGATTGTACAGAAATATGGTTGGATGAATCCTTTTTTGCTGTTTGTTATGTATGGCCCCTAATGAGGTCGTTATGATCATCGAGTGAATGTAGCTTTTGAGCAATTGGCAATATGCTCAAAGCAGTTCACATCCAACTAGTATACACCGTTCTATGAAATTGGCTGAAGTAAGTTGGATCACTAACTTGTGGCCCCCAGATTGGACTTGATCATTTCTCCTTGTCAGAATGATAAGTGGACATGGGAGATTTATGTGAAAATATAATAAGAAAATGGTTGTTTTTGCAAAATTCTGCATTAGTAATCATGTTGATGTATACAAATAATGCAGCAAGGGGGCAGTGAGAAATGCAGGTATTGCTATCTTTGGGTCCCATAGGCAAAACAGTCAACATAAGATGACTAAGCATGCAATTGTTGTTGTTTCATCAGCAATGTTCTTGTTGTTTGTTTAACTATAAGTATGATAATTTATCGACACCGTTATGACTATAGTACGAACAACACTGTTATGTAAATGTAGGTATTTATCAACACCCTTTGTAGATTCAAAATCATGCCTGCATATTAAATAGAAAAGACTAGTATAGGTGTGATTATGAGTTTATTACTGGTTGGACTAATGGGGTACTTCATCTTTGACGATCACCATTCATATCAAAATGGTAGAGTCCCCTTCATTGCTCCAAAATCATGCCTGCATTTTAAACAGAAAAGAATGATTTATTAACCAAAACCTGCTGGTTAATTTTTTACCCTGGTCTATGATGTAAAGCTCGTCCTCTAATTTCATGTCATGATGTGAGGTCTTTTGTTTATTTCCCTCTAAGTATCTAATGAATCATGATATTGGACTGGTCCAGATTTTGAATTTCACGGACCTCTTTTTTCTTGACAGGTTCTTTACTGGCTATCTGGCCTTACATGCTCAGATGAGAATTTTATCATAAAGTCCGGAGCCCAACGTGCAGCTTCAAGTGAAGGTGTGGCACTAATAGCACCTGATACGTCTCCAAGTAAGTTTCAGTTCCTTATCAGATCAACCGTGTAATGCTATTAGGTGCATATGTTTTCTTGTTTAACTTGTTTAATGTGTGTAACGTATTTACTTGCTTCTGTTAATCTGTTTTTGATCTTTGTTAGCTTCTTTTGTCCATGCCCGACTTATATGGGTATAAGTTTGTTCTTAGTTTAGATACTGTTAGTCACTCTGTGTTCTTTGTTCATCTTCTCTTGTACCGTGTGTGACTTACATGGATTAACTTTGTTCAAGTTTACAGGAATAGAAAAATCCGAGAGAAGGTTTCATAATATATAACCTATGTACCCAAACCTTATAATGAAAGTTTCTTTCATTGTCTGTGTAGATGGTTTAATATATTTAAGATTCTATATGATTTTGCTTGGATCTGTTATAACTTCATTTTGTTTTCTTGGAAATTGCTAATACACTGATTAAATGGGATATGGCTTGAATGATAATGACGGGACACATGCACACACTCATGATCTAATTCTAGTGAGCACCTCTATTGAGAGCCCATCTATGATTAATCCAACCATCTACTTGGTCCCCGGTTGGTTTCCAGGTGACTTATATCCATTAAACAGACTGAATCGCGAAAACACAATTTCATTATAGCCCCCCCATGCGGGCAGATGCAGCACCATCATCGTCGTCATTATTATTTTGGTGGGGAGGTGGGTTTAGGTGTTATTGGGGTTTGGAAGAGGTCTACGTATGGATTAGGGGTGTGCTAAATATAGCTCCCATTAACTCTTAATTTTTAACTTAAAATAAATTTGAAATTTTGAAAGAAAAATTCAACAGTGGATATCAATCCATTCAAGATAAAAACTTTGGCCAGTGCCATGTCACCCACTGGGGCTACACAGGTGGGTGGGTTTTGTGGTGGATTGGGCAGTAAAATGCCAATATCAGGGGACTGATCAATGTAGATCTTTTCTATTTCCTGTATGTTCTAAAAGGAACATATGAGAGAGAGAGAGAGAGTATTTTCTGTTAGAAAAAAAGGGAAAGCCGAAGACAATGGAGTATGGGAGATGACAATGGGTAACTCACCTTTGACACAAATCAATAAATAGGAATGGAAGTCCAATGTGCCCCTAGATCTTTAGAATTGAGACTGCGAGAGACCAAATTGCAAATGCCAACCTAATGGTGTCAATTTAGATTCATAGTTCACTCACCTATGACACAAATCAATAAATAGGAACGGAACAACACTGTGCCCCAATATCTTTAGAAGCAAGACTGCGAGAGTCGAAATTGCAATTGTCAACTTAATGGTGTCAATTTAGATTCATAGTAGTCAACCTAATGGTGTCAATCTATAGAAGGGTTATATGGTCCGTTTCAACCGAACGGGCTGAACCTGTTTGGTTGAGTCATTTGATTAAGCCAACTAGCCCTTAAATTTTTTCTGTCTAAAATTTGGATTTGTTCAGCCTTATTCGGATAATTCAGTCTAGATTGCAACCAAACAAGGATAATAGTGTAAATATCAAATATATATATATATATATATCTTTTTCTTTTTTTTAAATAGGCTCTTATTTATTTACTTTTTGAATAGTTATTTGCTCTTAATTCTAACTTTTGGTACTAATGTGCCCTCTTATAATGTAGTGATTATGAGAATGTGTTTATTTTATGACATTGATAATTAAAGATGAGAGCTAAGAGAATGTCTTAGTTTCATATTGTTGCATAAAACCTAGCTTATTAATTATTTAATCTCAGTTTCATATTGTTGCATAAAACATGGCTTCTTAATTATTTAATTGGCATGTAAATATAACATGTATTGTTGATTTAGAAGAATGAATTAAGTAAATATAGTGTATATGTGAATTTTACTTTATTTTTCTGTTTTGAATATTTTCTAGTTAGATATTTTAAACTACTTTTGCTTTTGTAGTGCTTTGTGATCCACGTTTACTTACAAGATTGAAGGAAACTTTTCCAAGACAACGATTAGACCAACTATGATTTATGGAGCAGATCAGGAAACAACATATGCAAAAAATGAATGTAGTAGGGATGAGGATGTTGAGATGGGCGTGTGGTAAAACTAGGAAAGACTGAATCATAAATGAGCACATTTGGGAGCATGTACAGGTAGCATCAATACGTGATAAATTAAAAAAGACTCGTTTGATATGGTCTGGACATGTCCAGCATAGGCTAGTAGTAGCGCCGGTGAAGAAAAACTTTTCTATACTGGTTGATGACTCTTCAAGGAAAAGGAGTAGGCCAAAGAGGACATGAAAGGAGTAGTAGTGATAGATCTAAAGATGTACAACCCATCTAATAATTTGGCTTAGGATAGATTTGAATGGAGAAACAAAATTCATATAGCTGACCATAGTTGGGACAAGGCTTTGATGATGATGATATTTTAAACTAGTTTTACCCAAATAAAACTCCAAATGAAACACCGAACTGCCAGATTGGTTGAAAAATTCCAGGCAAGAAGTCAATCCGAAATGGGTTATAAACGAAATTGACAACTATGTTTAAATTGTAAAGTCTTGAATTTGTAATCGAACATCTTCCATTCCTCTTTCAATGAACTCGAAGGAATGCCAATGGTAGAGATGCCTACCTTCCAACTTAAGATAATACCCATTTGACGAGTTCTAAGATAAGAGATTAAAGGCATGGGGCACCCGTGCCATGCCAAAAATCCCAACAAAACATTGTGAAACCTTTTAGGCCAAATTTCTCAGTAAAAAAAATTGAATGATCCTATAGATATTGCAGTTTTACACCATGATCTCTTATAATGTTCTTAACCCTTAAGTAACCAATTAAGAGTGTAAAAGTTCTTTATTGTTATAAAGTTTGTTCCAAGTTAAAAATTGCATTTCTAGAAGCTAATTTAATGTGTTTTATCATTCATTTCCTATGCACTGCAGGAGGCCTTAATGTAGAAGGAGAGGCAGATAGCTGGGACTTTGGTGTAGGTATGCTGCTATTATGGTACCTCTAGCTATTCTGTGTTTCCCCTCTTTCTTTCTTTCTTTCTTTCCCCATGCATCTTTTTTTCCCCTGTGATTGGTTCGCACTAGGCATTGAAAGTTAGTCTGTTAGTTGGTGTTCATATTCTTTTACCCAGACTGGACTTGCTTATATAGTGGGCCTAGAACTAGGCCTAGCATCCTTTGACCTAAAATACGTACCCGAACTCAGGTTTAACATGCTAGGCCTACTAATGCCATGGGTCATTCTTGCTCTAGGGAGAAGTAATAGTGTAATACCGGTTTGATGCTGATGCATTTTAAGAAGTTTATATATTTGCTAACAACTGTTATCTCCCGCTATGTATGAAACATTCTGTTGTCACTTATCTTTGAAGTTAACTCTTCTTTTTTAAATAGGTGCTGGATTCTACCTAAATGCTACACAAGAGAAGTGGAAAAACTGGCGTATGTATGATTATGTTGTAAAGGAATTGCCAAAACTTTTAAGTGAACATTTCCCACAGCTTGATACTTCACGTGCATCCATTTCTGGGCACTCGATGGGGGGCCATGGTGCGCTGACAATTTACTTAAAAAATATTGACAAGTATAAGGTACTTTCTTATACTAGATTTTGATTTAGATGGCATTGTAGCTCTGATTTGATGTTGATGTTTTTCTAAGCACATTTTTCATTACTTCTCCATGTTTATCCAGTCAGTGTCTGCTTTCGCTCCTATTGTCAATCCTATAAACTGTGCGTGGGGCCAAAAGGCTTTCTCGAACTATTTGGGTGGTAATAAAGCTGATTGGGA
Organism: Umbellularia californica; assembly: GCA_028538565.1. NCBI lineage: Eukaryota > Viridiplantae > Streptophyta > Magnoliopsida > Laurales > Lauraceae > Umbellularia > Umbellularia californica. The sequence continues at coordinate 84,550,480 of JAPQWN010000001.1, forward strand.
GGTAAGCTGCTCTGTTCTGATCTGTCATATGGTTCATGCATTTGGGTTTTGAATGCTGCCTGTAAAACTTTGAAAAGCGTTAGGCTAAAGTGGAAAAAATGAATGTGCTATTGATTTTATGAACATGCAGGAATATGATGCCACTAGCCTTATTTCAAAGTTCAACAACGTTTCGACTACTATCTTAATTGATCAGGTGAGAGAGTATGAACTCTTTTCTCTATGGAAATTTGAATATTTCCTGTTGGAACTTTGGCCATCTTGTGAATTGTTCTGATGAAGGAAAATGAGATTTCCTGAAGTCACATTTTGATTTTGTGCAATATAAATGGTATACAAACTACTTTCAGGAGTCATGCTAGGTAATTAAAAGTTTGTATTCAGGTCAGGGGTTCTAATTTATGTAATTAAGTATATTATCGTTCTCCTGAATAGGAAGCTACTTTTTGAGTCTTACATGAATATATTCTTTGAAGTTATACTTTAGGTGGTGGACATGTTTGGTCTGTAGAATAGTGGAAGAATTGATTCTCCTGAGTTTTCATTAGAATCTTTGAATTAGATGGGTTTAAACACATTATTTAGTTGGTCACATCTGCTGAGAGGGCAATGGCTTCTTGGGGGAAGGATTTGTGGCTGTTCAAGACAAGGAAGAAATACGCAGGAAAAAGGCCCCAGCCAAGCATGCACCTTGGTGCAATTCAGCAGACATTTATTGCACCACAATGGATGGGCTGAACGATCAATTAGAGTGGCCTCAAACATTTGCAACCTGGACTTAATTATAGGCCCTTTGGCATTCAAGAACAACTCCTATTGGATTTTGGATCAGTATTTGTCCATGTCCATTCTTTTTTTTTTTTTTTTGAATGGCTGTCCATGTCCATTCTTGGAAGATATAAGAGCCTATGTAGGCAGCATATGCCTAAACCCTTAACAGAAATATATCGATACCTTTCCAAGATGCAAGACCTCATAAAATTCTCTGTTGTATATAGTTGGCTGTGCCTTCGGATGTAACAGTTGAAGCATGCACAAATCTTTTGGAGTTGCAGTCAATGTGCTGTAGCAACCATTCTATGATTAAGAACCTGTTTAGTGTGGAAGCTTTAAAGAGGCTAAATTTGCTATAGAAGTCTCACCGTAATTTATTAACATAAACTCTTCAATTTGTACAAGAGAAAAAAGTAATTGCGAGGAGAATAATTCAAATTCTAGCATGCAAACTAACCGTTATCTCAAGAAACTATTCCTTTTATCTATTTAACACTCTCCCTCAATCACATGGTCCTTTCATGGAAAGGGGTTTGTGTGATTATTAGTATGAAAAATAAAAACTGTACCCTTGATCTCTGTCTTGTACAATCATCATCTTTTATTGGTGATCACCGTCTGTCTTGTAGAGTACATCACCATCTATCTAATAGAGTACATCACTGTCACATCCTGCCTCTTTTGACGCTGTTGGTGCCGGTGCCCACCCTTCTAGGTCATATTTTTGTGCTTCTTTAGTAGTGTTCATCGTGCGGCTTGATAAAGATGATGAGATTGTAAGGCCTGGATTAAGGTGTGCACAAGGGAGGATGCATGGTTTTTATTGAAGAGAGAAAAATTGATAATAACCCTTACCTCTGAATTCTGATAGACTATTCCTACTATCTCTTAACATTTACTACAAAATACACCACCCAAACCAGGTTGTTTTACTTTCGCAAGCATTCCATATGTGTCAATGATCCAAATTGTCTATCCGGTTCTAATAGGATCCAAGGACCAAGCATAGGCCATGCAAGTTGTGGGACCTAGTGGGGACTACACAACTCCATTAGATTGCTTTGAATAAAAATAGCAACATTAGGTTGCAACTCTCTGATTATGTCAATCTCCCCATATCATAGAGATAATAAAGTAGTGATCGATTACCTTGATTTAGGCAATATTTTTAGTGATTGATTACCTTCATTTAAGTGATTCATTACCTTGACTTGAGGTAATTGATTAGTAATTGATAGACATGATTTAAGTAATTGATTATTATCTCTTTTTTTTTTATGGAAAATTGATTATTAATTGATATTCATGACTTAAGGTAATTGATTAGTATTTGATAGAATAGTTTTTTTTATGTTGAGGCAAGTAATTCTATAAATATCTTGTATCCCTCTTTATGGAATTCAGAAAATTATTCTCCAAAATTATGTGCTTGCACAAAGAGTTCATCCATCCTCGAATTGGGCAATCTTATCATCATCATCCAATTGATATCATAACAGGTTCCTTTGTCAAACAATCCATCTCTTTGCATATGGACTGTTAGCTGTATTTAGTTTATAGCCATTCATATGAGGCGAAAGATTGGATGGCATGTCCCAAATGGGTTTCATTTATCAGAATCCACATCCATGGTGGAGCCTACAAGACGAGCAATCTGGTCTAATGAGAGGTCTCCATCCTTGTAAATTGCTATCCCCATTGATAGTTCCGGCCAAGCATCATTTGCATGCATGTTAGTTTAGCAAATGGATAATTGAAAATAGGAAAAGATTCATCTAGGTCCTTTATGTATTTAAATGCATTTCTTTTTACTAGTTTTTCTTTTTTGAGATTTTTGAGTTCGCTGGTAATGTGACATTGCTGTTACTGGGCAGGGGGAGGATGACAAGTTCTTGCCTGATCAGCTGCTGGCTCCCAAATTTGAGGAGGCTTGCAAGAAAGTCAATGCGCCACTCATCTTGCGCATGCAGCCTGGGTATGATCACTCGTACTTCTTCATTTCAAGCTTCATTGACGACCACATCCGTCACCACGCACAAGCTCTTAATGCCAGCAAACTGTAGTCACATGCACACATGCATACTCAGTAGAAACATTGTGTGAGATCTTGGGCGGCAGCAGATGGATTATCCTATTGGATTTTATGTCCACCAGATGTGTGTTTCCGGTTGTAGTGTTGGTTGCTGTTTATACATGCAGGTTATGGCACTTTGGAGCTGTCTCTGGACTTGAATAAAAATTTAGAAATACTCCAAATATGAGAGTACCAAGAAAAAAGACAGAAGCATCTATATACTGTGAGTCCTAAATGTCAAGAACTTGGTTTAACCATGAGTGATAGATCATGCATTTCGGTAACTTGAGTAACCTTTAAAGCCACATTTATTTGTTATTTGGCGAGGACAAAGAAAGTTACAAGTGAAATGTGTGCAGGGAAATTTAGTTCCAAGGATCCAAGTGGCCTTATGAAGTGAAACTTGAACTGTAAGAACGTTGATGTACATGGGCTACGTTCTGCGAAGAGGTGCCTCTAGGTTCTCATGGATTGTGTGTGAGGTAAAACTCTAAGCTCCATGTGAGTGTGGGATCCACTTGCATGCATTCAGATCATGAGAGGATAATGTGATGGAAAGGTGTCATTATAGATATGATTTTGGGCAAAGATCATCTTAATTAAAAATCGTTGCAACCATTGGTTTTGGGGCCTTAAAGTTGATGGTTTCTTCACTTCCATTTTTTTAATGAAATCCAATCCAACGGGGAGTATAATTTATATTAGTATTAAATTTGGGTGAGCGCCAATTCATGGGAGCTATGAGTGTGGGGGTTGGACTTATTACAGGGGTCTGGTATGGTGGTAAAAAATCTACTTCATGCAATTTGTGGGAGGGTAGGACTTATTTCATTCTAAACATGTGCAACAAAATAATTTCATTCAAAACATCAAGTCGATCTAATATTTTTGAAGGATGTGGAGTATGAAAAATATTCTTGAAGAAATCATACTTAAAGTGTATTATCTGCAAACTAACTAGGCATGGATGGTATTTTATTTTATTTTTATCTAAACTACAGGCACATAACATTCCAGGAAGTTTCTTTAAAATCTATTTATAATTCAAAGTTTTTATACATCAATTCGATTGTGGATATCACTTTGATGGAATGATGCTCTCACAAAAAGTTAACTGGAGAGAGTGTTCCACAGTATCTCTCGTATTCACTCTTGAAAGGCTCCATGGAGTGTCATTTTCAACTACAACCTGAGTTGAGTCTTGCCAGGGTTAGAAAAAAAATGATTGTTGAAAATCTACTGTTATTGTAGACTCTCTTACTGTTTTTATGATAAAATTGAGTAAATCAGTACAATGGTTCTGCTAATGAGGTAAAAGGATAAAAAAAAAACAGACCATTAAATCTCACCCTTAACCCATGATGGAGAATCATAATGGGCCTAAAATTTTGAGAACAAGAGCAATATAAGAACTGTTAATTGAGCCACACCTTGGGCAACATTAACTCCATTGATAAAAGGTGTATTTTGATCCAATTTCAAGTTCAATCAGTTACCAAGTTAGGGTCTTGTGTGGGATCCCTGCTGGTTAAAATACTGCTATCAAGCGATTGGTCAGAATCAAATTGGGATGACAGTAGGTGGGGTGGGGTGGGGTGTAAGGAAATCTATTAGAGAAATGAAAACTGCAGTAGCCTTGTATGCTTCCGCCACTACCACTTGTCTTTTGGGGTGGGACTCACACATGGAAAGACAGCCCACTCAAATGTAAATGGAGCCCGCACAAATGGAAAGAAAGCCCATATAAGTTAAAAGAGAGTCCGCGCATGTGAAAAGATGTAGCATTCTGATTCAAACACTGGGCAGCTGAGTGAGAACTACCGCTCCTTACCACTTGGGTTAGTAGCCCTTCTCCACTAGAAATTGCTTTGCACATGCAATCTCTCTAAATCATAAACATAGATACACTACGAAGAATGGAAGGAAGGTTTAAAGCCCAATCAAAACTCAAATTCTCTTTAAATACAACTCAGGTCAAAATATTCCCATACCCACTCCAAACCTGATAGGCCCACTGCTTGTAGTTTAAACTTGACCCACTGTCACCCATAACTAAAAGCGCCCAGCAATTTTCTGGTACGAGAAAAGATTTCGGAACATTGTTTCATAGAAAGAGGGAGATAATGTTTTATCCAATCGACAATCACCAACGGTATAAAATCTTATGCCAGCTAATGTACCTTCAATTGTTTTTTAAGATCGAAAAAAAAAAATCAAAGATCAATGAAGAGATTTAAGAGATTTTACACAATCGAGGAATGTGGATTGAATGAAATAATATCTCTTACAAAATTGGCGATCTAGACTCATTAGTGAGAAAAACTGTTATGTTTTTGTGGACGGTAAGGATTGAAAATCTCACACAATCATACACACAATCACTCATGGGCTGTCACGTCCCCCAAAATAAGAACCGGGGAAAACGTGAAAAAATTAAACCAAATTCAAATACCTGCGTTTAATACAACACAAGCTTCCAAAAGTGGACCCACATAAATTTTCAACTTGTGGTGAGTCAAAATAAATTTCATTAAATGCAAAAGTAGCTTTATTCAATTGGTATTCAAGGTTCATAAATGAAACCCAACATAAAAATCAAATAAATATTAATAATTAAAGTTGCAGGATGAATTAAATAATTTCTAAAAGGGGTCTCAATACTAAAAGAAAGTTCATTTAAAGAGAAATTCTAAGATGACGTGCTCTCTTGTGCAGGCTCAGATGGCTCTGAAGCCATCTCAGGCATCCCACTCTGGTTCATCAATTGGCTCAAACGTTTGAAACGTTTGACCCTCCTCCGTCTCGTCGGTAAAGTAGGGCTCAGTACTTATGCACCAAATATTACAAAGTAAATAGCAAGTACATAATCATAATTCGAAATTAAATATAATAATGAGAAGAATAAAGACAAGTGTGATCATATAGAAGTAATGACGAGAAAGGACGTATAACATAATCCAAATAAAGCAAAATGAGCAATATGATTCATACGAAGACAAGTGTACCCGTTGTGGGTGGTCAGCCCTAAATAAATCGGGAAAGCCCGTCCATAGCGTCGGTGGTCATAAACCGATCAAATAAAAAAAAATCAGGATAACCTGTTCATATTCATAGCGGATTATAAGTGATCCAGTCACATCAGTAATCAACCGTCCATATATGGATCTGCAACCGTCCATAAATGACTCACATAAACATAAACATAAACATATAAACGTAATAAACCTGAATAATAAAGCTCTGGCACAAGAGTTCTAAGTCAAAGTAAAGTACTAGCCTTTCCACATTCCATATCATAATTAAATCGTCATACAAAATTGGCCAAGCCACTTTATAGTCCATAATACACAATAGGGTATGCATCTAAAGGAATACACATCATAAACCAACATATATATGCATGCGAAGGTTAAGACATAGATACAAATCGATCCTAAGGTCAAACATAAGATCTCGTACCCATCAACCACAAGAATCTCTAATAGATAAAAGATTAACGCATCCCTTTGTCCATCAATGGTGCATAGACCCAATTAAGGGTTTTCCAATAGAGATGGGTTGAGCTCGTATCCATTAAGATTTTCCCGAGGTCATACGAAGTACTAAACCCCACGTTAGTAAGATACCGTTTGCTTGGATGGTATTTACTCGGTCTAATGATCCGATTAATAAAGTCCAAAATTATAATTTTAACACATTTAAAATCAAAGATGACAATTAATATTTAATTTACAAATTTACAATGATAAATGACCTTAGCTTATAATTTTAGAAAGATTAGGGTCCCATCTTAGTGTATTTCCAAGAATATAGATCTTAAGTAGGGGTGAAAGTGGGTCGGGCTATCCGCGGGCCGCCCGCGGACGGCCCGTTATAGGCTCGGCCCGAGCTCGGCTCGAAAGACAAAAAAGCCGAGCTAGGGCCTAGGAGGAGGCCGTTTGCTTAAAAGGGCCGAGCTCGGGGTTGATGAAGCCCGGCTCGTAAGCCCTAGGGCCTACATATATTAATACACATATTATATATATATGTACACTATATAGTAGATAATACATATATGATATAACATAATCCATAAATCCTAAACCTTAGTTTTAATCCAATATAAATAATCCCTAAACCATAAACACTAAACCCTAAGCACTAAATAATCCATAAACCCTAAACCTAAGCGCTAAACCTTAAACCATAATTTTAATCCAATATAAATAATCCCTAAACCCTAAGTACTAAATAATCCATGAATCCTAAACCCTAAATCTATATTAACATTGACCTATATCATTATAAAACGGATCAGGCTCACAAGCCGAGCCTAGGGCCTCAATCAAGCCGGGCTCGAGGGCCGGCCCTACTTAATAAGAGCCGAGCCCGAGCCAGGATTTTTTAGGCCCTCTCAAGTTCGGGCCGGGTTAGGGCCTACTAAAAAATACTAGGGCCGAGCCTAGGGCCTGTCAAAGCCTGGCTCGGCCCGACCCACTTTCATCCCTAATCTTAAGAGTCCAATGGGTTCATTAATAAAGTACCAAAAATATAATTGTAACACATTAAAATCCAAAGATATCATTTAATATTAATTTACAAATAATAATAATCTTAGTCTATAATTTTAGAAAACCTAAGGTTTCTATCCATAACATTTTCCCATTTCAATTCTTTATAAAATAAACCAAGGGTCTAATTTGAATGCATTAAAAGTTAATGGTCATTTTTGTTAAATTCAAGAACTAATGGGGTAAAGTGTTAAAAGTTAAAAACATGTTCTGTCACAAAATTTGTAATAGTAATCATCCATCTCTCTCTTTTTTTTAAAAAAAAAAAAAACAATGGTCCCATATTCATATATATAAAGTCAAAGTTGTGTGCTGGCACAACTTCCCTCAGCTCACTCCCACGTCACATCATTCCAATTCATAAACTACACTTATCTTCTTTCCCATATGCTACAGTTATCTTCATCCTTCATCCACACAGAACCGACGCCATAACCAGCGCACAGTAATGTACACTCTCTGGATAATGGCCCACTGATCAAAAGCCCACGATCAGCCTCCATCAGTATAGTAGCCCAAACCCTCTCTTTAAGATGTAGGGACCTGATCAAAATATAATGACCCATATGGGTCCCACAGTCCCAAAAACAGAAACCCCCTTTTTTTTTTCCTTTCTCCATACCGTCAAACTCTTTGGATCGTTGGATGGAGGACCAAACGTGGTTCTTTCCATGTGGGACCTACATCAATGGAGTCGCCCCGGGGTCCACTACCAGATATTCGGTCTTGATCAATCATCAGTGGGGTCCACATGGGCCCCACAACCAATACACATTAACAGAGCCTAAAGCCTCATGGAAATTGACAGATTGGGTCGACAGTAATGTAGACAAAAAATGAGGAAATCAATGGATGATCTCCGTTCTCTGATTTTATTACAAAAACAATTAACATCATAAAAAGTGCATCAAAGGGTTTCTATATGCACCACAATGAAATCAATGAGAAATACATGTATTGAATTAACAAATTATGTTTAGGTACTTGTCTTTTACCGGGGTTGAAGAAAGATGCACAGATTCTACCCATATACCCAAACCGAGATTCCCACAGCGCTCGAGAGTGATCCTATCACCGATCTGACAAAGAATATGGGAAAGAAATGCTCAGATGAACAGATCTATGGTACTTCTATCCAAATCTACCATTGGAAAGAAAAAGGAGATAACCAAAGAATATAGATTTACTCCTAATGATTTGAGGAGAGGGTTACCCGAGATAAGAAAGTTGAACTAAGAATGATGGTATCCTCTGATCTTGAATTTGATGGCTGGATCCTAAAGCTGCAATGGTTTGGGAAGTTGAAAGAGGAAGAAGACGAAGATTAATCGGAAGGAATTGCAGAGGAAAGTGGAGAGATAAGAACGTGCAGTTCTTTAAAACAGGGATTAGGTTAAAATGGAATATTCTATGAGCTTAAGTCATTGAGTCAAACTACGGGTCAGGTCATCTACCCACTAGTCCAACTTACTGATCAACATATCTAATCTAACGTGTGCTCCACTTAATCCTATTCACTTAATTAACTAAAATACATTTAATTAAATAATACTAATATTTTAATAATAAATATAATTAATGGTGGGGCCGGATCTTACAGGCTAGTTTGGCACTTTACTAGTATAGTAAAAGTCCAGTAACTCCTCCATTTTTTAGACAAAATGTCACATCAAAAGGACTTTAATTCAAAACTCCCTCTATTTTTTTTATAAAAAAAGTCAAAAAGCAACTACCTTTATCCACTAAACTACAAAAAATCTCCACTTTCCCATACAAAAAGTCAAAAATATACCATAACAAATAACTAAAAATAAAATATCATCATAATCCACTTATATTTTATCTTTTCTTTAGAATCAACTTTAGTTCACTTGACTATGTTAGTAGAGTTGCCAAACTGAAGAGTCACCGGTTTGTCAATGTAAGACAAGTGGGACACAGCTAGGGTTGTAAACGAGTCGATTTTGGTTAGCGTCCATGGTGAACCTGGAACTGGAACCATTAAGGAGAAGGTGAAACCAGATTCAAACCCGGAAACCATTTCAGAACCGGTTTCTTGGCTCTGGAACCGAACCAGAAGTGTATATGGGACGAGTCTGGATTCGGGTCTGAGTCTAGGTAGAGAATGATATTAAAAAAGTATAAATTTTAAGAGAAATTTTCAAAAATTGAGGTACTATGTCGGGTCTCGGGTCCACGGGTCTGAACCATGGTGGAACCGGATGCAGACCTAGACCCAGACCCATTTACTTATCAAACCTAAGTAAGGATTCAAACCCGATTTTTAACTTACCAAAACTTTTGGATAATCAGAGAATAGGGAACCATTGACATCCCTAGGCGCAACATGCACGGTGCTGAAGGTGTCTCACGGACCATCAAAAACCCCGAAAGGTCGAAAAACCCGAAAACCGATATCTAAAACCCCTGAAGGCTGAAAAACCCAAAACCCCGGCGCGAGCGAGAGAGATGCAACGTCTGAGATTCACCCTTGAGATCGTGCACCATCTATCACTCAGGTCAGTGTCAGTCCCTTTTCTCTCAATAATCTCTCTAAAATCTCCATTCTATCTCTATTCCTCCTAATTGATGTGTTCTAAGATTACCAGAACGCTAGGGATGGATTTATCTAATGTATCTTGGGATTACTAAAAGCGCCCACACCACACCCAATTTTATGTGTTTGAGATTACTAAAAGAAACCCGAATTGCAGCATTACAGTTGTGGATTTGATGTGTTTGACATTGACATTACTCAGAATCCCAATATAAAATGACTGAAATCTAGGATTTTTAAGCGTGCAATGGGCCAGTTCTTATTTGTCAGAGATAACTATATAGGATTCCCAATTTCAGATATGGGAATTGTGGGTTTTCCAGAATAGAATGGAATATTGGAGTCCCATTTTAGATTTCTCTCTCTCTCTTTTTCTCTTTCTCTTCTAATTTGTCAATTGAATGGAATTGGTTCTGGGTTCTGGGTTCTGGTTTCTGGGTTCTGGGTTCGGTTCCAGTAGATTTCATGGCTTGATCTATCCTGTTAGTGGCTCCCACTCTTAGTTGGTACTAGTATTATACACGTATGAATTTTTGAATGAAAGCACACTATATATGGCTTTTACAAATTAATATCCATGTTACACTATGATGCACATATACGGCATGGTTACGGCAATGACACGCTATAGACGCGGCGGGGACACGGGTTTTATACATAAAAAGTGAAGTATCGGATACAATACGACACGATACGTTGCCGATTTTGAAGTATCCGTGCATCATAGATGACATGGCTTATCTTTTGAGAAACTTTTATATAACTTCAAGCAAAAGCTTCATTTAAATTGTATTTCATATGTTTAATTTAAAAAACAATGTCTTTAAAAACAATATAAATTTTTTTTTTTTCAGAAAACCAACTTCAAAAGACAAGCTCTCATGTTCAAAGTCATATTAAAAATGCTAAGTTTAAAAGCTTATAGCTAAAAAAACCTCTTTAAAACACACACTAACAAGCACATTGCATATATGCTGAATTTTTGTTCCTGAATTTTTCAATGAAAACTATACCATACACAAATGTAACAGTAACCGTATCCGTATCTGATTTTTTTCATGTTTCCATTTTATGGGTGGGTTTTTTTACAGTATTTTTTTAACTTTACATGCACACAAAACAAAAGAAGAGGCTCGATTGCTATGCGGTCCAACCTGTTGGACTTTCTATTATTCAGTAGTCTTACTTAGTTGAATTTCATTTCATTACCTTTTTTTCGTTTTGTTAAAATGAGTATCTTTTGAATGTGGGATTTTTGGATATGTATTTTTGGTGTTAGGAGAGAGTAAAGACAAACAAATAAAAAAAAATCTAATTTGTTTTCCATTTGATCCTTATGTGCTATAAAGAATCTAGATTTTAATCTTAATTTTTTTTATTCTTATAATTTATTTAGGGTGGAGGTAAACTTATCAGCCACATCCATGGTTCCCTTTTCAATTCCATGCAAGTAGAGGAGAATTGGCCTTGTCAGGAGTATTATATGTGATCATGACATAACATTGATTCATGGTCTTTCAGGCTCCTTAGCTTCTCTGTATAAGTCAAGCATGGTCTGTTCTTTTCAAAATCGGATGTGCAACACTAGTAACAATCAACTACCTACCAAACAATAGAAACTTGGTGTCAGGGTCCGCTAGTAATGATTTGGCCAGGGTTGTCTTAGTTCTTTCGAGATATAGGGAGACAACACCATCAACTAACCAATGTACTGAATTAGATTGAATTAGATAATGGCTCGGAGGAGGTGGAGCAAAGCTGAAGAGGATAGAATCATAGGGCTTGTGAAGACGTGTCAGGACATACAACAACTGAAGCAGATTCATGCACAACTCTTTGTGAAGGGGCAGTCCCAAAACAACTTCTTGCTAACTAAGCTTGTCCGATCTGCGACAGCTTTGGGCAACCTTGAGCAGGCTCGCTCTCTTTTCAATGGTATAGAGAGCCCTGGGGTGTTTCTTTGGACAGCTATGATCAGGGGATACTCACAGCAGGAGGACTGCCGGTTGTGCAAAGAAGCCTTGATGTTGTATGCCCAGATGCACAGTTGTGGTCTCAGTGCTAAAGGCCAAACCAGTCTCACGTTTACGTTGTCATCTGTCTTGAAGGCCTGCATTCGGCTATCTAAATCAGACACTTCAGAATTGGCCTTGGCCCATGGGATGCAAATACATGCTCATACCGTCAAGTATGGATTCCAATCTGAAACACGCATCCTGACCACCCTCATTTGCTTCTACTCATGGTGCAAGTGCACAAAAGAAATGCAGCAGCTGTTCGACAAAATGCCCGAGCCTCAGAGAGACATTCAAGCTTGGAACACCATTATCGCGGGCCATGCCATGCATGGGAACATGGAGGCTGCTCTCTCCTTGTTTCAACGGATGCCGGAACAGAACCTCCACACGTGGGTGGAGATGATTACTGGCTATGCGAATATTGGTCGGATGGATAGAGCACAAGAGCTTTTTGACACTCTGAAAGTGTCCTCTATGTTTGCAGATGATAGAAATCGAAATGCTGATGCTGTTGTTTCCACTGCCATGATAACGGGCTATAGCAAGTGCAGGGATGGTGCATCTGCGCGCTTGGTCTTTGATAGAATGACTCAGAGGGATGTGGCCTCGTGGAATGCTATGATTGCTGCTTACTCTCATGCAGGCCTCTTTGATGAGGCTCTAGATCTCTTTCACCTGATGCTTAAAAGCCCCAGAGGAGTAGCTGCCCAAGTGGTAAGCCCAAATGAGACAACGATGGCCACTGTGATTTCTGCATGTGCGCAATTGGGGTCCACTGATTTAGCACAACGAATTGAGGATTATGTTGATAGTCGTCGATGCAATCTGCTGAACAGGCATACTGCGACAGCTCTGATTGAGATGCACTCCAAGTGTGGAAACCTGGACAAGGCCTACAATGTGTTCCAAAGGTGGAAATCTCGAGATGTGATTTTCTATAGTGCAATGATAGAAGGATTCGGTATCCATGGGCAGGGCATGGAGGCCCTCAGAATCTTTTCCCAGCTTCTGGAAGAGGGACTGAAACCTGATGGGATTTGCTTCATTGCTGTCTTATCTGCTTGCAGCCATTCCGGTTTGGTGGATGAGGGTTATGGTTACTTCAAGTCCATGAGGGATGAGTTCAAGATCCCCCCAACTGCAGATCATTACATGTGCATGGTTGACCTACTTGGACGCGCTGGACATATAAATGAAGCATATAGACTCATCACTGATGTTATGCCACCAGTCAAGCCCCATGCTGGTGTCTGGGGGGCCCTACTGAGTGCATGTAGAACCCACTCCAATGTTGAGTTGGGAGAGGTAGCAGCACAGCGACTGCTGAAGATAGAACCTGACAATGCGGGGAACTATATGCTGCTTTCGAACATCTATGCAAAGGCCTGCCGCTGGGAGGATGCGGGCAAGGTAAGGGCCCTCATGAGGAGGCATCGGATGACGAAGCTGCCAGGTTGCAGCTGGATCCAGGTGGGTAATAACACTCAAAAGTTCTTTACTGGAGATATCTGGGATCAGAAGTTGTGGGAGGCACTGGAATTGTTGGGTGCAGAGTTAAAGGACAGAGGCTACCTTCTTTGCAGAGATGATCGCGAGGACATTGATTGACACAAGAGACTTTTAGATCAATGTTCCCCTTTTCTGTTTTGACTTGGAGAGAGAGAGAGAGAGAGAGGTAGACTCTCTCTTTATGTGATAAGAAGAACTGAATATTTTACTGATTGCTTCTACTGCAGTTAACCAAGTAACCTTCTTCTGTTGGAATTACAGTGTATGGCTATATATGGATGCACATTATAACTTGATATCAGAGAAACGTAACTCCGTATTGGCCTTTCGCTATAAGCGCAGATTGCAGTGCAGGCAAGCATCCTATGATTCTATTCTTGTGACTTGTGAGTCCTGTATTATCAAATGAAAACCATGATAATTGAAGGCATTCCATAGTGCATGAAGCTCTCTCACTAATTGGAATTGTTCATCTGGCGAACTACATGAATAGGTCTATTTAAAACTTGTAATAACCATGGGGGACATTTACAGTGAAGGGCCTTGTTGTGTCCACTGTTTTATCTGTTTCCTTCATAATATATTACAAAAGGGCCTGAGGTATGCATGGGTGTTGGTTATATCTATACTTGGTTGTTACCCTAATTCCAACAGCATATCATTACACGAGTAACTCACTATAAAACTAGGTCATAAAATTCTGTTCTTTTTTTTTTTTTTTTCCGACAAAAGCATCATAGACTCAACGCCATATGAAAAAAAGTTGTAGAAGTAAAAAAAAATAAAATCATAGAATTATTTTATACCATAAGGAGTTTATAAATTGGCTCAAGATAGATTGGAATGGAGAAATAAAATTTATGTAGCCGACCACAATATAGTTGGGACAAGGCTTTGATGATGATGATGATGATGATGAAAGAGTTTATAAATTGCCAGGAACCAGAGAGATTTGCCTACGTTGTTTGGATTGACATCTTCAATTTGAATTTGTTTCATCCAGGTTAGAATATGTAATGTGTTCATTATTGTCTACAAAGCATCATAATTTATAATAAGTTGTATTTGTTTAAAAAAAATATAATAAGTTATATTGGTATGGAAATTTTTTTCTATAAACTGCTATAGACATGAAGCTATCATTGAAACAACTTTGACCTTGTAATCTCATATATATATATATTTATGTGGCTCTCCCATCTCTTGAGCACTTGTTGTTGATCATACTCTGTGATTACATACAAGAAAATATTTATTAACAAACTAGCAAATCGAAAAATGTTAAATTAATTTATACTAACAACTTGAACAATTTCCTATATTGATGTTGCTTTGCTTAATTTGTATTGATGTATAAGATAGATAGTAATTAAATATATTTAGATTTTAAATAGATTTTTAATGAAAATGGGAGCAGCTGATTTGCAGGCTTTGATGATGGACAGCGAAGTAAAGATGAGATGCGGTTTGTTTATCAGCATTGTGGCAGCAGCAGTGCATCTAACCATACAAGATTGCTGTTTCTTTACACAACTAGCTGTTTTGCTGCTATATCTCTTGAGCATATCCATTTGAAGAAACATGTGGCTATCAACTCCATTGAAGAGAGAGTCAGGTTTTTGCTAATCTACTCAAATATGTTAACATTGGAGGAGTTGGCCTATAAGAAGTTATCGTGGGACTATCCCTTCACAACAAGGTGCATGTGGATCTAATTCAGATGTTGCATATCCCGACACAGCCTCGCCATTCTCACAGTTCAATTTTATTGCCAGTAGGATGGTGCTACTTCCAAGGTCACAGTGCCTCACTCTCTTGCAGGAACTAGGACACCTGATGGGCTTAGAGCATCTGAAACAGGTCCATGGCCAGATGATGATTAGTGGTCTCTGTCACCAAGCTTTTTCTGTTAGCAAGCTGGTGGAGCTCTACTGGATTGACTCATCTGATTGTGAAAGGAGGGACTATGCTCGGCACATCTACAGGCAGGCGGAGGAGCCTGAAAGACAGATGATCCGGAATATTATGATCAGAAACAGTACTCCTCAGGAGGCCATTATGCTCTTTGCACGTGGAATTGAAAGAGGAACAAGGGATGTGGCAGATAAGTTTACCTTCACATTTGTCCTTGGAGCATGTGCTCGTTCATCTGCCCTTTTGGAAGGTAGACAGATACATGCCCAGATTCTTAAGACCGGAATTGCATCTGACGTTGCTGTGCGAACGTCTGGTGTCCATTTCTATGCTAGCTGCAAGGATATTGATTCTGCCAGTCAACTGTTTGATGAAATACCTGTAAAAAGCATTGCCAGTTGGAATGCCATAATAGCTGGTTATTGTTCACAGGGACCAGAAAGGTCTTATGAATATGCCTACAAGGCATTGGGTTTGTTTCTCGATATGTTGATTTGGTTGCCAGAGGGTGTAAAACCCACAGAGACAACGATGGTAGTGCTGCTCTCAGCTTGCTCCCATCTGGGGTTCTTAGCCACAGGAAGCTGCATTCATGGTTATATATGCAAGACCATTCCCTTACCTGAAGGCAATGTTTTCATTGGCACTGGCCTTGTTGATATGTACTCCAAGTGTGGATGCCTGAGCAGCTCCTCGCAATTATTTGAGAGAATGAAAAAGAGGAATGTTTTGACATGGACGGCAATGATGGCGGGGCTTGCTATCCATGGTCAGGGAAAAGAGGCCATGGGGCTACTGGATGCAATGGTGTCTGAATATGTTACACCGAATGCAGTCACATTCACTTGCCTACTGAATGCATGCCGTCACACAGGGCTCGTTGAGGAGGGCCTTCATCTGTTTGAAAGCATGAGCAGCAAGTTTGGCATCACACCTTCCCTTCAACACTATGGCTGCATCGCAGACCTCCTCGGACGCGCAGGTCAACTAGAGGAAGCATACAAATTTGTATCAGACATGCCACTCAAACCCGATGCCATATTGTGGAGGACACTGCTAGGTGCATGCAAGACTCATGGGAATGCAGAGCTAGGAGAGAAGGTTGGGAAGCTGCTCTTGCAGCTAGAACAGGGACGTTCAGATTTACCTGTGGCTATACTGTCTACAAGTGAAGACTATGTGGCTTTATCAAATATGTATGCTTCAGCAGGAAGGTGGGATAATGTTGGGGAAATGAGGGAGATGATGAAAGTAAAGGGAATTCAGAACAGACCTGGCTGCAGTGCAATCCAAGTATGCAACTCTGTGAATTCATGGTGAATATTAACTGAGAGGGAATTTTGGGAGCATTTGGACAACCCTCATTGGCTGAAAAGCGCACATCGCCATTTCGGCAGTAGGATCTCCATGGGGAGGATGCCCTTGCAAGGTAAACACAGACATTACATTGAATCTTCATTCCATTGTTATGTAAATGTATATGGTTAAGGGTACTTTATAAGAATTTTTTTTTTAAGTTTATACCAGACATCCAAGGTTGTGGGTTTAATCCTGTTACTAATTAGAAAAGAAAACAGGGATTTACGCTGCCCTGTTGTATTTAAGTGGAAAAAAAAAAAAAATCTTTTGATCTAGAACCCTATTCTTAGTTGTTTTTCATCATCATCATTCCTAGTTTCAATGCCTTTGTTCTGTTTGCCAATGTGTGCGCTATGGGGATAGTATTTGTTCTGGGTATTAGGCACACGGCTGATCCAGATCCTGTGTCTCATCCATGACCTCATGGTTAGTTATCAAGAGATTTGATGAGTTGCACTCCATTCTGAATGGAGGATTTCCAAAAATCCTCTTGAACTCCAACTGTGGTGGTCAACAAATGCATGGGCAAGTTAATGAATATGTATGGTTTCATGTTATTTTGTAAATGCCAATTGGCAAGAGTTCCTAATGTTTGAATACACATCCCCATTGTTTGATTGGTAATTCGAGTTACCCTCCAATTTCATTCTTTGCAAGACTTAGAAGTTGAGGGCAGGAAAAATGAGAACTGTACCCACAAAAAATTTAAAAACCCCAAGTCATATCCGAACAAAACATGCTAAGATGGAGGCAGAGACCAAAACCATATTTTGCCCCATGTCTTAAGAACCCAACTTTACAAGCAAAACATGCCCGTGTCGTCCACCCAATTCAACACATGGAACAGTGAAATTGGCCACTGCTAAAGAATGTGAATCTACCATCCAATCTTGTGCACTTTGCAAACAATCTTGCAATAACAAAAGGACATGTAAGAATACATATGGCAGAAGCTCACGACCTAGCCAAACCACATGGCCTTGTACCATTCTAGATAGTAGTTCATTTGGTGGGAGATAGTAACCTTATATTGACCCATTTTTTATCAATACAGGGCCCATTTCATCGAATCCAAACAAATCCTACAAGGACAATCGATCCGTATACTTATAATTGGTTATAACTGAATCTGCTTTGTGCATGACCCACCGCTGTATTGATGAAAGACTCAAAACAAGTGATTAGGCTTTATGTGTGTGTCACCCATTTTTGCTTGATTGATTTTTTTTTTTTATCAGTAACTGAAACTTTCATTAAGAGAATGAGAGAATACAAAAAGACAAACAACAATGAGGCAAGAACACAAGAAAAGAAAGAGAAAAGAAAATCAAACTAAAAGGTACAAGAGCATTGTACCCCACCCAACCCAATTATATAATAAAACCCTCCCAAGGATAGCTTCTCTCCACTCCTTACTTGGCTAAAGCATCAGCCATATTGTTGGTTGTTCTTATCTCGTGACGAAAGACAACATTAACGGCAGTAGTGAAAGATCGAATTTCGTTAAATAGGAATTGAAATTTCCAAGGAAAAGGCTTCTTCTTAGACACCCAAGCTATCGCATTAGAAGAATCACTCTCCACCATAAGACCACCTTGGAAGCGTTTTAAAAAACATCGGAGTGCTTCTAAAATAGCCAAAACCTCTGCTTCATTAGAATCACAAACACCCACATGCTTAGAAAACATAAACAAAACCTCTCCTTTGCTATTCCGAAGAACACCTCCAATTCCTGCCAACCCTGGTTTACCTCTCGCAGCTCCGTCCACATTAAACTTCAATACACCAGGAGAGGGTGGAGACCAAAGAACAACTCTCCTCACTTTATTGAATCTGCAGCCCATGCACGCTTCCCAATTTAGAAAGATGTCATTAAAACTAAGATTGGAGCACTCTTTTCTAATCAAGGCCCACTTAGCGATCCTCATAGTTATTCTATCGATCAACACCGGAAGGGAGGAAAAGTCACCCTTAAAAATCCTATCATTCCTTTCCCTCCAAATGGACCATAAAATAACAAAGGGCAGCATCCTCCAGAGAGTACGACCACTACAAAAAAAATGTCCTCCCATCCACGCCTCCGCTGCCTCTGCAATCTTCTCCGGGCAACACCAAGCAACACCGCACCTGCCAATGAAGTGACCCCAAACACCTACTGCCACCTCACAGTGAAGAAAAATGTGGCTAACTGATTCCTTCTCCTTTTGACACATCACACAGAGATCTGAGATACTAGACGACATTAGCCCTCTTCTTCTCAAGTTGTCCACTGTAGAAACCTTTCCTGAGAGTGCTAACCAATAAAAGACTTCCACCCAGGGGGGAACCAATCCTAACCAAGTTTGAGGAAAAGAGGTAGTAGAAGATTGGTTCCCCTCCAATGCCATGTAAAAAGCCTTTACAGAGAACTCCTCGGATAAGGAAGGCTTCCAAATTCGAGAGTCCTTAGAGTTCCTGCACAAGAATACATTAGAAAGAAGACTCAACAACTCCACATACTGCATTTCTTCAGAAGAACGAAAACTTCTCCTAAAAGACACACCCCACAAAGTGCAGCCCTCCCTTTCCTCATAGCAATCACGAACAATAGCCTCCTTATTTGAAACCACTCTAAAGACTCTGGGAAATAACTCACACAAGAGACCCACCCCCACCCAGTCATCCAACCAAAATCTAACAAACCTCCCTTCCCCCACAATAAAACCGACACCTTTGGCCAACACTTCCCCACTAACAGAAGAGGAATCTCCAACCGAAGCAATAGCACTCCACCACACTAACCTACGGTACCTCGGGCCGAGAATAGGCCACCACCCCATTTGGTACTCACCATACTTATCAGTAATGACTCTCCTCCAAAGAGCCTCCCTCTCATCCCCAAATCTCCACCACCACTTAGCCAATAAAGCCCTATTCTTGATCTCTAAATTACCAAGACCCAGCCCCCCACTACATTTTGGCTTAATCACCTCACTCCAGTTGACTAAATGTAATTTCTTCTTATCACCCCGACCCTTCCCATAAAAATCTCCTCCGAATGCGATCCAACATCTTCACCACTTCCTTTGGCATTTTGAAAAATGACATAAAATAGATGGGAATGTTAGATAAACATGCTCTAATCAATGTAATTCTACCTCCAAGGGATAGGTGATGTTTCTTCCAAGATGACAGCTTCTTTTCAACTTTTTCAATAACTGGATCCCATAATGATCTTGAATTTTTCTTCGCCCCAATAGGAAGACCAAGATACATGAAAGGGAGACTTCCTGATTTACATCGGATCATGGCTGCCAATGACTGAGTAATCTCTTGGGAACACCTAACCCCAACCAGCTTACTCTTGGAAATATTAACCTTTAGACCAGAGACCATATGAAAGCATCTTAAAATTCTTTTAAGAGACATAACTTCTTCCCTCCTAGTTGAGCTGAATAGAATAGTGTCATCCGCAAACTGTAAGTGAGAAATAGCCTCTCCATTTCTGCAAGCTTTGAAACCCTCAATCAGTCCTATGACTTTTGCTTTCGTCAAAAGCGCACCCAAGGCTTCCACCACAATTGTGAAAAGAAAAGGGGAAAGGGGATCACCTTGGCGAATACCTCTCGAGGCTTTAAACAACCTTGAAGGAGAGACATTGACTAAAACTGAGAAAGAAGTAGTAGAAATGCACTCCCTTATCCACCCTCTCCAAATTTCTCCAAAACCAAATCTGAAAAGCATGTAATCAATAAAACTCCAGTCCACATGATCGTAAGCTTTCTCCAAATCAATTTTGAAAATAACACCCTCTGCTTTTGACCTCTTTCTTGAATCAATGAGCTCATTAGCAACCATAGCAACCAACACACCATCAAGAATCTGTCTCTTTGCCACAAAAGCCCCTTGAGTAGAACTGATGATGAGCGGGAGAACCGTCTTAAGTCGATTAGCCAAGATCTTTGCCAATAATTTATAAAGACAGCCCACAAGACTAATAGGTCTATAATCATATAACTCCATCGGATTAGGCACTTTAGGAATAAGAGTTATAAAAGTTGCATTCATCTCCCTATTAATTCTACCCCTCCTATGAAACTCGGATAGCATATCTCTAACATCCTCCTTGAGGAACTCCCAACCAGCTTTAATGAAGGAAAAATTGAAGCCATCTGGACCCGGGGCTTTATCTCCATCGCAATCCTTTAATGCTCTAGACACCTCCTCTAATGATGAGCGGGAGAACCGTCTTAAGTCGATTAGCCAAGATCTTTGCCAATAATTTCTGCTTGATTGATGTAATGGCATAGCTATTATTTTCATAAAAATTCAGCACAAATCTTACTGTGGTTCCCCATTCCCCTTGGGGTGATCCATTTTGGGATATGGAAGAGCCTGCATTTAAAT
This sequence comes from Umbellularia californica, assembly GCA_028538565.1. Classification (NCBI taxonomy): domain Eukaryota; kingdom Viridiplantae; phylum Streptophyta; class Magnoliopsida; order Laurales; family Lauraceae; genus Umbellularia; species Umbellularia californica. The sequence goes on from JAPQWN010000001.1 coordinate 84,571,621, forward strand.
TCGAAAACTCTTTTAAGGGGATACAAAAGAACTTTCTTTTTTTTTTTTTTTTTTTTTTTGGGTTCAAGTGGGGCATCCTAACATCTTTCTACCTACCTCAGATTGATGGGAACCATGATGATGATGATGGTGGTGGTGGTGAAGAAGAAGATGAACCAAGTGACTGACAAAGATTAATGTGCTAATTTTTTGTCCAGATGTTGTATCCACTATTCACAAACCACACATTTAGATGGTGAGGGCAATGGACCCGTCGACATGACACCCATCTCAAATTTTTTTTTTTTTTTTTTTGTTTGATCGGTAACTGAAACTTTCAAGAGAAGGAGAGAATACAAAAAGACAAAACAACAAAGAGGCAAGAACACGAGAAAGAAAAGAGAAAAGAAAATCAAACTAATACAGGGTACAAGAGCATTGACACCCATCTCATTTTGAAATTACCGTTTTGTCACGTACAATTATTTGGTTGTCTTGCTAGCAAAACTCAAGAAGAACATTTTCTCCAGCACCTTGAATCACAGGATCTAAATATGAAAAAGAATGATGACTTCTCTTCCAAAACTGTAACTTCTCTTCCAAAACCGTATTTCAAATCTATACAAAATCATAAATTCATGTAGCCAAAATTTGATCCAAACCCACTCTGCCATATACTGCCGCAGAACTAACAAGGTTTAAAAGCTTATACAAGTTCAGGTCCACTTGGGAGTGGCTTGTAACCGTTCTGATCGATGTGTGAATGCTTGATTGGACTTACTGGAATGCATTTTAAGATGATACCTATAATTAAGCTTATGGACCCAATTAGGACGCTGATTAGCCACAATTCCCAGCTAAGTGGTACAGTGCTTGCAAGGGTACCTAGGAGCTCAACTATTATTACTTGGAAGATGACTGTGGATGCCATGACAGCTACAAAGACCCAGTTGTTAAAAAGGCCACTAAAGACATTTATCTTGTTAATCTCCCGGCTGTTTATTTCATTGAAGACCTGACAGGATAAGATAAGGAAGAACAAACAGGCATTAGTGTTTGATCAGTCAAATACAATTACCAGAGCTTTGCTTTGAAATCTCACCTGGCAGAAAACAAAAGTGTTAAAAATGACTGTGTTGAGAACGGAAGTAGCATTTGAACCACTTAGTCTCAGGAGACTTTTCCCATCAAACATGAGAACTCCAAGGACAGCCAACTGATAAATACTCTGACCAATGATATTCCTCCACATGGCCCCAGTGATAAAATTTGTGCCACGTCCAACTGGCGGCCTTTTCATCATTTCATCATTTGGAGGTTCTGTGGCCAATGCCAATGCGCCGAGAGTGTCCATGATCAAGTTGACCCACAATAACTGGACTGCAGTAAGTGGAGCGCTTCCTGCAAGTTGAAGGCCAAATCAGGATCAGATCATCTATAGCGCAAAGTAACTGTTTAATAGATCTCTTGATGATTGTCATCAAAGGGGCTAGCTCGATGGATTGATTAATTGAAGGGTCCTACTCCACTGTAACTGTGCAGTTTCATGCTCTGCCCTTATTTCCCGAATGTGGGACTTGATGTAATGGGCCCTGCACTGGATGTAGCATGCCACAAAACATCCCAAATGTAGAGAACTAGGCTTTCCATCAGTGGCTAACTGCATAGTAGTAGCAACTAGCAATAGTTAAGGAAAGAAAAAAAAGGCATGATAGCTAGGATTTTCAAATTTGGGAGATTTTCTGGGACATCCTTGATCCTGCATAGGGCCCATTACATCAGCAGTCAAGACCCTCAAAGATGGAATATATAGAGAGGGAAGGAAGGGACTAGGAAGCAAGACCCAACAATTCCTCCCATTGAACAACATACCTGTTATGCATGCTGAAACAAAATTGAGAACCAGAGCAGCCACATTAACCGTCAGCTGGAACTGCACAAACTTTTGAATGTTTATATAAACAGCACGGCCCCATTTGGCTACATTCAGAATAGTTGCAAAGTTATCATCCATTATAATGATATCTGCATTCTCTTTTGCGACCTGCATTTTAAATCTGTGTTATCTTTAAGGTAAAAAAAAAAAAAAAAAATGATTGTATGAAAGAAACAATGAGATAAAGCAAGTACTCAAATCATGAGAAACATGTTAATTATAACGTCTCAGTGTTACTTCAAGTTAAATTGTTGTGCAATGAATCAAAGGCACCTACTGCCCCACTGCAAGATTGCATTTAGAATAAGTTGAATATTCAGTAAGAAAAGTTTGCTGTGATTACCAGGACCCCAGAAAAGAAAAGGCAAAGAAAGGGTCTGTCTTACAAAGATAATTCTAAGGTGATCCTTATCTTCAGTATTTCCATACAGTATGTCCTAAGGAATTCACAACTCAGTGGATCCTATATAATTCCATGAAAAGGTCCATCATGCGGCCACAGCAGTGAGATGAGAAAGCAAAGCAAAAAAAGATCATGTTCCAATACAGTAGAATTATGGGTGTATCATCCAAAAAAGCATTCATTTAGCTCATCAAGTACCCAAAACAACAATGTAAGTATCATATGTGCGTGGTTCACACTTAAAAATAAGTTACAACAGATATGTGAGAGAGAAAAGGAGGGAACAAACCTCTGTTCCTGCTATTCCCATGGCAAGTCCAATGTCTGCCTCATGAAGAGCAGGTGCATCATTAGTCCCATCACCAGTAACTGCAACAACTTCACCAAACATGTTCCTCAAGTTGGTAACCAAGGTATATTTGTCCAAAGGCAAGGAACGGGCCATTACCTAGAAAATCAGTTTAATGGAAATGAATTTCACTCCATAGTAGAAAAATCATTTATTAGATAACAGTAGCACTTGTCATATGGTGATAATGATCAAGGACCTTCTGTAACTTCTATGACTAATTTGCATCCATGAACACAAATTTTGTACTTTTCCATATTTTTAATACTTATATCAACAATAAAATCAAATCCTACAGCAAATGGAATACAAACCTGAATTTTGGGTATCATCTCTTTCATCTGCTCTGAACTCAGACTCCGAAAGACTGGTCCTTCAATGGCCAAACCACCCTCAGTCAATATACCACACTCCCTAGCTATGGCTTTAGCTGTATTAATGTTATCACCGGTGACCATTCTCACAGTAATGCCAGCATTCATACACGTTTTCACTGCCTCCTTCACTCCGGGACGCAATGGATCCTTAATCCCAACAACAGCTATCAATGTATAATCATCAACAGGAATATTGTCTCCACCAAGACTTCCATCCATATCCCTGAAAGCTAAACATAGAGTTCTCAAAGCTTCACCAGCAAAACCATTTATTGTATTCCTCACCTGTTCTCTCTGCATTTCAGATAAGGGCAGAACCCCACCTTTACTGTCAATAATCTTGTTACACATCTGCAAGATGATTTCTGATGCACCCTTGCAAAATGCTCTAGATCCACCTCCTGGAAGACCTACGACCACAGACATCTTCTTCCTGACTGAATTGAAAGGCTCAACCTTGATTATTTTTGAAGACTGGCACTGGGTGACTGGATCTCCTCCCAAGAGCAATCCAAACTCCAGCATTGCTGATTCTGTTGGGGTGCCCAAAATGGTATTCCTTCCATCTCTCCCTTTAACCACCTCAGAACCTGTATTTAAGAATATGGCCTTCAGGAGGATGTTTAGAACTCTTTCAGGAATCAGTGACTTCAGCCCATCAACACTCCCTTTATTTGTAATCTCTTTAACTTGGTTGCAGATCCATACCTTGTTCACCACCATATGGTTTGTAGTCAATGTACCTGTTTTGTCTGTGCAAATGCAACTAGCTGACCCCATGGTTTCACAAGCTGAAAGATGTCTCACCAGAGCTCTATCACTCATCAATTGCTTCATTGCGAAGGCAAGACTGAGGGTTACAGACAAAGGTAGACCTTCTGGAACAGCTACGACGATTATGGTCACTGCAATTGCAAAGTAATTCAGAACATTCAAAGCGTCTCCTGCTGACCATATCAAGAACTTGCCGCGAATAATCTTCTGTGCAAGAAACCTTGACATGAGAACCAAAAACGTCAGAATAGAGAAAGCTAAACCAATTTTCCCAATGATCGTAGCGACCCCATTAAGTTTCACCTGCAGTGGAGTCTCATCCTCTCCTCCCTGACTCAGATTCTCCATCAACTTCCCCCATTCAGTCCTCATCCCAACAGATGTCACTAGCATCTTAGCTGACCCATCTTGCACTTTAGTACCTGCTAGAAGGAAAGGATTCTCTTTTTGAACATGCGCAGGCTCACTCTCACCTGACAAGCTTGATTCATCAATCAACAAGCTATGACCAGATATGAAAAGCCCGTCTGCTGGTACTTGGTCTCCTAAAGAGAGATGAACAATGTCACCCACAACAAGATCATATATAGAAGTTGTCTGCCTGTACCCATCCCTTGTTACATGAATTGAGATTTTCTTCTTCTCTTTATCTAAAGCTTTGAATTGAAGAGACTGCCTATAGTCACTGATTGCTGTCACTGTAACTACTACGAGTATACTTAATACGATTCCTAACCCATCATACACACCTTTCGGCCACCCTTCAGTAGCTAGTCCCACACCAATGGAGACAACAGCACAGACCATGAGGATCATAAGAGTCAGGTCCTGTATAGCTTCCCATACAAAGGTCCAGAAGCCTCTAGAAAGCTTTTCGATGTAGCGGTTGATTCCAAAGACCTTCTGTCTCCTCGACAAGTCAGTTTCTTTGATGCCGTCATCAAGCAAAACGGAGACCTTAACTGCAATTCCTTCAATGCCTCCATGGAGTCTCAGCTTCTTGCGATCGTGGTTGCGAATGATGGATGCAAGATCGTCTGGGTCGATGCCATAACCGGATTTTAGAACCTCTTCTGGGATTTGGGGCTCTAACTGATTACCAGCTGTCGGTAAACATGAGAAACAAAAAAAACCAAGCAATTGAGAGAAGTGGCGAGGAATTGAGTGAGCTTAAATGCATGTTGTTTTGTGGGGGAAGATGTACCATCGATGAAATGCAATGCTGCTTTCTGGACATATAGAGCAACTCGGATTTTTTCCTGGAGTGAAGTTTAAGAAGGATTAGGCTAGCAAATTGAAAGGATTGACTATGATGAAGGAACCACGCATTGGAATGTAAAACTGAGATTTTTGAGAAATACTGATTGCACCCAATGCATGAAAATTTAATTATTAATTGATTCTTGGACGTAAAATCTTCATCTTTTCAATATATGCTACTCTAGAGTCCATAAATAAAACACAACTCGTTATATTTTTTTGGGGATTTGATAATTCAATGCCCTTTACACACCTGAATCCCTAAATTCATGACTAAAAGTCACTAAATGTCACTATAGTCGTTTGACCTATCATGGGATCCAAGTAGCTTTTCAACTTTAACATTTAGATCCCATGATATCATGGGTTTTAAAAAACCAATGATATCACGGGATCCAAGGCAAAAAAAAGGGGGAGACTAGAGTCCTTTGACTCCGGTGAATTAGCTTACTTTTAGTCATGAACTTGTGACAACAGTATTTAAGGGTCATTCGTACGTCAAATCCCCTATTTTTTTCTCGTTTGCTATTTTAATATTGCTGCATTAAAACATGAGATTTTAAGCGTATTCTGTTTGAGTGCTTAATTAAATACTTGACTTTAACATTTGTATAACAAAGCTTAGCATATCCGTGCAATGGGATCCACCGAAGAAGGCAACAAACCTTAGGATCCTAACCAACTCCTATGATGGGTAATGCATTAAAAGTAAATTTTATATTCCCTGTTGATTGAGTCATGACATGGGGCGATGTCATCTCCATTAATAATTAGTGTTGTGATTAATTCAATGTTGAATAACAATCTTCAACTCCTCACCTGCTTTTTTATGTTTGTACACTATGATTAAATGGTCAGGATCATCTGCATCGAATATCATTTTCCTGTTCTTTCCAATAAGTTTAGGGAGTGTTTCTACAACAAAAAAAGTTCAGGGATAGAGAAATGATCTGGCCTGATGTTATGCTGCCCTGTGGCTCTCATCTTTGGTTGATCTAACCGATTCCTGTTACAAGTCCTTTAAGAAATGCACTAACCCAAACTTTACTCAAATTAAAGTAATTTATACAGTTGGATTGAACAAATGACTATTCAAAACAATTTGTCGCAAGTGTTATTTTACAGGGATTTTTCCCTTAAAGTACAAGTGTTTACTTAAGGCTCTAGATGGTTTTATGTGTCATCGACGTAGTTTTGAAACTCAGCTGAAACTAGTGGCTTCGCTAGAAATTTAGAGGTTATAGTCATCGCCAATACTGATCTATAAAGGACTTAGTACAAAACAAAATATATGGAGTTTGTATTAGAACTTTCATATTATAATTTTGTTACTAAAAAGCCCTTAAATTTTCAAAATGAAGAATCAAGACCTTTTTTTTTTACATCTCATCATCATCATCAACAAAGCCTTATATCAATTATGTTAGGGTCGGCTACATGAATTATGTCTCTCCATTCTGATCTATCCTGAGGCAACTGATAGGTTATACTTTTTCAGATCTATTGTTACTACTTTCATCCACATCCTCTTTGGCCTACCCCTTCCCCTTGGTGGGCTATCAAGCTGCATGAAATTTTTTTTTTACTCACCAAAACAGTTGTTGATATGTGTTGGACATGTCCAAACATCTCAAACGGTTTTTTCTTACTTTTATCACCTATTAGCTATTGATGCTACTCATAAATACTCTTGAAAGTGCTTATTTCTAATTCTATCGATCCTAGTTTTACTACATATCTACTTGAACGCCCTTATCTTTGTTACACTCACTTTATTCATATGTTGCTTCTTGAATGAATATTCTACTTCATATGTCATAGCTGGTCTAATCGTTGTTCTATAAAATCTTTCTTGCAATCCTTTATTATACGCAGATTACAAAGCACTCCACAAGCATGTTACCACTTCAACAGTTCCGCTTTTATCCTATGTTTGATATCTTTCTTTTCTCTCCATCTTTATTAATTATCGAGCCAAAGTATTGGAATGAATCTCTGCGGTATCTTTTGAGCTAAAATTCGCATAGTAGTTTCGCCACTTTTTATATGCCCAATAAAGTTGCAATCCATATATTCTTTCTTTGAAGGACTTATTTTAAAGCCCTTGAATTCTAAAGTCTCCCTCTATCTCTCAAGTTTCGCATTAGCGCTATCTTCTAATTCATCTACTAATACTATATCATCTATAAATAACATACACCAAGGTAGCTCCTCTTAAATACCTGTACTTAACTTTAGGGGTGCTCATGAGCTGAGCAAGCCTAGACTCGATCCGGGCCCAGCCTGCTTTGGTCCGGGCTTAGACAATAAATCGGGCCCGATTATTATCTAGGCTAGGCTTGGATTAAGTGATAAAAGCCCGAAACTCGCCTTGGCCCAGCCTGCTAGGGGTGTACAAAAAATCCGTCAATCCGTCAATCCGATCCGCGGATTTTAATCCGATCCGAAGGTAAACGGATTGGTGACGGATTGAAAATCCTGTAATCCGTTAGCAACAGATCGGTGGCAGATTTCATCCTCAATCCACGGATTTAATCCGATCCGATCCGTTGACATTATATATATAAAAAATAAAAATAAGGGGTCTAGATATAAACTAAGATGTCTAAATATTAAAAAAAAAAAAAGAAAAAAGAAAAATTATAGGGGCTCAAATGCAATTATTCCCTATCACTATTTATCCCCAAAAGGCCAAAACCGGAAAACCCTACCCATTACGGATTAATGTACATGGACGGATTAACGGATTGAACGGATTGAACCATACTTGAATTACCCTTTTTTTTTTCCATATAATGTACAGGGACGGATTGAAAGGATTAATCAGATCCGATCCGTTCATCAACGGATCGGATCGGATTGGATTTTAATACCTACGGATCGGTGACGGATTTCAAATCCGTCAATCCGTAGGTAACAGATTGGTGACGGATTTGGCCCAATCCGATCCAATCCGATCCATGTACACCCCTATAGCCTGCCTAATGAATGCTTGTAACTTAGTATACATTTTCCAAACAATACGTAGAAAGCCTAGTTTGGCCCGGTCCGATCCAATAGGCTAAATGGGCGGACTTGACATGACTTTCATGATCTTTCTTGGGTTAGGGCTGAGCTCGGGCTTGACTTCTTAAAGTTGGGCCGAACCTGGATATGCTTTAGCCTAGCCTGGCCCAGCCCATGAACACCCATACTCAACTCATCCATAATCAGTATAAAGGGATAAAGGCGTAAAGCTAACCCTAATTGCAAATCTTTAGTCACTGAAAACTCACATATCCCTCCAGAGGTGGTACTCACCCTTGTTATTGCTCCATCATACATGTCTTTAATAGTTTCAACATAACCTCTTGGAATGCTCTTTTTATTTAAAACCTACTAAATTAAATCTTAGGTAGTTTGTTGTAAGCTTTCTCTAGATCATTGAAGACCATATGTGAATTTTATCTCATCGCTCAATATTTTTCCATTAATGGCCTAAGTAAGGAGATAGCTTCCAAAGTTGACTTTCCTACTATGAAATCAAATTAACTCTTAAATATCTTGGTCTTTTTTCCAAGTCTTTGCTCCATAGAGTGACTCATTTGTTAAATCCCATTTGATACAATTTTTTATCTCATTTATTCTTGTATATATGAACTAAAACACATCTTCTCCATTCATTCGATATTTTCTTTATTATTAATATCTTATTGAAGAACTTTTCTTCTAAGCATTTTCAAGCCTCTATAAGAAAGTCACGCGGCACTGTACCTTTCTTGTCTTCATTTGTGTCCATCCTTCTTTCAATTCTACAATCCAAACTTTGTGGTAAAAGATATGTCATGCAAACAAACTATCATCTCTTGATCTTTTGCCTCCTATAGAATCTTCAATTTCACTAGTTTTTACTGTCAACCCCAAGATTAGATAAAGAAGGGTCACATTCTTAAAAGGTAATTTAGAGTTAGTCCGAACGTTTTTACATAATTTGGATTTTTCCTCTACTTTTAATAGATTTTACTATTTCAGAGAAGTTAGGGTTTCGGGTGCTATATAATCATTCTTATGTTTCTAAAGAGGAATAATACAAATCTCTGTTTCTCTCCAGCTTTTCCCTAGCTCTTCCTTGTAGATTCAGGATTCTTGTGCTTCTTCCTTTCTCTTTTTGTGCTTTTCCTAATGAAAATCTTTTCCGTTTTCCGTTATGTGCTTGGTTGGAATTAAGTATGCATTGTGTTTGATTTAATTTGTGATTCAATGTTAGGGTTTCACTACACCCCAATAGATCTTTTTTATCATAAAGGGATTGGCTTTTGGAGCCATTTTAGAAAGTTGCATAAAAAATCCAAGGTTGGTTATGGTTTAAAAGTTGAAAGTTGCTGAATGACAAGGAAAACCAAAAAAATATACCCTAATGTCATTTTTCAGATTTTCCCTTTAATAAGTCATTTAAGAAAAATAATAAAGTCCAACTCAAATGACCTAGTGGGGCCCACTTTTGCAAATCAAAATGGTTGATTTTTGGGAGTAAAAAGGCTAATAAAAAAACAAAAACCTATTATAAGGGAAGGATATTTTTGTCTTTTTTAAAAACGTTTTAATGGAGAGGGCTTGATTGAAAGGATTGCAGAAAACTTTTACACTTTTCTGAAATATTAAAAAAAAATTATACTTTTTTGAAAATTAGTCAAAGTTCTATACTTTTTTAAGATTTTTACTACTAATAATAATTAATATTATTTATTGGTAGTCATTATCGAAGCTAATGAATTCTTCTTTTTTATTGGAAATGTCTAAGGAGAGCCATCCAAATTGAATCTCTTCTCAAAAGTATGATTACCAATGTTAAATAATTATGTGCTATTTGCGGAAATGAGGTGGAGACTGTTGAGCATGGTCTATTTCATTATAACTTTACTAGAGTGGTTTTGTTGAAATTGCACTTTGGGTTATTGTCTCATAATATCCCGGAAAATAAGCTTGTGAATGGTGGAATGAATATTTTGATTCCAATAATTCTTTTATCCATCTTAATAAGCAACTCTCTAAGTCATAGATCCTAGCTTTTTAGAGGACTATTTGGAAAGGTAGAGATGATTTTATTTTTAAGTGAGGGTTTTCTTTATGATTTTATTTTTAAGTGAGGGTTTTCTTTACCAATAACACTGTATCAATCAAGTGACTTTTTTTTTTTTTGGCTAAGTTGCAAATTGAATTAATAAAGGGGAAGGGAGAAACAACAATAAGAAAGCAAACAAGAAGAAAAGGGACAGAAGAAAAACAAAGCTCACCTTATCTCCTGGCTGGAGATAGTTGATTACAAAGAGAAAAGAAAGACTATAGAGTAGAGTTATAAAAAGGAGATGACATTTTACCAATAGAGAGATAAGCTTCTGCCAAGAAGGAGATGGCATTGTCAAGAGAAGGCTTCAGATTGTTGAAAACCTATCAGGTTCCTGACCTTCCATAAGCTGAAGATAGCCACTACGAAGAGGGCTCCCAAATCTTTTTTTGGCTTTGAGGCATGAGTTGGCTGAAAAGGAACTCCATTTGGCTGCAACAGTGTTAGAAGGAGAAGAGCTTATGTTGCCTTTGTCTTCTAACCATGCCCAAAATTCTGTGGCAAAAGGACAGAGGAAGAATAAACTGAATGAAGTCTCTCGGTGGTTGCCACATAGGTAGCAAGAAGAGGCCAGCTGCACTCCGATTGATTGGGCCCATTCATTGGTTGAAAGTTTGTTGTGGAACAATTTCTAGGCAAAGTAAGCTATGGATGGCTTGAGGAGACTGTTCCAAGCAAACTTAGACCAAACTTTCGGAAGGCTCCTGGCTCTAATGGAACCCCAGGCAGCAAAGAAAGGAAGAAGGCTAGAGTTGGAACTTGACCAAATCAGCGTGTTAGGGATATTGGAGAGGGAGAAGTCCACCAAAAGAGGGGAGGAGACAAAGACCACCTGCTGCGGATAAAAAGAACTTGAGAGCCATTAAGGGTTGGAGAAAAGATCATGCACTATTCAGACCAAGGAAAAAAGACTTTTGGGAACTTCTGCTCCAAAGAAAGGGGATCGTGCCACGTATCATGCCAGAAGCTTGTACTTTTACCATCACCTAGGATCCAGTGGCTGTTTTGGAACAAGAAATGGGCTCTACTCTTGATTTTCCTCCAAATGCAAGAACCATGGAGTAAGGCTTTTGGGTGTCAAGGAGAGAAACCTTTGGCTGAACCAGGAAGCCCATAGGGAGGAGGAAGATAAAGCTATCCAACCTAAACAGACTGAGCTTGCAATGATCAAATCCTTTAAGCGATGAAAGCCTAGCCCTCCTTCAAATTTAGGAAGACAAACTGTTTTCTAGTTGAAAAGACTCCTCTTCAATTGGGACGATCCTCCAAACCAAAGGAAGTTTCTCATCCGTTTTTCCATAAATTTGCAAATCGAACTCGGAATGGGGATCACCAGCAGGGTGTGAATTGGAAGACTTTGGAGCACATGCTTAACCAAAATGACCCTTCCGGCGAAGGAGAGCGAATTAATTTTCCAACCAATAAGCTTTTTCCTGAAAGAGTCCTTAAACTTTCAAAGTATCTTGCTTTAGGGCTGCCAATGAAGAGGGGGACTCCTAGATATTTTACCCGAAAGGTAGCTTGAGAAATGCCTAAGGATCTCGATATCCTCGCTTTGAAAGACGGTCTGTTATTCCCAAAGAGAATTTTGCTTTTGGAGAGGTTGAAAGTGTTGGCCGACAGCCATTTGATAAGCATTCAACACACCCTGAATAGCTTTGATACTCCGGGGGATAGCTTGAAAGAAGAGAAAGATATCATCTGCAAACATAAGGTGGCAAATAGAGGGAGAGACTGGAGCTCTGTAGATTGGAACCATGTGATTCTGGGTAATAAGATTCGTAATGTTCAGACTTAAGATTTCTTCTGCTAAGATGAAGAGGTAAGGGGAGAGAGGATCCACCTGCCTAAGACCTCTCCCCAAATTGAAATAACCAACAGGCTCCCTGTTTATGAGAATAGACCCTTTGGAAGAGCTAACACATTCTTAGATAAGAAGGATCCAATCCTTGCTAAAGCCAAAAAATTCTAAAACCTTAAAAAGGAAAGCCCGATCAAGTTTGTCAAAACCTTTTGACATGTCCAACTTCAGACAAATGCCTTTACCTTTAACTCCTTTTTGAAGTTTTTAAGTCAACTCATGCGCCAGAGCAATGTGATCTTGGATTTTCCTCCCTTATAAGAAAGCAACTTGATGAAGAGAAATGGGGTCTGGGAGAACAGAAGCTAGTCTAAAAGCCAGGATCTTGGAGATAACCTTGTAGGTAAAGTTTAGCAAGCTGATTAGACAGTAATCTTCAAAGGAGGAGGGGGCTGCAACCTTCGAAACAACGGAGATAAAGAAAAAGTTTGAAGCCTTTAGAAGCTTTTTGGAAAGGAAGAAATTTTTTACAGCAGCTATGACCGTCATTCCCACTATGTCCCAGCAGCTACAGAAAAAACTACCAAAGAAGCCATCAGGACCCGGAGAACTATATCTCTTGAGGCTGAACATTGAAGCTCTAACTTCTTCATTGGAGGGAGGGGCCTGAAGCAAGGCATTTTGGGCTAAGGAAACCTGACCTCTACAAACTTGAAAGAGCACAGGGTCAATCTAAACATGGAAAGGCTGGAAAATGCTTGAGAAAAATTCCACTGCAGCATCTTTAATTTGAGAATGATCTTCAAGAGAATTGCCTTTGAACTCAAATAGAGTGACTTCAAGTTTGTGGAATTAAGAGATGTCGTTCTTGTCTTTACAGATGCTGTGTTCTAGGCATCTTATTGTAACTCGGTTTTTGGTTTTGCTATGATGATGAATGGGATCTGTCTCGCTGCATGTGCGTTTTGAGGGACCGAAGCTGTTTTCTTTAAATGCTGAAAGCTAAGGATAAGGGGCTCTTCGATATCAATATTTTGTCTGATGCAAATGAAGTGATCAAAACAGTTAGACGGAATACAGATTGGTCAATTAGGAGTGCTGTTTTGGATATATATTATGGAATCATCTAGAGAGACTAATAGAATTAGTTTCAACTGTATTCCTGGAAAGCTTAATATGATGGCCACATTGCTTAACTAAAGCTACTTTTGATAATGGGGCCAATTTGTAGTGGTTTTACTGAGTGGGTATGTGTTGGTGTTTTGTTGTTCTTTGGTTTTATTTTCTTAATGATATTACTCTTTCTTTACCAAAAAAAAATAGGCCTCATGTGTCCTCGCTCGATAGAATCCAAAAATTTAGTGTGCATTTTTGTGATGAGAGGATTCCATGTCAAAGGGGAAAATTGTTCTGATTTTTCATGCAACTCACTGCTGTATTGTTTGGTACAACACATTTTCTAGGTGGAAATAAAAAAAAAAAATGAGCTGATTTTCCTGGATAGAGTGAGTTTGGATATATTATGAGAAAGGTATTAATATAGGATCCCTGTCCTATAAAAACAAAAACATATAGAGTGTAGAATCCTATCATCACACAAAACATGTCTTCGAGAATTCCCGAATGGAATAGGCAAAACCTCACATTTTGGCCCGACATATTGAAAATCAAAGCCAGTCAAAGTGAATGCTTTCACTTTATATATGATTTTTAAAATTTTTACTTTTAACAGTAGTTGGGCTTATTTTTATATCCTATGCACGGTTTGAATTTCCGATGTGTGCTCTGCTGAGTAGTTCCACTCCTTTGGATGAGGAATTTTGCATTGAGTGTGAGTAAGTTAGTTGTCAATCCGACTCTTTGACTAGGGTGCCCGACTCGAGCCGACCGGCCCACAAAAGCCAAGGCTTTTCTTTTTATCCTAAAATTCTAAAATAGGATAGGTCATAAATTTAAAAAGACTGTAATCTTGAGGGTGAGGCTAGGGCTTGAACCAGCTTAGCCTCACCTAGTTGTGTGTGTGTGCAAGTCCTTCCATTTCTATTAGTGAACATTAATTACATTTTTACCATTTCAGGCTTTAAGTTTTAGAAATAAAAAACGGAGACATTCTAGCATTACTTTCTCTTTCATTCTAGCATGACTCTCTTAGTAAAAGAGTTAAGTTTTTACAACTTGTATTAGGCTTGGATTTGTTGTGCTCACTAATATCATCTGGTCCAAGTTCATGCATTTGGGTCAGGCATGAGTTGAGCCTATACCTAAGTTGCACCCCAAGAAAATATATGGTGGGCCTCACACTCAAATCTAATTGCAATCTGTCATTCTATTTCTTATGTTCTTATACATTGAATTCTTGAATATACACAGGGGTGGCCTTTTGAGGTACTCAAAATAGTAAATCCCTTAATTTTTCTTTCTTATTTATTTATTTAATTATTTTTTCCTTCTCACTTCGAATGTCTAGAAAATAAATACATTAAAAAACATACTCGATTGAAAACAAATACATTAAACTATACTACACATCTAAATTTCAAGTGCAAGGAATATATGATGTGAGCAGAAATCATTGTGTTAACAAGTGCAAGGAATATGGTTTTTAAATTTCATCTTTAGAACAGTACACATTATAAGATCATTACTTTGTTCTGATAACAAATTAGAAGGAATATGACACTACATTTTTTTATATCTGCAATCAATCAATTGGGGGACAAGTTCAAGTCTTTAAGCGATTCCACTTTTCTTAAACTTTAGTAAATACTCAACTATTCTTAAACCTTATAGTTGAACCCAGCCTGGTTGGCATTGGCGGCTTCAGGAATTTGAGTCAGTGGGGTCAACAAAAGACTTATCTTTTGCAAATGGAATAAATTTATTTTCCTCTTTATTAACATTTGTCATCTATTTTCGATAATTCGACAAGTATAGTATAAAATTCTCAAATAATACATCTCCGATAATCCAGTAAGGATAATATTGAATTCTAAATAAAAAATAAATTTTAATACATTATTACTAATAGTACTTAATCTAAAAGCAAGATATAAATACGTAAACTCCTACAGCTGCCCTTAACAGGTTTTCATTTGTTAAAATCGTTGCATAATAGATTTATTATCAACACTAGCAACCACATATTTTTCAAATATATGTAACCAAACAATCATTCATCCATTGATCTCCTATTTGGTTACGCAATCTATTATTTAGATACTTCATTGCTTAAAAATCTCTTTCTACTGTCGCAGTTAGTGTTGGTAAAATCAACGCCAATTTTAAAAGCAAATAAACCAATTGGTATACAATATCATTTTTTGTCTCCACTATTTCTAGCAATATCACCAATTCCTTTAAGTTCTAAAAATTCATTGCTAGAACGCATATCAGTAATGTTGGCCTATTAATTTTATTTAATTTTTGTAGACAGTTGGCCCAATAACTTAGGTAGTGGGTATTTTATAGTGACTTTTGTTCACTACTACAGCGACCAAGAAAAAGTGTAAAGTTAGCTAATGTGGGGTAAAACTCTTAAATTGAGTGGGGTCAAAAGCTTCCTATAAGTTCAATTCATGAAATAAAAAATTTTCTTTTTAAATATTTTTCAGATCTCAGTGGGGCATTGACCCCACTGTGATCAATGTGGAGCAGCCCATGCTGGTCTCTCTCTCTCTCTCTCTCTCTCTCTCTCTCTGGTATTTCAGTTCTGAGATATATCACTTAATGATGTCTGGCTATTTAGGTTTTCTTTTCAGTGTTTTATGGGTTTAGAATTTTTATTTTCGCGTTAGTTCTCAGGGTATTGGGTTACTCATTAGATTGGGTTCCTCTCTTCTGGATGTTCTCTCCAAATCAATACCAGTGCTTTTTTTTTTTTTTTTTTCTCTCAGAGTATTGGGTTACTCGTTAGATTGGGTTCCTCTCTTCTGGTAAAGAACACCAGTGCATTAAGTAAAACACAGTATATTCCATTTAATCTAACTTCCAGGCTTTCATAGCACCAAAAACCATAGCAATTCAATTTTGTTGACATCAGTAGAAAATGGTGCTTGTTTTAAAATTTTGCTCAAAAAAAAAAAAAAATAAGCTACTATTTCCTCATATAATGTACGTTCCAAATAGTGTTTTTCTTTCTTTTTGGCCTTTTGAGGTGGCTTTAGCACACCTGGGCCAGGCAAGGGCCTTTGACAGCCCTAGTCGTGAGATGAGAAGATTCCTTCATGGGCAAAAGTCATTTCCATCCTATCATGCAGTCAGGGGAAGTTTCCTTGAAGCTTCTGTTGAAAGTCAAAACATGACCTGTCCTATCAAACCTACGTTCTCTTTCGTACAATTAAGACCACCGCCTGTTGTACGGTCGTTATGTCTCCACGCTGACCAGCTCGTGGCCAAAAGAAGTGGCTGAGAGAATCAACGAGGAAACTCAAGTCTACTGTGTACATTCACATACAACAAGAATAATCAGCTAGACTAGAGAAAGCTATTGAAGGTTATTATGTTTGATAGTGAATGATATTGTGTATTTCTAAAATATAAGCAAATGATCTTAAATGTGAGGATTGTGTGACTCTTGAAATCTAACTTGTTGAAGTACATATTAATTCTGAAAAGTGTTTTTTAAGATTTAACTTATTATTATATGATTTTATATGAAGTTTCTGATGTGAATTGAAGTTAAAGATTTCGCTTTTGCACTCTACTGTTTTCTCTTCTAATCGTATGGAGAAGTAGATAAAAGTTACAAGGATGTATAAGAGGATCTCTTGATTATCGACTTCATGTTATTTGTATTGAAACCATGGAATCACCCTTTTTAGTAATCCCTTTTTGTGTCATTGCAGTATCCTTGTGGGTGTTAAGACTGTTAGTGCTTGGGCAAGAACTAGAAGAGCACATAGGCAGCTAGCTACCTTGAAAAACATGATGCCCGAGTTGCTGAGAGACATCTTTCAGAAAAGGATATTGTTCCATGTTATTCTAAAAAAAAAAAAAAAAAAAAAAACTCTTCTTCATCGCTAACAATAAAAAAAGAACACCCTACATTCCTTCTTCATTGATTTTTGGATGCATCTAATTGTAAATTTTTATCCCTACCAAAGGTGTGCAGAAACTTGTATTTTAGGGTGTGGTTTTATTGGGACCCTTCCTATGGAAAAGTTTACCTAAGAAACTACTAATAATCGATCCCTAGTTGCAACGCCGATGCATGATCAAAAGTGTGTCTATTGGTGAAGGAGTATCTACCACTCAAAAAAATATAAAAATTTAACCATTCAAAAAAAGATTTGAGACGATTCAAAAAAAAAAAAAAAAAAGCGTAAAAAAGAAACTAAATGGAAAAATAAAAACAGAAACGCTTCTATACATATACAAAAGGCAGACTTCAACTTCAAGAGGGCGTCACTTAAAATGCATTGGCCCTCTAACAAGTGCTCAACCTTTTCAATTTGTTTGTTAATCTTGATGCACGTTTGAGTTTTGATTTAATGAAGGTAAAACTTTCTCCTACATAAACATTTGTGTGCGGATGTCCCAATTAGAGTGGCAAAGCCTCATCAGAAAACCAAGACCCCCTTAATTTCATGGCACCAACCGTAAGGACATTGACGTCCACATGTGCAGAACTTCAGCAGGAGAAAATTGAAAATTCCCCTTCTATGAAGACAATGCAAGACATGCCGTGTCTTAAGATGTATTATGATGGGACCACAACTTTTTACACACCGCGTGATTTTGTTAGTAAAATATTTACGAAACCTGAATTACAAGTAAGGCAATAAAAAAAATTCTAATTAGTTTTATGTTCCACATTATAAATTATGAAACCTAATTAAAACCTAAGTAAGATTGATTGGCCAAGCGAATAGGAAGCCACCATCCTTGCTATAAAAGAAAGTTGCACAGAAGAACACATTATCATCATCTTCTTGAAAATCTAATAAATTCAAGTTTAAGTTCAAGTATAGATGAAAATATAGGCCTAAATCCTTGTCAAACGTTGATTTGATTTATTGCACAACCATGATATATATAATTCTTTGAGTTATACTCCCCTCCAAAGGATAGGGATTTGCTTATAATTTCTTTTATTTTTTTGTTTAGATTTTCTTGCTTTCGTGAGTACTCCTACACTCATTGATAGTTGGAATAATCGTTTGAAATTAATCGCATATGGCAGAAACATTACCTTCTTATTTGATAATCATAGCCATATATGATGAAAACTTGTTTAGAACAATTTGATATAATCCTTTCATTTTCCTTCCCTTTTGTTTCAATGGTTAATCTAATCACCATTGACATAGTATTTATCCTATCCAACTGTCCAAGACGCGTATTATAGATTAGAAGTCCAACCTGCTGTGGTTGGACTTTGATCATCTAGCTCCTCTGTCATGAAGACCCTTTCAATTAAAGCCCCCACAATTTGTATCTCCTTCTCCACTAATGGAAATTGTGGTACATGGCTAGTTAATATCCTAGGCGTGTTTATTCATCAGGTCCAACCATTGATTGGCCACAGATCAAATAACATGAAAATGACTAGAGAACTGCTAGCCATCTAGGGATGTAAATGGCTCTTGGATTCTCCGATTATCCGGAGGTTCCGATCCGCTAAAGACCGGGTTTGGATCCTTATTTATGCCCCAATAAGTAAATGAATCCGGGTCTGGTTCCACATTGGTTTGAACCCGTGGACCCAAGGGCCGACACATATCACCTCAATTTTCGAAAATCTCTCCTAAAAATCATGTTTTCTTAATATCATTATCTACCTAAACTCGGAAATAGACCCGTCCCATATTTGGTTCTGAAGCGAACAAACCAATTCCGAAATGGTTCCCAGTCTGGATCCGGTTTCACCTTCTCCTTAATGTTTCCAGTTTTGGGTCCACAATGGATCTGGACCGGAACCGACCCGTTTACAACCCTATAGCTATCCCATTTGAACTAATTGACAACAATATCTACACCAAGTCTAACCAATCAATAATCAGTTGACCTTAGCCACCGCCCGGTACTTTATGGCCACAAAATGGACGAGCCGAAACTAAAATGGTCAAGCATCCACATTCAACCCAATGTGCGGTGTTCATACGATCATCAAGTGGCTCAATTGTTAGCAACTCCTTACAGTTGAATGAATGGAAGGGTAAAAACCACGGTTGAACGAGTTCGTGTATAGTATAGGCATATGAGTTTTCAAGGAATATATGCTGTACATTTAAAAAAAAAAAAGGAATATGATGTACATGCTTCATCTTAAGATGGATATAAAAGTATATGATTTCTTCTTGTTTTGAAAAAAGGAGGTCATATTATAGGTATATAATATATGTGTGTGCGAATTATATATGTATATATATGGAGTATATTCACCAACACGCTTCGTGCACATGCAAATTTTTTGTCTTGATCAGCCGTGATGCATAAAGTTTACATGCGTTACACATCATTGATGTTCTGATCCAAAGTTCACCTGCACCAGGTGCACAAGTGAATATTTTTCATATATATATATATATATATATATATATATGGAGATGCTCCTATGAGATATGTTCTCACCTTACTATGAGAGATAAATGTGAGGACCCCCACCCCTATATCTCATGATAATGTGAGAGCACATCCCACACACACACACACACACATATATATATATATATATTAAAATTTTAAAAACATAGATATAAAAGTTATATTTAAAAAATACAAAATACTATTCACCATAAAACTTGAGAGACACTCCTATGAGTGCATTCAAACTTGCACGAACCCACATGTATATTATATATATAGGGAGATGATCATGCATCTCTCACAGGAGCATCATATATATATAAATATATGGAAAGTATGGAAAGTTTTCTCGCGAGAAATCCTGTTGTTGTTTTAGATTGTATCATGAAAGATGTATAGTTTTAAGACAATTAAACTTCTCATTTTACCTTTACATACATCAAATTATGTCTAAAAAAAAGGAAGAAGAAAAGGCTCATATAGATAAAAGATCATTGAACTTCAAATCTTTTAAATCAAAATTTAAGATAATTTGATGAAGTTGAAATTTTTCCTAAATATTGAGGGAAAGTTGCCCTACTCTTGTATGTGAAGAGATTTTTTTATCCTCTTACTCCCACTAATGACATGCATTTGTTTACCAAAAAGAGGGGAAAAAAAAAAAAAAAAGATATGCTATTTGATTTGTGCCTAAAAAGCTGATAAGTGTGGTCCACTTGCAGGACAAAGTTTGCCGTATATCTAACTTCTTGTTGGAGTTTTTCAATTTTAAAGTCAAATGTAGTGGCATTTTGAATGTGAAATCCAAGGAGAAGCGAATCTTACAAAATCTTACTCATCTTTCAAATTATGTCATCTTTTCTATCAAAGGAAAAACAGTTAACAAGTTATAATCACCCTGTCATTACGGAAACTCAAGCATCATATGATAGCATTACTGTTTTCCAGTTCACAGATTTTTTTGTTTTTTTACCTTAGTCTTAACGCTAACCGAAGTCTTCGCCGTCCTCCTCTGGACTTATACTATTTGTTACAGCCCTGAGTAACTCCCCTCCCCTAAAATACCGCACCCTTATCTCCGCGAAAACATGATCTTGAAGGGATTATCCAGGCCGATTGGAGTCTCGTCTCGTCTCATACTTGTTGAATTTTTTTCGTTTTGCTTAATTTCTAAGGTTGGAGAAATCCCACAAACAAACAGTATTGTATCTTGAATTGCAGAAGATCCTAAAATCAAATCTAACAGATCACAATTCAATAAAGATAAAGATGTTATATCAAACAGATCACGATTCCAAGCCGATACCATGCAAAATGAAAATCTAGTGGGGCCCCATGATCAAGCAAAGTAATCAGCACCGCTGCTGCTATTATGAATGTATGTAATCTCACTATAGAACAATCGTCCTTTTCATGCCACGAGCCAAAAGAGTCAGATCAACGGTCTCGGTCAGAAAAATGTGGGCCCCACTCAACTGGAAATACGAATTCGGAATGAATGGATGAACGGGAGGGAGGGAGAAGAGGAACCTGGATTTTCTTCTTCTTGAGTTGGGCTTCGGAACGCTTTCCGAGATCCGCAGTCATCCGAAACCTCCGCTTCCGATTCTTGACAATTGTAACGGCCGATCTCCATCGCTTGAGAGCCTCTTGGGAGGAGTTTTTGGCCTGAACGTCGAAATTCTCCTTGAGATATCTCTCCATCTGATCCATGACGACGACGACGACCAAGTACTGATCGAACAAGGATTTCGACGACGGGGGAAAAGAGAGAAGACGAAGGACGATTTGAAGGGAGAGAAGTGGAATAATTCAAGATCGACGCCTAAACAAGACAAGTGGAATTGCAGCAGCTGTTACAACGATAGTACATTCTACATTGCACATTTCCCTATATTTATAATACTATCAGAGTCCTGCAGTGTAATTACGGGTACGAATCAAACCCCAGAGATAGTTCAGTTTGCCTAGGACTACGGTTTGCATCCGGAGGTTGTAGATTCGAAACTGCACTACCACACTGGGGCTATAGGGGAGTTTACCCGGCTTCCCTCTGGGGCCGGAGGGATTAGTCCACCCCAAAGGGTAACCCTCCGATAGCAAAAAAAAAAAAAAAATTACGGGTCCGAATCTGATGCAATCCGTGGGCCCAGTCCACAAGTCTACAGTAGAAAGTCAAAAGACTTCCACAATCCAGATTAGAATGTGAACTGCTTGATTTTTAGTAATTTAGTGATAGATAATATTTGAAGATATCTTTAAGTTTAAATTAGAAAGTCTTG
This sequence comes from Umbellularia californica, assembly GCA_028538565.1. Lineage (NCBI taxonomy): Eukaryota > Viridiplantae > Streptophyta > Magnoliopsida > Laurales > Lauraceae > Umbellularia > Umbellularia californica. The sequence goes on from JAPQWN010000001.1 coordinate 84,593,413, forward strand.
ATTAGTGTTTAATTATTTCAATTTGATTTGTTTCATAAAAATTGATTAATTAGTACGTACACAAGTCCTTAAAGGGAGATCGAATATATATACTCCTCTTTTCACTCTATATATATCATTGAATATCGGAATAAGAAATGGAGTAGTATTCTCTTTTTAGATATTTTATGTCACTAGGGTCAATCAATTCTAAGCCATTTGGCTCGGAGAGTATAGTCCTTTAGCCACTTTTTTTTTTTCAACCCACACTACGTCAAGATCCTCTGTGGCTGGCATGTTTGGTAACAAGCGAGGAATCCGTAGATCTTATGACTCTTCACTACCACTGAAACATGGATTCTTCGCTGGGGATTTGTATAGTTGAGGATTTTACATTGATATTGGTGTGTATTGATGAATATGGATGAAAAAAATAGGGTTCAATGTGAAAATTCACGTAAGTGAGGATTTTTAAATCTTATCGGGGGTGGTCAAATCTGAGAATCCTATCAAATTAAGATTTTCATTCGTCCAAATCCTCGGGAATTTACAATTACGTACAAAACATGGATTTACTACAACTTTAAGCATGTTTGGTAACAGGTGAGGAATCCATAGATCTGATGATTCTTCACTACCACTGGAATAAGGATTCCTCACTGGCAATTTGTATAGTTGAAGATTTCACATTGATATTGGTGTGTATCAAAGCATAAAGCTGGGAGAAATAGGATTCGGTGTGCAAATCCACTTGAGTGAGGATTCTCAAATCTTATGGGGGGTGGTCGGATCTGAAAATCCTAACAAATAAAGATTTCCATTCGCCCAAATCCTCAGAAATTTATAATTGTCAAACATGGATTTACCACAACTTTAGGAAAATCACAATCTTTTCTCTAAAGATTTGGTTGCCAAATGTGACCTAAGAAAACCGAAAAATTTTTCATTTGGTTGCCAAACGTGACCTTAATGTAAATGTTATTTATAGCTCATTTAAAAAGAGAGCCTGGAGAATCCAAGTCTCTCATTTCCCTCTTCTATGGAATCCAAGCCGCTCAATATGAGCACCCTCACTATGTGTGCGACTTTCCCATATTTTACTAATAGAAGTTGCCCCATCTTAAGCTTGACCATTTGATGATTAATTTAATTAATAAATATGATTAATAATGTACATAATTGTGTTAATCATGCTTTTTATGAAAGGTAAATCCATAGCAGGGCAGCTTTTATGATAGAGCTTTGAGAATATCCCCTATACAGTCTGGTTGTTAATTTCGTGCGGCTTCGATTTTAAATAGGTGGGCTTCATTGTGAAGTTCCACTCATTTAGCTCTAGAAATTTGAAAATCTAGACTAAAAAAAAACGGATGCTTGACATGTTTGTGAGATCACTGTACAAATCAAAATCCATAGATTAGCCATCTATAAAAAATCAAGTCAAGAAAATAAAATTGAGTGTCCATTCTAAAACTCTGAAATGGATAGTTGTAAATAAATGGATTTATCCGAGTCATTTACTTGATCGCCTTAGATTGGGTGCATCATCATTAAATCAGATGTTTTAAAGATGGTTTACTAAGAAGTCACAAGTATAACATCAATCTGGGGTTGAAGCCCTAACCCATTTCTGAAAAAGTTTAAAATTCTTAAGAACTCCCTGTAAATTCTGAAAATTAATATATTTCTTTACATTTGCCCATTTTCCAATATTTCTTTTACATAAAGCCCCCATAATGAATTTCCTAAATCTACCCCTGATTTTGAGACATCAATTCGGCTAGCTAGCTTTTGAATAAATAAATAAATAAATAATAATAATAATAATAATAAAGTACAAATCCTAAACAACGTTTTAATCAGGAAAATAACACGCTCCATCTTTAGGTGACCACTAATCGATTAAATCAATATGGACAAGGGTTGGAGACTTGGAGGCGCTAAGATATATGGACAAGGGTTGAGAAACCCCAATGGGTTGTCCGAGTGGTCAGGACCACGGTTCTTCCCTCTTCCGGAGCTAAGGTCTTAGTATCCACCCCCCTCTTCAGGAACCGAAGGTTGAGTCCACTTGTGCTACCACCTAGGGGTCACAGGGGTTTTTATCCGGCTTCTCTATGAGCCCGGAGGGAATAGTCCGACCCAAAGGGGTGGGAACCCTCCGTTAGAAAAAAAAAAATGTAAATGATTTGAAAAAACTTCCATGAACATCCACCTATTTGAAAATCTAAATCTATTAAAATATATGACCTCCTCCATGAAACATACTAAGATTTCGCTCGTATTAGACTGTCTCTTTCTGAGATTGATAGTATATATAAAAAAATTTCACATGTTTTATACATTATCAATTATGCACTAAATACTTTACACATATGAGGGAACATTTATTTTAAGTAACTTATTTTTTAATAGGTAGCCACAGTTAAATTTTTTAATTGAATCTGTCAAACATCTTGTAGTGCAAGTAAGATAAAATTCACTCAATCTAAAGACATGAAATAGATGATTAATTTATTTATACCCTCTAATTGGATCCAAAAATTTACGTCGTTTTTTCTTCACAGAGAAGTTGAGAATCTTTGAGTAGCTGTAAAGAGAAGTTTTGTTGGCTCCACAACAAGGACTTCAAAACAAAGTAGTTGATTTTTTATTTTTTTGGGACCCAATGTTGATGAGGATGTCCCATGAAAGCCTAGCTAAGTAGACTGCACAACTACCCTAATTCAAATATGCATGTTATTTTAGTTCATCATGGGCCACTATCGTGGTTATCGTGCAATATATTTGATAGATGGTCCCAATTACAAAGGATTTAGTAACATTGTAGAGTATGATTTTAGAGACTAGTTATATATGGACTGCTTGCCTAGGTTGAGTAAGGTAATTCCTCTAAATATTGCTGTTAAAACTCTCTTCTTCCTTTTTTTTTTTTTTTGGTAGAATAACTTTTCAGTTGATTGCTTGTACTAGGTTTTCATATGAAAGGGTCGACATACTTAGAATGGTGGGGCACATGTCAAGTGTAAATGCATGTGAATCGGATCCTTAAAGCAGGCATTGCTTTTAAAAGAGCCAACCTTGTCATTCCAATGGGGCTCACCTGCGACCAACTTAAACGTGTCCCACGCACTCACCTTCAATGTGAATTCACATCATCTCGATCTAAATTTTATATGACCATTGTTGGCTGTTGGACCTGAAGGTTTGAAACCCTAACTTGAAATAAGGTCCCTGATCAAATCTTCAATTCGAGAAATGCTATTTGAAACAACAATCAAACATGCATCAACCATCCACACATAGGCAAGAACATACGATATGCGTGGGAAATCTGATCTCGGGAAAAAACCTCGAATCCTTTAACCCTAATCAAGGAAGTAACCAAGCACTATTCAAAAGAAGATTACAAGAGTCATTATAACCCTTATTCAGTTGCATCTCAACCTAAGGGACAGCAAATCCTCTTGCAGGCCACTTACTGTTCACCTTTAACCGCACTTGAATCACCGCCTACCGTCACGAAGCCACTTCGAGATGAATACGTGAAAGTAGAGATGATGATTGAATCTTTAGAGGTAGAAACTTCAACGCTTCAATGGAGGAGGCTCTAGAGAAGAAGACAATTTCTCTCTTCCGATCTCTTAGGATTGTTAGTGCCAAAGAGAAAATCATAGGGCCAAGAAAATAATGATTTTATATGCTCTAGTTCGTGTGTGCCCATTAGGGTTTTGAGAGTTGGAAAGATTTAAACAAACTGAAGTCGGATCCTAGAATCCTCGATGTCCGTTCGAATAGGACTAGGATCTGTTCGAACGTCTGTATACCCGACTAGGCACACCCATGTAAAGACCGTTCGAACGTCCAAGACTGGTGTTCGAGCTCTAAAGCTCTCTGGATTCTTGACTTGAGAAGATGCACAGGTCCGTTCGAACGTGTAAGACATGCTTTCGAACATTGAGGCTCGCTAGTTTTTTACTAGAAATGGAGTTTGGATCCGTTTGACCTGGCATGTAGTGCGTTCGAACGTTTAGCCTCTCGAGTTTTTGGCTTGTAGAATCAGCACCATTCGAACATGTGCTTGAACGAGCACACCTCATTTGATCTTTCTTGGCTAGCTTTTCAGGCTTCTATTCCTCTTCAAAATACTTTATAGACTTCACTTCTTCTTTGAAAAGGATTTTGTAATCCATTCTTGAAAAAGAAGAAATTACAATAATGTCAGACCTAAGTTTTGTCCAATCTCATAAATATGCCGACACTCTAAAAACCTTACAAGGTTCTAAGAACAATAATAATACACTTATGGAACTCTTCAATTTTTAAAGTTATCTATCACAACCAAATCATACATATGGATAGATATATGGTTAAATACTTGAGCTTTATTTATAGAAACCTACCAGATGTGCCAACCATGAGTTGAAAGACCTTAATGGTGGCTAGATTTAGCAAAAAAAAACAACCCCATCTCGTTAGATTGTATGTCTCGATCCAATGGGTGATCCGAATAAATTGATTTATTTCATTAATTGATTTATATTTCCATGCTTTATTCATGTGATGGATGGTATTTTATTCTATTTTTGCACATGCAAAATAACATGATGGTTCATGAGATGAACTGAAACCTACAAGTGTGTTAGATGTAATCTATTTGTGTGGATGAGGTTCACATGATACATAAGACATGGATTACAAATCTTAAACTTAAAGTATTTTTCACAACCAGTGATGAGACTGTGTGTCTCATCGACAAGGTTGCAGTATTGTGATCACTATGAGATAGTGTAGTATGTCTTGATCATCAGAGTGTAAGACTCTAGATCATTACGCTGGTACATTGGATATACTGAAAGACCATGAGTAGCACCTTATTTATATATGTCTTTGATTTAGGAACTGCATTCATAATTCCTAAGCAATAGGCTCTCAATCCTGAGAGATTAGTGGACTCAAGTTTCTACCATGCATTTGCGTTAGTCATCAATAAGTGAGGCCAATTGTATGTCAACACTACACGTTCTTGGGTTTGTGGTAGTGGGGTTGTGGGAGCATATAATTCTCAAGATGGAATCTATTCCCTAAATATCCCCTTGTACCAATTAATGGATTTTATCATTGGTAAGTGCGCTCCCATCTTAATTAAGAGTTAATTGGATGGTACTGATGATTACTATGATTAATTAGGTTACAAGGATAATAAGATGTTGATTAAGTTTGGTTGGACAGATTTATTCCAATAGGTCAATAGATATAATTGATGGAAGGGCCTACTTATAGTAATTGGGAGGTTTAGGATTTTCTTATAATTATTCATAAGACTGGAGTGCAATTGCATTTATATAGTGGACTTATTTGCAATTAACTGTGGGTCGGAGTTCACATGAGATGTGGGGTCTACATTCCCAGTTGAAGCCAGATTCTAAGGAATCCCTAGTGGTCCCATGCTAGCTCTAATAGGAGAAGGTTAATCCTATTGGAACTCTTAAAAGAAAGGAGGAGTAGGACACATACTAAATAGAAGACTTCTAATTTTGGACAAAGAGGAGGTGCTCCATAAACTATAAATAAGAGAAGATGGTTAGAGATCTTGACACACAACCTCACAAACTCCTCTCTCTCTTCCTCCTCTATCTCCTTTGGTTTCCTTCTAGAGTGCGAGAGTTTTCTTTTACTTAGAGACCCCACCATTCTTTTTGAGAAGTTCTCAACAAGAGGGTTATAGCGTGCAAGAACACAAAGGCAAAGGAGATCAAAATCTACAAAAAGGGTTTTCGTAGAGATCAAGTTTTCAACTTCTCACTTTGAGCGCAACCAAGCTCCAAAGGTATAGATCTATTATCTATTTGTTTTAGTAGATCTTATTATGCTTGTTCATTTCTTGATCTGTCTTCTTGATGGATCTTTGATTTTAACGCATGAGATTAGGGTTTTAGATCTTGGGGTTTAGTTTTTGGCTTTATGGGTATTTGATCTCTGCCTTAAGTGGGTCAAAAGTTTTTTAATACCTATCTACGATGCCCACCTACTTCCAACACATCTAATCATCCTTATAGTTTACATTTGCAACGGCTTAGGTATAGAGATCTCATTTCACATCTTAATAGCCACATGCTGGGTCAGCTCAACTCGTAAACTTTTCCAATCCGTCGACTTTTCCAGCCATGCTTCAAATTCAGAGTTTCTTTTTACCTCTGCCAGAGACAAACTCGCTCACCGTCTCTCAGCTACTTTGGTACATGGGTGTGTGAGAAGGGTGCATGAATTCAAATCCCTAGCTAATGTTTGGAAAAAAAAAATAAAGAAAGAAAAAAAACTCACGCACCCTTGCCCACCACTCAATGCCCTCAAGCAGTAGAGTTTGGAACATGGGTGTGTGAGAAGGGTGCTCGTCGGCTGTGCCAGCTGGACCCAACCCAATCCTCGTCCATATTAAACTTGATTTGAGCTATATTTTCCAGGCTCATAGTCTAGTTACAAACCTAATTTTTTGGCCTGATGGTAAAGTAGTCTAAGCCTGGCCCCTAAATGCTAAAAGGCCCAAGCCTGGCTCAACGTATTGAGCACAAAGAACTCACGTATATTTTGCAGATGGACTAGGCCAATTTTGCCCTACTTTCAGATCTATGGGCTGAGGTCCAGATTGTAAATTTGGCTTCCCTTCTTCCCTGCCCATGGTGTTTAAATGAATTATTTGCCATTAGGGCCAAGAAAAGAAACAAGATCAGGTTGAAGGCCAGCAAAGAGACCAATACATTAATAAAACAAGGGAAAACTGGTTCTCCCAAGCTTCTCTTACCTTAAAATACAAAAAACTTAACCCAGAGATGGGATTTATCCAGTTGATTTTTGTTATAGGATGTAAGTATTTATAGAGAAGACAAAATATCCTTTCACATTCTCAAAAAGATTAGATTCGACCCATAACTGAATCTGAGAACGACTCCTTAATTATGGGGCCGTAACATGCTCCTTTGCTCATCAGTCTATGGTTGGTTCCATGTCAATGTAGAAAAAGAAAAAGAAAAACTGCTATTTCCACAAGCCTTTATTAGATTCCTAACTTTAAGAACACGTCTGAAAACAACTGCAATTGTTTATGTTTGTTTCGTGTAATTGAATAGAGAAGAATTGAAAGAGTTTAATTTTAAAAAAATAGTTAAAACTGAATAAACAAATGCAAACTTTCAAAGATGACCATCAAATACTCAGCCACTATCTAGTAATTCAAATCATAGTGAAATGAGGGTTGCATCTACATCAATACTTAATATCATACACGCCTCGCCTCCATAATAATCCTTCGGTGGATCCAATTGCACCTTGAATGCCTTTCTAATTAATCACCATGTATTCTATGCAAACAAGCAGACCCTTATAGACATTTGTGCCAATTTCCATAAGCCGTGTTTCCCACTTTCCCTTGTTCTATAGAGAAAGGAGAAAGTTCAAAAGATTTGTGAATATTAATATGTCGGTTTCTTATGCGAAAAGGTACCTTTTATAGATTTTGTGAGATGCGACTTTTTTCCCCACCACATGACTACCATGATTCATCCACCCCGTATATGGTCTCATTCACCTGCACACAGAGTGCGCACATCAAGGCTAGATGTGCGCCCCCATGTGGGGCTAGGGATTCAAATGGGTATCTATTTCTCCAATTATCCAAACTTTCTGACATGTTAAAGAGTAAGTTTGCAACCACTTTCTTGTTCTGATCGACAAATGGTTCAAGTTGTAGAACCTAACTTTCGACCCGATAGCTAAATGGGCCCGGTTCCAAAAACGTAAAATGAATTTGACCCACCTGGTGTTGAGGGAGAGGGGAGGGAGGAAAGATGGAACACAAAATATAAAAAAAATAACTTGTGTATTTTATTTTAATTATGGAACACAAAATATAAAAAAAAATAACTTGTGTATTTTATTTTAATAAACTGCATTACATCCACCAATATATAGAATAATAAAAGCAAACACGCTAAAGGAAGCGTCGTAACCAAAATAGAAAATGCAATAATAAAAAAATAATCATTCTAAAAAAAGAATATATCTAATAATATCCTAACCTACATCATAAGTGTTGAGTAAATGACGACTTCAGCACTCTTCCTCAATGATCGAGAACATGACTTTGTTGAGGGAGAATAGCGGAGAGCAAAGAGTAAACACAAAAAATACTCGTGTATACTGTATAGCACTTTACTATACTGATGAACTACATACACCAATATATAGAATAATAAAAATAAACCTCCTAAAAAAAAATTCTGACCAAAATAGAAAACAAAATAATAAAAGAAAACCGTACTAAAACAAGAATATTCCTAATAATATTCTACCCTACATAACATCACCGGGGAAACCCCTCTTATGTGTGTCCTGATTCAGTGATGACTTCAACACCCTATACGCGACCCTTATACAAGGCTCAAAATAAAAAAAGCCTCTCTTTCGGATAAAAAAAAAAAAGCCTCTCCCTCTGTTATGTGTGCAAGAATGGCCTATAAACGGAAGTTGGAACCAGCTCCAAAACTTATTTCCTAGTTCCAAGTCAAAATCACTTTTAGAACATCCTGTAGGAAATGGTTTCAAGGGGTCCCTTATGTTATGCCCACTCAGATGTAACCTGCAATGGGCCCTAGTGGGTTCCACGCCAAGAGCACTTCATTGTGGGAAACACCTGGGGCCCACCAAGGATGGGATCGGGGATGGGAAGTTCTAGGTTGGCCCTATTGGTGTATGGTGACAGGGTCTCATGTGATTATTCTAATCCCTTGATCAACGCTCCAAAGATTTTTGCTATTAAAATCGGATACACAATCGATCCAACAATCCAATCCATTCGATAGGCATAAACCTAACAATCCAATGACTATTAGGGTAGTTGATGTCTGTGGTCCATTCAAATGGACCATCAGGTGGGCTCTACTATGAGGTGCCCAGATAAAGCGTGTGCGGAGAAGAGGTATGCACTGTTGACATACAAAGAAAAAAAAAGTCCCAACTTCTTGTAAAACCAAGAAACCACGATATTTGAATTCCAAGGCAATCAAATATCATTATAAAACCAGATGGTATCCAATTCCAAGGTAAACAGATGTCATAGGAGCTAAAGGCAAGAGCTTCAAGCTCAAGAAACAAGTTCAAAAGGCCAACAATCAGCCAGTACTTGCAATAGCTAAATGACACAGCTATTCGAGCAAAAGCAAGTTTCAAGCCCCAGAATCTCTCAAAACAAATGCCAAGAGAGATATCTTTCATACTCAAAAGACATAGCCCTAAAACTGCAAGACTATCAGAGAAATGAAGGAATACGAACAGAAGCAAAAGTCTCAAATTGAACACCAATAGCCGGTTGAACGGTAGTGATCTGCTATTCGGCCCACAGTCAAAGTTTGGTCAACTTCGAGGTCCAAAACATGGTGAAAAGCCTTCTCAAAGTCAAAGAACATATTCAAGAAAAAATCCCCAAAATCTCTCAAGGCAGATGGAAGCCATTTGGAATATTGGGTCTAAAAACAAATATTGGCGCTCCTTTTGAAGTTAAATCTCTTCCACCTGATCTAACCACTTCAGATGCTTATAAATAAGTTTCTTCTACATTTCTCGATTGCAAAAGGTATTCAATATCTCTCTCACACAATGGTTGCACTTGGTTCTACAATTGGCCACTCAATTAAATCCCATCAACTCCGTGGCCCCATATTTGTAATCCAAATTGTTCAATTTGGTTTTTGAACTAATAAATCAAATTCCATAAACACCCTGGCTTTATATATCTATAATCCTAATCGTTTAATTTGTTTATTGAACTAATAAAGCCCAAGAACTCTAAATTGATTATTTTAGACTTCATAGATCCCCCATCCTAACTGTTTAATTTATTTATTGAACTAATAAAATCCAAGACTTAAATTGATTATTTTTAGCTCCCCACCACCCACCACCCCCCATCAAAGGATGTAAATGGGTCCCCGATTCTCCAATTACCCGTAGATTCCGACCCTTTCAAAACTGGGTTTGGGTCCTTATTTAGGCCCCGATAAGTAAATGGGTTCGGGTCTCGGTCCACCTTAGTTCGGACCTGTGGACCCAAGACCCAACATATTGCCTCGATTTTCAAAAATATCTCCTAAAAATTATATTTTTTTAATATTATTCTCTATCTAGATCCGGACCCAAATCTAAACCCGTCCCATATATGGTTCTAATTCCTATTCCGGAGCCAAGAAACCGGCTCTGGGTCTGGATCCGGTTCCACCTTCTCCTTAACGGACCACGGACTCGCACCGGAACCAACCTGTTTACAACTAAGGTTGCAAACGGCTATCCGATTACTCGGAAGTTCCGACCTACAAAAAATCTAGTCTAGAACCTATATTTGGTTCCAATTCATAAACGGATCTGGGTCCGAAACCTAATTTAGGTTCCAATTGATAAACGGGTCCGGTTTGAGTCTATATAGGTTCTGACCCGTGGACCCAACATATGAGTCTTTGATATTGCAGATGTTGTAGACTTGATGCACTGTTATAAGTTGAATGATATGCTTATTTTAAGAAAAAATGAAGAATAAAGAGAAAATAGAATTGATTTTGAAACTAGATTCGAGTCCTCTAAGTGCACCCGATTCTGAAACCGGGTCTGAAACCAACAAAACAGGTTCCAATTCAAAACCGGATCCGGAACCAAAACCGTAATTTTAAAACGGGTCCGGATCCGGGTCTATTATGGATCCGATCCGAAACCGTCCCATTTGCATCCCTATTTGCAACCCTACACCCACCCATAAAATTTTTATATATTAAAAAAAAAAAAAAAAAAAAAAAGACTCCAACCTACAGATGTAATCTTCTGCACCTTTATGCCCCCACTTCATTATCATAACCGTTCTACATTTTCATATTAACGATAAGCACGAAGACATTATTTAGTTTAATATCTTAAATCTTAGTGAGTTTTGAGAAATTTGTTAAAAAGAAAAAAAAAACATCTAAACACATTTAATAACCATTAAATATATTCATTTACTCATGAAAATGGTAATTGTGATAAATGTGGTAAAATGTTTCAAATGTGTAGCATTTGCATGCTCAACATTTGCACATGTAAAACCCATTTTCATCTCATGCGGCAAATGACCCCAAGCATGCATCCATGCGGATGCCTCAACTCGGATCATAGGTCTCCCCTTCCTTAAAAAGGTGGAATTTTTTGGGGCAGTGCAGTCTACCACAACCCAAAAAAAAAAAAAACCCTGAGATTTGTCGTTTTACAGCAGAGTCCGCCCCCTCCCCTCCGCCCCCTCCCCTTTCTAGTATAGGATTATTTCTCATTAATAAGAATTAGGTCCACGTTGGTTCCAAACAGGCTACTCGACCCCAGCTTCACCTGCCTGCCTGAACCTCAATTTAGGTTTGAGTCCCATGAACATGGCTATCAAGTTGCAAAAGCTATAAGGTAGACCCAGGAAATTTTCCTTGAGAGGGCCACTGTAAGAAAGAATGTCTGAGGGAGCATTTCAAAGACATTTTTTATTCAATCATTCAAGATTAATGCAGTTTTTCATTTAACCCAATATTGGTAGAGATTTTATAGAGAATGAAGTAGAATCCTTTCTATGTAAAAATCGGCTTTGACATTAGTATCACTCCAAAAGAAAAAAAAAAAAAAAAAAGATCAGAAATGAAGGAAAAAGGACAGGCAGAGCATTGTAAGTATTTACAAATGTTGTGCTCTCCAATCAACAGTGAAATTCTCTTCATCATCGTCATCGTCATCACCACCTGAGGAATCTCCACTCGACTCCTCGCCCTTGAATGCTAGAGTGCGTTTCTCTGTTCTAGCTGACTTTGCAGCCTTCAACTCCATTTGCAGCTTCTTCAACATCTCCACTCTCTCCCTATAAGCCCTGTAAGAGAGTGTTATAGTTAGCCCAAGAATACAGAACCATGAAATATCTCAAATTACTGGATTATTGCAGTTTCACTTACTTCTGCTCCACAGATTCAGCTTCCTCTAGCAACTCAGCTGCATCAATCTGTCGTTCACATTACAAGTTGCATTATTTGATGAACATATGAGGGCACAGATTCTATGGCCCTTTCAAAGTAGCAAATGCAACGTCATCTACTTCGTGAAGCACGTGAATTGAATAATGGAATAAAGGAGGGTATGGATAATTAAAAGGGGGGAGGGGCTTGCACCAAACTAGGAGTCAGCCATTGAATGTACTTGCAAACCAATTTGGGATCTACTGTGTGAAAAGTAGCACTCATAACCCCAAACAGATGGGACCTATATAACCTTTGATAGATGGGGGGCCAGGATAAAACGATGATGACGGCAGGGTAGATCTTTTCTCCATCCTGTAGCTCTTGGCAGCTCAGGTCAGATGTGAGTGATATTTGTAAAACATGAGATTCCGGCAGTTTAAATATTATAGAATAAAAAGAATGAATAGGTACCAGTTCTATGTGCATTGGGTGCAGCAGACAAAAAAACAAATAAAGAAAGAGGAAAAAAAATCACTTGCTCTACCATTTTCACCTAAAGAATCACCACCAACACAAATGCCAATTTGGAGCAAGAAAAAAGTTTGAATGAGCAGTATGCCATCCTAACCCAGCGTAATTTCCACCTGTGGGAGTCCTGCACTGGTGCGGTACAGGATTTCTAATCCCTGCTATGCAAGCAACAGGAACTCCCTGTATTAAACATGGAGATCAAAAGTCCTGCACAGCAGCCATCCAAGCAAACCTTTCAGAATAGAAAATGGCCCTCCTGACCCAATTGTGACACCTCAGACTCAGCTACATAACACGAGGCAAAGATGCAAGATCAATCATACAAAAACAATTGAATTATTAGCAGTTTTTATTTCATACAATCCACCCCAAGAAAAAGTGTAACTGTGCCGGCTCCTTTCTCTCATGTCTGATCATGAATGATTCAATATCTAAGCACAAATCCTTACCTCCTCTTCCTCCAGGCGCTCATCCACTTCGTGCAAGTCTTCTTGGATTGCTTTTTCAAATTCTTTGTACTCATCCCTTTCAAAATAAAATTAAAAAAGGAAAAACAAACCAAATCAGTACCGTTGAATGAATTTGTGAAATGAAATAAAATAAATAAACAAGGATTTACCTAAACAAAACCCATTAAAAGTACAATCAAGAGACAGTGCATACTGTAATTTGCACTTTGTGTCATATAAAGATGAAGATACAGGGTGTCAGACAAGGAAAATTACTAGAAGCTGGATTTACAGAAATGTTCAATAGGTCTCTCTCTCTAAAAATAGTAGAAATAATAAAGGTAAAAACATATCAGAAATATTAAAGGTCAAAGGCTTTCACAATCTCTTTTAATAGAAGGGATTGGGGTGTATGCTTTTAAGCAGGGCAGTATGCCCACAAGTGTTTACCAGAATTGCATTTGGTAATATGGGAGTATCAAGAACTCACCTAGGGGTAGATTAAGCTTCAAAGATGCATTCAGGGTGTTCACCTGGTAATGCATTAACCTTTAATCTACAGATTTTTGCACTTTATTTTTCTTGGCTCCAGGTTTTTCTTCTTTTTTATTTTATTTTCTTTTCTTTTCCTCTTTTTTTTTTTTTCCAAGCTTGCCAGTGAATGGCCTGCCATTGATCATTGTCAGTGGCTAGCCAACTCTAACGTTAAAGGAGTCCATAGTCCTGGACTACTTTGAAGTGAATAATTTATTGTATATTCAGTTCCTATGAATGAAATTATTCAATCTTCGGAAAACACGCATTTTAAAACAAAATTTGGTTGGGGTGAAATTGGACACACCCCAAATCACAAGAGGATGAAATATCTGGCAGAACAGATGGTTATCAGCTCTGCCATTCATTTGAGGCAGTGCAAAATTCGGATGACACGTAAGGTGTAAAATTATTTTCTCTGCCTTATCCACACCTATCATAGATCCCAGTATCAATTTGGGTGGAAAGTGAGAAAACAACATGCCACCTAATGTCACCTACAACTTCCGCCGCACCCAAAAGACAGAAGAAACGATAATTATCCATTTTATCAAAATTTTCAACTGACATGTTCATCGATTAAGTGCCCACATTCCTTTTACCCTCTGTGTTTGTGTTCATATGAACAGCAACAGGATCCATTCAATAGACCTATATCATATATAGTGTCACGAGAAGTACCAAAATGAGTATTTGAGATGAAAGGTAAAAGTGGAAGGGAAGAATAGGAACTCACTTTATATCAACCTTAACAGGTTCAATGCCTCGAGCACGTAAATCAGCATCCTTATTATCAAAAAAGCCTGCAGGAAGCACTCCCTTCACTTGCTTGACTTCTGAAAGATCCGGCCTTGATGGTTGACCAAGCTGGCTAGAGAGATTGCTTTCACTTCTTTCCTTGGACTCTGCTGTGTGTACACTGGCTAAGTCATCTGTCTCGCTTGCAGAATGAGGCAACTCTGAAGGAAGGCTTACTACATGAGACCCTCGTTTCTTTTCAACATAATGTGATGAACTGGAATCTACTGACTTAGCAGAAGTATGGTGTGGAACCGACTCAGTCTTGCTCCCAGAACCCAGCCCTAAAACTCACAAGTATGTCACAATTTTTGGGTATTGCACTAACTCAATCAAGAGAAACAGCTTCAAGAAAAGAAAAGGAGATAATTTGACACTGGTTTTTTTTATCGGTAAATTTTACAATGATATGAATTGACACTTCGTCTGAAGTTGAGCAGAATCATCTAATCGACCCCATCAAGTGAAGGACAGGCTGATTATAGACTGATAAATAATATAGTTATTGGGACTAATATTCAGGCCTAGATTCATCTCATGGAAGTTAATCCCAGATATAGCATGTTTGAAAAAAAAATTATATCCTGCGTTAAATGCATTGGTCCATACAATACCGATAGTCATGCATTAAGCACACAGGCAAGGCTGAGCCATTTAGCAATCAAGCCAAAAAAATTGGTCTGGGAGCAGCCCACGGCAGCCCAAATCAAGTCCAATGCAGGGCAAGGTCTTGCTAGCCCAGCCCATGTCTAGCCTTAGCCCTAAGTATCCCCTATCGATCATATCTGTCACCATCAGCAACTTAGAAAAAGATAGATAATCGATGGCACACAGTAAATTTCTTTTCTCACTTCTTTCTCTATCCTTTTTCCTTTCAAAAAATCCATTGATAAATATTTGAGGGCAAGTTGGGCAGCTAAGATCATCCAGTGTTAAAGTTTTTAGGCATTATCGTTCACAATAGGATCCATCAAATGAACAATTTACATCACTAAAATGCATGCCCCTGGAACGTTATAGGCCCTTGGCTTTTGACACCGCATCCAAATGGGACTGACCGTTAGGGCCTGTTTCTTTACCAGAATTCCTAACAAAAATTTGGTATGTTAGGGTTTTTTTGGACATGACCTTGGCATTTGAAATGTTGTGTTTCTTTCATCAGAATTCCAAATTCCAACCAAATGCATTGAAGATGGAATTCCAGGAATTCCAAAAGGTCATTTGAGACCTTTTAGGTGAATCATTGGTACATATATCTAGAAAATTTGAGACCTTTTAAGTAGTTGGCCAAGTAAACAGTAGAATCATTGCTACTTATATCTAGAAAATCAAACATGTTCAAATTCCAATGACCACCAGATCCAAGAAGAGTCAGCATTCAGAAAAATTAGTCACTATAGAACAAATATCATAATTGCTTACTGACAAAAATATGTAATTACCACTAATTCAAGTTCTTCCATTTTTTTTAATGGCGACCTTCTGACAAATTTCTGGATGCGCATCCCCCAACCCCTTCAGCTAATCATTCTGAAAAAAGCCCCATTTTATTTTCTTATATTCATATGACAAGCAACAAAAGAATTGTAGAGAGAGATGAGGACAAACCCAAGAACACCAAGGTGAGTTCCTCTAGTTTATGAGTGAGGAAGTGAGAGATTTTGTTTTCTTTTCTCTTCCACAATTCTTGTACATGAGAAGGTTGATGATCATCAAGTTAGTAGCTTGAGAAGAAGAAGCTTGTAAACTCCTATTTTGCATAGCGGATTTGATCATGAATCCGTGACTTTGTCCTCTTATTTTAGAGGGTTTTTCCACATAAATTTGCGGTGTGCTTTCTTTGTTCTTGCTCTCTTTATTTTTCTTCTATAATACTTATTGTGGTTGCTTGGACTATATTGTGCACCCTTTGTGTGTGTTGAATTTCCTTTAGTGATTCACATGGAGGGAAAGACTGAAAAGTTCCACATCACCCCGACAAAAGATCTCCAGATTTGGGTATGTTATCCATGCGAATGACATATATTCAAAAAGAGAAGTGATGGAATTCAAAGGGAGTATAATGGAGAAACTTTTTACATGGTGGCATCCATTCCTCTTCTAGTTCGGATTTCTTTCTCGTATTACATTTCATGTCATATGAGAACGTAGGATAAAAGCAGGATGGCTGAAGTGGAGAATTGCTTCTAGAGTGTTTTGTGACCGACGAATGCCAACAAGATTGGAGGGAGAATTTTACAGGACAGTGATTACACCAACTATGACCTATGGAGCATAATATTGGTCAATTAAGAAGCAAAATATGCACAAAATGGATGTAGTAGAGGTGACTGGTGAGAATGTCAAGGTGGATGTATAGCAAAAGTATGATAAAATTAGAGAGCACCAAATGAGCGATTACGAGCACACTTATGGGTAAGGGATAAAATTAAAGAAACCTGTTTGAAATAGTTTGGGCATGTCTGTAACGACCTGGGCCCTCTATCCACATGATATTGTCTACTTTGGCTCATGAAAATTCAACCCAATCTTACTGCACGGTTGTAAAAGGCCTCCTGTGGAGTTAAGGCCAAGTCACACATAATAAGCCCAGGGTCAGGACTTAGATATTTCCGATGTGGGACTAGGACAAAGCCTCACAGTGCTAACCGAAGCACTCCACCCTTATCCCTGTGGATTCCCCTTTCTTGGCTCGCAGGAGCACTTGACCTGATCTTGCCTCAAGGAATTACCCACGCGGATTGGGGTCTCAAACTCTCCCCCACCGAAAATAGAGCCGTCCTCGGCTCTAATACCATCTATAACGACCCAGGCCTGTTCTCCTCATGATATTGTCCGCTCTGGCTCGTGGGATTTCAACCCAATATTGTCGCGCAGTTTTAAAAGCCCTCATGTGGAGTTAAGGTCAGGTCGCACCTTATAAGCCCAGGGTCAGGACTTGGATTGGACAAAGCCTCACGGTGATAACCGAAGCACTCCACCCTTACCCCTGTGGATTCCCCTTTTTTGGCTCGCACGAGCACTTGACCTGGTCTTGCCTCAAGGTATTAACCAGGCGGATTGGAGTAAAATTAATAAGGGATAAAATCAGAGAGCACAAAATGAGCGATTTTGAGAGCACTTATGGGTAACATCAATAGGGGATAAAATTAAAGAAACCTGTTTGAAATAGTTCGGGCATGACCAACAAGGGGAAGAGGTCGGCAATGGTGCTGACAAGGAAAAGTTTGGCTATGAAGGTTGGCGAATGATGGCCCACCAAGGGGAAGAGGTAGACCGAAGAGGACGTGGATGGAGGTAGTAAAATCAGACCTAAAGAAGTACAACTTATATGGGGATTTGGCCTGGGATAGATCAAAATGGAGAACAAAATTCATGTAGCCGACCCCAACAAAGCTAGGATAAGGCTTTGAAGACGATGATGATGATGATGATTACATTTCATGTCAGAATCATTACTTTTTGGCATGAGCTCCCTCTTGGTACTATTACTTCTTTTTCAATGAAATTTTCATTTATGGTTAAAAATAAAAGTGATGTCATCCATGCGAATGACTTCTGCTGACTCGTTTGGGGTTGCTCGCCTAGACCTTGATCCAAGCCATCCTATCAAATGCTCCAGCTCACCTTGACCTCAATCCAAGTCATTCTATCGAAGGCACCCCAACAAATATGTACTAGCCCAAATTGCACTTCAATTGGAAAGATATAGGGCATTCAATGAATCAGTGTGGGAAAATGAGTTAACTATTACATTAAACTCTATTTTTTTACACATTGATCAACACAACGGTAAATATCAGTTGCATTGGAGTGAAAAGTGGATAAGTGCATATTCATGGGAGGGCATCTGATATGAGTGACTTTGATCAAGTAAAGCAAGGCTCATTTGAGTCAATAGAAATCATCCGCATGGAAACTCCCATGCAGACATCAGCACAAGATCATTTCTCCCTTAAAAAAAAGTTAGTAGAATACCTTTTTCCAGTCAGTTTTAGCATTTTAAACTACGACACCCCCACTTCTGAGGAATAAAACTACAATTCAATTAGAGAAACACAACTTCTGAGGAATAAAAATTACAATCAAGAAAAGTCATCATACAAATATGGTTAGGGACTTAGGGAGAGGAAAAACAGATCTACAAAAGCAAAATAGATCCTGGGTGTTTTTACCAGTTTTTGGCTTCTTGAACTCATGATTATCAAAAAAATCTGCAGGCAATGAGGATGATGTTCGAGGTTTATCAACCAACTCTGTAGAGGAATCAGGTTTTACATCATTAACATGAGTTGCTCCAGCAGCAACGGCTTTGATATTCTTAATCGCCTGTAGCAATGAAAGCATTCAATAGATCAATAGTTAATACTTAATACACTAAACCACTTATGAATGATGCCAACTGTGTTTCATCTAAAGTACTAAACATAACAATTTACCTTCATACCGAAGTGGTAGATTTTTGAACATCATATGCCACATACAGATAGAGCCATGAACGTGTGTGTGACTGTGTGTGCACACGTCTCTCTCTCTCTCTCTCTCTCTCTCTCTCTCTCTCTCTCTCTCTCTCTCTCTCACACACACACACACACACTATATAGTGAGAGAGAAATATGTGCAAGGTTGTGCAGCTATCTTACAATAAAGCAATGCATATATGAATTAGTTGTCGACAACTGCCTGTGTCCAACATCAATATCAAAGTCTTGTCCCAACTATATTGGGGTCTGCAGTCGGCTAAATGAATTATGTTTCTCCATTCCGATCTATCATAAGCCAAATCCTCATATAAGTTGCACTTTATTCATATCTATTTGTACTAACTCCATCCACATACTCTTTAACCTACCCTTTCCCCTCGGTAGGCCATCAACCCGCATAGCCAAACTTTTCCTTATCGGCGTCATTGCTGGCCTATGTTGGACATGGCCAAACGATCTCAAATGGGGTTTTCTAAATTTATCCCCTATCGATGCTACCCCTAAATGCTCTAAAAAATGCTCATTTCTAATTTTATCCTATCTATTTTTACCACACACCACCTCAACATTCTCATCTTTGCTACATCCATTGAATGCATGTCTTGCTTCTTGATTGGCCAATATTCTACTCCATATCTCATAGCCGGTATAATTGTAATCTTTTAAAAGAAAATCTTCAATCTAGTTGGCATTCATCGGTCACAAAAGCACACCAGAAGCAAGTCTCTACTTCAACCATCCTGCTTTTATCCTGTGATCGACACATTCTCCTTAATAATTATCAAGCCAAGGTAACAAAATGAATCTCTTTGTAGTATCTCCTAGGCTTTAATTTTCACAGTAGTTGCAGCTCTTTGTATATGCCCGCTGAAATTGTAATCCATATATTCTGTCTTGTACGGCTTATTTTATAGCCTTCGAATTCTAAAGCTTCCCACCATTTCTCAAGTTTTTCATTCACATCGTCTCTTGATTCATCCACCAATACTATATCATCTACAAACAACATACCAAGATACCTCATCTTGAATATGAGTGGTTAACTCATCTATAATCAGTGCAAAGAGATAAGGGCTTAGAGTTGACCCTTGATGCAAGCCTATGGTCACGGGGAACTCACTTATCTCTCTACAGACAGTTCTCACACCCATTACCGCTCATTCATACATGTCTTTAATAATTTCAAATTTTCAATATCACCTCTTTGAAACATTCCCTTTGTTTAAAACCCACCAAATTAAATCTCTAGGTACCTTGTTGTAAGATTTTTCTAGATCAATGAAGACTATATCCAGATTTTTCATCTTCGCTCGATATTTTTCCATTGATTGCCTAAGTGAGAATATAGCTTCCATAGTCGACCTCGCTGACATAAAACCAAATTGATTTTTAGATATCTTGGTCTTCTGTTTAAGTCTTTGCTCCATTATTCTCTCTCATACATTTATTGTATGACTCATAAGTTAAATCCAATGATAGATGGTACAATTTTGCATTACAAATGCTTGTGTTATCTTTCCTAAAAGGAATAAATTTTACTTTTAACTTAAGATAGAGAATTATTTTTATCTTTTTTTCACTTTTTAAAATTTTAAGGCTTTTGGAGCTTTGGGACATGACCTAGTCTGACTCGGCCAAGCCACTTGACTCGAATGATCGAGTCGCAATCAGAGTCCAAGTTTTAAAACATTGCATATAACTATTAATGCACAACGATTGTATTCAATACCTACAGCATTACTTTTGGAATCTCAAAAGGTTTGTCACCGAAAAACTTGAGCTATCAGGTTAATTCTCTCCAAACGATCAGTTATTGTCAGGTGGTAATATCATAATAATCATTCAAAGTGGGTCTTTAATAACAATTCTCTAAGATATCCACGGAACAAACCTTGCCTGCCAAAATGGCAAACCTAAAAGTATTATGAAACAGGTTATATCTGTAAATGCAAAGAAAGGGATACTCATAAGTCACGACCATTCTGCCCGAATAAGGGTTCTTAGTATAACAGCTCGTTGTTTTGATTTAACTTACGGTTATCAATTGCATGAAAGTTCTCGGCCAGCCTATGCCTAATGATGTTCCCATACTCAACCATACAGCCGTGCCCCATTTCAAATTGTTAACCATGAATGAAATGAGTCATCAAACACAATGGAGGGAAGAAAATATTCAATTAGTAGGTCTGACGTATCACCTCATGATGTTTACGGGAAGCTTGATGTGCAGCCCAAAGAGATTCAGATTTCAAAACTACATCACAAACCCTACAAACTGGCTGATCATAGTCATTGTACCTGCATGCAGAAAAATCATATAAGAGACTATTCTATCCATCTATGCATTTCAATTATACCTAGAACTTCCTCTAATCAAATGTCACAATCAAACAAAAAGAGAGAAACCTATTTTACTGGGTAAATGGTTACCCAAGCAAGCACATATGAGCAAGTACAGTGATATAACCCAAAAAGAAAAAAAATAAATTTACCACAGTTCCATAAAATGGTTACCCTACAATCTATCCTTTTTGTACATTGTCTCTATTATACTTGGGAAATATATTCTCAACTTTCCCCAAAAAAATGGAAAAAAGTACAGTGATATAACAAATGACTGCAATAAGGAATCTATGATCCATTACACTTAAGATAAGCATTGTTATATGATCAGGATGCACCTTACCTTGTAAAGGAAGTTCGAGTGCATGGAGCAGATCTGTTCTTTCATCAAAACAAAAATACCACAGTGCCCAAACAAGAGTGTTTTGGGACTTTGGATTTCCACCAATTGTATTTGAGATGGGCATCCAAATGCACTCCAAATATTGATACCACCATTACCCCTACTAAAGGAAATGAAACCTTAAACTTTTAAGGATTCAAGTAGAATTTTTCTTTTTCTTTTGTGTGGGTTTTTTTCTTTTGCTCACATTGACTTCTAACACGTACTAGGGCCCGCTACAATTATGACAGCATGTTAATGAACGCTCACATGCTCACCATGTGTTCATTGTGTAGATACCACAACCTAAATATCGGACCTGATCGATGCAGCCCAAGAGGCTGTCATAAAATGAGCTTTGGATCATCAGCTAGATCCAGTCCAAGACCAATAGGCAAGGCCCAGGTAAATTGGGCCCAACACCAGTCCCCATGGTTGGCCTAACTGGCCCAATTGCATGCAGCAAGAGGCCCAAGCCCCTCAATGGAACAATATTATTATTTTTTAGCATTTTTTCTTATTATTTCTTTTAGTATCTCCCTTATTTCTGTCTTTCTATTTTTCTTAAGGTCTAAGTTCAAAAAATGTATTGAACCAAGCAAAGGAAATCCATATGCAAAAGGAATACTTCCTTCTCTGGATGTCCAAGAGGCCTATTTAAGAAGAGCCTCTCGTGTATTCTTAAAAAAGCAATCTCTAGTAATAATTAGTTATTTTCCTTTCTTTGGGATAGAACCCTAGAAGTAATTGTGCTAAGCTTGGTTTGGAGGTGCCAACGACTGGGCAGATCCTTCTACACAAATTTGATGGTGTCACCAATGAATGAATGGTGGCACACCATGAATGACAAAACCCCCAAAGATTTGGAAGAGAGAAAGAGGAGAGGGGAAATGCATTCAATTTTTGCCTTTTTCGGTCTGACAAATGTCGTCGCATGTTTTTACCCTTATATGTGCAGATCACCAACCAAAAAGTTATTGAATTGAGGAATTATATGATCCTTGACTGAAGGAGTTGACAAAGTAAGCTTGAGACTAATGGTCCCATCATTTGGTAGTCCCAGAACAGTGGAGGCCATTGATATAGTGGAGCCACCGTATGATCAAGCCATATATCAAAACCTAGCACAAAAATTCTAACTAAAAGGAATGCACATTCCCAAGCCATTAATCCTTATACGCGGCAATCAGGTCCTCCCAAGATTTAGTGATCCAATGGTTAAACAAACGGGCCTAACCAAATGATGGGATGCCAAAAAGTATTGGTGATTGAAAATTCAAAGAAACTTTCTGAACTATCTTCAGAACAATGATGATGATGCCAACCACAGTATCATAATTTTCCAATCCTAAAGTAATTAAAGAAACCAACATCCACTTGAGGCTTGTTATATTCAACTGTATAAATCCTCGACAAAGGACCCTGGCTGTGCAGAAATGGAGCTCATGTGTCTCGTAAATCTATAGTTACTCTAGATTGATGGTAGAAAATAAAATAACAAACACTGAATAACTGCAAAAAAGTGCACTTCTACACAACAACTAGACCTGTTTGATTGTTAACTGCTTCATTAAACTCCTCTCGACACTAACAGTCACACTCACTGGACAACTGGAACAGCTTCCGTATTCCTTAGCTTTGCTTTCAATTCTTAATCTTAAAAAATTAGGATTATAATCTACTCTCAATGCATGTATCAATGCACTAAACCAAAAATGTACCATTGTATAAGAGAGCATGAACATACGCCAGGCCTCAATATTTGTTTACCAGTTTCCAATCAACAAATCATGTTAAATGGTATTAGCATTCGAATAATAATACCTTACAAGGGGAGAATCTATGCGCTTCTCTCTCTTTTTCAATCTTTCACGAAACCAAGCGTTCTTCTGCTCTCCAGAATCCATCAGCAACACAAAATAACACACAACAAACTGGCAGAAAAACCAATCCCCACCTCTCAGAGCATGTATCTGAAATCAAACAAATTCACAATTTGATCAAAACTTCTAACACTATTTTCGTGAAGAAACCATTAATGTCTCTTAAAAGTAAATATGATACAAATAAATACAAGGAATCCGCTTAGAAGTACAAACTTGAAAGTTTTATAAAGAGAAAATCTCAATAGGTCACAGTCTCCTCCAAAGATGAAGAAAAAAATAGCAAGGACAGGAATTAGAAGAAAAAATTAAGGGAACATGAATTAGGGGCAAAATTCATAGGGGATACGATTAGGGTTCGGAGGTTTCTTCATTCAAATCTTATCAGATGACACAAAGTAACCTTTCAGTCAAGCTGAAGTTCTATGACTTGCTACTGCAGTTTCCCAATCGGATCGGAGGAGTCGCGTAACAGGAGCCCGTTTTTCCACGGCGGCGCGTAGTTCGTGTTCTAGAGATTCTGGACGGATGGTCTTGATCGAACGGTTGCATTTCGCAGGGAGATCGACCACGAGGTTGTCGGAGATCACGTTTTGGACCAGGTGATTTTCGATTGGGAAAGTGTTCCCGTTGATGCAATATAATCAGGTTTTGCTTCAGCCTGAGAATCAGGAAGGGTAAGGAACGAGCTGCCGCAAGTGGGACTGGAGTTGGAGGCGGAGGCGGAGGCGGAGATGAAGACGAGAGCGACGAGAGGAGACAGAATAGGAGGAGATGAATGTAACGGTTTCGGAAGAGGAGGAACGAGAACGGCATGTTTAGAGACGGATCGGAACGATATAGGGTTTGTTTTTTGACAAATTTTCATGTTCTGGAGAGAGAGGGTTACCTGTGTACCTGCTGCTGGAGTGCTATTGTTGGTGGTGGTGGTGCTGCTGCTGTTTCTCCTGTTTTTCTTCTTCGCGTCGTCCTTTTATCCCTGTTTTGTTTCCTTTCTTCTTCTTCTCCACCCTGCGTCGTTAGGGTTCGAGCACACTTTAGCCCAAGTGTGATATGGCATGTTTGAACCTAGGGATGTCAAACGGGCTGGGCCGGCACCTCGGCCCGCCATGCTAGCGGACCGGGCCGGGCCGGCGGGCCGGGCCAGGAGGGCCTGCAGTGTTTTTTGCCCTTTTTTTTTTCAGTATTAAAAAAAAAAGAATAAAACAAAAACTTACATGTCTTTCAAGAAGTGAAATGAAAAGTTGGCAAATGGTAGTGTAATTACTTTACTTGTCATTTAGGAAGTAAAATATTTAGGTTCTGATAAAGTAAAAGTAAACTTTTTTATTACTAAAACTTTGTTTTTCCATTTATTGTGAACAATCAACATAGTTCACTAAAAAAATTCGGGTGATTGAAATTATTTAACTATAGATTTTTAATACTTCGTGATGCTCTACAATAAGGCTTCAAAAGGATTTTATGAGCTCAACACTATAAATTCATCAGTGATTGTAATAAAAAATAAAATTAAAAATCATCAGTGAAACTATTTGTTTATAATTACCATCATTTATGTTTGTTAGTATAGAATACATAGAAATTCAGTTCATATAGAAAGAGTCAAAGACACAGTTAGTGTAAGCCATTTGGATTTTAACTGGCATTATCTAGTTACAGCCACTGTATTTTTAATAATGAGACAGTTAAAAATTAATTGATTTTCTTTACAATGGCTATTGAATTATCAAATAAGTAAAAAATTTTAACATCACACAATCACGGAGAATGACAAAGATATTTAAGTGGTTTAGTCAAACTCGACCTACTCCACTGATAAGAGAGAACCATTTGGATCTTAACTTCTTGAATGTTTCTAAATAGGATTACCTTCAAAACCTTACAAACTTTTTAGAAAATAAAAATAAAAAAGAATGAAAAACTTATAAATTTAAAAATTACAATGAAGGAAAAAGTAAAAAATCAGATGTGTAGTCCACTAATGTATTCTGCTGGATCGTAATCTTCCATTGATGTCAACTCTTGCTTCCTCTTATCTGCCAAATACCAGTCTCGTATGCAAACACAACACTCCACCGTTTCTTCAGTCAGATTGGTTCTTTTGTCATCCACCACACGTCCACCTGCACTAAAAGCCTGTTCTGATGCTACAGAAGACATTGGAATAGTCAATAGATCACAAGCCATGGCGGCCAACACTGGATAAACGCTTTCTTGTTGCTTCCACCAAGTTAAAAGGTCAAAACTAGATGCATCATGCACCCGTATTACACCGACGTCAAGATACGATGATAACTCCGTCACAGTGTTACTTAAGCTTGAGCTGGATGCCATGCCCGTAGACAGGGAAGAATACCACAAATCCCACTCACCAACACCTGTTTGCTGGACTTCTGAATGGCCCATACTAAGCCCAGTTGTACCCATTTGCTCACAATAAAATTGAAAAAGTGCTTATAAATTTGCCCTAATATTTGAAAAAACATTTAAATATATATAATTCATGTTTTTATTTATTCCATCAATAAAAAACTGTACACCACTTAATTTTAACCTAGGATCAAATACGGTAGCTAAAGAAAATGTCATTGGAGCCTCTTTCCAATATTTATTAAATTTTTCTTCCATGTTTTTAATAGTGCTACTCAGTAAAAAATGATCTCTAAATCTACTGAATTGTAAAGTAATTTTAAAAAGCTTCATTAAAGCTTCATTAGATGTGGGATAATATATCCCGGAAAAAAATAATGTTGAAGTATAAAAAGCTTCTAATAAATCTCTTATTTGGGCACATAACTCCCAATGTTCATCACTAATCATCAAATGTTGTGCATGAAAAGCACCAAATTCATTCAAAACAGTTCTCCAATCAAGTGCTTTGTTTAACAAATCATACATAGAATTCCATCTATGTTCTACCTCCTTAGGCAATTTAATAGCTGATACGCCTTGCCTCGCACATATTCCAGCATACCATTGTCTTCTTTATGCGGAGGTGAAAATAAATCTAGCAATGTCTTTAATAGCATCTGTGTAACTTACAATATGCTTTAAACCGACCTTTGCAATGAGATTTAAGATGTGACATACACCTATCAGAGTTGCAAGTGGCATCTGCATTCTCATTAATTCAATAGCCACTGTATTATTATTGGCATTATCTAAAGTTATAGATAAAACTTTTTCTTTAATATTATATTCATCTAGTTTTTCCAAAATAAATGTACTTATTCTAGTGCCATTGTGTGGCCATTCCAGACTGCTAAAACTAATTATACGTTTATTAATAATCCATTTTGAATCTATGTTATGTGCAGTAATACAAAGAAAACTGTCACCCCCTTTAGATGTCCACATGTCTGTGGTTAGGGCGCCTATTCTACCAGGAACTTCTGCAAGGCAATTTTTTATATTTGTTTTCTCTTCCTGCCAGAGTCTAATAGCATCATTTCTGGGTGTATTTCTTGAAATACTGTGAAATTATGGTTGACAGTATTTCTGGACCCATTCTTCAAAAAATCCGTTTTCAACAAAACAAAATGGTAATTCGGATAACACAATCATTTTAACAAGATTTTGTCTACAACTTTGTGCATTAAAAGAAAAAAGACCCAAACTGCTGCTACTGCTACCACCACCAGTACTAGAAATTTGGGTCTATGATCCAGGCCTCCCTGTCCCTGCATCCGTTGGCTTTTTAATGCCTAGACATATACGCATATACCTTGCCAAATGGCCAGTACCCATTTTTGACTGGGCACCATAAATCTTACTACAAAATTTGCATTTTGCCTTTTCAACTGTTTTTCCATTTTCAACAACCTCAAAAATTGTAAATATTTCTCAAACTGGTGAAGTTCTATTCCTCTTAGTTGGTTTACGGGAACTCTGAGGAAAGAAGGGTGGTAAATCACCTACTTCATCTTCTAATTCAATAAAATTTTCTTCTTCCCCTAAATTAACTGAAGATGATTATGTGGAAAATCTTCTAGCCATATTTCAAAAAATAAAATTTATAAGTAATAACAGTAATAGGCTCTAATAGCCTTCTTTTGTGATAATTAATATAAGAAAGGAGAGAAAATGAGAGTTAATATAATATAATATAAACTTATATATATGAAATCTCAAATTTAGATAATATAAATACTTCTAAATCTTTGAAGCCCATTTAATCTTGTCTCTTGATGACTTGATCTTTGGCCCTCCAAAAACTTCTTAGAGAGAGTGAAAGAATTGAATGTTTTGAGAAAGAGCTAGAGAATGTATAAAGAGAACGAGAGAGTTGTGTAAATTGGTGGGGATTGAGAATGGGAGGGTTAGGGTATTTATAGACTTTGTAAAATGAAAAATGACACAAAATACCCCTTATATGACCGTTTTATAGCTGTTGGGGGGGGGGGGGGTAAAAAGGACTTTTTAAAAAAAAAAAGGCTTATGGACGTTGGGCGGGCCTGGTGGGCCGATCCCAGTGAGCCTGGTGGGTTGCAGCCCCCAGCCCATGTGCCTGGCGGGCCCTGGCCAAACGGGCCAGCGGGCCCAGCCCAGCCCGTGTATGGGCAGTGCCTTTGCGGGCCGGGCCGTTGACGGGGCCGAGTCGGGCCGCAGGCCGTTGACTAGCGGGCTGGAGCGTGCCGGGCCGGGCATTTGACATCCCTATTTGAACCTACAATTCTTTAGTGCAAATTGTAGTCATGGGCCAATCGAGATAGCCTAGGGTTTGGGGTTGGAACTGGGGAAACAATTTTTTTTTTTCGCTATCGGAGGGTTTCCAACCCTTTGAGCTGGACTAATCCCTCCGAGCCCAGAGGGAAGCCGGGTAAACACCCTTATGACCCCAAAGTGACAGTACTAGTGGACTCAACCTTCGATTCCTGAAGAAAAGGAAACCGGGGGTCAATGGCAAGACCTTTAGCTCCGAAAGTGGGAGGAACCGTGATCCTGACCACTCAGCTAACCCCTTGGGGTTAAGCACTGGGTAACATGAGTGAAGAGAAGTGTAACATTTGCTCTTGTTTTCCCTTGCTTTGGCTTTCAATCAATGGGGCCCACATGGACCACATTAGATTTAAATAGGGATCTTAACGAAAAAAATAGTTATAAATTAGATTATATTGAAACCTTATAAATTATATTATATTAAAACCAAGCCTTTTAAAACTAGTTTTGACTGCAGCCATTGATTTTCACCAATTATATACCATATACCTTTTCAGTAACTAACCCACATTATCTCCCACTTCCACATGCAATCACTACTTCTTCCCACTTTTCACTCTTATCTTTTCAACCACTTCATTTTCCATTCCAAATCTCATACTTCATTTTCCATTCCAATTCTCATATTCACTTAGGGGTCGTTTGTCTACGCACATTTACATATGTAAATCGAGAATATGTGTAACATTTACTCATCAGTCATGTTTGTGTATAATTATTTACGCATTTTGTGTGTAAATGAGATGTGTAAATGGTGTGAAAATGGACCCATTTTCACACCAAAATTTGATCACCTGTTGAAGTGGGAAAATAAAGAATACCAAAATGGGAGGGATTTGAAAAAACACCTATTGGAAGCGGACGGTGTTTCCGTCAAACAAGTTTTGGTTTCGAGACCCCCCCAAATGCATGAAAAAAAAAAAAAAAAGAAGTTCAAGAGTCAAGAACTCTCACAAAAAGGATGATACTGCGTTTTTCTCCCATACTGCGTCTTTCTTCCTGCGTCTCTCTCCCTGCATGGCTGCATCTCTCTCTCCCCGCGTGGCCACCCAAGCATCTCGTCTTCTTCGTGTGAAGGTAATACAACACTCTGCTAATGAACAAATGAGTTCATAAGCATTTCTCTAGCAAGAGAACCATCATGATCTTGAGCATCATGATCTGAGCACAAATACTGTTTCTTTACTAGTATTTCTGATACGGCAGCACGATCTTGAGCACAAATGGGTTTTTGACTTCATGAAGATCATGGTCTTAGGTCACCACATCTCCAATCAGATGCTTATTAAATTGTTGTGTTTTCTTTGCATTGATTTGTTGATGTATTCTACATTTGTTTGTAAAATAATCATGCGTTTCATTTATTCAAGTATGATGGTTTGATGTGTTCTTTTTGGGTTTTTCTAACATGTAGTCCTCTAAGGTCCACTGTTTTGCTTAATTCAGTTTGTTGCAATCCTCTGTTAATAATGGAACAATACTGTATCTAACATGTATCTATATCTTGATTGATCAAGCCCTAATACATGTCAATAACCCATGTCAATTCAAGAGACGATGGAGATAATAGAATGCGGAAGCGTACCTAAATCCATTGTCGGAAGTGGATGGACGAGTTATTGTCTTCCAAATTATTACGATCCTTCTTGAACCCTAAGGTTTTCTCTCTTGTTCTGTTGATGGGGATGCAGACAAGCCAAAGTGGTATATCGTATAATTTGGGGACCATAACCCTAATAAATAACTATGAGATTATCATAGGTTTGCTATTTCTAATTTGGCCCCTCATCAAATTAGATATTGCATTCTGGTATTTACACATTAATTCCATGACAATTATACCTTTAAGTCTTAAAACTTTAAGTATTAATTAGATCACTTTAATTTAGGCTTAACCAAAGATGGCATAACACATTTAATATTTACATGTGTGGCCCCACATGATGGAATTTTCCAACAATCTCCCACTGGGCCATATATGTAACTTTACAAATGTATATGACTGTATGAGCTCCAAAATTTTGCTATCATAGTTTTAGGGTATATCCAAACAATCTCGTCCATTGAGTATGCCGTTATAGGATCAAAGCGGTTTTCGTCACATTTAATATAACTAAACCCATCAATGGTCACATACAACAACATAACCAAATGACATAGATCAAACATGGATGCGTAGCAAGGATATTACATGCAATGTGATCTATACATGTCTATTTCCAACTGGTCCTACTTTATTCCTAAGTGAGATCAATCTTTTAATACAATATAACAGAGTAAAAAGGAACTGAATACGTGATTTCTGATCAGAAAAATATCTAAATACTTAAATGCATAAGTATGTCCAAAATTAAACATAAAGCAATAAAATATAAAATGATACAAACTCCTACTATAATGTGATATCCTCACACAAAATAACACCCATATGAGCAGTGTGCTCATGAAAGACCTTGGGTGGTAATCCCTTTGTAAGTGGATCTGCTATCATGGAGTTTGTCCCAATGTGCTCTATGGATATCTGTTCATCCTGTATTCTCTCCTTCACAACTAGGAACTTAATGACAATATGTTTTGACTTAAATGAGCTCCTGTTGTTGTTGGAATATAGCACTGCTGACTTATTGTCACAATATAGTTTGAGTGGTTTTTCAATACCCTCCAGAACTCGCAGCCCAGTGGCAAAATTCCGCAGCCATATTCCATGGTTGGATGCCTCATAGCATGCTACAAACTCTGCTGCCATGGTGGAATCAGTGACGAGTGTCTGTTTGGCACTCCTCCAAGAAATAGCTCCATCAGCTAATAGGTATATGTAGCCTGATGTGGATTTCATACTGTCTTGACATCCAGCATAATCGGAGTCGGAATACCCTATGATCTCCAACTGATCCGATCTCCTATATGTGAGCATGTGATCTTTTGTTCTCTGTAAATACCTCATAACCCGCTTGGCTGCTTTCCAATGATCCATTCCAGGGTTACTTAAATATCTGCCTAACATACCAATAATATACGCAATATCTGGACGTGTACACATCATAGCATACATTAGACTCCCTACAGCTGATGCATAGGGAATCTTTTGCATTTCCTTAACTTCAAGGTTAGTTTTAGGGCACTGATTGAGATTGAACTTGTCTCCCTTAGAGACAGGGGTGTCACCTGGTTTGCTGTCCTGCATGTCAAACCTTTTGAGTACTTTATCGATATAGTTTCTTTGTGATAATCCAAGAATACCCCGAGAGCGATCACGTTGTATCAGGATCCCTAATACAAAGGAGGCGTCACCAAGGTCTTTCATGTCAAAATTCTTTGATAGAAATCTCTTGGTTGCATGCAACATGCCTATATCATTTGTGGCAAGCAGTATGTCATCGACATACAAAACCAGGAATATGTGCTTACTCCCACTGAATTTGTGATACACACAGTTATCAACAGCGTTTGTCTCAAAACCAAACGAGATAATCACTTGATGAAACTTGTGATACCACTAACGAGAAGCTTGCTTGAGTCCATAGATGGACTTTGTCAATTTACAGACCATATTCTTTGGGTCTCACAATTCAAAGTTTTCTGGCTGCACCATATAAATTGTTTCATCAATGTCACCATTGAGAAACGTTGTCTTGACATCCATTTGATGAAGCTCAAGATAAAAATGTGCAACAAGTGCCATGATTGTCCTAAAAGAGTCTTTCGATGAAACCGGATAAAAAGTCTCTTGAAAGTCAATCCCTTCCTTTTGGGTAAAGCCTTTAGCTACAAGACGAGCCTTATACCTCTCCACATTACCATGTGAATCTCTTTTGCTTTTAAAAATCCATTTACAACCAATGGGCTTCGCACCTTCTGGTAATGGGACAAGTTCCCAAACCTTATTGTCTTGCATAGACTTATACTCCTCATTCATGGCATCAACCCACTTTTGAGAGTTGGAACCTTGCATGGCTTAATGGAGGTTGATTGGATCATTTTCCACCATTCCATTTTCTTCCTCATGTTCGTGGAGAAATACGAAAAAATCGTCCGGAATAGCATTTCTCCTTTCTCTAGTAGATCACCTTAATGGTACTGGTTATTAAGGTTGTTGAGTTTGTTCCTCAGGAACAATTACCTCATCTTGAATGGGGTTTTGATCAACATTGTCTGGTTGAGGATCCGGATTCGCTTCTTGATCAATGACAGGTATAGAAACCTACACATTGTCAATAGCGATAGCGGGAATCGAAACCGATTCTTCCTCAAAGACAATGTCTCTAACCTTATTTCTCCCCCCAAACTCAATATCCTCAAAAAATGTGGCAGTTCCCATCTCAAAAATTGACCTAAGTGTGGGATCATAAAACTTATAGCCCTTAGATCGTTCAGAGTAGCCAATGAAGTAGCTGCTCACAATTTTGGAGTCCAATTTCTTTTCATGTGGCCTGTAAGGCCTTGCCTCAGCTGGACACCCCCAAATGTGAAAATGTTTTAGACTAGGCTTTCTGCCTGTCCAAAGCTCATGGTGTTTTTGCAGCTGCTTTAGTTGGCACTCTATTCAGAATATAAGCTGTTGTTTTGAGTGCTTCTCCCCAGAGTGACTCTAGTAGAGAGGAATGACTAATCATACTCCTTACCATATCCTTAAGAGTCCGGTTTCGCCTTTCAGCGACACCATTCATGCTAGGTGACCCTGGCATGGTGTACTGTGGGACGATACCACATTCCTCTAGGAATTTAGCAAACGGTCCTGGACGTTGTTCACCTGAACCGTCATATCTGCCATAGTATTCACCACCACGGTCAGACCTGACACGCTTTATTCTTTTGTTGAGTTGGTTCTCAACTTCAGCTTTAAATGTTTTGAACACGTCCAAAGATTGTGATTTCTCATGATTGAGAAATAGGTACCCATAGCGAGAGTAATCATCTATGAATGATATGAAATACTGTTGACCATTCCAGGAAGCCATAGGGAATGGTCCACAAATTTCTGTGTGTATCAATTCCAAGACGTCTGTAGTTCTGTTGGCACCTGATTTCTTCAGTTTGGTCTGTTTTACCTTGATGCAATCAATGCAAACATCAAAGTCTGTAAAGTCAAGGGAATCTAAAATCCCATCAGATACAAGTCGCTCAACTCTAGTCTTAGAGATGTGACCTAAGCGTTTGTGCCATAATGAGGCCGAACTTTCGTTACTTAGTTTGCGTTTAGTACCTCGTGATGCCACATGCAAGGATTCATTATAAGAAATGACTGAATCAAGCAAATATAAGTTGTCATATACACATAGAGAACCAGTTCCAACAACATTTGAATTTAGAGATAAACTGAATTCATTGTTACCAAATGAACAAAAATAACCAAACTTGTCCAATAGAGAAATTGAAACCAAATTCCGTCTAAAAGACGGTACAATAAAAGTATCTGATAAATCCAAATAATAACCAGTTTTTAATAACAACCTAAAATGCCCAATTGCCTCTACTTCTACCGACTTGCCATCGCCCACAAAGATGTATCTTTCAGCATCACTTGGCTTTCAGTAACTCAGGCAACCCTGCATAGAAACACTGATGTGAGTAGTAGCACCAGAATCTAACCAGCACGTATTTCTATGTACTGAAGCTAAATTTACCTCAGAACAGACCAAAGTAAGAAATGTACCTTTCTTTGCACGCCAAGCGTGATACTTGGTACAGTCCTTCTTTACATGTCCAGGCTTATTGCAAAAGAAATAACCCTTTTTGTCTTGTTGTTGTTTCTTTTGAGCTGGACCCTTAGCAGCTTCATTTTTCTTTCTCTTTTTGCCCTTATCCTTAGAGGTGCTAGTCAAATGAGCACTTTTTGTCCTATCTTGCTTCAATCTCTCTTCCTCTTGCACACAGTAAGATATGAGCTCATTAAGAGTCCATTTCTCCTTTTGACAGTTGTAACTGACCTTAAATTGACTGTATTGTGCAGGAAGTGGTATTAATACCAAATGCACGAGCAAGTCGTCAGACAGCTCGAGCTTCAGTGCTTGAAGCTTATAAGCAATATGAGACATTTCAATAATGTACTCTCGTATGTTCCCCTTGCCATTATACTTCATAGAAATCAAGCTTTGCAAAAGCGTGCTTGTTTCTGCCTTATCGTTTTTCACAAAACGCTTTTCAATTTCGGCTAGGAACTCTTTGGCTTTGGTTAGCTTGTCAGATACCGCACCCCTAAATGCCTCGGGAATGCCATGCTTGATGATCATAAGACTCATGCGATTTGAGCGATCCCACTTCTCGAAGTTCTTCTTCTCATCAGGAGAACTTGCATCGGTAAGAGAAGCGGGCTGCTCAATCCGTAGTGCAAGCTCTAGATCCATGCAGCCGAGAACAATTTCTATGTTCTCTTTCCAATCTTTAAAGTTGGTCCCATTAAGCACAGGTATAGAGTTGATATTAGCAGAAATAGTAGAAACACTAGCTGTAAAGAGAACAAAACAAACAAACAAACCTGCTCACATTAATGACCAAATACAATAATCAACAAATTCAAATAATGGTAAGTCTCATCTCAAAGTACCTAGCACAACATTAATATCAAGTCTTTGGATAGTAATATTAATTGTAAATGGTACTCTTGTTGTAGTGATCAAACATTGATAATAATTCATGTCAAATAATAAATTTATTTTTATATCGAATTATTATTCACATTTAAAACCTTATAATCGTCACATGTTTACCATCACAGGTATGTATGCAATTCGGCAAAGTATTAACCTTCCTTTGGGCCGACTAAGACCCGCATGAATTTACACACACACAAACACATCCAATGTTCCTCATGAACGATCTACACAAGAGATGTCACTTTGGTGACATATTGTTTCAATTAGCCCATTTAGAATGATGGACTATAATATTTAACCATAAAAGATATTACTATAAAATTTTGAATCTGAATCGAATAAAAAGAATATATATTGAATGAAAATTCAAATCTGAATCCATTTGTCAAATAAAAAACCCATCGACCCAGATCTGAATCCATTGTTGACACACATATGTAATAATGAAAACTCAGATCTGAATCAAACACATATGTAAAGACAAAACCCATAATGTACAGAACATATATGACAGTAACATTAAAAATAAACCCATCATGTATAGAACATGTATGACAGTAAAGACAAACATCGATGGGACAAAACCCATCGATGTACCGACGAAGTTCAACCATGGGACAAAACCCATATATGTTCAGAACATATGTGACATTAATATATATGACTGTAAAGATAAACATCGATGGGAAAAAACCCATCGATGTACCGACAAAGTCCAACCATCGATGTACCGACGGATGGAACCCATAAAAAAAACGGTAACATATATCTCCAAAAAAAAACTATTAAAAACAAAATTCTCAAGAAGCGATCATGGGTGGCTCTGATACCACTTGTTAATAATGGAACAATACTGTATCTAACATGTATCTATATCTTGATTGATCAAGCCCTAATACATGTCAATAACCCATGTCAATTGAAGAGACGATGGAGATAATAGAATGCGGAAGCGTACCTGAATCCATTGTCGGAAGTGGATGGACGAGTTATTGTCTTCCAAATTATTACGATCCTTCTTGAACCCTAAGGTTTTCTCTCTTGTTCTGTTGATGGGGATGCAGACAAGCCAAAGTGGTATATCGTATAATTTGGGGGCCATAATCCTCATATATAACTATGAGATTATCATAGGTTTGCTATTTCTAATTTGGCCCCTCATCAAATTAGATATTGCATTCTGGTATCTATACATTAATTCCATGACAATTATACCTTTAAGCCTTAAAACTTTAAGTCTTAATTAGATCACTTTAATTTACGCTTAACCAAAGATAGCATAACACATTTAATATTTACATGTGTGGCCCCACATGATGGAATTTTCCAACATCCTCACTACTCATTATAAATTGAGGAATGCATGCTGCTTTTTAAGTGTTTGATGAAATTCCTGTAGAAGAAGTTAAATAGTAGATATATTTAGAAGAACTAGGCGTGAGCTGAAAGTTTAGTTACTCATCACAGTTGATTTTGACATTGTTTTAAATCCTTAAAACGTTTTTTCCCTAAAGACTTAATCATCTCAAATGTTCTTGATGGTATTCAATTAGTTATGACAGTCCATTCACATCCTTGATCACACAGAAGTCTCCATTTTATCATAACTCCTCAAATCATGTATTCGCTAGTACAAGACAACATCAGAATAATGAAAAATGAAGAAAGAAAAATAGAAAAAGAAGAGAGGATGATAGGAGACTTGGGTGAGTGAGACAGAACTTGGAGAGTGTACCAATGTAGTTATAATTTGCGATTAGACTGGGTCGTTGGATCAAGTCACGACTGATTACAGCATTTTCACTCATATAAGACTAAGTCTAATCTATATTGATTACATCAGATAAAAGGTAAGTAATAATGGTAACTATTAGAAGCAAAACAAATCAATTATTGACAAAAACATATTGGTCTAGTGTAGGGTATGCCATATTTCCTAGAAACGTATGATTTCCACACATGACATGACAATGACTTACTTTCCCCTAAGGTGGTCCGCTATTATCTTTCACATCCTGCTTGGATAAGATTGTGTCCACTTGAAATCTTCTAAGACCTTATGCGAAGATATATGCCAGTTGATTTGTTTTTGAGAAAAAAGGAGTTGAAGCTATTGATGTGTTGCTGAGGTTTTTTACAACATTGGAGGTTTATATCTTCTTGAAAAAAATTTGTTGAGTCTTGGAGATTTAACCTTTTTCTAGAGGACATAGAGATTGGCTTTCTGTAAGACAGTCCTAGATGTTGAAACTCCCTAGATGGGGATTCTTCTCTATATTATGTTGTGATGCAACTGTTCCATAAATCAGCTTAGTTCGGATTTTTAACTTTAGTTTTGTGGATATATTTATGTGGATTGGATGATAAATGGGTCTCTCTGTGCTGAAGTTCAGAATTGCTGAATTTGATGTTTGAAACTGGGTCTCTAAATTACATTTTGGCCAAAACTATATTGTTGTGGGATTTTAAAATTACAAGCAGCTTGTGGATACACTTTGAACTGATGGTTTCATTGGAATGAGCTTGCTTGGTATATATTTTGTTGCACTCAAGCGCTTGATACGCACCTTGCTCGTTTTGACATGGGCAGGACTAAATGCACATGGCATTATGCGATCCACCTGCATGCAAGGTGTATAGTTGTATAAGTAGGCCTCCTCGAAATGCAAGTGATTCAAATTTCATCTTAGAGAGTTGACTATGAAATGTATCAAAAGAAAAAAAAAATGGTCATAGTCGTTGGGTGAGGGTCCTCCAAGAACAAGTTTTCTAATTGTTCATTTTGAAGGTCCTTCATTCAAAGGCTATGATCACCCAGTCAAGATGAAACTCAAGCCACGCTATCAAGTTTTCTAATTGTTAAAGTTAGGCCAGCTTCCATATAAATTGTCTAAAGGTTAAAGCATACCTATATAGGACATCCTATTTCGATGCTATTTGATTACTACGCATTAATTGTTTTTATCTGTGTAAGACATTGGCACTAGTATGATGTGGCTGGATAGGGTTTGAGGTTCTTTATGTGTTCAACTTCCATTTTGAGTTATCATCTTTGAATTTAGTCTGTTCTGTTTCATTTATATTTAATTGTTTTTAATACTTGACAATTTGATAGAAGCATGGAACATCTGCTGGCATTTCTAACACTGGTACACATGTCCATGTTATATTAAGCATTTGATGATGCAGTTCATACCTCATATAAACTGATAAAAAGAACCTTCAGTGCCAGAGGTTCTGCCAGTTTTAAAAGCATTACCATTTTAGTAAATAAGTTGTCAATATATTGACCAAAAACCGAAAGCTAAGATAAACATGTATTATGTTCTGCTGAATCTAATTATGCTGAAATGATTTTTTTTTTTGCTGCAAAATAAAATTCACTTCATTCATAAGGAACACTTTGGACCTAATGCTATGCTTAAGCTAGGTTCTTCTTCTATACATCAGTTTACCTCTATGGGTATCTATTGAGAAAACAATGACCCTTTTTGATGTCTCTGAAACTAGCTCAGCTGAATGAGTTTCTTGATGACTGTAGCCTGATTTCCAGCCAAGTACGGATATAAGGTTAGGATACTCAGATATTGAGCCCTGATCACCTGCGCAGCTCTTACCCTGCACACCTGTGCGCATCTCATAACAATGAAGGGGAAGTTGGGAGATCCAAGAATATGGATGAGCCCTACCTTTGCATAAAACTTGAGGCCCATGATCATCCTAACCGTTGATCTGTGGCCAACAAGTTGAACAATTCTTATAATTTTTTTTACCATGCATCTAATGGTCTAGGTCCAACAGATATGTGCAAACCCATGGGATCCGGAGACATTCAATCAAAGTGTGTGTTTGTGATTTGGATCAGTGATAGTAAGAGGGAACACATGAATATGCAGCCAACTGCTATTATTTCATTAGCACCCAAACCACTGAACACTCTAAAAAGACAACCATTCCAACGTTTACCTGAGAAGATCATATCATTCACAAGAGGGAACACATGAATATCCATCCCTTACAACACATCTAATAGGAGCTATAAGAAAGCCAGCAGGCCTGGTAGCTATAAGAAACATTCATGCCCTAATAAGGAACATATAGTTTGTTCATATATGTAAAATTACACAGCAAGTCATGAGTATCTTCATTTTGAGGCTATCCCTTGCATATGTACAATTCAGTTATGCTAAAGTTATGTACACAGCAAGTCATGAGTATCTTCATTTATGAATGTCAATCTATCTAAAGTTGTATCTTTTTCGTAACAATTTTGTTCCTTTTTAGAAATGGATACTGAACAAGTTGAAGACCATGTTTAATCCATCCAAGTTGAGACACCAACTGGAACCAAGCGTGGTAGAAGAGAAAAGAAGAATATTTCATGGATGGACTACTGTAATGATTACTTGATGGACTTATTTATAGAATAAGTAAAGCTTGGGAGAAAAGATGAAGGTGGCTATACCACTGAAGGGTGGAAAGAGATAGAACGAAAAATGATGGAAAAGTTTGGAGATGACTATGATAAAGGAAAAATTAGAAATCGCCTTAGAACATAAAAAACCCGTTACAAACAGATTAAGACTTTGATTGGCCTAAGTGGGTTTGGATGGGATGATAAGGAGAAAAATGTTACTGCAGAAGACCAAGTCTGGGATGACTATGTCAAGGTGAGTGGATCATTAATTTTCAGTTAAAATAATATTTCATCAATTGTTTAAGTTATAAACTATTTACTTTGTAATGTCCAATTTGTATACTTCAGGTACATCCTTATTTTGCAAAGTACCGAGGACAAAGTTGTGCAGACTATGAAAAGTTGGTCATTATATATGAAGATACAATCGCAGATGGAAAAGATGTGATACTGACAGACCAACGCCCATCACATCCGATCTCAGGCCCCCAAGTACCAATTGATGAAGTGGTAGTACAGTCATCTAGTTCGATGAGATGGTTGAATGTTCCAAATCCCCGCGTACTAGAAAAGACACAAATGCAAGTTCTCGACGCAATGTACGAGGTGAAGCTAAATCTGATAGTGAAATTGTGCGTGCAGTAAAGGAGATGACTGCCACACTTGTCTATATTGCTGAAAAATTGAACCAATCAGGGCCGAGTCAAGCAGATGTTATCACTGTTGTTCAGGAGCTAGAATTAGAAAAATCTCTACGTGGAAAAGCGCTTAGGATGCTAAGGGATCCACAAGCGTCGAGTCAATTCCTTGCATTTCGTACCAAGGAGGATCGACGTGATTGTATTTTGGAGGTATTAAGTGATGATATCTAGTAGTGTTATGTTGGACCAAGTGTGATTTTTTTTAGACTATAGTATTTTTATTGCATTTTGGATGGTATTTAATATTATAGTGTTATGTTGGACCTATGTTGGACCAAGTGTGACTTCTCTATTTAATTTTTAAAATTTTTGGCACTCTTTTATATTTTATTGTTATGTTAGTATTATTTGACTTTTCTTTCTTATCCAATTGTTGTGTTTGCTTTTCGTTTAGATGGACAATGTTGAATTATCATGTGACAATGAATGGGCTAAAATAATTACTTACTTTTTTATGTGTGAATTGATTATGAAGCAGTATAAAGTAATGGACATAAAGAAGAAGATCATTTTTTGGTGGTTGGTAGCACTATCAACGGTCGTCATTATGCTTGTAGACCATAATTGTAAACAGAAGAGGGTCAAAAGGAGGAGAGTTCATAATTCATCTTTAACTTGCCATGACTTTACACAATACCTCATTACTGGTCATAAGCGTTTAACATATGATTTACTTTGTATGAGGACTGATGTGTTCTTGGAGTTATGTGATTTACTGAAAAAAGAAGGGTTATTGCGTGCAACTAAAAATGTCACTGTAGAAGAACAAGTTGCCATCTTTCTAAATACGGTAGGCCACAGTGAGCATAATCGGGTCATGCAAATTCAGTTTCAACATTCAGGCCAAATAATTAGCAAGTACTTTTATGCTGTTTTGGAAGCATTTATATATATATGTGTTGTGTGTGTGTGTGTGTGTGTGTGTGTGTGTGTGTGTGTGTG
Source organism: Umbellularia californica (assembly GCA_028538565.1). Lineage (NCBI taxonomy): Eukaryota > Viridiplantae > Streptophyta > Magnoliopsida > Laurales > Lauraceae > Umbellularia > Umbellularia californica. The sequence continues at coordinate 84,634,176 of JAPQWN010000001.1, forward strand.
TGTGTGTGTGTGTGTCCCGATTATGTTAAAGTTCCTGAACCTGAAATACCAACACCGACACATATTGTTTCAAATCGAATATTCTACCCATTTTTCAAGGTAATTAAGTAATCAGGTCATCAACTTTTTTCTTAATTCTTTATTACAAATTGTTTAAATTGTTAACGATTGCGCAGGATTGTTCTTAATGTTATTGACGGCACCTATGTTCCAGCATGGGTCCCAGTTAAAGATCATCAACGTTATCGTTGTAGAAAGGGATTCATTGCCCAAAATGTGATAGCAACTGTAGGTTTTGACACGCTCTTTTAGTTTGTATGTGCCGGTTTTGAAGGCTCAACCAATGATCAAAAAGTCCTTTCTGATGTTCTTCAAAACAGAGGAATATATATAATATGCAAGTTCCAGAAGGTAAATTGTAGTTTTATTTAATTTAATTATATATATATATTTAAATAATATATATACTAAACTTGTCATTTTAATTCTTAATAGGAAAGTACTTTCTTGTTGATGCTGGTTATGCTCATAAGCGAGGTTTTATTGGATCCTATCGTGGAACCCGATATCACTTAAATGAATATGGACCTCAAGCATTTAGCTCCAAGGACGTCGACTAAGCTTTTTAACCTTCGTCATTCAAAACTTCAAAATGTTGTGGAAAGAATATTTGGCTTGTGGAGGGAACGATTTCCTATTTTGACGCATATACCACGGAATTATCCTGTAAAAACACAAGCAAAAATTGTAAATGCTTGTGTTGTAATACACAATTTCATCATGATGCGAAATCCCAACAATGATGAATTGTGCCAACGTCATTATCATGAAGTGATAAATATTGAATAAGAAGACAATGAAGATGATGCAGTTGAGGACGAGTCTGGCAGCCAATATGCTTATCGCCTCAGAGAACAATAGCGTCGGATATGTGAAATGCATCAGCAAATAGAAGAGCTAGTGTAGCCCAAATGATGCAGTGAATTCGGTTAAATGAGTATTAGAGGAATGAATCATCTTTTTCATGGGTGAACATACTATCATTTTTTGAAATGAAATTCTAAATATATATTTTATGAAGATGGAGTTCATCTATTTTGAAATATTTGTTTTGTAAGGTAGAGTACCGAACATGTTGGAATGCATTTTGTGAGGTTGATCATTCATAGAAATTTATATTTTTGAAAAGTATATTTCATGTTGAAAGACATGTTCTTTCTGAGGGATATAAAATGCAGATGAAACCTTTGATATAAAATAGGCCTTTTTGTCTCTTGTTCATATTATTATTGCAGAATTTAATTCAATGATTAACTATTCTTTACAAGATCATCTAATGAATTTACACATGTCATTGAAACAAACATGGTAAAATGAATCACATGTGTAAATGGTGTGAAAATGACGTTATTAGACGAACGTTGTAAAAATAAATGCATGTGTAAACCTTACATACTTAAAATTTGAATATTCATCATTTACATGTGTAAATTATATTTACACATCCCATGCGTAAAAGACAAACGACCCCTTACTCTGTGCATACTCCTCTCTTATTTTCTCTAACTTTTCTTCCTCTATTTCTACACCATAGGCTTTTGGATTAAAAAAAAAGATATTATTATAATTCTCCTTATTGGTTGTTTTTTGTCAATAGGTGTTTGAGGATAATTCTATGTGATTTGAATTTCTTTTTAACTGATTTTTATGAATGCTCGTGCTTAGCACGGGTTAGTGTGCTAGTTCTAATTACGATTAAGAAAGACCCTAAAACATTTAATTAGGATGTTTATGCAGCCAAAAGCCCAGGTAACAATACGGTTATGTCTCATTCCATTAAAAAAAACTAACGATATCATTAGGGCTCATTGTTAAAAGCTTTTCCCCTCTTCTTTTCCCAACGATATTGTTCCCTATCTTCATTTTCTATCTAAGAAAAAGAAAAAAGAAACCCATCGTCTCTTCTCACCTCTCATCTTTTGCTCTTTGCAACTCAAAACCCTCTCTCATTGCTAATTCATATTTTTGTTTTTCATTTCTTTTCCAAAATCTACAATATCTCTTTACATATAAAATATATTATCACTTTCAAGGTCATATTCAAGTAGCAATTAAAAAAGTATTGCTTCCACCATCAATTGTAGAGAGAGATCTAGATTCAGAGTGCTCTCACAACAACATAGAACTTATTGTGGGAGTTGCAGGTAAAATTAAAAGGCCTATGAAATAGATTATTAGTATGCGTTTTTGTTATTTGTGACAAAAGATGTTCATCCGTTCTTCTGTCTCTCATCCACAGTTGTGACTAAGTCCGGAGGCTTTCTCTACCACCATACATCAAACGTCGAATTGGAAACTACGAAGAAAGGGATAAATCAGAAACCAAGGAAGATGAGGGGAAAAACTACAAAGTTTTTTTTTTTTTTTTTTTTAACGAGCCCTAATGATAACGTCATTCTAGGGAGCAAGAATGGAAAAATAAGGAATAAGTTAATAGGTTTTTTTTTTTTTTTTTTTTTTAATAATGGGCCCTAACCATATCATTATGGGGCAAATTGGTCTTTTGGCTACATACAACACCCTAATTTGATGTTGTAATGTCGTTCTTAATCAATTAGTATGATTAAGGCTAAATACTAATTTTTTTTTCATATAAATCCCTTTTAAATATTGAAAAATTAAATTTATATCAAATCTACAAGATTTTTCCCCTATTTGTCATCTCTCTTTCTAGACTCAATTTGTCTAAATGTTTAAAGTGCGCGAAGGTTCGAAAAATAAGAGCGTTCCGCAATTAATCCTATCATCTGCCCACTTTAGAGAAGTAGAGGCAAAGCAAATTAAGACCAAAACCCCCCTCTGGATGTAGTTGAAAAGTAAAGGGGGAAAAGAGGCGGATGAATGGTGCTCTCCACATCCACAATACTCAGTCTGATCTTTTATATATTTTTTAAATCTAAGAGAGTAAATCAAAATCCAAACTATTGAAAATGTTCGCAAGACCAAACGCGGCTGTGGGACCAAATTTCAGCCGTTGGAGCATCACCAATCTCAAGATATTTACAAAATCAAGTGAGTCGTTTGATATAATTTTTTGGATTTTGTGGGCCCCAAACACAAAATCTAAATCGTTAAATTTCTTTGGAAGGTTAAACATAGCTATGGCGTCAAATTTAAAGGGTTGACACCTCATGGACCTTGAGATATTTGCAAACACGTATCAACCATTGATGTACCAAGCTTGGTTTTGGCTTGGTCCATAGGCGGTTCGATTTTTCTCTCTATTTTTTTTTTCCTTTTCTTTTGTTTTTGGGATAGTAAATCACAATCTAAATCGTTGAAATTGTTCATAAGGTCGAACATCACTATGCGGCCATTTCAATCGATGGATCATCACCAATCTTGAAATATCTGCACAAAATGTGGACCATTTGATCTTATTTTCTGCATCCCGTGGGTCCCAAATACAAAATCCAAACCCTTAAATCTCTTTAGAAGGCTGAACACAACTATGGCGTCAAATTTCAAAGTTTACCTTGTGGATTTAGTGGGATTTATGAAAATTTCTCAAAGATTGATTTAAAAAAGTTTATTTAAAATAGATCATTGCATTACCAAACACTACTTTTGATTCTAACCTGCTTTTTTATGGCTCTTTTTTTTAATGGCTCCATTTTATGGCTCTATCAAAAGAAGAGTAGAGATACCAAACAAGGCCTAGGCTTAAACTTTAACTTAATGATTTTATGGAAAAAACCTTAAAATAATGGCAGAGTTATTCATATATATATATATATGGGAAATATTCAAGTGAGAACTAGTTCTCACCCATTATATGAGAACTTTTTTACGGGGGCCAACTAGCAACCCATCCAAACCTAGCAACCAATAGGGAACCCCCTGATAGTCACTAATCCCAAGGATTGGCACACATCCAAATAGACTGAACCGTTGAATCGAGGGTTGAATATTTTTTTGAATGTGAAGCCATTAAACTTGTGGGCCACGGATGAAGGGGTTAGGGGCATGGGTTTGGGGTCAACCTTGATACTTGGGGGTCTCACATAGATCTTTCCATCCCCCTGGTCTCATCCCCAAATGGGGGCCCACAATTGGGCCCCACAAATAAGTTCTCATATAATATCTGAGAACTAGTCTCACCTAAATATTACCATGTGTGTGTGTATATATATGTTGTGTGTGTGTGTGTGTGATGAATGTTCATGTGTATCCATCCCCCATCATACGGTGAGGGACACACATAATTGGAAATATTTCCGCTCAAAAGAGGAAAAGTCATATATGGTAATTTATAGAAGAAGAATGTTGATGTGCATGAAACTATCCCAATTGATCGTATCGTCAAGTTAATGCAACTTTTATTATTCCTCTTCTATGATGATTTTGGAGGATAAGGTGACAAATGCATTGGATGTTACTAATCTCTAGACATTTTCTTGAACTCATCCTGGTAATCCTCCTTTGTCGATCTCGAAAAACCATAATCCCTCGCCTCATTGTTTTATTGTGAATATGCCATGACTTTGAAGTATCTTTTAAAATACCAAAAATATTTATCTCCTAAAAAAATATTGAAAATATTTGTGGGAATGGTTTAGGGCCCGTTTGACAATCTACTATTACAGTAAAAGTAATGTAACGCATCAAATCAAAAGAGAATAAAATACAAGCGGGTTATAATGGTAGATAATCTTTTTAACTTTTTATGTGAGAAAAATGAGTGTTTTCTTGCCATTTAATGGTAAAAAAAAAAGCTTCTTGACCGCTAAAAAAAAGAAAATTTAAAAATATATATACTTTTAATGTCAGCCCTTTACTAAAACAATGAAAACTTTATACTGTTTGCACTAACCTTCCTAAAAATCGAAATTGCCGAACATAACTAAACTCGGCCAGTTCATCAAGCTATCCATCCACAGGTCCACATGGAAAGGTCAGGTCCGCAGCTATCCATCCACAGGTCCACATGGAATGGTCAGGTCCGCATAAAGGGTATATTCTGCGGCGCACGTGTGCAATATCCGGACTCAGTATAAAGAGCAAGGCTCTCTTAAGCTCAAGCTTAGAATAAGGTAAGCTCAAATGTGTGGTGGGGCTCACCTGGTGACTCATGTGGAGATGAGTGTGGGGGGTTATTTCAAGGACTCTTTGGGATCTTCCTTTCTGGAAAACATCAGCCCCAACCGTGATTTCTATCATCTCCATATGGGCCAAAAAGTTCAATGGTTAATATTCCATTCGGATCAATACATAGTCGATCCAACAGTTCAGTAAATTCGGATTTGACTGAAAGTTAGTGTACGTGTGTAATTTAAAGGGGTCATTTGTTTGATCTATTTGGATGGACCAAAGGTGAGTCCCATAAGTAGGGGTGAAAGTGGGTCGGGCCGTCCGCGGGCCGCCCGTGGACGGCCCGTTATAGGCTCGGCCCGAGCTCGGCTCGAAAGACAAAAGAGCCGAGCTAGGTCCTAGGAGGAGGCCCGTTTACTTAAAAGGGCCGAGCTCGGGCTTGATGAAGCCCGGCTCGTAAGCCCTAGGGCCTACATATATTAATACATATATTTTATATATATATGTATGTACACTATACAGTAGATAATACATATATGATATAACATAATCCATAAATCCTAAACCTTAGTTTTAATCCAATATAAATAATCACTAAACAATAAACCCTAAGCACTAAATAATCTATAAATCCTAAACCTAAGCGCTAAACTTTAAACCCTAATTTTAATCCAATATAAATAATCCCTAAACCTTAAGCACTAAATAATCCATGAATCCTAAACCCTAAATCTATATTAACATTGACCTATATCATTATAAAACGGGTCAGGCTCACAAGCCAAACCTACGGCCTCAATCAAGCCGGGCTCGAGGGCCGGTTCGAGGGCCGGCCCTACTTAATAAGAGCCGAGCCCGAGCCAGGATTTTTTAGGCCCTCTCAAGCTCGCCGACCCACTTTCATCCCTACCCACAAGCATGTGATTACAAGATTCTATACTAAGCGCAAGGTTAGGATAGCCTTGCTCCAGTTTAAATACCCATTCTTCTCAACCATTGCCACTCTCTTTTTTAGTCTCTATAGCTCCTCTCAGCTTTCTAGGGTTTTCGAATTCTCTCCATTATCCCTTCTCCTTGCAATTCGCCAATGGCGATCTCCTTCTCCGATCTCCACACAGAAGCAGGCATCAAATCTCTCGACGAATTCCTCGCTGGAAAAGCATACATCTCTTGGTAAACACCTAAATCTCTCTTCCTTCTCTTTTTCAAAGTTCGATTTCTTAGTCTTTCTTACTTTGATTGGTTGATGCGCCTCCGATTGAATTTTGGAAGTTATTCAATCTGAAAACTGCATTGGATTAGATGGTTTGCAGTGATCTGTTCTGACCTCTGCACTGTAATTCATGTGCTTTTTTCATGTGAATTTCTGGCTCGGCTGTTAAAGCTGATGATTCTCTTTTAAGTTTGATTAGTTGTTTGGTTTGTTTTCTTTAATTTTGCAAGTGGGTCTTTTTTATTGTTACTGTAGATTGTACTTTTGGTTCATGAATTTTAGACACAACTTTTCGAATTTTGATTTGTTGTTGCGTCATATCTTATTACCATTCCGCCAGATTTGCTATTGTCATCTAAAATACATGAATTTTGTGGACCTTTTTGGCTTGTAGGGATATTTCTGAACTCCGCAGCTTCTTTTCACCTGATTCTTTGATTTGTTTTCTTTTGTTTTTAAGTTGATTTTGGTTATTGATGCTGGAGATCGGTTCTTTTGTTCATTTAACTACTTTCTAATATCCCCAATTGGATTTCTTCTTGGGGAATTTGGGAATTTTTGAGGACACAATAGGTGCTTTTGTTTCTTGTTTGATTAGTAGTTTCATTGGATTCCTGAATTGGGTATTGAACCATAACAGCATAACCACTATGTTTTGTTCATTCAGGTTTAATCTTCTTTTAGTATATTTGAGTTTTTAATAGGAAATTATATTCTTTTTCATTTGATTGGTTATCAAGTTTGTTTGGGCTTTGACTTGGGTGGGGGATAGAGGAGTGTGTTTTTAACATAATACTAGAGATCATATACATTGTTGCATTGTCTAGTAGGGATATCTTTCTACTGTATATTTTTTAAAGTGTATGCTTCAAACTTCTTAGTTACTATAACGCGTACGACTTATGTTAAGTTGTAAACTTCTCAGTTACTAGGGGGTTCATTTTGCTGCTATTTGGTGTTTTCTGTTGTAGAATTTCTGAGTTGGCCACCTTCCATTCTTACTGTATTACTGCATCTTTTTTAAGAGAATATTTGGCTTCTAATATTGTAGTGTGATCCGTGATTTCTTTATTTATTTTATATTATTTTATTTTTGGATTTGGATATGGGTTTGGGTTTCTAGTTCTATAAACACATTTTGCTGCCCCGTGACTTGCTGGAACTATATGGCTTTCTATATTTTAGCTTTAGGTTATGTAGATTTCTACTAAATAGCCTCTTGTTGATTTTGGGATATTCAGTGATCAACTTACAAAAGATGACATCAAAGTCTTCGCAGCGGTTTTGGAGAAGCCCAGTGGAGGATATCCGAATGCATCTCGTTGGTATGAGGCAGTTTCTTCACATCTCGCCACAAGGTTTGTTGTTTTGTGCCGTACTCCTTTTCTTGTTCTCCTTCTATTTTGTATGATATTAGTTTCTCAAAATTATAACCTGACAAAAAAAATAGAAAAATGGAGTACACCTATCAATTCTGATCATGCTGATGAGTACCCGTTTACCTAATTGCCCTAAGAACCACCGGATAGCATTCTGTTATGGCTTCTGATTTTGGGCCCGAATGACCAATCCACTGAGATTGGGTCATTCAGGTCCAGGTTTTGTGGTGTCAATACCTAAATGGATCTTATCGTGTGGTGTCATTGTCTAAGGAAAAAAAAAAAAAGGAACCTGCCTCTGCTCCCTTTCCCACAGAGCTCTTTGTGACTACGATAACCAATACTTCACTTTTTATGCATAAAATTTGTGTCCTTGCCGCCTCCATGCCATATCTAGGCATCATAGCTCTGCGATGCCTTAGCTCCAAATTTCCTAAAATCTCTATAACCCCCACCCAATTTCAAATTTCTAAACCCAGAAATCTCTAATTTCAAATCCAGCATCCTCATAACCTTGAAACCCACAATGTGAATGCTCCAATACTAAAACCCAGAACCCCTCTGAAATGTCAAAAAGAAAAAATCAGAACAACAAATAAATATATAAAGAAAAATCAGAGCATCAGATCCCTCCCTCCCTGCTGTGGTCAAAGAGAGACGCTTAGCTCGGTCCGGGGTGTCTATTCGCTTCTTCTTTGAAAATCGATTATCTGAGTAAATTTAGGATATTAGTTGAGTAGAACTGAATCTCATGTAACTTGGCTGAGTCAAATCGGAAGAAAACTATGGTTTACATTTCGTAGTTAGATCTTCCTAATTTGGCTACTTTGTCCTTCATTAAGGGACTTGTTGATGCAGGACAGACCCATGGCCTCATGGGTCAACCACCATCTGGGTAGCTCTTTTTATTACAGTTGTGCTTTTTAAATGATTTTTGTCTTTTAAGTTAAATGTTTTAATCCTGGACATCAATGTGTTTGGATGATCTAGATTAGATTTAGGTTATTTCTTTTCCTATATAATGTAAAGCCTTTTGACTTAGATAGAATGGTTGATGATAATGAAAATTGAGTTTTTGAGTATGTCTTTTGAGTACTTCTAATAGTTCTCATCGAGATCTTCCTTTGCATCCTGGATTGGAGTTTGGTGTGAAGCCAATGTTCAGTTAATCCCTGATAATCCTCTCTCTTCTATCCTCCATTGCCCACCCTACATTGCCCACCCCACACCTCCTTTCCATTTCACATTGCCTGTGTTGTCATGTATTCATATATTGGAATATATATTGGCACACTTTTTAAACAATTATTATTTTGATTATGTAATTGTTAAGTAACCACTTAGAAGAAATTGTTGTTGTGTAGGAGATGTGAAGAGGCCATTGTTTTTTTTTCACTGATTTGTTGTACTTAGTGACAACATTAAGTGTTTACTTTTATCAATCTATAAGAAATCATTGCCCATTTGCCTTGCCATTTGCCTTGGGAAGAGTAAATGTGTTAAGTAACACTTACTAGGTTACATTTGACACAGTCACTAGTCCACCTTGTTGCATGTTTTATCTCGTACAGGTTCTGAATGTTAAATTGCCTTGAGCTTTGATTCACGGAAAAAGAAAACTGTTTGTGTGTGCATGTCACAACCAAGGTTGGAAATTGGAACTTCTGTGGCAGGTGTCCCATAAGGGAGTGTGATCAGCTTCCTATGACTACTAATTTTTAAGCTATTTTTATCCAATTGTGAGCCTGATTAGCTCACTGCAACTATTAATTTTTAAGTTATTTTTCCATCTGTGAGCATCACTCTGGTTAGGATCAACCTTGAGCCATTTGGAAAAAAAAAAAAAAAAAGGAAAAAAAAGAAAAGAAAAAAGATCAGTGAGTGCAACTCATGGGGATGGGGAGCTGTGAGGTTACCTGGCTTACAGTTTTACATGAAGCTTCGAGCTTGCACATGCAAGCAGGTTTTGATTAATGGTGTCTTTGGCACTTTGTTTTCATTTTGCTCTGAATGTTTTTCTTTGGTTCAACTATATCTCTTTCAGGTTTCCTGGAAAAGCAGTTGGCGTTAGATTCAGTGGCCAAGCTGCAGCCACTGTAGCTGCTCCTGCTCAGGAAGTTAAAAAGGTTTGCTTTCTTATTCTTAAGCTTATTTGGGTATTGTAACTTGTAAGTTCAAGTTTTATATTAAAGCCTAATAAAGGGTAATTTCCTAAAATCATGGTCTGCATTTAGAATCATTTTTTTTTTTTTTGTTAATATATGGTTTTTGACTTTTAGTTGTTTTAAGTTTAGTGAGCAATGACACGGAAACACCATTCAGGGGTGAAAAGAAAAGAAGAGAGAGACACAGGGAAACCACTGACAAAATGTTTGACGAATTTGATTTTTCATTCTACTTTATTGCATGTTTCAAACATTACCCATTTGCCTGTTCGTTTGTTTTTCCTTTCTTTCTATTTTTTTTAGAGGAGACTTGATCTCATATACCCACACAAACTACGATGTCCGTAGCCAGCTGATCAACATTCAGGCAGTGTGATTTTTCTCCTCCCTATACTTTTAACATTTGATGAAGATTGTTAGTATTGCTTAGGCATTTTCTATGATGCACGGATACTTCAAAATGGGCAACGTATCGTGTCGTATCGTATCCGATACTTCACTTTTTACATGTAAAATCCGTGTCCCTGCCATGCCTATGGTGTGTCCCTGCCGTATCCGGGCCGTATTTGGGCATCATAGGGCATTTTACTTCGATTGGTCGGAGTATTTTGTTGCTGCTGGTTATGGCCGGGGGACTTGGTCAGTACTTTTCCAAACCCGGCTGTTCATCTATTGAGACTAATATTGATGCTTGGATGGCCTATAAGTTTGAAAGTTGGGTTTGTTCCAGCCTTTTGTAGAATATTTTTATGTTCCTTTGTGTTAAATATGTTGGATCAGCAGAACAAAATATGTATGTTCGGTCAGCTGGGACCTCTTTGGTGGCATTTGTCCATATATAGGTCCAGGAGTTGATCCCTATTGCAAGAGCCCTGCCTTAGGGCCTAAAAATGAGCTAACCTAACTCAGTATAGCATGATTTGCTGGATTCGTGCTTTTGGCCCACAATCAGCCCTGCTTATCTCTTTTCACTAAATTCTTTTACAAATTGCAGGAAGTTCCAGAGGGAGATGATGACGATGATCTGGATCTATTTGGAGATGAGACTGAGGAGGAGAAGAAGGCTGCAGAGGAGAGGGAGGTTTCTGTTAAGGCATCTTCTAAAAAGAAAGAGAGTAAGCTGATTTATAATGATTGTTTTTTCACTCAGTTCATCAGTTCTTACATTGGGCAGGTAGTTTGCATTTCCCAAAACAACGAACTTCCCACATCCTGATCTTCCATAATGATTTTAGTATTTCAGCCCGGGATGTTTGGTTGTCCTGTGCAGCACTGGTCGGCCAGATGCGCGCACACTACATCAATGTGTGGACTCGCCCAAAAATAGGGTGGTACACTAATTAGACAGGCTAGATGTTTACATAGAATGTAGACCTCAAGAAAGTTATCTGATGTGTCTGGTTCACTTCATGGTGGTGTCTACATGATGCAAAATTTGGATGTTTTGCGGATGTGTATATTATCCACATGAGCTTCTGTCAAGAGTAGAAATGAAGTTTTGGGAAGACAACAATAAGCAACTCCCCCCTCTCAGGCACACACTGGTACCCTTTCCTTTGCCATTGGGTTTTGACCAGAGCCTATGATATCTGGATACTTCATAAAAAGGCAGCGTACTGTGTCTTACACTTCAGTTATTATTATTATTTTTTTAATGTATAAAATCTGTCCCTGTAGTATCCATGGTGAACCCCTGCCATATCAATCTTGTATTTGGGCATCACAGGTTTGAAACTGCTCGTAGTCTGGAAGTTGGAACCACGAGATTGTTGATTCAAATAGCATCTACTGGAGAGATGGGGAAACACACAAACCCTTATTTTATGTGTGCTTTGGAGCCAGTGTGTGTGGTACACCACTTAGGGGAGATTATCTCCACAGAACTTACATAGAGTTATTTGGAAATGTTATCTATGATGGCCAAATATGGATATGGGTATGTGTTAGGATTTTGAGTGTTGGCTAAATTCATGGGTTGGACAAAACTCTGGGTCTTTGAGTTGTTTTCTTTATTTAGAAAAGACCTCTGAAGATAGAAGTTTCGAAGGACTCAGATGAAGAAAGCCTGAAGGAATTAGAAGTCTGCTGGAGATAGTGTGCTGAATTTCCGGATCCAATCCAGAGAGGGGTCCGCTCGAATGACCATTATATTCGCTCGAGCGAACTGTGTGCGAACAGCGCAGTTCTGAAACAGAGGCTGGTTCGCTCGAGCGAACATGGCACGGACAGTGGGATGAAATTGGAAACTTGATATTCTAATTGTGCTCAAACTGCTAGTTTTCATCCTAATCAATTTAGGAAACGTTAAGCACGAACCAAGGGCTATTTAAAGGACTAAAAGGCTATTGCAAAGGCAGACCCTCACCTCTCAAAGTGCTGAGTTAGATATTATCATTGAGAGAATTCCTCTCTAGAGTTTTGATGAAGTTGTGCTGCCAAGTTCTCTAGAGTCAGTTCTTCTGCATCTTTGTAGAAGATTATCTTCCTGCGAGAAGATCTGAGGAGTCAAGTGCTGGATTGAATCTGTTGCAATCAACGGTGTGAAGTCGTTGAAGCGTGAGGCGACACAAGGTAACTTCAGTCCTTGGGTACGGGATATCTAGGGAAGAGATCTGAGTTTCTTGTAATTGCGAGATTCTTGTACGGGATCGGTGGTTTTTTTACCCGGTTTGGGTTTTCCACCTTAAATTTGGTGTCCTTATGGTGTGTGCTTGTTGATTTATTTTCCGCTGCATATTGTTTATCTCTGCACACTGTTGGGTTGATTGTTTGAGTAGACCTATCTAGAAATCCCGGAGACCCCTAAAATATTTTTCAATTGGTATTAGAGCGGGTTACACTATTTTGTTGTGTCTAATCTTGCAACATTTCTAGAATGGTGCTCAATAGAGAAGGGACATCAACTTCCAAGCCTCCTTTGTTTGATGGTTCTAATTATGCCTATTGGAAGCAAAGGATTATTGGTTTCCTTAAGTTCATTGATGATGATGTCTGGGATATTGTTGAAGATGGGTTTTCCATACCTACAACTATGGTTGATGGACAAACTGTTCCTAAACCTAAAGCCCAATGGTCTAAGGATGATAAGCATAGATCTAATTGTAATAACAAGGCTGTAAATTGCATATACAATGGAGTCTCTGTTGATGAGTTTCGAAGGATTTCCACTTGCAAAACTGCTAAAGAAGCATGGGACGTCTTACAGACAGTCTATGAGGGTACAGACACGGTGAAGCAAGCCAAATTGCAAAGGCTGAATAAAGAATTTGAAACCATCGTGATGGAAGAGGATGAGACCTTTGATCAATTTTATGCAAAGCTGAATGAAATTGTCAATTCTGTGTTCATTCTGGGGAAGAAATACCAGAACACAAGATTGTCAAGAAAATCTTAAGGTCTCTACCTTCCAGATTCGATTCTAAAGTTGATGCTATTGAAGAAAATAAGAATCTGGATACTCTCAAGGTGAATGAACTAGTTGGAAATCTTCAGACATTCGAAACAAACCGGTTAAATAAAGGCAAATCAAAAGAAAAGGACATTGCCTTGAAAGCCATATCAGAATCAAGAAAGAAGCCTGTAAAGAAAATTGAGTCTGATTCTGAATCTGAAGCAGAAGATGATATGGCTGAGTTTTTGAAGTGTTTTCACAAATACATGAAGACAAAAAGAGCCAATAAAAAGAATTTCAAATTTGAGAAGAAGGATCCTGCAAAAGGGACAAAGTGTTTTGAATGCCAAGGCTATGGTCACGATGCTAATGAGTGTGCTAACAAGAAAATGGCTACTAAGCAAAAGGCTCTAAACACAACTTGGGATGAAGAATCTTCTGAAGAAGAAAAAGAAAATTCAAAAGATACTGAGGATGACCCTTCTACTAATGTGAATGGAAAGTTTGTGGCTTTCATGGCTCAGTATGTGTCTGACATTGATACTGATAATGATAATGAAGATGAGTTGTCAGATCAAGAGAAAGATTGGGAAGAGTTGTACCATGCTACCTATGCTGATTGTGTCAAGATGACAAAGTATGGTAACAAGATCACTATCAAGTTCAAGGCTGCTCAAGAAGAAAATTCTGCTTTGAAAAAAGATTTAGAGCAAGTGCTTGAAAAGATTCATCTTTTGGAAAGTCAGAAAAATTGTTTGGCTGAAAATTTGACTACTGATGGTCAAAAACTTGAAAAGGCTGAAAAAGAAGTGAATCTGAAGGAAAAGATAGTGATGTTGGAATCTGAAAATCAAGACTTGCAAGGAAGACTGAAGATCACTCTGTCTGAGCTAGAAGTCAAGCAAGCCTTTCTAAACAAGATGAACACTGGTTCGAAGATTCTTACAAACATCTTGTGTAGTCAGAAGCCTCCTTTTGACAGAAGCGGTCTCGGTTATGATTATGGTGCATCCACTTCAAATACTAAAAGTAAAACAATTTTTGTTTCAAGTGTTGCACATGCTACTCCACATACTGCACTTTCAAGAAAAAGAATGTGTCACGCACTGCACGCACTTCCACTTGTCATCATTGTGGATTAAAAGGACACATTCGTCCCCATTACAAAAAGTTGCAACGTCTACCTAAGACCAAGCAATGGCGGAAGAATTTTTCTCCACCCAAGACAACTCCAATTTGGGTTAGAAAATCTGATTTGGCTAAGGAGTTTGCTCACACTCTGCTGAAAGATCAAACTACACAAGTGTGGGTGGCTACATGTAAAAAGCCCTGATCAAAGAGATCAAGCTCCCACCCCAGCGTTGCTACGAAGATACATTCAGGGGGAGTTGCTATTGAGGGGGAGCTTTAGATCCTAATTGACAAGGAAGCTGCCTGTTCGTATTTTTTTAGCTTTGTCAAATTATGGACAAAAAGGAGAGAATGACTGATCAAGGGGGAGTTCGAGAAGATCAGACTGAGTCAAAGACAATGCAGATCTACATTTGCTGTTTATGTTTGCCAAATTTTTTTGTATGTATTTTGGGTTTCATTTTGGGTAGATCAAATTGTATTGTCTTAGGGAGCTTTGTCCATGAATTGCCAAAGGGGGAGATTGTTAGGATTTTGAGTGTTGGCTAAATTCATGGGTTGGACAAAACTCTGGGTCTTTGAGGTTTTTTTATTTAGAAAAGACCTCTGAAGATAGAAGTTTGGAAGGACTCAGATGAAAAAAGCCTGAAGGAATTAGAAGAAGTCTGCTGGAGATAGTGTGCTGAATTTCCGGATCCAATCCAGAGAGGGGTTTGCTCGAGCGACCATTATATTCGCTCGAGCGAACGGTGTGCGAACAGCGCAGTTCTGAAACAAAGGCTGGTTCGCTCGAGCGAACATGGCGCGGACAGTAGGATGAAATTGGAAACTTGATATTCTAATTGTGCTCAAACTGCTAGTTTTCATCCTAATCAATTTAGGAAACATTAAGCACGAACCAAGGGTTATTTAAAGGACTAAAAGGCTATTGCAAAGGCAGACCCTCACCTCTCAAAGTGCTAAGTTAGATATTATCATTGAGAGAATTCCTCTCTAGAGTTTTTATGAAGTTGTGCTGCCAAGTTCTCTAGAGTCAGTTCTTCTGCATCTTTGTAGAAGATTATCTTCCTGCGAGAAGATTTGAGGAGTCAAGTGCTGGATTGAATCTGTTGCAATCAACGGTGTTAAGTCGTTGAAGCGTGAGGCGACACAAGGTAACTTCAGTCCTTGGGTACGGGATATCTAGGGAAGAGATCTGAGTTTCTTGTAATTGTGAGATTCATAGTGCTTGATTTGATCCAGTTCGGATCGGTGGTTTTTTTACCCGGTTTGGGTTTTCCATCTTAAATTTGGTGTCCTTATGGTGTGTGCTTGTTGATTTATTTTCCGCTGCATATTGTTTATCTCTGCATACTGTTGGGTTGATTGTTTGAGTAGACCTATCTAGAAATCCCGGAGACCCCTAAAATATTTTTCAGTACGGACAAGGATATGGGATCATAATGACCTTGGTAGTAGGATTTGCTAACCTTATGCCCTAGAAGTAGAAGTATTGATGCAGTGTTGGGTGCTAATACATGTTTCTTTTCCGTTCAACATGGACACCTTGGGCTTGTATAAGTAACTGGGTAGCATGGAATGTAATGTTCTGTTAAAAAGTTCATTTGACTAGAGCCCATGCCACTATGGATTGGAAGGTGCTCGCTATTGCAACCTTCATGTTTTGGGTTCAGAGTCATGTTACCAATAGTAAAAAAAAGGGCTCATTTAAGTTACTGCATTCTTATTTAAGAATCTTTGAGTTGACTGCTCAAGTCTGATCTACAGATCATGAATCTCTCATGGTCGTATTTGTCTGGTAGTATATGGAAATTTGCATCCATCCTCCCCAACAACTCTCTCTCTCTCTCTCTCTCTCTCTCTCATGTTGCTGTTTACATTGTTGTTTTAGGTCTCTCTCTCATGTTGCTGTTTACATTGTTGTTTTAGGTGGAAAATCTTCTGTTCTTTTGGAAGTAAAGCCTTGGGATGATGAGACTGACATGAAGAAGCTGGAAGAGGTAGTTCGTAGTGTTGAAATGCCGGGACTCCTGTGGGGTGCATGTATGTTGGATATCCATGATTTGGGTTTTGGTTTATTATGTCTTATTAGCCTTTTGCAGTGACAGTAGCACTGATTATTGTTTCGTAATGCAGCTAAACTTGTTCCTGTTGGTTACGGCATAAAGAAACTACAGATCATGATGACAATAGTAGATGACCTCGTCTCCGTTGACAACCTCATCGAGGATCATCTTTCAGTTGAGCCTGCCAATGAATACATACAGAGTTGCGACATTGTTGCCTTCAACAAAATTTAATTTACTGGAGATCTTACTTCATACTTAGATGCTGTTTGCTAGTCAATTTTCCGAGGCTTAGTGATTTGGAGTCTTTCCATTGAGTGTGTAGCAGAATACGTGATGTGTGTTGTAGGCGGGAGGTCCTAAGAGCACCTCGCGGAGTTATATTCTCTTATCGAGTTGATTTTCACTGGGAGGACGTGTTTTTTCTTTCTCATTGTACGTGACCGTGAACTCTGCCGTTAAGTTGATTTTAGCTGGGCTTCTTGCACTTGTTATAGTGCCTGTTGGTGCCAACCAAATTGATATCAGTTTCAATCTTGTGCCAAACTATTGGTTGCCTATCTTAGATGTTAGGAAACTGAAATACGTTGTCAATTGTGCTACTGCCTGCTGATGACATCCAGGGCCTGTTTGTTTGCATTAGATTACATACGAATTCAAGGTAAAATGAGCTCCATGGAATTGGCAGCCAGAAGTGTATAGAGATCATTCTGGAAACTCTATTCTCACTGCCTTTTTCTTTTTATCATTATAGTAACATTCACAACACCTTATAAACAGTTGAAAATGAATTCATTGTCGATACAGAGGTTATAATAGCACTTGATGCACTCGAAAAAGATAAACTAGGTTAGAAGCTATGCAAAATGTAATGGCATGATAACAGTAACTTGGTGGTCCATACAATTCATGAAGATTTATTTGGAGATGGATTGGAGCTCAACCATTTGAGTGGGGACTTACCCCCATTGAATTTGCTCTGTCGGTTGAATTCGTGGAGATGTAATTAATTTGCATGCTTACATCACATGGTGGGGCCCACCGCATCAAAGGTATTGATTATTGAAAGAAAGGACCAACTCTAGCCAAACAATGCACCAAGTCCATTTATGTTGAGCATGCATGGGTCTACATTACTCTGGAAAGTAATCAAGTCATGTCGCTCGGGTGACACTGACTCTTGACCTTTTTACCTGGGCTCAAAACAGAGTCATTCCACTCTTGCCTGCAAGCTGAGTAGACCCGGCCAACTCAGGACGAGTCAGCCCGTTTTAATTGAATTATGGAGGTGAGTGGGATGCTGGGGGGTTGGGGGGTGGGTAGGTGGTGCGTAGGATAGCTGAACGTGGGTGTGTAACTTAAGGGAATCATTTGAATAAGAAGGTGTGGCCAAAAAGTGCTACTGGAAGTAGAAGGGGATATGGTTATGCCAGAGGTTGAAATTATACTAGATTCCAAAGAAACCCGGAAAGGGAGAGACAGTGACGCCATTATTGCTTTGCCTTTTGTCACCTGTTGTGCAAGACCCGAAGATGGAATGCTCTTCCACTTTGTGTCGGTTACATTACAATGCTAAACTGCCCATGGGTGCGTAGCTTGGTCCAAGTCTCAGTCAGACAGTATTGGCGTTAGGGTTGTAAACATGTCGATTTTGGACCAAGGCTATGGTGGAACCGGAACCATAAACGAGAAAGTAGAACCGGATCCGGTTTCTTGGCTCTGGAATCGGAACCAGAACCATATATAGGACGGATCCAGATCCAGGTCGGATCTAGGTAGAGAATGATATTAAAAAAATATGGTTTTTAGGAGAAATTTTTGAAATTTTAGGTAGTATGTCGGATCTCGGGTTCACGGGTCCGAACCAAGGTGGACCCAGACCCCTGGACCTATTCACTTATCGGGGCCTAAATAAGGACTCAAACCCAATTTTAAACGGGTCAAAACCTCCGGATAATCCGAGAATTGGGAACCCATTTACATCCCTAATTGGTGTGATTTTTATTTTTATTTATAAAATAATAATCCATATTAACTTGTGTTGGCATGTATGAAAAAAGCAATTTTCACCTAGGGTTGGTGCAAGAATTCCAGTTCGTGCTACAAATGGTGTAGATTGAAAGTCCCACACCATTCACATGCATATCATTGTCACTAAACGCATACCAGTGGGAAAAATAAAAAAAAATAAAAAAAAATCACGCATGCCAATCAGTGGCGGATCCAGGATTCAAATTCACTGGGGGCACGATTAAGTAGTGGGGGTCCGGGGGCAACGGCCCCGGAATTTTTTTTTTTTTTTGTTATTTATATGGGACGAATATAATGTAATAGTTTCAAGCAATAAAACAAAGAAATCTTTATTTATCACAATTGTTCCCTACGAGTTTTCATATTCTAAAAAAGTTCTATTACAATATCATTAGTAATAGTTCCAAGCAACTCTTTTTCTATAAAACATACAAGACAATCATTCATAAATTGATCACTCATTCGATTGCGCAAATCTGGAAAGGACGGTATACTCTACAGTCTTTGCCTTTGATGCCTTAATAGTTGAAGAATGGGCCTAATAATATGTATAAAGAATGGGCCTAATATTTTTTACTGGGGGCCTTGTTATATGTCATTGGAGACCTGGTTTGAATTTATTCTATACAAAATCTTAAATCCATCTAACTTATTATATATAACTTTTTTTTTTCCAAAAATTCACTGGGGGCCCAGGCCCCCAGTGAATATAAACTGGATCCGCCTCTGATGCCAATCACTGATCCGGCCAATACATATCCAGCCTACACTGCATGGATATGAATCTAGTTCCCTACTTATATATACTGCGTTATAAATTTACAAATCACAAATCCAACATGCTCATATCATATGTCTACTGATCAATGGAAACTAATTCAAACACCTCTCTAATTGAAGTGCACCCCAAATTGGTTTGATCATATGTAAAAGCACAAGTTATTTTGTCGTAGTTGATGACATATTTTTAAATATGATCAATTTAACAATGGTTCCTGATCTTATAATTGAATTCCATTATGGTACGCATGTAATACTTAGTGCTGCTTAATATGAGCAGCTTAAAATTTATGAATAGTAGGCTCCATGTATGTACGAAAAGAGTAGTATATTAATCAGAGTGAGTGCAGGCTATATTTTATAAATTAAAGAGATGAGAAGTAAAAGATATAAGGTGGAGATGTAGATTGGAGCTTTATTTAGGTGAAGATTTGATTGGTAGAGTTATGGCTTGGTAATTGCAACCAAAGGAAAGTTATATTTGATGATGGATTTCTTGCTTTTTCCAATTTTAACTACTTTGATGGGAAAGTATTTTTTTAAGAGTTCTTATAAATTCAATTCCATTCAACACTTGGGCCGCTATTGTTGTATGTCTAATGCCATGCAATAAATTATATATCAACCTAAAAGTTTAATATGATAGGTGAAAGGCCTGTACAGATATATTAAGACATGTCAAGCCTATTAGCGATGTGGGATGTAGGATTCCTAACATATAGTGATAGAGTAGGGCTATCAATCATGTCATGTTAATGAATTCGGGTTACGGATTAACGAATTCGTGTTAAAATCACTGCAACTTGTACACGACCCGTTAACATAAAAATCCAATCGGAACACGACTTGTTAATTTAACGGGTTACACGACTCAATCAGTTAACCCGTTAACTAATTAAGTCATTTTGAAAATTAAAAGAAAACCTATATAAATATAAATATAAATATAATATATATATATATATATATATATATATATATATATATAAGGAGAAAAATATATAAGCCACACGAAACTGTAAGTAAGGATCTTAAGTGGATTCCACCTAAAACCCCACTATAAAAAAATAAATTTCAATTTCCTCTTTATGAATATAAATTAATCCCACCTACACTTAGGGACTAAAAGAATTTTAACGGGTTAAGTAGGTTGTTAACGTGTTATTGGTTTAATTCGTACGCAACCCATTAACTTAATGTGTTAACGAATTTGGCCCGTTAACGATCCGAACCCATTAAGAGCTCACTCGGACCCGTTAATACCGTGCAGGTTCTAGGCCTGTCAATGGGACGGGCCGGGCCTGGGCTTGGGTTGTCCAATCCCGTCCCGAAAATAGGACGGGCCTGTCAGGTGTTGCCCAATCCCGGCTCTAATTTGAACGGGCCTACATTTAATCCCGTCCCATACGGGCCCGGGCTGGGACAGGGCCGGGCCTGGGATTAGCCCGATCTTAGAGATAAGCAAAACGTTCTCTAATTATTTCTACTGTCACTAGACACCCCGGTGTGAACCGGACTTTAAACCCTCCTCCTTTCTCCGGGCTTGGGACCGGCAATGCAATGCAACAAGCAATATGGCGGAGTTAAAAACTTTTTTTTTTTTTTGCTAGTGACAGTAGAACTAAATGAATAAGGATTAAAACCTTTTTTTTTTCCGGTAAAAGTAGAAAATCAAAAAATCAATAGAAATGAATGAGAATGAGTATCCTATATGAGTCAAGTTAAAGTAATATAGGAACGGTTAAAAACTGCTTTTTTTTTAAAGTAGAAAATCAGAAAATCAATAAAATGAATGAGAATGAGTATCCTATATAGGTCAAGTAATATAAAAAAGAAATTAACAGAAATTATTTTTCTTTTAATATGTCTAAAACATCATTTAGTGCATTCCCATCATTGCCTAAATCACCATCACTAGTTGGGTCATGACTAAACCAATCTTGGGCACAAACTAATGCTTCTACTGTATCTGGTTTTAAAGAAGTCCTATGTGGGTCAAGTACCCTCCCTCCTGTGCTAAATGCTGATTCTGAAGTAACGGTAGAAACTGGGATAGCTAAAATATCACGAGCCATTTGAGATAAAATAGGATACTTAGTTGAATTTAATTTCCACCATTGTAGTATATCTATCGTGTCATCTTCTTCTGCAGACTTGTCATCAAAATAACGATCTAATTCTGTTTTTTCTTTCATAATTGCCTTATTGGTGATTTCATTTCGATACTTCAAAAAAAGAGAACGAGCCTTTCCATGTTCATCATCACCGGCCTTTCTTTTAAATGGCCTACTAGTTGCATCATTTTTATCTACTATCTGATCACTTTCTTTAGCACCAAATTTCGCACGATACTCCTCATAAATCTTTTTAAATAGATTACGAGCTTCAAGCATACGATTATTTCTATATTCTGCTGTTTCATATAATATCTTAAAAACCCATTCCAAACACACTATCTTAGAGGAGGGATCAAGCAATATGGCTATTTCAAATATTTGATTATAATTCTTCCAATATTTATCAAGTTTTTCCATCATCACTTTAGCCATTCTTGCAGAAACAAAATCAAAATCACCTAATTTTTGAACCAACTCATTATGTATTGTACAAACTTCAGGTAAAAAGGTATGTATAGTTGGATACTTTCTAGCAGAAAATCTATTTGTAGAGTCATAGAACTTTTCCAAAAAATCATTAAGAGTAGCAATCGTGTCCCATTCCTCATCCGAAGGAATCAAAGTCTTATAATGTAAGTCATCTATTAGAGATAGATAAGAAAAAACATCTCGAAAATACAATGCTGAAGATACCATTAGATATGTGGAGTTCCATCTAGTTTGAACATCAAGAGGCAATCCCCTCGTAGAACTTAGCCCTTTCGCACTTACAATATCACGAAACTGATGTATACGATTTGAGCTATTCTTAATGTATTTAACTACCTCCCTGATGTTATCAATAATTGGGCAAATATCTTTAAGTCCATCTTTTACTATAAGGTTAAGAATATGTGCAGCACAACGCATGTGAAAAAATCTACCATTTAAGATGAGAGCATTGGTTTTCATAAGTTGATTTCTAAGTGTCCTTACAATATAATCATTTGTAGAACAATTATCTAATGTCAAACATGATAATTTATTTTCAATATTCCAATTAAGTATACTTAGAGTAATATTGTCAGCAAGCATTTGGCCAGTGTGGGGAGGATCAACATTATGAAAGTTAATTATACGTGATTTAAGAACCCAATCAGAGTCAATATAATGTGCTGTAATAGCCATATAACCTAAATGCTGGTTGGATGTCCACATATCTGCTGTGAGAGCAATCCTACTAGTGAGATCTTTGAATTCTTTAAAGATCTCATTCTTTTTTCCACTGTACTTTTCCATACAATTTGCTTTCACAGTGTTACGTGATACAATCTTGAATTCGGGTTGTAGAGTCGCACAAAACTCTTTAAAACCTCGTAGTTCAACAACATTAAAAGGAAAATCATGTAACACTAGCTTTTTTGCAAGGGCTTCTCGACTCTTTTTTTGTTCAAATTTAAAAACACCAACATTGGTTTTTGTTTGAGCATCAATCTTTAAAAGTTGTTGTTTTTTTTACTTATCAGTGCTTGGTTTCAAAAGACACGATTTCAAGTGTCTATGCAAGTGTGAAGTTCCATCCTCAGATCTACTGACTAGAGATTTCTTACAATATTTGCACACCGCTTTAACTTTAGGGACATCCTTCCCATTAACTTTTACAATCATTTCTGTTTTTTTAAAGTGTTCCCAAACCACTGATTTGAGCTTTCTTGCATTAGCCTCATTTGAAATTACTTCATTATTGGGAGAGGGGATGGGAGTCACTTGGTCATTACCACCACTAACCATCTCATCATCAATTGGGATGGGGACATGTGGAGGAATGAGAATGCTACCAACACTACTAGAAGGCGTACTGGAAGACATATTTAACTATTCAAACAAAAAATAAGCTACTAAACAAGTAAAGCATTTATCCACAACTAAACAAGTAAACAAGTAAGGCAGTGTCTACTATTCACAACTAAGCAGTTATCAATCAGCTACAATCCACAACTAAACAAGTAAAGCAGTGTCTACTATCCACAACTAAACAAGTTTCTACTATCCACAACTAAACAAGTAAACAAATTGATGTTTTAGGAAGAGTCAAGAGACGTATCTTAGTATCCCGCAATCCCGAACTTATGGATGCTAGCCACTCGATTGACTCCAAGACTTCCTTAAGAATAAAAAACCTAACAAAAGAACATATATAATTAAGTTGGTGAGCACAAGATGGTTTACACAGATAAATGTTCCATGGGTTCTATCCACAAACGATGCCTTCAGAAAACTAAACTCATTTTTTTTTTCTTTTTTCATATGCCTCAAACAAATGAAATTATTTGAATTAGTTGATCTAAAAAATACACAATATAAAGAAGTTTAAAATGCCAGAACAAAGTCCATAAATAACAATATTCAAAGAAACTAACAACAGGTAGCTTTCATTGCTGTAATATTCAAAGCTTCTAATGCTTCTAATATCCAAATGTATTCTCATTATACAAGAGTCTTCTTATTTAAAATATTCCAGAGTGCCCTTATTTAAGAAGGGCTTTGCATTCAGAATCTAAAACTTATCATATGAAGAAATTAAACTCCATACATTAGTACTTTTAATTTTAGAAGCTCCTATGGAATTATTTGGAGCTATAAACTATATATTTGAAGAGGGCATGCCTCTAATATTCCTATGAATTAGTAACATTGGTTGAAGCCATATGAATTGGATGAAAGTAAACAGAACTAGAAGATTGAATTCATTTATCAGAATTGGTCAACTTGACTATGGATTAGTTCACCCAAAAACCAAACCAAGTGAACATATTTGGGATTGATAGAAAGCACTGAATTCCTATTGGGATCATATCCAAAAAACACATTAAAAAAACAGATCATATTCACTTAACAATGGTCCAATGAGAAATCAACTGTGTTCTAAGTGTTCTAAGACTCTGACCTAATTTAGCTCTGTGCAATTACTCTGAGCAATAACACAGCTCAAATAACTCTCAGGAAAAAGAAAAGTGCCATTTTCATTTCCATTTCCATTTCAAGCTAAATTAGGAGTGAGCACATTGGTGCCAAGTCAGATTAGGTCATCCAAAAACATGAACCCTGAATCCCTGATCTAGGCCAAGTCAGATTGGTGCCATTTTTTTTAGGATCGAGCAATAAATAAAAACACATTCAATAGAAAAGGAAAACAAAGAAACAAAAGAAATAGAAAATCTAATAGGGAAAATTTACCTTCAGCAGTATGCCAGTATCTATGAGACGTTAGCCCGTGAGTAGAAATCCTGAGCATAGACTGAGAGATAGAGAAAGGAAGAGGGAGAAGAAGCAAGACAGAAATAGAGAATAGGGAAGATGTACGGAGGGTGGCAGTGAGAGAGGGCAAAGGGCGAGCGAGAGGAAAAAAAGAGGGCGCAGCAGAGAGGCGAGCAGCAGTGAGGCGAGCAGCAGAGAGGGAGGGCTCGCCGTGACGACGAGAGTAGAGAACTGAGAGCAGCGTCAGCGTGCGACGGTGAGAACCGAGAAACAGAGACGAGAGAAGCAGAGAGGCGACGAGTAGAGGAGACCAGCAGTGAGGCGAGTAGCAGAGAGCAGAGAGCAGAGAGCAGAGAACCAGCAGAGAGCAGAGAAGCAGCAGTGAGCAGAGAGCCAGAGAGCCAGAGAGCAGAGAGCAGAGAAGAAGCAGAGAGGCAGCGAAATCTGTGAGATTTTTCTAGGGTTTCGACTGTAACATTATATGGGAGGACGCAGTTACAAGAATGCCCTCCTAACTAGCCGTTTTCCCAGGTTAGTGAGGGGCAGTTTAGGTAATATAAACTTTTTATTTAAATTAGCTTGGAGCGGGCCGGGCCGGGCCTTAACGGGCTGGGCATCCTTTGCCCAGTCCCAGTCCCATTTTGGCCGGGCTTGAAAATTACTGTCCAAACCCAACCCGCTGGGCTCAAAATTTTTTAAAAAGCCCTGTATTTCGGGCTTGGGACGGGCCGGGCCGGGCTTTTTACCCGTTTCATCCCATCCCATTGACAGGCCTAGCAGGTTCGTATAGTGTACTCGGGCAGAGGACCCAATAGAGGAGTATACTCGGGCACGACAAAGGATAGACTTTATCCTTTTAGAGAGGCGTCTTCTCGAAGGATTCTAGTCCGACCTTTTACAGTTTACAGTGTCTTGGTTGTCTTGTCGACATCTCTATCGCTTTCTTCCTTCCTTCCTCGCCATTTCCAAGACACCATCTTTGCTGTTTGGGGCTTTGGGCAAAGTAAGCACGTCCTCTTCGATTTCTCTCTTCGATTTCTCTATGCTATCTCGATACAGGGTCTTATATTGTGGCATGGAATCCAATTTCTACTTCAAATCTCCATCCTTAATAGGCCCCCCCTTCCTCTTTTTTTTTTTTTTAGCTTACTGATGTTTTTGCTAATTTTTTCTCCAGTCTTTTGGTTTGGTTGATCTTAATTTTCTTTTTCCTCATGAGTTCCTTGATTTTGGTTTTTACTTGTTTTCTTGATTGATTGATTTTATTTTATTTTATTATTATTATTTTTTTGAGTTGGATTTGCTAAGGACTTTTGGTTTGATTTTGATTGCATTGAGGAATTTTTTTTTTGGATTTTTTTGCAGGAGTGATTTGAGTGAGTGAAGTTTTTAGACTATTGGGGATTGAAAAACCAGGATCTTTGTGATTTTTTCTATTAATGTTTATTTAAATTGTTGTTTAATAGAGATGTTTTCATGGTTGAGGTCATTTTTTTTCATCTTCAATTCTGTTTTGAACTGTGCTAACTTTTAAACTTTTGATTTCTATCTTATGGTCAAACATTGGGAAATTTATTTTTTTCCCTCAAGAAACTCAGGATCTTTGCCTATTTGATTGGATTTTTACTTGCCTGTTTTACAATATTGATAATTGAAAACTCAAGTTTTTTTCTTTTTTTTTTTTTTTTTTGGCTTAAGTGAAACTTTTGCATGGATTGAGGTCAAGATTTTGTCAAATTTTTTTTGGAAACTGATGTTTTGTTGCATATAGATTTAGATTCCATTTCAACCATGTTAATTTATGATCTGTGTTTCAAATTTCCTATAGATGCATTATGGGATGGGTATGGTCCAAAATTCTGACCGTCTGATTCCCATGTGAAATTTGGACGGCTTACCCTTTTCTTTCTAACACTATTTAAGAATAGGAAAGGAAAAAAGAGAGGAAGAAAACAGCTTCTTTATTTTTCATCTGATGGATATCAAATGAACAGGGCACCTGAGTTGCAACATCACTGTGAATCTGTCACCATAAAAGTTTTGAAGTCAGATGGTATAATATAGCTGTTTTAAGTTTCATATAATCTAACATAAGCTGTCTTGAGATTAAGAGTGGTATTTGTACATTTTCATGCTTTTGAACTGACATGAGGTATTTGATGTGTCTTTAGGTGGTTTAACATTAAAGTTTCTTCATTTGCTATTGGATTTGATTTGGGTTTCCTCTGTTCTTATTTTGTTACCTGTGCATTTCCCTGAATCAGTGGCATTTTGATTGATGCTCTCTCTTTAATTGATATCATGTGTTGCAGTGCCTCTTTTCGGTGTATTTTTTTTGGTTTGGCTCTTGAATTGAGTTGTCGTGGCATGTTTCTGTGTCGTCTGTGCCTTTGTATGGTGATCCAAATTCTAAACCATTTGTCTAGTGACTAGTGGGCTGTCAATATGGCTGTGCACGGCCATGCTACAAATAACTATATTGTGCTTGCGACATCTGATTTCTCCTGTTATCAGTATTTTTGGTTGTGGACTGTAATTGATTTCATGTGTTGTTGACTTGCAGTGCTCTTTTCAGTTTTTTTTTTCCCCTCTTGAATTGGGTTGTCTTGGGATGTTTCTGCGTCGGTTGTGCCTGTGTATGCTGATCTAAATTCTAAACCATTTGTCTAGTGGGCTGTCAATATGGTTGTGCACGGCCATGCTCCAAAGAACTATATTGTGCTTGGGACATCTGATTTCTCCTGTTGATGAGTGCTTTTGCTTCTTCATTGCCTCCTTCGGCCTTCCTCCTCCTCCTCATCTCTCTCTCTCTCTCTCTCTCTCTCTGCGCACGCGCGTTATCAGTATTTTTGGTTGTGGACTGTGGTCACTTGCAATGTTGGTTATTGTCCACAGCATATACTGATTTGATTACTCAATATGCTGAAATTGTGTTGAAAATGGAAAATTGGATTTAAGGCCACCTCTTCTTGAAGGATGAGTATTTTCTTCATTACTGATTTGCTTGTTATTCATTTCTTTTAATTTGTTCATTAATTAATTGCACTGTTAGCTTTTAGCAGTTGGAAATAGAGGAGAGAGTAGCATTTCGGGTGGAATATTTTGTTGAACTCTGTTGGGTTTCTCCATAGAGATATCGTGAGGATCACAAAGAGAAGTAAAGAATGTCAAATGCTGGATATACACATTTTTGTTACAGATGCAGGCGAATGGTTGGTCTGCACGGCCGACAGGCAGTTTGCCCTTACTGTGATGGTGGTTTCATACAAGAACTAGACGAGATTGAGGGCATTAGCCCTCTGGATTACTCTGGGTTGGATTCTGATCTAGATCGGCGACGTAGATTCGGCATAATGGAAGCCTTTTCTGCCCTACTTACCCAGATGAATAGTAGGAATCGTGAGATTGATGTTAGAGGAAGGTCTGGTATGGTCCTAGAACAGGGACTTGAACTTGGTTCTGGTCCTTGGTTGATTTTCCGTGGTCAAATGGCTGATAGTGGAGGAGGAATCGAAGTTTTGTTCAATGGGGTTCCAGGTGTTGGAATGAGGCGTGCTGATATCAGTGATTACTTCATGGGGCCAGGACTGGAGGAATTGATTGAACAACTAACTCGGAATGATCGTCATGGCCCTCCCCCCGCTTCAAGGTCTTCAATTGATGCAATGCCAACTGTAAAGATTACTCATAGACATTTGCGTGGGGACTCTCACTGTGCAGTTTGTACAGAAAGATTTGAATTGGGCTCTGAAGCACGCCAAATGCCATGTGACCATATATATCACTCTGATTGTATTGTGCCGTGGTTGGAGCAGCACAATTCATGCCCTGTTTGCCGCCATGAATTACCACCACATGGCTCGAGTGCTGCTCAGAGGTCTAATGCCCGTAGTTCTAGCAGTGGCAGCAGAAACAGTAGCAGGGAGAATGGTGGAGAGGGTCATGGGAGGCGCAATCCGCTTTCATTCTTGTGGCCATTTCGTTCGTCGAACTCAACTTCCCATCACAGTGAGCGAGGCGGAAGCAGCTCAACTCCTGTTCATGAGGAATACCATGAGATGAGTCATGAAGGATGGCCTTTTGATTACTAAGAAGTAAGACCATTTCTCTACAGTCCTGTTCACCTTGTGTCTTTTGTAGTGCATATCTCATCATCGGATCTTATTGTAGTCTGCTTCTTGTTGTGAAGACTGTTTTAAGCAGCCAATGTCACCCTCAAGGGCCAAGACCTTGTTTAGAGGTAATCAGAGGCATCTGTTGGAGTCTGCTTTATGCACAGGTTGTGTGTTATGTTGCATCTACACTGGTAGTTTGTGTTTGAATTTTTATGGACATTAGCAGGCCAGGAATTTCTCCTGTTTCTTATGCTTGGAGCACAAATTAAAGATGCAAATGGTAGTTCAGAACTTTCAGCTCTAAAAGCAAGTGACAGAAAATTCCATCTTCTGAATGTGAATTCACCAACATAAACTTGAATCGCTCCTTTACATTCTTTAATTGCAGATGTTGTTTGGCACTGTCATTTCCTAGAGCTCAAATGTAAAACCCAACTAAAAATCCCAAACTTCAAGTCCTAAAAATCGTAAGCTTCAAGTCCTAAACTTGAGTAAGAAATAATTAAAAATCTATATATACTAATTTGGGTGGACATTCTCCACCATTTGGGTTGCCTTTTCTTCGCAGAACATTTTAATCCAAGTTCAGTTAATGCATTCATTGAGGTGGGTTTCTTTATTTTTTTTTGCTAAAGCAGGGACTTGAATATGCATTCTCTCACACTCTTATGTACCCAACCAGATGCCTACAGCTGGGACATTTTGGTTTTCTTAATTTCCTCTCATTTATTTAAGGTTATGATTGGCAACCAAAATCTTCATGGAAAAGACTCTTTTTTTCCATTAAGACGTGAAAAACTTACATTTGGCAATTGTAGATCCCCAAAGATTTGGGTCATACTAGATTTTCAATTCTGAGGATTCTCAGGGCTAACCATCAAGCATGTGAAAAAAAAGGAAAAGGTTTAAATTCCTCAAATCAGTGAATTTCTCACTTGTTTTGGACCAATGAGGAAAGCCCTGTTCTTGGAATATAGGGAGTGAGAAATCCTCAAATATTCATCATCGATTATCAAACGTGACCTATGTGTTTTACAAGAGGGAGCTGGATAGGTAGAGAATTGGCTCCAAATTCGAAGTTCAAGAATCATCTTCATTAAATTCAAAGTTAAGAGAGAGAGAGGATGGTGGAGGAAGAAAAAGGAGATGAATAATGGTAAACAAATTCCGGTGAGAACGGAGGATTTTCTCGTAAGAGTAGGCTGCATATTAATAATATGCATTCATTCCAACTCGTGGAGCCTACTTAGATACATGCCGACAGTGGGAGGAGGATGACAGTTAAAAAATTCTTTGACAAAGGAGAAAAAAACAAAGTCCCACTAGATTATTTTTAAGTCTTTGATTTATAGCTCTAAGGTTTAATGGCATCTCAACCGTAGCTTCTTGTACGGTAGGAGAATATTTTCTGGTAAAAAGTAGCCCTTCTAAATTATTCTTGTAAGATTCTATAAACCCTAACATTGGGGGGGATTTTCTACTGTGGACATTCCTGCACAGAGACATCCGAGGGTGCCATGAAATCCAGGAAGGTTATCATGGAAGGTACCATGAAAAACCCAAATTAAGTTTTTGTAGCCTGCACGAATTTTCCTCCGTGGAATTAGTTGGATTTCTCTTTGTGATTTTAAATTAGAAGTGGTTCTGTTGGTACTATTATGATTTAAAACTAGGAGTGGTTCCGTCGGTACTAGGAGACCTTCAAGTAGTTGTTTGGTCGAATTGTTAGATATTATGTCCTTAATCCAGTGGATGATGTAATTAAATTAATTTATTCCGTAATTGATTTATAAATTCATGCTTTATTCGTGTGATAAATGGTGTTTTATTTTATTGATTGCACATAACCAATACAAAATGACATAATAGTTCATGAGATGAACCGGATCCAACAAGTATATTAGATATGACCCATATATGTGGATGAGTTCACATACAGGAGACATAGGTCATAAATCTTATACTTGAATTGATTCACAACCAGTGATAAGATTAAGCATCTCATCTGACAAGGTTGCAGGACTAGGCATCTTATCTAACAAGGTTGCAGCACTGTAATCACTATGGGATAGTGTGATTTGTCTCAATCAACAAAATATAAGATTCTAGATCATTGTGCTGGTATATTAGATGTACTAAAAGACCATGAGTTGCACCTTATGCAAATCTGTCTTTTTATTAACGACTGCTATCATAATTCCCAAGCAATAGGCTCTTAATCCTGCGAGATGAATGGACTCAAGTCTCTACTAAATATTTACTTTGAATCACCAATGAGTGAGGCCAAATGTAGGTCAACACCTCAGTCTTTTGAGTACGTGCTAGTGGGACTGTGGGAACATATAATTCTGAAGATGGAATCTATCATCTAAGAGAAATATCCCATTGTGCCAATTAATGGATTTATCATTGGTAAGTGCGCACCCATCTCAATTAAGAGTTAATTGGATGGTATTGATGATCACTGTGATTAATTGGAAGATATTCCTAAAACTGGAGCGTAGTTGCATTTATATAGTGGAGTTATTTGCAATTAACTGTAAGTCTGGAGTTCACATGAGATGTGGGGTCCAGATATCTCAGTTGGAGTCAGTTTCTAAGGAACCCCTAGTGGTCCCCACGCTAGTCCTATGAGGAGATAGTTACTAATTCAATTTAAACTCTTAAAGGAGGGAAGAGTAGGACACATACTTATATTGGAAGTGAGACTTCTAATTATGTAACAAAAGGAGCTGCTCATGTTCTATATAAAGAGAAGAGGGGGCTGGAAGTCAATAATCATCCCACGCCCAAGGTTGGACGCCGATCTCTCTCCTTAAAGAGTCTAGGTTTTTCTTACTTAATGATCCTACCATTTTCTTTGAGAAGTTCTCATCAAGAGAGTTATAGCATTGAAGAACAGGAGCTGTAGACGATCTTGTTTGTTCTTGCAAAAGAATTTCATAACAACAAAGTAATCAACTCCTCGATTTGAGCACAACTAAGTTCCTAAGGTATAAATCTACATCATCTCTTTTGTTGATTATTATGGATGCATGATGTTGCTAGTTTTCTATCTTCTAGATAGTCTATCTCTGATCTTAATACATGAGAAGAGGGTTTTAGATCTTGGAATTGAGTTTTTGGCCTTATGGGTATTTGATCACTGCTTCAACTGGGTCATAAGTTTTGAAAACCCATCCAGGAGCCCCACTTACTTCCAACACGAACAACTTACTGCATTCAATGTCACATTCAATGGGCATAATGTGTCCACAACAGATTGGAGGTTTTCCATATGTTTTTTTTTTATTATAAAAAATGCCAAGTATATGTTCTGTCTTTGCCTAGCTATGAAAACATGCATCATCCAAGGTTGGAGTTAGGAAATTCAACTTTTTTGGGAAACTCAACTAAGGGGCTCTATGTAAAAGAAATATCGGGAGAAGGGAAAAATGTACAAAAAAAAAAAACATATTAATTTTTAGAATTTGTAAGGGGTTCTTAATAATTATAATCTTTTTCAGGTATGGGTGGGCTTCAACCCCCTCGGGGGGGGGGGGGGGGGTGGAATAAATCTTAAAAATTCTCTTAAAGCAATGTTTTGATCCTAGCCGGGGGGGGGTTGGAATATATCTTAAAAATTCTCTTAAAGAAATGTTTTGATCCTAGCATTTTCCATTGTTTAAGACTTTTTTAACATGATTTTAATTCTTAGAAAAAAGAAAAAAAAATATTGCCGATTTTGGGAAAAAATTAAAATGAAAAAGGAAAGAAAAAAAAGGAATTGAGAAGAAATAAGGAGGGCTTGATGGAGATTGGAAAAGAAATTCCTCAATTTTCATTCTAACCTATCTACATCCCGCCCCAAATCTTGTGATCCAAGAAAGGAAGAGGAGAAATCACGTCTTCTTGTTTGAGTTCTTGAAAGGAGTTGTAGGTTGCAGGCTTGCGGAGATTCTGTGGTTTGAATAAAGAAGAAGAACGACAAATTCACTCTCTCTTTTATAAATTTTTTTCAATTGCATAAAAGTGTTGATTTCTCTACATGTCATTATATATTCTCAATCTTTGTGGCTTATATTGAACTTTAATCTGGTTAACATTAATGTCTGTTTGTGTTCAATTATTACATTAATTTTTAGCTCAATTGGAGCTTTATTTATCGTGGATAAAGAAATATAGGTGTCTTTTTTATTGTGATTATTATTAAGGAGATAAAAAGTAGTGGAACCATGCTTTGAATGGTTTAGATTTTAGATATGGGATGTTACTATTAGTTTTTTTTTTTTTTTAGTTTTTAAATAATAAAGTCTTAAATTGTAACTTACAAGTTACATGCTTAAGTAAGGACCGGTACCCATCTCGTGCACTTCGCAAGAGATTGGAAGATGAATTTCTTATAGATGATCGAATTGTATATACTGAAAGAAAATTACAGAGAAAATCAACATAGAATTAATAATTGATGATTTCAACTCATTGAGAGAACGTCGAGCTCAACTGCAATAATTTGATTATTGCATATTTTATTATTGGATTTTGCAATTTTGTTAAATATTTCTTTTTTTGCGCCCCCGCCCCCCACCCCCCCCCCCCCCCCAAAAAAAAAAAAAAAATAAAAATCCTTGGTTCCTCCCCTGTATCAGTCTGACATAAAATAGTTGTATCAGTGTGATTTTATTTTGACTTAAAAACTTTTATAACTTGAATCGTAGAAATTTACATCCTAAATCCTGATACAAATACAGGGGATATGCAATAAATACCAATATCGAAGAAAATAACAGAAATCGATACATGTATGTGATACCATTGTTGTGCACATGTATGCGGAAACGTGAATCATTGCGATTAAGCAAACAATCAACCACACAAGAAATAAAAAATCACACATAAGAGAATTATGTAGTTTGGCAAACTCGCTTACATCCATGGGAAAGAAAATGCAACTTTCCTTGGGTTCACTCTCTGTATGATATACAGTAGTACATCACGGGTTATACATTACATGATATATATAAATATATATAATTCTCTCTTTCTTATCCAACAAGAAACCCTATCTTAGTCAATAAGAAAGTCTCGGTACAATTACCATAATACCCATGACCATGAACCCACTTGGTCTGGACCCACTAGGCCAAAAATTTCCCCTTCTAGACCATGGAGAAGACGCCTCTGAACCCCCTTACTAGGAGTTCAGTCTTGCCAACTCTGAATACAGATCCATCTTTCCCTTAGACACGACCTTAGTCATCATGTATGAGGGATTATTGTTAGTGTGAATTTTTTCCAGCTTCATGAGATTATTTTCTATGACCTCACGAATCCAATGGTATCTCACAGCAACGTCCTTTGTGTAGGCATGGTATATACAGGGCCGGCTTAAAAAGTACATCTTTTCTCTGTCAAAAACACATTCCCATCCTAAGTTGCCACCTGTTCATGTATTATTAAAGGCACAAAAGAGTCATTGGTTACAAGATAGGCATACCCATCCCAAGTTGCCACCTTTTCATATATCATCAAAGATGAGAGAGTCATTAGACGTTGGTTACGAGATTCAGTTAATTGGGCACGAGATTGAGTTAATTGTCACATCTTGTTTTTAAGTATTTTTTACTCTAGCATGGGCATTCCCCATTTAGGATTAAAAAGCAAGAAAAATAGATTTTAAATAAAATATTTATAATAATATTAAAAAAAAGAAAAAAGCCTCATTTAGGAAGTTCGCCTTAGGCCTTACATTGGCTTGGGTTGGCCCTGGGTATATAGCGTTTTTGCTAAGATCCATAGCACTCTGACTATCACATTTAATATTCACAAAATTACATAATTATCTATTGTGATATTGCAAGAAAAAAGTGTCCTTTTTGACTCTCTCAACGTACGATCAGTACGGAGACCGTGTAGGTAAAATTATTGAGTTTGGTAGCAAAGGGAGGTTATCAATGTGTACAGATGACCGTACAGAGGAAAAAAAAAAAAAACCCTAAATAAGGGCACTATACATTTTCGTCCAAACTCATTCACATTAAAGTATTTTTAGCCCATAAATTCTATAATGTAAGTTTGCCAAAATTCTAAAGCAATTCACAAAATGCATTCTTCTTATGTGAAAGCCCACACTACAGGTATTTTAGTCAGAAAATGCAATTATTATATATTATAGACGTACGAATCGATTTCGAAATTAAAGTTCGATTTGCTAATCGATTGCAAAATTGGAGTCCAATTTCTCAATTGATTGAGCAATTAGAGCTCAATTTCGATTTCAATTTCAAATTTGAAACTCCAATTTCAATTTCAATTTTTATTGGAGGGATTTTAAGATTTACATCAAGAGTCCACTTTTGTTAATTTTCTTTATGTGAATTTCAAATTTTAATATATATCTATTATGGATAGGTGATTAAAGAGTCCATATGAAAAAATCCACCTTGCTCAATAACTCTATCCAACCAAGTTAAAATGAGTCTTCTTTAGGTGGATTTAGAATTTTAATCTATCTATTATGGTTAGAAAATCCTTAATGTTTGTAATTTTTAAAAGTGGATCCTTGATAGTGATTTATACATATAGGCTCCACATACAATAAATTTTTTTAAAGTGTGCCTCATATTCTAATTCCTAAAGATAGGGCCACATGCAATTTTGCAATTGATTGCGTTGGGAAATCATTTGCCGACGCAAAACCTACCTTTCCAGACGCGGTGACTGCATTGGCAAAATTGTATTTTGTTGTAGTGAATTCTAAAAACTATACTTATATCTTATCTGTTAGGTTTTTCCTTGTAAAGAGATTCATTTAAATAGAATTCATAATATATATATATATATATATATGTTATCTTTTAGGTTGCCTTGCAATTGATTAACAAAGTTGCATATAGTAATTAAAAGATTCTGTGTGGAGTGATATGTAATATACATACAATTTCACAGCAAGTTATATTGCAACTTTGCAAGGCACCCAATTTCCCAGTAAACTTTCTTTGTACATTTTTTATTTGGGGCTTTTGGCGGTAGGTCCCTCATCATTTGCTTTTATATCCTAAAGTCCACAATATTCTACCGTACTGACAACAGTCCTCTCATGAAAATGACATAGTGAAAAAGATAAAAAGGGCCCTGTACACGTCAGCAAAAAGGCTACGCTTGAAACCATTTTAGAGAAGCAAAAAACAGATTCATCTGAATTGCAAAAGCAAAAAGCGAAGACGAAGGAAACTGCAAAACCTAGAAGCAAACTCAACTGATCGAATACCTCCATCATCTGAATCGTCTTCACTTCAAGGTTAGAAAAAGTACTTCTTCCATTCCTAAAAAGAAGATGTACAATATAATTTCTTCTGAAAAAAACTAAAAACCTAATTTGATTTCGTTCTTCTCTGATTTTATCTATTTTTTATGCTCAACTCTCTGTAGACAATGGCTAGAACAAAGTCCTCGATTACCTCAAGTCAAGAGAAAAAGCAAGCGAAAGTGCAACCAAAGCAAGAACAAGGTCAATCAAAAAATAGAAAGGGTTTTCTCAGTTTTAAAATCATTTTATCTGACTTTGAAATGTATTTAACTGAGTTGTCTTAGTCTGATATCAAATAAAAAGGACTTAAAATGATTTTATTTTTTTCAAACTCGGATAACTTTATTTTGGTCCAAACTCAAATAAATTTGTTCGAAACTCAAAAAAGTTGTTCAAAACTCAGATAAATTTGTCTAAGTTTTGCCAGGAGTTCTAATAAGTTTGCCGAAAACTTAGATAAATTTTCCAAAACTCAGATAAATTTTTCTGAGTTTTGGCAAATTTATCTGAGTTTTTGTCTAGTTTATCAGAGTTTCTGAGAAATTTATCTAAGCTCGGTGACATCAAAAGTCAGAATACGGAAAATCAGATTTGAATAAAAATCAAAATCCAAAACAGGAACACTTGATGACCATGATCCAATCGAGAAAAGAGAGAGAGAGAAAACAAGCAAAAAAGCAAACTGCTCTCTTTCAAATTAGTTGTAGAGAGAGATTTGGAAGAGACTTTAGATGAAAGAGTAAGAGAAAGTAAAACTGTTTCTATCTTTGAAGAAATGAAAGACAGAGAATCGAAAGTCATGGTGGCGACGAAAGGTGCTCTGCAGTGATACTTCATAACCATGGAAAGGAAAGGAAAACGGAAAATGAGAGAGAAGAAGACGGAAGGAGTTCTCCGGGACAACAGAGAATAAGAGAGAACTTGGCCTAAGAATGAGGGTTGAAAGGGGCAAATTAGTCATGAAAATATGTGACATGGCGTATTAGGGACGTCTCACCAAAATATCTTCAGCTGCCTAGACTATAGACATTAGAGAAAAAGTTGTTAGATTGGATGCCTTAGAAGACCGTGCTCAGGGACCGTTGGCTAATTTACCATTTTTATTGATCCTGATGTGTACCTATGAAATCCAAACTACTCAAGTCCAAAATTATCCAATGTAGTGGCGCTTGGCATCCAAATGGGATTTTGGCCCATTCCGTAGAAAGTGAAATGTTTCAAAATTATTTTTAAGAAAATATAAAAACAAAAGGATTCTTACCAAGAAGATATAAAGAACTCCCGTAATTCTCAAATAAAGATAAGATTTGAACTTTTGTCAAAGAAGCATTGCCCAATTTTAGATCGGCCCAGCCGTGCCCTGTCGAACCGTACCCTAATTAGACCAGGCAGTGCCACCCACGAGCTGGCCCACATGCCCATCCTGATCTTTTATTTTTAAATTTACTTATATAAATTACAAGAGACTTTATGGGCTTTTAGGGTTTTCAACTTGAAATAAAGTTGAGATTACTAAAATAAATATATAAACATTGATGTTAATTTACATAAGACTTGAAGTTTCATACTCATTTGTATAAAAAATAATATTTACTTTGTATAAATGTCGGGCTGGGCCATGCATCGAATCGTAATAAATGATTTATTTATTTGTTTTTTATTTTTTATTTTATTAATTAATATCTCATAAAATAGCTACAAATTAAATGTGTTTTTATTTCTGGACGAGGCTTAGCGCGGACATGGTTTGCCAGTGCTATAATTACAGCGGCAGGGAAATGTTCAAAATTTGAGAAGGGAGAGGAAAAATCCATCTCGGACGAAGAAGTTTTTTCTTTTTTTCTTCGATACACAGTAAGGAGTTATTGTGACAAGAGGCCCCACACGGAGATAGATGGAACATGGATAGCATCCATGTATCTTCAAAGAAGCTTCGCTTAAGTTTGGTCGATTACTTCCATGAGGCTGAGATCTCATCCTTTATTCTTCTTCAACCAAAGATCCTTATTCTGCAGTTCTTCTGCTATTTGCTTTGTCTCACTCGGAATGGGTCCCTTTGATCTCTTGTTCAAGAAGAAGAAGAAGAGTAAGTTTTCTGATCATCGCTTCCCATGTTCTGAATTATTGGGTTTTCTGATCATTGCTTCTAATGTTTGAAACTTGTTGTAACTCTCCAAGGGCTTTTAATGAGGGGGCTTTCTTGATTATTTGTTTGGAAATGTTGTGAAATGAGTCCAATTATAACTGATTTGGTGGTAATTGTTTAAACAAATCTCAACACCATTTTCTAAATAAATGTGTAAAATGTTTTTTCTCTACTACCTTCTTTTCCGGGTAACAAAGAGAAGAAGAGTCGAGTCCCATTCAGCAGTAGGACCAAGGTTTGAGATTTTTTTTGTCCTTTCTACTACTAAGTTGGGCTACTGGTAGCGGTCAGGAGTGCTGATCCTTTAAACTGAAAGACCCAGGTATCGATCCCTCATCCCTGGGCATATGTGGGTGATCGTAAAGTGTCAATGCTTGTGTGCTGCTGCTTCTTCTTCTTCCTTTTTTTTATTTTTTATTTTTATTTTTTATCCTGTTGATTGTGTAGTTGAAAAATAATTGAATTTAATGTTCAACAAGGAAAGTTACGTCATGTTCCAATTATTTCTTATTATTATCATATAGATGTTTTTTTCATGTTTATAGGTATAGGACATCCTATATTGGGGAGAAGACAAGGAGAACAAGAGTGGTTGGAAGACGGTGCTCGGTTGTTAAAAGAAGTAATCTCTTCTTGCGATGGTAGCGGCTGCTACCCGATCCGAATGTTCTCTGCTAAAGAAATTGAAGAGGCCATACAGCAACCCTACCACAGAGATGGGTACTACTATTGCTACGAGGGAACTCACGAAGACCGCCAAATTATCATCAAGGTATATAACAGAGAACGAGACTTGGCTTTCAACGAAATAGCCATGGTGACCCAAATCAAGCATGCTAATGTGGCGAAGCTTTTGGGTTGTTGTTTTGAGATGGAACAGCCAATTTTGATATATGAAAAAGTACCCTTCATTCTGAGTAACCGTCTTTGGGGGGCAAACCCATCATCAAGTCTAATTTCATGGGAACATCGCTTAAGAATTGCTATTGAGATCGCATATGCAATCACCTATCTCCATATAGGTACTTCCAGGCCCATTGTCCATAGAAACATAAAAAGCTCCAACATCTTATTGGATGAACACTACAAACCCAAATTATGTGATTTCTCACTCTCAATAACGATTCCTTTTGGGGAAACACAGGTGGAGACAATAATTTCAGGCACATGTGGATATGTGGATCCTGCTTATCTTGATACTAGTTTTGTGAGTGAGAAGACTGATGTTTATAGCTATGGAGTGGTACTCCTTGAACTTTTATCTGGAAAGAGAGCATACGTTGCTATAGCTATTGATAACGATCGTCTGTGGCACAAATTTATCAAAAATGAGTCCACAGAGAAAGAGGAAAGGCTTGAATTGATTTTATACAACGGCCTTTCGATGGATGTTAGACAAGTGGAGCAAGCAATGGCTTGTATAGAGGTCGCAGTTGGATGCATATCAAGAAATCCAGACGAGCGGCCGGCAATGAAGGAGGTGACACAACAACTAATGCAGATAGAAAGAGGTGAGCTTCCTCTTTCATCTTCTTTGTTGCGAGTACAACAACTTGCAACCATGGGTTCCTCTTGAGGGGTTTTCCCAGATCCGAACTCAGTATGAATCGGGATCCTCTGAGGGGGTTTCCCTTTCCCCACGGTGACTCTTTGGTCAGCCTGCCATGCACGCCGCCACGTCATCATCGAATCCGAAAGTGTAAGGTAGAATGGTCTGGCTGTGTGCCTTGGTTGTCTTGCCTGTTATATTATGGCTTCACCACTCTTATTCCTGTTATGTTCACTCAAAAGCAGACTTTACAATAGCATTAGTGTGCAACTGTTATCCCTGATCCCAACCGTTTGTCCACGGGGCCCTTTTTTTTTATCATGCAGCTTGCAACAGGACATATTCTTTTTCTACATGGCTAATCTTGAATGGCCGTGACTATGTTGTAGTTAGCAATGTTGAAAAGTATTTATACTACCACTACTAATTAAGGCCTACAAGTTTTGATAGGATTAATTAATGGTGAAATTTTCTAATTTGGTATCATAGCCAATCGGTGAATCCAACAAGATAAAGGCTCGACTTATGCCGCCTCAATTATGAGCTAGAGGTTTTGGTAAAATTATTTAGCTATGAAAATTTAATAGGTGGCACCAATGAACCCCACTAGCTCAACCTCTCTATTTAACAATTTGCAAGACTACTCCTCCTATCTAGTCAGCCGGTGGGGCCCAAATATCTATCATTCGACTTATGGTGGCAGAGAAAACTTGCCCTACTGATTCACTGGTTATCCGCAATGCAATTCACAACTCGCATGGTTGATCGCAATTCGCAAATTTGGACCTTACCCTTTTCAAATCACACTATCAAAATGAGTTTCCAGTATTAGGAACGCTACATCTACATTATTTTTTTATTCAAAACTTGGTTTATCAAGAACTTGATCTTCTTAAATTTTGACCATAATTTGCATAATTTAATA
This sequence comes from Umbellularia californica, assembly GCA_028538565.1. Taxonomy (NCBI): domain Eukaryota; kingdom Viridiplantae; phylum Streptophyta; class Magnoliopsida; order Laurales; family Lauraceae; genus Umbellularia; species Umbellularia californica. The sequence goes on from JAPQWN010000001.1 coordinate 84,674,800, forward strand.
ACCATATTGCAAATTGATTAGAAATTGGACAAAAGCCGACTCATATCACATTGGCTTTGAAATTTTGATATCCTAAGTAAATCAAGAAAAATGCAAATTCAATTATGGTGATCTAGGTAACCCTGACAAGAAGTAATCATACTATGGCCAAGTTAGTTACCCTGTTTGTACGTTCTTCAATTCGCATTAGAGCTCATAGGGAACAGTCTCTTGAAATTGTTGCAGTGGACTTTACCATTATAGTAATTTAAGAAGATTGTAAAATCTTTGCCAGGAGATCACAGATGTTCTAGACAAAATAAATTATTCAATGTAGTTGTCACCTTAACCACAATCCACCATGGGAATGCTGCGAGCCTTTTGGGTTGTTCTTAGAGATTGCATCAGCTACTCTGTGATTGTCTTCTTGACCACCTTAACCACAATCCACCATGGGAATGCTGCGAGCCTTTTGGGTTGTCCTTAGAGATTGCATCAGCTACTCTGTGATTGTCTTCTTGTAATTGTCTTCTTGACCACCTTGATAAAGAGGAAACCTTGGGGTCCATGCTCCCATATCTTATAGGATGAACAGCGCACTCCAAACTCGTGGTTTCATTGCTTGTAACAATTCCGGGCACAACAAACTTGGAGACAGCCATTTAAAGCACTGCTGAAAGCCTCGGTCCTCACCATCTTGTGACTATGACTGATGTTTGTAGCTTTGGGGTGCTACTCCTTGAGCTTTTTTGTGGAAAGTAACCATGTCAATGATAGATGGAGACTTAAATCTTCCAATAAAGGGATTAGTAGTAATATTAGTAGATGCATTTCTTTAGTAGCAGACGGGAGGCCATTAATGAAGTAGCACAAGAAGTCCCACGAATCGTAAGACAAACCATTTTTCTCCCGGATAGGTTTAAGACATTAACCTCTTGATTACCACTACTGGGAGATGAGTTTTTGTTTCTTGTATTCTTGGTATTACCAAATATTCAACTTTCTCCCCTGTTCGATACAAAGCTAAATTTACCAATGGCATAAACGTGGTCAATTGCATCAAGTAATTCAAGGCTGGGGTTGGGTTAGCTCGACTTTCATGTTGGGTTAATCCAAAGTTCGGGTTGACTCTTAAGTCAACCCTTCACTTTCATGTTAGGCAGAGATGTCAAACAGGCCGTGCCTAAGTCGTGCTCGCCATGCCGTGCCTATTTTGTCATGGGCTTTGTGTGGTTCTAACCTTTTGAGCTTAAAAAATAAAGGTCTTATACTAAAAAAAAATTAAAAGATACACACAAAGAAGAGTGTAGCACACAAATTTAAGTTTTTCGGTCAAATTCGACCTACTCCATTGAGAAGAAAACTATTTGGATATTTTCTATTTGAAGATTTTTCAATATTATTACCTTCGAAACCTTTATCATTTTTTTGGATGATAAAAAAACAAAAGATTATTTTTATATTCATGCTAAAAATATCAAATTTTCAGTGCCGTGCTGCTGCCTAGTGGGCTGTGCCCAATCGTTCTTGGCACAGCCGTGCCACGGCACGTTGACTGTCTCACTGGACCGGGCCGGAATTTGACATCTCTAATTCCTTCGTTATGGTTGACTTCCATCCAATAAAAGAATGGGCCAACTGTTTAGTGCACGGTGGATTTATACTTGTTACTTGATGTTGCAACCTGAACCAATTTGACTTATTGAACTTTTACCGGGAACCTTAACCCAAACCCTGTTAGATAATTCTGAGTTTATTGTGGCCTTTTAATAAAGGATCAAGTCGAGTTGGGCCAACACATGTCACCCACAGTGGTCAGCCCAAACAACCCAGCGCCACCACTAAATTCATGTGTGAACAAACAATTCATCACCAAAAAGTGCAGACCATCACAAAAATTTGAATCCAAACAAAGCATTATCACATGATGGGCAAAGATACTTTAGAAACATCTGCACTGATTGTAGTCAGTAATCGTATTTGAATTACTAAAAATACTCATCAATCATCACAATGTCTGAAAAGAAAATTTTCCTAGTTCCTGAGTTCCAGAATGGCAGAGACAGAAGTCACCATCAGCAGCTTTGAGTGCCTTCACAGCCTTGCTCCTCTGGAAACTCCAGCTGCGCCATTACAAGTTCTGCTCAACGCCTGTCCCATCCACATTTCATCATCTGCAGCCATGGCTGATGATTATGGCTTTGAGATCTTTGGGGCCTTGTTGAACTGTTCTGCAACCTGTGCCTGTGTCTGCAGTTGTGAGCCCAAGTCCTCCTTCTTTGCCTCTCCATGGACAACACGTGTCTGATACCGGGCTCTTGAACATCCGTGACTGGGACTCGTCTTGCTCAATGCAAAAAAATTGATTCGAATAGAGTCAATGCAGAGACTCGGAAAAATCATATTTAAAAAAAATAATTTCAAAAATATTTAAAAATGAATCCATCACTTATAAAATATAAAAATACATTTATTTACATGCATTCATGGCAATCAACTCAAATTAATAAACTTATATATACAAGAAAATTACTACAATAAGGAAAATAAAAGAAAAATATTACCTATTATATGACTTATTAGTTCATCGAATGTAAAAGATCAAATATAAGTTTCAAATTACATTCCGGTCATCATTTTTAAATTGCCAACTCTAAACCTCAAGCATAATTACTTATAAATAAACTTTAATTGTTTAAAATTATATATGCCTATTAAATGATTCAGAATGCAAATAGTATATTAAAATAAGATGACTTAGCCGAGTCTCCCCAGTTTTCAACTCGGTCCTTTATAAAAATAAAAAAAAAGATGACTCGGGAGGGTCAAGAGTTAACTCGGAGAGTTTTCCAACCATGTACGTAACATACTGATATTAGCTTTTTTATGAAAATGAAAAAGGATTATGTGTATCAACTCTCAATAGTTATTAGAGAAACTGACACGTTAATCGAGTAGGACCTCTCACAGATGAGCAGTGGCGAACCCAGGATTTTCGCTAGGGTAATGAGAATGGTCAATTTAAAAGCTTTTAGCAATTTGTGACCAAGAGCTGAGTAACTAATTGCTAAGCTTTTGTAGTTAACCTGTCACTGTTCCCTTATTAACAACAAATAACACCATCACGATAACACTGGGCTCTTTTTCTTTTTTTGGTTAGTTGGGCTATTGGTCTAGAGGTGATACTTTAACTAGAATGCCCATGGATTGATCCCTAGGTATGTCTGTTAAATTGAGATGCTAACACCACTCAACCGTGAGTGTATTGGCAACACTAGGCTCAATTTATAACCTAACATTCTAAATATTTACAGAGATGTTGTATAGATATAACGGCTTAGATGTTAAGACATGGAAGTTGTTAGTATTTTAAAAATTACATGGGACCTACCTTTAGGAATCAGGAAATGGGCCCTCCTTTGGAAATTATGCCATACACAATATATATTTTTAGAAATTATAGTGTGGGGTGTACCTTTAGAAATTACAATAGTACAATATAGGGCCACATGTTTATTGGAATGTCCTGGTGGACCAATGTCCCTACAACCAATTAAATTAAAAGAGGTAAAAACACATATTTTTAAAAGCTAAAGGGTACCCTATATTGTAATTATGTCACCATATCTTGATTTCTAAAGGTAGGTCTCTTGTAATTTTTAAATACGAACAATGGGTGTACATCTTAACATCTAAAATGCTCAAAATCATTATTCCATTATAAATGTTAAAAAGTTAAAAAGGGTGTTATTAACTAACAAAAGAATATGTAGCACATTTTAAACAAATAATTAAGCGCTAAATAACAAAAAAATGTGTTTAACGTTTTTAACAATTACTAAGGGATTAAATGATAAAAAGATTACACATTTTAAAAGAATGATCGGACAATTAAATTATATAAAATATGGCATGGGCTCAAGCTTTATTTGGGTTCAGGCATTTAATAGGCACAGGCCTACGCCTCCAAGATTTTTATCCAAGAAGGTTAATGTTTAGGATCCAATGCCAGTGTCATAGGGCCCCACTGTTATAAGAATTACAACATAGATCACCTTTTGTGAAGTGATTATGGGTCATACGGTTAAAAAATCTAATGTACCCACCTTTGGGAATTATAATTAGGCCTACGCTTTTATGATTTAGTATATGGGACCCACCTTTATATCGTATGCTCGAAAGTGTCAAACATTAGTGGAAATGGTTTTGTTATGAAATAACAATGGTAGTTTTGGAAAAAATGAATTTAATTAAGCAAGCGTGCTTTGGTAAGAAAAGGAAAGATTTGACTTTGGATCCGGAGATAGGTCAATGCACCCTCTCAATTGCTTCCTAAAAACTGTGGATTTGTAATGCAAACATCCACACCTTTTCATAATTACAGAGTTACGTGGCATTACGATTCACTAGAGAAAGACGTTGCATCGAACCGAAGTCTTCCCAGTTCCTACAACGTAGCATCCATCTCCATCTGCAAAGAAACTTCGCTCTAGTAGAAGATAACACATTTCCAGGTTTATAAATAAATGTCTTCCTTTCTTTGTTTCTCAACAAGGAGGGATCCTCATTTTACACTTGTTATTCTTCTGATATTTTTTCTATTTTTCTTTACTCCAGAATATGAGGCCCTTTGATCTCTTGTTCAAGAAGAAGAAGAAGAGTATGTTTTCTGATCTTCTCATGTTCTGAATTTTTAGTGTCTTCTGATAATTGGTTCTAATCTTTTAAAAATGTTTATTTTTGGAAATGTCGTGAAATCATTGGAGGATGATTTTATTTTTATTTTGTGGTCCATTTGGAAGGAAAGAAATGACAAATTTTTAGAGGGTCTCCTTCAATACCTGCCTAGTTGGTTGATTTCTTAGATCATTGTAAAGATCCGGGCTCTATATACCATCATTAATGTTAGCTTTCGACATCAAAGCAGGTCAGCAAATGCGATGGTGGATGCTTTAGCCAAGTAAAGTATTGAGGGAAACCCTTATTAGGAAGGTTTTATCATGTAGATGTAGTGTGAGGGGGGGGGGGGGGGGGGTACAAGACTCCTGTACCTTTGTGCTCCTTCACTTTTTCTTCTTTGCACTTCTGTTCTTTTGTTCTCTCCCTTTGTAATCTCCTCTTTCAATACAAGTTACTGTCACCCATTAAAGAAAAATCTTCTTCCTTTTCAGTACAAGTTTGAAAGTATGAATTAGAATAGGCCTGTCGCGTAGTCCTTGTTGACTTCGTAGTCTTATTTCTTATATTACTACCATATTCTTTGTAGTGTCATGTTAAAATTCAGAATATACCAATAGTAGTAATGTGCAACTGTCTTCACTAATCTCAACCTTTTGTCCATGAGACCCATTTTGGATGAGGCAGAACATCCACTGGTTTTATTCTTCTCGTAGATGGCTGATCTTGCAAAATATCTTTTTACTTGGTAATGATATCTAAAAACTAGACTTATATCTTATCTGTTAGGTTTTTCCTTGTAAAGAGATTCATTTAAATAGAATTCATAATATATATATATATATATATATTATCTTTTAGGTGGCCTTGCAATTGATTAACAAAGTTCCATATAGTAATTAAAAGATTCTGTGTGGAGTGATATGTAATATACATATAATTTCACAGCAAGTTATATTGCAACTTTGCAAGGCACCCAATTTCCCAGTAAACTTTCTTTCTACCTTTTTTATTTGGGGCTTTTGGCGGTTGGTCCCTCATCATTTGCTTTTATAGCCTAAGGTCCACAATATTTTACCATACTGACAGCATTCTTCTCATGAAAATGACACAGTGAAAAAGATAAAAAGGCCCCCATACACGTCAGTAAAAGGGCTACGCTTGAAACCATTTTAGAGAAGCAAAAAAAAGATTTATCTGAATCGCAGAAGCAAAAAGCGAAGACGAAGGAAACTACAAAACCTAGAAGCAAACTCAACGGATCGAATACCTCTATCATCTGAATCGTCTTCACTTCAAGGTTAGAAAAAGTACTTCTTCCATTCCTAAAAAGAAGATGTACAATATAATTTCTTCTGAAAAAAAACTAAAAACCTAATTTGATTTCGTTCTTCTCTGATTTTATCTATTTTTTATGCTCAACTCTATGTAGACAATTAATGGCTAGAACAAAGTCCTCGATTACCCCAAGTCAAGAGAAAAAGCAAGCGAAAGTGCAACCAAAGCAAGAACAAGGTCAATCAAAAAATAGAAAGGGTTTTCTCAGTTTTAAAACCATTTTATCTGATTTTGAAATGATTTAACTGAGTTGTCTTAGTCTGATATCAAATAAAAAGGACTTTAAATAATTTTATTTTTTTCAAACTCGGATAAATTTGTTTTGGTCCAAACTCAGATAAATTTGTTCGAAACTCAGAAAAGTTGTTCAAAACTCAGATAAATTTGTCTAAGTTTTGCCAGAAGTTCTAATAAGTTTTCTAAAGACTCAGATAAATTTTCCAAAACTCAGATAAATTTGTCTCAGTTTTGCCAGAATTTCGGATAAGTTTGCCGAAAACTCAGATAAATTTATCTGAGTTTTAGCAAATTTATCTGAGTTTTTGTCCAGTTTATCAGAGTTTCTGAGAAATTTATCTGAGCTCGCCGACATCAAAAGTTAGAATACGGAAAATCAGATTCTAATAAAAATCGAAATCCAAAACAAGAACACTTGATGACCATGATCCAATCGAGAAAAGAGAGAGGGAAAACAAGCAAAAAAACAAACTGCTCTCCTTCAAATCAGTTGTAGAGAGATATTTGGAAGAGACTTCAGATGAAAGAATAAGAGAAAGTAAAACCGTTTCTATCTTTGAAGAAATGAAAGAGAGAATCGGAAGTTATGGTGGCGACGAAAGGTGCTCTGCAGTGATACTCTATAACTATGGAAAGGAACGGAAAACGGAAAATGAGAGAGAAGAAGACGAAAGGAGTTCTCCGGGACAACAGAGAATAAGAGAGAACCTGGCCTAAGAATGAGGGTTGAAAGGGGCAAATTAGTCATGAAATATATGACGTGGCGTATTAGGAACCTCTTACCAAAATATCTCTAAGTGTCTGGACTATAGACATTAGAGAAAAAGTTGTTGGATTGGATGCCTTAGAAGACCGTGCTCAGGGACCATTGGCTAATTTACCATTTTTATTGATACTGATGTGTACTTATGAAATCCAAACTACTCAAGTCCAAAATTATCCAATGTAGTGGCACCTAGCATCCAAATGGGATTTTGGCCCTTTACGTAGAAAGTGAAATTTTCAAAATTATTTTTAAGAAAATATAAAAACAGAAGGATTCTTACCAAGAAGATATAAAGAACTCCCGTAATTCTCAAATAAAGATAAGATTTGAACTTTTGTCAAAGAAGCATTTCCAAATTTTAGATCGGCCGAGCTGTGCCGTGTCGAACCGTACCCCAATTAGACTAGGCAGTGCCACCCACGAGCTGGCCCACATGCCCATCATGATCTTTTATTTTTAAATTTACTTATATAAATTACAAGAGACTTTATGGACTTTTAGGATTTTCAACTTAAAATAAAGTTGAGATTACTAAAATAAATATGTAAACATTGATGTTAATTTACATAAGACTGGAAGTTTCATACTCATTTGTATAAAAAATAATATTTACTTTGTATAAATGTCAGGGTGGGCCATGCATCGAATCGTAATAAATGATATATTCATTTGTTCCTCTTAGGGGTTTCCCTTTCCCCACGGTGACTCTTTGGTCAGCCTGCCATGCACGCCGCCACGTCACCATCGACTCCGAAAGTGTAAGGTAGAATGGTCTTGCTGTGTGGCTTGGTTGTCTTGCCTCTTATATTATGGCTTCACCACTCTATTCCATGTTATGTTCACTCAAAAGCAGACTTTATAATAGCATTAGTGTGCAACTGTTATCACTGATCCCCACCGTTTGTCCACGGGGCCCATTTTTTATCATGCAGCTTGCAACAGGACATAATCTTCTTCTACATGGCTAATCTTGAATGGCCAAGCATATATTGTAGTTAGCAATGTTGAAAAGTATTTATGCTACCACTACTAATCAAGGCCTACAAGTTCTGATAGGATTACTTAATGGTGAAATTTTCTAATTTGGTATCATAGCTAGTTGGTGAATCCAACAAAATAAAGGCTCAACTTATGCCCCCTCAATTAAGAGCTGGAGGTTTTGGTAAGATTATTTAGCTATGAAAATTTAATAGGTGGCGCCAGTGAACCCTACTAGCTCAACCTCTCTATTTAACAATTTGCGAGGCTCCTCCTATCTAGTCAGCCGATGGGGCCCAAATATCTATCATTCGACTTAAGGTGGCAGGGAAAACTTGCCCTACTGATTCACTGGTTATCCAAAATGCAATTCACAACTCCCATGGTTGATCCCAATTCGCAAATTTGGACCTTACCTTTTTCGAATCACATTGTCAAAATGAGTTTCCAGTGTCAGGAAGGAACGCTACATCTATGTTATTTTTTATTCAAAAATTGGTTTATTAAGAACTTGATCTTCTTAAATTTTGACCATAATTTTCGTAGTTTAATATCCATATTGCAAATTAATTAGAAATTGGACAAAAGCCGACTCTTATCACATTGGCTTTGAGATTTTGATAGCTTAAGTAAATCTAGAAAAATGCAAATTCAATTATGGCGATCTAGGTAACCCTGACAAGAAGTAATCATACTATGGCCAAGTTAGCAGGGGCGGCACTACTTGGTCCATAGTGGGGTCAATTGACCCCACTGACATATGAAACAATATTAATTTTTTTTTGGATCCCACTCAATTTAGAAGTTTAACCCTTTTCAAGTCCTCAAACAGCCACTTGTTGTTGTTGACATGTTCTCTCTTGCAAAAGTTGTCTCCAACTTTTTTTCAATTTTTTTTTATCTTTTTGTCCTTTTATTAACTACTTATATCTAACCTTTTTACATTTCATTCTTTTGTGTCATGATTGCAATGTTGCCTTGTTGGGTCAAGAGACTAGACAACTACAGTACTTACTGCTTTATCTTGTCCTAGTCTCCTAGGTATAGTATTTCAAACATATCCGAACCATTGATTTTTGCAATTAATTGATTTTTCCCCTCTACTATGCACTAAATGTATATGCATATACATTAATACATGTCAAATTTAATATTTCTTTTGCCCTTAGGTTTGTCCGTCCATAGCTACTAGGAGTTTATGTATTTGAATTTTCTTTTTGGATTAAGAACTATTAGTAATAATTTATTAAATTTTTTATTTATTTTTGTTTGAGAATTCAATATTATCTTTGTCGGATTCTCGAAAATAGATTATTTGAGAAATTTATATTATGCTTGTCGAATTACCGAAAATAGATGACAGATGTTGATAAAGGAGAAAATAAATTTGTTCGATTTGTGGAAGATATGTCTTTTGTTGACCCCACTTACTTGAATTCCTGGAGCCGCCCTGCAACTTAGTTACCCTGTTTGTACGTTCTTCAATTCACATTAGAGCTCATAGGGAACAGTCTCCTGAGATTGTTGCAGTGGAACTTACCATTACAGTAATTTAAGAAGATTGTAAAATCTTTGCCAGGAGATCAGAGATCTTCTAGACAAAATAAATTCTTCAATGTAGTTGTCACCTTAACCACAATCCACCAAGGGAATGCTGCGAGCCTTTTGGGTTGTCCTTAGAGATTGCATCAGCTACTCTGTGATTGTCTTCTTGACTACCTTGATAAGAGGAAACCGTTGGGGTCCATGCTTCCATTTCTTATTGGATGAAAGTCCGGGTACGGAATAGGGTACAGTGGGTAGCTAACATGTGCAAAACAGATGAGCATATGCCGTGCATGCTAACAGATAAGTACAAGCAACACAGAGATTGGAGTCAATTGACCAAAAAAGTATGAAATACCCAAAAAAGTATGAAATACCTCCTACAAGTCCAATTCTTCTCTGGGAACTGCCTTTGACATGCTAAGACATTTACGAAATTCTTTTATGCCTATTTAAGGTCCAGATGTCAAGTATATGTTACATTTGTGCTCTGTGATGTAGAGACATCCTTAGGCCTTAAATATGCCTACATTTGGTTCATTCATGTCTCACATTTGCCTTCGGACAATTCCAAGGGTTTTACACCACTCAAACTACTCAAATGCGTAGTCCAAGGATCAAGTCCGAGCGAGTCTGAGTCAAGTCCTAAAATTCTAAGTCTAAGGTATTTGATTCTAGCTCGTTGAATCAAAATTAATTTCACTAATTGGTCCATTAGAGGGGGCAAACAATGGCCCTTGATATCATGTACAAGTACTCAAAATAGTAGGAATAGATCAGGAGAAATCGAGGCTCAATCCACCTAAAAACAGTCCAATTGGACATGGACCCTATGGCCATCGGATAGGCCTATTGCTAGCCGTGCCATGTCAAGTGCCAATCAGACATGGCACTTCGTGTCTTGCGATTTTTCACTTTTCTTCCCCTTCCTTTGGCCAACTTTTGTGGCTTTTCACACCACATTTAGAGGACCATTTGGCCATTAGTTAAACACTAAATCATGCTACCAATATCTAGAAAAATGATGGACTAAAGCATGAGGGATTTCTGGCAACGACATAAGTAGAACAACATGAAGAGACAAGTAAATACATAGAAATCTTGAAATTAATCACTTGCCTTGGCCTATAGCAAATCCAAAATCACTCCTAAACACATCAAATGGGAATGGAATCACTTAATTAGAAAAACCCCCAAATCAAAATCGTAGAACCCTAGAAATTGAAAAATCAAGAAATAGTTTAAATCAAAGCTTGCATATGAGCATGGAGAGCCTCAAAGGGCCTGATCTAGCTCCTGCTAGGAGATGGGAAGGAACTCCTTACCTCTACAATGGCAAACAACAAAGGAGGATCTCACGCTAGGGTCTGCCGGACATGGATCGTGGCAAAGATGGTGTCTCCTGGACACGAAGGTGATAGGGATGATTGGGGTGAAGTCCAGTCTCCAAATGGCAGTAAGGTGGGGCTCATTTGGAGAGGGAGAGATGATGAAGAAAGAGGGAAAGAGCTCATGAGAGGTGTTGGTTCATTGTTGGAGTGGGAGAAATGGAATGTGAGGAATGAGAAGAGGGCGGGATTTTATAAACATGAAACATGTGGGACCACGACTAAAACAACTTTGGGGCAAAATAGCTTGATATTGGGACATCATATGAAAATGTCGTAAGAGAGAAAAGTATATATCATTAAATCCTATTTCTAATGAGCTCAGATTTGACATGTTTCGAGGAAGTTGGAAATTAGGCAAATTTTTTGGAAATGACGACAATACCCCACGGTGGACAAAAAAATCGCAAAACAAGGGGATTCTTGGGGTCAAATGGGTTCAGACAACATATGAAAGTTGTAGAGGATAGTTTTATCTATCAAACGGAGTCAAAAAAAGAATTTATAGAAATTACAGATAACCCCCTGAACTTTCCCAAATTCTATAGTTAGGCCCATAAAGTCATCGAACTTGGCCAAAACGCCCTCAAAACTTTCCAAAGCTATACAAAACACATTCTAACCCTCAAACTAATTTGGTCCACATCTAAACCACATAAAGAAACTAATAAACACAAATAATTATTATAACTTATCATTAATTAGTACTAATACATGGAATTTGAGGGTTGGGGTCATATAATAACTAACAGAAGCCAGCTGGCTATTGCACACAAATAGAGAACCATGTAGTTACGGTTCTTCAGTTAGCTAGTGGAACCTGCAATAACTTGCCAATTCTGACCATGTTGGGCTATTGGACTTAAAAGCACACGTTGGGGCCCATTTTGAACTCAAATGAATCCTAACTGCTCCAACAATTCCAAAGGCCTATAAATAAACCTCTTTTCAAGGATAATTCACAAGAGTCTAAGAACTTCAAAAAATCTCTCTCAATGTTGAAAAAATCTCCAATTCTTAGAGGAAACTCTGCCAAATTCTCTCCAAATACTTTTCATTTGAAATATAAGGCATGTAATCACTGGAGAACTCCTCCAGCAAATAAAACAAGCCCTATGGCCTTTGGCAAGCCCTATTATATTTAAAATCCACAATCTTTTAGGATTCTCTGTCTTCTTCACTTAAGAAGTGTGGACACCTATGACTATGACCATTCTCTCGTAATATTGTATGTGCAATGGCCATAGTTTTGGATTACCATTTTTAGCATAAGAACAACATAAACATGAACGATCTATGGGCATAATTCCCACAACTCCCTTGGGTTTGCACTGTACGCATGAAAAACAAGTGTACTTCAAAGATACATTATTGGTTAAAAACCAAATTCTATCTATAAAACCTTTGGTAAAACCATGTCAAAACCTTCGATGAAAATACCTAAACACTTAGAGGTTGTTTTAAAAGGAAGAAAGAAGGGATATCTATCTTCAGTAGACAGTAGCCGAAACATTTGTAGTGACCAGTTTATGCACTGTATTTCAGTTATTTTCTCAGTTTCTTTACAATTCGTTTATTTTCTCTATATTTTGAGGTCATCTAAGACTAGATGAGGGAGTTGTAAAAATGCAAATGTACACAACTTGCACGCACAAGGCCAAACCATTTGAACTCATGTATTATAAATTTGAAATTTTGAATGAAATGAAGTATTTTTGTCACTTTTTCTCTTATATTTTGAATCTTATAGTGTTTTGAGTTATACACCGAATTTCACAAATTTCACCATAATATCCAAATCCTTCCCCTCTCTCCCACTGCACTAGATCGCAAGGGTCACCAATCCGTTGGGATTGCAATTTTAGGTGGAGGGTCAAATCTCTTTAATATAAATTTTTTAAACTCAAGGGTGGATTAAGGAGTTTGGCACATCAATTTTACTTGAAATCTGGTATTTAGAGTGGTCCCACATGGGTCTTTCCATCCCCAATATCCTTTGAGTTGTGGGCTTTAGGTGGGCCCCACATAATAGGTGCAAGGTGAATGCACATGAATATATCTCCTTATGTGTGTGAGGTGTCGTCCAGTGCACGAAGCGTGCGCTAGAGCTCCGCACATACCAGGCTATGGATCCCGCATGGTGCTAAGACCGAAGAGATTTCAAGATCTGGGTGGGACCTTTTGGGTCTCATTCGATTATCCTATCATCTTCATCCGGGTCCCACAAGTTTAATTGGCGTACGGTTCAGTCAAATGGGTGTGCAATTGATCTAACTATCTGTTGACACCAAAAATGCCACTAGAAGGCTCTACATCAAGTTTCAGGCCATTTCGACACTGTTTGACCCAAAAAGCGAAACGCCGCAGAAGAGTTAGCTCTTACGGCGGCGACAACAATGAAGACATTAGATCTTCAATCAGAGCCTATGGATGGTTTTAAAATACTTCCAAAAGGCTCTATGTCAAATTTCAGGTTGAACCGACAATGTTTAACCCTACATCAACCTTTAAATAACAAAACCAAGTCTCTCGGCGGCGGGAACCACCGAGGCCATCACTCATGAAACAAAGCACATGGTGATTTCAAAATACTTCAAAGGGGTTACATGTCAAGTTTTAGGTCATTTCAATAACATTTTATCAGACTTTGACTCCCAGAAGCTAAATTAGGCCTCCCGGCGACAGAACCCCTCAGGACCATGATTTCCAAAGCAAAGGTAATGGATTATCTTGCAGGCAGAATAGATGCAGCTAGTACGAACCTCTTTGCCTGTAATGGGGAAGATGACTTCGAACAACCAAGCGGCCAAGTACATAGTCGTGAGATGCCTCCTTGGCATACTCTCATAATAAGCCTTCTCCAAATAAGAAGAAAATTCAGGACAATTCACATAAGAAGATGTGTACTTTGGTTTCTTCCTTCTAGGACTCGCTGAAGAAGGATCAACAGTTACCATCTTCTTTTTGAAAGTCTTTGGGATTTCCAAGAAAGTAATGTTCTTGCCCGGTCCCTTTGGCAGCATATTTTTTATCCACGTCCCCGCCTTAAACTTATGGTGACTGTTATGGGACATTTCTGCCAAAGCGAAGACTTGTTGAAACACCGCGTGGAACTCCTCGGTCTCTCTCTCTAGAATGGAGTTAAGGGGGTTAAATTCTTCATAAAATTCCCCGAATATTGGGAGACCAAAGACGTTGCGCATCTCAATTAAAGAAAACCCCAATTCTGTGTTAGGGGTGATGAAGGTGTTCGTGGAAGGACAAAATAGCTCCACTATCGCCCTACAAGCTTTCTTCGGTTTTAAAGGGTATCCACCGAGATGTCACCCTCACAGCTTCAAGTACCCCTGCATCCACGAGAATGTTGCTGCATTGTTCCAAAACTTCTCGAGTCTATTATTCCCAATCATGGGAAGGGGTGAACCATCCTCTAGGGTTATGCTTCTTATAAACCCAGGTGTTGTCGTCTCTCGCCAGAACCCCAAGCCAATGGTTTTGAGCTATGACATATTGCATCCAGCAGAAAGAACCATTTTGCATTGGGCCAGCATGTCAAATTTCATTATGGCGGACTCCTTAGAGCCAGGTTCATCATGTTGGAGATGCCAGTTTTGAAAGTACGTTCGCCAGTTCCCCAAGAAATCTTACCATCATCCTTGGCTGGCATGGTTGGCTTGAGGCTCAAAGCAGAGGAACCTCTATTGTACGTGTGCTTTGTGGAAACCGTGATAGTCTCCCCGGAAGAATGGACAAAAGAAAAGGTAACGTGCTCAATAGAGTGACGCTCCTCGCAATCACTACTATCTCCAAAGATATAATCGGGCTTCCTCAGTGATCCTTGACGCCCATCACTCCAAACAGCATTGATCAAGATATCACGGTATAGTTGTTCAGTCATTGGGGAAGTCAAAAGTTTAGCCCTAAATTCCTCCATCTCATTTTGGGCAATGTTGTCTACATTTTGTGAATTATGCATTATTCGGGCATGACCTTCTCGCATTATACCACAAGGAGAAAATGGAGCCTGAGCCGTCTCAACAGTTGGGACCTGTGGAGTCTCGACAACAGGCAATTTGCCTTTGGCAATGGCAGCAGCTTTAGCAACAGATGAAGAAAAAGCAGTGTTCTTGTCTGATGACAAGAAAAAAAAAAGATATTAAGTTTAAGAATCTGCAGAAATTTTGACAGCATCTCCCCTTTACTTTAAAGGCGACAAAAAAACCCAGAGTAAAGAACTATACTTGATTCTCAACCTCGACGGGGCAACAAAGTGCACGCTCAAAAGGTTTTGTAATCAAGGTCTCTAGTTAAGCAGGGCAACTGAATGAATGCAGCAAGGATGTGCACTTAGCAATTATGCCATTTCAGCGACTAAGGATGTACACTAAACAGTCAGCGGCTAACGGTCCACTACTTTAACGCCTAACGGCTAAGAGTCTAGAAATCACAACACTTAATGGCCAACATCAAGCACTTCAAGCAATTAGACTTCAGCGGCTAAACTCCAGGATTCCGCGGTCAATCTCTGGATTTCGCAAATCCCTAGCGGCCACTGTCTTGTTGCTTTAATGCTCAGTGGCTAAAACAAAAAAAAATTAAAAAATTCCACGCTTGACAGCTGCTCTTCTTCAGCACTTAGCGGCTAAAGCCAAGTCTTTTGGCGATCAACTACAAAACCCTAAATCCCCAGCAGCTAGAAACTTCCCACTTGGCGGCCTAAATCAAGTCGTGCTATGGCCAAACCAGCGTCCAACAACTAAGGAATAAATCCCAAAATTCCCAGTGGTCAAAAACTCAAGGTCATCAAAAATCAACGGCCAAGATGGAGCTCTTCTTCGCTTTCAGCGGTCACTACTAAAAAGGGTTAACAAACTTAGCCGTTCACTGAAGACCATTTGCCAGGGTTATACTTCACGAAATTCAAAAGGGAAAACCCTAAAATCCTATTTTCCTATCTAAAAGAAGACAAAGAAGACTTCAATCTGACCGCTGAGCAATCAAGCATAGAAGGGGGGGAAAAAGAGAAGAAGAGGCGAAGTTAAGGACGACTGAAGTATGTTTGGTTCCCACATGTTAACCATGGAACCTCACACATAGAGAAATGAGAAGATTGCCTTAAATTTCTTCTTCATTCCATTATCATCAAGAATTGAGAAGTAGGTTTCATCCTTAAGTCCTAATCCCAATTTTTTTGAAAAGAACCCTTTCAGACAATCTTTAGCTGAGATTGAGGTCACAATGAGAGACATAGAATAGAAAGCATGCAAACATAGAGGAAAGCGGAAAAGAAAAATAAAATTAACTTTCAAAAAGAAGACTTACCAGCCATGGTTAAAAATCCCCAGCGGCTATTATATACAAGGCTCACCGGCCGCTACGATCTTCAAAGCATCAACAGCTCAATGCTGATCTTCATCCTAAAGATGATTGTTGTACGCCGCAAACCTTCACGCATTGGCCACCGAACCTCTTCTTTCTCGACTGACTGTCCCCCACGATCTCCCACGATCTCTGGCTAGTTACTTCTTCCCATGGCCGCGGGACGTGCAAAAGGTGAACAATTACACTTTCCATTAAAGGCGGTTTTCGAAACCACCTCCACTCCTCTATGATTTCCAACGGTTATAGCTCTTTAAAGGCTATAAAATGAAGAATTGGGAAGGACAACAGGAGATGTCCTATCCAGCGAAAAGAAAGCTCAGAAACTCTGCCATTTTCAAGACTCTCATTCTTCATCTACTAGGTGAGAATCAGGCAGCAGTAAGCACTTCTCCTTGGATTGGGCAATAGCTTCTGAAAATCCCTCTTTGTTCCTCTCACCAAGGAGGAAGGACAAAGATTGTCTATGCTATTTTGAAGCAGACTTCTTTGCTAATCCTTCTTTCTTAATAATAGTGATGAATTACAAAGACTGACAAAGGAAGCTACATTGCAGACTTCTTCAGTTTTGTCTCCAACAAACTCCTGAAGGCAGCAAACTTCTCATCTTTTCTTTCAATTCAAATTTCCCTTTTTTTATCTCCTAAGCCTTACGAGGGGGTTGTATAAAAAATTATAAACAACCTGCACTTAGAAGGTGAAGCAAAGAGAACCCATGTAAATAAAAGTGGAGATGACTCTTCCTGCACGATCAAGCACACCTGTGAGTCATTTTCACATCTTTCTGTAATGTTCCAAGGATGAATAAAAAGCTTCTTCAGTAGGCCTTCATTTTTCACATCTTTTTGTAATGTTCAAAGGATGAATAAAAAGCCTCTTCAGTAGGCCTTCATTTTTCCCTCTTTTGAGAGAAACAATATCTCCAAAAAAAAAAAAAAATTCCTGACATTAGATCACAATTTATGAAAATTCTATGCACTCCTTTTGCGAAATCCAAACTGTCCATTCTCGTTAAAAGGCTACCTAACGTCCAAGAGTCAAATTTCACAACATGAATTTTCATGGATAATCATAAAATAGTAAAAAAAAAATTATAGAGCATCCATTAACCTGCCGCACAAATAAAGAGGAAAAGGTCTTGTTACAGCCCGCTACACTGGTTTGGCGGTAAGTTAGGGTTTCTATTTATTGGTTTGCAACCCTACTTTTTGGGTTCTTCAATCACGATCCAAACTGACAATTATCAAGAAAACGCCTCAAACGACTGTATTTTCAAATTTCAACCATTTACCACTCATAGATATTGAGATATTTGCGAAAATGTCTAGATGCTATAATTAGAAAATTTAATTTATGTGGGCCCCATTTGCACGATCCTAACCATTCAAATTCTCTAGGGAGGCAAAAACGCATATAGGATGCAAGCTTAGGTCTTGATTTTTCATGGATCTTGAGAAATTTGCAAAAAATTAATAACCATTAGATCACACATCCTTATGAATGATGAATTCCCAATGAAGATATCTTAGGACACGTTTGTCTAACGGTGATTTCCATGGAAAAAGGAAATTGCCACATCACCAAAATCCATGGAAGATAAATGCCAATGAAAAGAATTTCCATGGAAGTACTAAAATAATGTTTGGTGCGAAAAAAAAACCTTGAAACTGTGTTGTTTTAGTTTGGTGCAACCATGGATATCTCAGTGAAAACCATGAACTAACATAGAAATGAATATATAATCCAAATAACAGAGAAATTGCAAAATAGGATAAAAATAACTTGGAGAGAAAATAATGAAGCACCTTGGAGATGCAATTGCAAAGGAATGGCTTAACTTAGATTGTGCCAAAGATCTAAAAACGCATGCGAAGAATCAATTGCAAAGAATGGCCCACCTTGGATGAAAAACTTGAGCAGCCCACATTGTCCAGTGTCCTCAAACTAGAGCAACATGTGTATTTTTGCAACATGGGATTTGCAGAGCCTTTTGTGAGTTGCAGAGAGGCAAGTTAAAATTAAAACCCAAATCCAAAACCCTATTCTATGAGTTGCAGAGAAGAGAGAGGGCTTCTAGCAACGGCAGTTGCAAACGGGATCGAAGCGATGGTTGCAGATGCGATCGACACTTCGTAGGGGTCAGGTGATGGAAGAAGATAAAGAAGAAAGGATTTTTCCATTTTGGGCGATGAACCTCAACAGGTTTTTTAGGGGGGTGGGGTGTTTATTTTTCAAAGTGGAGTTCTGACAGTCCCCCATGGGAACTTAAAATCCTTACCTTTTTAAGGAAAAGATGGGCCCCACAGATTTTAAACTCCATAAAAAATGGCTGCACCAAACATCAGAAAATTTACTTTTTGCACAGAAAATCACAGAGTTTTCTGTGGAATTGAATTATGCAGTTTTCTATGGAATTGGATTACACAAACATGCTCTTAGGTTCCAACAGATGGAGAGAATTATCTCAATAATTCCATCCCATGTACCAAATCTGCCTTATTACTCTTCTAATTATGTTATCATTAAGATGTCAGCTAGGATTATCTTTTATCCATCTCGATATCTGTATTTTCACAAAATGAAAAATAAAAAATGCAAATCTCTCGTCCAAGCACTCTCTCCTCTCCTTTTCTCCTCCCCAAAACCCTAATCTTAGAACAATCACTAGCCTCTCCTCCCAAACCCCAAACCCAACCCAAACCCTAGCTTTCAAAACCAGATTCTCGAGTAGCGCGGTCTCGAATTCTCAACCGCCCATGGCTTTCCCCCCAAATCTCGCCTCCATCTCCACCTGCAAATCTATCACCACCCAACATTAACGTTCCTGAGATGCTTCTAGATCCCTAGAGAACCACCACCCCATCCCCTTCCTCAACACCCTCAACACCCATCTCTAATCCTATTTCATCTACTTCCCATCCTCAAACATCGGCTTTCCCTCTTCAATCGCCTTACACCAGTCATGTCATGGGGTTGAAAAGCCCAATCCCTCATCTGGATACCCCTCCATCACCCATTCTCCACCCAAAACCGACTGATTTTTCATCTCTAACGGTCGAAAGCACTTCTGGGTGTTGCTGCAGTGACTACTCTAAGGAGATTGATGTGGAATTCCATTGCCCTTGTGCTAGGTTGAGGCCTAGGTGTTCTAGCTTCTTTGAGGATGTTGGAGGGGATTACGGAACAAGGTTTTGGTGGAGAACTATCTCCATGGGATTTCTTTGATTTCTTTGATTTGGTGGAAGTGGATTCTTCTGGAAGCGTTTATGAGTTTGGCGGTGGAGCGTTTCTGGAATCTTGTGGAAGCAGATTCTTCATGGTAATTTTATTTTTTTATGATTTTTTATGTTGCCTTTGTTTGATTTGACGCGATTTCATTATTATTTTTTCGTATGTTTTTTATCCACTCTGGTGTTTGGGTGTTCTTGCAAATGTATAGAATAGTGAAATTATCTGGACCTCACCCCACCCCCATTTATGGTCTTTGCTTTTTTTCATTATGGAAGGTGAACCAGGTAGTAAATGGTTGGGATTGGGGTATCTTCCCTAACATGAATTATTTTTTGTTGGGTTATGAACACCCTCTTGCCAGTTTAGACCACCGATCACGACCCCCTCCCTTCTCTCTGTTTCTCCAATCTCTCTCTCTCTACCTATTTGGACGGTCCCCCAGCCATCTGTTTCTGGGACCAACCGGCACCCCCACGGTACTTGTTGTGCGATGACCCCCCTCCCCTCTCTCGCTCTCTGTTGTGATGCCGTCCAAGGGAGTGTGGATGTTCATTCTA
Organism: Umbellularia californica; assembly: GCA_028538565.1. Lineage (NCBI taxonomy): Eukaryota > Viridiplantae > Streptophyta > Magnoliopsida > Laurales > Lauraceae > Umbellularia > Umbellularia californica. Next base: position 84,694,875 of record JAPQWN010000001.1, read on the forward strand.
GATAAGATGATAGAGAGTATAGTTGGGAGAATGTTGCAGGTAGGCTGGTTGGTTGGGAGAGTGTAGGGGGTTGTGGGTTGTCTTTCGAGCTCAAGGAGTTTGATCATTTGCTTTAGTTTTTATGTTTTCTTCAAATTTGTAGATTTAGCTTTTCATTGTTTATGATGTTATTCTTTTCCATTGAGTTTAATTTCACCACCATATTATTTTTTTTATACTCCTTCATATATACTGCAGTTTTGTGAAGATGTGTGTTCCCTCCATCTCAGATTTCAAAAATCTCTTAGTGAAATGTTGCATATGTCCATTTATCTTTTTATGTGCAATGCTTGTAAATGATGTTTGTACTGGTTGTGTGTTCTTTAATGAAGTGTGGTATTGTAACAATAGAGCATAACTTACTGTTAGAAATCACATGTGCTTGCAAAAATATTATTAATAGTGTCGAAAGGCAATCATAAATCAATCATTTAGTATTCAACAAGTTGTTGCAAGTATAGTTTGGTGGTGTCCTTGTGAAAGAGATATGATGTTGGCATTTGCTAGTAATATTATAGTTTGATCCATTTTCACTTTTTTATTTCTTTTTCTAGGCCTTACAGCATGGAAATTGGAATCTCATATGCCTTGGGTTTTTTTATTTGACTTATCCACTTGAAATAAATAGAGCAAGTATGCAAATGTTGATTTAAGATGGAAAGTAGAAACAATGTTCTTCTTCTTCTTTCCTTAATAGTAGAAAAAGTATACCATCTGATGTGATTTCAAACTCACATCCAAAATGCAGGTAGTATAGATAACCACCATTTTCTAGTTATTCAATATCACTGATGGACCCGGCTTTTTTTTTTCTCTCTCTCCCATCCCGGGGCCACCGGAGGGAAAAAGCGAGCATCAACATTTTTGTACGAGCATGCCAAATTTTCTATTTACTTGGAATTTAGAAATGGTGTTTAGGAGATCCACCTTAACAAGTAGAAAAAGAAATCAACTTTTTTCTAACTTTCCATTGCACATATATTTAAGAAAAGAGACAAGGTTTTTGAATGCCGTAAGAGGCGATGTTTGCAATGAAAGGTGATGTACAAATCTCATCAATAATGAAAGACAAGAATTGTGATTTTTTGTCTCTTTAGAAAAAATACAAAATACAATAGAAAAGTAAGAAAATGATTTCTGACTTCTCAGGAGATTGCAGGGACTCGTTCAGATCGACGGTCGCAAGTCATGTATGGACTTCTCCATCGTCCTTCAGATGAGAACATATGATGCTTTGATTCTTTTGGCTTGACATGGACTTTGGATTTTTAGAGGATAAAGACCAAGGAGAGGTCCTATATCCAATAAAAAACCGAGTAGACGGTCTGAAAAGCCGCGTTTATGCCATGTTGGATAGAAAGAGAGGGCCTTGGGGGGTGGTCCCCCAAGGGACTTTAATCACCTTGTGGTGTTTGTTGTAGCAGAGTTCCTTCAAAGTGGCAAAGCTTCTTTGCCTAGTGTCTGGACTTTTGAGATTTTCCCTGGGATTTTTCGGGATCCGTTCTTCTTGGAGTGCCCCCCCCCCTTTTATAGGCTTTCGGTGGCCATGGGGTGGGTTTATGAGCATTGATGGCATTGATGCTCCCTGATGGGAGGAGTTATAAGTTTTTATTTCATGATTTTGTAACTCCTTTTTCTTGGCTTTTGATTGACCGATAGAGAATGATTGGCATTTAATCGCCTTTAGACTCCATGATGAGAGGAGTTTCATGATTTATTGTCATGATTGCTTGGACTTATAAGTCCTTTTTCCTTGATTCTGATTGGGCCGTCTAAAATAATGAGTTAATGACTGCATTAACAGGTCATTTAAATGCATTAAGTGGTCGCAAGGGCGCTCAAAGAGTCACGGGCCGTACCGCGTCTTTTGGAATTCTTCTTGCGATGATCGCCGATGGATACACATGTTGTTTGACGTCGGATGGCGATGCAACTTCAAACACTGATTGATACCAGTGGGCCGTTAACATCTATTTTGTCGATTTCTCGATCGGTTGGACAGAAAGTGTACTTTCTTGATTGGCCGGTTGGCGATTTTGGAGCATGCGATGATGATCACATGCTCTTGATGGTAGATCCGAGATGTTGGTGAAGATCAGTTGATTTCGAGCACCAAAAATCAGATTTTTGGAAAACCACAGGGGCCGGAATTCTCGAAATGCAAAACAGGTCGGAAAATGGTGCTTTCGGCGAAAATTCGATGACTCGGATTTCCAGGGTCGCCGACAACCGTGGATGGCGGCGACCTCGGGGATCTTTCCCTTTTTTGTCGTCGTTTTTCGGCCGTTTCTCGATCTTTTTCAATTCTTTTTTCTACTGTATTTTTCTTGACATTTTTGTACATGTTTTGGCCTGATTTCCCAATAGAAAACTTGATGAAAAGCCTTACATATCGGAGAGCCAAGTTTCCAATTTTCAGGAAAAGCCGCAAACTTTGACGCGCAGAGCTGTCGATTTACCGTCAGAAGCCAAACTAGGTTAAACGATGTCGGAATGACTTGAAATTTGAGCTAAAACCTCCTGAGCAATAGATAAGACCAACCATAGGCTTTTGTTTGAGTTTTGAAGCCGTGTGGGGTCTCGTCGCCAGTAGACTTGATTTTGTTGCAAGGGAGATGCCGCGTTTTGATGTGTGGTCAACTGATGCTCATTTGACCTGAAATTTGATAGGAAGCCTTTTGGAGGTATTTTGAGACCATTCATAGGCTCGGATTGAAGATCTGATGTCTTCGACACTGTCTCCGCCAGGGCGCCTGTTCAGCAGCCGGAGGAGTGAAGTTAGGTAAATGATGTTGGAATGGCCCAAAACTTCATGTGTACTTTTCTTTTGGCTGTTTTGAAGAATCTTGCAGTTTTTGTTTGATTCTGACAAGATTTGACGCTTGAAGTAGCATTGCCTGTTTGTGGTAAGATGCGGCTTCATATAGCTTTTTGATGTTAAAGAGGCAAAGTGACATTTTTTGTGTCAACAAATGTCCCCTCGAGGTACAGCGATGAGTTGCATAACTTTTGAAGTCGATGTGCCTCGAAAAGAAGTTTAAAGGAGAGCTTCTGACTTGTCCCAGAGTATTTGAGCAATTTTCATTTTGGTAGGGTAGCCTTTTGAGTTTCCAAAGGGATTTTATGGTAGTGAAAGGGATCACGTACCATCTCAGGGCAAAGTTTTGAAAATGACATGAGGGATCTGGATTTGGGTTTTGGATTTTGGATTTTCCTTGTGGCCTTGTGAACCGAAGGGCTTTATGTGGTGCATCGGGCGGTCAAGAATGTTTTTTTATTTTTGACCTTGTGACCTAACAAGCTATATATGGCAGGTTAGGGGGTTGGGGTTTGATTTTTTATTTTGACATTGTGACCCAACAAGCTATATGTGGGAAGTTGGGGGGTCATATTTGGTTTTGGTTTTGACCTTGTGACCTAACAAGTTGTATGTGGCTAGCTTGGGGGTCATGTTCGGTTTTTGGTCACTCTTTTTGACTATTTTGGGTCCAGTGGAGTGGTTTGGATATCAATTTCAAGATTTTGGCTCAAGTTGGTATATGAGGTTGGATGGTTTTGAATTTTGGAAGCTCATGAGGCTTGGATTTTCTTTTCTTCTTTTTGTGGTCCAATCAACTCAAAAGAGGCATGGAACTATTTTGTATGCTCTTGGTAAGAGGGATATTTGATAGGAAGCCCCTTTTAGTGCCTAGGTAGTCAAACCTGGCTCATGTGGGTTAACCCATGGGACCTTAAGCTTTAGAAATGGCTTAGATCCACGTGGTGTCATTTTGTAAAGAATATCTAAAAATATCTCCTTTGGATAGAGAATATCTAAAAATATTCTTACTTTGAGAGAATCTCTCAAGTTTCCTTTCTTTTGAGAGAGATTTTCTCAAAATATCTTTCTTTGGGAGAGAATATCTCACATTCCCTTTCTTTTTGGAGAGAATTTCTCAAAGAATTTTCTCATTAGGAGAGAATATCTCAAATCTCCTTTCTTTTGGGAAAGTTGCTAATTTTTTTAGCACTTTCCTTCGAGCTTTTCTCCTTGTTTCCTCTTTTAGTTTGCTCTCTTTTATGAAAGTAAGGGGAGGTTAGATCTCTTGCTCTTATTGCTTTTTTTTTGCAAAAGTCTTCAAGAGTGCTCCAAGATCAAGAACTTCTCTTCTTCTTCATAAATCTTCAAGTTTTCTTTCTTCTCCATCCATGGCTTCAAGTAAGTTTCCTTTTCCATAAAAAAAAAATCCATGTAGAAGTAAGATAATGAGAAAAATTTCTTTTCTTTTCTTTTTTTTTCTTTTTTTTTTCTAACGGTTTTCCTCTTTTTTTTTTTTTTTGTCCGTCCTCTTTTCTTTCTTTTTTTTTCTGCACGTTCTCTTTTTTTTTTTTCACGTGTTTTTTCTTATATGTTTTTTTTTTTCTTTTTTGGTGACCGTACGGACAGATCCGTACGGCCACGTGGCCTATGGGCTACGGCCTGTGGGGCCAGCCCATTTTTTTATGCATAAAAAAAAAGGCTAGGATTTCTAGGTCAAGTCAAGATGAATTTTGACTTGACAAAGTTTGATTGGTTTTGACCAAGTTAGGTTGGAATTGGTCAAACTTTGGTCAAGGGTTTCTTAGCATCTAATGCATGACAACTTTCTTTCTATGCATGATATTTTGTAAGTTGGATTGGAAACATGATAATGCATACCTGAAAGTCTTTTGCAAGTATTGGGATTTGGATCTTGCAGTAATGTTGAGCCCTTTCCTAGTCTTGCGGGTCCTTCAGAAGCTTTGTAAGTTTTGGAGTTTGGAGTTCACAGCAATGCTGATCCCTTTTCTATTCTTGTGGAGATTTGAGAAGACTGGCTTGATCTCGCAGCAATGTTTGAGTTCGAGTCTTCTTTGAGAATCCTCCATTGACTATGAGCTCATAGTGATGTTGAGCTCATCTCCAAGCTTCCTATCTTTTTCAAGGTGTTTCCCTTTTCTTCGGAATTGCCCCAGAACCATGCCAAAATTTCGCTAGAATTTTTTAGCAAAATTCTGTCATTTCAAGGTGTTTCCCTTTTCTTCGGAATTGCCCCGGAACCATGCCAAAATTTCGCTAGAATTTTTTTAGCAAAATTCTGTTATTTCAATGATTGATTTTTTTCTTTTCCATCTTTTGCAGGTAGTTCCTCCAAAACGAACAAGGGTAAAGGGCTTGTTATTGACGCATCTCATCGGTTTGCTAGATCTTCTAAAGCGGCCGTACAACAGGCTTGTGAGAGGGTCCAGTATGTCAAGAGGAACTTGGAAAAGTGTGACTCCCTCAACCGTGATGAGATGAGACAGCGATTGATTGCTCTCAAGGATGAGGAATTCTACAAGATTGTAGTAAACAGCCTTCCTTGGGTTACGAACGATCAAAGCATTGTGCCCAAGCCTACCTTCTTCTTTGGTGATGTAGTCCCTGACGAGTCGACATACCAAAGAAGATGTTTTCAGTTCTCTTACATGGCAGATGGTGAGGAGAGAACTATTTTTACCTAGTCGACCTTCGATCGCACCATCTCGATCATGAGCCTTTCTCCCACATGCCCTAAGAGGGAAGATCCTCCAAGCTGGGTGAAGAGGACTAATGTGATCAAGACTGCGGTTTTTGTTGGCGGCCCTTCCGGATATGCTGAGAAGTCACCTGTCCGTATGAACATGTTGATGCCGGCCAGTGGCTACCAAGGTTCTGATCATCTGTCGGTCGATTTGAGACCGGTGGGCCTTGGCATTTTTCGGGGTGACGGTAGCAATTGGGTGAAGCCTTTTCGACTTAGTGGCCGTTTTAGTGCTGACTCAAGCTGGGAATCATGGATTGATCATACCCTACAGGTCGGTGGGGCCATTCTGAAGGAGGCAAAAATCTTTGACGCGGTTCGCGTTTTTCGGCAAACTATGGTTTTCTCCGATGAGGCCAGTTTTATAATCAACCGCAATCTGAAGTGGCCTAACACAAGTGTAAAGCATCATTACTCCTCTAATCACTAGAATTTTTGCTCTATTTGATGCAGTGTCATCTGTCAGTCAAGTCATGGTACACCTTTATCATATTTTATTTTACCACTGCATCAGATGGTCTAGGTATTTGCGTGGCCTAATTTTGGCTGACTTCATTAGTCGTTACTTTTGATGACGGTTCCCATTAATGATCATATTTGATCTCTCTCTAAGTCAAATGAGGAGATTTCTTTAAACTACTTATTTTAGGGCCTACAGAAAATCCACATATTCTTTTTACTTGATGATCTTACCACATTTCCTTTATAGATCATCTTATTCATTTTTCCGCCATGATCCCATTCCATGGCCAAAGGTTAATGTTACATAATATTTAGCTTGTGCTTAGAACATTCCCCTATACTAACCTAAAATAGATCATTAAAAAGGGACACGGGACTGTTAAAAAAATAAAAGGACACAGTAGCCGCAATTGCACGATATGACTGCAAAGATAGGACGAATGAGTGTAGAGTTACTATGATTGTAGAGGTGCTCAATTGTTTCGTCCATAAACCTACAGGGGAAGCAAATAAGGAAAATATTGTTTCTCTAAGATTATTGAAGATTGAGATTTTGTTAGAAAGGTCTACTAGAAAAATGCATTAGCATTAGCCCACAGTGTAACCAAGTTCCAAATGAAATGATGAGGAATGTGCATAGATGGTTAAGGAGGCAAAGTCATCTCTTGTAGGGCCGTTTTTCTTTGGAGGCATTTTTGAAAAGAATTTAGAATGTTGGGAATGATGCAAAAGTTGTATCCTTACCTTTTCAAATGTTGTGTGTTTCATTGCTAGAATTCTATATACCAATCCACCGTAAAAAGTTACTTTTACCCTTTAGGATTCTCAGAATTCTAGAATTTTAAATGTTGTTTCATTGCTGGAATTCTGTATACCTATCCACCTAAAAAGTCACTTTTAGCCTTAGGATTCTCAGAATTCTAGTATTTCAAATGCTGGATGGGCCACGGGCATTTGGAATTCTACTTGGTGGCAGCATTGGGAGCCTTTCATTTTTGTTATTTATTCCTACGTTGGAGCCTTGCAATATGTTATTTATATTTTCAGGTAATTGAGTGCACGACAACTGCATTCTGAGGACCCTAGTTGGGAATATGCTTGGATTGCCACAAATTCCAAGCAATTCACCTAACCTGATTTTTTTTTTTTAAAAAAGAAAGGATTCGTGATCAGTTATTTATTATAATGTTGAGAGATTTTGGTACTATAAGAATCAGCTTTGATAGTATGCTTAGCCTCTAATCAAGTCTTTTCCATTCTGGCTGACTTAAAATGCAACAATTTATGATTTGGGAAGGAAAACAACCAATCTACCCACTTATCTGTGGGCATCAAGGAAGGGTGCTTGGTTTCATGATTGGTGTGAAATTTGAATTCGTATATGTTAATGTTGGATGCATGGAACTAACAACTGAATAATAAAAAGCTCTCAAAAGCATTCTAACTTATGTTCTTCTGAGTTTTGATAGCAATCAAGGCCTTTTATTTTTCAAATATCTAAAAATCACATGGGGCCTATTTGTTGGACTTCGAATTGAATACATAAAAATATAGAGATTGACTAAATATGAATCCATTGTCAAATGAGCCCCACCAAAGGATTAGTAAAGAGGTGAAGTCTGGCTGATATGGGGTTAGGGGAGGTGAGAATGTAAACCCGGAGTCATGATCTTCATTTTCTTATTTATTTGCCCTAATTAACATAAAGAACACTCCAACATTTATTGGGTTTTTTTTTTTTAATTTCCCAAGACCATCCCACCACCTATCTCTCTCTCCCTCTCCGAGGAACCTCAACAAAACCACTAAGGCTTAAGTCTAGCGTCAATGGTGGGACATCTACAAAACCTGTCAAGGGATTGTTGACACATAATATGTATTGATTAGATATAGTGTATTAAAGATTTTCATTTGGCAAATAATTGCTATTGCATATATATGAAGGCCCATCCATAATGGATAGGGGATCACCTTGATTTCCCTAAAATTATAGACACTATGAAAGGCATTAGCAGGAACACTTTGAATTCTAGAGTATAAATCTTAATTCTCCAGTGATGATGATGATGCAAGAATACTGCGTTATTTGATACAATGTAGTAGGAGAAAAGCATCTTATATAATTCATTTTTCCCCCTTTCGATCCCAAATCATAATCTTCATAGTTGGAATTACAAAGAGGGTAATATAGAATCCCATAGAAGGACGGCTATCTATTATCCAAAATGTTCAAACCAATTATTGAATTACAACTTGATGTACATCCAGTCCAAAAACACACTTATGTAAGCTAAATAAATGAAAACACGATTCAGTTTGAGTAGAAACTTACCATCCTGAGTCACGTCTGAATAATCTGAAGTACTCAATGTGATGAATCAATCAGAAGCACTCAATCTGATGAACCAATCCCACACTACAAGAAATTACATTTTTAGCGTCGGACGTATAGCGGCGGCCGGTAAAATTGGTCGCTAAAAGACATTTAGTGGCGGCAAAAGCTGACCCTGTGGAAACGCAATTTTTAAAATATTTTTTACTAATGGCCCCGGTATGATCGTAGTTAAAAGCATTACTCTAATGCTGCGAAGGGCCCGTGGGAAAATTTATAATTGTACCGTCGAATTTATAGCGGTGGTGAATATTATCGAGGGTTAAAAGGAGTTTTTAGCGTTGGTCATGGGGATGTAGAGGGTAAAACTTTGTTTTGTTGCGGCGACCATAAGTTGTCCCCGGTAAAAGTTCTATTACAAGAGGCTCCTTTGTGCCCGACCTAACAATATCCCTCTCTCGCTCATCTCCCTCACCTTCTCTCACTCTTAACATCCCTCTCTCGCTCATCTCCCTCACCTTCTCTCACTCTTAACATCCCTCTCTCGCTCTCCCACCTTCATCTCTCCCCCGCGCACCCCATCCCCATCTCCATCTCCATCTCTCCCCTGCGCAAGCCATCCCCATCTCACCTTCCTAGCAGGGACCCTCGGCCTCATGGAAGAAAACGAGGTTGGTTTCTCTCATCCCAAACCCTAGAACTCGAAATTCGACAATCCTCTCATCCCAAACCCTAAGCTCAATCTCTTCTTTATCTTCTTCTTCCAGGTCCATCTGATCCGTCTCTCGGCCCCTGGAACAGAGCTAAGCTGCGAGGGCTTGTTCTCTCACCAACACGAGATCTGGGATCTGGCCTCTGTCTTCGATGAGTGCATTTTCTCCACTGTCTTCGTCCCCACTGCTCTTCTTTTTGGTTTTGCTTTTTTTCTTTTTTAATCTTCTCTCTCTCCAATGTCTCTCTCTATCTCTTATCTCTCGTGCGAGGGAGTTTAATCTTCTCTGCTGTTCCAGAAACACAACACCGGTGAGAGACATCGGAAAGAAGAAAAGCTCTTTGTTCATCTTCCTTTGCAGCCAAAGAGCACGCTACTCCATCCCCGAAAACCCTCTCCATTCGAAAACCCCCAAATCTCCAACCCTTTCCCCCGTCTCTCTCGAACCATCGTCCATCCCATCATCGAAAACCCTCCCCATTCGAAAACCCCCAAATCAAAAGTGTTTCAGACCTTCTCCCTCGACCTCTCTGGCGAGGTAGTGAACTCTCTCGACTCTCTTTCGTTTTCCAGGCGTTGAAGGGGTAGAGGCAAACTAACATAGCTCTCTTTGTTTCAGATCATTGATCTTTATGTGATCTTCTCCGCTTTCATGGCTCTGATGCAGGTATCCCATCTGTCTATATTATTATATCTTGAATCTGCACCCATTTGTCTCCTTTTTTTTTTTTTATTATTATTTCTGATTGTTGATGGCTTGGTTGTAGAATAGAGATTTAGAGAGATATTGCCAGTTAGTATATGCATGATAGGTGTTTGTGACAATGCCTGATACTAAAGATAAATAGACGAGGAAGAAGGTGTTTTGTTTGAGGAACCTGATGCTAAAGATAAATAGAGGAGGAAGAAGATGTTATGTTTGAGGAAAGCCAGACTCAAAATGTTATAATCACCAGAAGAAGATGATTTTTTTTTTCTCTGAAAAAACCAGATATCCTAATCTCTCAAGTGCCCACATTTTTTTTTAAAGTTTCATTCATGTCCTGCCACAATTTTATCTGATTGTAAATTTAAAACAACTCTCAATAACTAACCCTTTTTTTTTAAAATGTGCTCCACAATTGACAGAGAATAAATTATAAAACACTGAAATTAGTAGAATCATTTTCTGAAGTTTGGAAGGAGTTGCTACAGTGTTGTGGGGTAATGGCATTGAAGGGGTAGAGGGATGGTGGGTGTGTGATCTCATTTCTTAATTGTCTATTAATATTATTATTGCTTTTTTATGAGAAATGGGTACTGTGTAGTCTGTATAATTGCTAAAAGGAAGTGTCTTGCTGCTGTTTCAAGAGAGCTATGGTTGGGGAGCCATTGAGGGTATGCTGAGGAGGGGTTCCATACCAGTACCAATTTCCAACTTTAGGAACAAACATTTTCATGGGCTGTGCCTTCATCGAAGATGCTCTCTCTCTCTCTCTCTCTCTCTCTCTCTCTCTCTCTCATGAGTCATACAGTAATTGAAGAATTGATCTCAGAAGGGTTTTCAATTAATTAAATTTGCCATACCAAAGCCAACTTCAAACTTCAGAAAACAGTTTCATGGATTGTGTATTCATTGAAGATGTTTATGGCCTCTCTCTCTCTCTCTCTCTCTCTCTCTCTCTCTCTCTCTCTTATATTCATGGGTGTTACAGTGATTGGAGAATGTAGCCAAGGGGTGGTTTTCCATTGATAAAATCTGTCATACCAATACCAACTTCCATGTATAGGAGACAAACAGTTCTATGACTTGTGCATTCATCGAAACTGGAGGCCGAGAAATGGGGTCTCTGATTTTCCATTTTCATTCTTTCAGTAAAATTCTCACCTGGAGAAACAAACATTTTACGAATTGTAGAATTAATCGAGAACAAGTACTGGAAATGGGCTTCCCAATTTAATTCGTCGTTACCTTAAAAAGAAAAGAAAGAATGTAGAGCACAGCACATGTTCGCTTAACTGACTTACCTTGTGAAGGTAATATGTTTGAAGAGTTCAGTTATATGAATCGTATCACTTCAACAAAATGGTTTTTGTAGAATTATGTGTATTATCTGTTATTATTATTCCAGAACCTAGTTGTTGTTAGGGTTTGTAGACCAAGAGAAACAGCCCCTTAAAATCTTTTTGCCGATTATCTTTATTGTGTATTTAGATATCTGTTGGAAAATTAAAAACTTCAAGAAAGATGGTGTTGTTTCTAACTGTAAAGCACACATTAAGATTTGTACTTGTATGTAATCAGTATCGTTCCCCACATATGAAACAAGATTTTGCATGAGAATCCCCCTCCCCCTCACTTCCACACATATGAAACAAGATCACTGCTCCTGCTCTTCCAAACAGTCGGTTTTTAGGGTTGTTTTTGCTGTTGATTTTGTTTTTTGGTTATGTGTTGGTTGCAGCATTTGGAGAGAAGTCATTGCTCTGCAGCTGATGTAGGGGTGGTTGGTACTTGTTCTGGAACCTCACATTCGCAGAGTGGTAAGACAGAGTAGATATATTTTTTTTAGTTTGTTTGTGTTTGTGATATATTTAAATTCTGTTGTGAAATGGAACTGGTTAATGAGTATATGAACTTTGACCCTGTTTTTTTAAGTTCATGAATTTTCTTAAGATTATTAGATTTAAGTTCATGGGTTGTATGGATTATGGACTATAGGGAGAATTGAAAGATGATGATCGATATTAGATGAAATTGGTGTGTAGTTTCCGCTGCCATTAGTAAGATGACCTACATGAACATTGGAGTGGTGTGACTTTAAATGGTTCTTTTTTTTTTTCTTTCTTTTTTTTTTTTTTTTAATTTTAGTTATGTGAAGAGACTTATATACAGGTGCACACTTCGCGAGGGCCCACCTAATCACCAATCCAAATGGTGAACGTTGGTTGAAATTGGCCCAACAGGTCTCCTCTTGTGATTGATTCTTTCCTCTCTCTCTCTCTCTCTCTCTCTCTCTATATCTGACTTGGTCTTTCCTTCTATGGATTTGTGGGCTCTGTTGGTTTTTGGATTGGATGGAGTTGATGCTGAATTTGGTCTTGTGTAAACTGAGTTTTTATGAGTGCCCTAGATCTTTACTTATTTGTTATCCATGGGTGGAATCTGTTGTTAAAATTTAGAAAGACTATCCTATTCAGCTTTTGTGAGGACATTTATTTGGATTTTGAGTGGGAGATTGTACTTTTTCTAACTGATTACATTTTGCTGCAGTGCTGATTTAAATTGGGTGAATGCTGGTTTCTGTTTGGATATTGCATTTCTGGCAAAATCAATGTAGGATGTGCTTAGTGTCCACACTTAATTTTCTTAATCTTGATTTGGAGCAAAATAAGGGGTACAAGAACTGAAATGAAAACTCTCAGCATAGTTCAATTCCTGACTAAGTTCCAGACTAACCCAAATGTATAAACAATCCGTTTGGTCTGAAGTCATTTTAGCTGCTATTTGGTGCACAAATCTGCATTTGCAGTTGACATCTTTTCAAATGGGTTAGGTTTCTTCTTTTGGATGTACCAAAATTGTGAAGAAACTTATATACAGGTGCATACTTCGTGAGGGCCCACCTAATCACCAATCCAAGTGGTGAACGTTGGCTGGGATTGGGGGCGCATTCGCATTTGTTTCATCATGGTTGGGAAGCATCATTACTTTCAAGGCCTGGGTTGAGTCTTAAGAATATTCATCCATTTAATAATCTTATGTGTTGAAAACGTAACTTATATTTCTATTGATTTTGAATAATCTGGAATAATGGCTGTGTTTGCACATGTAGTTTGGAATATTTTCAAGGTAGTGAATTTGTTTTGCTTCTCCATGCTTTATTATTCCATATATCAAATTTTTCCGCTCATTTTTAAATGTAGACGGCTTTTGCCGTCGTTCAGTTTTCGACGACTTTCAGCCGCCGATCCCTTTGTACTCGACTGGGTTCCCTTCGTGATGATGTGGTCCAAGAAACTATAAGCTGATTAGCCTTACAATAATCCCAGAACTGAATACATGGCATACCATAACCATAAATGCTTCTTTAAGAGCAGGTCTAAAAGTAGATTCTATGTGGAGATTGTCCTGAAACGCTATCCAGAAATGCATCAACCACGCTTCTTGATTCTAACAAGTTGAAAAGAAGATCACCTGGCAAGGGTGCAAATATGTCATCCAGGTCTCCAACCACAATCATTTGAGGTTGTGTCAAAGATGACCGTTGCAGAAAGACAAACTTTGTATCTGTAATTAATCTGTTTTATTAAAGCAAATATTAACAATCATAAAGAAAAAACACACAAGAGAAACAATGAAAAAGAGGACTATATTTATCATATATGCAAGAGTAGAAAGAATCACATGCCTTCATATTATAAAATGGAGGGTGCTGTCAAAAGTTATGAACCCAATTTGTGTCCGAGGGAAGCCACACTGTTGAGTTCTATGGTGGCCAACTCAATGGAGTCAGCTATAGTGATCCTCCTACTGTGAAAAAATATGCTAGACGTGCCCAAGTGGGTGAAAATTTTGAATTAGATCGTGCTACTTTGAAATCCGATGGTGTTTTTTGGAGCAGTCCAAGGGGTTGGTTCACTTTTGGACATGCTACGTTTGCTTTGCTCTTCAGTTCATCCAAACATGACTTTATGGTATTAAAACAATCTGCCCATTAACAATCTTAAATACAGTCACATCATTACAGACAATTTCACCTTAGAAAGTAATAGAATAGCTATTTATAGTAAGTAGTAATAGAGGAAGCATGGTCATCCCATCATTATATAGTTGTGCCTGTTAGGCCAACCATGTTAGGCGAACCATGGGACTTGGACTTGTGCCCAATAGACCTAGGCATGGCCCATCCAACTTGGGTTAGGTTTGGATTACAAACGATTCTTGGTCATTATAATAATGAGAAAGGGTGTGAATAGCTTGTGGATTGAAAAAAATCTGGTGCTTAAAAATACCCTTTGGACATGTTTTGCATATCTATGGCCGGGACGTGTAATTCTAAGCACAATTTGTCAAACGTGTTTTGCCCGTCATATCTTTTTTTTAACTGGTAGCTTAACTAGAACCTATGGCCTGGTGGCCGGGCATTTCGCAACGGTGCCATAGGCTCCCTTTTTTTTTTTGCTTGTCTTTGCTTATTGCTATTTGTGTTTTTTCTTTTTAGGGGACACTAGATCCTAGTAGTATAATCCTAAGATTTGTGTATGCTGCGGGACTGTTCTATAGAGTTGAGGCTGCATCGGTTCTTTTATTTATTTATTTATTTAAAGGATGCTGTTTAGCATAAAGCAACTACTGCATCAGTTCTCTGATTGGTATTTTGGTGTTTAACAGTTTCTATTTTCTTAACTTCTTTTGTTGTTGCTTTTGAGATCTTTATGTTCATTTACATTTATAAATTTTTCTAACGTGATTCCTCAACAAAGAATTTGTTATTTTGGTTTAGGTGCTTTATGTATTATTTTTAAAGTTCATCTTATATTGGTGGATTATTATATGGGCATCTTTTTTAAATTAAAAGTCTTTAGTGTGTTTTTTCTCTTGGCTTTATTTCAGGATTTTATTATGCTTCCATTCCCATATCTATTCCAGTTTCGAGTTTTATTGATTTGTGAGCATAATTTCTTTTTCTTATTTCAGGTACCTAACAGAGCGAAAAATACTTAATGGAATATCATTTGTTATATCAGCGGGAAGTAGTGTTGCTAGTTTTGGTACAAGTGGCAGTGGTAAGGTTTTGATGATTTTAATGTATAGTCTAGCTAAATATTATATAAAGAAACTACCTTGAAATGTGTGATTCTTTTTTTCTTTTGTTTCCTTTGTACCATACTTGACAAATGAGTGAATGACAAACTAGATGTTGGAGGGAACTCTACAATAGGTGTCTCCTCATGCAGTTTGTCCACGAAGGATATTCTTCTTCATTTGTTAGCTTTAAAACATTCTAAAATAGAAGATATAGTTCACATTGATTTTAAATGATTGATACATAGTAGGACACGGTGCCGAAATAATGTCTTCATTTGGAGAAAACTTTTGTGATCCTACGTAGTTTTTTTTTCCTTGAAAATTTCTGATCCAAGCACTTTTTTAATGCCACGTCTCATTTAACTACTGCCTATGCATGCTCCCAAATGTCTGCCCACCACCTGGTGGTTTATTGTTTGATTAGGCTTCATTTTGATGTTCTCCCTCACGGTATTGACATTCTAGTATCGAATGTAATCCTATTGTACTTCATGTCTTTGAATATCCGAGATCCCTTTGATTTACGGACTACTCTTTGTTCTGACTGTTTCACTTGTAGCATGCCTTTCCTTTATGGTCTATTAAGTTAATATCTTCCATGGCAATTCTATTAGGTTATTGGGAATTATGCTTTCTATAGGGTCTTGTGTGAACATTATTTTGTGACGGATCATTGTTTCTCATCATGGAGCATTGTTTTCGTTTTTCAAGTTATTATTTATATTTTCTTTGTTTTTATTGTGCAACAACCAGAAACTGACTGAAGACATAAGGTACCATAACATATGTAATGAGGTTGAATGACCAACCAACCCTTCATTTCTGGTTACTTAGAGAACCTAACTTGAAATCTCTCAAGCATGAATCTTCTTTTTAGACGATCAATTGTACTTTTGTAATTTTTTCCTTTTGATGTTGAGCTTTTACGCCCTTTGATGTAACATCATCTCTTTACTTAATGCAAATATCACCATTTGAGGAAAAAAATCGCAATTCAAGTTGAATTATTTAATTTAATCGGGTAATTGCACAGTTTGGAAAGCTATGGGCATGGCAAATAGAGCAAAGCTTTGTAACAATGGGCATACAACTAAATTTTTTCTGGAATCCGGGTGGATTCCAAGTTGTCTTGCCAGTAGGGTAATTTCTTTTTCTTTTTGTTTGTTTTTGTGGGTTTTGTCTAACAATCGACAAGGTTCGAAAAAGCTTCACGTTCTCCGGTGTCTTCACTTTACCATCCTGTACTTTTATTCCTTATGTTTTATATTCTTTTGCATTGCATGCATAACATGAGGATGATGTTCATCGCCGGGGGGGGGGGGGGGGGGGGGGGGTTGACCTGTCTATTTTTAGACAAAATTTTCACACATCTTTTGCTTTATTTTCTATATTTAAGAAGTTTTTAAAATTTCTTTCTAGAGTTTTTGCTGTTTATCTTTGGCTTTTTAGATTTTTTTGAAGAGATTTTTTTAGAGAATTTTCAATAAACGGAAGATAGCTTGAATTTTAGACTTATCAAAATTTAGACAAAAGAGAGTTTTTGTTCACAGAAATCTTTTTGAAAAAGTGCTAAATTTTGATCCTTTCACATTACACAGTTCGTATGCATTTTCAAAACCTTTAAATGAGAAATTATGATTTCCGTTCTTTTAACGACTTGATTGAATATATGAAGGAAAACCAAACCTTAGTTTTATAGGTTTCCTGGTTCATCTCGGTGGATTTTTCTACAAATTAGTGAATTAAGTCGGGTACGTGAAAAGGGCTGTCTATTGTTAGGGACTATTGAAAAGGAAAAAAATATCAAGAGAAAAGAAAAAAGAAGGAAGAGAGAAGCTTGTCGTTGAAATTTCATGGCCTTTTAAAAAATGATAGTGCGAAAGCCATCATGGTTGCCTTGATTCGGGTATATGAAAAGGGCTGCCTATTGTTGGGGACCGTTGAAAAGGAAAAAAAATCACGGCCTTTTGAAAAACAATAGTGCGAAAGCCATCATGGTTGCCTTAATTTGGGTACACCCTTAATTCAGGTACATGAAAAGGGCTGCCTATTGTTGGGGACCGTTGAAAAGGAAAAAACATAACGGCCTTTTGAAAAACAATAGTGTGAAAGCCATCATGATTGCCTTGATTCGGGTACATGAAAATGGCTGCCTATTGTTGGGTACTGTTGAAAAAGAAAAAAAATCCCGGCCTTTTGAAAAACAATAGTGCGAAAGCCATCATGGTTGCCTTAATTGGGGTACACCCTTAATTCGGGTTCATGAAAAGGGCTGCCTATTGTTGGGGACCGTTGAAAAGGAAAAAACATCACGGCCTTTTAAAAAATAATAGTGCGAAAGCCATCATGGTTGCCTTGATCCAGGTACATGAAAATGGCTGCCTATTGTTGGGGACCATTGAAAAGGAAAAAAAATCCCGGCCTTTTGAAAAACAATAGTGCGAAAGCCATCATGGTTGCCTTAATTGGGGTACACCCTTAATTCGGGTACATGAAAAGGGCTGCCTATTGTTGGGGACCGTTGAAAAGGAAAAAACATCACGGCCTTTTGAAAAATAATAGTGCGAAAGCCATCATGGTTGCCTTGATCCGGGTACATGAAAATGGCTGCCTATTGTTGGGGACCGTTGAAAAGGAAAAAAAATTCCGGCCTTTTGAAAAACAATAGTGTGAAAGCCATCATGGTTGCCTTAATTTGGGTACACCCTTAATTCGGGTACATGAAAAAGGTTGCCTATTGTTGGGGACCATTGAAAAGGAAAAAAAAATCACGGCCTTTTGAAAAACAATAGTGCGAAAGCCATCATAGTTGCCTTAATTCGGGTACATGAAAAGGGCTGCCTATTGTTGGGTACCGTTGAAAAAAAAATAAAATCCCAGCCTTTTGAAAAACAATAGTGCGAAAGCCATCATGGTTGCCTTAATTGGGGTACACCCTTAATTCGGGTACATGAAAAGGGCTGTCTATTGTTGGGGACCGTTGAAAAGAAAAAAAACATCACCGCCTTTTGAAAAACAATAGTGCGAAAGCCATCATGGTTGCCTTAATTCGGGTACATGAAAGGGGCTGCCTATTGTTGGGGACCGTTGAAAAGGAAAAAAATCCCGGCCTTTTGAAAAACAATAGTGCGAAAGCCGCCATGGTTGCCTTAATTGGGGTACACCCTTAATTCGGGTACATAAAAAGGGCTGCCTATTGTTGGGGACCCGTTGAAAAGGAAAAAAACATCACGGCCTTTTGAAAAACAATAGTGTGAAAGTCATCATGGTTGCCTTGATTTCGGGTACATGAAAAGGGCTGCATATTGTTAGGGACCGTTGAAGAGTTAAAAAAGTCAAGAGAAAAGAAAAAAGAAGAAAGAAAGAAGCTTGTCGCTAAAATTTTACGGCCTTTTAAAAAACAATAGTGCAAAAGCCATCATGGTTGCCTTGAGAGGAAATCTTTTTTTTTTTTTTCTGCTAAGTCTAGGTAAACCGGATTATTTGATTAAGTTGTTTTCACGGGGGTTCTAACGGAGCATTTAACCGTATTTCTAATTTGTCTTATTCTGAGAATCGAGAGTGTCCAATGGTTATAAAATTTTTTTTGGAGAGTTTGTTTTGATTTCTTTAGTTTTTTGAGTTTTGTGGGTATATTCACGACAAAACCTCACGAAGCACAATTCATCCACTAGGGGAACCTAGCGGTATAAGGGCTTACTGCATACGCTAAATGCAGTTGAGAGTGTTAGCGAAAGTGGCTTTTGTTTTCTGCATTAGTTTTCTTTTGTATTTTTAGGTTAGATTAGGTTAGGTTAGTTAACTTCACCTTTTCACATCTTTTGCTAGGGACTAGTAAAATCTTGGTCGGAGGGCATGGTGAGTCCATGAAATTACATCATATTGTCATTATTTCATGTAGATGTTTGGACTTACTTAGGATAACTTGATTTCATTGAATTTTATTCGAGCATTCAATTTTGGAATTCAAGTCATAATTGGTCAAAATTCATTAAATTGCATGATTTTCATGAAATTATTCTTTTGCATTATCCTATTATCGCATTAATTTTCTCAAAAATTCGCAATTATACTCATGTAGATTTTTTGCATCATTGCATTCTATGCAAAAAATCGATGAACGCAGTGTGTTCTTCAATTGCCATTGTTTTCTTACTTTATTTTAGTAATTGATGGGCCATGATGGATGGATATGGTGGTAACTTTATTTTAGTAATTGATGGGCCATGATGGATGGATATGGTGGTAACTTATTGTAGCCATATACGTACTTCAGAAACTAGTAACCAAACTAAGTTTTCTTATGCCCTTTGTACACAGATGATGGCCATTTCTTTGAATTTAATGCTGATTGAGAAAGGGTCCCATAGCGACTTGACTATTATTACATAAGATTTCTTATTTCTTGACTCTTAGATGATTAGGTGTTTGCTTAGGTAATTGAATTTTAGATGAGTAGGTGTTTGCGTAAGTAATTTATAATGTTGATATGACTCTAAAAAAGAAATCCGGAAGAGAGAAAATAGGCGTTCTTAGATTGCAGTTTAATTATGATTTGTTTTGGAGAGAGGGTTCTAACTAACGTTGTTTTGGTGAGAACCTTATCTCATAACAAAGATGGATTCACTAGAGAGAACATGGAAAGAATTACTGGCATGACTTTGTATTTACCACAAATAACAAACGTCAATGTTTTATTTCCATAGGACTCTTTTTTGTTGCTTCAATCCACTTGTATGTTGGCAATCTATGTTGGAATATCATTGTGCATTTATCAATGATTATAGAATTGGTATAGTTGGCCTAAGCTATGTATTATGTGTTTTTGAGTTCGAGGCTGAGGATCCTGACACTTATCTGGATTATTGAGCACGAGAGAGTATTATGCCACTGGCCATTCGAGCGACACCTGTTCGTGCTTCGACAAACTAGTATCTATAGAATGTTTTGCCTAATTGCAGAGGTCAGTATGGCTTGGATATTCTTCTTAAAATATATTGAAATATTAATACAGAAATCATATCACTTATTTGGAAATGCCTGTAAGTAGACAGAATCTATTTTCCTACTGCAACCATTGCCATACACGTTACAAGTGAATTGCACAACCAAAAAAGAAACACTATGCCATACACAGCACATGTACATAGTGGTAACAATGAGCACAACAGATCCATCATATCCACCTAGATCTATAGTACATTTGCCACTTTCGGCGAGAATCTATTCATTTTAGATTGTTTGTCACATGTATGCAAAACTTTATCTTTCTTTTCCAAGTTTTCTTAAATGCTTGTTACTGTTGATGATCATGCATTGGATTAACTACTATTAATTCATATTGCTTACAAACACTAATTCCTGTTTATGTTTAATGAACTTTTTTATGGGCGCTTTCATACTCAATTATTAGGAAGAGAGTTATTCTCAACAAGATCATCATCAGGTATTCTCATCAATCTGGTATATTGTTTTCAAGAAATCATATTTAAAACTACTGAGTGCATACAGCTCACCAGTTCCTCTGCATGAAAGATCAGTTTATCCAGTTAGGGATTTGTAGATTGATTTGTTGGTAATATAAAAAAATATTGACCATGCACTTTTGTTGCCTGTTGATTTGAATAGGTGGGAATCTTTGCCAATCTTATGAGCCATGGCGTTAAAACACTTTCAGAAAATTATGCGTAGATTCATATATCCCATCTGGTGTCTGTTTGGATTATGCGTAGATTCATATATCCCATCTGGTGTCTGTTTGGATAATAACTAGATATGATTTGGAATTTTTGCTTTCTAATATCTGTGCTTCTCATATGTACCCTTTTTTTCTTTTTCAGGTTTCTTTCTTGATTGTGTTTTCTTGAGGTTTGTTGTATACTATCAGAAAGAAGAGAAGGAGAGGTAACTTAGTATCACATGTTTTGGTGTATTCTTTTTCCCTGGGTAGTCCTAAAGCAGAACAAAAGCAGAAATAGTATTATCCTACTATTGATTAGATTAGTGGTTCCAAACAACCCTATATGACCCACAATGTTCTATAGTCCTAAACTGTTGCTACAACTTATAATCATCATTGAAAACTTTCCCATCTACTTCTTGTTGGCTAATCAAAGCCCTAAATAAATTAATAAAACTAGGCTATATACAGGTTACTTTGTATCTTTTTGTGCCTTACATTGGCATTTTTCTTTATGCCCTTTTGAGCCTTAGATTGACCTTTTTCCTTCCTCATTGCAACTGTAGTGGAGCTCAATCATCATTGAAAACTTTCCCATCTACTTCTTGTTGGCTAATCAAAGCCCTAAATAAATTAATAAAACTAGGCTATATACAGGTTACTTTGTATCTTTTTGTGCCTTACATTGGCATTTTTCTTTATGCCCTTTTGAGCCTTACATTGACCTTTTTCCTTCCTCATTGCAACTATAGTGGAGCTCATGTTTAACAAGTTAATATTGTTGATTATATAAATCCTCTCGTCAATTTGACAGTGGGCCTCAAAACTACTTGAATAAAATTGTAGATCTAGCAAAACTATTTGTCAGAGGATTGAATATTAGAAGACTATCGTCTTCGTGCAAACTAACAATTTTGAGAACTTTTTTCCCTACTTTTATACTTAAATCAATTTCCATTGTGACAGTTAAAATGTAGCATTTTTTTCCGTTTGCTCTTTCTATAAACATTGCCCAGAAAAGTTTTTCCTACTCATCCTACCCATTGATAAATTCACATGCTTGGCAATGTCTGAAATATTTGCTTGCTTATTAGCATGACAGTTAACTGAAATTAAAATAGTACCTTTTATAATTATTCCAAAGATCATTTAGAACCATGATTATATTTTTGTTTTGAGTTGTATTCAGATGGCTTACTTCTATATGTATTGAAAATTGGCATTTGATTTATCTTATTTCTTTTTCTTTTCTTCATTTGACACTAAATTCAATAGTTATTTTTTTAACGAGTTTATCTAATTTAAAGTTATTTTCAATGCATTAACATATTATGATATTTATAATAATAATAATAATAATAATAATAGCCCAATGGAGGTATCTTATAGGGTCCAGGCTTCGCACGGGCCTTTGTTGTTAGCATCTACCAATAATATAAAAGCAACAATTCTCCTTCTAGTCATACAAATGAAGAACTTCCTTTCCCCCAATTCCTCTCTCTCTCTCTCTCTCTCTCTCTCATATTTAGTTTTTTCATTTCAGATATGAATTGTATATCTCTCTTTGTGCTGAGTATTTGATTGAAGGTCGAATTGTACCCGTCTATCTCTCTTTCTCAATCAGTAAAGCGGCCACTGGTTTTCGTGGTTTGGTTCTTACTTTTTTTTTTTTTAATTCCTGTAGGGTTGAAGGGGATTGGTGAAATCATCAATTGGTTGTATATTTATAATCGGGTTAATGATCTTTGGGGGCAGCCGCAGTTCAGAGGGCTTGATCTTGAGTTTGACCAGCCTCTGAGGGAGCTTGGCTTCCATGGAGTCCCTCACAAGGCTTCTGCATTCATTTTTCCAACATCCAGCTGCTTGGTTGAACTGATCGAAACACCATTCCTGGTGATTACCTTGAGTGAGATCGAGATTGTAAATCTGGAAAGCGTGGGGCTTGGCCTGAAGAACTTTGACATGACCATTGTTTTTAAGGACTTCAAACGTGATGTTCTCTGCATAGATTCGATTCCTTCTATCGGAATCTATGGGTAGTAGGTTTCCATTTTGGCAATTCCCAAAACATAGGATTAATTTTAAATAGAATTTTTTTTTAATAAACAAAAATGATTTGAAAAAATAGCACCAGTAGAATATTATTTACAAATTTTACTCTAGTGATCAAGTAATATGTTCTTCAATTTTAGTTAGATTTCCAAAGAAGAAAAGCCGAACATTTTATGAACTAAAAAATGTCTAAACTAGCAATTAAAGAATTCATGAAGAGTCCTCATGGTGTCATCTCCAAGATGTAGCCAACACAGGTGCGTTGATCATTTATTCTGAAGAATACATTTAGAATCTGATATGCTTTCATTTGAGGAGATTTGACAAACACAGATATGCTCTACTTGGTCATTTTTGTATTTTCAGGCCTCCACCTTGGACATTTTACCCTCTTTGCACCATGGCAGTTCATTTCTTATTTTAACTGGTTTATTTGGTAGACCACTAGTTCAAGGATGTCCTTATGGATGTGGTCATCTTTCATTGATCCTAACTGCCATTGAAATCAGTCTCCTGCACTGAGTACTCTAGTGATCAAGTAATATGTTCTTCAATTTTAGTTAGATTTCCAAAGAAGAAAAGCTGAACATTTTATGAACTAAAAAATGTCTAAACTAGCAATTAAAGAATTCATGAAGAGTCCTCATGGTGTCATCTCCAAGATGTAGCCAACACAGGTGCGTTGATCATTTATTCTGAAGAATACATTTAGAATCTGATATGCTTTCATTTGAGGAGATTTGACAAACACAGAAATGCTCTACTTGGTCATTTTTGTATTTTCAGGCCTCCACCTTGGACATTTTACCCTCTTTGCACCATGGCAGTTCATTTCTTATTTTAACTGGTTTATTTGGTAGACCACTAGTCCAAGGATGTCCTTATGGATGTGGTCATCTTTCATTGATCCTAACTGCCATTGAAATCGGTCTCCTGCTATTCAATTTGGAAGCCCCTTTGGGTTACTAAATTACTGAATTCCTACACTGTAGGAGATTTTAATGACCAAACTCAAATGGATATGTGGCAACACATTTAGTGGGACACGCTATTGGAGGCTGAGGGGAATGAATCAAAGGTGAAATTTGGAGTTTCTTTAGTAAGATTAATAATGTCCTCTATGTAGCCACTATGAGTTATGACAAAGGCACCCTTTTGTTGTTATCATATACAATGCCAATTTTTGTGTAACTGTGTACATTGTGCCATGCTTTTGATTATGATAAGCCTATCATAAAAAGGAGGAGAAGAGGGATTACAAAGCTGTTTGAGAATGGATTATTTTGTCGGAGATACAAAAATAATACTGATTAGTGACATAATGATATAGATGGTGTCTATTCTTCTTCTTCATCTCATATATTTATTTTGCAGATTTAAAGTTGACATGGATGGGCGGCTCAATTTTCAGGCCGGGGCTTGGCTCAGAGCATTATTCAATCTAACTAGCAACATGACTGTTTTTAGAAGAACGTGCCATTATACATGGAATTGAGGTTAGTTAACTTTAGCCATTGTAATTGTAGTGGTGTTCAAAATTTGTTCTTTTGCATTTAGTATCTTTTTAGTGGTCATGGAAATTTGCATTTTGTAGCCATTGTAATTCAAAATTTTCGTTCTTTTACGTTTTTCAGTTTATTTACTTAAATCATATTTTGTGTCAAGTTTCTTGTCATTATACTTTATGTTCGTCTTGGGTTTTTTTTCTTGCATTATAGTTGGATTCGCTTTTAATAAAAAAAATTTGTTTGGGTACAATGGATGCACTTTTGAATTGAGTTGCGCACTAACCAGTCTCATAAAATTGTGAAAATTGAACAGATAAAAATACAAACCAAATTTTTGTTTTTTTATTTCTCAGTAATTTTCAAACTTATAAGTTGTTATTTCTTGGATTTTTATTTTTATTTTTTGTTAGGAAGTAGGGAAGTTTCTATTTTTTTTTTTTTTTTTTGACTGTTTTGGTGTAAAATAAATGGATCTGTTGTCTAGGTCTTTAGATTTATTTATCTATTTATGTTTCAACTATCGATCCATTGTCAGGAGGTCATGATTTCTCTATTTAATTTCCCATGGATCTTTGACAAATGATTTCCTTGAGATCACAATGGACGATGTTTGTTTTGGTAATATCTATTGAACTTTCACACTATAGGTTTGATGAGTATACATAGAAGGCCTTTGCTGCATTGTTTTAATGTATTTGATCGAATAATTTGGTCTTTGATGTAGCCAACTTATCAATATGGGTTCCGAGGACAATTGATCAATACTTAAACCATAGGAAAGAAATGATAACCCTCTACCGATTTTACAAAGGCTATTGGATAACTTTTGAGTTTTTGATTAAAGAGGGCTATGTCTCTCCGCCATTTTCATCATCTGCATTTATATGTTGATTTCTTGATATTGGTCCAGATTTTGTATGCAACGTGTGTTGGATGTCCATATTGTTGTCTTTGTTGAGTTGTAAAACTAACTAGATAAATGGCCTTATTATGTTGAAATGTGGATGTTTTTTCTATTGTATTTCATTTTCAACTTGATTAAGAGTGGATGCCTTCCATTATTGTCTCTTAAGGGTTTTTGGATACTTTTTATTTATTTATTTATTTATTTTCTTTTAAAGGGAAGTTGATTCAGGACAGTGCAAGGCTAAGCTAGATGATGCAATGGGATCAGGATAACACTTAACATCCACAAATAAAATCATAATGTCTGAAATTCAGATTGCACTTTTATGTAGAATTTCAAGTTGGGAGTTAGAGGTGACTCTAAGCCTTGCTACAATCCCACAATGAGGACCTCCCAAATTTGAATTGGGAGGTGCAATGGAAGACCCTTAGAGAATTTGACAAACGGGTCCGAAAAAAACGACCTAAAAAAAATGAATCAGATTCAGCTGGGCTCAGAATGGGCCGGGCTGGGTTCAGTTGGGCCTGTCAGGACTGGGCTGGTTTTGGTTGGGCCTGTCTGGACTGGGCTGGGTTTGGTCGGAGCTGTCTGGATTGGGCTGGGTTTGGTTGGGCTGGACATGGCCTGGCAGGGTTCTAGTGGTTGGACAGGGCTCGCGATCTCACATCGCAAGGCCTCACACCCGATGGTCTCACACCAGATCCTTATACAGGAGAAGTAGCCAAAAGCAACAATCCTTCATTAATCATTCATTAACCAACAAAAGGTCTTTACAATGCTTTTATAGAGAAAGCCTAACCCTAAAATAAATCTCAACTTCACCATTAAAATAAAAATAAAAATAAATCTCAACCACCTAATTCATCCTACGGTCAAGATCATAACATTTAAACCAAACCAAACCAAACCAAAGCAAGCCCGGCTATATGGATTTAACGGTGCCAATCAAATCTGTTTAGGGCCAAGATCATAACATCTAACTAAATAAAATATTAAATCAATCCATTAAATAGAAGCAAACTAATCTAATAAATAACTTGGGTGGGCTGCACACAATCACTTGGATGGGCCCTTCAGATGGGCCTCACTTGATCTTCAATTCTCCTTTGTTGGTCCCTCCCATGTGGTGCATCCCAATGTGGATCTTCATCATCTCAATCAAATGTTAGATCGGACTGGATCCGACCATTGATGATTTTATAGTTAGGATCCAACGGTGGATCTGTGCCAGAATCAAGATCCAACGGTGGATCTTCTCTAGAATCGTGATCTAATGGTAGATCTTGGCCAAAATCATAATATAACACATAATCTAACACTTGGCAAGGATCATTCAAACGCGAGGAGGCATGTGAGCGTGTCTTTTGGGCCCTCTTCTTCCTCTTACGGAATCTTCGTGGAGAGAGTATGATGTCCACATCATAAGTACTCACACACTCACCCAAGATCCTCACCGGCTGCTACAGCCAGGGATTGAATCCTAGTTGTTTATGTGAAAAGGAGGGGGTGCCTCACCAATTGAGCTATTGGTGGATTGCCTTGTTTGGATACTTGTTTTGAGTAATGTGTAGAACAATTGTGTGTGAATGGTATGCCGATTGCTGAGTATAAAATGAAAAGCTGGGTCTCTTTTGTGAATGTAGAATATGGAGAAAAATCTTCTGTCATCATGAATTAATACACTTTTTGTTACTATATGATTCTCCACTAAGTTGGAGTTCCCTACTTTTAACCTATTCTACTCCTAAAGGTGGATGGTCCAAAGTGGGCCCCCACATTATATGGTTTTATGGGTTATTTGTTCAAGAAGAGTGGCGCATTTTATATTGGAACATTATTGTTTCGAAGTCCCCATCCCTACTTTTATAATCCAAACAATAATCTTCGATGGGAAAGTCTTATTTCTATTTAAAAAGATTTAGTGAATGTAGAATATGAAAAAAAATACTGTCAATAGTTATTGCACTTTTTGTTTCTATTTGTCTTATTGTTGATGACAAATAAGAGAAATGACAAACAACTCTCAATTGGCTGGAAAACAAATGGCGGGAGGTAGTGAATTGGCAGGAATGGCCAAGCACCAACTCTATGATGTCATGTCTCAAATGAAAGTACCATCATCATCATTTGCGTTTTTTTTTTATAATTTTTTTCTTTCTCTTTAGGAAAACGAAACTTAAATTCTTGTAAAAAAAAGAGAGAATGTCTCACATGTTCCTTTTTTCGTTGACAGTTTCAGGCACTAATTGAGCAAAGCCAACAAGAAGCTAAACAAATCCTTGTTGAGAACCCTCACCAAAGCCCTCTTGCAGGTCTCTCTCTCTCTCTCTCTCCAACGTACATGCTTTTATAAGAGAAATTCTCCTAAATGGCCTGGCCGTACTTATATGACCTAGGGGTGGAGTACAGCTAGGATAAATCCTACTCACCCACCTAATGAATATAGTAGTTACTTCAGTTTGACCTTCATCTAAGTTTTACTACTTGGATTGATCATGAAAAAAAATAAGCCAGTGGCTAAAAGTTGTACAACTCTGAGGCTTGGAAACCAAGAGTTAAAATGATCAAGTTGTCCCACTTTAAGACTGATATCAACTCAGTTTAGTCGTCATATAAAGAGAAGAAGAGGGAAAAAATGATCATCTCAATTTGATATGCTCCCCATTTTTGTTCTAGCCCAACCCTACACGCACACTTAAAGAAAGAAAGAAAGAGAAACAACAGAACAGAACGCCACCACAAATCAACCAATGCATTGAACAAAAAAAACTCTTACGATTTTTGTTCTACCAATCTATACTCCACCCCCTACCCTTACAAAATCCAACAGACACTTAAAAAAAGAAAGAAAGAGAAACAACAGAACAAAACACCACCACAAGTCGACCATTGGATTGAAGAAAAATATTCTTACAATTGTTGTTCACCAATCCACCCTGTTCCCCTGCCGTCCCCCCAAACACAACTACAAAACAACCTAAATATAAAGATATGCATGAATGAAGACTGATTGAATCTAGAAATATTCATAACTGGAAACGAGGCCCATTTATTTAGTGGACTTATTTGCAATTAACTATGGGTCCAAAGTTCACATGAGATGTGGGGTCCAGCTTCCTAGATGGAGCTAGATTCTAAGGAATCCCTAGCGGTCCCATGCTAATTCTAGCAAGAGAAGGTTACTAATCCAATTGAAACTACTAAAGGAAGGAGGAGCAGGACACATACTAAGAATAGAAGACAGACTTTTAATCTTGCTATAAGAGGAGGTGTTCCATAAACTATAAATAAGAGGTGATGGTTAGAGATCTCTACACAACAAGTGCTAGGATTTTCTTCTACTTGAAGATCCCACCATTCTCCTTGAGAAGTTCTCTAAGAGGGTAATAGTGTGGATGAACACAAAGGAAAAAAGAAGTCAAAATCTGTGAAAAATATGTTTGTAGAGATCGAGTTTTCTACTTCTTGATTTGAGCGCAACCAAGCTCCAAAGGTATAGATCTATTATCTATTTTGTTTTAGTAGATCTAGTTGTGCTTGTTTGTTTCTTGATCTATCTTCTTGATGGATTATTTGATCTTAATGCTTGAGATTAGGGTTTTAGATCTTAGGGTTGTGTTTTTGGCCTTATAAGTATTTGATCCTTGCATCAAGTGGGTCAAAAGTTTATGAATACCTATCCACGAGGCTCATCTACTTCTAACAATTGGTATTAGAGCGATCCGTATATTCTCATCGCGTTAGATCGGTCTTCTAAATCTAGTATCTACATGAGATGTGGAGTGGATAGATTTAGGGTTGTGTAAGGATCAGTTTTTGATGTTTTTATGCATGTATTGTGTTTTCTGCATGCATTAGAAGGAATTGGTTGAGCAAAAATCATTGTTTTTTTGCAAACAGTGTGTCGGGCACTCGAGTGGATTCATCCTCGCTCGAGCAGACCTGGTCTCTGTGAAGTGGGCGCTGTCTATTTTGACAGTCTGAATTTTTCATCATGAGATGATGAATGGCACCTTCTTAGCCCTAGTTCATATTGTGTAAATGATACTAACCTTGCAGGTGGTTGTCCTCTCCATGTGGCCCCACAAGTTTTTATTTTTATCATTATAATTGGTTATTTTGGGCAACTTGTAAAGGGCATCATGGTTTTCTTGGTTTTCCCGTGAAAGGGCAAGGCATGATGGTTTCCCTAAGCCCCTTTTATTTTCATTAATAGATTGTAATGTAAATCTCAATTTTGAGATATAGGGATTTTATGCATTTTAAAATTTTTTATTATTTGTAAATTTCGGCGGCTTTCAAGATAAGATAGATGGTGACAATGGACTCTTGACCAAAGAGTTTGGGATGGCCAAAGAGTTTGGAGTTACTCACAGTTTTAGGGATCCCAAAGAGTTTGGAAGATCAAGAAGTCCAAGTCGCATTAGGCCATGTGGAGGAAAGGACTTACTAAAATTAGAATTTATAATTTTGCATGGATACTTGTTTTATTTAGACTTTCTATATTTGCATGTTTGCTTGCTTTATTTAGCATTTTTGTTTATTTTCAAAATCTGATCCAAACACAATAGTAATAGTAATTAGAAGAATCAATTTTATATTTTGGAAAGGGTTCCAAATAAAGAATTAGTATTGGTTAACTCATGAGATAGACCTGCTAGAAATACAGTTCGGAGACAACATTTTTCCAGAGCCTTCTAGAGCCCTTACGAACGGCCAGAAGGACTGGTTTCAGTTTTAAATAACTCTAAATCCTATGTAATGAGTGTCTCATTCTAGAATCGCCTGAAACCCATATTAAAGAGAAAAGTACCTCAGGATACCCTAAAATGTGTATATCAGTATAAAATTACACAAATCGCCTTCTGGAACCCCTTCGAATTGCTCGAAACACGAGTTTCGGTGTTAAACAACCCTGATCCCCTGCGACACGTTCCTAACTCTAGAATCACGTGTACCCATGTGAAAAAAAAAAGAAGAAAAAAGAAGGTATCATAAAATATCATAAAATGCATATTTGAGCCGAGAATCGTAAAAAATGTAATTCAAAGTAGAAGACTAAACCATAATTCTCCAACATGCCTTAGGATCACCCAACATGCATTTTCATCGAAATATACGCTATTAAGTGCACTGAATATGGTTCGTATTCAAAATCCCTCGAGAATACTTCTTAATCCCCAATTTTCGTGAAAGTCGTTTTAAAAGAAAAGGATATCCTGAAATTTTCTGAAGCGCATCTTTCAACCGTGAATTGAGTGAATCGCGGTTTGGAGCCAACATCATCTTAGAGCCGCATAAAACGCGATTTCATATTAAAATGACCCTCGAACTGCCCGTAGCACACGTTTCGGTCTTACGCAATCCAAAATCCCTTTTAAAGCGTTCCAAACCCCACAATCGCCTGAAACCAGTTTTAAAACATAAAAGTATATTTGAATATAGTAAAATGTGTATTTCATTTAAAAATGGCTAAGAATCCCATGCGATTAGTTCTTATTCCCAGAATTTACCTAAATTCGTGAACTGCGTGAAATGCGATCTGGCGCCAACATTTTCCCAGAGCTATCTAGAATCCTCTATTGCCGGCCAGAAGCATGGGTTTCAGTCTAAAACAACCCATTATCCCATGCAATGCATTCTTAACCCTAATATTGCTTGTGGAGCCCATTTTAAATAGGAAAGTATCTCAGAATATCCTAAATTGCATATTTCAGCATAGAATCGTACGAATGCATTTCAATGCAAAAGACTAGTCCAGAATAACTTAAAATGCCCAGGCATCATTTGTCACGCGGTTTTTTTTTTTTTTTTTTCTCCAAAATATAGGCTATTGACTAGACAAAATACGATGTTTGTCGGTTAGAAAAGCCCTTGAATCTCATTAAATTAGTTCTTATTCCCTAATTGGCTAGAAACTCGTTTTAAAGTAAAATGATAATAAAGAATTTTGTAGAGAGCGTCTTTCAACCGTGATCTGCGTGAAATGCGATTTACAACCAACATTTTCCCACACTCGCCTAGAGTCCCCTATGAATTGCCCAAAGCACGGCTTTCGGTCTTATACAACCCTTAATCTCCTATAATGTGTTCCTAGCCCTAGTTTCATGGGAAACACATTTTAAAGCAAATTATATCTCGGGATATCCTTAAACTCCTACTTCATCATATAAACGATTGAAATGCATTTCAGAGTAAAGAGTTTAGAACATTAAACACTTAAATGCCCTGAATCATCGAGCACGCTTTTCCATCCAAGTTTTGGCTATTGATTGCACGAAATATGATTTTCTGAAATGTGGTTTATACCCAACATTTTTCCAGACCCACCTAGAATGCCCTTGGAACTGCCTGAAGCACAGCTTTTGGTCTTATACAACCCTTAATCCCTTACAATGCGTTCCGAGCCCTAGATTCGTGTGAAACACATTTTAAAGCAAATGTATCTCATGACATCCTAAAACTTGTACTTCAGCATATTATCGTTTGAAACGCATTTCAGAGTCGGAGTTTAGGCCATTAAACCCTTAAATGCCCTGAATCATTCAGCATGCTTTTTCATCCAAATATTGGCTATTGATTGCCCGAAATATGATTTTTACTTAGAAATGGCTCCGAGCCCCACGAGATTAGTTATTAAGCCCGTATTTGCCCGAAACACATTATACGGTAAAAAGATACTCAAGAATTGTCTAGAGCGCATCTTTCAACCGTGAATTGCGTGAAATGCAGTTTAGAGACAACACTTTCCTAAAACCAAATAAAATGCGATTTTATGTTAAAATAGCCCTCAAACTGCCCGAAGCATGCGTTTCGATCTTAAATAACCCTAAATCTCATTTAAAGCGTTTGAAACCCTACAATCACCTCAAAACCATTTTTAAAATAGAAAAGTATCTCAACATATCTAAAATGCATGTCTCAGCATAGAATCGCATGAAACGCATTTTAAAGCAAAAGATTAGACCGGAATACCCTTAAATATCCTAGAATAATCCTGCATGCGGCGTTATCTAGTTACATGCTATTGATCGCACAAAATATGTTGTTTGTCCCTTACGAACTGGCTTGATTCCCACGAGATTAGTTATTAAGTCATAATTTTCCTTAAACATGCTTTAAAGGAAATAGATATCACGGAATTTTCTAAAGCGAGTCTTTCAATCATGAATTGCGTGAAATGTGGTTTACCCCCAACATTTTCGCAGAGACAGCTAGGAAATTCCTTCGAACTGATCGAAGCTTTGGTTTCCATGTTAAACAATCCGATCCCCTGCAACACGTTCCTAACCCTAGAATCACGCGAAACCCATATTAAAGAAAAACATAACGTACAATATCCTAAAATGAAAATTTTAGCCAAGAATCGTAAAAAATGCAATTCCCTGCATGCTTTAAAAATCACCTAGCATGCGTTTTCATCGAAATATACGCTAGAGTGCTCCGAATACAAATACTTAGTCCCTAGTTTCCATGAAACTCGTTTTAAAGGAGAAGGTTGTCCCGAAATTTTCTAGAGCGCGTCTTTCTACTGCGAATTGCGTGAAATGTGGTTTGGAGTCGACATTTTTCCAAAGCCACAAAAAAAGTGATTTCATATTAAAATAGCCCTCGAACTTCCCGAAGCACGCGTCTCGGTCGTAAACAACCGTAAACCCCTTTTAAAGCGATCCAAACCCTAAAATCACCTGAAACGAATTTAAAACATAAAAATATCTCTGAATATAGTAAAATGTGTGTTTCAGTTAGAAACTGCTAAGAATCTTACGCAATTAGTTCTTACGTTCAAAATTTTTTTGAGCGCATTTGTCAGTTGTGAACTGCGTGAAATGCAATCTAGCTCCAATATTTTTCCAGAGCTGTCTAGAATCCTCTATTGCCAGCCAGAAGCACGTGTTTCTGTCTTCAACAACTCATTATCCCATTCAATGCGTTCCAGACCCTAGTGTTACCTGTGAAACCCATTTTAAATAGGAAAGTATCTTAGAATATCCTGAAATGCGTATTTCAGTATAGAATTGCACGAATGAATTTGAATGCAAAAGGCTAGTCTAGAATACCCTAAAATGCCCCAGCATCATTCGGTACGCCTTTTTTTTTTTTCCAAAATATAAGCTATTGATTGGACAAAATACGATGTTTGTCGGTTAGAAACGCCCTTGAATCCCATTGGATTAGTTTTTATTCCCTAATTGGCCAGAAATCCGTTATAAAGTAAAAGGATAACAAAGAATTTTCTAAACACGTCTTTAACTTCACGCAGTTTACAGACACCATTTTCCCAGACCCGCCTAGAATCCCTTAGGATATGCCTGAAACACGGCTTTCGGTCTTATACAACCCTTAATCCCCCAGAATGCGTTCCTAGCCTAATAATCGCGTGAAACACTTCTTAAAGCGAAAGGTATCTCAGGATATCCTAAAACTCATACTTCAGCATATAATTGTCTGAAACACATTTCAAAGTAAGAGGTCAGACCATTAAACCCTTAAATGCCTTGAATCATCCACCACGCTTTTTCATCCAAATATTGGCTATTGATGGCACGAAATACAATTTTCAATTAGAAATGGCTTCGAACCCCACGAGATAAGTTATTAAGCCCGGATTTTCCCAAAACACATTTTAATGTAAAAAGATATTCAAGAATTTTCTAGAGCGCGTCTTTCAACCGTGAATCATGTGAAATGCAATTTAGAGACAACATTTTTTAAAAGCCTAATAAAACACAATTTTATATTAAAATAGCCCTCGAACTGCCCGTAGCACGCGTTTCGATCTTAAACGACCCTAAATCTCATTTAAAGCGTTCAAAACCGTACAATCGCCTCAAAACCAATTTTAAAATAGAGAAGTATCTCAAGATTTCTAAAATGCATGTTTCAGCATAGAATCGCATGAAACGCATTCCAAAGCAAAAGACTAGATCGGACTACCATTAAATATCCTAGAATCATATAGCACTCGTTTTTATCTAGTTACAGGCTACTGATCGCATGAAATAGTTGGTTTGTCCGTTAGGAACAGGCTTAGAACTAGTTTACAACCAACATTTTCGCATACATGGCTAGGAAAATCCCTTCATATTGCTCGAAGCATGGGTTTCAGTGTTAAATAACCCCGACCCCCTACAAAACGTTCCTAACCCTAGAATCGCACGATACCCGTTTGAAAGAAAAATTTATAGCATAGAGTATCCTAAAATGCATATTTCAACCAAGAATCGTAACAAATGCAGTTCAAAGTAAAAGATTAAACCATAATTCCCTGATACGCCTTAGGATCACCTAGCATGCATTTTCATTGAAATATACGCGATTGATTGCACCAAATATGGTTGTAGTTAGAAACCGCTTAGAATCCATCGAGCATACTTTTTAATCCCCAATTTCCGTGAAACTCGTTTTAAAGGAAAAAGATATCTCAGAATATTATAGAGCGTGTCTTTCAACCCGAAATGCGTGAAACGCGGTTTGGAGCAACATCTTCCTAGAAATGCATAAACCGCGATTTCATATTAATATAGCCCTCGAATTGCCCGAAGCACGTGTTTCGGTCTTAAACAACCCTAAACCCCTTTTAAAGCGTTCCGAACTCTTAAATCGCCTGAAACCAATTTTAAAACATAAAAGTATCTCTGAATAAAGTAAAATGTGTCTTTCAGTTAGAAACGGCTAAGAATCCCATGCGATTAGTTCTTACACCAGAATTCACCTAAATCTCGATTTAAAAGGAAAAAGAAATCCCAGAATTTTCTAGAGCGCCTTTGTCAACCGGAAATTGCTTGAAATGCGATCTAGTGCCAGCATTTTCCCAGAGATGTCTAGAACCCCTTACTGCCGGCCAAAAGCACGGGATTCAGTCTTAAACAACCCATTATCCCATGCAATGTGTTGCTAACCCTAGTATCACCTGTCATACCTATTTTAAATAGGAAAGTACCTCATAATATCCTAAATTGAGTATTTCAGCATAGAATCGTAGGAATGCATTTCAATGCGAAAGACTAGTCCAGAATAACCTAAAATGCCCCGGCATCATTCGTCACGCGTTTTATTTTTATTTTTTTCGAAATATGGGCTATTGACTGGACAAAATATGATGTTTGTCGGTTAGAAACACCCTTGAATCTCATTATATTAGTTCTTATTCCCTAATTGGCCAGAAACCCGTTTTAAAGTAAAAGGATAACAAAGAATTTTCTAGAAACGCCTGTGAAACGCGGTTCCCACCCAACATTTTCCCAGACTCGCCTAGAATCCCCTAGGAACTGCCCGAAGCACGGCTTTCGATCTTGTACAACCCTTAATACCCTACAATGCGTTCCTAGCCTTAGATTCACGTGAAACACATTTTAAAGAAAATTATATTTTGGAATCTCCTAAAACTCGTACTTTAGCATATAATTGTCTGAAACGCATTTTCGAGTAAGAGATTGTAGCATTGAATACTTAAATGCGCTGAATCATCGAACATTTTGTTTCATCCAAATATTGGCTATTGAACGGTTTACCCCCAAATCCCTTCGAACTGCTCAAAGCACGGGTTTCAGTTTTAGAAAACCCCGATCCCCTGCAACACGTTCCTAACCCTAGAATCTCACGAAACCCATTTTAAAGAAAAACGTATCGCAGAATATCCTAAAATGCAAATTTCAACCAAGAATTGTTGAAAAGTCCAATTCAAAGTAAAAGACTAAACCATAATTCCCCCACATGGGTTAGGATCACCCAGCATGCGTTTTCAACGAATTATATGCTATTGAGTGCACCGAATACGAATATTTAGTCACCAATTTCTGTGAAACTCATTTTGAAGGAAAACGATATGAAATTTTTTTCTAAAGCCCGTCTTTCAATCGCAAATTGCGTAAAACGCGGTATCGAGTCAACATTTTCCTATAGCCGTATAAAACGCGATTTCATATTAAAATAGCCATCGAACTTCCCAAAGCACGCGTTTCAGTCTTAAACAACCTTAAACCCCTTTTAAAGAGGTCCAAACCCTAAAATCGCCTGAAACCAATTTTAAAACATAAAAGTATCTCTAAATATAGTAAAATGTGTCTTTCAGTTAGAAACGGCTAAGAATCCCATTCGAATTCACCTAAATCTAGATTTAAAAGGAAAAAGAAATCCCATAATTTTCTACAGTGTGTCTGTCAACCGTGAACTGCGTGAATTGCGATCTAGCGCTAGCATTTTCCTAGAGATGGCTAGAATCCCTTATTGCCGGCCAGAAGCACGGGTTTCAGTCTTAAGCAACCCATTGTCCCATGCAATGCGTTCCTAACCCTAGTATCACCTGTGAAACCCATTTTAAATAGGAAAGTATCCCCGAATATACTAAATTGCGTATTTCAGCATAGAATCGTACGAATGCATTTCAATGCAAAAGACTAGTCCAGAATAACCTAAAATGCCCCAGCATCATTCGTCACACGTTTTATTTTATTTTTTTCGAAATATAGGCTATTGATTGGACAAAATACGATGTTTGTCAGTTAGAGACACCCTTGAATCTCATTATATTATTTCTTATTCCCTAATTGGCCAAAAACCCATTTTAAAGTAAAAGGATAAGAAAGAATCATCTAGAGCACTTCTTTCAACCGTGAACTGTGTGAAACGCGGTTGACACCCAATATTTTCCCAGACTCGCCTAGAATCCCCTAGGAACTGCTCGAAGCACGGCTTTCGGACTTATACCTTTCTTAATCCCCTATAATGCGTTCCTAGCCCTAGATTCACATGAAACACATTTTAAAACAAAGTATATCTCGGGGAATCCTAAAACTCGTACTTTAGCATATAATCGTCTGAAACGCATTTCATAGTCAGAGATTAGAGCATTAAACACTTAAATGCCCTAAATCATCAAGCACGCTTTTTCATCCAAATATTGGCTATTGATTGCACGAAATACGATTTTTACTTCTAAATAACTCTGAACCCCACGAGATTAGTTATTAAGCCTGGATTTGTCCGAAATATATTTTAAGGTAAAATGATATTGAAGAATTTTCTGGAGCACTTTCAACCGTGAATCCCGTAAAATGAAGTTTAGAGACAACATTTTCCTAGAGCCGAATAGAATGCCATTTTATAAAATAGCCGTCGAACTACCCGAAGCACGCGTTTCGGTCTTAAACCACCCTAAATCTTATTTAAAGCGTTCCAAACCCTTTAGTCGCCTCAAAACTAATTTTAAAATAGAAAAGTATCTCAAGATATCTAAAATGCATGTTTCAGCATAGAATCGCATTAAACGCATTTCAAAGCAAAAGACTAGACCGGAATACCCTTAAATATCCTAGAATCATCCAGCACGCAGTTTTATCTAGTTATAGGCTATTGATCTCACGAAATATGGTGTTTGTCCGTGATGAACGGGCTTGAATCCCACGAGATTAGTTATTTAAGTCTATGGCCAGTTGGACATGTTTAAGATATGAACATAACTAGGATTAATAGACCAAATGCAATGCTTTTGCTCTTGTTAAACTGAAAAATCCAAATTATCAATGTTGCTTGGTTAGGATGTGTCATTGGAAGTAAAAAAAAAAAAAAGTTGGTTTATTAAAACCGAAAAAAAGAAAACCTAGAATGAAAGGAAACAGCCAAATGCTCTAGTTACATGGCTATTCTTCTTTTCCTTTTAAAACCTCCCTAAAATCCCACAAAATCTTGTCTAACGAGGTTTCTTAACTCACTAAATAACGTCTTAAAAATAGAAAAATACCTAAAAGGTAAAATAAGAGATTAGAAAACCATTTGGTCGTTGCTGTGATTCACATCTGAATTCTAATATTTACCTATGAATAGGGTGCATTGAGTAGATATGAATCTTTTTTCCCTAGTACAAATTATAGGATTCATACCTCAAATCTTTTGATTTTGACAATGATACTTTTGAATTCCCAAAATAGTTCTCGACTCCTAAGACAAAATTGGGAAGGGAATATCCACCGCTCTACTTAGCTTCTCCGAACATGCCTAAAACCACCTTTATGTTAGCCAAGAGCTCTATCCTGTCATTCATTATAAATGAAATTTTTTCATGATAATGGGATCGCTGAATCACTTTGTACAAATAAAGGGCCAACAAATGCATTTTGAACATGGCCATAAATATAGTTCCTATTAGGGTCCCCTATTCCCTCCAGAACCCCAAAAATGATAAGAACAGGCTCTCCTTTATCATTGTTCCCAGCTTTGGTCATTTTCCCTTTTCATAGTTGAGTATTGGACACCACATGTCTCCTCACCATTGCAAGCTTTTCTTGTTCCAAGTCTATGTAAGAAATGCCTTAAAATTTATTTCC
Organism: Umbellularia californica; assembly: GCA_028538565.1. Classification (NCBI taxonomy): domain Eukaryota; kingdom Viridiplantae; phylum Streptophyta; class Magnoliopsida; order Laurales; family Lauraceae; genus Umbellularia; species Umbellularia californica. The sequence goes on from JAPQWN010000001.1 coordinate 84,733,244, forward strand.
CTTTAATACTGAATGAAAGAACCGTGGTCTAATATTTTTTACTTTTGTTCTTATCAAAGAGCATCTCTCACCGAATGTATGATACTGCGTGAGTGCTATAAAAAAAAGAAATGATTAAAAGGCACAAGTATGCAAATTAATCAGAAGAAGACTTGTTCTTCGCAAAGTGATCTATTTGTCTGTAATTTGCATTCCTTTCGCTAATGAAGTAACAACTAACTTCTACATGTTTGATAGGCCACATGATCAGTGCAAAAATGAAGTATACATGATGCAGCTATGTTATCACAAGGCAGGGTTGTTGTCCATTGGTAGATGGACCCTCTCCCTAATGAAGACAATCAACTTCTGTAAGTTTACTACATTCTTAGTATTCATGATTGGAAGTATATGTGAATCGCAGCCACATTAGCGCACTTAGTGTCATTGGAAGATGGACAGTAACATCCAATTCTTAATAGTTTTTTGAGCCACAACATTTTAAAAGTACCGTGTTCCATAACATGATGTTTTTAGCCTTGTCAAACGGGCAAAAAGCCTGCTGTTGTTTACTCTTTCAGGACTGGATTTCCACCTGCTAAGGGAATGTTTGAGGGATTGATTAAGGCTTAATTTGGGATAGTGTGGCTTTTCAGCTATAGTTTGAGGCTGAGTTTGGTACTTCTACAATGCTGTAAGCTGCTAAGTTGAGGGTTGTAAGTAGTAATGGAGACTTTGCTGGGTGTTTTAATGGCTAGTTAAGAGTTGAGGGCTGTAACAGGGTCTGTTTATGGGTCTCAGGACTTGTTCTGGGGATTGATACAGCTGTTGTAAACTTGTAATTGTCTATATCAGGGGTGGTGTGGATGTTGAATTTGGGACTGATTGTCCTTGGAACTGGTTGGATTCAAACTTTAAGGATTAAAACCCTTAAAACTGGGATAGGTTGTGCTTATGTTTTGGGCTGTTGGGTGTGCCTTCATTTGGCCCAATTTAGCACTATAGAATGCTGTCGCCTGTCGATGTGGTTGGATTAAGGGCTAGTTGGATGGGAGTAAAAAAGGTATAGGTTAGGACAGATATCTAAAACGGAGTGGGCACATTTTCTATGACTGAATTAGATCAGAATTTGGGAAGGCTTCGGATTGCAGGACTCCAGGTAAGCAGGGTTGAATTGGCTGAGATATTCTTGTTGAGCTCTGAATTATAGCTGATGATCATGGAGTTTTTGCTGAATAAACAGTTTATAGGGAAGGAATTTTGAATGGGATTTAATGGCTGGATCTCTCCAGAAATTTTAGTAGTATTTTGGCCATGGATGGGGGCTTTTGAATCTGTAAAATGAAGGAAAAATTGAAGGGAGAGGAAGAAAGAGAAGGTGCTGATTTGAACTGTAAGAACAAGTTGATATCAGAAGAGCAATCCTCAACAAAGTTACCCGCTTTGTTACCATACTAATGTAGGATGAGGCCTCAGAGTTACACTTTTTCTTCAAACTGCTGCGGGTATGCTTTGAAGTCTTCGCCTAGGGGAGGCCATTAGAATCATCTCCACTGTGTGTCATGTAATCTGTCCCAAAACCAAAGATATAGGTACCGTTTTCGGGAAAAAAAAAGTTATATTATTCTTGCATGGGCAACACGAATTTGTTTTTGTCCTGACTGGCATAAAGAGCACCATCGGGATTTAAAACCTTGGTTTCATCTCCACTCTGATTGTGAAGTCAAAGAGTCAGTACATAACTCTGCTTTGTCTGAAAGGCAAATATAAATATATTAGACAGGCAAGGCAAGGTTGATATTTGTTCTCTACCTTAGGGTGAGCGTTGGAAGAATGAGTTGAGTTCTACTAGCCTGTTTGTGTAGACCATGTTGTGTACGCATTGGTCATTTTTATTTGTTCTTGGGATACTTATGTAATTTTGTTCATTCAAGCAATAATTTATAAGGCTAACCCTCACTAGTGCCAGTTATAATTTCTCTCAATAATGTCTAACTTGGCTATTATTTTTTTGAATAATAATGATCAGAATTTTTTATTTCCATCATTATTAGTATGATTTTCATCCTTTTCATTAACTTTGTTTCTTAAACATATTTTACTTTTTTTTATTGAACATATTTTTGTTTCCAGCTTGTACAATTCTCTCAAGATTTTTGTAATAGGAATAACAGTAACCATTTTGTAGATGCTATTTCAAAGTTGGAGGTAGCATTGACAATTAACCCCAAGAAGCATGACACTCTTTGGTGCCTGGGAAATGCACTCACTTCACAGGCATTTACTATTCCTGATTTTGATCTAGCAGAAGTTCTTTTTAAGAAGGCATCTCCATATTTCCAACAAGCATTAGATGAGGTAATCTCATTTTAGACTTGATGCTTTTGTGTCTTCATTATTAATTTGTTGTTTTCTTGCATTATGTCATCATGCAACCTTGCAATGTTTATATATGTAAATGAAATTAGACTGCCTTTTCTTTTACAGGATCCAGGCAATGAGCTTTATCTCAAATCTTTAGAATTGTCAGCCAAGGTATTTTATTTTAACTTTTCTTAAGTTTATTATGCTTTCATTATCTGATTCTTTATTGCACGTATGTTAGTAAACTACCATTTCTTTTTCCTTTTTGCCGTTTCCAATATAGAGGCCTTTTTTTTTTTTTTTTTTGTTATCATAGAAGCCTTTTTTTTTTTGTTATCTTATTTGAAAATTGCAATAGTATTGCTCATGCTCGTGCATATGGTACTCATCCACGTTTTTGTTGCTCCTGTGTTTATGTTTATATGAGTGTTCAAAAACAGGTGCATTGATGAATACTAGATATATGGAGGATTTGCTTTAAATTTTTTGCTACTGTACATATATCATTGTATTTAGAATGACATATATATAGATAGAGTACTTGGATCATTAAAAACACTGGAGTACCCATCTTGATGCTCAAATACTAATTTGAAAATTTTTTTTTGACTCCTTTTGTTCATATCCTATTTATTTTCCCCTCCTCCTTCCTCTTACTGTAGTCTTGAAGTCCTTAAGATACTTGCAAAGTATGCATGCGTGCTAGTTCTATAGTAGATGAATTGATAATTTGATATATATAGAAAATTGTGGCACACATCACAGTTTAGCCCTTACAATGTTGATTTGAATTGTTAATCGTTGATTTGAGGTTCAATTGGTGCATTTTTTAATGTGTTAAATTGTGACAAAAAATTTAATTACTGTCCATGTGGCATGCCTAGCTTTTATTTGATTTTGAATCTTGTTGATGCATTCTTCTTGAAAATTTACCCACTGTGGATCTTCTCATGCATTTGGGATGATTTGAATCATTCACCCCCACCTCCACCCCAAAATGGAAATTGGAACGTAAATGGATAAAGTTTAGCAGCTTATCTGATATGAGGTTGGTGAAGTAAATGGAGTACTTTTCTAGTTGGATAGAAAGCTGATACATTTGGTCCAAGGTGGGGGTGGGTGGCATTCATCCCCCACCCAATATTCCCACTGAGTTCCCCCCCAATATTCCCATTCGAGTTAGAAAGAAAGAGGACAATATCTGGAAAAATAGAAAATAATGCCATAACTGGAATTCTCTGAATCTTACGATTTCAATATATATTTAGGAATTCAATTATGGTTTTGTTGTGGACGTGTATATAAGATTCTACAATTCCATTTCTCCTTCATATTGGTGTTTTAGTCAATAATTAGGGTTAAAGTAGAGGTAGATAAGCAATCAATCAGTCAAAATTTAAGATTTAACCCACTAAAAATACTAAGTTGGATAGAATGTGGAAGCATAAACTTTTACACAACTTAATTCCTTTCAGATCATCAAATATTTAATTGAATCTATCCTTCATCATTCAATAATCAAATAATCAATCAGGAAGTCAATGGATCAAAAGATAAACTATTACAATTCTATTGAGACATAGATACTACTTGAGTCAGATGTCCAATCTTGAAAGCTGGCTTGGCTGAATATTGTCATGGTCATCATCTTTCATACCATATTGAAATGCAAAGTGAAGGGGCCTCCTCCCACTTTTCTTGCTGCGGTGTTATAAATTTATAATTCAATGGATAAGCATTGGGTACCTTTCAAAAAATAAAATAAAATGGATAAGCATAGGGTGGCTGTTGTTGTTGTCCTCCATGGTAAGGATAAACTGGTGGTGGTTCCATTAGTTTCCACATCCCTTGGCCATATGAATGGTAGCCGTATCTATCGCACTCATATGATTATCACATCGCTAATATTGGCAACTACCACTTGACTTGCAATCTGAGTTTGCAGTCTTCAACTATGAATGCTTCTTTCTAAGGAAAAAGGCTCTCATCTCTTGTCCATTTGAGCACTTTTATGCTTCTCGAGGCACTTCTTTATTGGTTAAAGAAATACATGAAGACAATTCGCGTTGGGCATTACAACTTCCTTAAAATTATGGTGATTGGTCAAAATGTTCAATTTTTGGCATTTATCCAGATGATGAATTGGATCCATCCGTTCATGATCAACACCCGGATGGAAGATTGCGCTGTGATATGAATGAAAGAGTGAGAGGTCTAGTATAACTTAATATAAGTTTGGATGATAGATCACTTGACAGAAAAAAAAAAAAAAAAGAGTGAGGTCTAGTGTAATTGTTTAGAGACTTGCTGATGAAGTTATATTGATTGCCCGATCATTGATGTATATCAAGATGATGATGTCATGATCACCTGGTTTTTGGGGTACATCAAGATGGAGATTGTGTTGATACATCGACATTAGCTGGGTATTGCATTGGTGATGCTGGTAAATCAATGTTCTATGTATATACCAATGTCCACTCTTGCCTCAATATTCCTAAGTCAAAACCAAAGAGCATCGAGCTAAACTTTCTTATTTCCTTAAATAGAAATCGATATGATGAGATTGACAGCTTTGATCATGCATCAATGGATCAAAACACAGTGGGGCAAATTGGATGGATGTGCTATACAGTTTTTGCAAGTATACCATTCGATGACAGGTTCGAAGTTGGAAATGCTTCACAAGGTTTCCAGGGGTGCATCTAGAAAGCCGAGAAACTCAAGATGAGTTGCAGTGGGAACGAAAGGGAAAGCAACGAGTAGTTGATGTCGACTCGAGGATGAGTCTTTCCCAAGCAGAGGAGTCTGATGCAGGAGCAAATGGGCCAAGTCCATAGTTGGCTTTTGGTTTTTGAGTTTATTTTTCAGCCCACTAAGCATAAGGGCCTTTTAGTCTGATTTTGTTTGAGTCCAATGAGTTAAAAGTATATTGACTAGTCTCAAAATTCTAGGAGTTACATTAATTACTAGTTTTGGAAGACTAAGAGTTGCATTAATCTCTAGTCTTGAAAGTGTCTGAGTTGTATAGCTAGGGACTCTCATGGTAAATTAATAGTTTTCGAAGTCTTAAGTGTTGCCTAGAAAGTTTCATGTTAGTAATTGTGTCGGTATGTAAGTGGATGAGCCACTTTTATTGTTATCTTTTGTTAATGAAATATCCATTGTTTGTGTTTCTCTTTAGAAACTACTTATCATCCTATCCAATTTGTTACGGATTTCTACACTTGCTAACCCCGAGTATTGGCTCAGCTTCAAGCCATCTGGTTTGCACCATTTATGTGGATGATTTGATATTTACATGATGCAAAAAGATATTTAACAGATTTAGGGAGGCTATGACTAATCAGTTTAAGATGACAAACAGGGAATTGGCGTCATACTTTCCTGGCATTGAAGTTGCAAAAACAAGTGAAGGCATAATCAGTTCATTTCTGATTCCATCTTTCCTATCTCTACCACACATCCATTTCAACATTCTATTATCTGCTACCCTTACTTTTCACATATGTTGCTTCTTGATTGGCCAACATTCTAGTCTTGGTCTAATCGCTGTCGTGTAAAATTGTTCCTTCAATCTTGTTGGTATATGCTGATCACGAAGCACTCTAGAAGCAATTGCCCTCTCCAACCATCTTGCTCTTATCTTATGTTCAACATCTTCCTCAATCTCTCCATCATTACTAAATATCAAGCCAATTTATTAAAATGAATCTTTGTGTTATCTCTTGCACTATAACCCTCATAGTAGTTGTAGGTCTTTTCACAGCCCGATTGAAATTGCTATTCCTATATTTTGTCTTTCTGCGACTTTTTTTAAAGCCTTTGGATTCTAAAGCCTTCCCCTTCTCTCAAGTTTCGCCTTGACACCATCTCTTCATTCATCTACCAACACCATATCATTTGCAAACAACATACACCAATGTACGTCCTCTTGAATATGAGTAGTTAACTCGTCCATAATCAGTGTGAATAGATAATGGCTTAAAGCTAACCCCGATGCAAACCATGTCATTGGAAATGCACTTGTCTCGCCACAGGTAGTTCTCAACAGGGTTTAAAATACCGGAATTGGACTTGGACTTGGCCCATTCGATTTGACTTGGCCGAGTTGCATTCTGAACGTTTTTTTTTTATTTAATAAAAGCAATGTATCAACACAGCAGACATCATAGGGGTATGTGAATCCTCCACTTGTTACACTGTATTTCATTTGGTGTTCCTATCTTTTTGATGAGTGACTAAGCATCATCATAATCTCTCACGATCGATACTCTCTCTCTCTTAGTGTAGGGATTACGGATGCAAGTGCTTTCTCTTATGCAAAAAAAAAAAAAAAAAATCTTTTCTTTTCTCTTTCACAAAAAAAGAAGTCATTTCTCTTCATATGATTGCTGCAACAACAGTAATTTCAAGCTACATATGTACTCAGTTGAGTCCTTTCAGAAGCCATGATGCCCAGATATGGATATGGATACAGACACTAATACGAGGATCGGGGATATGACTCCTCACTTTCGAAAATCTAGGACACGGATATGGATACCGGTATCCTAATTTTTTCTTTAGATCAGTTTTGAATCAATGAAATTATCATTGATTTCGTCCCTTTCTAGCATTTTTTGTGGGAAGTAAAAATATTAAATAAACTACATGAAATAAAGGACTTTATAAGTAGGATATGTTAAACTTGTTCCCTAGAAGTATAGGCGCAATATCAGGTACCAATACAAGCGTTGTATATACGTTGGGCTTGTACGAGTAACCGGGTATCATAGTTTACAAGTGACTTGGCCATGGATGAGTCCAATCCAGTTGCATCGGACTCAGGCAAGTTTAAAACCCAAGTTCTCACACTCATTACCACTCTCTCATACATGTCTTTAATGATTTCAATATAACCTCTTAGGACACTCCTTTTATTTTAAACCAACTCAATTAAATCTCTAGGTACATTGCTTTCATTAGGCACTTTTCTTTCTAAAATCAATACACACAACTTATCCCTAAAAATCATATAAGAGCCCAGGCAACCGTCAAATGCATATATGAATGAAAAAGGCCCATCAATAATACCAAATACCATTTAGAAGTTTCGGACTCTCTCTCTCTCTCTGTGGTATCGATTAGGCTGTTGATGATCAAGGAAGCTTCGTGTTACCTTCTCAGCTGTTTCTCCTAGATTCTATTCACTCAAGGTTGCTTCGATCAATGTCAAAGCTACATATAGTATCGGTCTTGGAAAATGTGCAAGCATTCTACAATCCCTATTACAATTACATGCAATAGTCAATACCGACAATCAGCAAACATAGCAACATGGTCTTCTGTTAGACTCTCTCTCAGCTAATTTAGCACTACATCCTTAAATAATAACTACAATCAGCAATCAGGAGAAAAAATGATAAATTTGTACAGTGACAGACTTGAAAAAGATCATCACCACAAATTAAGACTGTAGTATGTTCTGAGATTCATCTGAAGCTGTCAAAAACCTCATCAACACCACCAAGAAAAGCCCATCAAACTCCCAACAAAATCCATCAAGAGCCCCATCAAAACCTTGAAAATTGGCAGCAGACACTACGTCAAAAACGAAAATCTACGATGTTAAAGATAAGGGAAAAACAACGGCTATGGTTGTCGTTTAGATTTTGATGGTTCTCAGCCGCTGATCATCTGTCGTTTAGATTTTGATGGTTCTCAGCCTTTGATCATTCGTCATTAAGTGGGTCTCCCTAGTGATGGTGTAGCCGATGTTACCGCGGGCTGTCGTTTACAGCCCCATTTCGTTTGCATGCCCTTTTGAATCTCAAACACACAAACGACTATTTACGCCTCTCTAGCAAATCTTCATCGTTCTACCTTTCTCTCCAAATCTGCAAAGAAAAACCCAAATCCGATCTCTCCATACCCTTTTTATCTCACTTTGAAGTCGGCTATCTTTCACTCCCCAAGTGCGGTGGTTTCTCTTTCTGAAACCGCTTATGTTCAACTGTACGACAGAGAGCGGTTTTTGAAACGGTTTCCAGGTATGGATGGCGGGTTACGATCCTCTCCTACTGCTTGATTTTCGGTTTTGCATATGTAAAGACTGTTCCTTTTTTTGCAAGTTTTGACCTTTACTTTTGCGGAGATGAGAATGCTAGGATGGATGTGCGGGATCACAATGAGAGATATGATTATAAATGAGGAGATTAGGGGCAAGGTAGGAATAGCACCGATTAAAGATAAAATGAGAGAAAATTGACTAAGATGGTTTGACCATGCTAGAAGGCGTCCAACGGAGGCACCTGTTAAAAGGTGTGAAAGCATGGAGATTGCCAAGAGTAGGAGAGTGAGAGGGAGACCCAAAAGAAGTTGGAAAGAAACTATTAAACATGACATTGCCTACGTGGATCTAACGGAGGACATGGCCCTAAATAGATTTGATTGGCATCGTCAAATCCATATAGCCGACCCCACCTAGTGGGAAAAAGGCTTGGTTTGGTTTGGTTTGACCTTTACTTTTGATTTTTTGGTAGATTTGTCGATTTAGGGTTTAAATGGTTCTGATGATGTAGAGCACTTTTTTTTTTCATGATCTGCACTGCTCTTTTCATGTTTTGTGTTTTCTTCTCTGCGATCTCATGTAGATCTCTTCATTTCCTAATTTTTGGCATACTCCTGTGATTTTTTTTTTGTGCGTTTGTGAATGATATTTTAGAGATTTTGCCTTCTTGAGTTTGTAGATTTTGCCTGCAAGTATGCCAAATAAATCAGTTGAATGATCTGTGCTTGAGTATTTTTATGAAAAGAACTATGATTCCTACTCCATAAGTTGCCCTAATCTCTCAATCTCTCTTTTGCTTTTCTGTTTGTGTGGATTTATGGTATGGACTGGTGGATTTCTTTTCTAATAGATTCATTGATTTGTTCTTTTCCGTCTTCCCTTCTTGTTTTTACAATGTTTTGGAAAATATTAGGAGCGTGTTTTCAGAAACTAGGGTTTTTGAAATTGTCAACAATTCGTCCTTGCTTCTGCAGTTATGTATTTATTTTCCTACCAAGTGGTTGACTTTTTGGTAATATGTGTATTTTGGATTATGGATTTTACTGTTTGGGGCATTGGTTTACTGTAATGTCTCTTCTTTCCCCTTCTCAAAAAGGGTTTGAAAATTGTTAATCTTGTTTGTGTCCATCTGGGGCGGTTGCCTCAGATCAGATCCAGAATTACTTGATATTATTTTTTTACAAAGGGCTGAAGTTGTGTTTCTCATGCCTGGAATAGGATTAGGATTTGGGTGCAAACTATCACATCTTTATGCTGTGGACATTTCATGAGCTTCAGTGTTTTACTTTATGGTTTTGACTTCATTATGGTTGTGGATATCTTATAATGAACAATCATCTCAGGAATTTGTGTTCAAGTATGGATGATCTGATGTGCACATTAGCTGTCTGTTAAAATGATTTATTGCTTACTTATTTACCATTATACTCTTAACAACAAAGGAAACTCATTTTAATCACCCACTCTGTATTATCTCAGTGGGGCAAACAAGATCAAAGTTAGTTATTTAGGCATACATAATCCTAAACTTAGCCCAACTAATGGTCCCAACAACCAGTCCAAAACCTGTCCATTCCGAGATCAAAGTTAGGATTTGGTGTTGTACACATTCTTTTTAACACATTTTGGATTGTTGGTCAGGCTGATAGGATTCTGGATCTTTTGACCTGTGCAATTCACACATAAAGCAGTGTGCACATACATACAAGCTATGATGCACGGCTACTTCAAAATGGGCAATGTATCGTGTCGTATCGTATCCGATACTTCACTTTTTATGTATAAAATCCGTGTCCTTGCTGTGTCTATGGCGTGTCCTTGCCGTATCTAGGCATTATAGCATGCAAGTTCAGTGTGCCAAAATCAGATGAAGTTGATTTTATTGATACAGACAATCAAACTCACAAACATGCACACACTTTCCTTTCATTTAATGTTCTGTAGCTTAGATGTATGATGTATCTTTTGACTTGTTGATAAATCTATATTTTCAAGAAAAAAAAAGTTTATACCCTTCTCATCATTCATATTTGCTTGATTATTCACTTACAAGCTGCTTTGTAGACACCATTTGATGTGTTGCAATGATGAGTTTAGGTGGATTAGGCACCAGTACAATCTGGTGATCAAAACCATCAATTTGGATCTTCAGTCATACTCTTTAAGAATAATTTACTCTTTCTTTTTGTATAATAAAATGAGTTATAATTTTCAAAAATTAACTGAGTCAACTTGAATTGCAAATGAATAAGACAGAGGAACTAAAATGAACCTAAACCCTGCGAATTATCAGAGGTACTGAATTATGTGAATGTTGGACCAAGAATTGGCCAGTCAAACTTTGAACCAGGTATAAATAAGTGTGAATATACTAGCTCATAGATTGATGAATGTGAACTTTTCATAGCTAAAAAAATGGAAATACAGTTCTCTGCTGCAAGTATTTTGAAAGCCTTAAAAAAGGTGGTGAAGTAAAATTTTGATTTATCAGATTTTTGTAACTAAAATATATAATGCAATATTGTGTTGCATAAGGGTAGATTGTGTATTCTTAATTTACTCTTCATATTGTTTGTTCAGGATGAAGCAAACCGTTCAATCTTCTGCATGGTTGGATTCTTTGGTGGTGGTGGAGGTTTAATCATTGCCTCCCCCCAACAGCAAAAGAAAAAAAAAATAAAGAAAAAACAGTTGTTAATCATTATTCACAGTTGAGTACATAATGATTTTGTAACTACTATGTAAGCTGTTGGCTGATTGCAGTAATCTAGTTACTGAAAGGTAACTGTTCCTCCCCTGTATGACCTTTTACTTCAGACAGCATCCAGAGCATCTCTCCATGTTTGCTTGGATTTGGTGGACACTTTTCCTCTAGAACCCTGTAAGCTGTCCATATGTAGTTGTTTCAGTCTCGAATATGTCCATTTCTTCAATCTCTAGTGTTACTAGCATCATAGGAAGAGTGAAATGTTACTTGTTGGGCCTCACCTATGTTGGATGTTAATGATTTTTAAAAAAAAAAAAAATTTCAACTTGCATTGTCATGCATTAACCTCTCTCTCTCTCTCTCTCTCTCTCTCTCTCTGTAACATGACTTGTGGCTGCGACTATGAACACCTTCCTATTGTGCCAATGGCTCGTCATAAGTCGCACTTAATGGATCACTGTGCATATTTAGTTTCTGCAATAGAAACTTCCATATGATACTACTACAGCTTGTGTTATTATAGCCATATCTAATCAAGGAGGAAGTTATTAGTTTTATATTTGTTTCACTTTCATGTGCTCACTGTATATGTAGATGTGATCATTTAGGAGCCAATTTTACTCTTAAATTATGTGGGCCTCATCTTTCCCTCCTTTCTTTAGTTATTCTTTAATCCTAATAATCTAGAAATGTGGTTCATGATTCATCAAAGCTGTGTTGGGTAGTGTGCCATTTTGGATGACAAGAAAGTTTCTTCTGATATTGGAGATTTTGGGCCTAGGAACCAAATGCAGCCTAATACTTACAAAAAATAAAAAATAAAAAATCCTCTAATTCTATATAATGCTCTCTGTTGCAGGCAGATTCTTTGGTGCGCTTGTTGCTACTTATTGGTGCCTCAGACACCAGTTTTTTTAAACCAACACCCTACAGATTATTTAGCCAACTTCAAGCGGATTTTCAGCTGATATCAAAGTTTTTTTCGTTAGGGGATCAATACTTTTAATGTTCATTTAAACTTTAATCTAATAGAGGTTAGTGGTTAGTTCAATGTGAAATTGGTGAGTGCGAATTTATCATGGTAAATGAATGTGAATGGCATATTTCTTTTTTTTTTTTTTAATAAAGGTTGTTCCCACTATGTTGAATATGGAGAGATGAAAAAAGGGGTCAATAAAAAGTTGTTTAAGTGGATGTTGTGGCATTATCCATTTTGCATATTTAGTAACATAAATATAAGGGTCTGGATTGGGTGTCTTGCTTAAGAAATGATACTCGAATCAAACTCCAATATTATCTCCCACAGACCTAGAAGAGTCATCAAATCTAAAATGTATTAAGTAAAAACATTTTGGAAAAAATTTCTCCTGTGCACGTGTGCTCAGTGGAAAATGTGAATGTAATATTGTTTAATCTGTAATCTTCATTTGCTATGCATGCAAACCACTACCTCTATGCCATACATTGATGCATTTTAATGTTTTTGTGGTTTTACTGCAATGAGATGCACTAATCTTCTTATTTGGTTCGTTGTTGTTGGTGATGTGCTTGAGATGCACTAACCTCTCTATCCTCCCTGTCTCTTCCTCCCTCTTTGTTATCTCTCTGTGAATGCTCTAGAAAAGCTGAAATTCCAGTTTGTTGCTTGTGTTGCTTCTTTTACACGAAATGGGGAGAAAAGAGCAGAGAGATGATAAAAAGAGAGTGGAAGTTCTTCAGATCCTTTGAAAAAAAGCTCCTTTTCACAGTAAAACAGTTAGGACCTGTTACCTCCCTGTTGACAGTATTCTCCAGCAACCAGATCTACTGATGTAGTCCTTTTTATTGATCTGAATCTCATTAGAAAGTAATTAGATGAATGAATGTTGATTTGATGATTCACAGGAGAAGTTCTGCAATGATGCTTGTGTGGAGAGGTTTCTGAAATCTAAAGGTGACAATGTGAAGAAGGCAGCAAAGCATTTGAGATCTTGTCTCTCTTGGAGAGAGAGCATTGGGACTGGTATGAGCCTTTGGTTATACTAGAAGCTGAAAGCATTCAAAGTAGACAGATTGGACCCTTTTTTTTTTTCTCTTGAAAGAAGTGATGAAATCGCTCTTTTTTCTTCTTATTTGAAAAACAAAGCATTTGATAGCAGATGAATTCTCTGCTGAGCTGGCAGATGGTGTGGCCTATGTTGCTGGTCATGATCAAGAAGCTAGGCCTGTAATGGTAATGGCTAATTTTAATTTTCTATCATTTTTCCTTGCTCTCTTTTGACAAACAGAGAAGTCATCTTTTCTTTCTACTGTTTGTTTGCAGGTTTTGAGAATAAAGCAAGATTACGAGAAGTTTCACTCCCAGAAAATGTGAGTAAAAACAAATCAAGACCCCTCATATAATTGTAAGATCCTTACTGAACAAATGGTTAGGATCTTCCAATTTGTGGACTGTTTGGGCATGTCTCATTAATAATCTAGTTCCTGCCTCTTGTGCTTTGTAATTTGTTTTTAGTTTATTGGTTTCTCATAGCTTCGAAGCTCAGTTAATGATGTTTGATTATTTTTCAGTTTTAGCACTATGACAATTGATTTCTCCTGCTTGCGGAAAGACATTGTTGGGCTACTGCAATTCATCCATCTTATGCCAGTGAAGGAGAGAAGTGCCCCCATGATACACTCGAGCCTTCCTAGGACTAGAGATACTTGCATGAGATTTCTAAATGAAGATTGTAACATAATACATCTATGTAACCGGCTGCCTAATGAGATTGGGCCCTTATTATTATTATTTAATAAAATCTTTTTTACTACTTTCTTTTTCTTCTTTTTTGTCAAGTGCCTAATTTGTAGCATTTGGGCCCTTCTTTTAATCTTGCAAAACAGACAAAAGCTACAGCATAGAAATCGTTCAATAGGCCATAAAAGTGAGAAAACATCCAAAAAATGGGCAAAAAAAAGAGATATTTATGCAAACGACTGCTCATGAGCAGTTGTTTTTTATAAACTACATCCAGCTAGCCATTGTATATTTAAAAAAAAAAAAAAGACGACGGTCATTTTCAAAATTTCCGATGGCTATAGCCGTCGCAAACTACGACTGCCTTGTGGCAGTCGTTTATTTTTGTGACGGTCAAGGGGCAGTCATTTAACGACTGCTTTTTTTCCGACGCTTAATGTAAATTTTGACATAGTGAGATATTTGTAATTATTAATATTATTATTGCCCAAAAGAACTGTACAGTATAAGAGCCTCTTATACTGGTTTCAAAAAGCCCAAAAAACGTAGGGAGATATTTGTAGTTATTAAATGGAGAGAGAGAGAGAGAGAGAGAGAGAGAGAGAGAGAGAGAGAGAGAGAGAGATGGTTCATTTGATATATATATATATATATATATATATGCATATTTTTGTTGGGAGGAAGAAGAGATAACACGTGAGTGTGCTTGTTTCTTGTGTTTTTTTTTTTTTTTTTTGGTAGCCTAGAGGGGTTTGATGCAATTTTTTTTATTGTGATATCTGTAGACTTGTACAAGCCCAACATATTCATGTCAGACTGATATGACACTCGTATCGATATCTGATACTGCAGGTGCACAAGTTTAGAATATCCTACTTACCAAGTCCATTATTTCATATAGTTCATCTAATTTTCTTACGTCCCAACATAAAAATTAAAAAAAAAAATTTGTTAGAAAGGAGTGCTAACAATGATAACTCATTAATTCATGGAGTAATCTGAAGAAAAAACTAGGACACGTTCATATCCATATCATAAGTTTTCAAAAGTGCAAAGTCTTAATTAAGATCTCCATATCTGTGTTTGTACTCGTATCGGTATCTAGTTATCAAAGGTATTCAAAAAGGGTTCTTTGGGGCCCGTGGTGATAATGAAAGGACGCAGGCGTACATTTAAGGGTATAAAGTGCGGATAAAACTTAACGAAACAAACTCATTTTGCATTTTGCAAACCATTATCTTCCATATGTAAAAATCAAAGCACATGTTCGCATGTGCAAATGTTAATACAGGGAAATTGTTAAACACAAATGATCCCTTAGGTGAGAAAACAACGTTTTAATTAACTAAATGCCGGTATTCACAATCTTGACTTCTTTTTTTGAAATGGCAATCTTGACTTCTCTATTATTGTTCAATACGTTCACAGATAATATTGCTAATTTCGCCAACTCAAATGGTTACCATTAGTGTCTATTAATTCCTTTTCAGAAACAAAGGGAGAAAAAAAAAATAATGCCTACAGTAGAAGGGCTAATCTCTTGGGTAAAATTAAAAATTTACGTTAGACATCATACTATGGTTTCGCAAAAGGTAACAAAACAGATCTGTATAAGGTATGATGTACACATAAAGTACCAATGTATGAATAAGTTTTTCTTTTTCTAATGATCCATGTGACAGCAAAAACCCATTTATCTTTTCCTTATTTTGGTGGTCCGCATGTCTATAATTTTGTTTCCTCTCCATATATCTACGATTCTTACCATTTTGACCATATTACTGCGTGAGATACTGAAAACATGATTACTCTAATATGAGACTATTTGTTTCACCATCATCATCATCATCAAAGCCCTGTCTCAACTATATTGGGGTCGGCTATATGAATTCTATTTTTCCATTCCGATCTATCTTGAACCAAATCCTTAGATAAGTTGCACTTCTTCAGATCTATTTTTACGACCTCCATTGACACTGCCAAGATCTGCGATCGAGCAACCCTAGGCCTTCCGTTCTGCATCATCCATCCAAGTCCTCTTCGGCCTACTCCTTCCCCATGGTAGCCATATACTTGAAAAGCCAAACTTTTTCTTACCGGCATTGTTGCAGGACTGCATTGGACATGCCTAAACCATCTCAAACGGGTTTCCCTAATTTTATCTCCTATTGATGTTACCCCTAATTGATGACTTTGTTTTATCTATTAAGGAAAATGTTTTTTACAGCATTTGTATCTAATTTGTGTAGGGTATTTATCTATAGAATAGTTTGATATTTGGTATTGCTAAATAACCACACCTTTCTTCATCGTAGCAATGATGAAGTTGTAGCCTTGTGTCCTGTTACTTAAAGAAAATAACCACAATATTCTCTGAACTTTTGGAAATCACTTTATTTGAAATCTTATTTCACCTCTGTAGATTACTGTATTTGAGATCTTACTGTCATTGACATCATTTTCTTCAAGGCTTCTGAGTTGCATTCAGACATTCAGAGGCAAGGAGTCATTCAACAGGCAGCAACAGGAGCAAGTTCATCTGCTTTGAATGTGAAGGTCTGATTTCTTTGCTAGTCCTTTTCTTTTAGGGGGTTGTTTGCCTTTCACACATGGGATATGCAAATGGGTTTACATATGTAAGATTTGCACCTGTGAATTTACATTTGTGAAATCTGTTATCAATCTACAACTTAAAATTAGAATACATCAAACAGTACATACCTTCTTATTGTCTTTGTCTTTGTATTACTTTAGCCAGACTTATAATTCCAAGTCTCAACCTGAACAAGAACAGAGGGAGAAGAGAAAAGAAGAAATCTGTGTGATCTCTGCTTCTTCCCTCTCTCAACTTCGTCCACTATTTATAGGAGATTGGTGCCTCTTTGAAACTGCATAGTAGCTGTTGGAAACAACCTTTCATGAAAGGTTGCACCTCAGTCCCATGCACTGATTCAAAAAAGGTTGCACCCCTGAAATGAAAAGGCACTTACTGTTTCAAGAGAAACTAACTTAGCCTTATGGACCCAATTCGGATTGGGCCTTGAGAAATAAAAAAAAATAAGAAATCTTTGTTCCAAAAAGAAACCACACACATCAGCCCGAGCCCGAATCCGGGCCGGGCCGGACGGGCGGGCGGCGGCGCGCGCGTGTTTTTGTTGAGCTTGACTGCGTTCCGTCTCCACGGAAAATTAGTGGTACCCCTTGGGGCCCAATCCTTATAGTCATACTTTCTATATATATACTCAACATCTTTTTGGTTTTCTTCCAATGTGGGACAAGTGTTTTTCATACTTTCCCTCATTCATTTCTTACTCATTTCATTTCAAGTGGGGTAACTAGGGAGACAAATTACTCATTCAATACTCAATGGATTTGTGTAATTCCAAGTTCCATGTGTTCACTACACTTTGAACTTTCAATTACAACCCATTTTTTCTAACAATCCCCCACATGAATGAAAATTAGGCTCTTCACTCATAAATAATGGATTTCTGTTCTGTTACAAATGAAAAGATACTGCATCAGGTCAAGTAGCATGGGAGGCCTTGAACTTGCCTTAGTGAAAGATGATCGGATTTAATTGGACGATCAGTAGACTTCAATTAATGTCCTTGAACTGTCAGCCGTTAATATAAACCTAGACAATCAACTTCACGCAATACCTTCTCGAATACTGTTGGTTCTCACGTTTGTGTTCATTTTGGCCTTGAACACTTCTTGGTTTCAGATAGTGCTTTTGAGAACAAATTCCCATAGAAGCGGCCCCACTTCGCACTAACATAGGTGATTTCTATAAAGAGTATCCTGCAATACTCCACTTGGATAACATAACTTTCCAAGATATAGTAAATCATTAAAAGCTTAACTTATCCTCGATCTCGCGGCAGATATGCACTGTCTCTAGTGCTCACTGAGTCACAGACATAATTCAGTTGGCCCTTTGAACCTAGATCTTGGGATCTCCAGTCAACTAGGTTGGTTTTTCCATTATGAGGACTCTTGGTTGATTATCGTAAAGGCTTCAAGCCCATTCCCCTTGATAATCTTTCCACTTGCTCTCTTGTTAAACCTTTTGTAAGCGGATCCGCAATGTTATCTTTAGACCTTACATAGTCGATTGAGATAACTCCATTTGAGAGCAATTGTCTAACGGTGTTATGTCTATGACGTATGTGTCGAGACTTCCCGTTATACATGGTACTTTGTGCTCGACCAATAGCAGATTGGCTATCACAGTGTACACACACTGCTGGCACAGGTTTAGCCCAGTTTGGAATATCCTCTAAGAAATTTCGAAGCCATTCCTCTTCTTCTCCAGCCTTGTCCAATGCTATGAATTCTGATTCCATAGTGGACCGCGCTATGCACGTTTGTTTTGAGGATTTCCAACAAATAGCTGCACCTCCAAGTGTAAAGACATATCCACTTGTGGATTTTGAGTCTTTAGTGTCAGATATCCAATTAGCATCGCAGTACCCTTCGGGAACAGCTGGATATCTGGTATAGTGCAGACCATAGTTCTGAGTATACTTTAAGTATCCCAAAACTCTAAGTATGGCAGTCCAAGGATTTTTGCCAGGATGACTCGTATATCGACTTAACTTGCTCACAGAGTATGCTATGTCCGGTCTTGTACAATTCATGACATACATTAAACTGCCAAGTATACGAGAGTACTCTAGTTGAGATATGCTAATACCAGTATTTTTGGCTAAATGAAGATTTATGTCAACTGGTGACCTTTTTGGAGTGATGTTATATCCCTTGAACTTTTCAAGAATTTTCTCAATGTAATGAGATTGTGATAGAACAAGTCCATCTTGCGTCCTAGAAATTTTAATTCCTAGGATAACATCCGCAACTCCTAAATCTTTCATGTCAAACTTACTGGACAACATTTGTTTGGTAGATTTTATAACCTCCATATTACTACCCAATATTAGCATATCATCCACATAGAGACAAACAATGACACATCCTGTTTGAGTGCTTTTGACATAAACACATTTGTCACACTCGTTAATTTTGAAACCGTTGGACAACATTGCATTATCAAATTTCTCATGCCATTGCTTTGGTGCTTGCTTTAATCCATATAAGGATTTAACAAGCTTGCATACTTTCCTTTCTTGTCCAGGAGCAATAAACCCTTCGGGTTGTTCCATGTATATTTCTTCATCTAACTCACCATTCAAGAATGCCGTCTTTACATCCATTTGATGTATCTCAAGTCCATGTATAGATGCTATAGCAATTAGCATCCTTATGGACGTTATTCTTGTAACTGGAGAATAGGTGTCGAAATAATCCAATCCTTCCTTTTGTCTAAAGCCTTTGACCACAAGTCTGGCTTTATACTTGTCAATTGATCCATTAGTCTTAAACTTCTTTGTGAATATCCATTTATATCCCAAAGTCTTGGAACCATGTGGTAAATCCACTAATTCCCATGTATGATTTTGTAATATGGATTCAATCTCGCTATTTATTGCTTCTTTCCAATAAGTAGGTTCAAGAGTTGACATTGCCTCCTTGAACGTTTGAGGTTCATTTTCTAACATGAATGTTAAAAAATCAGGTCCAAAAGACGTTGACGTCCTTGACCGTTTACTACGTCTCGGTCCCTCCTCAAATTCGCTTTGTGTAGGATGGTTACGAGTTGTATCATCTAAAGTTCTCTTTGATGAACTTGACTTTATACACATGTTATATGGAAACGTATTTTCAAAGAATGAAGCATTCCTAGACTCAATAATCGTATTAACATGTATATCTTGAATCTCTGATTTATGAACCAGAAAACGATATGCACTACTATTGTTTGCATATCCAATGAATACACAATCAATAGTCTTGGGTCCTATCTTCACCTTCTTAGGTTTAGGGACTTCCACTTTTGCAAGACACCCCCACACTTTTAAGAATTCGTAGGAAGGCTTATGACCTTTCCACAATTCGTAAGGTGTTTTAAGCGTCTTTCTGTTAGGAATCTTGTTGAGAATGTAATTGGCGGAAAGCAAGGCTTCCCCCCACAAATTCTGGGGTAAACCAGAACTTAACAACATAGCATTCATCATCTCTTTAAGAGTTCGGTTTTTGCGCTCAGCAATACCGTTTGATTGAGGTGAATAAGGAGCCGTAGTTTGATGAATGATTCCATGTTCAGAACATAGACCTTCAAAAGGTGATTCATATTCACCCCCTCTATCGCTTCTTATAGCCTTAATCTTCTTGCTTAGTTGATTTTCAACTTCATTTTTATAGTGTTTGAACACTTCAATTGCCTCGTCTTTGCTTCTCAACAAGTAAACATAACAGTATCGAGTGCTATCGTCAATAAAAGTAATGAAATACTTTTTACCGCCTCTAGTAGGCACAAACTTAAGATCACAGATATCTGTGTGTATTAAGTCCAGAGGTTCGGTATTTCTTTCAACAGAATGAAAGGATGATCTGGTCAATTTGGATTCTACACAAGTTTCACATTTTTGGTGTGGGTCTATTTTTATCTTTGGTATAAAGTTCAAATTAATTAATCTACGCAAGGTATCATAATTAACATGTCCTAATCTACCATGCCATACATGTGAACACTCAATCAAGTAAACAGAAGTTTGAACTTTATTAGCGCTCTTCGGCGCAATAGTCAAACATGACATCTTAAAGAGCCCATCCTGAAGATAGCCCTTACCCACGAATACATCATTCTTAGTTAGTACAAATTTATCAGAAACAAAGACTAACTTAAAACCATTCTTGCTCAGGAGCGACCCAGAAACCAAGTTCTTGCGAATGTCAGGCACATAGAGCACCTCATTCAGAGTCAGTTCCTTCCCAGAAGTCAGCCTCATCACCACCTTTCCTTTACCTTCAACCTTGGATGTAGAGGAGTTTCCCATGAAGAGTTGCTCTTCCTTTTCCACAGCATGATAGGTGGTGAACATGGACCTGTTGGAGCAAATATGGCGAGTAGCACCAGTGTCCACCCACCATTCTCTCTCGTTTCCAACCGTGAGACATTCAGAAACCACAGCAGATAGGTTCATGTCATTCACGTCATCAGAAAGCTTATCCATTGTCATATTAGCTTCAGTCTTTTGCTTCTTGGACTTCTTTGGCTTGCGACAGTCACTAGCCCTGTGTCCAGCCTTTCCACAGTTGTAGCACTGGCCCTTGAATTTGGTAGGTGCACTCTTTTCGCCTTGAGGTTTCTCGTGGCGCTTCCTCTTTTCTTTAGCATTTTGGCCTTCTACAACATTGGCCTTTGCCACCATAGGATCTTTGCCCTTCTTTTCAGATAGACGGTTGTCTTCCTCTATCCTTAGACGGACAATCAGTTCTTCAAGATTCATATCTTTGCGTTTATGCTTAAGATAGTTCTTAAAATCCTTCAAAGATGGTGGTAATTTCTCAATCATCGCAGCCACTTGGAAAGATTCTCCTAAAGTCATTCCTTCAATAATGACATCATGTAGGATTACTTGAAGTTCTTGAACTTGGCTTATGACGGTCTTACTATCCGTCATTTTGAAATCAAGAAATCTGCCAACTATGAATTTTTTCATGCCAGCATCTTCAGTCTTGTATTTCTTGTCCAAGGAATCCCAAAGATCCTTAGCCGATTGGAACACACTATACACATTGTATAATGAGTCGGCTAATCCACTGAGGACATAATTTCTACACAAGAAATCAGCATGCAACCAAGCATCTTTGGCCAACACCTTTTCCTTGTCAGTTTCATCATGGTTTACTTCAGGAGCCTTATCCCAAAGAAACCTTGCCAAGTTCAGGGTGGTCAAATAAAAGAGCATCTTCTGTTGCCAATGCTTGAAATCAGTTCCATTGAATTTTTCAGGCTTCTCCCCATGAGGAACAGAATGGGGAACAACAGGAGTAACCAGTGGTGATTCCATTTCTGTAACACACATATTTAATCCAAGAAACGAAAAGAAAACAGAAACAAATTCTGTTCGTAAGTAAGAAGAAGAAGTTACAAGTGAATCTGTCTTAAGTTGTTATCAATCTACAACTTAAAATTAGAATACATCAAACATTACATACCTTCTTATTGTCTTTGTCTTTGTATTACTTTAGCCAGACTTATAATTCCAAGTCTCAAATAATCCGAGCCTAGTGAATTCACTATGTCCTTAAGACAGATTTTCCCCCTCAAGGTGCTGAAGGTTAAATGGGAAACTGTCTCCCAAGATAGAACGGATATTTCCTTCTCTGGAAAGTAGCACTTCAATTCCAAAGAACAACGAACACAAGATCAGTACCTGAACAAGAACAGAGGGAGAAGAGAAAAGAAGAAATTTGTGTGATCTCTGCTTCTTCCCTCTCTCAACTTCGTCCACTATTTATAGGAGATTGGTGCCTCTTTGAAACTGCATAGTAGCTGTTGGAAACAACCTTTCATGAAAGGTTGCACCTCAGTCCCATGCACTGATTCAAAAAAGGTTGCACCCCTGAAATGAAAAGGCACTTACTGTTTCAAGAGAAACTAACTTAGCCTTATGGACCCAATTCGGATTGGGCCTTGAGAAATAAAAAAAATAAGAAATCTTTGTTCCAAAAAGAAACCACACACATCAGCCCGAGCCCGAATCCGGGCCGGGCCGGACGGGCGGGCGGCGGCGCGCGCGTGTTTTTGTTGAGCTTGACTGCGTTCCGTCTCCACGGAAAATTAGTGGTACCCCTTGGGGCCCAATCCTTATAGTCATACTTTCTATATATATACTCAACATCTCTTTGGTTTTCTTCCAATGTGGGACAAGTGTTTTTCATACTTTCCCTCATTCATTTCTTACTCATTTCATTTCAAGTGGGGTAACTAGGGAGACAAATTACTCATTCAATACTCAATGGATTTGTGTAATTCCAAGTTCCATGTGTTCACTACACTTTGAACTTTCAATTACAACCCATTTTTTCTAACAAAATCCACTCATGTGAAACTCATTATTATGTTTGTTTGGAAGCACTGTGTTCACATGAGTAAATGTTGAGTGGTTTGGGTTGCATTCGAAAATTTCTCATTCGTATCAAAATCTGTGAATATTTAAGACATGAAACTAAACATTTTGAGGTTTAATGGATCAATAAAAAACTGAACGATTTGGGTTAAAAATCTGGGGCCACAGGAGTTACAAAAACTAAAAAATAGTTCTAGGGTCTGGCACCACTATCTATCCCAGGCAAGACTTATTATGGTTCCATTCTAGCCAAAGAGAAGTGAAACACTTTCACACCTTTTCTGGTGTGAAAATCTTCATATGTAAATTACTTCACTTACACCATTTTAACACCTCATTTACACTTGCGATGTATAAACAGGTGCAAACAAACGTGTTTATGTGTAATGGGTGCAAACAAAAAATCCATTGCCTATTTTGAAAAGAAATATGCCAGTTGCCATCATTCAAATAAAAAAAAAAAAAGCTAGTTTCCTTGGATACTTTAACTAGTAATGCAGCCCACATAAGGGCCCAGAGGTGGGTCTCACATTCATACAAATAACAAGTTCTGGTTCTAAGATTTGCACTGTCATGGAACATATACTTCATTACTTACCATAGATTTTTCTTGATTAAATAATTTATATAGATTAGGACTCGTCGAGGTCTTGTCCTTTAGCAGTGATGTCAGTGGAGTTATAACATCCTCGAACAGAGGAACCAAAGCACCATTAGGATTTTAATTGGCACATTATAGACCATGAACCAAGTGTCCAGACAGTTCATCTAGTGGATTGATGGACCCGAAAAGGGGGGAATCTCCCGTCCTCTCCTTCCGCACACCGGGAGCTGACCTGGGTCTCGGCGGAGGAGGAAAGATCTCGGGCATCAACATTTTTGTACGGGTATGCCAGACTTACTTTCTACTTGGAATTTGGAATGGTGATAATCCGGAGATTCACCTTCACAAGTAGAAAGGAAATCAATCCTTTTTTCTAATTTTTGAAATTGCATTAATATTAAGAAAAGAGACAAGTTTGTTTTTTTAGAATGCCGTAGGAGGCGTTTTTGTTTGTTTGCCGTAAAAGGCAATTTTTCCGTGAAAGGCGATTTTACAAAACTCATCAAATATGAAAGACAAGAATTGTGATTTCTTTTTGTCTCTTTAAGAAATACAAACTACAATAGAAAAGTAAGAAGAGGGATCTAACTTCTCAGGAGATTGTGGGGACACATTGAGATCGACGGTCGCAAGTCATGTATGGGCTTCGCTATCGTCTTTCAAATGAGAACATGTGATGCTTTGATTCTTTGGCTTGGCTCCTAACCTCAGTTTTTTAAAGGACAAGGACCAAGAGAAGGTTCTATATCCAATGAAAAACCGAGTAAACGGGCTGAAAAGCCGCGTTTAGGCCATGTTGGAGAAGGAGGTGACCTTGGGGGGGTGGCCCCCCAAGGGACGTTGATCACCTTGTGGTGCTTCCGGGAGCAAAGTAGCAGGACTTCGTCTCGATTTCTTTGGGAGAAGTGCAGAACTTCAAGTTGATAGATGTCGATCTGATCCTTCGATGATTCAATTGATCCCCTCTCTCTTGGAAATGGATCTCTTTTTATAGGCTTTTGGTAGCCATGGGATGGTTATGGGCATTGATAGCCATGATGAGAGCATTGATGAGGAGTTACAAGTTGATTTTGTAACTCCCTTTTCATGGCTTGTGATTGGCCGATGAAGGTAGTGGGCATTTAATCACCTTTATGCTTCATGATGATGGGAGTTTCATGGGTTTAATGCCATGATTACTTGGATTTGTAACTCCCAAATGCTTGAATCTGATTGGGCCGTTCAAAATAATGAGTTAATGACCGCATTAAGTTGTCATAAACGGGTCAATTAATGTCATTAAGTGGTCGCCAGGGCATATGAAGAGTCGCGGGCCGCGCTGCGCCTTTTGAGATTCTTCTTACGATCATCACAGGTGGATCCACACATTGTTTGATGTTGGATTGCAGTGCAATTTCAGACATTAATTGATTTTGGCGGGTCGGTGACATCTGTCTTGTCGATTTCACGATCGGTCGGACAAAAAGTGCACTTTCTTGGTCAGCCGGTTGGCGATCTTGAGGCGATCGGTGATGATTTCATGCTTTTGACGGCGGATCCGAGATGTCGACGAAGATCAGTCGTTTTCAAGCATCAAACATTGCATTTTCCGAAAATCACAGAGGCCGGAACACCCGAAACGCGAAAAGAATCGGAAAACGGACGATTTGGTGTAAAATCCGGCGACCCGGATTTGCAGGGTCGCCAGGCGACCATGCACCCAGGGTCGCTAGCGACCCTGGCCATGGTCGCCGGCGACCTTAGGGTTTTTTGCCCTTTGGTCGCCGAACTCCGTTTTCAGCCGATTTTCCGTCTTTTTCGTTCCTTTTTCCTTCTGTATTTTTCTTGACAATTTTCCTCAATTATTGACTTCATTTTCTTGGAGAAAACTTGACGAGAACTCGCGCGAAATCGGAGCACAAAGTTTCCCATTTTTCGGGAAAGCCGAAGACTTTGTAGCCGATTTTCCGTCAAGAGTCGAAACTAGGTCAAACGATGTCGGAATGACCTGCAAATTGAGATGAAGCTTCTTGAGCAGTGGATAGGACCAACCATGAGGTTTTATTTGAGTTTTGAAGCCGTTTGGGGTCCCATCGATGCTTGACTTGATTTTGCTGCGGGGAAAATGCCGAGCTTTGATATGTGGTCAAACGATGTCCGATTGACCTAAAATTTGACGAGGAACCTATTGGAGTCATTTTGAGACGTTCCATCTGCTCCGTTTTGGATATCATGGTCCCGGGTTGCTCTGCCGCCAGTAGGCTTGGTTTTCTCTCGGAGTGTCGAAACCTGGTCAAACGTTGTCAGAATGACCTGAAATTTGACGTGCAGCCTTTTGGAAGCATGTTGAAGCCACTCATGTATTTTGTTTGATGAGTGATGGCTTTGGTGGTTCCCGCCACCGGGAGGCTTGATTTTGCTGCTCGAGTGTTGATGGATGGTCAAACGTTGTCGGTTTGACTTGAAATTTGGCATGGAGCCCTTTGGAGACATTCTGGAGTCATCCGTAGGCTCTGATCGAAGTTTTGGTGTCTTCGATGATGTCGCAGCCGGGAGCGCTTGTTTAGCTATCGGAGTAGTGAAGTTGGGCCAAACGATGTCGGAATGGCCCGAAACCTCAGGTGTACCCCTCTTTTAGCTGTCTTGAAGGATCTCTCAGTTTCTGTCTGATTCTGAAAAGATCTGATGCTTGAAGTAGCCTTGCCTGTTTTGTAGCAGGATGCAGCGTCACGAGGCTTCTTGATGTTGAGGAGACATAGTGACTTTTTTGGTGTCAACAAATGCCCCCTCGAGGTACAGCGACGAGTAGCTTTTTGGAGTCGATGTGCCTCGAAGAGAAACTTGGAGGAGAGATTCCAACTTGACCAAGAGTCTTGAGCATTTTTTTTTTATTAGCCTTCTGAGTTTCCGGGGGAACTTTATGGTAGTGAGAGGGATCACACACCATCTGAAGGCAAAGTTTTGAAAATGACATGGGGTATTTGGATTTTGGGTTTTGGATTTTGTTTTTTGACTTTGTGACCTAACAAGCTGTATGTGGCAGGTTAGGGGGTCAGGTTTTGATTTTGACCTTGTGACCCAACAAGCTGTATGTGGCAGGTTGGGGGGTCAGATTTGGTTTATTAGTTTTGGATTTTGATTTTGGTTTTGGTCTTGTGACCTAACAAGCTGTATGTGGCGAGCTAGGGGACCGGAATGTCAATTTCAAGATTTTGGTTCATGAGGTTGGATGGTTTTGTTTTTGGAAACTCATGAGACTTTCTTTTCTTTTTTTTTGAATGGTCCCATCAACTCAAAAGAGGCATGGGACTTTTTTTTTTGCTATTTTCTTTTTTTTGCTCTTGGTAAGAGGAATATTTTGACTAAAAGCCAATTTTAGTGCCTAGGTGGTCAAACCTGGCTCATATGGGCTAACCCATGGGACCTTAGGCTTTGGAGATGACCTAGATCTCATATGGTGTCATATTTGTAAAGAATATCTAAAAATATCTATTTTGTGTAGAGAATATCTAAAAATATCTTTACTTGGAGAGAATTTCTCAAGTTTTCTTTTTGTGGAAAGATTCTCTCAAAATATCTTTCTTTTTGGGAAAGTAGCTAAATTTTAGCACTTACCTCCTTTCTTTCTCCTTGTTTCCTCTTTTGGCTTGCTCTCTTCTATAAAAGCAAAGAGGGTTGGTGCTTTTGCTCCATTGCTTTCTTTTTGCAAGGAATCTTCAAGAGTGCTCTCCAAGATAAGAAGTGCTTTCTCTTCTTCAAGGATATCCAAGCTTTTCTTCTTCTTCTCCATCAATGGCTTCAAGTAAGTTTTCTTCCTCGTCAAGAATCTCCATTGTAGAAGTAGCTTCTTCATTTTTTTTTTCTTCTTTTTCTTTTCTTTTCTTTCTTCTTCTTTCTCTTTTTTTCTTTTCTTTTCTTTTCATGCACGTTTTCCTTTTTTTTTTTTTTTCGTGCTTCCCTTTTTTTTCTTTTTTTTTCCTTTTTTTTTTTCTTTTGACGGTTTTCTCTCTTTCTTTTTTTTTTGTTTCTGTTTTTTTTTTCACGCTGATTTCTGTTTTTTTTTTCAGCATTTTTCTCTTCTTTTCCTTCTTTTTTTTTTTTTTTTTTTGCCGTTTTTTTTTCCCTGGCTGTACGGACAGGTCCATACGGACCTGACCGTATTGCCACGTGGCAGTGGGCCACGGCCTGTGGGCCAATTTTTTTTTTTTTTTTTTTTTTGCTGATATTTTTCTCTCTATTTCTTTTTCTTTTTCCTTGTTTGCTCACTATGATAATGACAGCGTCCTTGAGGAGCAATCTGAGGAGTTTAGGCTTGTGTACTTTCAGCTTGTCGCCTTCTATGATTTTTTGAAGGAGAAGGAGGGCTCGAAAGTTAGGTGCAGCAGTTGGAGAAGTTGCAGCTCCAACTTTTTTGACAGCGGGGATTCTTCTGATGGCATGGCCCAGGATGTTAGGGCTAAAGCATCAAGTTTGAAGAAGATCGCTGCTATGCGAGAAGATTTGAAGAAGTTCTTCGCAAGCACGGATGCCATTTGTCCTGACATTGCGTTGCGGAGAGATCTCGCTATTTACCTCACTTACTGGCTGGGTGAGGCTGTTTTTACTGGAGGAGATGGGACGCACATCAGGCCGCACTGTATTTTTCCGGCTTGTCAGATGGCGTTTGGAGAGCGGCTGGCTTTGGTACCTGCTCTTTACTCCTATTTATGTACCGAACTGCAGGCTGCTGCTTTTCTGGTTCGGCTTGGGCTTCCCATGAACAGGGTGTTTTCTGCCCATATCTTTTATTCGTGGTATGTATACCACTGTCCTAGCTTCCATCGTTTGAGAGTTGCACAGGACGAAGATCCCTTTATGATTCGTTTGGCTAGAGGGACAGCCGTTCACGAATCACTTTTATCTGCCCGTCTAAGGATCCGACGATTTAGGGACGTCGAGATTGGGCAGTCTTCGGTGAAGCTTTCTCCGGGCTTGCGGAAGAAGGCTTTTGACTTTGGTGTCTCCCGTGATTCGACTAGGGCAGGGTCGGGAAGACACTATGCTTTGACGGACGCGGAGAAGAGATGGCTGTTTACTTTATTCTCTTGAATTATAAATTAGAAAAGATATTAGTATCCCTTTGCCCTTAATTAGTTCACCTTGGTCCATTCAACTTTGTCCAACTGGACTAAATTATTAAAGGATTCGACTCGCCTGACAAAAAATGGATCACCTTATTAAAGCTTCAAGCTCCTACATTATCAATGTGCATCCTAAGAAAACAAAGCATTGAGAGATCCTCAAAAGTTACAAGCTTGAAAAGCCCTTAGTCCTCTTAAACAAGGAGAATTTGGAAAAATCTCAAGAAGGTATAAAACTCTTTAACCCACTTTTTAAAAAAGTACGTATATGAAGATTTGAATATTTAAAAAAGAGGATTTTACCGGAAAACCCCCTTACATTCACTGTAGATGAAAAAAGGACCTAAAAGATATCAATCGACCGTAGTGGTCCCTTGGGCCTTTTTTAGTTCATTTTTTTATTGTTTCGCCGAGCGGCGAAACTACCGCTCACTTGCATATACGAGTGGGATACCACTGCTCGTTTTTTCTTCTTTTTCACAGTTAAGTGACAATATCGCATATACAAGTTGGAAATTGTTCCACAACAAACTTCCAACCAATGATTGGGCCCAATCAATTGGAGTGCAGCTGGCCTCTTCCTGCTACCTATGCGGCAACCACCAAGAGACTTCATTCAGTTTATTCTTCCTCTGTCCTTTTGCCAAAGAGTTCTGGGCATGGATAGAAGATAAAGGCAACATCAGCTCTTCTCCCTCTAGTTCAGCTGCAGCCAAATGGAGCTCCTTTTCTGCCAACTCTTGCCTCAAAGCAAAAAAAGGTTTGGGAGCCATCTTCTTAGTGGCAATTTTCAGCTTATGGAAGGTCACAAACTTGGCAGTTTTCAACAATATGATGCCTTCTCTTGACAATGTTATCTCCTTCTTCTTGACAGATGCTTCCCTCTCTCTTGGTTAAATGTCTTCTCCTTTGTATAGCTCTATTCTAGTTTTCTCTTTGTAATTAGCTTTCTCCTGCTAGGAGATAGGTTGAGCTCTGTTTTTTCTCTGCTGTCCCCTTTCTTTTGGTTTGCTTTCTTTTGTTGTTTCTCCCTTCCCCTTTCTTAATTCAATTTGCAACTTAGCAAAAACAAAGTGACGACATCGCTGCCCAAGTCATATTCAGAAAAAAAAATCTCAAGTGATATCCCTACTCACCCGCATATATAACCGGGGATATCCCCACTCATTTATTCCTCTTATTTCTCTTCCTCCTCTTTCCTCCCCTTCCTTCTTCCTCCAACTCCATCTACCTGTACCAACTAACCCTTTACTCACACAACATTTTCGTTCATGATATGGTGACCTCAATGGTCGTGGGACTTTTATGCAAGTGGGAGCTCGTTACCGAAACACCCAGTATCACATATAGTCATTTAAATCCATCATCTTCCTCGTCCCTCTTTCTCCCAAAACCTAAGTAAAACCCATTTGAACCCATTCATTCTCTTCCAACCAAACACAAGAAACTTCATCCTCATCTAATAGAACTCGCATTCTCTCTTTCTTGAACCCATCTTTTTCTCTTCTCTCTGCAACTCAACGTTTTTAGCACCTTTTTTCTCATCTCCCTACCTCTCCATAAAAAAATTCAAAAAAGAAGTAAAAAAAAATATCAAATCTTATTATACTTTAAAAACTTTTTATTTTTTTTATTCTTTTTATAATCCAACAATTAGATTTTATGAAGCTGCTCGAGGCCTTGAGTAACGGAATCTTTTTGTATTTGTTTTAATTGGAAAGACAAGGGAGCGACTGACAACCCATTTGTGTTAATCGATTAAAGAGTGTTTCTAAAAAAAAAAAAAGTTGTTTCGTTTAAAGAGTACTAGCAACAAAGGTCTGGGCTGAAAAATAAATAGGCTTGAGCCTGCACTGATAAAAAAGATATAAGTAAATAGTTTCAAATTAAATCCCCTTTAGAATTGGTTAGAGAAAGAAATAAATATTATTTAAAATTAGTTACAGATGCATTAATATTAATATAATATTAAATAATAATAATAATAATAAATATGTGAAAATCTAAATACAATATTGGTTAGTTCCAGTCTTCCATATTTGTGGCCTTTTTAAAAAATGAAAAATGAAAAACATTAAAATTAATGATAAAAGGGTTGATATATTTTTAAAACAATATTAACTGATCTGTATCGAACTGTTAGGGTAAAGGCAAAATGAGCGGTATACTGTAGGGCTTTTCTTTTATTATTTTATATTTTAGAGATAATGCCACATCTAACAGGACTTTAGAATGTAATCAGTGTATCAAAATTATTCAATAGTATTTTAACAACCTCATCCTCAACTTGAAGCTTGTGAGTTTGACATTTGGATTCGGGACTGACGTTAAAAACATTTAAATAAACAAATATACAAGAGAAGAAAACAGAAGATGTCCTACACAACAACAATAATCATAAGAAAAACACTTTGAGGAAGAGATCGAGCCTTAAAAGAGGCAAATAAAATAGTGAAGAACCTCTACTCAATCGCACCTTTTGAATAACAACAATTTGGATCGAAACCTTTGCTTGCTACGTATACGAAAATAGTGGTCTGGTCTTGGATACTTGGTATTACAGGTGTAACATTCGATTAATAGTTTATTTTGGAAGAATTGTTAATTGAATCGTGAATTACAGTTTGCAGTTTTAAAAACCATTAAAAATCGAACCGCGGTTAACCGTTAAAAACCGCAACCGAATCGTATTTGGAAAAACCATTGAGAAGTATATACATATTTCATTTAGGCCCTTCATTTTTTTTATTAGTATAACAGTATGGTTAACCGTGTGCCGGTGAACCGAACCGTATTTTACGGTTCGGTTCTGTTAATAACCGTGAGTCAATACTGAAAACTGTAACCAAACCATGAAGTGTGGTTTTTCGATTTTAATAACTGTAACCGTAGCCGAATCGTGAAACACGAATATTAACTGCAGTTCGGTTTAGTTAGACGGTTTTTCGGTTTTCTTTTACACCCTACTTGGTATCTTTTGCTTTTTGAAGACTACTTTAATTACTGCGAGCCTTATCTCTTGTATGGTGAATTAGTGAGAGATTATCTCTTGTGTGGATGGCGAATTAGTGAGAGATTTATCTCGTGTGGAAGTCTAATCTTTACTATATAATATATATATATATATATATATATATATATGTATATATACACACCTAACCTGCAGCTTAGGGGAGAAATAAGATGAGTCGTGCGAAATGTGCATGTGGGTTGAGTTTCCGTCATGTGTGAATGAAAATTCCAGGGCCCGCTCTCATTTTTTTCATTTCCCCCTTCTAAGACTATTCGAGCCCCCCCCCCTCTCTCCCCCCTTTCTCAGCGAAACCGTCCCTCCCTCCTCGTCTCTCTCTCTCTCTCTCTCTCTCTCTCTCTCTCTCTCTCTCCCCCCACTGAATCAGCTCTCGGGAACTCTCTCTCGCCTCTCTCCCCTGAACCAGCAACACCTCTCTTTGCCTTTGTGTCGCAATACTTATTTTGTGATATCACATTTAATATTCACAAAATCACATAATGTGTTGTGATATCGAAAGAAAAAAAAAAGTTTTTTTAACTCTCTCAACGTACAATTAGTACGGCGAACATGTAGATAAAATTATTGACTTTGGTAACAAAGGGAGGTTATCAATGTGCACAGATGACCGTATGTGGGGGAAAAAACCCCCTACATAAGGGCGTTGTACATTTTTGTCCAAACTCATTCACACTAAAGTATTTTCAGCCCATAAATTCTACAATGTAAGTTTGCCAAAATTCTAAAGCAATTCACAAAATGCAATTTTCTTATGCGAAAGCCCGCACTACAGGTATTTTAGTTGGAAAATGCAATGCTATAATTGCAGCGGTAGGGAAATGTTCAAAATTTGAGAAGGGAGAGGAAAATTCCATTTCTAATGAAAAAGTTTTTGTTTTTTTTATTTTTATCGATACACAGTAAGGAATTATTGTGTCAAGAGGGCCCACACAGAGATGGAACATGGATAGCATCCATGTATCTTCAAAGAAGCTTCGCTTAACTTAGGTTGATTACTTTCATGAGGCTGAGATCTCATCCTTTCTTCTTCAACCAAAGATCCTTGTTCTGCAGTTCTTCTGCTATTTGCTTTGTCTCACTGGGAATGAGTCCCTATGATCTCTTGTTTAAGAAGAATGAGAGGAGTAAGTTTTCTGATCATTGCTTCCCATGTTCTGAATTCTTATGTATTCGAAGACTTCTTTAATTGGTTCAATTTTGAGAACCAATGTTGAATATAAAAAATGACCATTAAATAATCTCTCTTTAATGGGTGATGAATCGGGCCTTAAGTATTTTTCTCTCACCTTTCACCTCTTTAATGATCCATTAGCTTCACCACTTTTGCTTCTTGTTTGGATGTACGGTGAATTGAAGTATGGTGAGGTGAAGCATCAAATCAAGAGAAAATAAGATCAAAGGTGTTATGATAGTGTATTGTTTTTAGTTGTTTGGTATGGAATTTTTTCACTTTTTGCATAGAAAAGTAGAGGTTTTTTTTTTTGTCTTTTAGTGGAGGAAGGAGGTTTTTTTTTTTTTTACTTTTTTTGAAAAATTCGAAGGGAATTTTAAAATTGTGTACTTTTGATATGACCCATTGTCATTTCTTGTATGGATTCACTTTACTTTACTTTAACTAGTTAATTGCCAAACATGCTCGCATAGGATTAATATGCATAAAAAAGTAAAAATTAGTCATTGTAGTTTTAATAGGGGGTCAAAATTGAAAAGTATAAATAGTTTTATGATTGGATCATATATAAGATTTTATTGGTTTCAATATCCAAATTTTAAAGAATAAAAGGTAATAAAAACTATACAATTTTATGCGAAATAAGAAAGTAAGACAAATTTAGGTAGAAGTTGTTGAGACAAATTTAGGGTAGAAGTTGTTGAAATTAAAAGGAAAAAACTATTTTTAATAATACTAAAAGTAGGTATCATCATCATCAAAGACTTGTGCCAATTATATCGGAGTCGGCTACATGAATCTGTTTCATCATTCTGATCTATTTTGAGCCAATTCGATCTTCAGATAAGTTGCACTTCCCTAAAATCTATTTTTATTATCTTCATTCATGTATTCTTCGGCCTACTCTTTTCCCTTCGTAGACCATCAACTTGCATATCCAAACTTTTTCTTATCGGCACCATTGCCGGCCAGCTTCAGACATCTCCAAACTATCCTAAAATGTGTTTCTCTAATTTTATCTACTATTGAATCTACCCATAAATGCTCTCGAAAATACGTTCATTCCTAATTTTACGCTTCCTAGTTTTGTCATATTTACCTCAACAATACTAAAAGCAGGTAAATTCTTAAAAATCCTGCAACCATCCCACCCCACACCCAAAAGAAAAAAGAACTAAAAAAGTGGAGATAATCGTGACTTTAAGTGTTTTGTTGTCATCTCTCGCCTCTTTAATAATCCATTGTTATATCGGATTTGACCATGAATTTCGGCACATTCAATTTCATAAAAATAAATTGGCCCTTAAAATATTTTCCTCAACAAAAATGAAAGTATGGATCTTAAAGAGGAGGGTTTTTTTTTGTTTTTTTTGGACTGGAAGGAGAGATAATTATGTAGAATAAAGAGAGATAAAAGTCCGATACAAACATTGGATGAGCATAGTTACAAGAACTCCAACAGACATAGACTACTAGGTAGTAGCTACTTATATAGTACTCAAAAGTAAGGCCTAAAACAAACCGAAGAAAACATGATTACTGTAACTATAACTTCTTTATAATGCATTCTCTGGATCAACATTAGGAACCCGATGATGAACACCTTATTCCTCTAAGTTTTTTTCACACTAGATTTTGATGTAGTCTTCCTAAATAATGATTTTCTTTCTTGTTGGATTTTATCAAACCAGCGAGACTTTTTCCATACATATTGAGGCAAGGGAATATTTTACTAGATCTTTTTTCAGAATATCTGGAGGCAAGGGAGCCCTGTAACAAATGCCGCCAACTTCATCATGGAGCCGTTCAAGATAAATCTCATTGTGTGATATAATCTAAAATTTCAGTTTAATAAGAGTGGGTCCCACCTTCCGAATATGCATATTATAAAAATGTGATTAATGTCACATCAGTGCAAAGTCACAATTTATATTATATGGTCGATAGGATGAAAAGTATTGTGGAACTGAAACTTGGATGTCTCCTTGGAGGGTATTCAATTCATCTTGATAGGCTTGGATCATCTCTTTGTGTGGCCAGCGATGGAGTTTCGTCTTACGCGGTTCTCGTGCAGTAGCTGCCCCACAGGCGATGACTCTTGTTGTTTTTTTACATCCGTCGACGCCGTGAAGGACTTGGAGAATGTGACAAGAGGGGCCCACACGGACATTAATTGCATCCATTTGTATCTACGAAGAAGCTTCGCTCAAGTTAGGTCCATTACTTGCATGAGTCTGAAATCTTGCCCTTTCTTCGTCTTCTCAACCAAAGATCCTTATTTTGCAATTCTTCTGCTAATTGCTTTTTCTCACTTGGAATGAGTCCTTTCGATCTCTTGTTCAAGAAGAAGAAGAAGAGTAAGTTTTCTGATCATCGCTTCTCATGTTCTGAATTATTAGGGCTTTCTGATCATTGCTTCTAATGTTTGAAAATTGTTGTTATTCTTGAAGGGTTTAATGAGGGGGCTTTCTTGATTATTTGTTTGGAAATGTTGTGAAATGAGTCCAATTATAACTGATTTGGTGGTAATTGTTTAAACAAATCTCAACACCATTTTCTAAAAAAATGTGTAAAATGTTTTTTCTCTACTACCTTCTTTTTCGGGTAACAAAGAGAAGAAGAGTCGAGTCCCATTCAGCAGTAGGACCAAGGTTTGAAAAAAAAATTTGTCCTTAAAGACCCAGGTATCGATCCCTCATCCTTGTGCTGGTTCGGTTTTTTTTATTTTTATTTTTATTTTTTTAATTTTTATTTTTTTTTTTTGGATTTTTACTAAAAAAGTGTCCATAAACCTGTATACACCGGATATAATCAGAAATACAAATAAATGCCGAATTGGGTGTTCGTACATGCTATATGGACGATTTTGCCCTTATATAGATCGAACGACATCATCATCCAGCAACCTTTATTTCCACTCCAAGAGAGCTTCTCCCGCCAGAGCTTCTCCCTCCTATTTCTCTCTTTCTCCTTCTCCCTATTCCTCTCTCTCCCTCTCCCTCCTCTTTCCTTCCCTGTCGCATCCTCTCTCCTCCCTGCTCTCTTTCTCCCTTCTTCTCTGCCCTCGCCCTTCACCGTCAGAACTCTGCAACGAACAGCCAGGAATCACTATATGAGCTCGATCGTCATTTACACAGAATGTAAATGATGTCGGGGCTCACGCTGGGGCTTATGTCCATGAGTCTCGTCAATCTCGAAGTTCTTGCCAAGTCTGGGACACCCAAAGATCGTGTGCACGCAGGTCCGCATTTTATCTAATCTCATTTCGTTTTTCTCTGCTGTTGTTGTTTATGTTTGATCGAGTGTTTTGCTGCAACGGGTAGTACCGTTTTTTAGGTATTATGGAGCTGGAAACATCGGAAATTGCATTAAATGGGAATACGCGGAATTGGGTTTCTGTGTGTTTTGTATTTCGCTTTGAGTTTTGGGAGGAGCGGTGGAGTGAGGAGATTTTGTTTTGGGAAATGGGGTTCCTCCAGACGTGGATTTTGATTTTTGATTTCCTTAATATGCAGGAGAGCAAGTTTTCTACAGCTGCGCTCTTGATTTTGTTCTGATTTGTGGGTTCACTTGGTCATTTACAGAGTTCCTTTATTTTCCCTGACTATTTGACCTACCTGGCTGAAAGTTCTGGTTGTAATGTGGTTTCTCATGGAAAATGGATTTGTAAGGGTGAAATTGCGTTGGAGTACCTCAATTTCATTGAAAATCAATTTCAGTGCTATATCCAATGAAAAGCTTGGGAAACTTGTACCCTCTTCTAGCCAAATCATTTTAAATTCATAATACACTTTTTTTAGCTGTCGGCCTTTCCCGACGACCCCCCCCCCCCCCCCCCCCCCCCCGCAATATCACTATAATGATGAGGAGGATATGTGATGCTGTCTGGAATATGTGCACAGATAAAGCAAAGGGAAAATAACTAACATGGGTTTATTTCTACCATCCAAGATCTACAGGGATCAAACAAGAGATCCCCTAAGTGGTGTAATTATAGTAGAAAGAATAATATGAAAACTAGCCTCCTTTAATCTTTTATGCCTCTTTAGGAGCAAAATCCTAGAGAAAAATCTAATCTAAGCGCATCTTGGATCCTTCTCAACCAAAATATCCACAAATTTTATTATTCACATAGTTTACAGGCACAGAACATAATACTTATATATCATATTATTGTGTTATTTGTGCTGTTTGGAAGTTGTTGCAGATTTCTCCAGCTTTTCGATTTAGAGTATTTGGCTATTTATTTATAGTTTAATATATTTTGTAGGTTTTAAAAAAATATTTATTCTCATTTTTTTAATGTTTTTTTTCCTATTTTAATTTATTTATTTTATAGGACACTTCTATGATAGTAACCCAAGAAATACCCAAAGTATAGTAGGACAATAACTTTCTGAGAAGAATATTTGTGTGCACACTGTACACTGCACAGTGTCTCTCTCTGTGCATACAGTAGTGCCGGCCACAGTACAATGTTTTGGCTACCAATACCGCTGACTTTATGAACCCCAGATTGGTACAGCACCAACATCTTGACCCCTCTAAATATATATAGGGATTTTTACCAAAAAAGTGTCCCTATACTCATATACAGTGGATTTAATCAGAAATACATTCGAATGCCCATTTTAGTGTTCGTACGTCGATTTTTGACAGTTTTGCCCCTCCCTTTATCGAACGACATCGTCATCTACATCCCTTTATTTTCAATCCCTACGAATGAAATTCATTACTACAACCGGCCTTTCTTCTCTCTGCTCAGCTTCCGGCCAACTTCCCCTCTCTGCCCGGCCATTCCCCTGCACCCAGAGACCACCTGCTCTTCCAATCCAGCGGCCACCTGCTGTAGTCACCGGCCACTCCACCTATAAGCACCCAGCGGCCACTGCTGCTTCTCCCTGCCATCGGCCAACTTGCACCCTTCAGCCCAGCGGCCACTTGAACTTCTCCCTCATCCCTGCCACACTACACCAAAATTGCAAATCAGGGACGGCGAGAAGGAGCGGGTGTTAGCCGTTTCTAATTTGAAACAAATTCATTCCGTTTCATATAAATAAACTGTTTCTACTATAAAAAAAAGTAGCCCCAGTTGCTAAACCCATTCCCATTTCTCGTTCCCTCCCAAAAATAGACCGTTCCCTCCATGTTCCTCTCTTGTTCCCTCCACTCTCATCTCGCGTGGTTCCCAGAATCAACAGCTCTCTGCCTTCCTCTGGAGCATCAGCTTGAAGAGGGGCACCAGAGACTTCCTCCACCAGTTCAGCAAGATTTACGCCGGGCCAGAGGAGCATGCCTACAAGCTCTCTGTCTTTAAGGCCAACCTCCAGCGCGCACCATATTCTCCGCAGCGTCACGCGGTTTGCTGATCTGACGGAGTAGTTTGAACGGAGGGAAAGGAATCTACGGAATTGCAAGGATTCTGCCTAATTGTGTTTTTTTTTTCCATTTCGCAGTGTTCCTACACTTCCATAGGAAGTTGAAATCCTCGATAGCGAGGATTTCAACTTCCTATGGGAAGTGTAGGAACACTGCGAAATGGATTTCCTATATTGTGCAGTTGAAAAATAATTGAATTTAATGTTCAACGAGGAAAGTTATGCCATGTTCTTATTCTTGTTATTATCGTTATTTGTTTTTTAATCTTTATAGGACATCCTATATTGGGGAGAAGACAAGGAGAAGAAGGGTGGTTGGATGACGGTGCTCGGTTGTTAAAAGAAGTAATCTCTTCTTGCGATGGCAGAGGCTGCTACCCGATCCGAATGTTCTCTGCTAAAGAAATTGAAGAGGCCATACAGCAACCGTACCACAGAGATGGGTATTACTATTGCTACGAGGGAACTCACGAAGACCGCCAAATTATCATCAAGGTATATAACAGAGAACGAGACTTGGCTTTCAACGAAATAGCCACGGTGACCCAAATCAAGCATGCTAATGTGGCGAAGCTTTTGGGTTGTTGTCTTGAGATGGAACAGCCAATTTTGATATATGAAAAAGTACCCTTTATGCTAAGTAACCGTCTTCATCAGGCAAACCCATCATCAAGTCTAATTTCATGGGAACATCGCTTAAGAATTGCTATTGAGATCGCATATGCAATCACCTATCTCCATACAGCAAATTCCAGGCCCATTGTCCATAGAGGCATAAAAAGCTCCAACATCTTATTGGATGAACACTACAAACCCAAATTAGCTGATTTTTCATTCTCACTAACAATTCCTTTCGGTGAAACACATGTGAAGACAGATATTGTTAAGGGCACACTTGGATATATGGCTCCTGAATACTTAATTAGAGGTATTGTAAGTGAGAAGACTGATGTTTATATCTATGGGGTGGTACTCCTTGAACTTTTATCTGGAAAGAGACCATACGAATTCTGTTCTCTATTGCACAAATTTTTCGATAATGACTCCACAGAGAAAGAGGAGAGACTTGAATTGATTTTACACAATGGCCTTTCGATGGATGTTAGACAAGTGGAGCAAGCAATGGCTTGTATGGATGTCGCAGTTGGATGCATATCAAGAAATCCAGACGAGAGGCCCCCAATGAAGGAGGTGACACAACAACTAGAGCAGATAGAAAGAGGTGAGCTTCCTCTTTCATCTTCTTTGTTGCGAGTACAACAACTTGCAACCGTGGGATCCTCCCAGGGGTTTTCCCAGATCCGAACTCAGTATGAATGGGAATCGGGATCCTCTGATGGGGTTTCCCCACGGTGACTCTTTGGTCAGCCTGTCATGCACGCCGCCACGTCACCATCGACTCCAAAAGTGTAAGGTAGAATGGTCTTACTGTGTGGCTTGGTTGTTGCCATATCACTTATACTAATCGTTTCTATTGTATTCTCACCACGTTTCTATTAGTTTCTAAGTCTTTTAGAAGGACTTTT
Organism: Umbellularia californica; assembly: GCA_028538565.1. NCBI lineage: Eukaryota > Viridiplantae > Streptophyta > Magnoliopsida > Laurales > Lauraceae > Umbellularia > Umbellularia californica. Next base: position 84,772,852 of record JAPQWN010000001.1, read on the forward strand.
CATGCTCTGATACCATACTTACGTATGTCACATACCGGTCCCGAAATTACCTGGCCAAAGGTAATTCCCGAGGTGTGCCACGCGTACTCCCGTGTTCCTCACACCTGTTTCGGGTCAAGTATGAGTCACGAAGGAGAAATTCCACTTTGCACGTGTGAAACATGCTCACAGACACCTGTCTTAGTACATTTGTCAGCGGAAGCATTAAATCTAAACATAAAAAGGTATCATATCATGAGCTGTCCCAATATTCAAGTTCCATAACAAAAGATGATTTCATTACTATTATGAAGTAGAGAATTAAAACTCACTCTACCTCAAGAATACAAAAGTATCTATGAACAACAATACCAAAATATGATCTAGTTCAAGTATCATGTTGACTAGGTTCACGTAAACAAAAGTATACTATCAACAAGTGGTAATATGACGCTCTCCGAAGACAAAAGCTAGACAGCTCCCTCAGCCGTCCACTCTTCTAAGCCTGGAGGTACCTCAACGGCCTCCTCCTTTCCCTCCTCGGTCTCCGCAAGACCGGGATTGGGACCTGCGTCTGTAACACCAAGAATAACTCATGAATACAACGATTCAGCTGAGTATAAGCAATAATCCATTTGCACATGCTGTATCAATATCAGAAGTTATGACGGAAGATTAAAAGTGGTCATATAAAGTAAAACTAAGCAATTGTGCATTTCAAGTTAAATCATGCTCAAAGAATCAATAATGATGGAAAAATACACATTGGTTGGTAACCACATTAGCTAAATCCCCTCAAAGAGGGCACGCATTTTGGGATGTCACCGTGACCCGGCCAAAGGTTCAACTGGCTACCCGGGTTCTGGAGTTCCGGTGCTCCAGGCTGTCTACTGCAGTGACGTACACAAACTAAACCAAGAGTCAACCCCGTCGGGTATCTTCCGGTCGAAGCTAAGTAGTACCGACTCATGCAAATCAAGAAAACAAATTGAATTTGAGTAGACCACACTAGTCTTTCCATACGATACAATTCAATTCGTTCATGTTCATTTATAAGTCTACTCAAGTTTCTCAACATAGCAAAACGGATAACAATAGAATGACCAATAAATGAAGAGTGGAAAAGATATATATATATATATATATATATAACAAGATGTTTGTGCATTAAGGTTTAGGAATCAAGAATTGTTACTAGCCAACTATGCTAAATATCCGTCTTTCACTACTAACTAGCTCAATATAAAATTATAGGAGTCAATGTATCGTTATTCGCTAATTGGTGTCACATTGTATATTAATTATACATTGAATTGCTATAATTTAATAATCATGGCAGTGTGAAATAACAAAGCCTCAAGAAGGTTTTCACCTATAATAGGTTTTCCAATGGTCAATGTAATTAAAAGGAACAAAAAAAAAAAGGTAAGCCCTACAAGGACTCTCTAATCCTATTTTCATAGGCCTAAATGGGCTTCAAATCATAGAGAAATAGGCTGGAAAAAGGGCTGAAACAGGCCTGAAAATGACTGAAAAATGGGCCTGACAACAGAATTTAGTTGGGCCTGAAACAGAATTTAATTGGGCCTGAAAACAGAATTTAATTGGGCCTGAAACAGAATTTAATTGGGCCTGAAAACAGAATTTAATTGGGCCTGAAAACAGGCTTGACAGGCCCTCAAACAGGGCCTGGTCCGTTCCAGCACCTGATGATCTTCCTTCTTCTATACTTCTTTCCTTCCTTAATTCCTCTTCCATCTCTAGATTCCTCCCATTCATTTCAAGTCTTTCTGGAACTTAAGAATTTCAGCATGTTGCTTGACATTAACATTACAAAACTCAATAGAAACCTGAACTCATTTGTCACAGAAATCTGAACCCATTTGTACCTTAAAAATCCTGCAGAAATTCTACACAAATGCAGACAGTATTTGTGTTATAAGCCTCACAACATGCATCCATATAATGGCATTCTATAAAGAACAAAAGTAAGTAACTTAAATCCAATTTCATTACCAGTAACAAAAACAAAACAGAGGCTAATACCCATATGGATACTGATATTCAACTCAAGAATCAAATCAAGGATCAATAATAAAATAAAACACCACATGCATTGAAAACATTGCTTATACTTGCCTTCACCAAACGTGTACACACTCACTCTTCCTCTTGAGTCAACACAAGTGAAACCCCCAATTTCACAAACCCTATTAAGAAGGTAGTACCAATGTCTATTAAAATGCATGCATGTGATAGATAAGAATTCTAGTAGCTCAATCACCACAAATGTCTAAGAAGAGGAGTGGAGTTCTTACCAAAGTGACTGATCAGAGGTTGAAGAAGACCAATCTTAGCACAATACAGATATGAAAGTGTAGGGATGAAGAAAGTGAAGTCAAAGTTAATCTCTACACAACCATGCAACGTCTTTCCTCGAATGATTTTGAAGAGAGAAGGAGAAAATGAAGAAAGGAGTAGGAAAACAGAGTTTTCCTTTTCAGCCCACTTGAATTGTAGCATGCACAGGAACGAAAGAAGTGAGTTTGCTGTTGGAGTTATATTACTTCATAGTTTATAAGAAAGTCCTCCTCCATTGTCATATTTCTTATTTTGAGTCAAATGAATGCCTACTTGATTAATTGGAGGTCTAATGAGAAGGTGATCGATATGAAAAATGACGGGCTCGATGAGATACACGCGATGACGCCAAGATGAAGTGCATACGATGTAATTTAAGAAAATCCAAAATTACGAAAAAGTCCCCGGCTTTGCCTAAATGGGTTGGATTGGGTCTAAACTACCTACCCAAGACTCAAGGTGTAACCCAAAGACTAATATAAAAACTAATTGATGCTAAATAACTTAATTAGTAGCTAAGTAGTTTTAATTTATATAAAACACAATTAATTAGGAATAAACAAGATTAAGTGGGTTCAGGGTGTAACATTTCCCCCCACCTTAGGAAGCATTCGGTCCTCCGAATGAAACATACCTGGGTGAATAATTCTAGGTATTTTCGAGCCACTTGATCTTCAAGCTCCCACGTGGCTTCCTCCGGTCCATGATGATCCCAAAGCAATTTAACCCATCGAATGGTCCTTGTCCGCAGCACTTGTTCCTTTTCGTCAATAATACGGAGCGGACGCTCAACGTACGTTGTATCGGGTTGAATCTGAATGTCATCGTAACGAATGACGTGTGACGGATCTTTCACATATTTGCGAAGCATGGATACATGAAACACATCGTGTACTCCTGAGAATTCTTGTGGAAGCTTCAGTCTATAAGCTACATCACCGATTCGGCTTATAATTTCAAATGGTCCCACGTATCTCGGTGCAAGTTTGCCTTTTTGTCCAAACCGAATTGTGCCTTTCATAGGAGAGGTTTTCAGGAAAACCCAATCACCAAGCTGAAATTCTAATTTCCTTCTTCTATTATCTGCATAGCTCTTCTGTCTGGATTGTGCCATTTTTAACCTTTCTCTAACTCTTTAGACTTTTTCTGCTGTTTCTGCGATAATCGTGGGTCCATGAAAACTCCGAGTACCAACCTCTTCCCAACAAATGGGACTTCTGCATCTACGACCATAAAGTGCTTCGAATGGAGCCATATCAATAGCTGAATGATAACTGTTATTATATGCAAACTCGCACAAAGCTAAGTGCTCATCCCACTCACCACCAAAGTCAAGAACACTAGCCCGAAGCATATCTTCCAACGTTTGAATTGTACGTTCAGATTGTCCGTCGGTTTGGGGATGGTAAGCAGTACTAAAACTGAGTTTTGTGCCCATAGATTTCTGAAATGCTTGCCAAAATGAAGACACAAACCTACTATCTCTGTCAGACACTATAGAGACTGGTGTGCCATGTAATCTTGTAATTTCCTTGATGAAGATATTAGCCATCTCATTGAACTGTATACCCTTTTTAAAAGGAATAAAATGCGCTGATTTAGTTAAGCGGTCGACAATCACCCAAATCACATTGTTTCTTCTACTAGTCATCGGTAAACCTGAAATAAAATCCATGGAGATATGTTCCCATTTCCACTTAGGAATATGTAGAGGATGTAATAAACCTGGAGGTTTTCTATGTTCAAATTTCACTCTTTGACACGTATAGCACTTGGACACGAATTCAGCAATATCTCTCTTCATATTATTCCACCAAAATCTGCCCTTGAGATTTCTGTACATCTTAGTGCTTCCTGGATGTTTGGAATACTGGGCATGGTGTGCATCAGTCATTATGCCTTCCGTCATGTTCTTTAGGGTGGGAACGCACAGTCTATCCTTGAAGTACAAAATTCCTTCAACCAACTGAAAATCAGGTTTGTTCAAGATATTATCTCGTATTTGTGCCAACTTAGGATCTTCAAATTGTTTGTCTTTAATCTCTTGGATTACTGATGATTCAATGACTGCCATAGCTGCAAGCATGGCCTTATCACTTAGCAATTTCATTTTTACATCCAATTCCTTGAAAGCATCTATTGAAAACCATTCATCATATAAGGCTGCCAACGTAGACGATTTCCTGCTCAAGGCATCAACTACTACATTTCCTTTTCCTGGAATATATTTGATTGAAAAATCATAATCTTTAATGAATTCAAGCCACCGACGCTGCCTCATATTAATATCTTGCTGTGAGAATAAAAACTGAAGGCTACGATGATCCGAATGTACTTCAAATTGTTCGCCATATAAATAATGTCTCCATAACTTCAAAGCAAAGACGATAGCTGCTAGCTCAAGATCATGGGTGGCATAATTCTTTTCATGTTCTTTCAACTGACGAGACCCATACGCGATAACTTTTCCATTCTGCATAAGCACACACCCCAAGCCAACTCTAGATGCATCAGAATAGACTACAAAACCTCCACTACCCTCAGGTAAAGATAATATTGGGGCTGTGGTTAATTTTTCTTTTAGGGTCTGGAAACTTGTTTCACACTCATCGGTCCATATAAAAGGCACATCTTTTCGGGTTAATCTTGTTAAGGGAGCTGAGATTTTTGAGAAATCCTTTACAAACCGGCGATAGTAACCTGCAAGACCCAAAAAGCTTCTAATTTCTGTAACGGACTTTGGACTCTGCCACTTTGAAACTGCTTCTACTTTTGCGGGATCAACTGCCAAACCAGCACGAGTAATGATATGTCCCAAGAATGCCACCTGCTCTAACCAAAAATCACACTTTTCTAACTTTGCATACAACTGATGAATCCTCAACAACTGAAGGGATGTCCGCAAGTGATTTGCATGCTCATCAATGGATTTAGAATAAATCAAGATATCATCTATGAAGATTACAATGAATTGATCTAAGTAAGGAGCGAATACTCTATTCATCAATGCCATAAATACAGCAGGTGCATTAGTCAAACCAAATGGCATCACCAAAAATTCATAATGTCCATATCTTGTCCGAAAAGCTGTTTTCTGAATATCTTGATCTCGAACTCGTAATTGATGATATCCAGACCTAAGGTCAATTTTGGAGAAGTACGATGCACCCTGAAGCTGATCAAACAATTCATCTATACGCGGCAATGGATATTTATTTTTAATAGTCACTTGATTTATCTGCCGATAATCGATACACATTCGAAGGGTGCCATCCTTTTTCCTCACAAATAAAACCGGTGCTCCCCATGGTGACACACTAGGGCGGATAAAGCCCTTATCTAACAAATCTTGCAACTGTGTCTTCAATTCCCGAAGTTCTGCAGGGGCCATCCTATAAGGAGATTTAGATATTGGAGCTGTTCCAGGTACAAGGTCAATAGGAAAGTCCACCTCTCTGGATGGAGGTAATCCAGGAATTTCATCCGGAAATACATCTGGGAATTCACATACTACCGGAATCTCTTCTACCTTCTTAGGTGGTTTCTTCTCAGAGATAAAGGCAAAGTAGCCTTCGCAACCATTTTCTAATAGCTTCACAGCATCTAAAGCAGAAACTAGTCCAGAGTTGGACTTTCTTCTGCGAATACCTTCGAACATCACATTCGAACTAGGTTCTCCTGCCTTGAAAGTAATGGTCTTGTGGAAGCAATCTACACAAGCTCGATACCTAGCGAGCCATTCCATCCCAAGGATGACATCGAAGTCATGCATTACCAAGACTATCAAATCTGCTGGCATTAGTAGACCACTAACCAAAACACTACACTTAGGGTAGTAGTTCTCACAAGCCACTTTCTTACCCACAGGGGTAGTCACCAAAAGTACATAAGGTAGCAACTCAGGTGGTTGCTGAAATTCACAAGCAAAATGAGGTGCCACAAACGAATGTGTAGACCCCGAGTCAAATAAGGTTCTAGCATCTCTGGAACATATCAAGATTGTACCTTCAACCACATTGTCGGCTGCCTCTGCTTGTTCAAGATCTATAGCATAAGTCCTGCCAACTTGTTGTGGACGCTGCCCTTGTTGCTGCCTCTGTTGCCCTTGTCTTCCTTGTTGTTGCTGTTGTCTGGGAGGTGGTGCTGGCAATGCTAGACGAGCAGGAGGAGCAGGGAGTGCTGCTCTATTCTGTTGTTGTGGCTGCTGATGTGGTTGTTGTCTTGCTCTTGGACAAGCTGCTGCACGATGTTCCATGGAACCACAGATGAGGCATGCTCCTAAAGTCCTCCAACATGTAGGTGTAGTATGTCCTCCTCTGCCACAGTTGTCACATTTCAATTTAGCTACACCTGATCCACTGACCACACCCTTCAGCTTTTTATATTGTTGTCCTTTGCCTGAGTAAGATGGATTTCTCTTGAAGTCATTGCCCTTTTTCTTCAAGGCTACTTCTTCAAGCTTTTTATATCACTTATACTAATCGTTTCTATTGTATTCTCACCACGTTTCTATTAGTTTCTAAGTCTTTTAGAAGGACTTTTCATGCTCTGATACCATACTTACGTATGTCACATACCGGTCCCGAAATTACCTGGCCAAAGGTAATTCCCGAGGTGTGCCACGCGTACTCCCGTGTTCCTCACACCTGTTTCGGGTCAAGTATGAGTCACGAAGGAGAAATTCCACTTTGCACGTGTGAAACATGCTCACAGACACCTGTCTTAGTACATTTGTCAGCGGAAGCATTAAATCTAAACATAAAAAGGTATCATATCATGAGCTGTCCCAATATTCAAGTTCCATAACAAAAGATGATTTCATTACTATTATGAAGTAGAGAATTAAAACTCACTCTACCTCAAGAATACAAAAGTATCTATGAACAACAATACCAAAATATGATCTAGTTCAAGTATCATGTTGACTAGGTTCACGTAAACAAAAGTATACTATCAACAAGTGGTAATATGACGCTCTCCGAAGACAAAAGCTAGACAGCTCCCTCAGCCGTCCACTCTTCTAAGCCTGGAGGTACCTCAACGGCCTCCTCCTTTCCCTCCTCGGTCTCCGCAAGACCGGGATTGGGACCTGCGTCTGTAACACCAAGAATAACTCATGAATACAACGATTCAGCCGAGTATAAGCAATAATCTATTTGCACATGCTGTATCAATATCAGAAGTTATGACGGAAGATTAAAAGAGGTCATATAAAGTAAAACTAAGCAATTGTGCATTTCAAGTTAAATCATGCTCAAAGAATCAATAATGATGGAAAAATACACATTGGTTGGTAACCACATTAGCTAAATCCCCTCAAAGAGGGCACGCATTTTGTGATGTCACCAGTGACCCGGCCAAAGGTTCAACTGGCTACCCGGGTTCTGGAGTTCCGGTGCTCCAGGCTGTCTACTGCAGTGACGTACACAAACTAAACCAAGAGTCAACCCCGTCGGGTATCTTCCGGTCGAAGCTAAGTAGTACCGACTCATGCAAATCAAGAAAACAAATTGAATTTGAGTAGACCACACTAGTCTTTCCATACGATACAATTCAATTCGTTCATGTTCATTTATAAGTCTACTCAAGTTTCTCAACATAGCAAAACGGATAACAATAGAATGACCAATAAATGAAGAGTGGAAAAGATATATATATATATATATATATATATATATATATATAACAAGATGTTTGTGCATTAAGGTTTAGGAATCAAGAATTGTTACTAGCCAACTATGCTAAATATCCGTCTTTCACTACTAACCAGCTCAATATAAAATTATAGGAATCAATGTATCGTTATTTGCTAATTGGTGTCACATTGTATATTAATTATACATTGAATTGCTATAATTTAATAATCATGGCAGTGTGAAATAACAAAGCCTCAAGAAGGTTTTACCCATAATAGGTTTTCCAATGGTCAATGTAATTAAAAGGAACCAAAAAAAAAAAGGTAAGCCCTACAAGGACTCTCTAATCCTATTTTCATAGGCCTAAATGGGCTTCAAATCATAGAGAAATAGGCTGGAAAAAGGGCTGAAACAGGCCTGAAAACAGGCTGGAAACAGGCCTGAAAATGACTGAAAAATGGGCCTGAAAACAGAATTTAGTTGGGCCTGAAACAGAATTTAATTGGGCCTGAAAACAGAATTTAATTGGGCCTGAAACAGAATTTAATTGGGCCTGAAAACAGGCTTGACAGGCCCTCAAACAGGGCCTGGTCCGTTCCAGCACCTGATGATCTTCCTTCTTCTATACTTCTTTCCTTCCTTAATTCCTCTTCCATCTCTAGATTCCTCCCATTCATTTCAAGTCTTTATGGAACTTAAGAATTTCAGCATGTTGCTTGACATTAACATTACAAAACTCAATAGAAACCTGAACTCATTTGTCACAGAAATCTGAACCCATTTGTACCTTAAAAATCCTGCAGAAATTCTACACAAATGCAGACAGTATTTGTGTTATAAGCCTCACAACATGCATCCATATAATGGCATTCTATAAAGAACAAAAGTAAGTAACTTAAATCCAATTTCATTACCTGTAACAAAAACAAAACAGAGGCTAATACCCATATGGATACTGATATTCAACTCAAGAATCAAATCAAGGATCAATAATAAAATAAAACACCACATGCATTGAAAACATTGCTTATACTTGCCTTCACCAAACGTGTACACACTCACTCTTCCTCTTGAGTCAACACAAGTGAAACCCCAATTTCACAAACCCTATTAAGAAGGTAGTACCAATGTCTATTAAAATGCATGCATGTGAGAGATAAGAATTCTAGTAGCTCAATCACCACAAATGTCTAAGAAGAGGAGTGGAGTTCTTACCAAAGTGACTGATCAGAGGTTGAAGAAGACCAATCTTAGCACAATACAGATATGAAAGTGTAGGGATGAAGAAAGTGAAGTCAAAGTTAATCTCTACACAACCATGCAACGTCTTTCCTCGAATGATTTTGAAGAGAGAAGGAGAAAATGAAGAAAGGAGTAGGAAAACAGAGTTTTCCTTTTCAGCCCACTTGAATTGTAGCATGCACAGGAACGAAAGAAGTGAGTTTGCTGTTGGAGTTATATTACTTCATAGTTTATAAGAAAGTCCTCCTCCATTGTCATATTTCTTATTTTGAGTCAAATGAATGCCTACTTGATTAATTGGAGGTCTAATGAGAAGGTGATCGATATGAAAAATGACGGGCTCGATGAGATACACGCGATGACGCCAAGATGAAGTGCATACGATGTAATTTAAGAAAATCCAAAATTACGAAAAAGTCCCCGGCTTTGCCTAAATGGGTTGGATTGGGTCTAAACTACCTACCCAAGACTCAAGGTTTAACCCAAAGACTAATATAAAAACTAATTGATGCTAAATAACTTAATTAGTAGCTAAGTAGTTTTAATTTATATAAAACACAATTAATTAGGAATAAACAAGATTAAGTGGGTTCAGGGTGTAACAGTTGTCTTGCCTCTGCTATTATGGCTTCACCACTCTATTCCCTCTTATGTTCACTCAAAAGCAGACCTTACAATAGCATTACTGTGCAACTGTTCACTGATCCCAACCGTTTGTCCAGAGGGCCCCTTTTTTTTATCATGCAGCTTGCAACAGGACATAATCTTTTTCTACATGGCTAATCTTGAATGGCCAAGACTATGTTGTAGTTAGCAATGTTGAAAAGTAATTATACTACCACTACTAATCAAGGCCTACAAGTTTTGATAGGATTAATTAATGGTGAAATTTTCTAATTTGGTATCATAGGTAATTGGTGAATCCAACAAGATAAAGGCTGGACTTATGCTGCCTCAATTATGAGTTAGAGGTTTTGGTAAGATTATTTAGCTATGAAAATTTAATAGGTGGCACCAATGAACCCTACTAGCTCAACCTCTCTATTTAACAATTTGCGAGGCTACTTCTCCTATCTACTTAGCCGGTGGGGCCCAAATATCTATCATTCGACTTAAGGTGGCAGAGAAAACTTGCCCTACTGTTTCACTGGTTATCCGCAATGCAATTCACAACTGCCATGGTTGATCGCAATTCGCAAATTTGGATCTTACCCTTTTCAAATCACACTATCAAAATGAGTTTCCAGTATTAGGAACGCTACATCTACATTATTTTTTTATTCAAAACTCGGTTTATCAAGAACTTGATCTTCTTAAATTTTGACCATAATTTTCATAATTTAATATCCATATTGCAAATTGATTAGAAATTGGACAAAAGAGGACTCTTATCACATTGGCTTTGAAATTTTGATATCCTAAGTAAATCAAGAAAAATGCAAATTCAATTATGGTGATCTAGGTAACCCTGACAAGAAATAATCATACTATGGCCAACTTAGTTACCCTGTTTGTACGTTCTTCAATTAGCATTAGAGTTCATAGGGAACACTCTCCTGAAATTGTTGTAGTGGAATTTACCATTACAGTAATTTAAGGAGATTGTAAAATCTTTGCCAGGAGATCAGAGATCTTCTAGACAAAATAAATTCTTCAATGTAGTTGTCACCCTAACCACAATCCACCATGGGAATGCTGCGAGCCTTTTGGGTTGTCCTTAGAGATTGCATCAGCTACTCTGTGATTGTCTTCTTGACCACCTTGATAAGAGGAAACCTTGGGGTCCATGCTCCCATGTCTTATTGGATGAACATGGCACTCCAAACTCGTGGTTTCATTGCTTGTAACAATTCCGGGCACAACAAACTTGGAGACAGCCATTTAAAGCACTGCTGAAAGCCTCGGTCCTCACCATCTTGTGACTATGACTGATGTTTGTAGCTTTGGGGTGCTACTCCTTGAGCTTTTTTGTGGAAAGTAACCATGTCAATGATAGATGGAGACTTAAATCTTCCAATAGAGGGAGTAGTAGTAATATTGAATAGAGCTTGATAGTAGATGCGTTTCTTTAGAGGCAGATGGGAGGCCATTAATGAAGTAGCAAAAGAAGTCCCACGAATCGTAAGACAAACCATTTTTCTCCCGGATAGGTTTAAGACATAAACCTCTTGATTACCACTACTGGGAGATGAGTTCTTGTTTCTTGTATTCTTGGTATTACCAAAATATTCAGCTTTCTCCCCTGTTCGATACAAAGCTAAATTTACCAATGGCATAAACGTGGTCAATTGCATCAAGTAATTCAAGGCTTGGGTTGGGTTAGCTCGACTTTCATGTTGGGTTAATTCAAGGTTTGGGGTGACTCTTAAGTGTCAACCCTTTACTTTCATGTTAGGTAGAGATGTCAAACGGGCGTGCCAGAGTTGTGCTGGCCGTGCCGTGCCTATCCTGTTATGGGCTTAATGTGGTTCTAACCTTTTGAGCTTAAAAAATAAAGGTCTTACACTAAAGAAATTAAAAGAATATAAACAAAGAAGAGGGTGGCACACAAATTTAAGTGGTTCGGTCAAATTCGACCTACTCCATTGAGAAGAAAACTATTTGGATTTTTTCTATTTGAAGATTTCTCAATATGATTACCTTCGAAACATTTATAATTTTTTTGGATAAAAAAAAATAAAAGACGATTTTTATATTTACGCTAAAAATATTAAATATCCAGTGCGGTGCTGCCTAGTGGGCTGTGCCCAATCATGCCTGGCACAGGCCATGGGCAGTGCCTAGCGGGCCATGCCGTTGACTGGCCAAGCCGTGCCACGGCATGTTGTTTGTCTCACTGGGCCGGGCCAGAATTTGACATCTCTAATTGTTTGGTTAAGGTTGACTTCCATCCAATAAAATTAAGAATGGGCCAACTGTTTAGTGCACGGTGGATCCATACTTGTTACTTGATGTTGCAACCTGAACCAATTTGACTCATTGAACTTTTACCGGGCAACTTAACCCAAACCCTGTTAGATAATTCTGAGTTTTTTTGGCCCTTTAATAAAGGATCAAGTCGAGTTGGGCCAACACATGTCACCCACAGTGGTCAGCCCAAACAACCCAGCGCCACCGCTAAATTCATGTGTGAACAAACAATTCATCACCAAAAACTGCAGACCATCACAAAAATTTGAATCCAAACAAAGCATTACAGTATTACACAAATGATGGGCAAAGATACTTTAGAAACATCTGCACTGATTGTAGTCTGTAATCGTATTTGAATTACTAAAAGTACTCATCAATCATCACAATGTTTGAAAAGAAATTCTTCCTAGTTCATGAGTTCCAGGATGGCAAAGACAGAAGTCACCATCAGGCAGCTTTGAGTGCCTTCACAGCCTCGCTCCTCTGGAAACTCCAGCTGCGCCATTACAGGTTCTGCTCAACGCCTGTCTCTTGCACATTTCATCATCCGCAGCCATGGCTGATGATTCTGGCTTTTAGATCTTAGGGGCCTTGAACTGTTCTGCAACCTGTGCCTGTGTCTGCAGTTGTGAGCCCAAGTCCTCAACCTTTGCCTCTCCATGGACAACACGTGTCTGATACTGGGCTCTTGAAGACCCGTGACTCGGACTCGACTTGCTCAATGCAAAAAAAATTGACTCGGATAGAATCAATGCGGAGACTCAGGAGAATCATATTTTTAAAAAAATAATTTCAAAAATACTTAAAAATGAATCCATTACGTATAAAATATAAAAATATATTTATTTACATGCATTCATGATAATCAATTCAAATTAATAAACTTATATATGCAAGAAAATTACTACAATAAGGAAAATAAAAGAAACATATTGCCTATTATATAATTTATTAGTTCATCAAATATAAAAGATCAAATATAAGTTTCAAATTACATTCCGGTAATCATTTTTAAATTACTAACTCTAAACCTCATGCATAATTACTTATAAATAAACTTTAATTTTTTTTGTAGAAATAAATAAACTTTAATTGTTTAAAATTAGATGTGCCTATTAAATGATTCGGAATGCAAAGAGTTTATTAAAATAAGATAACTCGGCAGAGTCTCCCCTGTTTCTAACTCAGTTCTTTGTAAAAGAAAAGATGATGGGGTGAGTCAAGAGTCAACTTGAAGAGTTTTCCAACTATGTACGTAACATAGTGACATTAGATTTTTTTTATGAAAATGAAAAAGGATCATGTGTATCAACTCTCAATAGTTATTAGAGAAACTGACATGCCAATCCTGTGGGACCTCTCACAGATGAGCAGTGGCGAACCCATAATTTTCGCGGGGGCGCTGAGAATGGTCAATTTCAAAGCTTTTAGCAATTTGTGGCCAAGAGCTGAGTAACTAATTGATAAGCTTTTGTAGTTAACCTGCCAGCAATTTGTTAAGGATTTGAACAAATATTAAGTGATTAAATGATAAAAAGATTACACGTTTTAAAAGAATGATCGGACAATTAAATTATATAAAATATGGCTTGGGCTCGAGCTTTATTTGGATTCAGCTATTTAATAGGCGCGGGCCTACGCCTCCAAGAATTTTATCCAAGAGGGTTCATGTTTAGGATCCAATGCCTGTGTCATAGGACCCCACGTTTATTAGAATTACAATATAGAACACCTTTTGTGAAGTGATTATGGGTCCCACGGTTAAAAAATCAAATTTATACCCACCTTTTGGAATTATAATTAGGCCTAAGCTTTTATGATTTAGTATATATGGGACCCACCTTTATGTCATATGCTTGAAAGTGTAAGACGGGTAGTATTGGAAAAGGTTTTCTTAAGAAATTACAATGAGAGTTTTGGAAGAAAAATGGATTTAATTAAGCGAGCGTGCTTTAATAAGAGGAGGAAAGATCTGAGTCTGGATTCCTGATTGAAACACTTTTAATGCAACCTCTCAATTGCTTTCTAGAAACCACGGATTTGGACTCAAACATGGACGCTTTTTCATAAGCTGAGGCTGACGTGGCGCATTACGGTTGATTAAAGAACGACGCTGCAATCGAACCGAAGTCTTCCTTATAATGTAGTATCGATCTCCATCTGCAAAGAAACTTCGTTCCAGTAGAAGATAACACGTTTCCAAGTTTATCGATAAATGTCTTCCTTTTTTGGTTTCTCACCAAGGAGGGATCCTCATTTTACACTTGTTCTTCTGATGATATTTTTTTCTATTTTTTTTTTTTTTACTCCATAATATGAGTCCCTTTGATCTCTTGTTCAAGAAGAAGAAGAAGAAGAAGAAGAAGAAGAGTAAGTCTTCTGATCATTGGTTCTCATGTTCTGAATTATTAGTGTCTTCTGATAATTGCTTCTAATGTTTGAAAAATGTTGTAATTCTCAAAGGGTTTATTGTTTGGAAATGTCGTGAAATCATCATGAGTCCACTCCCGTTACTGATCATATTATCATGGTTTTTGTTTGTTTCCGGCCCATCTTTATAGCAAATGGTTTATTGGGGAAAAGACAAGGGGAAGAAGGGGTGTTAGAAGACGGTGCTCGGTTGCTGAAAGAAGTAATCTCTTCTTGTGATGGCAGAGGTTGCTACCCCATCCAAATGTTCTCTGCTAAAGAAATTGAACAGGCCATAAAGGAACCCTGCAACTATGGACCTCATTTCGGCTACTTGGGAATTTACCAAGACCGCCCAATTTACATAAAGATAAATCATCTACGAGAAGAAGCTTTTAATGAAATTGTCGTCTTAGCTCAGATCAAGCATACAAATGTGGTGAAGCTCATAGGGTGTTGTTTTGAGATGGAAATACCGATTTTAATATTTGAATCTGTACCCTCCTCTCTTTCTAACCATCTTTTCGACGCAAATCCATCATCATAAAGTCCAATTTCATGGGATCATCGGCTAAGAATAGCCATTGAGATTGCATATGCAATTACCTATCTCCATATAGGAACTTCGAGGCCCATTGTCCACAGAAATATAAAATGCTCCAATATCTTATTGGATGAACACTTCAAACCCAAATTAGCTGATTTCTCCCTCTCTGTAACAATTCCTGTCGGTGAAACACGTGTGGAAATGGATCATATAGCAGGCACATATGGATATATGGATGATGACTATCTTATGAACGGTTATGTGAGTGAGATGACTGATGTTTACAGCTATGGAGTAGTACTCTTTGAGCTTTTATCTGGAAAGAACCTAGTAACACTACTAATAAAACGGGATGATCTGGATATTTCGTTCTGGGATTTTATCCAGAAAGAGATTACAGATAAAGAGAAGGGACTTAAATTGATCTTGGGCAATGGCCTTTCTATGAATGTTAATCAGGTAGAGCAAGCAATGGCTTGTATGGAACTTGCAGGTAGATGCATCACACATAATAGATATGAGAGGCCGTCAATGAAGGACGCGACGAAACAACTATGGCAGATAGAAAGAGCTGAACTTCCTCCTCCATCTTTTTCTTCATCGTGAGATTCTGGCCGGTCTTTTGGTGTTCACGAGAAAGTTGCTGTGGCAGCGGAGTCATGATTGGGAGGTTGTTTTGTTGGGTGTGGCTGTACTCGTTGGAAGATGATTCCATTTGTTATTTTGTGGTCCTTTTGGAAGGAAAGAAATGATGAGTTTCTAGAGTGTCCTCTTCAATATCAGCATAGTTGGTTGATTTCTAAGATCATTCTAAAGATTTGGGCTCTATATACCATCATTAATGTTAGCTTTCGACATCAAAGCAGGTCAGCAAATGCGATGGCGAATGCGTTAGCCAAGTAAAGTGTTGAAGGAAACCCTTATTAGGAGGGTTTTATCTTGTAGATGTGGTGTGAGGAGGGTACAAGACTCCTGCACCGTTGTGCCCCTTCACTCTTTCTTCTTTGCACTTCGGTTCTTTTGTTGTCTCTCTTTGTAATCTCCTCTTTCAATATAAGTTACTGTCACCCATTTAAGAAAAATCTTCTTCCTATCCAGTACGAGTTTGAAAGTATGAATTAGAATAGGTCTCTGATTGACTTGGTAGTCTTGTTTCTTATATTACCACCATATTCTTTGTCGTGTTAAGTAAAAATTCAGAATATACCAATAGCATTAATGTGCAACTGTCTTCACTAATCTCAACCTTTTGTCCATGAGACCCATTTTGGACGAGGCAGAACATCCACTGGTTGTATTCTTTTCGTAGATGTCTTGAAAACTTTGTTTTTAGTTGGTAGTGTCAATGGAGTGATGGACACCACAAAACTCAATACAAATTTGTTGATCGCAATTCGCAGCTCGAATCTCCACTGTCAAAAATGTTAGATCTGCATTATTTTATTCAAAACCTGGTTTATAAGAGGGTTTAAAACTTGATCTTCTTAAATTTTGAACGAAATCTTTATAATCGGATATCAAGATTGCAAATCGATCAGAAATTAGACATGAGCCCAACCTATCATGTTTTTAATTGGTTGGGCAGATTCATTCTGGAAATTTAATTTTTCTTTGGACTAAGGCCCAGCCATTCCCATTAGTCTACAGTTGTAGACTTTTGCAATTTAAGGGAAGGTCGCATCACTCTACAGAATTGGTGATTCATGCCCGTGGTCAAATTATATGTGAGAAATAGACCAATCTCACAATGTGGTGAAATTTCACACAATTGATAATCCCCCTTCACATACTCTCCACATTGTCAATTGATATGAGTCGAGTGGGTCACATGAATTCAACAAAGCTCTCTCTCTCTCTCTCTCTCTCTCTCTCTCTCTCTCTCTCTCTCTCCATTTATAGGTATGTTTAGATTCACAAAAGACTTATGTAGGGTTGACTGGGTTCACTTGTTTGTAAGGAAGACTCCTGTATACAATTGAGTCATATAATAATGGAAAAAATCTCTGTGATATACTTCAGTCTTCCAGCCTTCTATGCAGGGAAAGCTCCATATGGGAGACTCCATCATCTAAAACTTCCAGACACAGAAAAATTATTGAGGCTCCTCGCTGGGGCCTAGGTATGAAAATTTAAACCATTCTTAAGTAAAAGGATCTCTGTGGTATGAATCAATGGAAAAGTTCAGATGAATAATTTAAGTCCAAGATTGGGAATTGGGAGAGAACAGGAGCCAGGATTTCTGTCTATTTGGTCCTCTTGTTTCTCAACGAATGCTACAATCTCGTTGAGAGTGATTAAGTGGAGGGGGTAGTAGAGATGAATTAGAGATCATCGGAAAATTGTCCCCTCAGTATAAATTTAGGAGACATCCTCAGCAGCTCACCTCTTCGAGACATCGCACCACATATGACCCAGAGGAAAGGAGATAAGGAGATAAGGGATACCCTTGGCATAAACCTTTCTCAGCCTAAATAGTCTTTGCTCTGAGTCAATTCGGACAACAAAAGAAAGGGATGATACCTTTCATTATATATGCAGTACACAATCATGAGGAAATATCCACTCAAGCTATCATATAACTTTTTCAATATCTAAATTTAATGCACAAGCATAATGCTTTCTACGCTGTTGTTACTAGGTAGAAGAGCTCTTTCGCGATTATGACATTATCAGCTGCATGTCTTCCCAAATCTTGGATGGAATCTTATAGAAGACAATGCCTTTTTTTCCTCTTGTAAATTCTCATTCGCACACACCCACACACACGCCCTTTCCATTTCCCTCACCATCAGCACTGCAACCTACGACTAATCCCAGGTTGTTTATGTGGAGGGGAGGTACCTCACCATTGAGCTACCAGTTGCATTTGAGATTACAACGTTATCACTACCTTGGAGCTTTAATTGTTGAAAAATAGGAAGATTAATAAGGTAATGTTACAATGCAAACTAAATTCTCAGTCCTCGGATACAAGGATCTGAATGGGAAAAGTCAAGTTCCCTAAAAACCGGGGATACTGTATCACTTTACAATGAGAACCACCCTTACCACACAGTGATTTGAATGGTAGAACCATCATTGCTTGCCTTCTTTTTTACATGATCAGAATATTTAAGAATACAAAAGATTGCATGGACTTCGTCTTTTAATAAATAAATAAATAAAACATAACCTCATTTCGGCTCCCCTGAATCAACAGGCTTTTCTGAATTATTTGAATCAGGGATGGTTTCCATTTCCAAAAGCTTTTTCTGTTCCTCATAGTGGTTTCTAGTCTCTTCAGGTTTAGCAGCCTTTGGCTTGCTTGAAGACTGCTGATAAAGTACCCCACCAAGCATGCATATCAACAGCCCAATAGTTCCTACAACAGTTGAATGCTTGTCCCAAATAACTAAATTAATCACAACAGTCAAGAGCTTGTTAACTATACCAAGTACTGTAAAACCCGTCGCCGAAATTGCTCGTCTGCAAGAGAAACCGAAGAAGGATATGGCCAAACCAAACAAGCAAGACAAACACACCGGCAAAACCACACTTATCGAATGCCAAGGCAACTCCTCCTTAATGTCATGTTTTATTTTCTTCAGTTCACCCATTATAAGCAGTTCAAGCGGGAACAGAAGAAGGGCCTCAAGGTTGTTATAAAGCACCAGACCCCATGTGTTAAGCCCTATAGTCATCACTACATGCTTTATATAAACAAAATCAATAGACATGCTCACCAGATAAGCTAATGCCCAACTGTATGCCGTCAATGTGAACTGATAATCTGTCAGGACATAAATCACACTTCCACCAAAGATGGTTGCAAGTGAAAGCCAGGTCTTGAGCGATGGCCAAGGTTGGTTGAGGTAGATGGTTTCTCCTATGGCTACAAATATAGGGACAGCTGATCGAAAGACAATAAAGGTGTCAACATTTGCGTGGAGCAGGAGTTCACTGTTTGTGAAGAGGGACAGGTAGAAAATGATTGCTGCAGGTAGGAACCTCCACATGGTAAGTAGGTCAAGGCGATCATGCTCCACAATTTTAAACCACCCACACAACAGGACACCAAGTGTGCTTGTGAAGTATTGCAGGGCAGTCAAGGCCCCAGGATAAGGAAATTTCATGACTGCCCATTTGTTGATTATGGACAATAGCGATGCTGATAAGCAGTATCCAGCTGCTATTCCATATAGCGATGCTTGTTGGAAGAAGCCCATGAGAGTATCATACCAAGTTGTTTGAACTTCTGCTGATGATGTTGTAACATTCTTGCTTTTGCACACATTACTTTCAGCGTTTTCAACATCATTAGACATCTATATGGAGAAACATTTATGTTAGTTTAACTAAACAAAATACAACTCAACAAAACAAAAAAAAATAAACATAAAACTAAAAAGTTGATAAAACACAAATATTTATGTACCCAGATCAACTATTCACGGCCTGATCAACATGTATTATATCAAGGCTGTTTAAGACAGTTAAGAACCAAAACAGTTTTAAGTTTCCCTGGACGCTGAGAAATGCATACAGTAAAAAAATCTTTTGCCATGATGTTAGTTTCCTTGAGAATTGTACAGAAAAGCCTCATTTCTTTGTAACACTTACCCCAAGGCATTCTGGTTGCCTCTGAGAGAGAGAGAGAGAGAGAGAGAGAGAGAGAGAGAGAGAGAGAGAGAGAGTTAAGAGAGTTAAGAACCAAAACAGTTTTAAGTTTCCCTGGACCCTGAGAAATGCAAACAGTAAAAACATCTTCTGCCATGATGTTCGTTTCCTTGAGAATTGTACAGAAAAGCCTCATTTCTGTGTAACACTAAACCCAAGGCATTCTGGTTGCCTCTGTGTGTGTGTGTGTGAGAGAGAGAGAGAGAGAGAGTACACACAAGGGAGGACACCGTGCTCTGAGATCTCACGCGACATGGGCAGCAGCAGATAAAACTTCTTCTCAGTAGGTACAGTATATGGGAAAACAAGCCCTGTGTTCGAGAAGGAAAACTAGCGGCCATTGTGTCACAAACAAAATAGATATATTTTCATGTCTCATGTGTTGGGATTATTTACATACCAAGAGCAGTGAGATAGAATGGGGGAGGAATTAGAGAAAACAAGGTAGAACTGTGAAGGTGAGCATGAGGAAAGTGATCTGCTTTTGTTTGGTATTTACTTTTTTGAGCATGAGGAAAGAGATCTTCCCTGTCTTTCTTTCTTTCTTTCTTTCTTTCTTGCTTTTCTCCGCATGTGGGAGACTGGGATTGCAGTGGTTTTTCCCCCTCCTCCCTCGTCACTTTCTGCATTAAAACAGGCACCCCCTCTCCTTGGCCACGCGCAGCACATACATATACAAAACCAATTTTGGCCTAACAACAGTAGCAGCTGAGGGTGTGGGGGATAAGAAAATTATTAACCTAATCAGATCATTAAAGTAAACAAGTTTTGAGGCCAGCAAAATAAGATGGTCAAAAACAAGCTAATTCAATTACAAGGTTAATATTAAAATTGTGAGGCACATCCAACTCCCTCAAAATCACCTACTCCGCCTGTGTATGCTCTGCTTTGTTATGGAGTGACACCACCAGACCGAGTTGTGCTTTCTCACTATTTGAACCATAGTTCACCAAACAATTCTCAACCAAGGAACACATGGTATATGTTCTGCCTCAAAATCACACACTCCGCATGTATATGTTCTGCTTCGATATGGAGTGACACCACCAGGACCGAATTGCCCTTTCTCACTATTAGAACCATAGTTCACCAAACAATGGTCAACCAAGGAACACAAGGTGATTGGACAAAGAGGACAAGTTCTTGCTTATAACTGGTTGACCTGACTTGATCTACTCAGGACTATTTGGCTCTCCTGAGTTGAGCAGATAAGTGAATCTGGAAAGGGTATTATCATCCATTATTGGAACATATTTAAATAAAATCAATTTAAGGCCCTCTGCAACAAAGTCAACCATTTCATGCCTAGCTTTCCTTTATTAGAGCTATCAGCGTGAAGGACCACAGGAGAAAATGCTCTCTTTAGATACTGTAATATATAATCTAGAAGATTTATGTAAATTAATCCAATAGATTGTAGTTAACCCCAACAGGGGGGGCTATTGATTGTATTAGTTACCCCAAATCAAGAGGATATTATTGCAGGAAATATCATACCCAAAGATTATAAAAGTGAGCAAAGGCAAGTGCCACATTTCTCACCACAAATGAGAAGGAAGAAGAGTGGAGACGAACTACGATGTTCTGAACATAGGGTAAGGAGCAAAGGAAAGTCATGTAATCTGGTTATTGCTTGTGGCAATGTAATAAATCTCATCACATATGAGGTTATTGACAAGCTTTAATTACCAACTGAGAAGCTTCAATGATTTTGTCATTCCTATAACTGGCCAGTGTTTGCTATCTTTTAAGATTCGCGCTTATGAGGACAGTATTTGTTGTGATGTGATCTCAATCCATGCCACTCATATTCTTCTTGGACAACCATGGTTTTTCGATTAGGAGGTACACATTGGCAAAAAAATAAAAAAAAGCAGAGCATCTTCCATTGCAATCACAACACCTCCGCTTACACCATCACCTTCAACTAAAGAACCAAAGAGTGAGCAAAAGGAAAAAACAGAAGTCATGATCGAAACAAATGAACTGAATACCATGACAAGAGACAGCAAAGGTGACACTGAGAAGCAAAGAACTAAAGATTTTAAGACAAAATCAAATGGAATATACTCTGAAAAAAGGGACCAAATTTCTTTCTAAGGACAGTGTTGATCAAGAGACACAAGAAACAAAGGAAGAACAACAAAAAGGGGGCATTGAAGACATGGATCTAATGAGAAAAAAGCATAATCATCAATTAAAACTAACGATTGTTCCAAAAGAACCCTGTGGATCATTGGAGGACAATTACATTGTTCAAGTGGTTTTGAAAGAGTAATCATTGAAATTCCCCAAATTGATTTTATTTTTCAAGGATCAAGGATGGATATTAGAAGATTGTCATCTACTGGTAAAAAGTCAACAATTGAAGCATCTAACAGTCAAATCACACATCCAAGCTAAATTAAAAGTTTAAAACACCAGAAGAAGCAACACATGCAATCTACTTCTAGGCGAAGGAAAAGATTAAGCGAAGCTTCCAAGTATAGCTGTCAATTTCATTTCAATCACCATTTTGGTCTGACCTCCAAAATGAAATATTTCACCCTTTTGGTCAAGCAGTAACAACCTGGAAAACCTTAGTCTTCAAAGTGCATTGGTGATTTCAGCCAAATGATTCTTAAACATATCAGAGGAATAATACTCATTGGAACCTTCTCTCTGGTAAAAAGAAAATCTGCTTGAATATGCTTCATGCATGTATGAAGCAAAGATTCTTAGCATATACTTGCTTGATTATCACCATATATCTTCATGGGAAGTTTGATGTGGAACCCAAGTTCTTAGAGAAGTCTTTTAATCTGCATAACTTGATACGCACCATGTACCATTTCCATGTACCCAACTTCTACACTAGACAGTACTACAACAAGTTGTTTTCACTCTTCCATGTTACCAAATTCCTCCAGAGAAAAGTTCACTGGCTTGTAGTTGACTGTCCATCAGTATGATGTATAGCCAAAATCTGCATATAAGAAATCTTAATGGTTGAATGTCAATGATTAGAAAAAAAGGGCATGATTAGAATAAGGACACCCTTTCTCCAAATGAGACTTGAAACATCCAAGGATACAATACAATGCATCTAAATGTGGTGTACAAGTTAAATGTATGAGCTAACATTCCAATCCCATAACTTGTGTGAAATCAAGCCTGGTAATCATAAGATATGACAACCTTCCAACTGACCACTGGAAGATACCATCATTTGCCACAGGCTCCATTACCATGGCATGTAGTTGGCACTCGACTTCTATGAGCGTATTTATTATTTTGTACCCAATCATGTCCATCTCCTTCAATAAATTCAGTTGAGTGATTGCTTCCTCCCAACCTTCCTCCCTCCCTACTACTAGATTCTGGCCGTTAGATAGTTGGATGGGTTTCAAATTTTGAATGATCAATTGTATGGAACGAAATAGGCTGAGATCTTGAATTGGGTCGGCCAAATTCTCAAGAGCTTCCAAGCAAGACAGGCCAAGCTTTTGACAGGGTTGGCCAAATCCTTGAGGATTTCACATGTACAAGCAACCATAATCAGAGAGAAATAGGTTCTTTATTGAAGTAATCAAAGAGATCCTCCCAATAATGGGGGATAACAAATATATAGGATGAGGCTGGATGTCCCCTTATTCTAGTTGGCCTCTAATTCTCTAAATGTTCTCTCATAAAAAGGAAACTAGAAAAAATATTGCTGAACCAATCCAAATTAAACTAGATTCCTAATTTAGAGACCCCTAAGTCCTAATCAAATCAGAATTCCTAATTAATACTCCTACTTGATTCAAAACCCCCTTAGTCAGCAGCTGGTCCTATTTAGCCAAATGGGTCTGGCCTGCATCAGATTGGAGGATGTACTCAACTCAACTCAAGTGAATTGATAATCTGGTTTGGTGCTAATTCAACGTGTGGGTAGTGGAGACACACGCAAGCCCCACAAGCTGGGCCGCTTAGGAACGATTTCTCCATTCCTGAAAATTTTGGGATACATAAACATACACATATGCCCCAATTAAAGTTTATACTTACATTACATAATCATAATGATGAGTAGAAATATTGCAATAATCTTTTATAAGTGCATGAGTAACTGATCTACATTTCACATGGAAAATGAGAAAAAAAAAAAAAATACAAAACCGCTTGGAAATTTTAGGAGGAAGTTTTGCATGCTCTCCATTACACTTACACAAGAAAAATAGTGTAAATAGCTCAATAATAATCATTTCCGAAATAAAAACAGGTCTTTTCCATTTTTACATTAACAATAGTGTTTTGAATTACTCCATAGTCCACATAATCAAACAGAAGCTCATCCCACAATTTTCATCCCTAAAAGCCTGTGAGGCCCAACTTGCCCACTCTATCATCAACAACCTAAATCCCTAACACCCACCAAAATTTTAACAGCCATCCCATTTCTATAGACCCTTGGATTGTTGGTCCATATTTCGCACCCATTCGAATTACCCAACAGAACAGCTAGAATTGAACACCATTTGAAGCCCTAAAAGCAGCACCTCCCATGTTCTCAAGTAATTCCATTCTATGCACCAATACAAAGGTAGGCAATGAAGAGACCTTAAACCAAACCCACCCACCCCCAAAACCATCATTCTCATTCTTCCTAGTGGGCCCCACAGGTCAGGCAGTCCCTGAATCAAAAACCCAATTTGGAAGGGACCCAAAAAAATACATATATCCAAACACATCTTGAACTAAAAGATTTGATTGTAATATGAGATTGGGACATATGTTTTGATGATGGCAAGATTTGTGTTCTATAAGAGTACATACACCACACACCTTGTTTGTCGTTGTCATCTGGGGTTGGGTAGAGATGGAAGATACAAAATTCTAATCTGGTTTCTCAGCATTGTTGAGTTTGCAAGATCAAACATCTGCATCTCCTTCGGGATCTCTTCAACATCTTTCTACTCTTGCTTATTAAAATGTCTCCAAAGTTCTTGATGCAGTGGAGATTTCTTCACTACTCAGAACAGGTTCTGTTGATTGAAAAATAAAGGGTTTCTTGATTTTGCACTTCTTATGAACAGAGGCATCATCAATCAACCCTTTTTTTGAGGAGTCGAGTGGGAATGAAAATGGGTACCTGAGGACCCGAATAAGAAAATCAGGTTTGGACCAGTATATGAACTAGGATTTAAATTGGGGTCCAGCTCAGTCCACTCCATGCCCGAGGACTCCAACCCGAACCCGACCCTCTCATGTAAATTTGCCCCCCCCCCCCTTTTTTATAGCTAAAGAGTAGGGCTGTACAAAAAATCCGGTATCATTAATATGGATCGGTTTAGTCAACGGTTTGAAAATCATAGAAATCACCTTATATCGGTCGGTTATCAGTTTGAACCCACGGTTAACCGCCTATACCAAACCGACCATATGTATCAACTTGAATATTGAGTTTTGACTATTTTAGCCTTATAGGGTTTCGTGCTTTCATAGTTTCATACTTTCATTCAACAACTCACATGAAGCTTATGGAGTTGTTGTTGGAGTGCTGGTAGTTTGGAGTAAAGTTTCTACTTCTTTGGTTATCTGCTTTAATTTGATTTGGGATATGTAATGACTTTAAATATTTATTATGTTTTATGTTTGATTTTCTTTGGGATGTGATAACTTTAAATATTTCTGTTCGGTTAAGACTTAGTGAGTACTTGTGCTACTACTATTTGTAGGTATTTTGATTATTTCTCTCACAATTGGACTGCCTTTTTTGTGAAAAATATAAACAAAAAAATAAAAAAACCGGAACCGAACTGATTCCTTTCGGTTTAGTTTGAGCACATGGGCGGTTCGGTTCGGTTCGGTTTGGAAAAATAGAAAATCAATGGATTCGGTTTGGTTGATGGTTTTCCCTCTAAACCGATCCGAACCGCCTATGTGCACCCCTAGTAAAGAGTGCAACCCTCTTTTATTCGAGCTTGGGACCGGCAGGAAAAAAAATAGGAGATTAGATTAGCTTTAGGGCCGACTTTACCCTAAAGCAAGGAAAGCACTTGCTTTATGCCCCTTAAAATTAAGGCCCCAAATATTACAATCATATTAAAAGCATCTTTTCAAATAAAAAAAAAAAAAACTCCCAAAAATAAGGCCCCATAATGATGAGGGCAAGTTGGACTTATCATATCATAAATAAATGCAAGAGAATCTATACTATGGCTTCCATATGTTTCTCCTAGTTTTTCTTTCCTTCCTTATTATCTAGTTACATGCTCCTCCTCACATACTCTCTCTCTCTCTCTCTCTCTCTCTCTCTCTCTCTCTCTAATGTAATTTACTTCCATCCTTTTAGGGGCATTCAATATTAAGAAGACTTTTAAAACTCTATGCATAAGACCAAATTATTTATTAACTTTAGATCATTTACTCAATGCGGGGGGCAAATTAATGATTAAAAAGAAATTAAATAACCAACTTAACCAAATTAATGATCAATTAACTTTAAAAGCTTAGGTTACATATGGAACCATGATGAATGGCCTATTTTCATCGATCTAATCATTTAGATCATCAGGTCTTTCAAAGTGACCTCTTTGAAAAAAATCTAGTCCATTCAAAATTAGCCTGTATTTTATTAGCTTTCAACAAAATTCAATCAAATAGGATGTGGGCCCACCATCATATTGAGCACCAGGAAAAACTTGCAATTTTCACAATATCATGGAGTAACTATTTAGCCCAATGAGTTTTTTTGTTTTAAACAGTCCGATGGGATTTAGAGATTACTATTAGTGATAGGTCCTCACTTTGATCTCTTCCCAAACCAACTTTATCCAATTTTTTTAGCAAAAATAAAAGGAAGAGATAACGTGCAATTTAAATGAAATTGAGGTCATAGAATTGAATCAACGTGCAAATTTCTTTTAATAAGGCATGGTGTGTCAAACTTTCTTTGAATATTAAAGACGGGGGCAAAAATGCCCCTTTTTAAATGGGGAATTTTTGAGAATCTCTCATAATATAATATAATAGTAATTAGTAATATATCCCTCTAAATCCATTTTTTCACATTTTGAAAAAGAAGCATTACTTCTTTTTCTCTGCACAATTTCAAATCCCAACAAATCATACTGAATATAAATAGAAACTATCGACTTCTCTTCGATTTGCAACCAATGTTTCATTTTATATATAGCTACTATAAGTACGGAAGGGAGGGTTTATGCAAATCGTTCAAAGGGTCTTTCAAATTTCAATCTTTACTTGGTGGACCACCCCAAATTGGACCGCTGGGATTGGCAAGAGCATTTGCAATATTGAACCCTTGATGTTAGTATTGATTATAATATGATAAGCCACATGTTATAGGCTTAAACTTGATATGATGCAATTAGTGACTTGACGACTTAATTGCCAGATTAAATTGACACAAATAGATCTCCAATGACATGAATCCCCAGTCCGTTCAATACTATCAATATTAATATTTTAATTATGGTGTTCAACTTCTTTAATCAAGAAAATTAAAAAAAAAACACTAATATTTTAACTATTTTTCTCCAATAAAGCATAGAGCAAGAAAAATATATTTTTAAATAAAGTCTTTTGTAATAAAATTGAAAAATAGAAAAAGCCTCATTTGAAATTATTGTTTTAGGCCTCAAATTACCTTAAACCGGCCCTGATTAGCTTTAATGCCAAAAGTTCATTTTTTTTTATAAGATCATACTGAAAATTTAGATTACATATGGTTTTTTTTTTATATATGCTATCGGAGGGTTCCCAACTTTTTGGACTGGACTAATCCCTCGGGTAAATTCCCATGTAGCCCAAGTGTGGTAGTACAGTTTTGAACCTACAACCTCCGAGTGCAAACCGTGGTCCTAGGCTAATTGAGCTACCACTTTGAGTTACATGTGCTTTCTTTTGCAAAGAGTAGAATTTGAGCCCACACCCTCTCATTCTAAAATCTTTAAATATATACTCAAGTCATGCTATTTACATAATCATTATCGTCAAAGCCTTTTCCCAACTATGGTGTGATCAGCTACATGACTTTTATTTCTCTAATCCAGTTTACTTATAACTCATTTTCATATTTGTTTTAAACAATAATTTTCATTAGATTATGGGTTTATCCGAACCTACAAGTGGCCGGTTGTTAGACACTCAATTCATGCCGCCAGCGTAACTTTTGGAAGGGAAAAAGTCTACTTGGCCCGGGATTCAAGCCCGGGCCTTGGCCCGACTCCACATGGGAGGGGCAAAATGGTCATTTGCCAAAAGACCATTTTGCCCCTCCCATGTGGAGTCTGGCCAAGGCCCGGGCTTGAATCCCGGGCCAAGTAGCACGGCTGTTTGGAAGGGCATCGACAACAGCCATGCTACTTGTCCCGGGTGAAATCCCAGGACAAGTCCCGATTGCCAAAAGACCATTTTGCCCCTCCCATGTGGAGTCTGGCCAAGGCCCGGGCTTGAATCCCGGGCCAAGTAGCACGGCTGTTTGGAAGGGCATCGACAACAGCCATGCTACTTGTCCCGGGTGAAATCCCGGGACAAGTCCCGATTGCCAAAAGACCATTTTACCCCTCCCATGTGGAGTCTGGCCAAGGCCCGGGCTTGAATCCCGGGCCAAGTAGCACTGCTGTTTGGAAGGGCATCGACAACAGCCATGCTACTTGTCCCGGGTGAAATCCCGGGACAAGTCCCGATTTCCACATGGAGGAGCAAAAAGGTCATTTGCCCCTGCCCCTCCCATGTGGAGTCGGGACTTGTCCCGGGATTTCACCCCGGACAAGTAGACTTTTTGGCATCGACAATAGAGTCTCGAAGATATATGGCACAACATGAGAATGTTCAAATGCATAGACTGATGAAACCCAATTTCTAATGTGCATGGGAGATTTACCTTCAGCTTCATCCTCTTCTTTGTCATCATCGTTGCCTTCATCGTCATCAGATCATCTCCAACCACAAGCTCGTCAAGCTGAAAAGGTGTCATTCAATTTATTATTCATAACATGCTAAATGCCCTTTAAATAAATCCCAAAAACAAATCCTAAAAATTAGGGGGCGTGTGTCGGATGTGAATTATGATCCCGTAGGCAAAGGGATCGTTATTCATATATATACAAAATGTAAAATATGTACATTGAAAATTAGGATTACAACTATCTTCAAAATCGACGGATCGCGATCGCCGGTCATGTTAATGGCTGTACCATCATTCTTCAACAAATGGGAGAAAAATGGGGTGAGTTCCCTCTCATCTGATAAGTTGCTGGCAATACACGACAGTTGTCCTTTCACTTAATATGATCTTTCCAATAGGGGTGTACACGGATCAGATTAGTGCGGATTAAGCCAAATCCGTTACCTACGGATTGATAAATTTGGAATCTGTCACCAATCCATAGCTGTTAAAACCCAATCTGTGAAGGACCGGATCAGATCGGATTAATCTGCTCAATCTGCTCAATCTAATATTTAAAGAAAGATATCAAACATATTGTAAAAAATTTCATATTTGATCCCTTAAATTTTTTTTATCTTATTTTATATCTAAGCATCTTAACTTATATTTAAGCCCCTTATTTTTTTTTATTTATATTTAATGTCAAGAGATCGGATCGGATTGAATCCACAGATTGAGGGTGAAATCCATCACCGATCCGTTGCTAGCGGATTACAAAATTTTCAATCCATCACTAATTCGTTTACCTTCAAATCGGTTAAAAATCCACGTATCAGATCGGATCGGTTTTACGGATCGACGGGTTTTTTTGTACAACCCTACTTTCCAATATTGATAAATCATGTGTATTTTTTTACTTTGCTTTGCAGAAAAGGTCAAAAAACGTTTATTGGGGAGAAGACAAGGAGAGCAAGGGGTGTTGGAAGACGGTGCCCGGTTGTTACAAGCACTAATCTCCTCTTCTGATGGCAAAGATTATTACCCTATCCGCATGTTCTCTGTAGAAGAAATTGAAGAGGCCTTAGAGGAAACCTACTCCAGAATTTCCCCCAACAAAGAAACTGAAGAGGCAGAGGAAACTTATGAGAAAGGAATTTTTGCCGGCAGTTACAAGGGAATTTACCAAGGCCGCCAAATTTTTATCAAGGCATATCGAGAAGAACGAGAATATGCCTGCAATGAAATTGCCACAATAACCGTAATCAACCATGCAAATGTGGTGAAGCTCTTGGGTTGTTGTTTTGAGATGGAATTCCCATTGCTGGTTTATGAATTAGTCGCCAACAGTCTCCGTCACCGCCTTCATGAGCCGAACTCATTAGGTCCAATACCATGGGAATATTGTTGAATTAATGCACTGTACATGCTCCTAGAGTTTTGTGTTGCACCTTTCCATGTGCATACATTGCACTTTTGAAGTGTCTCTTCGGTTAGTATGAAGTGTCTCTTGGATTAGTGTGTTGAGTTAATTGTATTCTTGGAATACATAACAGTCCATGTATTTGCTTTTATTGTGATGAATGTAGAAATCCTATACAAGGATGTTGAGATTTGTTTATGGAATGAAAAAATATGAACTAGAGTGTAATCATTTTGTCTTTTGTATCTTTCTTCAAGTTGTTATATGCTCATAGAAAGGCTAGAATAGCCTACAAAGTGGTATCAGAGCCAGGTTTCGAGTCTTACTGGGCGTTAGAGATTTCTACTTGAAGTAGAATCGATGGCTTCAGGCAATGGTTCAATTCAGCCTTCAATGCCTATCTTTGAAGGAGAGAACTTTGATCATTGGAGCATCAAGATGAGAACATTGTTTATGTCCCAAGGGTTGTGGGAGATGGTTGAAAGTGGCTATCAGAATCCAGCTGATGTCACTTCTCTCTCAGCTGCACAACAAGAACAGTTGAAGGAAAATAGAAAGAAAGATGCGAATGCCCTCTTCTTCATCCAACAAGGTATCTCTAAATCAATCTTTTCAAGAATTATTTCTTCTCAAACTGCAAAGCAAGCTTGGGACACCTTGCAAAATGAATTCAAAGGTTCATCTAAGGTGATTGCTATGAAGTTGCAAACTCTACGAAGAGAGTATGAAAATTTGAAGATGAAAGATTCAGAAAAGATGAATGATTATTTCTCTCGGGTTATGGAGATAGTCAATCAAATTAGAATCTATGGAGATCCTATTTCTGATGAAAAAATTATCCAAAAAGTTTTGATTAGCCTTCCTTCAAAGTATGATGCCTCAGTTGCTGCCATAGAAGAATCTAAAGATCTTTCAACCTTATCTTTGGTTGAATTGATGGGTTCTTTAGAATCTCATGAGCAAAGGCTGCTAAGACATGAAGTAAATCCAATTGAAAGTGCTTTTCAAACAAAACTTTCAATGGGTATGCAAAAGCCTTCTGAGAAGACTCAAGTTAGTCCCGGAAAGAGGCAGCATAATAACTAGAAGGGTGGAAGGTTTGTGAAAGGAAACTCGCAAAATCAAAATAAAGGAAAAGGCAAAGATATGACATGTGACTTTTGCAAAAAATCTGGACATGCTGAAAGTGAGTGTTGGAATAGAGGTAAGCCTCAATGTTTTAACTGCAAAAAATATGGGCATGTGAGAAAAGATTGTCGGTTTAAGGACAATGAACAAGCTGCAAAATTCACTGAAGAAAAGTCTGAAGAAAATCTGTTTCTTGCTTGTCAAGCCACTTCCACTAGAAATGAGGATACTTGGTATTTGGATAGTGGTTGTAGCAATCATATGACAAGTGATGATCGAATATTTACAAATATCGACTCATCTGTCAAATCACAAATTAGAATGGGAAATGGGGTTGTTGTTCAAGCAAATGGAAAGGGGACAATTGCCATTGAAACCAAGAGAGGAACCAAGTACATAAAGGATGTCCTCTTGGTACCTGATTTGCATCAAAATTTGTTGAGTGTTGGACAACTTGTTCAACATGGATATTCTGTCTGCTTTGAAAATGACTCTTGTTTGATTTATGATAGTAATAAAAAAAAGTCATGTTATTGCCAAAGTGAGTATAGAAAGAAATCGAAATTTTCCTATCAAATTTCGATATGCTTTAGACTGTGCTCTACAAGCCAATGCAATTGATGAGTCTTGGCTTTGGCATAGAAGGTTTGGCCATTTGAACTTTCATAGCTTAAAATTGATGAGCCAGAAAAATATGGTGGAAGGACTGCCAACTATTGAAATGAAAAATGACCTATGCTCGGGTTGTGCATTGGGAAAGCAACATCGTGTATCTTTTCCAGAAAGTTCATGGAGAGCTAAAGAACCTTTGGAGTTAATTTACACAGACATTTGTGGAAAAATACAAACTCCATCACTTGGACAAAAAATATATTTCATCACTTTCATTGATGATTTCACAAGAATGGTATGGGTATACTTCATGAAGGAAAAGTCAGAAGCTTTCTCAATCTTCAAGGCTTTCAAAGCAAAAGTTGAAAGACAAAGTGGTTTCAAGATCAAGACATTAAGAAGTGATCGTGGCGGCGAGTACAATTCCAAAGAATTTGAATCATATTGTGAAGAAGCAGGAATTCAAAGGCATCTCACAGTTGCTTATACACCGCAGCAAAATGGCATTGCAGAATGCAAAAATAGAACCATTGTTGAAATGGCTCGTTCTATGTTGAAGGAAAAAGACATGCCAA
This sequence comes from Umbellularia californica, assembly GCA_028538565.1. NCBI lineage: Eukaryota > Viridiplantae > Streptophyta > Magnoliopsida > Laurales > Lauraceae > Umbellularia > Umbellularia californica. Next base: position 84,805,208 of record JAPQWN010000001.1, read on the forward strand.
ACTCTTTTTGGGCAGAGGCTGTATCGACTGATGTTTATTCGCTTAACAGATGTCCTACAAAAGCCATTGAAGACAAGACACCAATTGAGGTATGGTTGGGACACAAGCCTTCAATAAAACGTCTGAAAGTTTTCGGATGCATTTGCTACGTCCATGTTCCTTCTCAAAATCGTCAAAAACTTGATAAAAAATCTGAGTTATGTATTTTCACTGGTTATAGTTTACAGTCTAAAGGCTATAGAATATATAACCTTGAGACAGGGAAACTAATTATTAGTAGAGATGTTTTATTTGTTGAAAATGAAGCATGGGATTGGAACCATAAAATGGTGCAGGAAAAGAAGGTCTATTTTGAAGATGACGACTCTGAAAATGCTCAAGGCATGGGAGTAGGAATGGAGGAAAACAGAGATGAAGACCTTGGACCTACAACACCATCATCAACATCTACTCAATCTTCACCATCAAGATCTCCAGCATCCAGCTACTCATCAAAATCACCTCCAAAGAAAGTAAGATCTTTGGTGGAGATATATGAAAGATGCAATTTTCTGGTTGTAGAACCAGAAAGCTTTGAAGTTGCTGCTCAGCAAGAGAACTGGATAAATGCTATGGAGGAAGAAATCGTCATGATTGAGAAAAACTCCACTTGGGAGTTGGTTGACGATCCAGTTAACAAAGATGTCATAGGAGTGAAGTGGGTTTACAAAACTAAACTCAATCCAGATGGCTCGGTTCATAAATATAAGGCAAGACTTGTTGCAAAGGGTTTCACACAACAACCAGGTATTGACTACAATGAAACCTTTGCTCCTGTTGCTAGATTGGAGACCATACGTACACTTATTGCACTTGCAGCTCAAAGAAAATGGTCAATCTATCAGCTTGATGTAAAATCAGCATTCTTGAATGGAGTGCTTGAAGATGAAATTTATGTTTGTCAACCACAAGGTTTTGTGGTTGAAGGAAAGGAAGATAAAGTCTACCGATTGAAGAAAGCCTTGTACGGGCTAAAACAAGCACCACGTGCTTGGTACAGTCAGATTGATGGATACTTTATCAAGAAGAGTTTTCATCGATGCAAGAGTGAACCCACATTGTACATCAAAACTGAAGGTTCGTCTATAATCATCGTCTCACTATATGTTGATGATTTGATTTTCATGAGTAATGATCACAAAATGTTGCAAGATTTCAAAGCTGACATGATGAAAACATATGAGATGAATGATCTTGGCCTCATGCATTATTTTTTGGGAATAGAAATGTCTCAAAATGACAAGGGAATTTTTATCTGTCAAAAGAAGTATGCTGAATCTATTCTCAGGAAGTTCAACATGGATAAATGCAATTCTGTCACTACTCCCCTTGTAGTGAGTGAGAAGTTGATGAAAGATGATGGGTCAGAAAAGGTAAATGAATCTTTATACAGAAGTATGATTGGGAGTCTTTTGTACCTTTCTTCTACAAGGCCTGATATTATGTTCGCTGCAAGTTTACTTTCAAGATTTATGCATTGTCCAAATCAAACACACTTGTGCGCTGCAAAACGTGTGTTACGATACATACGAGGAACTTCTGATTTTGGAATTATGTACTATCCTATTGTTGATGCAAAGTTGATAGGATATACAGATAGTGATTGGGGAGGATCAAAGGATGACATGAAAAGTACATCTAGTTATGCATTCTCTTTTGGTTCTGGAATTTTTTCATGGGTATCAAAGAAACAAGATACTACTGCTCTATCTTCGGCTGAAGCAGAATATGTATCTGCGTCACTTGGAACTTGTCAAGTATTATGGTTGCGGAAAATTCTCGAAGATCTCGGTGAGAAACAAGATGGAGGAACAGTGATGTACTGTGATAACAAATCTGCTATTTTAATGGCGAAAAATCCAGTTCATCATAGCAGGACGAAGCATATTTCCATCAAGTACCATTTCATTAGGGAAGCTGTTGAGAATAAAGAAATTGAATTGAAGTTTTTTGCAAAACTGAAGATCAGCTGGCGGATATTTTCACTAAAGCTCTTCCAAAAGGAAATTTTTGCTATCTTCGAAAAATGATTGGAGTAATCAAGAAAGTGCATTAAGGGGGAGTGTTGAATTAATGCACTGTACATGCTCCTAGAATTTTGTGTTGCACCTTTCCATGTGCATACATTGCACTTTTGAAGTGTCTCTTCAGTTAGTATGAAGTGTCTCTTGGATTAGTGTGTTGAGTTAATTGTATTCTTGGAATACATAACAGTCCATGTATTTGCTTTTATTGTGATGAATGTAGAAATCCTATATAAGGATGTTGAGATTTGTTTATGGAATGAAAAAATATGAACTAGAGTGTAATCATTTTGTCTTTTGTATCTTTCTTCAAGTTGTTATATGCTGATAGAAAGGCTAGAATAGCCTACAAATATTGCTTAAGGATAGCTACTAAGATTGCAAATGCAATTACCTATCTCCATATAGCAAATCCTAAGCCCATCGTACATAGAAACATAACAAGCTCCAATATCTTATTGGATGAACATTGCTGAACAAAATTATGTGGTTTCACTCTCACAGTAACAATTCCTTTGGGTGAAACACATGCGGCGATGGAAGATATTTCAGGCACATTTGGGTATCTAGATCCTGACTACAGAGTTACTGGTATTGTGAGTGCAAAGACTGATGTTTATAGCTTTGGGATGTTACTTTTTGAGCTTTTAACCGGAAAGATACCAGGAGACCTAATAACAAGAGAAGAGGAAGAAAAGTTTCTGTGGGATATGCATGGATCATGTAAGATTGAGAAATGCGACATAATTCAGCTGATTTTGGACAATGGACTTTCAATGGACCCAAGACAGGTGGAGCAATCAGTGGCTTGTACAGAACTTGCAAGTAGATGCATCGCTCGTAAGCCAGACCAGAGGCCGCCAATGAAGGAAGTGGCACAACAACTGCAGCTGATAGAAAGATATGAACTTCCCTCTTCTTCTTCATCATCTTCTTTGGCAGCAGTACAGCAGCTTCTAGAGTAAGCTGCCAGATCTTTGTCGACCCTGTATTCTTATTTCACTATTTTCTGTCTTGTTCAACACAAAGTGCATGATAAGGTTGCATAAAGCTTGCTAGTAGGTCCATTGTTTCAGAAGTAGACCAAAGGCCAAGGCCATCGATGAAGTGACATAAGAACTCTTTGATGAATGGTAAAATGTGAACTTTCTTGATTACAACCACTCGGAGATGAGTTCTTGGTTATTGAAGTCTTGGTATACCACTGTAAAGGTATCAGTCTTGTTCAGTCCTAAGCTAAATTTAATGGCATAAATGTGGTCAATTGCACCAAGTAATACGAGGTTTGGGTTGGTTTAATTCAACTTTCATGCTGAGTTAATTCAAGTAATTTAAGGCTTGGGTTGACCCTTTTCACTTTCATGTTGGGTTAAAGTTTGTCTTTCCATCCAATAACAAAATCAGCCTGCGGTTCAAATGAGGATCCATCCATAAACCCACACACTATCAGGTAATTCTGGGTTCAAATTGGCCTTCTAACTTCTGGGTCGAGTTAAAAATGGATGAACTCGATCTAGGCCTACGCATGTCATCACCTACTTGGGTGTTGGAGGTGTGTCGTTCTTTGTAATTCTTTTTACTGTTGGTCTTTTGGTTTGTCTAATGAGATTCTTTTTGACCCAATTGGATCACTAAATCTCACTTCATTCATGCATGGATCAAGGGCCTTGGTTCTTTTAGAGTAGGATGAGATTCACACCTTGTTTGAATCATTTTTAGGGCCTATTTATCTTAGGTAATTGAATACATAGGAATTTTAAGAGATATTTCAACAAGTTGTTAAAAATGAAAATGTAAAGGTGAATTTTCAAAAATATCTATCAAATAAGCTCTCCTTTGATGGGAGATGATGAACCAAGGGGAGATGCAAAATGAATACCCATCCATCACCTTAGTAATTCAAACATTAGGAAAGTCAAAGGTCTCTTCTACATCACTTTCTCACATCCTTCTTCCCTCGACTCCCCTCATCTCTTTACAAATCATTTGCTGGAGGCTATCTGACAATGAATTCTTAGGCATTTAAGCTTCATAAAGAAAAACAAGGCATGAGATAGTAGGTAAATATTGAGTCATGAAAATTTGCATTAGAATCTAAGTGGAACAAGATTCTATCTCATTGATTAACTGCATCTAAGACCAAAACCATGCATACTGCTCTTGATCTAGATGGCTGATGAGCCCCAATGTAAATTTCAAAAACCATTAAGTTTAATGTAAGTTTCAGAAATGGATAGTCTGTCCACTTTTTCCCATGTTGCTGGTGGAGGAATGTGGTGGGGCCACCAATATTCATGATGAATCTAAGCTCTTCAAGTAAATACTTCACAGATGAATAGGCAGGCAGGCTGTCAGATTTCACTTTGATTCAAGTAATATATTCAACCTTTGGACAGAACATGTGAAAAAAATGTGATCTTGCTCCTATTAAATTTTGAATATTATTTCGGATCACAATGTTATCCTAACCCATCCTATTCTACGTGAAATAGATGGATAATAAATGAGATCTGGAGAGGGGAATGTTGTGCGCGTGTATGCGGAAACGTGAATACGCGATCGAACAAACAATCAACCACACACAAGAACAAGAGAATTACATGGTTCGGCAAACTTGCCTACGTCCACGGGAAAGAAACTCGACTCTCCTTTTGGATTCACTCTCTGTATGATATGCAATACCGATCTATCATGGGTTACACATTACATGAATATATAATGCTCTTTTTCTTATCCCCCAAGAAACCCTATCCTAGTCAATAAGAAAGTCCCGGTACAATTACCATAATACCCATAACCCTGAACCCAATTGGTCTGGACCCACTAGGCCAACAATCTCCCCCTCCAGACCATGGGGAAGACGCCTCTGAACCCCCTTACTAGGAGTCCAGTCCTGCCAACTCTGAACACAGCTCTAGCTTTCCCTTAGACACGACTTTAGTCATCATATCCGAGGGATTCTTGTCAGTATAAATCTTCTCCAGCTTCATGAGATTCTTTTCGATGACCTCACGAATCCAATGGTATCTCACAACAACATGCTTCGTGCGGGCATGGTATGTAGCGTTCTTGCTAAGATCCATAACACTCTGACTATCACAGTAGACTACATACACTTCTTGCTTTAAACCAAGTTCTCGAAAAAATTTCTTCAACCAAATCATCTCCTTCCCTGCTTCATTAGCAGCTATGTATTCTGCTTCGGTTGTAGACAATGCTGTACACTTCTGCAACTTAGACTGCCAGGAAATAGGTCCCCCTGCAAAAGTAAATAAATACCCAGAAGTAGACAACCGACGATCAAGATCGCCTGCAAAATCAGCATCTGTAAAGCCTTCAAGTACTGGTTTTGAGCCTCCGAAACACAAGCCAAAATCTGATGTACCTCTCAGGTATCTGAAGATCCATTTCACTGCTTCCCAATGCTCTTTCCCAGGATTAGAAAGAAATCTACTCACTAAACCCACTGCATGAGCAATGTCTGGCCGTGTACACACCATGGCATGCATAAGACTCCCAACTGCTGAGGAGTATGGAACAGATGTCATCCGTTCCTTTTCTTCATCTGTAGTAGGACATAATCTCTTATTGAGCTTGAAGTGACTGGTTAAAGGCATGCTAACTGGCTTAGCATCTTTCATGTTGAACTTTGCTAGCACCCGTTCAAGATATTTCTCCTGTGACAACCACAGCTTTTTGACATTCCTGTCACGACGTATTTGCATTCCCAAAATCTGTCGTGCGGGACCCAAGTCTTTCATGTCAAAAGTCTTTGACATGTCCCTTTTCAACCTGTCAATCATCTTAATATCATGTCCAACTATCAATATATCATCTACATATAAAAGAAGGATGATAAATTTGCCGTTACCAAATTTACGAATATAAACACAGTGATCTGCAGCTGTCCTCCGGTACCCATGACTCACCATAAATGAATCAAACTTCTTATACCACTGCCTCGGTGCATGTTTCAGCATGTAGAGACTCTTTTTTAGCCTGCAAACTAACTGTTCTTTTCCTTCTACCTCAAACCCCTCCGGCTGAGTCATGTAGATCTCTTCTTTCAGATCACCGTGAAGAAATGCAGTCTTCACATCCATCTGCTCAAGTTCAAGGTCCATGCTGGCGACTAGACCCAAGACAACTTTGATAGAAGTCATCTTCACAACTGGAGAGAAGATTTCATTGAAGTCAATACCCTTCGTCTGTGCAAAGCCTTTAACCACTAGCCGTGCTTTGTGCTTAATCAGTTTTCCACTGTCATCTCTTTGCAGCTTGAACACCCATTTGTTCTTCAAAACCTTCCTGCCTTTTAGAAGTTCTACCAGCTCATAAGTATTGTTCTTTTTCAAAGAACTCATCTCATCATGCATGGCCTTCATCCACTCATCTTTATCTACATGAGTTTTTGCTTCTGGGTAGCTCTCTGGCTCCCCCTCATCAGTAAGCAAAATATAATCTGCTGCAGGATATCTAGTTGATGGTTGACGCTCTCGAGTAGACCTCCTAACTTGAGGTTCTGTGGCTTCTGACTGAAGAGACTGCTCCCCCTGCTCAACACCCTGTTCATCTGGCAACCCCTGCGCCTCATCACGATTCGAATCGTTTTGTCCACCTTCTCCACATGTAGTCTGCACTGGAGAAGGAGTCAGTGTGAGATCAACCACTCCATCAACAACTTCTTTAGACTTTTCAGTCTTCTCAGTATCTCCAAATAACTGGTCTTCATGAAACACCACATCCCTACTTCTGATAATTTTCCTCTTTTCTGGATCCCATAATCTGTAACCAAACCCAGCTCCACCATAGTCAAGGAAAATGCAACACACTGCCTTATCATCCAGCTTTGAACGCTGCTCCTTTGGTACATGTACAAAAGCCTTGCACCCAAACACCTTCAAATGAGAATAGGAAACATCTTTACCAGTCCATTTTCTCTCCGGAAGGTTAAAATCCAAAGGAACTGAGGGAGACCTGTTAATCAGGTAAACGGCAGTCAGGACAGCTTCACCCCAAAATGCTTTGGGTAGCTGTGCCACTCTAATCATGCATCTCATCCTTTCAAGAATAGTGTGGTTCATTCTTTGTGCCACACCATTGTGCTGTGGAGTACCAGGAACTGTTCTTTCATGTCGAATACCATGCTTCGAGCAATAGCCTTTAAACAGGTTGGATGTGTACTCTCCACCATTATCTGTGCGGAGACATTTCAAGAGTTTTCCTGTTTCTCTTTAACCATAACATGAAACTGTTGAAATACCTGGAACACCTGATCCTTCGATTTCAACGCATAAACCCAGACTTTCCTGGATGCATCATCAATAAATGTGACAAAGAACTTATTGCCACCCAATGACTCCACCTCCATGGGACCACAAACATCAGAATATACCAAATCCAACACATTAGATTTTATCGTTGATGTTTTAGAGAGAGATACCCTATGTTGTTTACCAAATAAGCAATAATCACAAGGGTCAAGGGATGTACCTGTGGAGTACTGAATTCGATCTTTCTTTGCCAGTATCTGCAGTCCTTTCTCACTCATATGTCCCAGTCTCTTGTGCCACAGATTTGGAGAGGATCTGTCTTCAACAGCATTTAACACACTTTTGCATAGCTTCACATGTGTCTTGTACAGCGTATTACACGCTTTTCCTCTCGCAACAATAAGAGACCCTTTAGTGAGTTTCCACCTGCCGTTTCCGAAGTAACTCTCATAACCTGCACGGTCCAATGAAGTTCCGGAAATCAGATTCAAACGCAGATCAGGAATATGTCGCACATCTTTCAGCGTCATTGTGCAACCAATATCGGTTTAAATGCAGACATCACCGATCCCAACAATATCCGAATGACTTGTGTTGCCCATCTTCACAGTGCCAAAGTCCCATGCTTTGTACGTTGTGAACATCTCCTTACAAGGAGTAGCATGGTAGGATGCTGCTGTGTCAACAACCCACTCAACCTGATCATCTGCAACACTCAAACACTTTTCATCGTCACTGGCCAATACCACTACTTCATTATCCAAAGTAGTTGTTGTGTTAGTGTCATTCTTCTTCTCATTGTTGGCTTCTTTCTTTTCCTTCAAGGCAAAGCAATTCTTCTTAATGTGGCCCTCCTTGCCACAATGAAAGCATTTTCCAGACTTTTTCTTAGTCTGTGTTTCACCTTTAGACTTGCCACTACCCCCCTTTGGTCCCCTACTCTTACTCCTCCCCCTTTTCTCAGTAACAAAGGCTTTTGCATTATTTGTCCCTGCAGTTTTTCTTCTTGTTTCTTCATTCAACAAGCTGCTCGTAACCTGACTCATAGATAACACGCCATCTGGAGTAGAGTTGCTGACGGAAACAACTAATGTTTCCCATGTATCTGGTAAAGAGCTTAGAAGAAATAAAGCTTGCATCTCATCATCAAGGATCATCTTCATTGTAGCCAGTTCATTCACAATGCATTGGAAATCATTTATATGATCTTCAATTTTACCACCATCCTTGAATTTCATATTTACAAGCTTTCTAATCAGAAAAGTTTTGTTCACAGCAGTTTTCTTCTCATATCTTTCTTCTAACTTCTTCCAAAGGGTCTTCGCATTGGTTTCATTAGACACGTGATGAAATATGCTGTTATCCACCCACTGTCTAATGTTACCAATCGTCTTTCTATGCATCTTTTTCCAATTTGGATCAGACATCTCTTTTGGTCGGGCAGCATCCCCTTCAATGGGACCATAGAGGTCTTTGCAATAAAGTATATCCTCCATATTAGGTTTCCAAATCAACCAATTAGTATGGTTGAGTTTGATCATGGTAGTGTTAACAGTGTTGTTATCCATCTCAATTGAATAATCAAGAAAAACAAACAACTTTCACTAACCTCAAATTCTGCACCAATCTGTAGATCTCGTCACCACGAGCACGTTGGAAGAAACGGATCTGAAATCCGACTTTGGATGGCTCCGGTATTGCAAAAATTGTTTTCTACACTCCGATTGGTCAAACTTTCCTGTTGACTGTCAAACTACCAATCTCTTCCACAGTTCCATAGATCTGCTTGCAACGATTCTGTAGGCGCAAACGGATCTCCGATCTGACCTCGGATGATCAAGATATTGACGAAACAAGTTTCAACCGTCAAACTGGTCCAACCCCTGCTGACCGTACTGTTCTGCTGACGTGGCGTTGACGTCAGCGGCTTGCTGGAATGGGCTTCCTGCTTCGCGGGTCAGGCCGAACTGATCCACGAACCTGAACTTGAACTGGCTGGGCTGTGGGCTGTAATGCGCTGGGCTTCTTCAAACGGGTCGGGCCAAACCGACCCAAACCCAAGCCTTCTTCTTCAAACAGAACTGGGTTCTGTAACAGAACCCAGCGCCTGCTCCTGTCTTCTTCCTTCTTATCCGGCCACGGCACGGCGGCGAACGGCGACGGGGTGCGGCGAACAGAGATGGCCGGCGATCCTACTCCGGCGACAGGCGGCGGCGGCTGCTCCGATCGGCGAGAATTTTTTTTTTTTTTTTTTTTTTTGATACTCGGCAGCAGCTAGCTCTTTTCTCCGGTGAAGATCTGGTAACAGCAAGAGTCCGGATCTGCTGTTATCCGGTCCGAAAAACTCGAAACCGTCCCTCCCCTGTGCGCAGCAATGCAATAGGGAAGATTGAAGATTGATCCTGTTCTCCGACTTCGCTGCACTGATCGTGTGGCCCACTGAGATCAAAAGACGATCTCTGTATCTTTCCTGCAACAAGAAACCACGTGCAGGAATCCGGATCAATTCGTTGATCCGATCCGTCGATCGCAAACGCAGCACAATCCAACCCTAGCAAACCTAGGCTCTGATACCACTTGTTGTGCGCATGTATGCGGAAACGTGAATACGCGATCGAACAAACAATCAACCACACATAAGAACAAGAGAATTACATGGTTCGGCAAACTTGCCTACGTCCACGGGAAAGAAACTCGACTTTCCTTTTGGATTCATTGTAAGATATGCAGTACCGATCTATCATGGGTTACACATTACATGAATATATAATGCTCTCTTTCTTATCCCCCAAGAAACCCTATCCTAGTCAATAAGAAAGTCCTGGTACAATTACCATAATACCCATAACCCTGAACCCAATTGGTCTGGACCCACTAGGCCAACAGGGAACTGGTAGATAGTGTACAGACTACGTTCAAATTTGTGAAATTTTGGCCCATGCCTTTAATTCAAGGGGTTCCCACCTCTATGGATAGTGAAGATTGAAAATCCCACACCGTTGATGTGCAGAAGTCTCCTAGGTGGAACAAAACACATTTGACAAACAAAAAAAATTTAAAGAATAGATGTAATGTTGTAAAACCAAAACTTCTTATTCTAGGCTAAAAATACTAGATTTAGGGCAACCTAACAACCAAGAAGCAAATCTAACTCAATCAAAGGCCTTTGTCACAATTTTATATATATATATATATATAGGATGGCTCCCCTAGTAAAAGTGAGAAATATCTCTCACCTTACTATGAGATGCTCTTATGAGAGATATCTCTCACCTTACTATGAGAGTTAGAGTAGGGCCCTCACATCTCTCATTGTAACTGTGAGAGATGCTCTCATAGGAGCATCTACATATATATAGGGATCAGTTCTCCTCAACTGCAGTTGAGGAGAGCATCAGCTGGGCACGTGGGACTAGCTCGTGTGGGCTCAAAACAAAGAGAACATTGAAGGTCAAATTTCCCCAAAGACCGCCAAAAATCATTTCCCACCTTTCGTTTCCCCAATTGCTGATTCACTTCCCTGCAATGTCTCTCTCTCCCATCTCTCCCGCCTGCGATCTCTCTTTCGCTATTGCCCTGTGATCTCTTCAGCTCCGCTGCTTCTCTTCTCTGCGATCTCTCCCTCGCTGCTGCCCTACGATCTCTCCAGCTCCGCTGCTTCTCTTCCCTACGATCTCTTTCTCCCATCTCGCTTGCATATGGGCGAAACATAAAATGCTATCAGGGTAAGTTTTTCGCTAGGCCCATTCATTTTTCATTTTCCCCCTTCTTAGACCTAAATCGACCTCTCTCCCGCCTCTGTCTCTCACCTCTGTCACTCTTCTCTCTCTCTCCGCGAAGCGCTCTCTCTCTTTCTCTCTCGCCGGTCTCTCTCAGCGAAGCTCTCTGTCTCTCTTGCCTCTCTCTCTTCAAGACAGACAGCGAACGGGATCTCCCTCTCACGGTCGTCTCTCCCTTTCCCAGATCCAGGACAGATCTCCCCCTCTCGTCTCTCTCTCTCATGGCCAGCTCCCTCTCTCTCTCCCGGACGATGATCTCTCCCGAACTACTCCCCCTCTCGTCTCTCTCACAGACGACTCCCTCTCCAACCCGGACTGTGATCTCTCCCAGACTGCTCCCTCTCTTGTCCATGCAGTTTTTTTTTTTTCTAAAAAAAACTGAATGATTGAGCTACCTTTCGAAGTACTATGCAGGTTTTTTTTTTTTTTTTTTTGAAGAAAATATCAACGAAAATAACCCTCAAATTAACTAGTGTTATAGATTGCTTTGTGTTTGTCTTTTGAGGAAGAACCCCTTAAAATAGAAAAGAACAAGTTACATTTTGGGTTGTTGTCATCTGGAAGTTTCCATCTTTTTTTCCATTTTCTTCTTCTGCATGGATTTTTGGGTTTTCTGAAGTTTGTAATTTGTATTTTTTGACATTTTTGAGTTTGAAACCCATGTTTCATTTCTAGGTTTGTTTCTGATATTTTGATTTTTGGGGTGCTGGTTTCATGTTTTCTTGTTTGATTTTTTTGGTGATTGGGTTTTGATTTTTGATTTTTTATTTCTTGTTCATTTCCAGTTGGGTCATTTTGGTACTACTGATTGGGTTGGCTGCTGAAGTTTCCTTGGATTTAATATTGAAGTGAGGGAGTATAGAAATGCCCAAACAAAGTCCTTGTTGCCATTGTGGGATTACATGTGAGGCATTGCTTGTTGGAGGAAAGCTTCCTTTTTGTTTTTTTAATATATGTATGCTTGGAGGTTTTATGTTGTTCCAATTAGCATTATTTTCTGTTGAATTTGATTTTAGAATACTATGATTGTTATCTTACCATGTTGCTGGTTCAGTTTGGTCAATGGATTTTATTTGATATATCGAGACTGAATTGGATTGTAGTGTGGGTTTTTTAAAACTTGGGTTTATCTATTTTCAATTTTTTTTGAGCTAATTTTCTGATTTGGTGACATGGGTTTCCTTCATGTCATTTTCTGTTAATATTTTCTCCCCTTACATACTGAATGGTTTGATGATTGCACTTTACATTTTTTGTTTGTCAATAATGAAAAATTTTTATTAAAAGGAAGGAGGAAACAATGAACATGTAAAATGAAAGAAGAAAAGGCAGGTATAAAAGACTTTTATAGTTATACTGCCAACAACCAAGCTACAAAGAAGAGCCTACAGAGCAGGGTAAAACTTTCTACACCCAATTTGGTTAAAGAGGCAGCCACTACGTTGGTATCCTAAAAGTTTCCACATACTATACATTTGTTTTCTTAATGCCAAACTATCTCATTGAGATCCTTTTTGCTTGACGTTTTTCTGGTTAATTTCTTTTCAAGAGGATAGAATTTTCTATCTTATTTTATTATTATTATTTTTCTACTTTCCGTTTGCAGGCTTAGACAACAAGGAATCCTTAGAGTCAGACGAAAAACATATTGGAGAGCATCTGTGGTGATGGAATTCACTCCGGGAATTTGGAACACTTCTTATTGCCTTTTTTATTCCAGATGATGTAATGTTCAAATAAATCTAATCATCCTAATGATGTAATGGATTTCATGGTAATGTAATTTTAATGATCGAATGAATTCTGATTTAAATGTGAATGGAGATGTTATGAAATGATGAAAGTTTATATTTGTTAAGATGTTTTGAATTTGGAATATTTTGTGAATTTTGTGATAATGGTTTTCTTCTGTTAAGAGAAAAGGAAGAACAACACATATAATTACATTTCGTGCATATATAACATAGAAAAAGGAAAAACAGAGAGAAAAGAAAAACCAACACAAACAATCAGAAAATAAAAATCTATTCTAATTACACGAAAACCACATCACATAATATGAGATTAAGATGGGAGATCTTAACATCAACCCACATTCGAATGATAGTATGAAACTCGGTAGGTTTCAAGGTTTCCCACTGTGTTAGAAACGTGCGTGAGTGAAAAATCAGCCAAACGCGATTGATTCCTATCGAAACAATGCAGATTTTAAGTTCATTATATGGACTTTGAAACCTCAAAATTTCAGCCAAAAACTCCCTCGGGAAGTAGGTTAACCAACGCCCTAAACAGGGGTACTTAGCAAGGTTTCGAGGTTTCAGCAGATCTGAACCCACTTTGTTGGAAAACTACATGAGTGCAAAACTAGCCAAACGCGATTGATTCATACCGAAACAATGCAAATTTGAAGTTCATAATATGGTCTTTAAAACCCCAAAATTTCAGCTAAAACATCCCTCGGGAAGTAGGTTAACCAACGCCCTAAACAGGGGTACTCAGCAAGGTTTCAGCAGATCTGAACCCACTTTGTTGGAAAAGTGCGTGAGTGCAAAACCAAACAAACGCGATTGTTTCTAACCGAAACATAGCAGATTTGAAGTTCATAATATGGTATTTGAAAGCCCAAAATTTCATCCAAAACTCCCTCTGGAAGTGGGTTAACCAGTGCCCTAAACAGGGGTACTCAGCAAGATTTCAGTAGATTTGACTAACAAGATAGGAAAAATGCGCAAGTTAAAAATGTGGCAAACACAATTGATTCCTACAAAAAAAATTGCAGATTTGAAATTCATAATATAGACTTCGAAATCCCCAAGTTTCGTCCAAAACCTCCCTTGGGAAGTGGTTAACCAGTGCCCTAAACAGGGGTAATCAGCAAGGTTTGTGTAGATTTTCTTAACCGAGTTGAAAAAGTGCCCGAATTGAAAACATCGCAAACGTGATTGTAATTAACTGAAAAATAGCATATTATAAGTTCATAATATGGACTTCGAAAGCCCCAAATTTTAGCAAAACGAAACCTCAAGAAACGGGCTAAAAAGTGTCCTAAATAGGGGTACTCAACAGGTTCATGCAGATTTTCTTAACTAGGTTGAAAAAGTGCCCGAGTTGAAAACATCGCAAACGTGATTGTAAGTAACTAAAAAATAGAATATTTTAAGTTCATAGTATTGACTTCGAAAGCCCAAATTTCAACAAAAAAAAAATAAATAAAAATAAAAACCTCGGAGAGTGGGCTAAAAAGTGTCCTAAATAGGGGTACTCAACAAGGTTTGTGCAGATTTTCTTAACCGGCTTGAAAAGGTCCCCGAGTTGAAAACATCGCAAATATGATTGTAATTAACTGAAAAATAGCAGATTTTATGTTCATAGTGTGGACTTCGAAAGCCCCAAATTTCAGCGAAAAAAAAAAAAACAACCTCGGGAGGTGGGCTAAAAAGTATCCTAAAAAGCGGTACTCAACAAGGTTTTTATAGATTTTCTTAACCGGGTTGAAAAAGTACCTGAGTTGAAAACATCGCAAACGCGATTGTAATTAACTAAAAAATAGAAAATTTGAAGTTCATAGTATGGACTTCGAAAGCCCTAAATTTCAGCAAAAGAAAAAAAAAAACCCTCGGGAAGTGGGCTAGAAAGTGTCCTAAATAGAGGTACTCAGCAACGTTTGTGCAGATTTTCTTAACCGGGGTGAAAAAGTGCCTGAGTTGAAAACATCGCAAACGTGATTGTAATTAACTAAAAAATAGCAGATTTTAAATTCATAGTGTGGACTTCGAAAGCCCCAAATTTCAGTAAAAAAAAAAAAACCCTCGGGAAGTGGGCTAAAAGGTGTCCTAAATAGGGGTACTCAGCAAGGTTCTTAACCGGGTTGAAAAAGTGCCCGAGTTGAAAACATCGTAAACGTGATTGTAATTAACTGAAAAATAGCAGATTTTATGTTCATAGTGTGGACTTCAAAAGCCCCAAATTTCCACAAAAAAAAAAAAAAAAAAAAAAAAAAAAAAAAACCCTCGGGAAGTGGGCTAAAAAGTGTCCTAAACAGAGGTACTCAGCAAGATTTGTGCAAATTTTCTTAACCGAGTTGAAAAAGTGCCCCAATAACTGATTCTCAGATTATCTTCCCTCTTTCGTAAAAAGCTCTGTGTGGTGGTGTTTCTCTGAAAAGAAAAGCAATCTCATTGAAATCTTCTTTGCTATAAATTTTTTTTTTTTTTGTCTAATCTCTTTTCAATAGGCCATTCTTTTCTAGTTTATTTAATTCTTATTTTCTGTTTACAGGTGTCCACAAAGTCAGAAGAAGAGAAACATATTGGACAACATTTGTTGTGATGGAGTTGATGATGGGCATTTTGAACACTTCCCACAATAAACTTTCATTAACAAGTTTATTAACAAAAGAGCATTGAATACAACCATAAGTTAGCCAATAATGGGTAATGACCAAGATTTAGAAAGTTAATCAATTCATCATTCATCATCCATATATAGTGTCTTCCAAGTTCGACTTTGTTGAATACATTAAGTCATCTAATAATGGCACTAACCCAAGATTTTTAAAAAAATCATAAATTAATCATTTATCATACACAGTGTCTTCTAAGTTGGACTCCACTCAAAATGCTCTAAGGCTCACTCTCCAAGTAACCTACATGAGCTGAAGTCCTCTTTGAGCTCTCAGGGGTGGAGGAAGACTTTCACTCTGCATAGCATAGAAAAAGAAAAGAAAATTCAACACAAACAATTACAAAACAAAAATCCATTCTTATTACATGAAAACCACATCACAAAAAAAGAAACTAAGATGAGAGAAATTAACATCAACCCACATTCAATTGCTCCAAAGTTGTTGTTTGAAGCTAACCACCCATTAAAAAATAAATCTCAAAAAATAAATGAACAATTCAAACCCAAATATTGGAAGGAAACACTACAGATTTTAGATAATAAAACTAAGAGACACAAATTGAGACTTGCAGAATACCAGAGCAAACCCCATTAAAACTCAAATCCAGATCTCCAAAATGAATGAAAACAAGACTGAAAAACAAAGGAAGCCCATATCATAAAAAATAAAAAGAAAACCTAAAACCAAAATTTCAAAAGAAAATGTAGAATCACACAAAACATATATAGCAAGTTTTCAAGTGAGAGAGAGAGATAACTGGTTTCTCATCAAATGAAGAAAATCCCAAATCCATGGTGTGTGCAGGTATGTATTAAAAAGAAAGGGGAATGATTCAGATGAAAACTGAGAAAGAACTCCAATACCCCATTAACATTTATCTATCATCTCCCTTGATTGATTTTTCATTAAATGGAGATAATTTGATGTCCATTTAGGCATCTTTACCATTGTTCCTCCAGTTTTAACCACTTTCAGGAAAGCAAACAAAAGGCCCAAAGCGACCATCTCTTAATGATTTTAACTAGCATAATAACCCGTGCTCAGCATAGGTATGACCAGCATTAATGCATTATAAAAAATAGCCATAAATCATAGAAAGAAAATAAATGAATAAAAGGTTACCATTATGGGACAAGAATGAATGAGAAGAACGGAAGAAGAAAGGGAATGATGGAGTTTTGGATAGAAATGGAGATATGTAGAAACTTCAAAAGTGGAAAAGTGTGGAACCAGAATGGTGGTTTCAAAGGTAGTTTGTATGAGATAACTGTGGATAAAACTAAAAAGATTCAAAATCGTAACTAACGGTCAAAATTCAATCAAAAAACCTCTTAGCTTAATATATTATAATTGCACAAAGGTAAAGAAAGATACGAGATCGGAGGTTTAAAATACGTAAAACCCCAATTGTTTAATGCTAAAGATCACCCACTTGCTCAATTACAGTTAAAGTACTTCAAACTGTAGCATCCATCATCTTAAATTTGTCAACTGAAAGATTAGAGTGATAGTGTACTTATGGAATAAAGCCCATCCAAGGTATGATCAATCCATGAGGTCTTGTTTTTGCCATGACCTTGGTTTGTGAGTTGTGACAGTGCGCACCATTCAATTGGTACAGGTTGCACTGCAAAAGCACATAGGAAAAAAAATCACTTAGAGAGAATCAAGCCAGCCATTTGCATTTCAACCATCGTTTTGGTCTATCTGAATAGCAGATTCCTAGATGCATATTAAAGAAGTGAACTACTTAAGAAATCAGCAACAGCCTGGTTGCATCGCAATGTCAGATGTCCCACCGATAGACGTGGAACCAATTTACATAATATTTTGATACTGCAGGGCTTAGTTTGCAGTTTTACCACCAAAAAAACTGGATCGGATTTGTCCAAATGCCATAGTGAAAATTTGGACAGGTGCCAGTAGTGTCAAATGGCAGGATCCAGTAGGGCTATTTGACACAAAAATTAGTCTTTGAGTTTATATTTTTTAATACTTGACACATTCATCCAGTCAATGTTTGTCAAACAAAAAACACAAAAACCCCAAAATGATAATCAGAGTATCCTCCAATAATGCTAAAAAATTTGCTCAAATTAGCACGTACTGTTGGATACAGTAAAACATGGTTAGTTAAAGGTTCAAAACCACTAACCCCAACTGCCTGTAAGAAGAAGAAGAAAGCTATAATAGATTTTAGACATTGCTGCAATTAATATGTTTCCAAACAAAGTAATCAGATAGGATGTCATGTGATGGGGGAAAAAGCAAAGGTGGTGTGCTCCCGGATTAAGGGCTGGATTGTGATTCACCCTCTTTAGTTGGTGGGCTACAGTTTACACCATGCCAATGATCTCTGTTTGCAAGGAAAAAAATCAGAATAGTTACCTTGCCGAGACCGCCACACAGATCTGCAGCGACGAGAGAGGGAGAGATGAGAAGAATCGCAGCAGAGAGGGGGAGAGGAGCAGCAAGATGAGGGAGCGATCGCAGCAGAGAAGGCGAGAGAGCGAGAGAGAGGGGTCGTGCAGCAAAGAAGCAGAGATCGCAGCAATAGCGAGAGAGATTGTAGGCGGGGGAGATGGGAGAGAGAGAGAGATTGCAGGGAAGAGGAGTTGGGCGGTCTCTGGCGAAATTTGACCTTCAGCATTCTCTTTGTTTTAAACCCACACAAGCTGGTCCCACATGCAGTTGAGGAGAGCATCAGCTGGGCATGTGGGACCAGCTTGTGTGTGCAGTTGAGGAGAGCCGGTCCGTGTGTGTGTGTGTGTGTGTGTGTGTGTGTGTGTGGGGGGGGGGGGGGGGGGGAATATTCTTATGCATTCTTCCCTCACGATATGGTGAGGGACAAATTTAATGGGGCCCACCTGGAGACCCACTGATGATGGGACTTATGAGGGATGAGAAGAGGGACCTTAGATAACACCGTACATCAAATTTGGGGGGGGGGGGAGGGGGAGGATATTCTTATGCAATGGGGCCCACCTGGGGACCCACTGACGATGGGACGGGGGGGATATTCTTATGCATTCTTCCCTCACCATATGGTGAGGGACAAATTTAATGGGGCCCACCTGGGGACCCACTGATGATGGGACTTATGAGGGATGAGAAGAGGGACCTTAGATAACACCGTACATCAAATTTGGGGTCATCCCATGCCTCCTAACCCTTCACTTATTTATATATTTATACTGTATTATGTGGCTGGACATATGGAATATGACGCTGAACCTATTTTTTTAATTTTTTCATCGATACCGTCAAGGACTTGAGATTGTGACAAGAGGGCCCACACGGACATGGATAGTATCCATGTATCTTCAAAGAAGCTTCGCTCAAGTTAGGTTGATTACTTATATGAGTATGAAATCTCATTCTTTCTTCTTCTTCTTCAACCAAAGATCCTTATTTTGCAATTCTTCTGCTAATTGCTTTTTCTCACTTGGAATGAGTCCCTTGGATCTCTTGTTCAAGAAGAGGAAGAAGGATGAGGAGGAGAGTGAGTTTTCTGGTCATTGGTTTTTCTCACTAGGAATGAGTCCCTTCAATCTCTTGTTCAAGAAGAAGAAGGCGGAGGAGGAGAGTAAGTTTTCTGATCATTGCTTCTCGTGTTCTGATCTATTAGGGCTTTCTGATCATTGCTTCTAAAAAAATGTTTGAAAATTGGTGTAATTCTCGAAGGGTTTACTGAGGGGGTTTTCTTGATTATTTGTTAGGAAATGTTGTGAAATGAGTCCACTTGTAACTGATTTGGTGGTAATTGCTTAAACAAATCTCAACACTAGCATTTTCTAAATAAATGTGTAAAATGTTTTTCTCTACTACCTTCTTTTCCGGGTAACAAAGAGAAGAAGAGTCAGAGTCCCCTTCAGCAGTAGGACCAAGGTTTGAGATTTTTTATTGTCCTTTCTACTACTAAGTTGGGCTACTGGTAGCGGTCAGGAGTGCTCATCCTTTAAACTAAAAGACCCAGGTATCGATCCTTCGTCCCTAGGCATATGTGGGTGATAGTAAAGGGTTAATGCTTGTGCTGCTGCTTCTGTTTTTTTATTAATTTTTTAATTTTTTAATTTGTGTTTGTTGTGTAGTTGAAAAAAATTGAATTCAATGTTCAACAAGGAAAGTTATGTCATGTTCTTATTCTTATTATTATCATCATTTTTTTTTTTTTTCATCTTTATAGGGCATCCTATATTGGGGAGAAGACAAGGAGAGCAAGGGTGGTTGGAAGACGGTGCTCGGTTGTTAAAAGAAGTAATCTCTTCTTGCGATGGCAGAGGCTGCTACCCGATCCGAATGTTCTCTGCTAAAGAAATTGAACAGGCTATAGTGCAACCCATTCACCAAAAAAAGCGGTTTTGCAATATTTACGAGGGAGCTCACGAAGACCGCCAAATCATCATCAAGGTGTGTGGAATAGGAGAACGACGAGAATTGGCTTTCAACGAAATAGCCACGTTGACCAAAATCAAGCATGCAAATGTGGCGAAGCTTTTGGGTTGTTGTTTTGAGATGGAACACCCAATTTTGATCTATGAAAAAGTACCCTTCATTCTGAGTAACCTTCTTCGGCAGGCAGACCCATCATCATCAAGTCCAATTTCATGGGAACATCGGTTAAGAATTGCTATTGAGATCGCATATGCAATCACCTATCTCCATATAGGTACTTCCAGGCCCATTGTCCATAGAGACATCACAAGCTCCAACATCTTATTGGATGAACACTACAAACCCAAATTACGTGATTTCTCAAGGTCAATAACGATTCCTTTGGGGAAAACACATGTAGAGACAACTTTTGCAGGCACAGTTGGATATATAGATCCTGATTGTCTTGGTACTCGTTTCGTGAGTGAGAAGACTGATGTTTATAGCTATGGAGTGGTACTCCTTGAACTTTTCTCTGGAAAGAGACCAAGCGGTACTATTGATGTTGATAACGTTCGTCTGCGGCACAAATTTATCACTAAAGAGTCCATAGAGAAAGAGGAGAGACTTGAAATGATTTTACACAACGGTCTTTCGATGGATGTTAGACAAGTGGAGCAAGCAATGGCTTGTATGGAGGTCGCAGTTGGATGCATATCAATAAATCCAGACGAGAGGCCGGCAATGAAGGAGGTGACACAACAACTAATGCAGATAGAAAGAGGTGAGCTTCCTCTTTCATCTTCTTTGTTGCGAGTACAACAACTTCCAACCGTGGGATCCTCTGAGGGGGTTTCCCAGAACCGAACTCAGTATGAATCGGAATCGGGATCCTCTGAGGGGGTTCCCCTTTCCCCACGGTGACTCTTTGGTCCGCCACATCAAGGTGGGGCGGCCTGCCATGCGCGCCGCTACGTCACCATGGACTCTGAAAGTGTAAGGTAGAATGGTCTTGCTGTGTGGCTTGATTGTCTTGCTTCTTTCTTATATTATGGCTTCACCACTCTATTCCCTGTTATGTTCACTCAAAAGTAGATTTTACAATAGCATTAGTGCAACTGTTATCACTGATCCCAACCGTTTGTTTACGGGCCTATATTTTATCATGCATCTTGCAAGAGGACATAATCTTTTTCTAGATGGCTAATCTTGAATAGCCAAGACTATGATGTAGTTAGTAATGTTGGAAAGTATTTATGCTACCACTACTAATTAAGCCCTACAAATTTTGATAGGATTAGTTAATGGTGAAAATTTCTAATTTGGTATCATAGCCAATCGGGGAATCCAACAAGATAAAGCCTCGACTTATGCTGCCTCGATTGAGATCTAGAGGTTTTGGTAAGATTATTTAGCTATGAAAATTTAATAGGTGGCGCCAATAAACCCTACTAGCTCAACCTCTCTATTTAACAATTTGCGAGGCTCCTCCTATCTAGTCAGCCGGTGGGGCCCAAATATCAATCACTCGACTTAAGGTGGCCGATAAAACTCGCCCTACTGATTCGCTGGTTATGGGCAATGCAATTCACAACTCCCATGGTTGATCGCAATTCGCAAATTTGGACCTTACCTTTTTCAAATCACACTATGAAAATAAGTTTCCAGTATTAGGAACGCTACATCTACATTTTTTTCTATTCAAAACTTGGTTTATCAAGAACTTGATCTTCTTAAATTTTGACCATAATTTCCGTAATTTAATATCCATATTGCAAATTGATTAGAAATTGGACAAAAGCCCACTCATATCACACTAGCAAAAAGTTCCCGTGAAGCACTGGGAAGCAACCAACAACATTTGCTTAGTGAAATCTGTGGTGTGAGAGAGAGAATTGGAAGTGTATAAGTTTTTTAGTACACACTTCTAACATGATGCAAATGATAAGTAAATCGATGATATTCTCATTTAAAGAGATGGACTTTAAGAAAATTATGTAAAGTAATAGTACATATTGTGCTACAGCCTATACCTGTCCCAAATATTTGAAATACATTGAAACATATTGTAAATGCCTACCATTATAAGAAAAAACATCTCAATATAGAAGCCCATATCTAATCCATGAATTTCTCATCTATCTTAATTAAAAGAAAATAAATCTGAACACAACAAAAGAAGAACAACAACATATATAGAAAATTAACAATTCACAGTCAATCCTATTGCTTAGCTAGTCCTCTAATGTTCATTAATAGTACCTTTCAGTATGAAAGGCCTTTTGTAACGCCCCACCCTATACCCATGTATGATATTGTTCGCTTTGGCCCACCGGCCTCAGGTAAGGATGTAAGCTCTACATATAACCACATTTACTTTCCTCTCTGTAGTCGATATGGGACTCCGGGGCGTCACAATCCACCTCCCTTAGGGCTGCACGTCCCTGTACAGTAGCCTGCCGGTCAGCCATCTTGGCCCGCCCACATGGAGACCCGCCCACTTGCACCAGACCACGGCAGGGGACCCACACTCGAACTAGTCGAGAGTCGGCTCTGATACCATTTGTAACACCCCACCCCATACCCATGTATGATATTGTCCACTTTGGCCCACCGGCCTCACGGTTTTGCTTCTGATGGGCCTCAATCAATCAAAAGGCCTCATGCAAGGTAAGGGTGTAAGCTTTACATATAACCCCATTTACTTTCCTCTCTATAGTCGATGTGGAACTCCAGGGCATCACACCTTTAATGTGTACCGACTCTAATTCTCAGATAATTGCATGCTTAATTACTTATATTATCATGAAGATGAAACGATCCGGACTACAGTTTGGGTTGGACTAAAACTGGTATTTAGTGTTATATTTGCTTCAGTTGTTGAATACTATGGTTTTACGTGCATTTTTATTTTTAAAGGAAAAGCTTTATATATAATAGTTTTCTGTTTATGTGTACCTTTAAGTATAAGGGAAGAGAAAAATTATTTAGCTTGGCTATCTATTGATGTTCTTATTCTTCTTTCTTAGGAACATCTTTTAGTTTGTAGATGGTTATTGGCTTTTTAGTTGGTCTGTAGATGGTTATGGTAATTGGAAGGTAATATGGCTCATTGGAAGATGGTTAAGGAATCGAAGATGGCTATCAAATAAAGGAAAATAAAATAGAAAAACTTGCAAATAATTACCAATAGAGCAACATGAAATAAATTGCCACACATCATCCACACAGAGAGAACCTCATATCACTCCATACTGTAGTAAGTTTAGATAGGTCTTTATTTCAAGGTACAGTTGGCTATTTCTCATTTTATAAGATGGATAATTCTTCTTAGTTTTTGCTTATGTGCTTCTTATGCAGTTAATAAAAATAAAAAATCAAGAAAGAGTCGTCATTCCCTGTGGGAGACATAAATAGTTACCGTCCATTTAACAGAAAACATTGTACTGCTGCATAACGTACAATCAGATCATCCAATGGTTGCAAGATAAATTATATCAAAGAAGTGCAACAAAATTATATCAAAGAAGTGCAACAGACTTTAACTTAGAAGCCTATTTCAAAGTGACCAAAATGGAATCAATTTCTGCATCTCAACAAACATATTTTTAATATCAATAAATTATACAGCATGTGACAAGCACAAGCATCTTTTGCTATTTGCAATATGACATAGTATATGTATATAAATAAATGCTATTAGATCCTCAAACTAATCCAATTGTAAAAGAGAAAAATGAAAAAGAAAAAGATATATTCCAACCCCTACATATGATCAATAACAACTTCTTAAGGGTAAAATTGTATATGGATATCCAAGCAAGACTATATGACATCTCAATTTGTTGGGAGGTTAGGAATTTACCATCTGCAATGTGGACAGAATTGATGGTTTGGATTAAGAATAGGTAAGGTATACAATATTTAACTATCATAGACCTTTTATCCATTCAGAAATCACGAAAAAAAAATCCTATTTTATAGTTTTTCTTATGGAAGAATCAATGGCCAAACCAATAGTAATGAAATAAACTAAAGTTATACACATACTCACTTACATTGCATTATATTTATCATTCCCTAAACAGAAAACCATGCAAATATATGTGTGAGAGAGAATCTGATTCTATATTATAATTAAGTGGTAGATGCTTAAAAAGGGAAGTACACAAAACCGAATCAAATGCAATGAAAAGTCTCTGAGTGGCATATACCTCTCAAAAAATTAAAATTTATAATTTGAGTTTTACATATCACTTATGCACAGTTGACAATAGCCATGCCTACTGAGCTTGTTATCACTGCAAGGTAGATGGAGCATGTGCACGCAATGAGGCAATCTCCACATTGTCTCTGGTACTTGGAAGTCCTGGGGAAAGTCAAAATAATTATACACTTTATTAGATGCAAACAGAAAACATTGAGTTACTAAGTGAAATTTAACAATATGGACGGTCCAAATCAGAAAAAACATTATATAACAGTAAGGGCTATGAAACCCAACTTGTAGGAAAATTGAAAAACAAATATGCTTCAGAGGTATATTGTTTTTAGGGAATTTTACCAAAAAAGTGTTCTAAAATATGTATTCTCCACTTTTATACATGAATACACATAATTGCCCATATTAGTGTTCGTACCCCACTTTCGGACGATTTTACCCATTCCCTTGTGAACGACATCGCCGTGAAACCTAACCTAAATCCCTTTCACTGTCGATCGATTTCGTGCTCCCTTTCACTGTCGATCGATTTCGTTCTCCTGCCCTTTCTCTCATCCTCCTCTCCTCCCTGTTCTCTCCTCCTCTCCTCCCTCTTCTATCATTCCCTAATCCTGTTTGTGGCTTCGGTTCTTTCTTTCCCTCCCCATCTCTGCACGCTGCGAACCCTTTCCTTCTCCCTCTCTGCTCGGTGCATTATCTCCCTCTCCGCTCGGTGCATTATCTCCCTCTCCGCTTTGGTCTCTCTTTGCCTCTCTCCGACGTCCCGGCGGCGAGATTTCCCCTCCAGTCGCTGCTGTCGAAGCATTATCTGGCTAGATCCTCAGGCGGAACTCCCACGACTCCTGCAACGTCATCTTCCATTTGAGATATTCAGCAAAGGTGATTTTCCCTGTTCTTCTCTCTTCCACATTGTCTATTTTGTTGTTTTTTTTTTCATTTTCAGTTTCTATAACCGTTGGAATGATCTTCCATCCCCCCTCTATTTCCATCTTGCAACTGCTGGAGTGTTTATTTTTTTTTTCTGCCAAAGTAAAAAATTAGAGAATGAAGATACATTTCTAGAACACCCACATTGCAATTCCAATGTTCTTTTTCTACTAATGTTTCACTAAGACATTTCATGTCACACCATCCATACATGAGTCTTTTACCATCCCTTTTCATTGAATGAATGGATGATATACATGTAATATCTTGGATATCACCTGCAACCAGACCCATTAAATGAACGGTCTCAATAACCAAATGGCAAATGCACAAGAGATGAGCATGGCAACAATTCAAATGGATACCATGCAAAGCTGAGGAGCGCATAAAATCAAATTAGAGTTATCAAACGGCCCATGTCCTCCCATAGCACACTGTTAGTCACCGTTATTCGTCGTTGGACTTGAATACCTGTTGCTCTCCCTTGACATGTTATCCTATTTGATTTGCATGGTTTTCCCCAACAACTTTATGCAACTGTTGTAATTAATTAACGCATTAGGCGTCCTTTAAAATATGCTGTTACGGGTCAGTGGACGATGTAGAATGTGGGGAAACCATATGTTTTTTATGCATGGTTCATGGAATTTTTGGGCACTGATCATACATCATCTTACAATTTATAAGTAACGTTAATGAAACAGTAAACATAAGATATATGTTGAAAAAATACCATTTGAGGTTCCCGTAGGTGTTACACATCTTTTATGCATCTCATTACATACTTATTGCCAATTTGTTGCTTGTGAAAAAAAAAGGCATGTGAAATCAGCAAAACGATGTCATTATCGCGAAACTTTGACAAATATGTTATGATTGAGTTCGTTATATACTTATCATTGTTTGTGCATCTCAATATATATAGCCTGATTGGAATGATCGCAAATTTAAGGGGCTAGTTCAGATAATATCATTTTAGCGCATGTAGCCCCACATCCACATCTAGATCCAGATCCAACATGAATAAAAATTATTGGGGCCACAGCAAGAGGTAATTACTCTTCAAGTTGCCCCTAGAAGTATGTATAATTACTCTCTAGTCATGTGCATATGGAAAATATTTGTAAACAATATCCCAGACCAGTGTCAGATCAAAATTTTCTTCTTCCATGTTCGATTGAAACAGTTCGTCGCTTAGACAATCTGGCATGCACATCCTTGGAGACGACATTGTATAAAATCATGCAACTTTACACTGAGATTTTTGACTGGAACAGAGGAGATGAGTCTTCATTGTAAATACTGAGATTTTTGACTGGAACAGAGGAGATGAGTCTTCATTGCAAATAATCTACCCATGTCTGTATTTGATTGCCCTTCATCACATGGTGCCAACCATTCCATCAATACCTCTTCCATCCAAAGTAACTTCCAGGCCAGTCTAAATTCTTTTATTGTGCAGCTAATAGTCCACAACAGACCAAAGAAGTAACAGTATACAGGAAAAGACAGCCTTCAAACTTCATTAATTCAACGTAGCGTTACGGTATAGTTTAAAACCAACGAGTAGCAGCGAAGGCTACTTTCCTAATGCATCGAATGCATGCGGGGCACATCAAAATGTAGGGAGATAGATCTCTAGTAAGCAGCAAATCCAACTGTGACTGGGTTGCTACTCCCGAAACTAGAACACAATTATAAGATCTAAAATTTAAAATCTTTCTTCTTTGACTTCCCTTATTTTTCTTGCATCTTGCGCTTCCTCTTGTTCTCAGCCTGCACCGGATCCATCTCATTAGAATGGTTGAACCAATAAACAAGCAAATAAGCAAGATGCAAGATGTCAAACCAAAAGCTCACCTCTGCAACCACTTCGCTGAAATCTTCCCGTTGGTTACGCAGCTTCTCTTCCTCCCTTGCTTCCTCGTACCTGTGATCCAACTAAAAACAAAGTTATTTTTCATCAAGATGATAAAGCAATTGACAATAATACTTATCACAGTTCCACTTACTTGGCAGCCAAAACATTGTCCAAAACTTCCAACTCCTCTGGTTGTAGGGTGACATCCACTTTGTCTGCTTTGTGTCCCCGAAGCATATCAACCTGAGAGAGAATATATTATCAATGCAGATAATAGTAAAAAAATAGTCCTTTATAGGGGTCATCAAAGAGTTCATAAAAAATTCCACAAAAATTTTGTTAAGGGGGTCAGGTATGAGTTCATAAGTAATTCCTCAATCATAACAATGATGATTAATGGATTAGACTTATAATACTGTGTTTCCCCACTCCCTCTCTTGATAGCCCAATAGGCAGTTATTAAGTACTCGAAAGAGTGTTGTGAACTCCATTGATGGAAAGCATTTCAGGAAGTTCTATTTTCAGCATGACTTTCTCTTCCCAAAGTGTCCTACATAACAGACATAAATCTAGAAAATCCAGAAAACAATTGTCTTGGGAGAGAAATGATTAGACAGCCATTTCTATAGTAGGTGACAAATGTACTATGTTGAGGTGGTACCATGTCTGCTTGCAACAGTAATACCATCCCATTTAGTTGACCAAGGATGCTCTATACCACCCACCCATCAATCAGATATTCTTATCATTACCGTATCAGTAAGTAGCTGGTCAATGGTATGGTGTTGGACTGATAGGGTTCTGGTTGACCCAGTAATGCATTTGTCGGGTTGGAGAGACCCTGGTATTGGTTCTTGGCTGGAGAGGCCCTTGTGTTGGTTCTTGGTTGGATCTCAAGATGTTTTTGGTTTCGCCATTGTCAAAGCAAGCAAATGGTAAAATCTTGTTATAATGGTAACAGTGACTGTAGAACCAAAGGCATTGAGTCATTTAGCCTACCCTTTTCGCAGCCTCGTTGTCTTGTATGCCATTCCCAACCACATAGCTGTATACATAAGAAATATTAGATCTTTCTTACTCGATAGTTATGGAATTTCAAAATCCGATTACACTGACAATGTATCACTCTAACAATAAAAAAAAAATAAATGAAGGAGTCAATATCGTTGATATCAGATTTTAATTAATACATACGTGTGTGTAGTTCCAAGCAAGGTCCGTGGAGCAATCTTTTCTTCTTTCTCTTCAAGGACCTACAAATGTTGAGAAACGTCAGTAGCCAATTCAGTACCAATTAGACATGTTAAAATATAAAAAAAAAACTGCAAGGAACCCACATACGTAAAATTACAAATGCTGCACTCACTTGATATAGAGTTTTCTCAGGCTCTATCCGCTGTTGGTTTCGGAGGTCAATGACATCGGGTGTCTCCACACTAGTGGGGGTGCTGAGTAAAAAATAAAGATTTCAATGTTAGTATTATGATATATTCATGAAAACAACCAAACTGAGTGTCAAACTGCTGTATACCTTGATAGGCCGTCTACAGATTGAATGCCTGCTTCCAATTCCTTCTCCAGAGACTGTTCTTCCTCTACTTCCTCTTCCTCCTCTTCCTCCAGATCACATAGGATGCTTGCTTCTATCAACAGGTTCTTCCTGAAAGAAAGAAACAAAACAGAATAAAATAATGATTATGGGAGAAGATAGAAAACCCAAAAAACCCTCTAAACCCCACACAATCAATTACATAACAAAGCACATGGAAAAAATCCTAGTTACCATTCAGTTACGGTGTATCTACATTCATTCAAAACAACCACGTGAAATAAAATGCAAATACCTCATAGTTCGGTTGGTCTTGTAGTATGACCCCAAAAACATCTCCATATAAAGGACGTCCGTACTATTTGACACAGAAATTGAATGAGTTTAGAAAATTAACAGAAAAAAAGAACTAAGTCATTAAAGTAAAACCGCAAACTCACTTCATCAATGGGAGGGTTATCCCAGCCTCCAGGATGATATCCAAAGCTAGCCCCAGGAGGAATAGGAGCGTTCAGACCAGCAAGTTTTAGACGTGGATAAGACGGTTGAGGTCCGTATCTCTTGTTAAAGGAACTCAGTCAGTACATTTACACCTCAACATAAAGGTGTCAAAAGATCACTTAACCAGCAAACCTGCATAGTGATGAGCCAAGGGGGAGGGGCACCATCAGACATACCGAGAGCTTCTTTCTGTTCCTATGACAAAACACCATGCTTCATCTCCCTCAGCTTCACCTGTCCAATTATAAAAGAGACTGGTGATGAACACTGAATCATTGCTGGCTTTGATTTGACATTATCCCCAGGTATCACATATAATTATGAAATAATAGTAAAGTCATCGGGGGGCAGCCAAACATTGTTCTGAAAATTGAAAACGCATGAAAGTATGACTGTTTTACGGGTGTCAATTACTTACTTACAGTACACATAGTTTATTCATTATATTCTTTGACGTTGGATATGCTCACGGGAAGGAAAATTTTAACAGCTATCATAACGATATCGCTATCACTATGTTCCCACAAAATATGTTTGAAATGACGTCGTTACAGCTTTATAACTGTTTATGCATCTCAATATAATGTGACTCATTATTTACTAGTTGATTCACAAAAGCAAAGAGTAATCAATATATGGTGGTAACAATATCGTTACCATTTCAGTCACATATTTGTGAATTCTTCCAAATAAGAAAAATCCCTATACAAGTACAAATGTTAGCATGAAGGGTGTATGAAGTTTATAATTGAGTGGCTACAAATGTTTGGAGGTCGGCTAATGGCTCCAGCGATTCTTTGAATTCATGTGTTTATATTGTTTTTTTTTTTCTTGCGGAGTATCTATTTTATTGGTATCCCCTCTAAAATTTAGAGACCCCACCTGGATTAGACAGACTAAAATGAGGGAAATATTATAACAAAAGCCATTTGCATGCTTGTCGCTAGCCGACAGGAGCATATCATTTATATCTATGGAATACAAACTATAGTTCTTACGCCATAGACTATGGTTAGGATGAAAGTCATATAATGTGATGCCTCGAATTTGAAAATGCGGAATCACTAGTGTTGCTTGTATATTGTACTTCTTCTTTTCTATGTTTAAATTATATGATCCCTTAAGTCCAATGTGTGTCCTTGTCATATCTATATCTTAACTGGGGCATCATAGATTCTCAAATGGCTGTGACCATTTTGGTAGTGCCCATCTGTTTAAAAATAAGGTCCATGTAAATTACTCATCATATGTTGTTAGTTACATTGCTTACATCGGCTCCATTTGGACAGTGAACATTGTAAAACGATATGTGCATCACGATCCGTTGCTGTTGAATGATAAAGTTATATTTTTTTTAACCATATTATGCATCTCACCACTTATTCGATCTTGATTTACCGGACGAGGAACAAATATTTTCATGAAACGTTAAAAGGGATGTAACGATGTTGTAACAATGTTAGTCGCAACACTGGACCTTTAATTGTAACATAAATGAAGTTCTTTGATATATTACCCAACAATCTAGTATGTTGCTATCTTTGCACCATATATTATGTGTACGATTATTTATATGATTGACGTGCTAACTTTTATATTGCTAATGATTACAGATGGAGAATTGTCAACCAGGTCCTCTGGATAATTCAGTTTTATACGATCAAGCAAGACATATTTCTGAGCGAGTATGGAGCGGCAAGGTGAGGTCATTTCTGATTGAAACTCATATTCCCTCAGGGTGTTTGGGCTTTATGCCATAACAAAGGTTTAATATTATGCATGAATTTTTAAAAATGCAGGAAGCAGGCCCACTCCGTTGCATTCCAACTCCAAATCATGACAGCTGGGAGATCAATGATCGCATGTGGGATCTAATTCGCCAGACTAGGCTAGAGCATCTGGTAAAGTGCAAAAAAATCGAACTCGATCATGGCCTAATAACTGGCCTGGTTGAGAGGTGGAGGCCGGAGACGAACACCTTCCACCTCAACAGTGGTGAGGCCACCGTAACCCTGGAGGATGTTGCCTACATCTATGGCCTCCCCATAGATGGCCTCCCAGTCAATGGCCGCACCTTCTCTGAGCCCTTAACCATGGTGAAAGTATGCGAAGAGCTTTTAGGGTTGGTGCCGGACGTGAACTATGACTGCTATGGAGTGCAGGTTAAGTTCACCTGGCTTAGAGATAATTTTGGTGATTTGCCCAAGAGCAGACCCAGAGACCAAGACGTACGGCGGACACGTGCCTTCCTATTCTGTCTCGTTGCAGGTCAGATTTTTTGGACCTCCTCGGGTACGAAGGCTCCAGCACACATTCTAGAATTATTCAGACGTTTTGAGAAGCGGTCTTGGGGAACTGCATGCCTAGCAAATCTCTACAGGGGCCTTGCGAAAGTGTCCACCTTGCAAAAGAAAGGAAAGGTCGTTAAGACCATCACAGGTCCACTAAAACTGTTGCAGGTACATGATTACAGCATACAGTTGTCTGGATGTTTGCTCGTTTTTAAGAGCATTTTATGATTCTTAAATTGTATTTATCAATATTTTCCGTATTGGCCAGGTCTGGGCATATTCGCGCATGACAATTGGCAGGCCAATCCGTCAAATAGGTGACTGGACCAAGGATGTGGAGTTTCCAATTCTCCTAACATGGCACAAGAGACTGCGGTCCCATCATTTCCAAACGCGCGTCGAGGAAGCCAGGCGACAACTGGATATTATGGAAGTCGATGCGGTAAGTATGAGTGTTTAAATAACAATCAAACACCTTCTATAAAATGATGGGATAATTGTAGTCATCTATATTGTGTGGTATTCCGAAATGGTTTTATTATTTATTTTTTATTTCTGTAAATAAATTTGTAAGCTTGACCATGCGAATTGACTTTGTGTTCTTGCAGTTCAACTGGCTGCCATACCATGATTACGAAAACATATCGGACTATATCGATGATGCGGATGTACCCCTCTTCCGTTCGAACACGGCATTGATTTGCTTTTGGTTTGTGGAGCGGCACAATCCGGAAAGAGTAATGAAACAGTTTGGTTTACAACAAACCGTTCCACCCCATTTCGTTAGGCCATTTCCGCGAATGGAAGTTATCCCAAAGGGCGAACATAAACGCGAGAAACTTCGTGCCGTGTATTTTGGCGTCTGGAATAAAAGAATGGATGACATAACATATGGAGAAGAGGGTGATGCTGGCCCACACAATGACGCGTACTTTAAATGGTATAGAACCATCACTCGTCTACGCATCGGTCGTCCGACTCCCGAATGCACCCCCTCCGACCTGATGTCAGTTTCAGCCCAAGTAAATTCCAACGTGCTCCTTTGCTAGTAACTCACCCACATCATTTAAATTTGTTTGTAATTTTATTTCTAACTTCTCCCTATGTTCTTATTTTCTATTATAGATCTTGAAGTTTACCGAACAACTCCTGTCATCATGTGACGCTGCAGAGAAGAGGGAGAGAAAGGCCGGTGTTCCGTCAAGCTTCATCGACATCGTGAGGGCCGAAGTTGTCCAGTTTAAAGATGCATTTATGGCTGATTTTAAGACATCCAATTTAGCAGGTGCAGACGTGGCTGGATTAGATGATGCATCCCTGGAGGTATCCTATACAATAGCTCCATGATCAAGTTAAATTGAATCCACATGTATGTCATTTTCGACTAACTAGTCTAATCATTCAACAGAGTGACAAGCGAAACCAGGCAGAAGATATTTCCAAAAAATCAGCCAAAAAGCATAAAGGTACTCCCAAGGGAGCCGACTTCCACACAAGTCCACTCAACCCCATCAGTCCAATCGCTCCTCAACCTACCAGAAGATCCAAACGCTTAATGGGCAAATCGAGTAAACCACCTGTTTTGCCAAAACACATAACTACAGATAAGCCCAAAGAATCCAAAGGAGCCACAAGTCCAATCCCGCTATCACCCCGAAGGAGTCCCAGAATAGTCCATTCCCAAATGATCCCAGTTTCTCCTATAAAAATCAGAAGTTCCACTGATTCAAAATCCGCCAATATTCCTTTTATTTCCACTCCATACACTGCACAAAGAAACTCCGGTACCCCATCTCCAGGCCATGTCAAATTCGGGATAGGTCTGTCCCCATTCAGCGAGATCTCATCTATGATTATGAACATCAAGGCACGCTATAGAGATCCAAAGCCCCCTTTATGCTTGGCTGATTACACTATCGGAGCGTGGATGAGAAATCCACATTATAAACTAACAATGGAAGAACTTGAGATACTAATAGTATTCCGGAATGAATATGCCAATGAAAAGGGGTATTTCCAACTCAAATTGTATCCCTCCCATGCATTGTGTGAACTTTGGTTTTTTATTAACTTTTCTCAATGGTATTCACTACCAGGAGAGCGCAGCTACAGGTTTGGTGTACGCCTGTAACTGCCACAAACATGTATGAGGTGCTAAGGGGAGCGTGGATGGACAATTGGGTTAGTCGCTGAGTTCCCCAATTAACTCAGTTTTCTATCTATAAGAATTCGATTATTTCCAGAGATGTGTTCCCTCACCTTTCTTCGTCCCATTCTATTGTTGCAGACCATGCACTATTGGTTCGGAATATTAAAGATGCAGGCTCCATAGTCGTACTTTTTCGAATGTGCTCTCTCAGTACGTGCTAAAAAAACGCATAAAGCTGTGTGTCACACTTGGTTTTCCGTATCATTTGGATTCGACCATTTATGAACCCTGATCCTGCAGGATTGGTACGTGCGCAGTCAGGTGAGTGAGAATCTCATTGAAAACTGCTTCAGCCAAGCCCTGACGGACGACTTGACGGATAAGGAGAGTTTGTTCTTTCCGGTGTGGAACAACCACCACTTCTTCCTTTTAGTAGGAAGGGTCAACGGAAGGAGATGGGAGTATTATAACAGCATGTCCCGTGAAGGAGACTATACATTTGCCGAAAACTATGTAAGTTGTTTTCAATCACACATAGGGGCTATATTTATAACTGGTCATCTTTAGCACGAAGCCCATTTTGCTTAGTATCATGATCGTAAGTTATGCAGATTACGTGGATCAATTATCGTTTCATGCAATTCAGGTGGAATGATCCCAATGTCTGGACAAAACATCGCATGGAATGCCCCATGCAAACAAACAGGTCAGTTCGCTAATCAACTCGTTACCCCCTATCCATTATCTGCTGGCCTAATATGGAAGTAAACCCATCAAAAGCGCATATTCTGAACCTAATTTTATGTGTTTACAGCGTGGATTGTGGAATCTTCGTCATGGCGCATGCGCAACACATAGCACTGGGGAAGGCTATGGAGTTCAAACAGAATGACATGCACTACTACCGTGCGAAGATCGTCAGTGATATTTACACAGACCAGTTTGGGCGCTGGGATGCGAAAAAAGCAATGGTGTCTAGAGACGATTCTTCAGCTGATGAACTTTAGTTTTGGAAAATGGAAATATTTTGCCACTACACCCGGACTGATCGTTTGGTTTTTTGTCTCTGCATTATCATTTTGTTCAATTCGGGATGTGAGGATTCAAACACATTCCAAGTTACCTCCCCAGTTCATGATACAGGTTGGATCTGTTACTCTGCTTTTAAAACTTTTATCAATCATGTTAAGCTTATCTGACCTATACAAGGCCAGTTTGATTTTCTGTTCAACTTGTTTATGTCAGCCCCAAGCCATTGATTTGCCATGTTCATGATTTTGTTTGCTGTTTTTTTTTTTAGTTTGCCCCGTACTTTAAGGCCTTTTTCATGTACGGCATGTTTCAGAGCTGTTTGATGTTTTGAACTGATGCTTTAATTCTTTGCGTCAGGTGAACACGTGTGTGGAGTTAATGTTTTCTGATTTGTCCATTGGGTATTGGATATATGCCTAAAGAACTCGACTGATGTGAAAAAAATGGCAGCGCAGCTGATGGTTATCCATATGCATTTTGGGTAGCTCAGAAAATGGTTTGAGACGTGGATTATTTGAGATAATTATCCATATCCATATCCATATCATTTGAAGACGTGATGGTTTGAGATGTGGATTATTTGAGATGATTATTTTGTCTCTTGTTAGTTTGGTTCTCCAGTCTTTCATATGTGGTTATTACTCCAATTTGCATGAATTTAGTTGGTGTTTTACATGCCTGCTTTATTTGGGTAGTAGGTAAGTTCTATACAGTTTCTGCAGTGTAAGTTTGCATATGCCATGGTGTATGATTTTTGTGCGAGTGTTGCTATGTTTATGAGCTTGTAAGATATTTATGGTTAAACATTGAGGGTTCATTGTGATGACAGCTTGATTTTCTGTTACTTATCCCTTGCATGCAGGAATATGCAAAGACTTGTCTCTGTTGTGTTTGTTGCCACACTGATTTTATAGGTGTGTGTCATCCTTAGACTTCCCTCAAGAAACATAAAGTTGCTTATTTTGTGGCGAATGATAAAGTAAATGAGGGAGATAAGAGGGGTTCAAGAGGCATTTTAATTATTTCACTTTGTGAAAAATTTTCAGTTTCCCTTGCAGTTTCTCCTTTTGCCACATTGTTTTTTTTTTTACTTGTCATGAGCGTAAAGGCAATTTGATACATTTTGGCAGAAGGCCAAATGTTGTTGGGGTTCTGCCTTCTGCAAAGCATTTCAATATGCAATCCATACGTCTGAAGTGCCCCATTTTGTGCATGTGGTGATTGTGGGTGTTCCCACTAAGAGGGATGACTTTAGTTTAGCCAAATCGGCTAATGGTTCAGGAGCACAGAGTCGAAGATACCTTCCGTTGTTTTTAGGGCTAGAGCTAATGTCCAAGTACCTGGGGACATGCCGTCAGTATCAAGTCTTACAATATTGCTACATTGAACATTGCTGTATTAAAACATAATTGAGAATTAAATATTGCCATGTAGGATTGTAGAAACTTGTTTGATTGATGGTTTTGGGAGCCTGTTGGATCACCCATGTTTTAAACCACTGCTCAGGATTCAGCAATGGTATTGTTTTTTCTTACAAATTAAATTCCTTTCAGATGGGATTGCTATCAAAGGAACTGACATTGCTGCCAAGAGAGGTTGAAAATGTGAATGGAAGGTAAATTCTTTTCTGTTTACACCTATGGGTTACTTCTTTTTACTTTTTGTATGCCTCAGTTTTCCTTCTTTAGTGCCTATCAATATCAAAAGTAATTGATCTTGCATCCCATCTTTAACTATAGTGTATATTGTTTGCAGGGATACTTTAGCAATCCTCAGTAGAAGTACAGCTAGAACTGCTCCTGATAATAGGGACTGGACGTTAGACGGATGATAGCAATGATGACAACGACGATGCAGAGTAGCAAGATGATGATGGGGGCAAGGATGATTTTCTCAGGTGATGAAGGACATAATGAGGGGGACGATGATGATCCGTAGCGGTGAGGTCAATGCAAATGGTGAAGGCGGAAGTGACGACGAAGACGATGAGGATGATGACGAGGGTGGTGATGATGGTGAAGATGAGGACGAGGATGAGGAAGAGGACGATGAAGTGGCCCAGCCACGTGCTAAGGGTTCGAACCTTCATGGTTAGTGATGAGGTGCCCCAGCCACTTGCTAAGAAGAGGAAGTGAATGGTCAGTGAATGGCCGGGAAAGAGTTTCCTGAGATTCTGCAAAGCATCAGACCATAGTTTATGCAGGATCAACGAAAATGGAAAGAAGGATATAGTAACTCATGACACTTTTTTTTTTTTTTTTTTTTTAGTACCGTGGACTGACTTATGGATCATTTCAGCTAATTAGAGTGTGATGACTACGAAGCAAGTTTTCCTTCATTAATGAAACATTTCCAGAATGATGTCAAGTGAGCCCCTAAACTGCCATACTTGAAAGAGTTGCAAATGGGGTGTATGAACCACAAATATACTGAAAAGGCCCCAAATCAGTGTAGTATATGAATGGGTTTTGATCAAATTATCCAAGTGCAAAGCAAATTCAAACTCCCATGGAGTTTGACAGCATTCTCGGACACAAAACTTTGCACCATCTGATAAATAAGAGGCCACTTTAGATTATGTGTTCTTGCTCACTGTTTATGGAATATGGCCATAAACAGTGGTTGGGCCTTTAGATTCTGTGTTCTTGCCTTCTGCCATGGAATACGGGCGGGGCATAAACAGTGCTTGGGCAAGGATTTTCTTGTGGAGGGCACGTGATCTACTGATAATATCAGTTAAGTGCTTTGCTGCACTTTTCTCTCTACTTTTTTTCATACATGAAGAACGACAAAGAAAAGAAATCCGATCGCTTTTCTTGGACTTCGAAAAATCCAAAAATAATACAAGAATGGGCAAGGAGGTTAGATAACCCTGAGTTTGAGGTGTTATGGGATCTATGTCATGTTACCAGGATTAGTATACTAGTAAACTAACCCGGAATAATAATAAATCTTGGTAGATATGCATAAACCAACTCATTATATCAGGCACACCTGCCATAATCAGCCCACACAGAAGGTTGGATGGGAATTGTAAACCTATATAATAAATGACCCATGTCATTTTGCAGTAGAGCATCATTTATGGCTTCCACGGGCCAAATGCTGGATCCCCTCATTGGGCCATTTTCCAGTTGGATGAAGGGATCGAACCACCCTGATACTGCATCATTCACTGGCCAATGTAAGCTGATCAATGAAGGGTTCGAACCCTGAAGTGAAGGGTTCGAACCATTGAAATGTGCACCTCTCGGGCCATTTTCCAGAGGAATGAAGGGTTTGAACCATCTCATTGTTGGTTCGAACCCTTTAAAACAGGGAGCCCCAGGCCATTTTCCAGAGGACTCAAGGGTTTGAACCATCTCATTGTTGGTTCGAACCCTTGAAATCAGGGATCTCCGGGCCATTTTCCAGAGGACGAAAGGGTTCGAACCATCTCATTGTTGGTCCGAACCCTTGAAATAAGGGATCCCCAGCCCATTTTCCAGAGATGATCAAGGTTCGAACCCTGATGGCAAGGGTTCGAACCTTCATATTTTGCCCTCTGTGGGCCATTTTCCAGAGAGAACACAGGTTCGAACCATCATATCAATGGTTCGATCCTTCATATTCTGCCTTCCCTGGGCCAAGGTTTATATGGGCCACTGTTTATATACCAGTACATCAATGAATGCTCACGATCCAAGTGTATATAATACGTCGCCCCATCTCATGAAACACGGATGAAATAAAGCCCTACTTCTGTGAAACCCCTTTCGAACTCAGCCAGCCCCTCGGCCTTTTTTGCGTTCTTCCTCTCACTCGAGTGATTGAATAGCTCCTTTTTATCTTGCAACTCCGTTTCCCTGACTCGTTCTTCCGTTCCAGGTAACTATTTCACCTCTCCCTCTCTATCGCCTCCATCTCCCTCCCCCCCATGCGTTTCTGTGACAGAATAAATGATTGAACCTCATGGCATTGTCACCCCTCTCCCATCGCGCGCTCCACCCTCTCCCACCTCATATGAATGACGATTCCATACATTCCTTTCGCACTTACATAAAGAAGTTAGGGTTCTATCTTTTTGCAGTTTTCGTTTTTTTTTTAAATTGTTTTTTTTCTTTTTAGGGCTATGATTATGATGCTATATGCCTTTTGTATCCTGGTTCTCTACATTGCAATACCAATTTTTCGAGGTATTTTTCTGCTTCTGTTCACCCCTCTGTTTTGTATTGTGTTCATGTTTAATATATATGAATGAGTGTGATAATTTTGTGACACACTAAAGTACTGACTAGTTCCTAATTCACCACACCTCATTCCTTATTGATCATGGCCTACTAACTTTTTTCTCAAATAGAGTTAACAAAAAGGAATGGCCTAATCTCCTTACTGTTTTAGATACACAGGAAGCCAAAACAAAAAAATATTAAAAATAAAAATCAGAGACCATTCTCTTGATTACCTGACTTGATTCTGGGTTTGTTTTTTAAACATAAATCTTGCGTTCTTGTTTAATATATGAACTAGTGTGATATGTCAGTCGTGGTCAAGAAGCCCTGTTTTTCATTGTTTGCACTCTTATCCGTACATCAGGATCCAATGCAAGTTGCAAGCCTGCCAACTGACCTGCTGGATACATGCAGCTTTGCCCCGTAGAAAATAGATGTCCTTGATACTAAAACATTCCAATTAACTTGGCTCCATAATTTGTTGGATCAATAATTTGAGGCTTTTCAGGTATTGTAACGACTTGTATCATTTGTGTGTTTGGATTAGTAATCTGATGCTTTCCTGTTTTTCTACTGTTAAGAGATATTTTACAGAGGCTTTTTTAAATAAAAAGCGAAAGGTATTCTTTCAACACATCCAACCCCAATCCCAAAGGATACGAATGACTAGCCATTGAGTAGCATCTCATCATGGGCTTTCTTGCAGGTTCGGAGGTACAGGGATGGCACCTAAGAAGAAGAGAACATGTTACCGCCCTTCGTACGATCGGTCTCGGTTTTTAAGCGAGGATGGCCAAATTTCATTTATGAACAAGTTCCAGCATAATTCAGTTATACCCGAGAAGATTGTCATGTACAATGAGCTAGATGATCAGGATTTTTCTTCATGGATGCGCGAGAGACTATGGGTTACACTGTATGATATTGGCTACCAGATAGTGGTCAATTGGGTCAGAGAGTTCTACTCTAACATGCATGAAGTATCGAACACCTCATTCAGGACATTTGTTCGGGGACATGAGTTAGAAATAACACCTGATCTACTGTCCCAAGTGTTAGAAATTCCTCGCGTCGACGGCGCACACTTCCCAATTGAGGCCAACCGCCGGATTAATTACAATCTGGTGGCCAAAGAACTGACCAGCAGGCCTGTCGCTTGGACCAGCAGTGACATATCCCACCACAAATTGAGTGATTCTTATCGCTTGCTGAATTTTTTCATTCGTCACAATGTCAGCCCCAAAGTCAGCAAGAGAGTCACAAAAGAGGATGGGTATCTCCTATACTGCATCGGGACTCAAAGGAAGGTCGACATTCCATTGGCGGTGTATCGTGGAATGGCAAAGGTACACACTGCACCTCATAATACTGCTCTTCCTTTCCCCGGAATCATCTCCAAGATACTACAGGACATGGGTCAGTTGGCTGAAACCAATGAAGACATTATAATTCCGAAGCAGAAGATTGATAGATTCACCCTTGAGAAGTCCAAGTCCCACATCCCATCTGTTGAGCTGGATGAAGATGATGAGGGAGATATAGCAGGTCCCTCTGGATCTGCTCCTCCGGGAGTTCGCCAGTCCGTAGCGGTGGATTCGGATGCAGAGGAAGCAGGAGATGAACAATTAGATGAGCAGACGATCCAGGCATTGAACCATCGTATCGGGCGTTTGGAAGTGCGAGTGGAAGAAGGGTTCGCTGAGATGCGACAGAGTTTTGCCGAGATCCTCAATCGTTTGCACCGCGGCTGATTTCGATCTGCATGATGATCTTGTTTTCTCCAAGTGCTACCATAGCACCACCTATGGAAAAGACATTTGTTTCTTAGTATTTGATTGACTTAGCCGTTGTAAAACTTCAGCTGGGGGTTTGAATTTGTTTTATGTTAAACCCCTTAGTCGAATGATCTTGGGACAGTTTTATGCACAGCTTTCGTGATATGCAATTGTATGATCATTTCTGTACAATTTATGTCATTGTCATATCTATATCTTAACTGGGGCATCATATTTTATCGAATGCCGTTGACCATTTTGTGGTATTGATCCACCAACCCAAAATCTGGTCTTCACAAAACTAGAAAGAAAAGGAAAACTAACTCAAATGATGTAAAAGACATCTGTTCCGGGACATAATAAATGATTGAATTGCGACAGAATAAATGATTGAATTGCGATTGAAACTTCCGGGACAGGCGAATTGGCCTTTCTGGGCATGCATGGTCATTTTCCAAAATCTGATAAATTTTTAAGACATCTGTTCGAGAGTTTGCACCTTCGTTTCGATACCATTTTGGTATGAATTTCCATTTTCTACTTTCTTACTAGGGTGCATTTCAAGCATCTTCATCTGTACTCAGTGCAAGTGAACTTTTTTGCAAAATCCAAGAGTCTGGGCCATTTTCCAGAGGACGAAAGGGTTCGAACCGTCCTTTTCATGGTTCGAACCAATGATTTGTTCACAGACTGGGCCATTTTCCAGCAAGGCACAGGGTTCAAACCCTGAATTTCATGGTTCGAACCATCAAAATCCAAGAGTCTGGGCCATTTGCCAGAGGCATCAAGGGTTCGAACCCTGAATTCCATGGTTCGAACCATCAAAATCCAACAGGGCAATTTTCCAGAGGCTTCAAGGGTTCGAACCCTCCATTTCATGGTTCGAACCAATGATTTGTTTACAGTCTGGGCCATTTCCCAGCAAGGCACAGGGTTCGAACCCTCCATTTAATGGTTCGAACCATCAAAATCCAAGAGTCTGGGCCATTTTCCAGAGGCATCAAGGGTTCGAACCCTGAATATCATGGTTCGAACCATCAAAATCCAACAGTGGGCCATTTTCCAGAGGCTTTAAGGGTTCGAACCCTCCATTTCATGGTTCGAACCATCAAAATCCAAGAGTCTGGGCCATTTTCCAGAGGCATCAAGGGTTCGAACCTTGAATATCATGGTTCGAACCATCAAAATCCAACAGTCTGGGTCATTTTCCAGAGGCAGTGGAGGGTTCGAACCCTCCATTTAATGGTTCGAACCATCAAAATCCAAGAGTCTGGGCCATTTTCCAGAGGCATCAAGGGTTCAAACCCTGAATATCATGGTTCGAACCATCAAAATCCAACAGTCTGGGCCATTTTCCAGAGGCTTTAAGGGTTCGAACCCTCCAATTGTTGGTTCGAACCATCAAAATCCAAGAGTCTGGGCCATTTTCCAGAGGCATCAAGGGTTCGAACCCTGAATATCATGGTTCGAACCATCAAAATCCAACAGTCTGGGCCATTTTCCAGAGGCTTTAAGGGTTCGAACCCTCCATTTCATGGTTCGAACCATCAAAATCCAAGAGTCTGGGCCATTTTCCAGAGGCTTCAAGGGTTCGAACCCTGGATTCCATGGTTCGAACCATTGATTTGTTTGCACAAATACATTTTCCAGCAAGCCTCAGGGTTCGAACCCTCCATTTAATGGTTCGAACCAGTGAATTTCCAAGAGTCGGGGCCAATTTCCAGAGGCAGGATTGGTTGAAACTTGGAAGTGGCGGACCCTTGATAAAGGTCTTGAAGTCTTAGGATTCATATGTATGATAACTTGAGTTAGATTTCAGTGAAAATTTCTTTTCTTTGCCATGTGCCATGACCTTGTTTTGTGGGCACTTCCTGAGCCGAATTTCATAAATGTCAAAGGTTCGAACCCATCCAACTGTGCACTTCGAGGGCCAATTTCCAGTGCCCTGAAAGGTTCGAACCCTTTAAATCTGGGTGGCCTTGACTATACTGTGATATGAGGACATTCCTGGTTTCCATCCTTTTCAGATGGCTGAACAGCCATGTCTACAGAAATTAGTGGGCGCAGTCCGTGCCTAAGTGCTCCCATTTTCTATGCTGTATTTGTTTAATGCATCACCCCCATGGAAATT
This sequence comes from Umbellularia californica, assembly GCA_028538565.1. Classification (NCBI taxonomy): domain Eukaryota; kingdom Viridiplantae; phylum Streptophyta; class Magnoliopsida; order Laurales; family Lauraceae; genus Umbellularia; species Umbellularia californica. The sequence continues at coordinate 84,847,751 of JAPQWN010000001.1, forward strand.
GGTTATAAAATTGTACAGAACTCAACCTTTTATTTGTGATCCCTTTGTCATGTGTCTCGTTGGTCGCATGGATTGCTGTGAAAAGAAAAATATTTGCTTCACCTGCCTGAAGCTGCATCTTGCCCTGATTGATAAAAATTACATGTTTTACCAATAATCATTAAGAAAATTGAGTCGGTTTTGACTGATTATACCGTCTGAAAACGAATATGCCCTCATATTGAAAGCAGTTTTCATATTGATGACCCAGACATATTATATCGCGAACTCACTATATCCGTCATGACAGAAACACACAGGATGACTAGGTACTCAAAAAGGAAACAAGCATGATCGTAATCTTGGAACTTGGGAATAAAATGAAAACAGTAAATGAACAAGTTAATCACTACAAAATGGTATTCATTAATTTTGATATATAACAGACGACCCATGTGGATAGGTGCCAGTGTACAAAAAATTTACAGGTTAACATATGTAAGCTGTGATATTGGTTTACGCCTGTACATCAATATAAACACATTGTGTTCTCCCACAATTATCGAGAGATACCACCAAAATTTAGAGAAAAACGTGCTCCCCCACCAAAAAAAAGTATTTACACCAAGCCCGAGATACAAAAAAAGATGTGTACACTTCATAGATATGTCTTATCCAAAAAATTGAGGGAATTGTGATTCATTCCCTTGGAGGTGGCTCTCTACACGTCTGTCTATTATGACCACGCTTCTTGCAATGGGAGCATGTAACCTGTTTCCTCAGCCTGTCCTCAGTTCGTATCCGACATTTTTTTGGCCTTCCAGGCTGTCTACGACCAATCGGGGGTAACACACACTCTTCACTTCTATGTTCCCATTGTTTTCCATTGCGCGTGGCATGAATGACATCATTATAAGTTGCGCGATAGCAGTCACTGGAAAACCATTGTTCGTAAAAGTCATACGGATCATATCGCTTGAGTTTGATAGCACAAAGGGCATGTGAAGAAGGTATGCCAAGGAGGTCCCACTTGCGGCATGTGCATGACCCTTTATCGAGGTGCACAACATCTGTGTACTCCGGAGACAATACCTGAAACTCATATTCCCCAGCCTGCCAACATTGGAGTCTCCGTGAGGCTTCCGCATCGCGGGTAAGGATATTGTCTACATATGGGGTGAATCTTGTCTTCATGTTTAGCCCTTTCTCACGCCGGTTTTGGTAAAATTCCATCAGCTTAGCCCGTATCGATTCTATCAGCTGTGTGATGGGCAGCTCCCTAATATCCTTCAACAAGCTATTTGTGCTCTCCGCAATATCCGTGGTTAGCATGTCGTAACGTTGTCCCTCGATGAATGCATTTGCCCAATGCTGGCGACCGATAGCATTAATGTAATCATGAGCACCCACATCAATTGATCTGATTTCCGCCATGTAGTTATCGTACTCACATACACGAGTTGAACGTGCGGCGCACCAAAATTTCATGACGATTCCGTCGTTTTTGAATCTCGCTTGAATATTTTGTGAAATGTGACGGCAACAATAACAGTGTTTTGCGGTTGGAAGTACATCCATGACAGCCGAAGTCAGTCCCTTCATTCGATCGGACACTATTGTAAGATTGTGAACGTGATCCAGGGATTCATCAAGACATGCTAGAAACCATGACCAAGTTGCATAGCATTCGGACTCCACGATGGCAAAAGCTACTGGAAAGAGCCCATGGTCACCGTCCTGACATACCGCAATGAGTAACGATCCTGGGTATTTACCCTGGAGGTGTGTCCCGTCAAGGGCGACTAGTGGCCTGATTGAGGATTTGAAGGATCAGGCACAGCCACCAAAACATACATAATATCTTTGGAAGGAGTGATCATCTTCTGTCCACAAATTGTCGAAGGTGCCAGGGTTTGTGTGTTTAAGCTCCAAGCGGTAATCAGAGAGGATCTTGTATGAATCCTCGAACGAACCGCGAATGTCTTTCATAGCCATTTCCTTTGCAATGTGGGCCTTCCTGTAAGATATTTGGACACCAAATTCTCTCTGAAAGTCCAACATAATCTCCTTCGGCCTGTAGTCTTGATGGACTCTAAGTCTTTCCTTGATAAAATCCGCAATCAAACGTGAAGTTGCCTGAGGAAATTTTGTTCCATTCATTGGTCCTGAACAAGTATGCTCGGGATTGTAGGTCCTAACTTGAAACTGGGGACCATCTTCCACAATAGACGCATGGATGCGCCATGGACATGTGGGATGGCTACACCTTGCCGTCGCTTCAAATCTATTGGTCCTTAATGGTTTCAGGCAAAAGTTCTTATACATAGCAAACTTGGCTAGTGTGCTTTTGAATTCGTCACGGTTATTAAACACCCTGCCCTTCCACATAGAGTGCGGCGATCCCTCCTGGGGTGGCGTGGTCAGCAAATCGTCCGCTGCTTGCATGGTGTCAACAGTTTTGGATGCATTGGACATGACTGTTTCTGACTGTCTCTTGTTGCTTGCATATCGTTCCGACAAAACGATATCAGCATCTGGGTCGTTTGATCGTATTTCCCGGACTGTGGCGGCTGCTCCTCGAGTCTGTCTATTTTTCAGTCTCTCTTCACTCTGAATGGGAAATCCTTGGCCAAAGAAAACCGAACCTTCTCTGCACAATCCGGTGGCCAAATGCAGAAATTCAACACCGTCACTGCCAGTCCTTAAATCCCCAATATTATCTGCATTGGGGCATTCTTCGACACATATTGTGTAGCCTCCTTCCTCACAACTTTCTTTATCCAATTGTATAGCTACAAGACCGTCACTGTCAAGCCCCAACCCAAGCTGAGTATCTGCTGTTGCATTTCCCGCTCCTTCGCAGGTGTAACCTCCTATACGATTTTCTAAGTACACATGTAGAGAATCCTAATTGTCATTGTCGATATCTAGTCCAGCACCAATATCTCCATGTGAATTTTCTACTCCTCCACAGCTGTAGCATCCTTGTGAAAAGGGCACATCAAAATCAGCTCCGAGGTCCACAGACGGATATGGATACTTTATATTGGATTGCTTTACCACCGCAGGGCTTTTTGACGCCAAGTCAGACGATTTCTTCGTTGGGTTAACCCTGCATGACAAATGAGCATAATCATTACAAAATACTGCAGTTGGAAGAAATGTTGACGAAGTAAATTTTCTATATCAATAAAGGAGAAAATTAATTACAGCGAGGACATGCATTGCTGGATTGAAATAATCGCAGGATGCTTTAAAGGGATTCCAATTTCACACGCTTCAAGAAGTCATTGGCAGAATTGAAACAAGCAAATGTCGGGAAAAAAAATATGGAAACGAAACGATATAGGATAAATGAGCGATATAAGATATGAAATGACATACCTAGGAGACGGTAGTGTGTTACTCAAATTCATCACGTCGTTTATACGGATGCTGGTGTCACCATCTTGATGGTAAAGATCCGGTCTGGCTGCATCCCTGCGGGACAAAAGAAAGAAGTGGAAGGTTAAGCATATAAATAGTGAGCATTTGGGCTGGTATCGCTATATCCATCCATAGTGATGACCTTTTTTCAAAGATTAGAAGGTGGACTACTATGCTGAACAGCTTTGTTGTATACCAATTGTCACGTGGTTATAATTCGAGCTGCTCAGTATCATAGGTTATTATTGAAAATAACAAGTCGGATCATAGCATTCCTTTGTTCATTCCATTGATGATCTTTAGTATGAACCGCGAATGGCTGGATGTACAGGTACACTGCACTGGCATCCCCCATAGATGCTCTGAACATAATCTTTACATCGTCATCGTTTGTTATGGCAACTAAAGTGCATACTTTCCCATTCTAATGAAGGTATTGAATATTTGGGATATGTCCAGGTATGTTCCCATCTGAGAGGCTGCATATTTTTTCGACCAATTGTGAATACGTTATGGACCTTTCAAGGAACGCCATCTTTGGGCAACCTCCATTATAAATTGGACTTCCATTATCCCACACTAATTGTCCACCGGAATGGAATATGACTAGTAAATCACGATCGGACATCCTGACAAAGGCATATAGTCTTGAGAGTAAGACTACTGGCTATGTATCATATCTTGGCAGACGCATGCAATTTGTGTTTCAAGGATGATAACCCAACTGAATTTGTCAAATTACTTTGCGCATCAATATGATTCAATCTAGTAGCCACCGTATAGCAGCTATATTAATAGGTGAATAGATGATGAAACATACAAGTAGTAGTCCGTTAATCTAAGTTTAAAGAAAAAAAAAAAAAAAAAAAAGGCAACCAAACCATTACCGGAGCTACTGACTCAAACAAAATTGTTAAAATGTTCTAATTGATTAATGAAGCAATCTTTATTTAAGCCATTACCCGATTCAGTTATCAAAATACAGCGAACAAATCATCTGAACAGTTCGTCTTTTACACTTGAACATGTTCATGAGACGGACTTTTAAAAGACTGGATTTGGGAAAAAGGGAAGCCGACTTTCATAACAATAACGTTACTGCCATGTGTATATACATCCTCCAATAGTGAGTTCCAAATTCACAATGATGGTGAATTTATTTTGAGATGCAAGAATTTAAACAAAAAAAAGGAATTTGTTTTATGGTAATGATATCGAAAGTGATTATCCTATTCTTCATCTAATACAGGTTTCGAACAACAGAGAAGTGGGTGCGTCATACTAGGATGCATAAGCAAGGTGAAGTAATCACGGTTTCATTCATTTTCGATATTTTAAACAAATATAAGGTTTTTTTTATAACGAAATCGCTACCATACTTTTCAGTTTCCATATCCAAGTTTGTTACCCACCTATGTAATAGTGCTGCCTATTATATTGAGGTGCTTAAATAATCGAAGGACTCACGAATTCATGTAATGTGGATGATTTCAAAATTTCTGATAACGATATCGTTTCATTTATTCATAGACTATGGCCTTCGTTTTTGCATCATGCATCGGGACAATAATGACTGTATTTTGACATTATAACAATGGGAAATACTTACAGACTTCAACCTGCTGTTGATTTCAACATCATATGTATGGCAACAGGATCAATACCATTACCCATAAGTGTGTTGATGGTTACATTTTGTATGAAGCAAGAATAGTTCACTTTCTTTTTTTTTGTTCTACAGACGATAATATACTAAGACAGGAACATTTACATTCTGTGTAAATGACGATCGGGATTACTTGTACATTCCCAAAGGCATTACTTTCTTTGTTGGAGAAGAACATGGGAATGATGACGATGGGAAACCAGGTGGACAAAGGCCAAAAAGCTGGATAAGCAATGAGGGGGAAACGAAATGTTTGGGAGGGGTGGTGGGGGGACTAAATACCATTGGTTAGGCAACCAAATCTATAAAGATAGATTACTGGTAGGGTCGATCCAAAATATTATCACAGTTTTGTTATAGCCTGTCATTCATTGGATGAGTAAATATGCATATATAAAGTATTCCTATACAAAGGTAAACGATATACAAATCTACAACAATTTGATTTTGATCGAGGATCCAATTCTGTATCAACCTTATGGACGAGAGCTTATATATTAGAACACAAGGACGAAATCCATAAACATAACGAGTGCAATATCTAATTGTTCGTTGCTTCTATCTTTCTTATCATATTATGAGATGTCATTCTCAAATATTAATAACTAGAAGAGTGCAATAGGTTTCTTAACCTTACCGCTAACTCTAATATCAAATTCTGAACTGCTGTCTTTCTTATCCTTATCACTAAATGTACTACAAATGTTGTTACATGCATATATCATCGTTCAATAAGTATCTAACAAAATACTAAATGATCAGATATCATTTTCACTGACTCTACTCATCGGTTCATTAAAAAAAAATATTCAGTCTCTAATCCACAAAAAAACCCCCAACAGCCAAATCTCACCTTCAACGTATGATCTGCCTCCATAGAAGTGTGAAGGAAATATTTCTTTGATAACGATATCGTAACCATAATTTTTCAATTCGACAATCAATTCCTGTGTCCATAAGATAAATGATTGTTACTTTATATTGAGATCATAAAAATGAAGGAGGAAGCACTTTTTGATAACGACATCGTTTCAGTTATTTATAGTTTCTTCACCAATTTTTTGTACACTGCAACAAAATGATAATGAATGTGTACTGAGCTCATACATATTGGAAAAGACTTAAGAACTATCACCTGAATGTTGATTTAAACTTCATTTGTAGGGCAATAGGATCGTCGGTCATTATTTATTGGTATGTTCCAAATACCGTTTGATGACTTGCTATATAGTAATCTTTCTGTAGCTCAGATGTTACCCCAAATTTTGGAATCTCATATTATCAAATAGGAAATAAGTGCCATTGGTAATTCACTGATCAAAACCAAATGTGGGTGGAACGTAAGTTGTTCATTTTATCTGTTCATCTACAAGTGATAATGTACCCAAAAAAGAAGTTGCTGGATTATGTGTAACAAACGATCGAGATTACTTGTAGATGACCAAAGTTATTACTTTGTGATTGAAAAGGCATTGATGGCGATGGGAAAGAAGGTGGGCAAGTCGAAATAGTTGGATTAGGGAAGGAGCCAATAAGGCATAGTAAATGATCCCATAGGGGGAACTTAAAACAGTATTCATTCTACAGTCAAATATCTAAAGCTCGATGGATAAATAAAATTGTCGGCTTTTTACCACTTCCAAGTCATTGAAGATAGCAATCTACGTCCCTCAAAGTCTTCTTGTCCAAACTTAAAAGAATATACAAAGCTCTGAGTACTGGAGTTAGTTCGAGTATCTATATCATAGTTAAGATGAGAGCTTATAGGGTAGACCACAAGGCCAAATCCAATAACCCGTCTCAATGCAGTTACTTATTGTTGTTGATGCATATCTCAAGTAACGAAGAGAAAACATAGGAATTCACTTTCTACTCATCTATCTTAAAAGAATTGCCATCGGACGAATTGAATGCGGCTTGACTACTTAACTGGGACTTATGCTAAAATAGGTACCGTGTATATAAGTTGCATCTACATTGGGCAGAATATGTTTGATGTTTGAGGCATAAAGATTGCAACGTTAATTATATGATTTTTTTCCCCTGCAAGGTGCAAGGCGCGGCAACATTACTGAAACATCCTAAAAAGGCTATAGGGGCTTACGCAATATAGTTTTGCAAACTATAGTAATCAAGCTTTTTATTTAATTTCAACAAATGAAACCAGTAAGAATGGCCATAATACAAGATAAGTCTCAACCACAGAGATCGGCTGAGAGCCCAACATGCAATGAGCAAGAACATGAGACTGACAGAACTCAACAGCCTAAATTTCTTAAAAAACCTAAAATGTTTATGTTTTGCAGGTTCTCACCTTTATTGGCTAGAAAAAACCTCTTTCATATACAAGATTTTCTCCATCAACTCCGCCAACGAGAGGGCAACACGGGCTGCCAAACACTAGAGAGAAAAAAAGAAAAGAAACCTACTTAGCTCCCACAAGATTAGCTGAATGTGCATGCATGTACTTGACTTTCAGTGTCTGTGCAGCAACTTCTATTTTTCTCCACTAGCAGACAGCATAGTGGGAAGAGATAGAGATGGGGTGCTGGATAAAATAACAGGAGATGACATAAAAAAGGTTAGATTATAAAGCCTGAGCATACAATTTCGAACTATTGAAGGATCATCAGCAATGCATCAGCTTTCCCCTCCATTCATTCATATCATGGTGCTGTCCTTTGATTCCTGGCCCTTCGTTGCAGCTCTGACGGTGAAGGGCGAGGGCAGAGAAGAAGGGAGAAAGAGAGAGCAGGGAGCCGATGGGAGGAGAGAGGATGCGACAGGGAAGGAAAGAGGAGGAGCGGAGAAGGCATGCAAAGGGGGGGAGGGAGAAAGAGAGTAATAGAGAGAAGAAGAAAGAGAGAAATAGGCGCCAGAAGTGATGGAGGAGCTCTGGCGGGAGAAGCTTTTGGGGGAGTGGAAATAAAGGTTGCTGGATGACGTCGTTCGATCTATGCAAGGGCAAACTCGTCCATATAACATGTACGAACACCCATTTGGGCATTTATATGTATTTCTGATTATATCAGCTGTATACCAGTTTATGGACACTTTTTTAGTAAAAATCCCTTGTTTTTACTTGCAATCTTGATCTTTGGAAGCATCTCTAATCCGCGGAGAGCCCTTTGGGTGCCACCAATTGTGAAAATGTCAGGAACTTCTAAGATTCTTTCAAAATAATTCATCTACTCAGACATCCTGTATTACGCTAATTAAACATTACAGGGCCAATGTGCTCCTGAACCAGTCTCTCACTCATAAGGCTTGGATTGACTTCAATGCGTAGGATCCATTAATAAGATGAATAAACAGCATGGGTGAACGAAATAAAAAAGTCCAGGAATATGTTTTTTCATTCAAAGTCGACATTGAATATATTGAGATTAGAAGGCAAATGTTCAAAGAAGCAAACAGTTTGCTGAATTGGTCATTTAATTCAATCTATGAAATTGCAAATTGCAAGATGAGAATTAACAACCACCACATGCTACATAACTTCCTATATTGAACACTGGCCGTTAAAGTTGATGAAACATGATATTAAATTCATCATCACCACCAACATTGCAAAAAGGCTGTTTTTAGAGGGAGAGAGAGTCAGCCACCCTTCCACACGCAAAACAAAAGAAAAATATATATAACCAATATCCCCTTGTTTTACTCTTTTATTGATACATTGATCACGTTCATTTTCCTTTTTGAAAAGTTATTAAAATAAAATATGTGGTGCAATTGAGGTGTGATCCATTGTAGAATATAGAAGATAGAAAGGAGAAAGTACCAAAGTGAAGATAGCTTGAAATTTGAATATGCAATTTTTAAAATCTCTTTTACAGTACATAACTATTGACTAAATACTTCATGATCTCCAAACTAAATTTCAATATTCAAGTAAAGGCTTGGCATTGTTTCCTGATTTCCTTTTTCTTTTTCTTTTTCTTTTTTTTTTTTTTTTTGTTACAGCCTTTTTTTTACGGCGATTCCGTGAAAAAAGAATATAAATTTAACTTAAGTATGAACAAAGAAAATATTTGTTACATCTTATAAGTAACTTGTTTGGCAATGGATCAAACCAAATGAGGCAAGATACACTCATCATGGCCCACCTGATAGGCTAAGATAAGGCATCATTATTCATCATCATTAACAAAGCCTTATTCTTCCATTTCAAGATGGTCTGATACAGTGGCAGCTCCAAAAATTCAAGTCAATGGGGTCGACAAAAAACTTATCTTCCACAAATCGAATAAATTTGTTTTCACCTTTATCAACATATGTCATCCACTTTTGATAATATTAGGATTTTCTCCTTCTAATATGGGGAGAATACCGTATTTAGATATTAAGTTAGGGTAAATAAAGACTTACCGACAAAATGTCTAACAAAGGGAATTTTCTTTAAAAAATAAAAATTGGACCGATTAGTTTTTTTTTTTTTTTTTTTGTTTTTGGGGTAGACAAATGGCCCATTAACTTAGGCATTGAGTGGGGTCAAAATTAAGATTCCCATAACTTCAATTCATTCAATAGTTTTTTTTTTTTTTTCTTTTTAATGTTTTTCCAATCTCAGTAGGGCCAATTGACCCCACCAAGATCCATGTAGCACTGCCCATGGCCTGATAAGTGGAGGTCTAATGACATATTTTCCTTCCACAAGAAAATGTATCTCTGTTTTCATGCCTTATTCACCTATTTCAAGTTGGCCTAATAGGTGGAGGTTTAATGACATAATAGCCAAACATAGGAAAATCTAACTTTGTTTTCACTGACTATAAAATTCGTGGGGCCCACCTGATGGATGGGTGCATTGGGTCATGGAAAGAACGCTCATTTGCAAACAGATGTGCATCCAAATAGGCTGAAAATAAAGAATATAGTAAAACATTAAGCAGTAGAGCTTGCAAAGAAGAAAAGATAAGTACCATGCACAGGAGACTCCAAACTCCAATTCATCAATTCACCAAATCGAACATTGAGAATATGCATGAATACCAATCAAACTCTCCTATCCTATTTCTCCATGTTAATGCACCTGGACGGTCATCCAAATTCATCCTAAATAGCAAAAAACATCCTGTAGGAACCTCCAAAAAGTCAGAAGCTAAGATGAGAACAATGCAAAGAAAAGATGAAAAGTGAGAGTTGAATAAATGATGTTTGGCCACATTTGAAATTCAAATTGATCACATGTGAAAGCTAGGCACAGCTCCAGCTAAAGTATAATTCTTAGTGATACGGTTCAAGGTGAAATAGTGATTTTTAGTGTTGGAATTTATGTACAAAAGCTCTATTGATATTGGAAAATACAGAAATATTATTTAAAAGCCAGATTGAGGATAGTCATATTTTAGAAGTTTGAATATATCAAAATTTTGTATGCAAGAACTCTATAAATGTTCTTGTAAGAGGACTTTACCGGAAAATTCTCGATATACGGACGTTGCACGAAACTGTACCCCATAGTTGGGACCTTACGAAAGGGTTCCTTCATTAATTAATTTTTTTTTTCTTACTTTGACTGGGGCGAAGCTAGCGTCACTTGTAGCGTCGCCCCTCTTTTCTTATGAGAGGTTTCGGGACCAAGGTGGAAGAGAGCAAATCTTTCAAAAGGCGATCAAGGTAATGGCTGATGCTTGAATGCATAGAGGAAGAAAAAGAAAAGAGAGGGAGGCGGAAGAGAATAGAGAGGGTGCAGTGTGTGCAGGGAGAGTGTAGCGGCAGGGGGGAGGAAGAGAAAGAGGAGGAGGAAGAAGAGAAATAAAGAAAAGGAAAAGAGGGGAAGAAGAAGGTGAGGGGCATGTAGGTGGTCTGCGCAGATGAGATGGGCAGTGACGCAGGGTGAGGCGCAGGTGGGGAGGAAGAGAAAGAAAGAAAAAGAAAAGAGGGGAAGAAGAAAGTGGGTGGGTGTGTAGGTGGTGAAGGCAGGGGCTGTGAGAGGGAGGAGAAGAAAGTAATGGTGAGTTCAGAAACTTTGTAACCGACTACAAATTGCACTATGCAGATACTTACAATCGTCCAATCAGTATTATATATAATCTCTGCCACTGTTATTGATAGCCAGTGAATTTCTTCAATAAAAAAAATGATTTCACTCCCTTCTTATCATTTACTTTGACCATCAGTGACATGTGTTAATTTGTATGGCTCAATAGAAGTTAATTAATCTTAGTTAACCAGGCCCCTGGATTGCCCAACTTGTACTGTGATTGGAATTAGGCATGTTATAGGTCTACTGTGATTAAGAAGTAGCATTTGGGTGTAACAGTGGGGCTAATATTATAAATAGAGACTAAGAGTCTCTATGATATACACCTCTTCTGATTGCATAGTGAATTCTCCCGTCTGCTGTGGACGTAGGCCAAAAGTTGAACTGTGTTCTCTTGTGCGTCATTGATCTCTTCTCGTAGGCCCTAGATCACAACAAACTGGTATCAGAGCGTTGCGTGTGATCGAAGGAGATTTGACGGATCAGATTTCAGAGGGCTGGAGTTATGGCTCCATGATCAACGGATTATATCTCAAGATTGATATAGCATTTCTGGATCATGGAAAGAGATCGTTGGATTCGGTGGGGCCACACTAATCACAAAAAAGAGAAGGGATTGGTTCCAGGTTTCAGAGCGATTTGCAGGAGCAGATCGTTCATGGAAAACTGGTGCAGTGAGCGTGGACTGCTACGCGACGACCGAAAGGAATAGAGGCTGGTTCTCGTTGGGTTCACCGTTTTCTAGAACAATAAGGGGCTATCTGGATTCGGTTGTTATAGAGCGCACGAAGGAGAATAAGGTTCTCTGGCTTCGATTGCTGCAGAGGGTCTAGGTTTTTCCTGTTCTCGGCTGTGGTGGTTTTGGGTTCTGTTTTCGGCTGGCCGCCAAATCGCAGTGAAAAGCTGCCAGGGTTGCCGCCGCCGCCGCTGCGTGTTGCCGGAGAAGGAAGGTCGCCGCCGCTACCGTCCTCCCGTTGCCGTGGAAGAAGAAGAAGACCAAAAGAGGGGAAACCGTCTTCTGGGTTGCTGTTACAAAAGTTCTATTGAAACAAAATGACGAAGGAGAAGAAGGTGGGCCTCAGCTTGCAGCAGTTCCGGGTTGCCCCTATGTAAGGTTCGACCTGACCCATTTTAGAAGCCCATAAGCCAAGTCAGGCCAGTCCAAGTTGACCTGACCCCGAAGCAGAAGCCAAGTAGCAAAGCCCGTAAGAAAAGGCGCTAACCTCAGCGCTGACGTCAGCAGATTCATATGGTCAAAAGCAATTTTGACCAGATCGAATGCTGAAATTTATTTTCGCGATATCTTGGAGATCCGAAGTCAGATTGGAGATCCGGTTGAACCTACAGACTCATTGCAAGCAAAACTACGCGGTTGTGGAAGAAGATTGGTTGTTCAATAGTCAACAAATGAGATTGACTAATTAGAGCGTGGAAACTTGTTTTTGCGATATCTTAGCCATCATGAGTCGGATTACAGATCCATTTCTTCCAGCATGCTCGTGGTAACCAGATCTACACAAGTATTATGAAAGATTCGTGGAATGGTTGCGAAGTTTGAAATTGAGAAATTCAATGGAAACAACGATTTCAGTCTGTGGCTTTTGAAAACGCATGCTTTGCTAGTTCATAATGGGTTGCATAAAGCTTTGAAGAGAAAGAATGCTCTGCCTGAAAATGGTTAGATGAAGAGAATGATGAGTTGCTAGAAAAGGCGTACGGTCAGATTCTGCTGTTTTTTAGCGATTATGTACTGCGAAAGGTTGCTCAAGAGAAAACCGTTGCGGGCATATGGCAGAAGTTGGAGAACTTGTACATCACGAAGTCTCTCACGAATCGCTTGTATCTGAAGAAATAGTTGTTTACATTACAAATGCAGGAAGGTACGTTTGTTTCAACTCACCTTGATTCTTTCACAAAAGCTATTATGGATCTGGAAATATCCATGTTGAAATTGATGATCAGGACCAAGCTATTATATTGTTGTGCTCGTCTCCACCCTCATATGAGCATTTTGTTAATACCATGATGCATGGTAGAGATACTATGTCCAAAGAGGATGTAGAGGCAGCCTTGAACTCTACGGAGTTGAAGAAAAAGGTTGTGGTTGACAATGATGGTTCGGGTGAAGGTTTGGTAGTATGAGGAAAAACAAAAAACTCTAATAGTAATGGCAAACATAGACTCAACAGAAAAAAACATTGTATGTTATTATTGCCATAAGAAAGGGCACATCAGAAAAAACTGTCCTAAAAGGCAGAGAAAAGGAAAAGAAATAATAAAAGATTCGTCATCTGATGATTCAGTCCGTGCTGCAGATGGAAGATTATATTATGAATCCGACAATGCACTTTCTGTGATTGAAAATGGAATTCGTCGTTAGAATGAATGTATTCTTGATTCGGGTTGTTCCTACCACATGTCCCAATAGGGGCTGGTTTACCACTTATAGAGAAATCGACAGTGGTAGTGTCTTGATGGGCAACAATGTTGCAAGTAAGACGGTTAGAATTAGAACGATGAAAATCAAGATGTATTATAGAATCGTCAGAACGTTGGCAGAGGTTTGGCATGTTCCTGATCTGAAAAATAATCTTTTTTCTCTTCGTGCCTTGGACTCCGACGGTTGTAAGCTCTCAGTTGAAGGTGGAGTTATGAAGGTTGTGAAAGGTGCTCTGGTTCTTATGAGAGGCAATAGAGTTTAAAACTTGTATATTTTGTCAGGAAATACTATTACAAGTGGAGCTACAATGTCTTCCTCAGATAACCATGAATCTATCCCAACGCGCTTATGGCACTTGTACCTAGGTCACATGAGTGAGAAGGGATTGATAATATTGAGCAATCGGAATTTGGTATGTGGCACAAAGACAGCAAGTTGGATTTCTGTGAGAAATGCATCTTCGGAAAGCATCAAAAGGTCAGTTTCAAGATAGGTATCCATCGCACGAAAGGTATCCTTGATTACGCTCATTCAGATGTATGGGGGCCTTCTAAGGCTTACTTCAAGGGCGGGTCCCGGTTTATACTAACTTTTATTGATGATTATTCAAGGAAAGTCTAGGTTTATACTCTGAAGACAAAGGATCAGACCTTTGTTACATTCAAACGATGGAAGGAAATGGTTGAGAAATAGACTGGCAGGAAAGTGAAGAAGTTGAGGACAGGTAATGGCAAGGAGTACAGAAAAACAGAATTTGAGAACTATTGCACGGATCATGGCATAATTCGGCATTACACCACTACAGAAATTCCACAACAGAATGGAGTTGCATACAGGATGAACATAACGATCTTGGAAAGAACTCGTTGTATGTTGTTTATTGTGGGATTATCCAAGGACTTTTAGGATGAGGCAGTAAATGTTGCAAGTTACTTGATAAATAGGTCTTCACACACAAAGATTGGCTGCAAGATACTGAAAGAAATGTGGTCAGGTAATCTAGTTGATTATTCTAACTTAGGGATCTTTGGTTGTCCGACATAAACTCGCGTGGAAACCGATAAGTTAGAACCAAGGGTTGTGAAGTGCATCTTGGTGGGATATGCTTCTGGGGTGAAAGGATATAAGTTGTGGTGTACCGATCAAGATTCACCCAGATTTACCATCAGCAGGGATGTTACTTTTCATGAGGATGCTTTACTCGAAGAGAGAAACCAGGTGGAGGAGACAAAAGTAGGTAGCAGCAGTGACACCGTTCAGGTAGAGTCAAACATCCTAATGAGGAAGGAGAGTGCATCCGACTCCTCCTGGGATACAGGGGATAGTCAGACTGTACAGCAGGTGCAGTGAACAGAGCTGCAGATTCCATAGATGGGTAGACCACAGAGAGAAAGGAAACCACCAGTTAGATACCGTTTCGAGGATATGACGACGTACACGTCAACATCAAACAATGACCATGATGATATGGTGGCATACACATTGACGACTAAGTCTCTTAAATTGATGGAAGGGCTGGAAAGTAGTCAATAGGCAGCAACTATGACTGAAAAGATGGAGTCTCTTAATGAGAAAAATCAGGCCATTGGATGCAAGCGGTTCTACGAGGAAGAGAAAGGAGCTTCCAGTGCAGGTAGAGTGTAGTTTAAGGTTCCTGATCATGTATGTAGTTTGAAGAAATCATTGTACGAATCGAAGCAAGCTTCTGGACGATGGTACAAGCGATTTGGTGCATTCATGAAGGAACGGGTTAAATTCAAATTCAAGCATTGCTTGGACTTCATTGGTGCGCTTAGGGGCATGTGGAGACGGTAAGATGTGTTATGTTCATGAGGATCAACTTCAATGTTCGCTAAGGTGGAGATTTATTAATTCATATGGCTCAATAAAAGTTAATTAATTTTGGTTAACCGGGCCCCTGGATTGCCCAACTTGTACCGTGATTAGAATTAGACCTGTTATAGGTCTACTGTGATTAAGAAGTAGCGTTTAGGTGTAACAGGGTTTTGGGGCTGATATTATAAATCGAGACTAAGAGTCTCTAGGATGTACACCTCTTCTGATTGCATAGTGATTTCTCCCGTCTTCCCGTGGACGTAGGCCAAAAGTCGAACTGTGTTCTCTTGTGCGTGATCGATCTCTTCTCGTAGGCCCTAGATCACAACAATCTGATGGTGGGCCTGAACATTGACTGAATTTGAACAAGGCCGCACCATGTGTATGTAGGTGAGATGGGCAGTAATGTGGGTTCGGGCGGTGGAAGGTGGGAGCAGGTGCTGTGGAGGGAGATAGGGGTGGAAGAAGAAAGGAAAGAAAGAAAAAGAAAGGAGGGGAAGAAGGGGCTCGGCTACATGGGTGTGTGTGTGTGTGTGCGATGGAGGTGAGCGAGTGTGGAGTGCAGTGCACGTGGGTGCAGCGCCTGGGGGAAGAAGAAGACGAGGAGGAGGAAGAAGAGAGAAAAGAATGGAAAGGAAAGAAGGAGCAGCAATAAGAAGTGGTTGTGCATTGGATTGATTTTGCTGCTGCTTATCATCTTGGCCATCATCATCCCAATCACTACATCCCTCTCTCATTCATAGTCAGATGATTGCTTTCCACCTTGGTCCCGAACCCTCTCATAAGAAAGGTGGAGCGACGCTAGTGTCGCCCCAGTCTGAGATGAGTGACGCTAGCTTCGCCCTGGTCAAAGTAAGGAAAAAAAAACGCAAATGGGATGACAGAACCCTTTCGTAAGGCTCCAACTACGGGGAACCTTTTTTTGCAACGTCCATATACCGAAAATTTTTCAGTAAAATCCTCTTCTTTTTATCAATATGAATAATGATTTGGTAATAACATTAAAAACAACTGGTAGTAACTTTTAAAAATACAGATCTTGATTTCACACCTGGTTTCAAAAACATAAATATAAAAACATTAGAAAAAATATATTGATCTTAAAGGTATGAAATAATCAAGAAGTGAAAACTCAGCTAAATCCTGTGATTGTTACGAATGGCCTATGATCTAAATCCTGGTTTTTCCCCATAATTAGAAAATGTGACAGAAAATGTAAAGATGTACATAGGAACACAAGAAATCATTTCCCAGGCCATCAATTTGCACAACAAATTTGAATCATATGAAAAAAAAGGGTTTCCAAAAACCATGAAAGTCTTACCGTGAGAGGCCATCCTTCTAAAATCAATTGTTATGACCTTCATTAGATCCTTCCACAATAGTAAAATTATTGCTAACCATGGGTTAAAAAAAGGACCTCTTTGACATAAAATAAGAGACACAAATCGTGTCTACCTTGTCTTCCTCTTGACTAAGCAAAAATCTATTGATCTATATCCTACAAGATGTGCCAACATTCTGGAAAATCAGAAAACACAGTAAGCAAACTATTGCACACTACAAAAGAACGAAAATATATAATGCTTAAGCACAAACCTTACTTTAAAAATATTTTCATAAACTGCATGAAGAAGACAGGACAAAGCATAAACACAATGAACATTCATATACTCTTTCAATAAAAATATAATTTATTTGCTTCAAAGACGGATATCCACTAATTGCTTATTTTTACAATTTTTTTAAAGAACAATAGCCCAAGAAAAAGAAAAACCGTTCTGTGATGATGTCAAGTTTCGTAAAAATTAGTTGCAAAATTTTTTCATAGATGGCCAAGAGAGGAAGAGTGATGAGAAAGAACTCTACAAACCAACAGATTGCCAGAGGAAGACAAAACGTTTTTGGAGAGTTATGTGAAAAATGTAGAGATGGTAAGTATGGCGTTAAAGTGGATAGAGGAGAGTAGGTTGGGAGAGCAAAGGGCTTTGGATGGGTCAACGTAAATTGGAGGAGTCAAGATTAATTGAACAGTTCAATCTGATTTCTCAATTAGATTCAGTTCCCTTCATATATAAATATATATAAATTGGCTTTGAAATTTTGATATCTTAAGTAAATCAAGAAAAATGCAAATTAAATTCTGGTGATCTAGGTGACCCTGATAGAAGTAATCATACTATAGTCAAGTTAGTTACCCTGTTTGCATGTTCTTCAATTCGCAACGGTCTCATGAGATTGTTGCAGTGGAACTTACCATTACAGTAATTTAAGAAGATTGTAAAATCTTTGCCAGGAGATCAGAAATCTTCTAGACAAAATAAATTGTTCAATGTAGTTGTAACCTTAATAACCACAATCCACCATGGGAATGTTGCGAGGCTTTTGGATTGTCCTTAGAGATTGCATCAGCTACTCTGTGATTGTCTTTCTTGACCACCTTGATAAGAGGAAACCCTTGGGGTCCATGCTCCCATATCTTATTGGATGAACAACGCACTCCAAACTCGTGGTTTCATTGCTTGTAACAATTCCAGGCATAACAAACTTGGAGATAGCCATTGAAAGCACTTCTGAAAGCCTCGCTCATCACCATCTTGTGACTATGACTAATGTTTGTAGCTTTGTGGTGCTACTCCTTAAATGTCTTAAACCTCTCCAGGAGAAGAATGGTTTGTCTTACGATTCGTGGGACTTCTTGTGCTACTTCATTAATGGCCTCGCGTTTGCCTCTAAAGAAACGCATTGATCTACTATCAAGCTCTATTCAAGATTACTACTAATTCCTTAGAAGATTTTTTTTTAACGGTAACTGAAACTTCTTAATTAATTAAAAGAAGGTTAAAAAAAGGGAAAAAAAAAAAGAGGAAGAGATAATAAAGAACATAAAAGAAAGAGGAAACACAAAAAGAGAAAAAAGCAACTACCCCACCGAAGCAAACTACAAGATAATAACCTCTCAAGGAGACATCCTCTCAATCCCCTGTTTAGATAAAGCATCGGTGAAGTAGTTGGCTGATCTAAGCTCATGGCGGAAGTGAACATTGAATGAGGAAAATAAAGCTCGAATTTCATTAAAGAGGAATTGAAATTTCCATGGGTTCCTCTTCCGATTAGTCATCCAAGCGATCGCATTAGAGGAGTCATTCTCCACAATAAGAACACCATGGAAGTTTCTAGAGAAGCAATGAAGAGCTTGCAAAATCACTAAAACCTTTGCTTCATTAGAGTCACAAACCCCTACATGCTTGGAGAACATGAATAAAACCTCTCCCTTACTATTACGAAGTACCCCACCAATTCCTGTTGGCTCCGGTTGCAGCACCGTCGACGTTGAACTTAAGAACACCAAGAGGGGAGAAGACCAATGAACGGACTTCATCATCTTAAAACGACCACACCACATATAAGCTTCCCAATTGACTAATATGTCCTTGAGACTAAAATTCGAGAACTCCTTTCTAACCAAAGCCCAATTAGCAATCATCAAAGAGATCGAGACAACCAACTCTTCTGAAGTAGAGGAGACATTTCTAAAAATTCTAACAATTCTTTCTTTCCAATGCACCAAAGAATAGCAAAAGGAATAAACCTGTACTGCGTACGCCCACATCCAACAAATGGACCTCTTGCCCAAGACTCTACCGCATCTACAATATTCTCCAAACTGTACCAAACTACTCCACACCTGCCAAAGAAATAACCCTACATACCTATTGCAACTTCACAGTGAAGAAAAAGGTGGTTCACTATTTCCTCTTTCTTACGACACATCACACAAATGTCGGAGATGCTAGACGTTGTCAATCCTCTCCTTCTCAAATTATTTGTCGTAGATACCTTTGTTGCAGCAACAAACCAACAGAAGACCTCTACCCGAGGACGAACCAGCTCCATCCGAACCAAAGAAGAAGAAGAAGGAGGTATGGTTCCCCTCCAAGGCCAAGTGAAAAGCTCTAGCCGAGAACTCTCCGGATAAGGAAGGTTTCCAAATCCGAGAGTCCTTGTAATCACTGCACAGAAATACATTAGAAAGAATACTCAACAACTCCTCATATTGAGCATCCTTTAACAAGCGAAGCCCTCTCCTAAAAGACACATTCCACACAGTCCCACCCTCCCTCACCTCATAACAATCACTGACAGCAGACTCCTTATTCAAGACCACTGTAAATAACCTAGGAAAAAACTCAAACAAAGGTTCTACCCCCTACCCAATCATCCAACCAAAACCTGACCTAACTCCCCTCACCCACCACAAAACCTACCCCTTTGGACAATACTTTCCCCCACTCAGAAGACACATCACCAACTGAAGCAATGTCACCCCACACACTCGACCTATTGTGTCTAGGGCCAGTGAAGGCCACCACCCCCACCTATCCTCCCCATATGTAGTAGCAATGACCTTCCTCCTAGGAGCTTCCTTCTCCTCCCCAAACCTCCACCACCATTTCACAAATAAAGACATGTTTTTATTCTCCAAACTACCAAGACCCAAACATCCACTCCACTTTGGTTTAATCACCTCACTCCACTTTAAAAGATTTAATTTCTTCTTGTCGCCCTGACCTGCCCATAAAAGGTTCCTACAGATATGATCCACCCTTTTCACCACTACCTTTGGCATTTTGAAAGAGACATATAACAGACTGGGATATTAGATAAGCATGCTTTAATCAATGTAATTCTCTCACCCAAAGATAAGTATTTCTTCTTCCAAGAAGATAACATTTTCTCAATTTTACTAATTAGTGGATTCCACAAAGCCTTGGATCTCGGCTTCGTCCCATTTGGAAGACCAAGGTATGAGATAGGGAGTCTTCCAACTTTACAATGGACCAAATCCGCTAAAGCATGAACAATATCCTTAGAACATCCTACTCCCACCAACATGCTCTTGGAGATGTTAATCTTTAGACCCGTAACCAACTAAAAACACCGCAATATCCTTTTAAGAGCCAAAATTTCTTCCCTGTTAGAAGAGCTGAAAAGAAGGGTATTATCTGTGTGTCGTAAATGGGTAATTGCCTCCCCATTCCGAGTCACCTAAAAGCCATTTGTGACACCCAACTCTCTAACTCTTAATAGGAGAGAGCCCAACGACTCCTTGACAATAGTAAACAGAAAAGGAAATGGGGATCCCCTTGCTAAATGCCTCTTGAAGCTTTAAATAACTTTGAAGGAGATCCATTGACTGAAACTGAGAATGTTGTAGTAGAAATGCACTCGTGTATCCATCCACGCCAAGTTTCCCCAAAGCCAAATATGAGCAATATATAATCAATAAAGTTCCAATCTACATTATCATAAGCTTTCTCCAAGTCAGTCTTGAAAATAACCCCTCGATTGAAGATCTCTTTCTGGAGTCAATGAGTTCATTGGCAATCAGTACTCCATCGAGAATCCGCCTTTTTGCCACAAATGCACCTTGTGAA
This sequence comes from Umbellularia californica, assembly GCA_028538565.1. Classification (NCBI taxonomy): domain Eukaryota; kingdom Viridiplantae; phylum Streptophyta; class Magnoliopsida; order Laurales; family Lauraceae; genus Umbellularia; species Umbellularia californica. The sequence continues at coordinate 84,868,525 of JAPQWN010000001.1, forward strand.
AGACCAACAATGAGAGTTAGAACACGCTTCAGAAAGTTTGCCAAAATCTTTGCCAACAATTTATAAACACACCCAACAATACTTGTGGGTCTGTAATCACGAGGCTCCACCGGATTAGGCACTTTAGGGATGAGAGATAAAAAAAAGGTCGCATTTATCTCCCTATTGATTATGCCCCTCCTATGAAATTCAGAAAGCATGTCAGTAAAATGCTTCTTGAGGAACCCCCCAACCTGCCTTAATGAAAGTGAAATTGAATCCACACGGACCAGGGGCCTTATCCCCTCCACACTCCTCCAAAGCTAGAGCCAACTCCTCCTCCTCAACCTCCCTTTCCAACCAATTACGAATATCTGTTGAGATTGTAGGACAAAATACATCATCAAGCTTAGGTCTAACAAAATCTTCACCCTTGTAGAGATCTTCAAAGAAACGAACAACCTCTTCTTTGATCTCAATAGGATTTTCAAAAACTGTACCACCTCGCCTTAGTGCCCCCAAGTAATTCACTCTTCTCCTAAGCGAAGCCATCCGATGGAAGAAACTAGTATTTTTATCACCCTCCTTGGCCCAAGTGATTCTAGATTTCTGCCTCTAAGAAATCTCCTCCATACAATTGAGATCCCAAATACTCTTGAGAGCATCTTGCCTAGTAACAACTTCCTCTGGACTCAACTCTTGATTCTCCCCTTCCTTATCCAAATCTTCCACTAGTTTAGCTAAAGCTTCTCTAGATTCCTCAATGTGACCAAACACCTCTCTATTCTATCTTTTAATATGATCTTTAAGAACACGAAACTTCTTACCAATCTTGAAACCTGCATAACCACTAACCTCCACTTGACTCCACCAAGAGTTTGCCAAACCCAAAAATTGTTTGTTCTCTAACCAACAACTCTCAAAACGAAAAGGTTTGGGCCCCCAATCTACTGAGCTAGAACTCAACTTGATAGGACAATGATCCGAAATTAATCTCGATAGTGCCACCTGAATGACTCCAGGAAAATAGTTGTCCCATTCCTTTGATAATAAAAACCTGTCAATAAACTTAGAAAATAATAGCATAGCATGAGAAGTGGAGGTTCCCCCTTTCTTTTCAAAAGGAAATCTAATCATATTAAAATCACCTCCAAAAGCCCAAGGGACTGATCATTGGGATTTAACAGTCGAGAGTTTATCCAAAAATCACTTCTCTCAGAATAAACATTCAGCCCATAAACATTGGCCAAAGCCCAAATGGAACTATCACTGATCCCACGAAATTTGACTGCGAGTACCCTATCTCCCAAAAAATCATCTTCCACTGTTAAGACATCATCATTCCAAATAGTGATCAACCCTCCATAAGCACCATTTGAAAGAACCCAGTTCCAACCACACCTGCTTTTACCCCAAACTTCACAAACAAAGCAGTGAATATTGGAGGCTACGTTAGTTTCCTGCAACATCAAGCAATCTATTTTGTATTTCCTGACCAACTTTCTGACCGCCAGCCTCTTCTTAATCTTATTAAGCCCTCTCACATTAGACTAACAATAATCATAAAGTAGAAAAAGAGCACCCAGAAAACACACAAGCTATCAGGATGTAACAATCTTACCTCCAGTCTCCAAAGCCTCCACCTCGATGAGCTCCTATAGACAATGAAGCAGGAATTTCTTGGAAGATTTAAGTCTCCATCTATCATTGACATGGTTACTTTCCGCAAAAATCAAAAAAAAAGTAACCATTTTTCTTCTGGAGAGGTTTAAGACATTAACAAACCTCTTGATTACCACTACTTGATTACCACTACTGGGAGATGAGTTCTTGTTTCTTGTATTGTATTCTTGGTATTACCAATGTCCAGCTTTCTCTCTTGTTCAATACAAAGCTAAACTTACCAATGGCATAAACGTTGTCAATTGCATCAAGTAATTCAAGGCTTGGGTTAGGTTAACTCAACTTTCATGCTGGGTTAATCCAAGGTTTGGGGTGACCCTTAAGTCAACCCTTCACTTTCATGTTGGGTAGAGATGTCAAACGGGCCGTGCCTGAGTCTTGCTGGGCGTGCCATGCCTCCATGCCTATCTTGTCATGGGCTTTGTGTGGTTCTTACCCTTTGAGCTTAAAAAACAAAGGTCTTACACTAAAAAAATTAGAAGATACACACAAAGAAAAGTATGGCACACAAATTTAAGTGGTTTGGTCAAATTCAACCTACTCCATTGAGAATAGAATTATTTGGATCTTTTCTATTTGAAGATTTTTCAATAGGATTACCTTCGAAACTTTTACAATGTTTTGGATAATAAAAAAATAAAATACTATATTTTTATATTTACGCTAAAAATATCAAATATCCTGTGCTGTGCTGCCTGGCGGGCGGTGCCCAATCGTGCCAACCATGCCTGGCACAGACCTTGGGCGGTGCCTAGCGGGCCATGCCGTTGACTGGGCCAGGCCGTGCCACGGCGCATTGACTATCGTGATGGGCTTTGCCGGCCCAGCCCGGCCCATTTGACATCTCTAATTGTTAAGTTAAGGTTGACTTCCATCCAATAAAAGAATGGGCCAGTTGTTCAATGCAGGGTGGATCCATACTTGTTGCTTGATGTTGCAACCTGAATCAATTTGACTTTTTGAACTTTTACCAGGCAACTTAACCCAAACCCTATTAGATAATTCTGAGTTTATTTTGGCCTTTCAATAAAGGATCAAGTCGAGTTGGGCCAACACATGTCACCCACAGTGGTCAGCCCAAACAACCCAGTGCCACCGCTAAATTCATGTGTGAACAAACAATTCATCACAAAAAAGTGCAGACCATCACAAGAATTTGAATCCAAACAAAGCATTACACACATGATGGGCAAAGATACTTTAGAAACATCTGCACTGATTGTAGTCAGTAATCGTATTTGAATTACTAAAATCACTCATCAATCATCACAATCTTTGAAAAGAAATTCTTCCTAGTTCCTGAGTTCCAGGATGGCAAAGACAGAAGTCCTAATCAGGCATCTTTGAGTGCCTTCACAGCCTTACTCCTCGGGAAACTCCAGCTGAGCCATTACAAGTTCTGTTCAACGCCTGTCTCATCCACATTTCATCATCCGCAGCTATGGCTGATGATCCTGGCTTTGAGATCTTAGGGGCCTTGAACTGTTCTGCAACCTGTGCCTGTATGTGCAATTGTGAGCCCAAGTCCTGAATCTTTGCCTCTCCATGGACAACATGTGTCGGGCTCTTGAAGACCCGTGACTAGGACTCGACTTGCTCAATGCAAAAAAATTGATTCGGCTAGAGTCAATGTGGAGATTCGGAAAAATCATATTTAAAAAAAATAATTTCAAAAATACTTAAAAATGAATCCATTACTTATAAAATATAAAAATACATTTATTTACATGCATTCATGATAATCAGTTCAAATTAATAAACTAATATATGCAAGAAAATTACTACAATAAGACAAATAAAATAAAAATATTTCCTATTATATGATTTATTAGTTCATCGAACGTAAAAGATGAAATATAAGTTTCAAATTACATTCCAGTCATCATTTTTAAATCACCAACTCTAAACCTCATGCATAATTACTTATAAATAAACTTTAATTGTTTAAAATCATACCGGCCTATTAAATGAATGGGAATGCAAAGAGTTTATTAAAATAAGAAGACTCGGCTGAGTCTCCCCTATTTCTGACTCGTTCCTTTGTCATAAAAAGACAACTCGGGAGGGTCAAGAGTCAACTCAGAAGGTTTTCCAACCATGTATGTAATATAGCGATGTTAGCCTTTTTATGAAAATGGAAAAGGGTCATGTGTACTAACTCTCAATAGTTATTAGAGAAACCGACACATTAATCAAGTCTCGCAGATGAGCAGTGGGCCACTCAAGATTTTCAAGAATGGTCAATTTAAAAGCTTTTAGCAATTTGTGACCAAGAGCTAAGTAACTAATTGCTAAGCTTTTGTAGTTAACATGTCACTGTTCCCTTATTAACAAATAACACCAACACTACAACACTTTTTTTGGGTAAATCAGCCAAATGTCACTAAATAGTGTCCTATAAGGCCTCTAATCCACAGGATTTCGGTTGAAGCCTCCGGTCCATGCGCCTATACTTATTACAGGCAGAGGTCCCTAAGTATGTTAAATCGTACGTTTGCATGACTGATTTGCCCTCTAACCATTTGAAATTATGTCACGCATTTAATCCCTAATTTTAAGCTCCTTAACATGATATTTAATGGCTGATTTGCCCATTTAAACGCATCAAGCTGTCTAATGGATTTTATTTTCTAGTTTTGGATCAAGTTTTGAAATTCAAATAAGATGAAATATATTAGGTTTCAAAATTCAAATGGAAGGGAATGATTCCAAGCCTCCTACACCAATGTATGATTTGCTGCAGAGGCACTACTTGCATAAGCTTTCATGGATTTTCTTTCCAATCATCAGATAATCATGCCCCAAGATCTGATCATCAACTTATTTTTTTCCAACTGATCTTTGCCCCACCTCATTATTGAGAGGTTTTTATGCGTGGGAGTTTCTGTGATCGTTGCCCCCACAGGACATATGAGAAGAATTACACCAAGACATATCAGAAGTATTGAACTGATCTTTGCCCCACGAAAGATCAGTATTGACTCCTTTTAATGGGTTCATTCTAGTCGTATGCGAGAGTTTCTGTGATCTTCTGTAGTTTTCTTCTTCACGTGGCTACTATATATCTTTTCTTTTTTTTATTGTGAGTTTCTTCAAAAAAATATATAAGTTTATCTTAGGCTTTTTCTCAAAAGGTTTTGTTTCAAACTCAGATAAATTTATCTAAACTTTTGGCAAAACTCAAACAAATTTATCTAAGTTTTGAATAATTTTTTTGAATTTCGAAGATTTTATTTGAATTTGGACCAAATTTATCTGAGTTTGGAACAAATTTATCCGAGTTTGAAAAAATTTTATCTAAGTTTTGCCCGAACCCATGTGTAGAGTTTCTAGATGATTTCCCTTTCTCAGATAAATTTATTTGAGTTTTGCCAGCCCCACGTGCAGATTTTCTGGATGATTTCTCCTTCATTAAATCAATTTTCCCCATTTTCTTTCTTTTATCGGTCGTAATCCTTGATTTGTGCAGTTAAATAATCTTCGCGAAATTGATGGGTTTTCTCCATTTTTTTTCTCCAAATAAAACAATTAACGAAATCAGTTTTCCTTTTTTGTAAATTGCACAGAGTGTATTAAGAGGGGCACTTTGGACTTTTTAACCATTTAAAATTTGAAAAAGGATCTTTTGCTCTATGGAAAAAGAAATGTGGACCGTTTGCAATAAAATCAAAATTGAGGGACCTCCAACCAAATGCCCTCTTTTTTTTTTTTTTTTTTGCTAGTTGGGCTATTGGTGTAGAGGTGACACTTTAACTGGAGTGCACATGGTATGATCCCTAGGCATGTTTGTGAAACTGAGATACCAATACTACTCAACCGTGAGTGTATTGGCAACACTAGGCTCTATTTATAAGCTAAAATTCTAAATATTTACAGACATGTTGTATAGATATAACGGCTTAGATGTTAAGACATGGAAGTTGTTAGTATTTAAAAATCACATGGGACCTACCTTTAGGAATGAAAACATGGGGCCCTTCTTTAGAAATTATGCCATACACAATATATATTTTTAGAAATTATTGTGTGGGGTGTACCTTTAAAAATTACAGTAGTACGACATAGGGCCATATGTTTACAGGAATATCTAGGTGGACCAATGACCCCAAAACCAATTAAATTAAAAGAGTTAAAAACATAGATTTTTAAAAACTAAAGGGCACCCTACGTTGTAATTATGGCCCCATATCTTGATTTCTAAGGTAGGTCTCATGTAATCTTTAAATACTAACAATGGTTCTACATCTTAACATCTAAAATGCTCAAAATCATCATTCCATTATAAATTATTAAAAAGTAAAAAAGGGTGTTATTAACTAACAAAACATATGTAGCACATTTTAAACAAATGATTAAGCGATAAATAACAAAAAAATGTGTTTAACGTTTTGAACAAATATTAAGTGATTAAATGATAAAAAGATTACACATTATAAAAGAATGGTCGGACCATTAAATTATATAAAATATGGCATGGGCTCAAGCTTTATTTGGGTTCAAGTATTTAATAGGCGCAGGCCTACGCCTCCAAGATTTTTATCTAGGAGAGTTCATGATTAGGATCCGATGCCCGTGTCATAGGGCCCCATGTTTATAAGAATTACAATATAGAACACCTTTTGTGAAGTGATTATAGGTCCCACGGTTAAAAAATCCAATTGGAACCCATCTTTTGGAATTATAATTAGGCCTATGCATTTATGATTTAGTATATGGACCCACGTTTATATCATATGCTCAGAAAGTGTCAAACGGGTAGTACTGGAAATGATTTTGTTAAGAAACTAGCAACAACGCCCCGTGCTTAACCCGGGGCAAAAAGTAAGATATTACATTTTTAATTTATGAGATATCAAAATTAATTATAAACATATAAGAATATATTCATGCATATTTATATAAAAACAGTCAACACATCTTCAATCATAAATATAAGTGTTATTTTCACATAGGCCAATGGTCATTTCAATTCCTCCGCACAAATTTCTTCCCAACCATTTTGAAGTAGTACCAATACCGTTTTAAAATCGATCAAGCTGTTTTTTAGCTCCAGGTTTTTTAAAAAAGAATGTATAAACATCTTAATTTTAAAAGCTATAAATTATGAGACTCTAAAACCACAGGCTAGTGTTATTTGATCCCAACAATAATTGGCCCACCTTGGATCAATATATATATCTCTTAATTATGGGTCCATGTGGGCCCACGGAAGTGTAATTATGGTGAGCAAACTTAGGGTCATTTGTCTATATAATCAAATCAGAAAATTATGCTTATAATAAAAATGGGACCCATTCATGATTGAATATCTAAGGAAATAAAAACAAACCATTGATGATTGAAAATTTAAGCAAAAGAAAATAAACCGACCGTAAAGATTTGCTTATAATTTGGATAATGACAATAAATATGACTCAAATTCAAACTTTCATAAAAATCTCTTTTGAGAGAGGTTTTAGGAGAGAAATCTTTGAAAAGAGAGACTTTTGAAGGATGATGTGGCACTCCTCACAGCATAGAGAGAGGTGGCACCCCTCACAGCCCACCTTCCCTTTCCTTTAATATATATAATTACAAAGGGAGTTTCGGAAGAAAATTGGATTTAATTAAGCGAGCGTGCTTTGGTAAGAGGAGGAAAGATCTGAGTCTGGATTTCTGTTTCTGTGAAATATAGAGACACCGTTAATGCACTCTCTCAATTGCTTTCTAGAAAGTGCAGATTTGAACTTGAAATGTAGACACTCTTTCCTAGGTTGAGGCTGACGTGGCACGTTACTGTTGGCTAGAGAAAGACTCGGCATCGAACCAAAGTCTTCCCACAATGTAGTATCCATCTCCACCTGCAAAGAAACTTCGCTCTAGCAGAAGAAAACGTGTTTCCAAGTTTATAAATAAATGTCGTCTTCTTTTGTTTCTCATGGGATCCTCATTTTACACATGTTCTTCTTCTGATATTCTTTCTATTTTTTTTTTTTTTTTTTTTTTACTCCAGAATATGAGTCCCTTTGATCTCTTGTTCAAGAAGAAGAAGAAGAGGAAGTTTTCTGATCATTACTTCTCATGTTCTGAATTATTAGTGTCTTCTGATCATTGCTTCTAATTTTTGTAATTCTCAAAAGGGTTTAATGACGTGTTTTTCTTGGTTATTTGTTTGGAAATGTCGTGAAATCATCATGAGTCCACTCCTGTTACTGATTATATTATCATGGTTTTTGTTTTTTCCGGCCCATCTAATTTGTAGGAAAGGTTTTATTGGGGAAAAGACAAGGAGAAGAAGGGGAGTTAGAAGACGGTGCTCGGTTGCTAAAAGAAGTAATCTCTTCTTGCGATGGAAGAGGCTGCTACCCGATCCGAATGTTCTCTACTAAAGAAATTGAACAGGCTATAGGGCAACCTTTTCACGAAGAGTGGGGTTACGTTGATTACGAGGGAATTCACGAAGACCGCCAAATCATCATCAAGGTATTTCGAATAAAAGAACGAGAATTGGCTTCAACGAAATAGCCGCGGTGACCCAAATCAAGCATGCTAATGTGGCGAAGCTTTTGGGTTGTTGTTTTGAGATGCAAGGCCCAATTTTGATCTATGAAAAAGTACCCTTCATTCTAAGTAACCTTCTTTTCGAGGCAAACCCATCATCATCAAGTCCAATTTCATGGGATCATCGCTTAAGAATAGCTATTGAGATTGCATATGCAATTACCTATCTCCATATAGGAACTTCGAGGCCCATTGTCCAGAGAGATATAAATTGCTCCCATATCTTATTGGATGAACACTTCAAACCCAGATTATCTGATTTCTCCCTCTCTGTAACAATTCCTGTCGGTGAAACACATGTGCAAACGTATCTTATAGCAGGCACATATAGATATATGGATAATGACTATGCTATGAACGGTTATGTGTGTGAGAAGACTGATGTTTACAGTTATGGAGTAATACTCTTTGAGCTTTTATCTGGAAAGAACCTAGTAACACTTGAACGGGATGATCTGGATCTTTCGTTCAGGGATTTTATCCAGAAAGAGATTGCAGATAAAGAGAAGGGACTTAAATTGATCTTGGGCAATGGCCTTTCTATGAATGTTAATCAGGTAGAGCAAGCAATGGCTTGTATGGAACTTGCAGGTAGATGCATCACACATAATCGATATGAGAGGCCGTCAATGAAGGACGTGACAAAACACCTATGGCAGATAGAAAGAGCTGAACTTCCTCCTCCATCTTTTTCTTCATCATGAGATTCTAGCCTGTCTTTGGAGCCTTTTTATTGGTAGGCTTGATGTTGATCGGTGTCTTCCGGAGAAAATTGCTGAAGCAGTAGAGTTATGATTTGGGAGGTTGTTTTGTTGGGTGTGGCTGAGTTGATTCCATTTGTTATTTTGTGGTCCACTTGGAGGGAAAGAAATGATAGAGTTTTTAGGGGGTCCTCTTCAATTTCTGCGGAATTAGTTTCTAACTTCACTCTAAAGTTCGGGTTCTATCTACCCTCATTAGGGCCTGTTTGGATGTACGGTGAATTGAAGTATATGAAGTGAAGCATCAAATAAAGAGAGAATAAAATATAAGGTGTTATGATGGTGTTTTATTTTTACTTGTTTGGTATGAAATCTTTTTTACTTTTTTTTTATAGAAAAGTGGTTTTTTTTTTCCTAGAGGAAGGAGGTTGCTTTTTTTACTTTTTTTGAAAAATTCAGATGGAATTTTGAAATTGTGTACTTTTGATATGACCCCTTGTCATTTCTTATCTGGATTCACTTTACTTCACTTTAACTAGTTAATAATGTTAGCTTTCGAGCAGATGCGATGGCAAAAGCTATAGCCAAGTAAAGTGTGGAGGGAAACTCTTGTTAGGAGGGTTTTATCATCTAGTTGTGGTGTGAGGGAGTACGAGACTCCTATACCTTTGTGCTCCTTCGCGCTTTCTTCTTTGCACTCGTTTTCTTTTGCCCTCTCTCTTTGTAATCTCCTCTTTCAATACAAGTTACTGTCACCAAACCAAACCAAACCAAACCAAGCCTTTTCCCACTAGGTGGGGTCGGCTATATGGATTTGACGACGCCAATCAAATCTGTTTAGGGCCATGTCCTCCGTTAGATCCATGTAGGCAAGGTCATGTTTAATAGTTTCTTTCCAACTTCTCTTGGGTCTCCCTCTCCCTCTCCTACTCCTGGCAATCTCTATGCCTTCACACCTTTTAACAGGTGCTTCCATTGGACGCCTTCTAACATGGCCAAACCATCTTAGTCGATTTTCTCTCATTTTATCTCCAATCGGTGCTATTCCTACTTTGCCCCTAATCTCCTCATTCCTAATCCTATCTCTCATTGTGATCCCGCACATCCATCTTAGCATTCTCATCTCCGCAACTTCCATCTTCTTAACATGATTATGCTTTACTGCCCAACACTCTGATCCATATAACAATGCTGGTCTTACCGCCACCTTATAATAATTTTCCTTTAACCCTGAGGGGGACTTTCCGGTCACACAAGACCCCCGAAGCACTCCTCCATTTGGTCCACCCGGCCTGAATCCTGTGACTTACATCAGTATCAATCCCTCCATCCTTTTGCACCATCGATCCAAGGTACCTAAAGTTTTCTTTCTCTACAATCTTTTGTGTGCCTAAACTTACTTCTATGTTACCAAGTGTCCTACTTTGGCTAAACTTGCACTCCATATATTCCGTCTTGCATCGACTTAGCCTAAACCCTTTTGTCTCTAACGTTTTCCGCCATACTTCTAGCTTAGCATTCACTCCTTCTCTCGTCTCATCTACTAAAACAATGTCATCTGCAAATAGCATACACCACGGCACCTCATCCTGAATATGCCTTGTAATCTCATCGATAACTAGGGCAAACAAGTACGGGCTTAACGCTGAGCCTTGGTGTAGACCAATCGTGATAGGAAACTCCTTAGTCTCTCCGCCAGTCGTCCTTATAGATGTCACGGCTCTATCAAACATATCCTTTATCGCCTCAATATATGCGACACACACTCTTTTCTTTTCCAGTACTCCCCATAGAATCTCCCTAGGAACCCGGTCATAGGCCTTCTCCAAGTCAATGAACACCATATGTAAATCTCTCTGGCCTTCTCTATACTGTTCCATTAACCTCCTCAGGAGAAAGATAGCCTCCATAGTTGATCTCCCAGGCATGAAACCAAATTGATTATCTGAAATGTTTGTTGTTCTTCGTAGTCTTCTCTCAATAACTCTCTCCCATAATTTCATCGTATGGCTCATCAATTTAATCCCGCGGTAGTTCGCACAGTTCTGAATATCTCCTTTGTTCTTGTATATGGGTATAAGAATACTTTTCATCCATGCATCAGGCATCTTCTTGCTCTTTAGCACTACATTAAAAAGTTTTGTCAACCAATTTATGCCATTCTCCCCCAAGCACCTCCAGACCTCAATAGGGATACCATCTGGCCCAACCGCTTTCCCATTCTTCATCCTTTTCAATACTTCTTTAACTTCTTCCCTACTGATTCTCCTATAGAACATATGATTCGATTCTTCCCTAGAAATGGTAAGCTGTCCTAATTGTATTTCACTACTACTGCTTTCGTTAAATAACTTTTAGAAGTAGCTCTTCCAACGCTCCTTTATCTCATCGTCCTTTACTAATACCTTTTCATCCTCATCTTTAATGCATTTAACTTGGTTTAAGTCCTTGGTCCGCCTATCTCTGGCTTTAGCAAGCTTGAATATCTCTCTTTCGCCTTCCTTAGTGTCAAGTCGCCTATATAGCTCCTCAAATGCCTTTGCCTTGGCCTCACTAACTGCCTTTTTGGTTTCTCTTTTTGCTTCTTTATACTTTTCCAAGTTTGCTGCATTTCGATCATTTTACCAAGTTTTAAAACTCTCTCTTTTAACTCTTATCTTGTCTTGAACGGCCTTACTCCACCACCATGCCTCCTTCTGTGCCGGAGCACCCCCTTTGGATTCTCCTAAGACTTCTTTCCCTACCCTCCTAATACACTCTGCTACCTTATCCCACATATTATTTGCACTCTCATTTATCTCCCAAACGTCTTCCTCTAGTACTCTATCCCTAAATGCTAGTTGCTTATCACCTTTCAAGTTCCACCATTTAGTCTTTGAGCATCTATACAACTTCTTTTTTGTAGTCCACCTTTGTAGCTGCACATCTATGATCAACAACCTATGTTGGGAAGTCAAGCTCTCCCCCGGTATCACCTTGCAATCTTTACAAGCTAAGCGGTCTCTTTTCCTAATTAAGAAGAAGTCAATCTGTGTCCTTGAGGAGCCACTCTTATAAGTCACCAAATGCTCCTCTCTCTTCCTAAAAAAAGGTGTTAGTCACCATGAGATCATAAGCCACTGAAAAGTCCAAAATATCCTTCCCTTCTTCATTTCTATTACCGTATCCAAGTCCCCCTGTACTCCTATATATCCATCTACGTCGCGTCCTACATGGCCATTCAAATCTCCTCCTATGAAGACCATCTCGCCTTGGGGTATCTCTAGTAGCACTCCTTCCAAGTCTTCCCAAAACTTCTCCTTATGTCCATCTCCTAAGCCCACCTGGGGGGCATAAGCACTAATTACGTTCACTACCTCTTCTCCTAACACTAACTTAATTGCAATAATCCTATCTCCACAGCGCTTTACATTAACTATATCTTCCTTTAAGTCCTTGCTCACTACTATGCCAACCCCATTCCTCACTCTATTAAGTCCCGTATACCATAACTTATACCCAGTCCTCTCGATCTCTTTAGCTTTCTGTCCCACCCACCTTGTCTCTTGCAAGCAGGCAATTGCGATTCGTCTCCTTTCCATTGTATCCACCACTTCCATAAGTTTCTCAGTTAGGCTTCCAATATTCCAAGTACCTAATCTCAGCCTTCTATTTTGGGCTAGCTTCCTTACCCCTCGCACTCGTCCAATAAAGTGTGGGGACCCTTGCCTATTTAGCACTGCACCCGGACGCCGATGCAGCGGTCCTTGCTCACTTATCACTATACTCGGACTATACAGCGCGTCGCTAAGTAGGGGACGCCCCAACGAAATATCATTAGGTCTCAAATCCATAAAGAAATCCGACTGAGTATTGTGCTGGCTATCGGCTACCTAACGCACAACCCTCCTCCTTTGTCCGGGCTTGGGACCGGCTATGTCAAGGATACCCCAACATAAAGAAATTCTAATACAAGTTACTGTCACCAATTAAAGAAAAATCTTCTTCCTTTTCAGTACAAGTTTGAAAGATGAATTAGAATCGGTCTCTGATTGACTTGGTAGTCTTGTTTCTTATATTACCACCACCATATTCTTTGTCGTGTTAAGTAAAAATTCAGAATATACCAATAGCATTAATGTGCAACTGTCGTCACTAATCTCAACCTTTTGTCCATGAGCCCATTTTGGATGAGGCAGAACATCCACTGGTGATTGTATTCTTTTCGTAGATGTCTAGAAAACTATGTTTTTAGTTGGTAGTGTCAATGGACACCACAAAACTTAATACAAATTTGTTGATCGCAATTCGCAGCTCGAATCTCCAGTGTCAGGAATGTTAGATCTGCATTATTTTAATTCAAAACTTGGTTTATAAGAGGGTTTAAAACTTAATCTTCTTAAATTTTGAACAAAATCTTCATAATCTAATATCCAGATTGCAAATCGATCAGAAATTGGACATGAGCCCAACCTATCATGTTTTTAATGGGTTGGGCAGGTTCATTCTGGAAATTTAATTTTTCTTGGTCCTTAGGCCCAGCCATACCCATTACTTAGTCTACAGTTGTAGACTTTTGCAATTTAAGGGAAGGTCACATCACCTCCAGAATTGGTGATTCATGCCTGTAGTCAAACCTCTCAATGTGGTGAGATTTCACACAATTGATAATCCCCCTTCACATACTCTCCACCTTGTCAATTGATATGAGTCGAGTGGGTCACATGAATTTACCAAAGCTCTCTCTCTCTCTCTCTCTCTCTCCATCCATTTATAGGTATGTTTAGATTCACAAAAGACTTATGTAGGGTTGACTGGGTTCACTTGTTTGTAAGGAAGACTCCTGTATACAATTGAGTCATACAATAATGGAAAAAATCTCTGTGATATACTCTCTCTCTCTCTCTCTCTCTCTCTCTCTCTCTCTCTCTCTCTCTCCATCCATTTATAGGTATGTTTAGATTCACAAAAGACTTATGTAGGGTTGACTGGGTTCACTTGTTTGTAAGGAAGACTCCTGTATACAATTGAGTCATACAATAATGGAAAAAATCTCTGTGATATACTTCAGTCTTCAGTCTTCCAGCCTTCTAAGCAGGGAAAGCTCCAAATGGGAGACTCCATCATCTAAAACTTCCAGACACAGAAAAATTATTGAGGCTCCTCGCTGGGGCCTAGGTATGAAAATTTAAACCATTCTTAAGTAAAAGGATCTATGTGGTATGAATCAACGGAAAAGTTCAGATGCATAATTTTAGGATTGTACCTTGTTGACACCATGTGACTTAAGTTATTAAGGTTGCCCCTTTCCAGGCTGATATTCATTATGGATTCTCTGAGAATGCCTTGAAATTCAGAGTTGTTTCTCCTGTTCAAAGTTAGAGACATTCCCAGATATGTCTTAATATCAAGACAAGTGTTTTAAGTCCAAGATTGGGAAAAGAGAACAGGAGCCAGGATTTATGTATATTCTCAGAGAAAGCTACAACCTCGTTGAGACTGATTAAGTGGAGGTGGTAGTAGAGATGAAGAATTAGAGATCATCGGAATATTGCCCCCTCAGTATAATTTTAGGAGACATCCTCAGGCAGCTCACCTCTTCGAGACATCGCACCACATGACCTGGAGGAACGGAGATAAGGGATACCCTTGGCATAAGCCTTTCTCAGCCTAAATAGTCTGTGCTCTGAGTCAATTCGGACAACAAAAGAAAGGGATGTCACACCTTTCATTATATATGCAGTACACAATCATGAGAAAATCTCCACTCAAGCTATCATATAACTTTTTCAATATCTAAATTTAATGCACAAGCATAATGCTTTCTACGCTGTTGTTACTTAGTAGAAGAGCTCTTTCGCGATTATGACATTATCAGCTGCATGTCTTCCCAAATCTTGGATGGAATCTTATAAAAGACATTGCCTTTTTTTTTATCTTGTAAATTCTCATTCTCACACACCCACACACACGCCCTTTCCATGTCCCTTGCCATCAGCACTGCAACCTGAGACTAACCCCTGGTGGTTTCTGTAAGAAGGGATGTGCCTCACCATTGAGCTACCAGTTGCATTTGAGAATATAACATTATCACTGCCTTGGAGCTTTATTTGTTGAAAAATAGGAAGATTAATAAGGCAATGTTACAATGCAAACTAAATTCTCAGTCCTCAGATACAAGGATCTGAATGGGAAAAGTCAAGTTCCCTAAAAACACTTTACAATGAGAAAACCACCCTTACCACAGAGTGATTTGAACGGTAGAACAATCATTGCTTGCCCTCTTTTTTACATGATCAGAATATTTAAGAATACAAAAGATTGCATGGACTTCGTCTTTTAATAAATAAATAAATAAAACATAACCTCATTTCGGGTCCCCTGAATCAACAGGCATTCTGAATTATTTGAATCAGGGATGGTTTCCATTTCCAAAAGCTTTTTCTGTTCCTCAATGTGGTTTCTAGTCTCTTCAGGTTTAGCAGCCTTTGGCTTGCTTGAAGACTGCTGATAAAGTACCCCACCAAGCATGCATATCAACAGCCCAATAGTTCCTACAACAGTTGAATGCTTGTCCCAAATAACTAAATTAATCACAACAGTCAAGAGCTTGTTAACTATACCAAGTACTGTAAAACCCGTCGCCGAAATTGCTCGTCTGCAAGAGAAACCAAAGAAGGGGATGGCCAAACCAAACAAGCAAGACAAAACCACAGGCAAAACCACACTTATCGAATGCCAAGGCAACTCCTCCTTAATGTCATGTTTTATTTTCTTCAGTTCACCCATTATAAGCAGCTCGAGCGGGAACAGAAGAAGGGCCTCAAGGTTGTTATAAAGCACCAGACCTCATGTTTTAAGCCCTATAGTCATCACTACATGCTTTATATAAACAAAATCAATAGACATGCTCACCAGATAAGCTAATGCCCAACTGTATGCCGTCAATGTGAACTGATAATCTGTCAGGACATAAATCACACTTCCACCAAAGATGGTTGCAAGTGAAAACCAGGTCTTGAGCGATGGCCAAGGTTGGTTGAGGTAGATGGTTTCTCCTACGGCTACAAATATAGGGACAGCTGATCGAAAGACAATAAAGGAGTCAACATTTGCGTGGAGCAGGAGTTAACTGTTTGTGAAGAGGGAAAGGTAGAAAATGATTGCTGCAGGTAGGAACCTCCACATGGTAAGTAGGTCAAGGCGATCATGCTCCACAATTTTAAACCACCCACACAACAGGACACCAAGTGCGCTTGTGAAGTATTGCAGGGCAGTCAAGGCCCCAGGATAAGGAAATTTCATGACTGCCCATTTGTTGATTATGGACAATAGTGATGCTGATAAGCAGTATCCAGCTGCTATTCCATATATCGATGCTTGTTGGAAGAAGCCCATGAGCGTATCATACCAAGTTGTTTGAACTTCTGCTGATGATGTTGTAACATTCTTGCTTTTGTACACATTACTTTCAGCGTTTTCAACATCATTAGACATCTATATGGAGCAACATTTATGTTAGTCTAACTAAACAAAATACAACTCAACAAAACGAAAAAAATAAACATAAAACTATAAAGTTGATAAAACACAAATATTTATGTACCAAGATCAACTATTCACGGCCTGATCAACATGTATTATATCAAGGCTGTTTAAGACAGTTAAGAACCAAAACAGTTTAGAGTTTCCCTGGACCCTGAGAAATGCATACAGTAAAAACATCTTTTGCCATGATGTTCGTTTCCTTGACAATTGTACAGAAAAGCCTCATTTCTGTGTAACTCTAACCCCCACGCATTCTGGTTGCCTCTGAGAGAGAGAGAGAGAGTACACACAAGGGAGGACACCCAGCTCTGAGATCTCATGCGACATGGACAGCAGCAGATAAAACTTATTCTCAGTACGTACGGTATATGGGCAAACAAGCCCTATGAACGAGAAGGAAACCTAGCGGCCATTGTGTCACGAACAAAATAGATATATTTTCATGTCTCATGCATTGGGATTATTTACATACCAACAACAGTGAGATAGAATGGGGGAGGAATTAGAGAAAACAAGGTAGAACTGTAAAGGTAAGCATGAGGAAAGAGATCTGCTTTTGTTTGATATTTACTTTTTTGAACATGAGGACAGAGATCTTCCCTCTCTTTCTTTCTTTCTTTTTTTCTTGCTTTTCTCAGCATGTGAGAGACCGGGATTGCAGTGGTTTTACCCCCTCCTCCCTTGTCGCTTTCTGCATTAAAACAGGCACCCCCCCTCCGTGGCCCCGCGCAGCGCATACACACGTATACAAAACAAATTTCGGCCTAACAACAGTAGCAGCTGAGGGTGTGGGGGATAAGAAAATTATTAACCATATCAGATCCTTAAAGTAAACAAGTATTGAGCCCAGAAAAATCAGATGGTCAAAAACAGGCTAATTCAATTAAAAGGTTAATATAAAATTGTGAGGCACATCCAACTCGCTCAAAATCACCTACTCCGCATGTGGATGCTGTGCTTTGATACGGAGTGATGCCACCAGACCAAGTTTCGCTTTCTCACTATTAGAACCATAGTTCACCAAACAATTCTCAACCAAGGAACACATGGTATATGTTCTGCTTCAAAATCACATACTCCGCATGTATATGTCCTGCTTCAATACGGAGTGACACCACCAGAGCCGAATTGCCCTTTCTCACTATTAGAACCATAGTTCACCAAACAATGGTCAACCAAGGAACACAAGGTGATTGGACCAAGACCAAGAGGACAAGTTCTAGCTTACAACTGGTTGACCTGACTTGATCCACTCAGGACTATCTGGCTCTCCTAAGTTGAGCAGATAAGTGAATCTGGAAAGGGTATTATCATCCATTATTGGAACATATTAACGTAAATTAATTTAAGGCCCTCTGCAACAAAGTCAACCATTTCATGCCTAGCTTTCCTTTATTAGAGCTATCAGCGTGAAGGACCACAGGAGAAAATGCTCTCTTTAGATACTGTAATATATAATCTAGAAGTTCCATCAAATATATATATATATATATATATAAAATCTAGAAGATTTATGTAAATTAATCTAATAGATTGTAGTTAACCCCGACAGGGGGGATATTGATTGTATTAGTCACCCCAAATCAAGGGGATATTATTGCAGTAAATTAATCTAATAGATTGTAGTTAACCCCAACAATGAGAAGGAGGAAGAAGAGTGGAGACTAACTACGATGTTCCGAACATAGGGTAAGGTGCAAAGGAAAGTCATGTAATCTGATTATTGCTTGTGGCAATGTAATAAATCTCATCACGCAAGAGGTTATTGACAAGCTTTAATTACTAACTGAGAAGCTTTAATGATTTTTTCATTCCTATAACTTGCCAGTGTTTGCTATCTTTTAAGATTGGCGCTTATGAGGACAGTATTTGTTGTGATGTGATTTCTATGCATGCCACTCATATTCTTCTTGGACAACCATGGTTTTTCGATTAGGAGGTACACATTGGCAAAAAAAAAAGAGCATCTTCCATTGCAATCACAACACCTTTGCTTACACCATCGCCTTCAACTAAAGAACCAAAGAGTGAGCAAAAGGAAAAAACAAAATCATGATCGAAACAAATGAACTGAGAAGCAAAGAACTAAAGATGTCAACACAAAATCAAATGGAATACACACTCTGAAAAAAGGGACCAAATTTCTTTCTAAGGAGAGGTTGATCAAGAGACACAAGAAACAAAAGAAGAACAAGCAAAAGGGGCCATTGAAGACATGGATCTAATGAGAAAAAAGCATAATCATCAATTAAATCTAACGATGGTTCCAAAAGAACCATGTGGATCATTGGAGGACAATTACATTGTTCAAGTGGTTTTGAAAGAGTAATCATTGAAATTCCCCACATTGATTTTACTTTTCAAGGATCAAGGATGAATATTAGAAGATTGTGATCTACCAGTAAAAGGTCAACAAATGAAGCATCTAATAGTCAAATCACACATCCAAGCTAAATTAAAAGTTTAAAACATCAGAAGAAGCAACACCTGCAATCTACTTCTAGGCGAAGGAAAAGATTAAGCGAAGCTTCCAAGTATAGCAGTCAATTTCGTTTCGATCACCATTTTGGTCTGACCTCCAAAATGAAATATCTCACCATTTTGGTCAAGCAGTAACAACCTGGAAAACCTTAGTCTTCAAAGTGCATTGGTAATATCAGCCAAATGATTCTTAAACATATCAGAGGAATAATACTCATTGGAACCTTCTCTCTGGTAAAAAGAAAATCTACTTGAATATGCTTCATGCATGTATGAAGCAAAGATTCTTAGCATATACTTGCTTGATTATCACTATATATCTTCATGGGAAGTTTGACGTCGATCCCAAGTTCTTAGAGAAGTCTTTTAATCTGCATAACTTGATATGCACCATGTACCATTTCCATGTATCCAACTTCTACACTAGACAGTACTACAAGAAGTTGTTTTCACTCTTCCATGTTACCAAATTCCTCCAAAGAAAAGTTCAATGGCTTGTAGTTGATTGTCCATCAGTGTGATATCTAGCCAAAATCTGCATATAAGAAATCTTAATGTTTGTATGTCAACGATTAGAAAAAGGGCATGATTAGAATAAAGACACCCTTTCTCCAAATGAGACTTGAAACATCCAAGGATACAATACAATGCATCTAAATGTGGTGTACAAGTTAAATGTATGAGCTAACATTCAACTCCCATAACTTGTGTGAAATCAAGCCTGGTAATTATAAGATATAACAACCTCCCAACTAACCACTGAAAGATACCATCATTTGCCAGAGGCTCCTTTACCATGGCATGTAGTTGGCACTCGACTTCTATGTGCGTATTTATTATTTTGGGCACAATCAAGTCCATCTCCTTCAATAAATTCAATTGAGTGATTGCTTCCTCCCAACCTTCCTCCCTCCCTCCCTACTTCTAGATTCTGGCCGTCAGATAGTTGGATGGGATTCAAATTTTGAATGGTCAATTGAATGGAACGAAATAGGCTGAGCTCTTGAATTGGGTCGGCCAAATTCTCAAGAGATTCCAAGCAAGACAGGCCAAGCTTTTGACAGGGTTGGCCAAATCCTCGAGGATTTCACATGTACAAGCAACCATAATCAGAGAGAAATAGGCTCTTTATTGAAGAAATCAAAGATGATCCTCCCAATAATGGGGGATAACAAATATATAGGATGAGGCTGGATGTCCCCTTATTCTAGTTGGCCTCTAATTCTCTAAATGTTCTCTCATAAAAAGGAAACTAGAAAAAATATTGCTGAACCAATCCAAATTAAACTAGATTCCTAATTCAGAGACTCCTAAGTCCTAATCAAATCAGAATTCCTAATTAATACTCCTACTTGATTCAAAACCCCCTTAGTCAGCAGCTGGTCCTATTTAGCCAAATGGGTCTGGCCTGCATCAGATTGGAGGATGTACTCAACTCAACTCAAGTGAATTGATAATCTGGTTTGGTGCTAATTCGACGTGTGGGTAGTGGAGACACACGCAAGCCCCACAAGCTGGGCTGCTTAGGAACGATTTCTCCATTCCTGAAAATTTTGGGATACATAAACATACACATATGCCCCAATTAAAGTTTATACTTACATTACATAATCATAATGATGAGTAGAAATATCGCAATAATCTTTTATAAGTGCATGAGTAACTGATCTACATTTCACATGGAAAATGAGAAAAAAAATATACAAAACCGCTTGCAAATTTTAAGAGGAAGTTTTGCATGCTCTCCAATACACTTACACAAGAGAAAAAGTGTAAATAGCTCAATAATAATCATTTCTGAAATAAAAACAGGTTTTTTTTTCCATTTTTACATTAACAATAGTGTTTTGAATTACTCCATAGTCCACATAATCAAACAGAAGCTCATCCCACAATTTTCATCCCTAAAAGCCTGTAAGGCCCAACTTGCCCACTCTATCATCAACCTAAATCCCTAACACCCACCAAAAATTTAACAGCCATCCCATTTCGATAGACCCTTGGATTGTTGATCCATATTTCTCACCCATTCGAATTACCCAACAGCTAGAACTGAACACCATTTGACGCCCTAAAAGCAGGACCTCCCATGTTCTCAAATAACTCCATTCAATGCACCAGTACAAAGGTAGGCAATGAAGAGACCTTAAACCAAACCCAGAGACCTTAAACCAAACCTACCCACCCCCCAAAACCATCATTCTCATTCTTCCTAGTGGGCCCCACAGGTCAGGCCGTCCCTGAATCAAAAACCCAATTTGGAAGGGACCCAAAAAAATACATATATCCAAACACATCTTGAACTAAAAGATTTGATTGTAATATGAGATTGGGACATATGTTTTGATGATGGCAAGATTTGTGTTCTATAAGAGTACATACACCACACACCTTGTTTGCCGTTGTCATCTGGGGTTGGGTAGAGATGGAAGTTACAAAATTCTAATCTGGTTTCTCAGCATTGTTGAGTTTGCAAGATCAAACATCTGCATCTCCTTTGGGATCTCTTCAACATCTTTCTACTCTTGCTTATTAAAATGTATCCAAAGTTCTTGATGCAGCGGAGATTTCTTCACTACTCAGAACAGGTTCTGTTGATTGAAAAATAAAGATTTTTTTGATTCTGCACTTCTTATGAACAGAGGCATCATCAACCAACCCTTTTTTTAGGAGTCGAGTGGGAATGTAAATGGGTACCTAAGGACCCGAATAAGAAAATCAGGTCCGGTTCAATTTATGGACTAGTATTTAAATTGGGGTCCAGCTCAGTCCACTCCATGCCCGAGGCCTCCAACCCGAACCCGACCCTCTCATGTAAATTTACCCCTTTTTTCATGGGTAAAGAATAGGGCTGCACGAAAAATCTGGTATCATTTATGTAGATAAGTTCAGTCAATAGTTTGAAAATCATAGAAATCGCCTTATAGCGGTCGGTTATCAATTTAAACCCACGATTAACCGTCTAAACCGTACCAACCGTATGTATTAACTTGAGTATTGAATTTTGACTATTTTAGCCTTACAGGGTTTCGTGCTTTCATAGTTTCATACTTTCATTCAACAACTCACATGAAGCTTATGGAGTTGCTACTGGAGCACTGGTAGTTTGGAGTAAAGTTGCTACTTCTTTGGTTATCTGCTTTAATTTGATTTGGGATATGGAACGACTTTAAATATTTATTATGTTTTATGCTGGATTTGCTTTGGGATGTGATAACTTTAAATATTTCTGTTTGGTTAAGATTTAGTGAATACTTGTGCTACTACTATATGTAGGTATTTTGATGATTTCTCTCACCAATTGAACAGCCTTTTTTTGTGAAAAAAAAAAAAAACATAACCTAACCGAATCGAACTGATTCCTTTCGGTTCAATTTGAGCACATGGGCGGTTTGGTTCGGTTTGGAAAAATAGAAAATCGATGGGTTCGGTTTGGTTAATGGTTTTCCCTCTAAACCGATCCGAACCGCCCATGTACACCCCTAGTAAAGAGTGCAACCCTCTTTTATTCGAGCTTAGGACCGGCAGGAAAAAATAAAAAAAAGGAGATTAGATTAGCTTTAATACTGAAAGTTCATTATTTTTATAAGATTATACTGAAAATTTAGATTACATATGTTTTTTATATGCTATCGGAGGGTTCCCAACTCTTTGGACTGGACTAGTCCCTCGTATAAACGACCCTGTAGCCCCAGTGTAGTAGTGCAGTTTTGAACCTACAACCTCCAGGTGTAAACTGTGGTCTTAGGCCAATTGAGCTACCACTTTGAGTTACATGTGTTTTCTTCTGCAAATAGTAGAACTTGAACTCACACCCTTTCATTCTAAAATCTTTAAATATATGCTCAAGTCATGCTATTTACATTATCATCATCGTCAAAGCCTTTTCCCAACTATGGTGTGATCAGCTACGTAAATTTTGTTTCTCTAACCCAGTTTATTTATAACTCATTTACATATAGTTGTTTTAAACAATAATTTTCTTTAGATTATGGATTTATCCGAACCCACAAGTCACAGGTTGTTAGACACTCAATGTCAAACATTGGTATGGAAATTTTACAATCCATGACGGCATGCCACCAGCGTAACTTTTGGAAGGGCACCGACAATACAGTCTGCAAGATATATGGCACAACATGAGAATGCTGAGATGCATAGGCTTATGAAACCCAATTTCTAATGTGCATGGGATATTTACCTTCAGCTTCATCCTCTTCTTTGTCATCATCTTCGCCTTCATCGTCATCAGATCATCTCCAACCACAAGCTCGTCAAGCTTGAAAGGTGTCATTCAATTTATTATTTATAACATGCTAAATGCCCTTTAAATAAATCCCACAAACAAATCCTAAAATTAGGGGTGTGTGTCGGATGTGAATTATGATCCCGTAGGCAAAGGGATCGTTATTCATATATATACAAGGGAAGTGCTCCTATGAGAGACACTCTCACCAACTTTATGAAAGATGGGTGGAGGCCCTTACATTTAAGTTGGAGGTCCTTGCATTTAAGTTGGTGAGAGTGGATATGGAAGTGAGGGCCCCCACTCATCTCTCATAAGTTAGTGAGAGTGTCGCACTTCCCTATATACAAAATGTAAAATATGTACATTGAAAATTGGGAGGTGCTCCTATGAGAGACACTCTCACCAAGTTTATGAGAGATGGGTGGGGGCCCTCACTTCCATATCCACTTTTACTAACTTAAATGCAAGAACCCCCAACTTAAATGTGAGGGCCCCTACCCATCTCTCACCAACTTGGTGAGAGTGTCTCTCACTAAAGCACCTCCCTTAAAAATTATGATTACAACTATCTTCAAAATCAACGGATCGCGATCGCCGGTCATGTTAATGGCTGTAACATCGTTCTTCAACAAATGGGAGAAAAATGGATTGAGTTCCCTCTCATCTGATGTGCTACTGGCAATACACGACAGTTGTCCTTTCACTTAATATGATCTATCCAATAGGGGTGTACACGGATCGGATTGGTGCGAATTGGGCCAAATTAGTCTCCAATCCCTTACCTACGATTTGATAGATTTGAAATCCGTCACCAATCCGTAGCTGTTAAAAACCGATCCAATCCTATCCGTGGAGGACCGAAACGGATCGAATTAATCCACTCAATCCATTCAATCTAATATTTAAAGAAAGATATCAAACATGTTGTAAAAAATTTCATATTTGATCCGTTAATTTTTTTTTCTTATTTTATATTTAGATATCTTAACTTATATTTAAGCCCCTTATTTTTTTTTATTTATATTAAATGTCAACGGATCGGATCGGATTGAATCCGCAGATTGAGAATGAAATCTATCATCGATCCGTTGCTAACGGATTACAAGATTTTCAATCCGTCACCAATCCGTTTTCCTTCCGATCGGTTAAAAATCTACGGATCGGATCGGATCAGTTTTACGGATCGACGAATTTTTTGTGCACCTCGACTTTCCAATATTGATAAATCAAGGGTTATGGGGGACACAATAAAAGTCCAAATAAGGGTTAATCATCACATAACATAATTATATGAAATTCAAGTAATAAATAAAAAGGGATTGGTGTCAAATACTTTAATAAGAGGATCAGCATGTTCGTGTTCCGGGGTACCCACTTCAAATCCCTTGACCAAAAAGGTTTTTTAATAGCTGATTTTTCAAATCAAAATAATTGTGCAAATAATATTTGGTGTGAATAAAAATGAGGATTTTGACTGAGGGGCTGGTTTATTTGAAGGCGACTACTTTGGGGTCAATTGTTTGATTTTACTGTTTGATTGACAGTGCCATTGCTGATGATTCTGGCTTTGAGCTCACACTGCTGAGATCAGTGGGGGCCCTGATCGTGCCAGATTTTCTAAAGATAAGGTTGACTATCTCAGTCGGCATTTGTGAAAAATGTGGCTCACAATTAGGTTGGAAATTCATATGCTCTTACAATGGATGTACGAATGGACCTAGGCACAATCATGCGGGTACGGTCATATCCATTAAACCACAGCGTGCAAGTTATGGGTCCACCTTCAAAACCTATATGAAAATTCTCGACTTGCCGTCAGAACCAAACTACCTATTAAGGCTCGCACCCTTCAAACGAAATCCTGAGTCCACAGCTGGTCATGAAGGGCGCCAATTTGTATTTCCTCATCCTGCACCCCGCCTGGGAGAATACTATCCACAATGGGCTCATTTTTGTTTTTTTCACGTGCACCCCGCTTGGGAGAATACCATCCACAATGGGCTCATTTTTGTTTTTTTCACGAGTGGGTCCCACTACACGGTTCCAACTTTCACCTCTGTTAGGATTGGAGCGTCATGTACTACAATATCTTCAATCGAGCTTTCGAGAGAAAACTTCTTCATTGACTATAACGCGGGGCCGTGTGATTGGTTCTTCAATTTGTATTGGTGATCTACATATCCGAGTTTTGGTATGTCTTCCTTCCTGTACATCAGGGAAATTGCTACCCTGTTTCTTTCTTAACAACGGATCCTTTTCTGCAGTTGGTTTGATATTTATTTCTTCTTCCTCATAATGAGTCCTTTTGATTTCTTGTTCAAGAAGAGTAAGTCTTCTCACCAATGCTTCTCATTACATTTTTCAGTTTTCATGACCATTTGTTTAGAAATGTTGGACACACAGATTTTGGTGATAGTTGTCTGCATCCATCACGGACCATTTTCTAAACTTTTTCTAGTCTATCTCTTTTCTTCCTTTCTTCCTTAGAAAAAACAGGAAGAAGAAGATGGTCCCATTCAACACAACCAAGTTTTGAGTTTTTTCATTTCTAACTATTGGGTTTTGTTGCAATTCAAAGATAATTTTGAACGTTTAATGTTCTACTGTGGAACTTATCTCATGTGTATTTTTTTACTTTACTTTGCAGAAAAGGTAAAAAATGGTTTATTGGGGAGAAGACAAGGAGAGCAAGGGGTGTTGGAAGACGGTGCCCGGTTGTTACAAGCACTAATCTCCTCTTCTGATGGCAAAGATTATTACCCTATCCGCATGTTCTCTGTAGAAGAAATTGAAGAGGCCTTAGAGGAAACCTACCCCAGAAATTCCCCCAAGAAAGAAACTGAAGAGGCAGAGGAAACTTATGAGACAGGAATTTTTGCCGGCAATTACAAGGGAATTTACCAAGGCCGCCCAGTTTTCATCAAGGCATATCGACGAGAACGAGAATATGCCTTCAATGAAATCGCCACAATAACCGTAATCAACCATGCAAATGTGGTGAAGCTCTTGGGTTGTTGTTTTGAGATGGAATTCCCATTGCTGGTTTATGAATTAGTCGCCAACAGTCTCCGTCACCGCCTTCATGAGCCGAACTCATTAGGTCCAATACAATGGGAATATCGCTTAAGGATAACTACTGAGATTGCAAATGCAATTACCTATCTCCATATAGCAAATCCTAAGCCCATTGTACATAGAAACATAACAAGCTCCAATATCTTATTGGATGAACACTGCAGACCAAAATTATGTGGTTTCACTCTCACAGTAACAATTCCTTTGGGTGAAACACATGTGGCGATGGAAGATATTTCAGGCACATTTGGGTATCTAGATCCTGACTACAGAGTTACTGGTATTGTGAGTGCAAAGACTGATGTTTATAGCTTTGGGATGTTACTTTTTGAGCTTTTAACCGGAAAGAAACCAGGAGAACTAATAACAATAGATGAGGAAAAGAAGATTCTGTGGAATATGCATGGATCAAATAAGATTAAGAAAGGCGAGATAATTCAGCTGATTTTGGACAATGGACTTTCAATGGACCCAAGACAGGTGGAGCAATCAGTGGCTTGTACAGAACTTGTAAGTAGATGCATCGCTCGTGAGCCACACCAGAGGCCGCCAATGAAGGAAGTGGCACAACAACTGCAGCTGATAGAAAGATATGAACTTCCCTCTTCTTCTTCATCATCTTCTTTGGCAGGAGTACAGCAGCTTCGAGAGTAAGCTGCCAGATCTTTGTCGACCCTGTATTCTTATTTCACATGTGTATCATGGGCTTACCTTTCTACTATTTTCTATCTTGTTCGACACAAAGTGCATAATAAGGTTGCATAAAGCTTGCTAGTAGGTCCATTGTTTCAGAAGCAGACCAAAGGCCATCCAATGAAGTGACATAAGAAATCTTTGAGGAATGGTAAAACGTAAACTTTCTTGATTACAACCACTCGGAGATGAGTTCTTGGTTATTGTAATATTCTTGGTGTACCACTGTACAGGTATCAGTCTAGCTTGTTCAGTCCTAAGCTAAATTTAATGGCTTAAATGTGGTCAATTGCACCAAGTAATCCAAGGTTTGGTTGGTTTAATTCAACTTTCATGCTGAGTTAATTCAAGTAATTTAAGGCTTGGGTTGACCCTTTTCACTTTCATGTTGGGTTAAAGTTTGTCTTTCCATCCAATAACAAAATCAGCCTGCGGTTCAAATGAGGATCCATCCATAAACCCACACACTATTAGGTAATTCTGGGTTCAAATTGGGCTTCTAACTTCTGGGTCGAGTTAAAAATGGATGAACTCGATCTAGGCTTACGCATATCATCACCTACTTGGGTGTTGGAGGTGTGTCGTTCTTTGTAATTCTTTGTACTGTTGGTCTTTTGGTTTGTCTAATGAGATTCTTTTTGACCCAATTGGATCACTAAATCTCAATTCATTCATGCATGGATCAAGGGCCTTGGTTCTTTTAGAGTAGGATGAGATTCACAGCTTGTTTGAATCACTTTTAGGGCCTATTTATCTTAGGTAATTGAATAAATAGGAATTTTAAGACATATTTCTAAAAGTTGTTAAAAATGAAAAACGTAAAAGTGAATTTTTAAAAATATCTATCAAATAAGCTCTCCTTTGATGGGAGATGAAAGGAGAGATGCAAAATGAATACCCATCCATCACCTTAATAATTCAAACATTAGAAAAGTCAAAGGTCTCTTCTACATCACTTTCTCACATCCGTCATCCCTCAACTCTCCTCACCTCTTTACAAATCATTTGCTGGAGGCTATTTGACAATGAATTCTTATGCATTTAAGCTTCATAAAGAAAAACAAGCCATGAGATAGTAGGTAAATATTGAGTCATGAAAATTTGCATTAGAATCTAAGTGGAACAAGATTCTATCCCATTGATTTAACTGCATCTAAGACCAAAACCATGCATACTGCTCTTGATCTAGATGGCTGATGAGCCCCAATGTAAATTTCAATAACCATTAAGTTTTATGTAAATTTCAGAAATGGATTGTCTGTCCACTTTTTCCCATGTTGCTGGTGGAGGAATGTGGTGGGGTCCACCAATATTCATGGTGAATCTAAGCTCTTCAAGCAAATACTTCACAGATGAATAGGCAGGCAGGCTGTCAGATTTCACTTTGATTCAAGTAATATATTCAACCTTTGGACAGAACATGTGAACAAAATGTGATCTTGCTTATGTTATCCTAACTCATCCTATTCTACGTGAAATAGATGGCTAATAAATGAGATCTGGAGAGGGGAACTCGTAGATAGTGTACAGAGTATGTTCAAATTTAATGATTGATGCAAGCCCTAGGGTTAGGGCTTGCGTAGATGCCGAAGCACGTGTCAAAAGACACCTCAAACTATCTCCGCAGAGATTTCTAACACGAGGAAAACCTCTCCAAGGGAAAATCCCAATTTTTACTCAATTCCAAATATGAAATTATCATCTCTACAATGTAATATAAATAGGCAAAGTAACTTAAGGGCCTAAGAAAACCTAATCTGATAATAAAAAGTATCCTAATTAACTAGGAAATCAGCATACTAATCCTAATTACAATAAAATTAAGAAGTTACTAAAAAATAAACATCCTAAAACTATATTGGGTGGGACCATTGGTGGAAGGTAGCCCGTTCTGCATCATTCTCCCCAGGTTGAAAGAAGAGTTCGACCTCGAACTCGAGTCTTCTTCAAATTGCCTCTGTATATATGATGTACATAAAGCACTTCCTTTGTAGCATGGGCCCTTGAGTTCTTCTTTGTTGATTCTGGCTTCTTTGGATGGAGCGTAACTTCCTTTCCATTGTGCATGAAGGTATACGTGTTGTTTCGCATCCCATGAGTGCCATTCTTGTCATACATCCATGGGCGACCCAATAGGATATCTCCACTGTCCATTGGTAGCACATCACACCAAGTTGTATCTGTGTAATCATTACCAACTAAAAAAGTAACTTGACATGTATGTCGCTCGTGTGCTTCATCACCTGTCATTAGCCATTTGACAAAGTATGGACGATTGTGCTTGAAAACCTTCAACTTCAAGCGATCAACAAGAGATTGGGAAATAATATTCTCACAACTTCCACCATCAATCACAACTGTACAATTGTGCCCCTGTATTGTACCAGTGGAACGAAAAATATTTTTTCGCAACCATTTCTTCTCAACAGTGGGTAAAGACTCTTGTTGCACCAAGAGAAGTGCACCATCTGTTTCAGCTGCAATTTCCTCCACTTCATCAGATTCTTCACTTCTAGGATCATCTGTTGTTTCAGGTTCTTCGTGTGCACCTTCCAGTAAATTTATTCTTTTTGGGCGGCACGGTGACCCTTTTGCTTACAATGAAAACATGTGAACTTATTCTGATCTTCAAACTTGGAGGAAAACTTTTCCGAGGAACTGGCACTTGGATTGATGTCCGACTTGGCGGGGGTCTTTTGTGCAGGCCATTTAGAGACACCAAACTTTCGTACTTGATAATTAGCAATGTCTTCAGCTTTGATGGCATGTTGGATGATATCATCAACATTATCAAAATTCTTGAATGTAAGATGTTATATGTCAATGCGTAGCCCATGAAAATATCAATCAACCAACACATCATCAGCTTCATTCAAGCCACAACGAGCTTGCATGGTTAGGAATTCCTCAGAATATTCAATAACAGTTTTGGAACCTTGCTTCAAATCTTGAAAACTTGAACGAAGATCTCTGGAATAATTCACAGGGAGGAATTTTTGCTTCAACAAATTCTTCATCTCGATCCATGTGTCAACGGGGTCAATATTTTGATTTCTTCTTTTCTTTTGCAATTCGGCCCACCAAATCGCAGCATAATTGCAAAATCGAGTTGCTACCAATGTAACCTTATGACCATCCGTCATTGGTTTGTGCGCAAAAATACTTTCAACGCACACTAACCAATCCATGAATTCATCTAGTTTCAATTTTCCATCATATTCAGAAATTACGAGCTTAATATCCAAATCACGATCAACATTAACTGCATGTGGGTCTCGTTGATTCCGAATATATCCTCCATCAGCTCGATGATTATCCTCACGCCGATTAGTTCCCAAAGTAGTTAATCGGGTTTCAATCCGTGCAAGAGTGTCTTGCATCTGAACCATCATTGCGGATAGTTGATTAACATTTACTGATAATTCCGCAACAGTTCCCCTTACTCTGGCTTGGACAGCAGAGAGCGTTGAGGAGATTTCAAACTTTGTTTTTTTCTTCTTCTTTTGGGCGCTAGAGTCGAACGGATCGGAGCGACGTGGATATTCACTCTGATACCAACGGATGCAGGCCCTAGGGTTAGGGCTTGCGTAGATGCCGAAGCACGTGTCAAAAGACACCTCAAACTATCTCCGCAAAAATTTCTAACACGAGGAAAACCTCTCCAAGGGAAAATCCCAATTTTTACTCAATTCCAAATCTGAAATTATCATCTCTATAATGTAATATAAATAGGCAAAGTAACTTAAGGGCCTAAGAAAACCTAATCTGATAATAAAAAGTATCCTAATTAACTAGGAAATCAGCATACTAATCCTAATTACAATAAAATTAAGAAGTTACTAAAAAATAAACATCCTAAAACTATATTGGGTGGGACCATTGGTGGAAGGTAGCCCGTTCTGCATCAATGATAAGAGTAAAATATATATGTTAAAAGTAGTAGAAATTCTATAAAATTATATGTGATGCTAATCACTTTAAGATGAGCTCAATACCATGTAGGGTGTCATTGAAACCAAATTTACTCATTAATTTGACAATGACAATTTTCACCCACAAAGACTCTTGTACAGCTGTTGGTGTGAAATTTTGGCCCATGCCTTTAATTCAAGGGGTTCCCACCACTATGGATGGTGAGGATTGAGAATCCCACACCGCTGATGTGCAGAAGTCTCATAGGTGGAACAAAGCACATTTGACAAACAAAAAAATTTAAAGAACAGCTGTAACATTGTAAAACCAAAACTTCTTATTCTAGGCTAAAAATACTAGATTTAGGGCAACCTAACAACCAAGAAGCAAATCTAACTCAATCTAAGGCCTTTGTCACAGTTTTTCTTTTTCTTTTTTTAATGTACTCATGGCTCTCTTGCTCAACCCCAAGCTCCCGTGATTCATTGAATCCCATTAATTCAAGCTAAATCTTGAGTTTTCTATTTTCTAGAAAAGACTCTTAATGATGTCTCAAGAGATTAGTATTTAAGTCTAAGGCCACAAAAATGGGAAACTAAATGGAAGAAAAGAGATTATAAGGGTCATGCGTGTTGGCCGATATTTCGAAAATATTGGTCACCTATATTTGTGTGGATACTTCAGCAATAAAATTCCAAAAAAAGATTTGCCTGCACGCATCAGCCAATATTTCAAACTATGGTGGAAATTAATTCCTAACTCAACAAGCAGTCCCAGCAACCGAAACCAGGTAATTCAAGGCTTAAATCAAACATTTTCACTTTCATATTAGGCCGGTTTGTTTGTGTCTAGAGGAGTAAACTTGGAGATGGATGTCAAACCATGAAAAAAGTAAAAGCTATTTTTCTTGGAGATGGATGTCAAATCAAGAAAAAAGTAAATGCATATTAAAGTAAAAATATAGAGGAGTGTTAAAATACTTGTTTGGATAAATATGAGGTAAAAGTACTCGTTGGAAAGGGAGTTTAGATAAAAACAACTTTTTTAAGAAAGTTTACTACACCACAATTTATCACACTTCTCATAGTAAAAAAAAAAAAAACTGATCACACTTCTCACAGTTAAAAAAGAACTGAGGCATATGAAGTAATAAAAGGTTAGTGGTATCACATAACAAGTTTAATTCTCCTAACATGGCAAGTGAAAACATCACATCACATATCTGCTGTTACTTACACCTTTCACTACAACGTGTGCTAAACAAGCAGGCCTGCACCAAGTAATTCAAGGCTTAGATTGACCCTTTTCACTTTCATGTTAGATTAAGATTTGACCTTCCATTCAAAAAAGAAAAAGGGCCTGCAGTACAGTTGCAGATGCTTCCATGTTTATTACTTGATATTGCAACCTGAACCAACCCGACTCGTTTAACTTTTAGTGAGCAACCCAACCAAAACCCTATTAGGTAATTCTGGGTTCATTTTGGCCCTTTTTAAGTTCTGAGTTGGCCGGTTTGGGTGATTTACTTAAAAGTGAGTTGAAGTAAAGAGTTGTTCTAAGAGACAAGAAAAGGAAGAGGGGTAATATCAAAAAGCACAGAATTTCAAAAATCACCTTGACTCATGAGAAGGAACTTTTTTGATGGTTATTGGATAGAAAGAAAGAGACCTTTTGTCATTTGGTGGGAATTGGGAAGAGAATCATCTTTTGACTTACAAAAAAGTGCGATTTTTGAAATTTTATCCTTTGCAATTTTTGAAATTTTATCCTTTTGACATGACCCCTCTTATTTTATTATCCGTTAAAGTGACCCTTTGCTTCAACTCACCTTACAAGTGAATCACCCAAACAGGCAAGGAATCAAATAGAGTTGGCCAAAACATGTCCCCTACAGTGGTCAGCCCAAACAATCTGCTGCCACCACCAGATTGTTGTGTAGAACGAACAATTCATAAAGATTACATCGAACAGTCCAATCCACTTTGAAGAAATTACAGACCATCACAAAAATTTGAATCCAAACAGCCCACATGAAGGGCAAAGATACCTAGCAAGGCCAACAGGTCCTGCACTGATTGCATTCAGTAATTGTATTTCACAGCAAAAACATAATACTCAACAAAATGTTTCTTAAAAGATGAATCGTACTTTGCTAATACACCAAATGAAGAAAACTTCTTACTAGTTTGTCAGCTCCAGGATGGCAGAGACGATGTCACCCTCTGAAGCCTTGAGTGCCTTCACAGCCTTGCCCCTGGAAACTCCAGCCTGAGTCATTACCAGTTCTATATCCTTTGGCTCAACACCTGTCTCATCCACATCTTCATCGTCCTCAGCAATGGCCGATAATTCTGACTTAGAGATCACACTACTGAGATCAGGGGCCTTGAACTGTTCCGCAGCCTGTGTCTGCAGTTGTGAGCTCAAGTCCTCAATTTTTGCCTCTCCAAAGACGACATATGTGTCTGATGCCGGGCTCTTGAAGACATCGGGTTTAGAGATGACAAACAGGATCTGAAAGGAAAAACCATAGGGGAGAAAATTATTCATGGATTAAAGAGAACCGGTAGTTCACTAACTCCCTTCGACTAACACTTGAAGGATGTCAAAAGGAATTAGTTTAGTTTCAAATTTCATGACTGGGTTTTTAATGGATTCGGCAGGGTTATTCTGAAGTTTTAATTTTCTTCGCCTCAGGCCCAACCAACCAACAGCCAACTGTGGACTAGTGCAATTCAAGAGAAGGCCCCATCACTTTCCACTGATCATTCTACACACAGCATAGTGATGTTTCCTATTTTCATAAAAGGAAAAGGATCAAGTGTATCTGCTCTAACCACTTTCAGTTATCAGAGAAACCAACACGGTCCACTTAGTTGCAGCAATCATTATTCGACAAGTGGCACAAACATGCAAACTCGAACCATTCATTGAGTAGGACCTCCCACATATGAGCAATTACTCAAAATAACATTCATTGAACAATATAAGACCTTTGACAAGAGAATCTTTTTTCATTGCAAAAAGGCAATTGGATGAGATAAATAAAGTTTACTTTTTTCTTAAACATCCAATTTCTTTCTTTAAAAGTGTTAGAGATTGATATATTAGAGATAGAGATTAGGTTGGTTAGAGATTTTAGGTATTTTGAATTTTGAATAATCAAGTAGAATAGCTTGCTATTGGTTATTATCTTCTATAAATTGTAAGCTTTTCCTCTAATGAAAGAAATGGTGAATTTATACAAATGTTGTGATTTTTGAAGTTTACATGGTATCAGAGCCATGGCCAGGTGATAATCTTGCAATCAAGCCGGCCATGGTCCTACTTTCACAATGTTGATCTCACCGTCACTTTTTCTCTTTCAATAAATTAAACGTCCTTTGTTATCAATGTAGTTATTCAAGCCTTACGACCCGACCCCATCATCATCATCAAATTGCACGATCGAAAGCTTCTGGAAGAAATCACTACAGATCTAATCTAGTGGGCCACCAGCACCGACAAACTAGTGATGGATCCACAAATAGACGGTTATTACCAGCAAGCATGATCGCTTCAACCTGATATCTGCCATTTGTCTTTAGAGATAAAAGTTTTGTTGTTTTTATGTTAATAATCGCAGATCTTTTCATTGAAAGGACCAAGTGATTGTGGGGGGATGTCAGAGATTGACGTGCTAGAGATAGAGAATATAGATTAGGTTGGTTGGTTGAATTTTAGGTATTTTGAATTTTGACAAACCAAGTAGAATGGCTTGTTAGTGGTTATTATCTTTTATAAATTGTAAGTTTTTCCTCAAATGAAAGGCACGGTGAATTTACAGGATTATTGTGATTTTTGAAAGTTTACGGGACATACCCTTAACAAATGGTTAGGATCGGTTATCCAAAAAAAAACAAATGGTTAGGACCATCTAACCTCTCAGGATTGAAGTAAGAAATAGTAAGGTCCACTACTATGCATCCTATATATAGAAATAGCAACTAATAGCATAAGCAAAAGTAATGGTGACTAGGAATGAAGTATAGAGATGGCTATCAAGCTCACTCTCTTATCTCCATCCATATCAGCAGCATAGATTTTCAGAATTCATACTATTTAGCAGCTGGGCTGTACCATAGAAAGACTATACATTTAATACTAATAGCAGCAGCAGCAATAGATCAGTCAGATGATTCCAACTCCAATTGGAAATCAGCAAATGGATGGCAATGGGTCATGTTTAAACAGGTCACCAGCCCTAATTACTGGGGCTCTAGCGGTGCTTTAGATGGGTGCAGGGCATGAATGGGTTAGAAGATTTCAAACCAAGATGAGTATAGGGTAGGTTCGGGTTTTGGCTGCCCAATCTATCATCATCAAAAACTTGTCCTAACTATGTTGGGTCAGCTATATCAATTTTGTTTCTCCAATCCAATCTATTTCTTTATCATATAAAAAAAAAAAAAAAATTCTTTAGATGCTTAATATTTCTTCTAAATCGTAATAAGAATAAGATAATCTTTATCAAACCCAACCTGATCAACATGTACCTTTAACAGGGTGAGTTTTGTTAGTCAAGGCAGGTATGGGTTTACCCCGAAACAGGGTGAGTTTTGTGGCAGCTTATTAGACATTGAACCATCCATTTATAGTATCAAGCACTCAAGCTCAACAATCAATGATGACAGGCCACCAGACTTTGGAAGAGCTTCCACAATAGAGTCCAGAAGATAAATGGAACAGTTCCTCTTGCATGAGTGCAACATGCATGGATATTGGGTGCTTATGTGTCACAACAGGTCATTTCCGTCATAAACTCAGGTGAGAAATGATATGGAACGATGTGTAGGAGGATCAAGAACATACATTTTTGCTCTTTTTCACCGTAACACGAGTTACACCAGGAATAGGTTTCATGCCAAGCTTTAGCATAGCCTTACGACTTTTCTTCTCGCTTCGGCTCTGCTTTGACTTTCCATTAGCATCACCTTCTTGTTGACCTGAAATTCAACCATTGAATCAGCAAAAGCAAGTTTATTTTGCAGTTGGTTCACAAAATTAAATGGAAGCAGAAGCTATACTGAATCTATCCAACCATGAACACTCTTAACAAATAAATGCACACATAAATATATAGTTATAAAGTGTGTATAAAGACACAGTTTAATGGGTGGTGGTGTGCACATGAAGGCTTATTATCTATCAAACATAGATGTGAGCATGTGGACATAAACATACAAAATAGATTTTAAAAATTAATATAAAAAAAACACACATAATGCAGCTCTGCATTATAACATGCATATATGGCACAATCTGATGACACCCAATTTCTGATGTTTATGGAAGATTTACCTTCAGCTTCATCCTCTTCTTTGTCATCATCGTCTTCATCATCGTCATCGTCATCATCCTCAACCACAGGCTCATCAGGCTGAAAAGGTGTCATTCAATATGTTATACATAACATGCTACATGCCCTTTAAAGAAATCACGAAAAAAATTAAAAATAAAAATAAAAAAATAGAAATAACATACATGTCAGCTGTTTTACATAGTTATATTGGTATAAAAAGTTAAGGGTTTTTTGTAATTTCACACCTTTAAAGGTGTTTCAGTAACAGAATAGGGCTAGTTGGCCAAACCAATCGACTATCTACTTCTTCCTCTCAAAATATTCGTTTCTCTGTCCCTATCAAAATAATACATACATATATCCATATCTACAAGTCTCATGAAAAATGATCACCAGTTGCTGCATATTGAAAAACCAAAGAAAGAAAATGGCTCAGTATAAGACACTAAACTTCCACATTTAAAGGACATTTTTCTCTTAGATTATAACCGATAGGAGCCATAAGCATATCTCCCATCCCCCTTCCACATAACCTTTTCACTGAAGCATAATAGGACAAACCAAATAATTAAAATATCAATTTCTCCACCATATACAGATCCAGTTATTAAAGTTCTATATTGCATCATCATATGGACTCTAGATAAACAAGGAACATGTTGCCTGAGTAATGAGTATGGGCATCCAAAGAGATCCAAAGATATGAAATTTCTATGATAGAAGTTCACGGCATGTAGATTAAGCAAAGAATTGATTTAATTCAAAATCCTTATTGATCTAAAGTGACCAATAAATGATACTAATTGTACAAAAAGGGAACAAACTCTGCAGAAGGGGAGAAAAGTCCCTACAATGACTTTTCTTATCCCTATCCAGATACTAATGAAAGCTAAAAGCCTAAAACTACTATATAGTTACCTAGAGAAACTACAACATGGTCACTACAGAGCAACATGGTAACATCTCCATTATAAACCACTAAAACAACAATTTAAAAAATTCAACCAATCAATGTCATTGTAGTTAGAACCATTATGGACTAGAAAAACACGCCCGTGCTTAGCACGGACAATATAATCATAATATTAAAATTTATAAAAAAAAATTATGATCAGCTTCTTTAAAATTAAATGCAAAAGGTTTTAGTCTGATGGAAAAAAATAAAAGAAGTCCAAAAGAACTCAATACCGAATACCATATACTTTAAAAAAAAAAAAAAAAAAAAACACAAGCCTATGAAAATTGAAGATTAATGATCAAGAAAACTAAAAAACAAAATCAAAACAAACAAACAATATAAACTATGAATAAAATCCAATGAAATTCGAAAGACACATAGAAATAAAACATGGAAATGAAAATCCATAATCAACTCAATAACATAAGAAATTTAAAAGAATAAAAAAAATAAAAAAATGGAGCACAAAAGGACAAAGACAAAAGAACCCACAAATTCATGAAAAGCCATCATATATAAAAAAAAAAAACCATCACCAGTGAGAAATTATAATAAAAGAAATACCAAATAAAACGAAATAAATTTTATTAAAAAGGCTATAAAAATTATATAAATAAAGATTCATAGACAATACAATGATAAAAGAAATTTAAAAGAAACAAACAAACTTACAATAATCTAATACTCAAAAATGGAAATATGAAGCCACAAAAGAAATAAAAAAAATCCATAAAAAGATTTCACAAAGAGAACTTAAAGAACCCAATGGAAGTAAAATAAATAATTAACTCATAATGATAAGCAATACAAAAATTTTAAAAATAGAACAGAAAAATGAGAATTCACAGAAAATCCCATGATAAAAAGTGGTTTAAAAAAAAAAAAAGGAGAAAACAACACCCAAAAGTTGAAAAAAAAAGGGGAAAAGAAGAAACTCACAATTTATGAAAACCATACAAATACAAACCATAAAAATATTGCAAATCTATAGAATTTTTAGAATGATGATTCTTTTGTATAAATCATATTAAAATGACATAACTAAAATTGCTCAAATAAGATATGATGAACTCAAAAGTAAATGAATTAAAAAAGGTTTACCTCTCAAATTGAAATGTTTAATAATTGCACCAATTGCTATGATGCCCAGATACGGCAGGGACACGCCATACATATGGCGGGGATACGGATTTTACATGTAAAAAGTGAAGTATCGGAGACGATACGTTGCCCATTTTGAAGTATCTGTGCATCATAGACCAATTGTCTCAAGATGCTCACATTTTAAAATGAGTTGAACACTTATCTAAACTAAGCATGCAAATGAGACATGAGACAGTACTAAAAAGAGACACAAAGAAACAAAAAAATTATTGAAGTTGCTTTAAAAAAATAAAATGAACTTAAAAGTAAATGAATGGAAAAAATGAAAGTTCACTTGTTGACATAGAGAAATAAATTATAATAGAGAAAGTAGAAAATAATGATAATAAGAACAAGCTTAATTCTTTATTTAGATGGACCAATATTATTGGAGATTCTTTTTACCATTAGTTCCGCATTCTTAAAAAAAAGTGTACAATCAAAATCAATAGATAAAAAAGAAAGCAGACAACCCAGAACCAAGAAGCACGGGCAATATAATCATAATATTAAATTTTATAAAAAAAATTATGTTCAGTTTCTTTAAAATTAAATGCAAAAGGTTTTAGTCTGAGAGAGGGAAAAAAAAATAAAAGAAGTCCATAAGAATTCAATACCGAATACCATATAATTTAAAAAAAAGAAAACACACAAGCCTATGAAAATTGAAGATTAATGATCAAGAAAACTAAAAAAAAAAAAATCAAAACAAACAAACAATATAAACTATGAATAAAATCCAATGAAATTTGAAAGACGCATAGAAATAAAACATAGAAATAAAAATCCATAATCAACTCAATAACATAAGAAATTTAAAAGAATCAAAGACTCATGAAAAAAAAGAAAAAAAAAACTCAAAAATGGAGCACAGAAGGACAAAGACAAAAGAACCCACAAATTCATGAAAATCCATCAAAAACTAAATAAAAAATAAATAAAAACTAAAAACCCATCACCAGTGAGAAATTATAATAAAAGAAATACAAAATAAAAAGAAATAAATTTATTAAAAAGGCTATAAAAAAATATAAATAAAGATTCATAAACAATACAATGATAAAAGAAATTTAGGAGAACCAAACCAACTTACGATAATCTAATACTCAAAAATGGAAATATGAAGCCACAAAAGAAATAAGAAAAATCCATTAAAAGATTTCACAAAGAAACTTAAGGAACCCAATGGAAGTAAAATAAATAATTAACTCATAATTATAAGCAATACAAAAATTTTAAAAATAGAACAGAAAAATGAGAATTCACAGAAAATCCCATGATAAAAAGTGGTTTAAAAGAAAAACAAAACCAAGGAGAAAACAATACCCAAAAGTTGAAAAAAAAAAAAAGGAGGAAAAGAAGAAACTCAAAATTTATGAAAACCATACAAATACAAACGATAAAAATATTGCAAATCTATAGAAATTTTAGAATGATGATTCCTTTGTATCAATCATAATAAAATGACATAACTAAAATTGCTCAAATAAAATATGATGAACTCAAAAGTAAATGAATTAAAAGAGGTTTACCTCTCAAATTGAAATGTTTAATAATTGCACCAATTGTCTCAAGATGCTCACATTTTAAAATGAGTTGAACACTGATCTAAACTAAGCATGCAAATGAGACATGAAACGGTAGGTACTAAAAAGTGACAAAGAAACAAAAAAATTATTGAAGTTGCTCCAAAAAAAACTACAATGAACTTAAAAGTAAATGAATGGAAAAAATGAAAGTTCTCTTGTTGATATAGAGAAATATAATTATATTGGAGAAAGTAGAAAATAATGATAATAAAAATAATCTTAATTATTTATTTAGATGGACCAATATTATTGGAGATTCCTTTTACCATTAGTTCCGCATTCTTTATAAAAAAGTGTACAATCAAAATCAATAGATAAAAAAGAAAGTAGATAACCCAGAACCGAGAGCGGATTAAATAAAAAAGAGAAAGGATTAAATAAACCAAACAACCCAGAAATCGGCATTTCACATTCTAAAAAAAAGGAAAAAAATCATATAATCAGAAGAAACAAAAATACTTGAAATTCCTTAGATTAGTGGCACTTATAGACACTGACCCATTAACACTCAAATGCTATTGCCTTGATAGAAATAGGATGATATTGGGAGTTTCTTAATAGACAAAAGGCATGATGGAGAGTCCAAATCACAAAAAAAAAAAAAAAAAAGACGCTACTAAAACTTTATTTGGAAAACTCCAGTATTTTGTATTTTTTTTATGTAACTCAGAATGAGCTGAGAATTTGAGGTATCCCATAAATAGCAAGGATGTTTGCCTTAATGATTGTGATTTTTAAAAGATGGGGTCTATCGTAGTGTTCCACTCCATTTATATCACGATTTATAAAAGTTAAAGCCACACACACAAAAAAGAAAAAAACCAGACCCCGCCCTTTCTCCCTAGGCAAGCATGCATGGTAGCACATTAGTTACATGGAAAATTTCCCGCCTCCTCTTTAGCTCCACGCTATTGTCGAGAGTTTTTCTTTTTTCAATAATATTGTCATTTTCTTATTAATTATGAAAATTATTATTTTTCTCGATCAATTCCATATATTTTATATTTATTTGAGTTTAGTTTTATTGTAAAATGGTTGTCATAGAAAATTAGTGACTATATAGTTAATCATATAAAATAGTTATTTCAAAAGTTTGATCATTTATGCTTAAAGAACAATGCATAATTGTGAAAATAATAACAACAGTATTTATAGTGGTCAATATTCTAAAAATATAGTTATTTTTATAAATACCTCGTAGATAAATTCCAACTCACGGTCAATATTCTAAAGTGGGGCCGAGGTCCCTTTCTCATTAACTAATTTTAAGTTTTTGTTAATAACTATTAATAAAAAGATGCTCTGTGGTGTAGTGGTAGGGTCGCACCTTTGAAATCCATATTGTCCTGAGTTCGAGTCTCGGTACGATTAATTTTTATCATGTCATTAAAAATACACGGATCAGGTTAGGTCCAAAAAGTGTGCTTTATCCCTGGCCCGACCTAGTTTACCCCGATCCGACCCATTTGCTAGGGTCAAACTAAATTAATTTGGTAAATAGGATGAGTCAAAATCAATTGGAACTGATTTTAATTTGAAACCACTTCGCTTCATATATAATAATGGCATTAAGAGAGGGGTATACAGTCAATAGAAAAGTAAACAACTAAGAATAATTTGGATCGTTTTGTTGTACTTGTCAAAAGAAAGTGTCTTCGCAAGGATTCTTTCAAACAGCACAGCAGCAAACTTCAGTGAGACATGCCTGAATTGTAAGATTCAATAACAAAAGTATCAAATAATAAGATTCATACTTAAATCCTAAGATTCACTTATAACCCGGATTCATTACCTAGATACGAATATTTTTCCTTTGGATTAGATACAAATCTTTTTCCTTTGAATTCTCCTAGGATTCTGACACCAATGATGAAATAATCACTAGAACACTGATGCTACATTAGCTGTGCTATTCCTCTGAATTTCAATAACATTAGCTGTGCAAATGGCCAAATGGCAGTCCTGCTACTTCCAACACGGACTTGGAAACAGCATAAATACTAAGGGATTGCTTGGACTTAAAGTGTCACATCCGACCGTTATTTCCCACTTTTCCTTCCCAAACCATCCCAAAAACAGGACCCCAAGGTGACTATTACAACTTGACACTTTCACCTCACTCAATTAATATATTATCTAAAACTGCATCCAAACATAGAACATTATACATCACAGGAAATTCCAAATGCCAAGACAAATGAAGGTGGACCCTTTTCCAACCACCCCGCGCATAGGACCCCTTCTAATACATTCATATGACTTCCATATGGATGAAGCATAATCCATTCATCGTAGTACGTTCCATTGATCATTTTAGGACCCATTTAGGTTTCTCTCCCGGTCCCAAACCCAGATGAAACAAGGAGGGTTGGGTTTGTGTCAGATCGAGCTAAAGTGAGTTCTCAAAGAAAACTCCAAAGTTCTATTTTAAGAAACATGTAGCAACCAGCCAACCCTAGTCAGATGAGATATGGACTATGAAGATGATGATAAAATATAGAAAATATCATGTTACACGACTCATCGCGTCGATGATTCACTTTCTGGGTATCTATCAAATTGAATGTTAACCCATTGTCTATTGTTGTATTTAAAGCAGACCCAAATCAGAAATCCCAACAATGGGAAATGTAGTCTTTCAAATTTCCACAAGCCCCAAATCAATAACAGCCCAAAATCCAATTTGGTTTCCTATTTCCACATAGTCATCCTTTTCCACCGA
The DNA here is from genome assembly GCA_028538565.1 of Umbellularia californica. Taxonomy (NCBI): domain Eukaryota; kingdom Viridiplantae; phylum Streptophyta; class Magnoliopsida; order Laurales; family Lauraceae; genus Umbellularia; species Umbellularia californica. The sequence continues at coordinate 84,911,118 of JAPQWN010000001.1, forward strand.
TGTATTAAAACTGCTTTTGATTTCAATGCATCCAAACTCTAACAGGAAAGAAAATAAGGAGATGAGAGAGAGAGAAAGGGGTTTACATTGATTTTCTGCTGTTCGAGATGGGTGGCGAGAAGCTCTTCTTGCGTCTGAGCAGTCATCGCGTCCGAAAGAAGTGAAGTTGCTTCCTCTCAGACGCACACAGAAACAAAACCCTAAAAACCTAAACCCCTACCCGCTAACTTAATATAACGCCTCCAATTTTTCCGCCCCTATTTTTTTTTTTTTTTCAAAATTTATTTATTGGAGGGTACCCAACCTCTTCGGCTGGACTAATCCCTCCGAGTCCAAAGGAAAGTAACTCCAGTGTGATAGTGCAGTTTCGAACTTACATCCTTTGGAATGCATACCGTAGTCGTAGGCAAACTAAACTATCTTTTGGGGTTATATCCAAAAATCTCATCTAACTTTTTGTCTCATTGGATTGAGATTATAATCAAAAGACACCTCTAAATTATTAAATTTTAAGATCCCAATTAAAAGATTAGAATGATTGTATGGTGTCAATATTTTATACAAAGTTATATCTCATGTAGATCTTTTCATCCAATGAATAGTCACGATGATCATGGATTTGATTGGGCCCAACTAAAACAGCCCCCACGCGCGCCAATTAGCGCAGCCCTTTAAACAAATTTAGTGGTTGAAAAAACATAAGGTAAAGGCCCTTTTATTCAAGAGGTACAACTTTTATTTTGGGTAAAGATTCAAAGGTACGACTTGTGCTCGTATGTCCATGAATGAAAAGGCAATTGGTCTCTCAAAGTACCTGAATGGCAAGTAGGAACTAAATAGAAGTATTATGCTAATTTATGTTACAAATAAGACTTTGATACTCGCCCCAATTATTTTAACAGGCCCCTACAAATTTATTATTAACATTTGGCTAAAATCTGCACTGAATGGTTAGGATTTGAAGCTCTCTCGATAAAACGGTTCCCATGTATTGCACGTATCAAAATAATTCACATGCTTTTAGCGGGCCCCGTAAATTGAACTGTACCCATTACCAGAGTCCTAGCAATCACTTCCATATTTTTGGCTTTTTTTTTTTTGGCAATAAATTTATTTTTTTTTCTATGGTTAACGAAAAATAAATGAAAATTGAATCCTTCACTTTACAATTTCTATTATTAAGAATAGAGTAGCATTTTCAGCAATGAAGTGCATAATTTCTTTCTTATCAAAACCGCTGCTCCAGCACAATTGTTTAGGCCTGCCTGCCTCCTTAGCAAAGGTTTGGAACTACTTCGAACATGAGCCTCATGAACAACCCATGGGATATTGATGGCCCTACTTAGTCCCACGAAATGCAAAAGACGGGGTTGTGGATTAACCCTGTGCCAATATTTACATACATCCAACATTCTTAGTCATACTTTGGAACAAACTTTACAGTCAAAATGAAAGTCGAGTAAGTCCTACAATACAAGTAGGAACCGCGTGTAATGATAGAGACAAACTTATACTAATTAGAGTTGATAACTTTTTTCTTTTTTTTTTTTTTTCCTATATGAGGGTTTCCAATCCTTTAAGCTGGACTACTTCCTTAGGGCCCGGGAAAAGCAGGGTAAACACCCCTGTCGCCCCAAGGTGGTAGCACTAGTGAATTCAACCTTCAATTTTTGAATAAGGGGGAACCAGAAGTTGATACCAAGACCTCTAGCTCCGAAAGAGGGAGGAACCATGGTCCTGACCACTCGGCCAACCCCTTGGGGTTAATCAAAGTTCATACATTTGGCTGAAGTGGACTATCACATTTTTCAATGGGTATATTAAATCTGCATTTAACCCTGATCCAAATGTCTATGCATAAAGAGAGAAGAAAAACCGATCCAATGAGTTCTAGGCTTTCTCTAATAAATTTTAAGACCACAATTGATACACCATCACTCCTCTTGCTTTAATTGATATAGCCAAACAATCCCAAACACGCGCGCAAACAATAGATGCCAGTGTTGTGATGGACAAAAATAACAAACAATTTAAACTAGTAGTTAAATTAACTGGTATGTAATCCACCAGATAACATAGTTCAGAATAAATATTGTACTAGTCCTTTCACAAGACACACTAATGCCACTATTCCAACACCAATTACAACAGAGTAACCCATTTCTGCTTTCCAGCCTCACTAAACTGTCTCCTGTTTTAGAACCATCCCAAGTGGAATTCCATACACCTGGAACAGGATCCGTTGGGACTCATCCCAGTCAATTCCAGCCTCCACAACCATTACCCAACCTCCTCCATCGCTGCCACCCTAACACAATTCCCCAGACCTCCACTTGCACCACCACCCCCAGGCACTCTTACTGCCGCCTTTCCAACCATGGTTGCTGCCTCTATCACCATCATAGCTACCACCATTCGCTGCTGCCGCTGCCGCCACTTCCACGGCCACCCCAATTACCAGGAAAAGCTTCCTTACCAGGTGAGTTCTGGACCTTGGCACCAGGAAACTTGCTCAACTCATCATCATTGTCCTTTGAATCCGAGCCCCATTTGGAAGAGCCATAACCAGAACTGCGTCCATCATTACCACCATTGTTTCCTCTCTCATGGTATCCACCACGTCCTCGACCACGCCCATATGGCCTGTCCACACCACTAGGATGCCCACCCCGACCACCACTACTCAGGTAGTCATTTCTACCTGAAAAAATACATTCAGATGTCAGTTTGGAAATGCATAAAGACTTGAAAGCAGAGTAACTTTACAGTTAAGGACCTCTGGCCAGAGAGAAAACAGATTAATGATTAATGTCGCAGTAAGGCCCTGCAGTCAAACAAAGAAACTATATAGTTGCTCAGACTCATTATTTTGCTCGTTTTGTCCCATCGCAATGAAGTGAGACCATAATTCAGTACACATGTATATGCCTTTTCCTTGAGGCATTACCTGTGAAAAACCTCTGTTCTTATCTTTTTACCCACAATCTCAGGTCATCAGCAGCCATATTGAACAAGCCATTTCTGAAATGGATCATTTAGTTCTTCCATGGTCAAACAAAAGAAAAGCTTAAATTTATCAGAAGTTAGCAGACAACAGAATCTGACCTTGCTCCATCAAATAAATTATCATAAAAGCAAAGCTGGGTAAATACAATTGGCTTTCCTCATCCTAAAGAGAGAACCACAAAAATAGAGGGAGAAGGAACCCTCATAGCCGAGTGCCCACACTGTGACCGCTCCCTCTAACCTCACAAGGCACATAGGCACTTATTATCAAGGATCAAAATAACAGTTACGGCAGGCATAGCGGTGAGGGGCCAAAACGCTACGTAGCGGGTGATACGTAGCGGTTACGGTGATACATAGCGGTGTAGTGGTGAGTTTTTTATATGGTAAAAAATTTCTGAATCTTGTATAGCAACCAATATTGGGTTTTCTCAGTGATTTGAAACCATATAAGGGCCCGTTTGGATGTCTACAGAATAAAATATTTACAGATTTAAATATTGCAAGAATAAAATAGTATAGAATACAATAATGCAATATTATAATAGTATAATATTTTTACTGTTTGGCAATATTTGAAAAATATTACAGATTTTAAATTGAGCTGTTTGGAAGGTGTTATGATTAAAGTAAATTACATTATAAGAATATTTTTTTATTAAATATTTTAATTTATATACAATTTACCACGTCGAGATAAAAAAGCAATGTGGTAAAGTAAAGTTTAACTTTCATGTTTTACCATAAGTTACTTTTCTTTTATCACATAAACCATGGTAAAGTATAGTAAAGTAAAGTCAATAAAAAAAAAAACTACTTTATAATTCTCTCTCCAATTTTCTTTACCACATACTTCATCTGACCTTACTTTACCTCATCTTTTACCATGATATGACATCAATCTTTATTTTACTTTACCACACCCGTAAACAAGTTACTTTTTACTTACCATATAAAAGTACGATAAAATGTGATAAAGTAAAAAAAACTACTTTACCATTCCTTCCCACTTTACTTCACCATGTACTTTATCTCAACTTTACTTTACCAAACCTTTATCATCCTGTGTGATTTACTTTTACTTTACTTTACCATATATGTAAACATACACATTATGATGGATTTGGTGAACTAAAGTCTTTATTTTACTCTACCACTTTGTAATCGTCATTTTAAAATATTTTTATCTTGTAAAAAGTTTTCTGCAGGGGGGAGCTGTAGGAGAGAATATTGAACTTTTTGAAAGAAAAGAATCTTTTCTTCAAATTTTTCTTTGAGTTACCAAACGTACAAGATTTTCTTCTTTAAAAAATGAAAGATTGTATTTTATAAAATATTACTTTCTTGTGTTTTCTTACGCATCCAAATAGGCTCTAAGGGCAGAGACGACTTTAGGAAAGGCTATTAAAGAGAAGAAATAACAAAACCAATGTTTAAAACTAAGATTAATTGGCTCTACTAGGTTTTAGACCGTAGCGCCGCTATTTTCAAAATAGAGTAGCGGCATCAACCGCTACAGATGATAATGCAGGCACTACACTACATAGAGGCCGCTATTTTGAACCATGCTTATCATAACACCCAAAACTTTTCAGGGCATGCTTGTTAAAATCCATCCTGACTTCTGGAGAGAGGAGTAAGGTTAAGGCTTTCACAAACAGCAACAGAGACAGAGATAAAAGGGTGGACACCTATATGGGTCTGATTTTGTTTTCATAGGGTGATGGTGGAGATAAATTTTCTACAGAAAATTGATGACTGTGCCATGACATTAGACTAAAGTCCTCCACTAGAAGGCAAAGTAGCTAGGTTCGAGCCCCGGTAAGAACAGGGAGTAGTGACTTGAAAAGGAAAAAAGTATTAAGGAAGCTAAATGGAAAGATTAGGATTGGCAAAAGAAATAATAATAGAAAGATAGGGTATAACAAAATGAGATGAGGAAAGGGACAATAGTAGCAACTACCACACTGAAAATTCATTAACTCATAACTACCTTAATCAAAACTCATAATGGCCAGTTTGTTCAATAGGGTATTGAATTCCTAGGAATTATAAACAATGCCTTCCTATTAAATGAGTTAAACTTGGAGTAAAGGAGAAGACCATAAAGAGCCATAAAATAGCTCTCCCTCCCCAGTAAAAATCCTAAGAAAGTGAGGGTCCCATGCAACCTTGTATCCTTCTCTCCTCGCCTCTTCAATATTCCTACGATATTATACACTAAACTATAAAACCTAGGAATTCAATACAAAGCAAATGGGCCCTAAGAAAAAAAAACAACAATTTAGTACATTACAAAAGTAAAGTTTCAAGATTTTTTATGCTTTCGGGTCATATTTGGTAAGTACATTTGGCAACTAAATCCTTGGGGACTCCTCACCAATTTTCCTCAAGGATTTGGAAAGCCCACATTTGGCAATTGCAAAATCTCGAGGATTAAAGGCAGTGGAAATTGACATTTTTTAGGAATTTCAAGTCTGACCTCCCAACATAGGATTTGAAAATCCTCACTTTTGCAGATTCACAAACCAATACTAATTTCTCTCAACCATACACAGCAATATGCACCGATATCAATGTGAAATCCTTAGTGAGGAATCATCAAATTTGCGGTAGTGAGGAATCCTCAAGTCCACGGATTCCTCACAAATTACCAAATGTGCCCAATGTTTCGAGAAAAGGAATCAAGAGTTTTGATAGAATGAAAAAGCCGAGAGCACAGTTGGGAGGTTCTCATTGTCACAACCACAAGGTTGTGGTTCCGAGTCATATTACCATTCAAAATAAATATTGAAGAAGAAAAGAGGTCTAATAAAACTTTCAAAGTTCAAAATGAAGAAGAATCAGGAGTTCTAATAGAACTTTCAATATTTTAGGAGTTGAAATCTTAAGATACATCTTGACACAACTCTTGGATCTATTTGATTGAGAATAGCCAATGGCTATTTATAAATTACAACTAAAGATATCAACTCAAACTAGGAAAATTAATCCTCTACTCCGAGCACAACTCAAGCCAAAAATAACTCAAATTTAAACAACCCTAATTTAGAAAACTTACTCTAAAAAATAGGGATCTGGTTGTGTCCAACGCAGACCGGCAACGGCACCGATAAGGAAAAGTTTAGCCATGCAAATTGATGGCCCGCCAAGGGGAAAGGGTAAACCCAAGAGGACGTGGATGGAGATAGTAAAAATAGATCTAAAGAAGAGCAACTTATTTGAGGGTTTAGCTCAGAATTGATTGAAATGGAGAAACATAATTCATGCAGCCGACCCAACATAGTTGAGACAAGGCTTTGATGATGATGGTGATGACTTACAAAAAATAAAATAAGAAGAAAGAAAACATTGACCCAAAAAAGACAAATACAAATAAATTCAATTGTTTCTCAATACTCCCCCTCGAGCTAGTATAGAAATACTACAGCCAGGTAGGACTAAACACCATATGTCTACTTCCTTTTGCAACTGCTTTGATGGTGAACTTCGTCAGCTTATCTTTAGCACAGAAAACTATTGAGGAATCTAGAATCTTCACTTGCTACTTGACTGATGAAGGAGATGAAAACTATATAAGGTCCACAACACACAAACTACACACTAAGCAAACTCTAATTAAATTCACCCCTGGTAAGGTACATAGCATATTCGATAAGCCAGAATACTATACAACATTCTCACATGAAACTAAGGATGAACACTTACCCGAACTTACTGAGGAAAAAAAAAAAAAACGTGTACCTAATTGTCTTGCCAAAATGTCAATTATGCTTCGTTGGTGGTCACTGCTAGTATGTAGAGTCCATCTGTGTCGCTTCCTGTTCTCTTTTAGTCTTTTGGAGCCGGTGGCCCACTTGATTATATCTAATCATGATCTCTTCAATAAAACACACAAATCATCCAGCTTAACGAAAAGACGAGATTGAGAGACTTGATGAACATGCACTCGTGGTTATCTTGATGATGTGGCATGAAACATTGCAATTGCTCCTGAATTGGGTTCTAGGTTGGGTCGTCTTGAAAGCGACCCCGACCAAGCCCAAAAACTTAAATACTCCAAGGATTAGTCGGGTCAAGTTGAACTAGACCAGACTTAAGTGACTATTAAAATGGCAGTCATGCAACGGAACACCAAAATTTACAGCACCACAGTACACCACAATAGCTACTATTCCTCTGCCTTTGTTGTCGCGTTTCGAATGAAAAAGTCGGACAAAGAGGGGCTTCTATAATTGATGTCATTGCTTTATTTTCTGCAGAACTCTAAGCATGCAGCACGAAGAGATCAGACTATCAAAATTTGAAGGAAAGTATCATTCAAAAACATGAGGAGGGCCCAAATGAGAGGGGTTTGGGATGGAAGGGCTTGAGAAAGGAGATGGTTTGACGTTTAGATGGAGTGGATAAGACTTGAAGTCAATCCCAAGCAGATGGTTTGAGGTTTAAATGGAATGGATCAGACTTGAAGCCAATCCTAAGGTGGCACTGCTGCTTCCCTAGTGCTTTTTCTAAACTTTTTAGTAGCTTTGGTGAAGCAATCCTAGGGTTAGGATCGTAGGTGCCGAAGCACAATCAGAGGTTTCCACATAGACAATCACACGAAGAGAACACTCTCCATGATAAAACCCACTTATGGAAAATTCTATTAACTCCAAATCTGAGATTTCTTTCTCTACATTGCCATATAAATAGGAAAATAAATCTTAGGGACTAAGAATCCTAAAAAAACTAGGGAACTAATATGATTGGAAACTACTTGTAATATAGCTCATTAAACAAAACTGAAAACTAATAACAATTAATAAAGAAAATCCCTAGACCCCTTTGGGTCCCACATGTGGTCCACGAATCTGTCCCCAATGAACTATTGGAGCTGCTGCATCATTCACCCTAGGTTGGAAAAGAGTTCGACCTCGAACTCGGCTGCTTTTTTTTTTTTTTGGTAGACATTGTGCACTTGAAGCACCTCCTTAGTGATATGAGAACTTGACCCTTTCTTTGGTGGTGCTAGCTTCATAGGGTAGAGTGTGATTTGTTTTCACCATGCATAAATGTGTATGTGTTTCCGCGCATGTTATTAGTTCGATTCTTATCGTACATCCATGGGCGACCCAACAAGATATCACCACTATCCATGGGCAACACATTACACTAATCTGTATCTGTATAATCTTCACCAATATAAAAAGTAAATGGAAATCCATATCTCACTCGCACTTCATCACCTGTCATTAACCATCTAGCAAAATAGGATGATGCTTTCGTACTTTCAGCTGCAATCAATCCAGCAAAAGGTTGAGAGATGATGTTTTCACAACTACCTCCATCAATTACTACTGTGCATGCTTGTCCATTGACCGTTCCTTTTGAACGAAAAATATTATTTCGTAATCATTTCTTCTCAGTAGTTGATATAGTCTCTTTGATGACCATAAGAGATTCACCTTCATAGGGATGGACGATCTTTAATTCCTTGGTCTCAATTTCAACTTCGTTCTTTTTAGGATCATCTGGTGTATCCTTCACATCACTTTCATTCCCAATGAGGTGTATGCGTTTTGGACATTCCATTGCACGGTGCCCCTGTTGTTTACAATTAAAGAACGTGATCCTATTTTGACCTTCGGGCTTGGTGAAGACTCTCTCTAATGAACCACTTAATTTAGAATCTTGCATTGATAAATTCTTTTGCACATCCCATTTAGATGCATAAGTTTGTGGGCTTGATAATTTGCAATATCCTCGGCATTGATAGCATGTTGGATGATCTCATCAACATTATCAAGATTTTTTAATGTGATGATATGTTGGATGTTTACTCGCAACCCATGAAAATATTTGTCGACTAACACATCATCATCCTCATTCAAGCCACAACGAGCTCGCATGGTCATGAACTCCTCAAAATACTCAACTATTTTGGACCCTTGTTTCCAATCTAGAAAGCTTGAACGTAGATCTCGAGTAATTGACAAGAAGGAACTTTTGCTTTAACAGATTTTTCATCTCAATCCATGTCTCAACATGATCAATGTTTTGGTTCCTTCTTTTGTTTTGCAACTCGGCCCACCAAATCGCAACATAATTGCGCAATCGAGTTGCCACTAGGTAAGTTTATGACCATCCGTCGTTGGCTTGTGTGCAAAAATATTTTCCACACACACTAACCAATCCATGAATTCATCTATCTTCAATTTTCTATCATATTCAGGAATCACGAGTTTAATTCCTAAATCTCAATCGACATTAATTGCCTGTGGACCTCGTTGATTCGGAATATTTTCTCCATCTTCTTGATTAGGATCTGTACGCCGATGATTTTCCAAATTGGCTAATTGGGTTTCCATCCTTGCAAGAGTTTCTTGGAATTGGATCATCGTTGCGGAGAGTTGATTGACATTTTCCAATAACTCCACGACAACTCCCGACAAATCCTCCACGCTTGTGGAGGAAGAGTCAACTTTTGCCGCCTTCTTAAGAACCATCATTTTTTTAATGCAATCTAAAAAAAATTGACTGACCTAATGCGTAGATCTCCTCTCCAAGAGCGTATGTGAAATCGGATCTGAAATCCGATGTTCGATGACTCTGATGTTGCGAAAAGAAGATTCAACCATTGATCGGGTCAAATCTGTCATTATCAGATTTTGCTGATGCAGGACAATGGCAACTAGGCTTCTGCTTGTGGGTCAAGTTCAAAGAACCAAACTTGATCGGAACTCGAACTCAGCCGCTGTTGAGTGACACGTGCAAAGACTTCTCGGTCTTCATGTAGAATCCCATTTCTTGTTATGTGCTTTACGAAGGAAAGTGGAGCCGCTCTCTTGCTGAGATAAAGGATAAAGAAGAAAGGGCTATGCCGATCTTGCTTCAACGACGAGGTGTGACGTTGCTGCTGCAATGCAACACCAACGATCACAGGTTTCCAGTCGTGGTGCAAGGTACTTTTCTCGATCTCCTTCTTTCATATTCTTCTCTTCTTTTTTTCTGAGTACCATCAATGGGGAATTTGGGGCTTTGGGATTTTCGGGCGAATGGGTCATGTGAGGTGGGTTTCTAGCTTGTTATAGTCGTCGAGGCGATGGGGCTGTCGGTGCGATGGGCAATGGTGAAGGGGTTCCGGAATTAAGAAGGGGTTTAGGGATCCGGGATGGTTTTTGCCAGGTTAAAGACTATGGGTGGGGTTCGGCTGAGGCAGTGATTGTGGATGGACGAGGCAGTGATCGTGGATGGTTGGGATTAGGAATCGGCAGTGGTGGTAGGGGTGTGTCAGGGATGGATTGAGATAGGTAAAGGTGGTGGAAGTCTAGACAGGGATGTTGTTTGATGGAATTGGGAGACGATGATGGTTGGGATGGGGTATGGATAGGCTTTGATCCGTGACCGGAGATGGATCAGAGCGATGTGGATCTTCGCTCTGATGCCAATTAATGCAATCCTAGGGTTAGGACCGCCGGTGCCGGAGCACAATCAAAGGTTTCTGCCGAAACAATCACACGGAGAGAACACACTCCATGATAAAACCCACTTAGAGAAATTCTATTAACTCCAAATCCAAGATTTATATCTCTACAATGCCATATAAATAGGAAAATAAATCTTAGGGGCCAAGAATCCTAAACAAACTAGGAATAATATGATTGGAAACTACTTTTAATACAACTCATTAAATAAAACTGTAAATTAATAACAATTAATAAAGAAAATCTCTAGACCCCTTTGGGTCCCACATGTGGCCCACGAATCTGTCCCCAACAAACTATTGGGGTTGCTGCATCATTTGGCTACAAGGTTGCTCAGACCAACTAATACACGCAACCTCCCACTTCCAGCCTGACCAAGCATACCATAACCTTTAAGAAGATATGTAAGAGGATTGAGAAGTGGCAGCTACCAAAACCTTTGGTAGTTCCGAGTTCAGAGCACAAGAAGAAAAAGGATGCCCTCGTCAATATAACCACTGCCTCGCCTTCTTCTTCCTCTCTTTTCTTCACTTTCAAGAGGCTTGTGGAAAAGCCTCAAGCTCAACTTGACCAGGACCAACTGAAGAGCTCGACTTCCAGCAAATCAACCTCCTCAAACACCACCAAAAATTACTTCGATTAAGAGTTTTGGAAAGGTTCCCTCCACCTTTCGATCAACAATCAAATCAAAGTCTATCACTTGGCCTATTCAACAAATTTGGGGTTTTCAATTTCTTGCGAATAGCTCTGGGACCTTCAATCTTCATTTTCTTTCCATTCGCAGGAAACAAGACTAAAAAAAATTGAAAAAACTAGAGAATAGGTCTGGTGACCTATGGTCCTGTTTCCTTGGGCCAAGCAAATAGCAACCAATCAAGTCTATAGCTTGCAGCCTTCATATGCATGCCAATATGAATTTTGTTTTTCCATTCCAATTTATCAATCCAAATCCTCAGTTAGGTTGCACTTCTTCAAATTTTTATTCTTACTACTTCCATGTACGTCCTCTTCGACCTACCCCTTCCCCTTTCATCAACCTACATGGAAAAACTTTCCTCACCGACGTCGTTGCGGGCCTAAGTTGGACACGTCCAAACCATCTCAAGCGAGTCTCTCTTAATTTATCATATATTGATGTTGCCCCTAAATGCTCCCAAAAGCACTCATTTCTAATTCTATATTTCCTAGTTATACCACATTCACCTCAATACTCTCATCTCTACTACACTCATTTTATGAATGCATTACGCTTCATGATTGGCCAACATTCTACTCCATAGGTCATATATAGCTGGTTTAATTGTTGTCATGTAAATTTTTCCTTCAATCTTATTATATGCAGCTATGCACCGACCACAAAGCATTCGAGAAGCAAGTCTCCACTTCATCTGTTCCGCTCTTATCCTATGTTCAATATCTTCCCCAATCTCTCCATCATTGCTAATTATCGAGCCAAGATATCCAAATGAATCTCTTTGTGATATCTCTTGAGCTTACACTCACAATAGTTTCAGCTCTTTGTACATCCTCGCTAAAGTTGCAATCCATATATTCTATCTTTGTACGACTTATTTTAAATCCCTTGAATTCTTAAGCCTCCTGCCATCTCTCAAGTTTTCCATTCACACCATCGCTCGATTCATCCATCAACATCATCATCTGAAAACAACATTCACCAACCCCCTCTTGAATATGAGCAGTTAACGTCCACAATCAATGAAAAAAGATGAGGATTTAAGGCTGACCCCTAATTGAAACATATGGTAGCAGAAACTCACCTGTCCCTCAACTGGTAGTTCCCACAAAACGATAAAAAAAAATACACGAGCAAGCTACAAAGTTTCTATCAAGACAGAGATGCAAGATTTTTCAAATAGAAATAGGTTGTCAATATCCAGCTCTTCTTTACGATGCCAAGTCAAAGAAACCTCCTCCTCTTTTCTTTCTCAAAGATATAAACTTTAAAGGCTTTACCATTGAACTCTCTCAGGTCTCGATGAGATTAGAGAGAAGATAAAACCAAAAACAAAACAAAACATAGAAGACAGACAAAAACAAAAAACCTAAACCTGGCCCTAAACCTAAGCTCTAATACAATTTGAAATTTTAGTGCTACATCTTGACACAAGTCTTTGAGAATAGCCAATGGCTATTTATAAAGTATAACCAAAAATGCCAACTCAAACTAGGAAACCTAATCCTAATCCTAATCTCATCACAACTCTAGTCTATTTCATTTAAACTAATCCTAATTTAGAAAACATACTCTAAAATTTACAAATAAATCTGTTGACCTAAAATACAAATAAACCCAACTGTTTCTCAACATTAGAAAGATAAATATAATGATGAAAGTGAAAAGACGAAAAACGGCTCTAAGTAAAATATCTAAATACTTAATAAAATACAATTTCAGGAGTTTTAATACACTTTAATGTATCAAGAAGAAGAATAAAAAAATGTTGGTAGAAAAGGGAATGAATAAGAATACAACGATTACAATTCCACCCTCTATAATAGTCAACTGTAAAGGTCGCCTCAAGGGGGAGAAAGAAGAAATATATCAATTGACAGGTCAAGCACTCTCTCTCTCTCTCTCTCTCTCTCTCTCTCTCTCTCTAAAAAAAAACACACAGAAGGTCCAATCCCCTAACGCTGCACACCTATGCACAAGAGCTTCTGCACTCTAGGTGCACCCCTAAATATGGGGTCTCGCTTGACTCTTACATAAGATGCAAAAGGGCCCCAGTGTGCCTAGGCAACCACACTGATGAAACCCATGTGTACATTTTTCCTCTTTTCAATTAAATTTTTTATTAGCTTTTGTAATAGGAAAATGGATTTGTACAAACCTGCTATCCATGAATCAACTACGTTCTTTTTTTTTCTTTTTTTTTTTGCCAGTGTTTCTCTATAACAACAACAGTCAAACAAATTATTTGACCAAAAGGAAAGGCCTAGATCATTTTTTTTTTTTTTTTTGTCAGAATCAAATCTGATATTGGTACGTTGAAATCATTTTATATGGGAAGATGAAAACAAAACCCATTGCCCCTTAATTTAAAAGCCAATTGAGAAGCTTAATTTAAAGGGCTAATCAAGAGGGTGGAAAGGTCAAAATAGCTGGAAAGGTCAAATGATTTTGCATGGAAAGATGAAAGGTCTTCTGTTGAAAACAAAATTGATGCAGGGGACAGACCCATGGGGTTGGGGCCAGCCCACCTATCCTTACCTTATTTAGAACTATTGTTAGTATTTTATGTCTTTATTTATCTAAGTTGAGATGCCTTAATCTTACCCTTGGGATTGTTAGATTGTTGAGATTAGTTTTATGGTTAGTCTTTTATCTATTTAAGCATTGTAATGCCTCCTTTGGCTACAATTAATGATGAATGAAAATTTTCTGGAGTGCTTTTGGGTTTCCGAGAGCTCTCTCTTCCTAGCCCGCAATGGGGAGTTGGCGTGAGGCCAAGTGTCTAGCAAAAGCCTGACCTATCTCTTCCACACTCGATCTCTAGTCCCTCCATCTCTATTCGCCTCGCACTTGGTACCCCGCTCCGTATCAAAAACCCATTGTTGCTTAATTTAAGGGGAAAATTAAGAGGCTTGGTTTAGAGGGTTAATTCAGTGGCTTAATCTAGGTGACTAATTAAGGTGGAAAGGTCAAAAGGTTAGGAATGTAAAAGGATTTTAGATGGGAAGATGAAAGGTTTTTTTTTTACCAAAAAAAAAGAGCTTGATTTCAGGAACTAATTGAGAGGCTTAATTTAAGAGGCCAAGATGGTGGAAAAGTCAAATGGCTGGGAAGGTGACATGATTTTGCAAAGGATGATTAAAGGTTTTTCCTTTTTTAAATTAAAAAGACATTGTTGCTTGATTTAAGGGACTAATTAAGCGGCTCAATTTACAAAGAGAAAGAAAAGGAGGATAAAACAAGCTCGGCTCGACTTGGAGAGAGAGAGAGAGCGCACGTGTGCTATACCATATTACCATCTAAACTTCAAAAGAAAAAATAACAATAATACTAGAATGCATGGGGAATTCAATGTTTTAAAAACCGATAACATGGCTATATGATGAATTCAACTTTAAAAAACAAAAACGAAGGTTGAACCATAGACTAAACTGACTGAAATGTGAGATGTCACTAAAGATGGAAAAATGAAAACAATAACTAACCAAATAAGATAAAATCCATCAAAACTGCCTCGCCCATACTGATACCAGTGGTTTATCGTTCATTAGTTATAACCAATGGAATAGTTCAGTATGGACCCAACAGTCCAGGGTAGCAACTTCAGTGGACAGTGTCTGGTGTAGATCCATTTTATAAGAAAACTTAATGGATTAATCTTCCTTAAAGCAGCAGATAAAGGGTACTTTCTCGCATGCAAATAAGCTTCCAACATCAAGAATACTACTGCAGTTGCTGTTCCATACATATTAGCATAGGCAGTAAGCAATACTTACCTGTTCTCGACCCAGGTGTAGAAGATCTGTCCCGGTCTGAATGCATATGGCCCCTCCAACCTCCATCAATGCTGTTGGTTGTGGACCCACCCCAACCACTACCTACAGAGCCGCTTCCAAAAGAACCCCCAGTTGCAGGGCTTTTCATGGGTACAATTGCAGCAACTGAACGGAGTGACGGTGTGGAATCATGTTGCAAATCATCAATATGTCGCTGAAAATGCGACACAAGCCGATCGATGCTTTCAAAGAACCTTTTACGGAACTTAAAGCCCTTGGGATATAGGCCAACATACTCGTGGTGTGGATTTGTACTCCGTATATATGACAAAATGAAAGTTCCCGGATGCTCATGAGAAATTCCAAAACAATAAACAATTCTCATCGGGTACTCTGATTTTTCAATTCTCAAAAGGTCATCAACTTCTGCTTTTGTGCCCTTCCTGAATTTCCGGTATCCAAGCATGGCCTTCAGATTGGTTACCAGTGGGTCCACGTATCGATCCATAACCTAGCAAGGGTTAAGGCAAGAGAAGGTTAAGGCAACATATACATGTCCATGCATAAAAAGGATCAGCCCAAGAATCCTACTGTTTCAGAATAAAATGTGACTGAATTAATAGGAAGATTGAAACACCATAAACAAGGTAATCATGATGAATAAACATACTCCATGCTCAGGGGCAGACACAGGTACGCTACAAGGGTCTGGAAGTCCCTAACCAGACCTGAAAAAAACTTCAAAATTCTTAACCCCCTGCAAATTCTGAATATTTTGCGCCCCAACACAACAAAACAAAAGGTCCGCCCTTGTCCATGCTCCAAGATACTACTAACACATGCTTGTGCATCAAACCTGCAATATCTTGATCTGCTTGTTTGAAAAAAGGAGCCAAAGATCTGAGCTAATCGGAGAAAGATTAAAAGAAAGGAGTCAAAACTTAGATTGGACGGTCGATATGGATCCAAAACATTTGTAAAATATTCAAGATTAATTAAGGGATAAAAAAAAACACTTTAATGATTCCCTTTTGGACCATCTAATAAAGTCCATATAAGCCCAAACTAGGCAAACAGTCTAGCATTGGGTTGTACATTTACATTGTCTAATTTGGAGCCCATGGATCATCACCCAAATAAGCCCAAGTACTCAGTCCTGGCTCATATTGAATGCCAGTCCTGGTCCATGTTCATGCCCCTTTTGCTGGTCCCACCAGTCCAACAGTGGGGACTAAAGCCCTGCAGTGAGGGACATCAATTAATTCCAATGCAAGCAACGTTGTGAATGGAAACTTTAACATAACAAGTTCCTTGTCCATGAAGGAATCATTAAGTTAAGACATTCCAAGACAGTTGCCGCATTGTAGCCATCATCAAAATAGCGATGAAAGATCAAACAAAGTAAGAGGGTCCATACAAGGAAGGGAACGTCCAGGTCCTAGAAGATTTGCTAGCAAGACTTTCGATTTTAATTTCTTTTCTTTGAGTTAAGTAATACATTGTAATAAGGATTAAGGACCTTATTTAGAAATTGTTAGGACCTGATTGAAAGTTAGGATTAGAAATGGTTTTAACGTGATATTTAGTATGAGAAAATTATAAGTTACAAAAAATTATAAAAGCATAGCTATGAGATGTCCAACCCTAATTGGTTTTATTTTTCATCTTTTATTAATAAGATTGGATTGTAGGTGCATTTGTCATTTTCTTCTCCGGTTGGTTTGAGACTAATTTCTACCAAGGACTGAAGATTGCTTCAAGTGGCAGATTCTATTTAGGGAAAGCTTTCTGCTACTTTTTTCCTTGTGATTCCTAGAGTTTCTATAGATTCAGGTCACAGTTTAGAATTGGGTTTTCCAATCCACTGGGTTCTTCTACCTTTTGTCTGTCATACTTTGATGTGAAACGCTAGTTTTGGGTCACTGTTTTATTAGCTCGGATCTATACAGGCCACAACATCAATAATGAAAGGATAAGGATCAAACAAGAAGTATCCTTATACATTCGTACACATTCTCCATTCTCCATGCTCCAAGACATCATGAACTCTACATATTCTTGTGCACCTAACTTGCAAGAACTCTAGCAATATGTATTTGAAAGCATCTAAAAAGAAGAAACCAAGAAAAGATTACAAGAAAGGCCCCTTTTTTCTTAAAATTATAAGAGACCTATTGCTTGTTGATGTAGAAACATGGTATTGAATACCAGTAAGTATTAACTCATAATTTATACAGGTCTCAAATCTGAAAATTGAAAGTTAACATCTCTAGCTTTAGGAATATTATGGATTCGTATTCTGAAATGATTAGTCACATCTGACATGTAATTGAGCATGTAACACCTATAATCAGCAATGTGACAAAATGAGTTCTTTGTCAAAACAACATCCTATTTCTTTCAGAACAACATCTTAAGATTTTAAACCCTCACATGTTATCTTGTTACTCTCTAATAACAGGAAGTTCTCAGTTGCTAGTGATAAAAATAGATTTAATCTGTGATTCCATTGAAGCTATTTATTTCATCATATGAGATGCTACCTGCTTGGGCTTACTTGTCTTGTTTGCTAGTTTATCTCCTAGGGGCCTTTGAACTACACTAAGTCCCACATCAAAAACATCCAAGGCCCAACCCTGATCATAGATATGTGGCCCTGGCCTTAACTCCATATGACACTTTTTAAAGCCGTGAAACTTCAGTCAAAGCAAACAATATCATGTAGATAGTGGGCTTAGGTCGTCACAAAATGGTATCAGAGCCCTCGGCTCTGTTTCTGGTTGGGGAGAGTGTGAGATCCTACCTACCTGGACTTGCCTGTCTTGTTTGCTTGCTTATCTCTCAATGGGCTTTGGACTACACTAAGTCCCACATCAAAAAACATCCAAATCTTGACCCTGGGCATATATGGGCAGCCTGGCCTTAACCCCACATGATGTGACTTCGGTTAAAGCGAACAATATCATGTGGATAGTGGGCTCGGGTCATCACACACCATCTTCTTATATAGGAATTTTTCACTGACCCCAGAAGTTTATCTGCCCAGCTATCAGAATGATATTCAACCAATTAAGTAAATTCAATGTCTGACCAAATTTCATAAAGAATGGATGAACTACGTTCATATGAAGCAAGTCAACAGTTCTCAGGAAACTAATCAGGCAAAAAAAAGTCAAAATAGAAGTAAAGTTATTCCATGAATAATAGGATAGAGTGTAACAACCTCATCCAAATCCTCAAACGTGTCTTCATCTATGGTTAATGTTTTCCCAAGACGAAGCAAACTTGTGATATCTTTATTATCCTTGTCACCCTCCTTTATATCTTTGTGAGCATAAACCCCATCATACACTTTCAGTGTTAATGTCAAATGTGACGGGCCTCTGGAACTTGGACGGATAATGCTTTCACCTATATCCTTGTCTGACAGGAACTGTCCAACACACACACAAAAAAAAAAAGTGTCACAGCCCCAGAAAAATTTAATAACTGTCATAAATATTGAGAATTAATAGGGCAAATACTTTCACAGTTGAAAATTTACCTCCATCGCTTCATCAACTGTCACATTCTGAAACCGAGGATGAACTATCATTCTTGGTTTAAAATGCTTCTTTGCAAGTTCCTTTTCTTTTCGAGCTTTCTCTTGCTCACTCTGTAAATTGTTTTTTTCTTCATGATAGTATGGATCTAGTTCCCCCTTTTGAGAATTCTTATTTGGTTCTTTTTTGAAAGTTAGTAACACCTGGCATCTGTTCGTTTGAACTGTTTTAATGTAGCAAGTAAGTATACTTCCCTCGCGCACCTTATCAGCTATGTCAAAGTCCCTTTCCTCTGAAAGTTCTTCCTTAAAGATCAACGCTGTCAACCCAGATTCAAGAGCACAAATTACACGTTGAGGTAGCACCTTGCGAACAGTTGCCTGAACAATTTTCCCAACTGAGACTGTCTCTTTAGTTTCACCAGAAAGCATATAGAATTCCTCATCTGGATTTGGTTCTCTGTAAGGACTACGCCAATCTAGAAATCCATGAAGCAACTCCATCTTTATGTCACTGAGAGTCTCTTTTTTTTTGGTCTTGAGCCGTGCCTCAACACTCTTAGCATATTCCTCAATGTCTAGAACTTTTAGCAGATAGGGCTTGTCCCTAACATGTTCAATAGCCATTTCCTGTACATCGTCATCCATGTCATTTTGTTCGTCTTGAACATCTTCATCATAAACATCCTTGGCCATATTCTTCGCCAGGTCATATGATTCTGGATGAATTCGCGTATCATCCAGTAAGTCTATAATATGACTGGTAGTTGTCGCCAAACCACTCCGGCGGACTCGCAAGAAACCAACCGCATTAATGAAAACCTTTTTTTTAATAACACCATTCATTGGGATCTCTTTTCGACTGAAAATTGTTCCAGCTCTTACTAGTGCTCTCTGTAAAGCAGAAGCTTTTCTAGGGCCAAGCCCAGAAATAAACTGTAGAGGAGCAAAAAGCCATTCATGGCTAGAAGCCAAGTTTATGTCAATACCAACTTGGTTAGTTGCATCTATCATCACTTGTTCCACCATCTCAAACTTCTCATCAGGATTGAGGAAGTTCTCCAAGGGGCTAAGCTTCCATGATAATATCTCCCTCCCTGGCCCGCAGAGTGTCACAATCATGGACAATGGACTTTGAAGGAAACGGCCAAGAGCTACTGCCCGCTTAACAATGCCTGCATGCAAAAGGAACACAATTAAACTAAAAACTTGCCAAGTAGAAATAAATTAGATATATATAATGCTGCATACCTTGCTGCCCAGTTAACTGGTCTGAAGAAATTCGTGAATTTTCATAAAGACGAGGCAGAGATTCATCCCCGTATACAACACTTAACCCTTCCATTTCCTGACCCACTTCCCTGGGACGCTCTTCAAACATTTTAAAAATGATCTGAGTAAAAACAACACATTAGTCATCAATTGTACTGATATTTCATCAAAAAATGCCAATGACATCTTACTCTTACAAGAATACTTAAAGAGTCCCCTTTACATATAAAACCAATTATTATTTATAAACCAAAACAAAAGCATAATGACAGGCACAAGCATGCACCTTCAGAGCAGCAGACTATGTAGCCGCATGACTAATTAGTAATTAGACATTATAAAGAAAATATGTATAAGGTTCTCCCCCCAAAATCATGAGAACATTTAGCAACAAAATCTTCATATAATCGTTAATCATACCTCACAAAATACAACCAAACCCACAAAGCAAAAAAAAAAATATTACCTAACAGAGCCATCTATGAATTAAATAAAAAGACAAAATAAGGCAAGCTAGCAGCATGCAACTTAAATGCAAATATGCAGCATACAATGTTGACTGCTGAGTTCAATTTATGAAACAAGCAAAGAGATCTTCTGAAAATTAATGCCGAGTGCTTTATCTGTTTGACAATTAGCCGCTGGGAAGCACGGACACCTCTCCGGGGCCGGAGTGTCAGTGTCCGACACGTGTCGGACACGGACACACTTCGGACACGCTCCGACACGTGTCGGACACGCAAAAAAGAGTCTTGTTTATTTTTTAATGTTTATATTTCGGACACGTGGGGACACGTTCCGGACACGTTTGCCTCTTTTAATTGGAAAAAAAATAACATTAGAGTAAAAAAAGAAAAGCAAAGGGGGCTTTTTGTAAAAGTTCATAACTTAAAAGCAAAGGGGCCATCCTACCGCTACCCTGAGGAGGCCGGGTGATGGGTTTTTGCTGTTTACATGAATCTAGAAAATCCATTTTTGCTATTTATATATCAAATCTGCTCTTTATATCAATTTTTTTTTATTTATCAGCTCTGCTTCTTCACCTCTGCGTGACAATTTGGAATTTAGGAATATGAGTTTACACCCCTCCAATGAAGAAGATATAAATAAGCCTCTGTGGAAATATGTAACCAAGTTTGAGAAAATTAATGAAGGAAGGGGAAATATTACTTCGCTGTGGAAATAGTATCTTTTAGTATATAATTAGATATATTATTATTAATAATTATTAACGTGTCCCCGACGTGTCCGTGTCCTACTTTTTTGAGAAATGCCGTGTCGGGGTGTCCGTGTCGTGTCGTGTTTGTGTCCCGTGTCCGTGTCCGTGCTTCTTAGGTTAGCCTTAGCCGCAACAAATTCTTCATTGCTGGGGCTAGAACAAGACTGTTCTACCAAACACTCAAATTCATAACCTTTAACAGCACAACCACATCAGCATAAATCTATTCATAATGATAGAGTTGTGAAAAAGATGCCATCAGCTGTTCACTTTTAAAATAATAATAACAATAAAGTAATAATAATAACAACAATAATAGTGTGTGCCTCCTTAGTGGATGTTGAAAATTGAAATGCTCCATTCTTGTCTACACTGATTATTAGACTTAAGGGACAAACAAATTGCTGGAAGGAAAAAAAAAATCAGACCAAACAACCACAATAACTATGAAAATGTTCTCTGTACACTCTCAGAAGAGAGTAGAAGTGAACTAATCTAATAAGACTAAGATGATTTAGCGGACAACTGCATCATTCAAAAGGAATATGAGCATGCATCATTCTGTGTGGTTCCTTGGTGCTTTACAGCTCAAAAAAAAAAAAAAAAAAAAATACAGTCTCTTTAAAATGTCATTCTCAATTCTGGATATACCCGGTAACTGTTCCTTTGATTGTGTGGTTGTACTGTCTTTCAATTTATTAATATAATTCATCATTAACGATCAAAACTAATCCTGGCAACTACGGCATGTACCAGATGGGTTCCATTTGCAAGTTTTTTCTATGCATTGATGAGCACCTGTCTGAGAACATGTTCAGTTTATTTCTGGCAATTGCAGTAATAGGGAGAGTCAAGTAAAAAACCATTCAAGGATTTCATCAATGTAGCAGAGCGCACCAAAATCATGCTGTGAAGCTATGATGCATGGATACTCCAAAAGTAGATAAGGTATCAAGTCGTATTGTATCTGACACACTCGTTGCTTGTAAAAAATGTGTACCGTGTCTATGGCATGTCCCTGCCACATCCATGCCATATCTGGGCATCATAGCTGTAAGTATCCCACGCAAAAAGTAGACGTGATGAGTGAAGAGGGAATTATGATATTATCCCTGTTGGTTACAGAAGTGCAGACATTCATCTCTTATTGTTGACAAACTTTCACATGCGCACACCGCGCACCAGGCCTGCACACACCCAGGCACAAGCACGCATGACAGACATGCCCGCGCACGCACAAATATCATGTGTTGACTTAACTTTTCAGCTTCCAAATATTCACTGTTATTTCTTCATCGCCACCATCATTGTTGTCGCCATTGAAGCCTCAAACCTTCCATTTTGGATCCACTATTTGATTTATATTTTCCACTTTCATACCTGTTTAGGGTTGAATTGTGTCACTTCTCAATACTTCATTTACCCTTTTTTTCTCCAAGCTCCTTCTGCTTGTATCACTGTATTTTTATACAGGATCTCCTCCCAGTCATTTAGAAACAGTGGATATTCATTTAAGGAATCTTGATATAACCAGAAGTACGTCCAGCAGCATAAAAAAAATGTAGAATTCAGATGTGTGTATGAGCATGTAGAAATGGAGGGATTTCTTCCTCCTACATGTGGCATCTATTAACAAATTTGCAAATCAACACATATACAAAATGAGTTAATGAATTATGTAGAGAGCGATGAACCTCTCCAATTTAGCATTTTAAGTCCATCATTCTATAATTTTGAACATTTAACATTTTTATCATTTTTTTTCACAGCTTGCTGTAGCAGTCTATACAATCAAGCAGAATGCCCATGCATGCACAGGATGAACAGAAGGAAAATAATGCATAATGAGTTCTCCTTCCTATACAGTATATTTGTTGTTACTTGAGTATACTAAATGCTGACCTCATAAATATCTTCCTTCAACTTTGCACAAGACAAATTCGCAGCCCCCAAAACAACAACATGAGGCTGATGGTCCATCATGAACTTTTGGACACGCTGAAGGTCATTTTGCTTGCGTTGCTGATCATTAACACTCTGAGAGCGAATGCTTATTGACCCTGCATATAGCACATCCACAACTTCTCCGGCAGAATCCAACATCACAAATGTAGTCGCCGGGTTTCCAGGGCCCCAACAACAAGCCAGGACTCTTGGCGCAGCATCAAGGTCAGCAGCAGCATCACTCTCCTTCCGCTGATATGGTGCTACAGAGACTTTATCCCACAAGTGCTTCCCATATTCCATAAGGAGCCAGTTCCTGGATCTTGCGGTTAACACGGTCCGAGCTTCCTTTTCCATTGAAGGAAGAAGAAAAGTGAAGAAAGCATCCTTCAATATCAACTTGCGTTGCTCATTCCAAAGCTGAGCAGATCTACTAACTCCATCACTAATATAACAGTCATTAGAATCACTTATTAGTTTAGTTTGGACACTTTCGGGCAATTTGATACTGACTTTAAGGAGCTTCTCTTCTTCAGCCTTTTGGATAAGAAGCCACTGAGCATCCTTGAATGCAGATAGTGGCTTGTCACGCAGCCACTTCACAGTTGAAAACTGATGGGAAACATCTATCGCAGTAATTCCATCAGGGGTGGGGCTTGTTGAGACAACAGCATTTTCCATAAAGATGCTGCGAACATGTTTCCTCACACATGGCTCGCAGCTGATCTCTACTGCTGCCTGGAGAACGAAAAAATAATTAACAATGGGAGCGCAATAGCGTGAAATATCAAATACTATATCAATGTCATGAATGCTAAATAGTAAAAATAAATACATACCATGTGCCTAGCACCTTTAAGCACATCTTGAGCAGTCTCAAACATTGCACATGTAAAATTTGCAGCTATTTCCTCAGGAGTTTCTTTTGCATCCTCCAATTCATCCACACGCTGCAATTAGGAGAAGCTGGATATAGTTACACAGTTATAACGTATTCTCAAACCAATGTGAGGTACAATATACATTTACATACCATCCTTTCCAAGTTTAGGAGCAAACCAAATTGCTCTGAACTAAACCCAAACCTGCTGGCAACCTCCCATAGACCAGCCTTGCAGCAAATACTATAAAGAGATTTCCGCTTTGGCCTCTTAAACTGTCCTTCTTCAGCACCCACTTCACCTGGTGGAAAATGTAAATTAAACTTTGAGTCAACATCATCAACCTCTCTTTCTGATTCAGCAGCTTTAAGAGACTCTGTAATGGATTTGAACAGCTGCTTATTCAACGCAAGCCTTGTTTCATCATCAAGTCTTTGAGTTTCTTCTTGGAAGCGCTTATTGTAATATAACTGAAGAGCATTCTTCCGCTTTTGAAGCAGCAGCCACTTTCTGTCCAAGTTCTGGACAGCCCAGAGTTTCTGTAAAAGAAAAATATTATAATTAAACAAAATTCTGAACTCTAACACACCTAAGAGGCTAAGACTCCTATAAGAAACAGAAATACCTTATGCCACTTCAGTCTGGGAGTTCTATCAGCCCTATCTTCATTGTTGGCCACATCTTGTTCTGGGTCTTTCAATAAGCTAAGGCATAGCTCCTTCCGATACATAGCAATGAAAGGAATCTACAATGGGGAGAAGAAAATTAATACATGACGAGAGAGAGAGAGAGAGAGAGAGAGAGAGAGAGAGGAGCCTGATGTCAATTTTCTTCTGTAACATAAATAAAAGAACAAAACTTACATCAAACTTCTGGACATGTAGCATCCCCAACACATTTCCAATGTCTTCCCTGTTGATCTCCCCAATAAGATGCATCTTGCCAAAAAATGGTGACATCTCAGACACAGTAAGTTGATAATGTATCCAGGAAATCTCTTCCTCTATGCTTTTATCATCAGTTGGTACATGTCCAGTGATTTCTTCAGATAACTGCAAAAGAAATAAGAAAAAATTAGGGTTAATTCTCAACCAGATAATTAGTACTTATTAGAAGCATGAAACAAATAATCTGCATATGGACCAGTAGCATTCAGAACTATCTGACCTGGATTCTTTCAGGAACGTCAATCTCTCGTATTCGGTCATCCCTTTCAGTCATATACTTCTCTGAAAGAATTAAAGGTTCAAATTCATCTTCAAGTCTCTTCTCCCTCCACTCACCGGAATCATCGTAACTAGCACCCTTCGCAAGGCCTTGTTTGCGGAGCATAAGGAGTTCATCAACATCCCCAAAAATTTCATGAGCTTCCTGTAACGCAGATGAGGAAACGCCAGGTGCCTGCCTGGACTTCTTTCTGCTAGGTTTCCTCCTCCTATAGAAGTATTCCAGTTAACAAAAGGAGGATTTATGGAACTAGCAATATTCAGAGATAGAACTGCTGTTCATTTTCATTAGAGATGTACCTCACAGGAGCACCATTCTCATCAATATCTTCTTCCACAATAAAGTCTGCCATTTCATCATCTTCACCCATATCCACATCTTCTTCTTCTTCGGGTGGTTCTTCTTCAGCAATATCCTCAAGCGGAGCACCTGGAAACATTTTCAGTGGATTTTATCATCTACAGAAAAATGGATAAAACAAAATGAATTGTACAAATGGTGTCCTAGAAGACAACCTTCATCATCACCAAACAAACTTCGCTTGAGTTTTTCTTCAGCAGTTCGCCCACTTCGGCCACTTCTATCCACTTCCTCTTCATCAGAAAACCCAGACCTCTCTTCCTGCTCACTGTCCCTCCCCGCTTTCTTCAGACGCTTAAATTTTTTGCTCCCCTACTCACAATGTTTCATTAAAGAATCAAAATACAAGATGATGAATGTAAAACCTATTATCAAATGTCCCAAGAAGAAATAAATGGTCATATCAGAGAAAAATGCTTAAAAGCTCACAGGTTTGGGCCGATGGAAGCCAGTAATGTTGTTGTCCTGAAGCAATTCATAGTCATCTTCATCTAGAACATAATTCTTCTCAGATTCCCTCAAATTCACAAAATCCCACAGAATTATCAGGTAAGAATCCAAATGAAAAGGCAAAAGTTCAAAAACTCAGGAAAATATAAGCATGCAGTTACCTTTTCCTCCTCTTTTTTTTCTTATGCTTCTCCCCTTCATCACTGTCCCCTTCCTCTTCTTCCTCGTCCTGTTCTTCTTCTTCTACATCATCTACTATAAAACCGTCTTTCTCATACTCATCCTGTCCCTCTTCTGCTCAGACAGAAACAGTAAAAAGCAACAAAATAAAATAAATGATGACGACCTAATAATAGCACAACACTGTAACATATGAAAGCAAATAAAACATAACTAGGAACACTAAATAAAGAGGGGGCAGTAATAAGCTATCTAATTATTGAAATAAAATTCCTAAGTTGTGATGCTGCACCTTTGTCTTCAATAATTGATTTTTTTTATTTGTTTAGAATCAAAGCTCCAGAAACAATAACAATGCAAGAAACCCATAAAGTTATGGTTAAAAGAAAAGAAGGGAATAAAAAAGGTAGCAAATGAATATAGCACATCTAGTGCATTACATTCCACAGATGTTCTCCTTTCTTTCTTCTTTGTTTTTTATAGCCTTTTTTACTCTTTAAAAGGGTTCAGCTCATCAACAATGGTCCATGTAAGAGAAGATAGATTGCAACACAACACTTTGTAAACAGTGCAAAGAGAGTTTGCAACATGATTTTTTTTAAGGAAAAATCTACACAGATATTGTCTCACAAGGGGTTATCAACAAGTTCAGCTTCAGGTCAAGGAACATCCCAACCCACATCACATTGTACAGGCAAACAATACAAGAAAACTGGTGAACCAAATGTATAGGAAGACACAAAAACCATATATGGCATGATGTAATCCCAAAGAATACCATACATATGCATTTAAAAGCCCATGGATTAAAGAGCAAGAGGTAAAAGACGCACAGCAAAAAACCATCTAGACCTTTCAATTCAAAAATTCAAACTATTTTCTGAAGCCTATGCAGCAACAAGAGCTCTACAAAAAGATTTAGTCAGAATCAACAACAAAACCTAAGCTCCGCATCCAACAAAAGTAAAAATAGCCTTGAGTAGATCCAATTGTCAAAACAGCAGAAGATTAGCCTAGATACAAGCCAAATAAAGATCTGCCTAAGTTGCTTATGACAAATTGATGAACCTTATCAATCAGATGATTCCAAAAGAACAGTCAAGCATCAATTCAAACATCTACAATCTTGAAGGTTTCAGAAGCCAATCCAACTGTCAATGCGCATTGCATTGAATGTCTGCTCAGATAGATTGTTGACAGAGCCAAAAGGCAATCCCAATTGATTGGAAAACCAAAATCAATTCCCTAACCACAAATCAGCAATAACTCAAGCAAACACAAGAAGACAGTAGTAGAAAGCTTACCCAAAATCTGCAATCCACCACTTAAATAGTCTTGAATCCTTGGAAGACAAACTCTAAAACCAATGGCAAACAGGAGATAAATTCCAACTATGCCAGTGGAGGTACCCAGTGACAAAATCAGTATTTTCATTTGGGTGGGGCCGACGATGGTCAATTAAAAGGGTCAAAATCAACCCCAACTACCAATAATCTCAACTTATTGCATGGTTTAAAGACTTTATTTTTTTTTGGAAAATTAAGTATAAAGAACTCATATCACGCTACTAACACTTTATTCCTACATAACATTTTTAACTACAACAACCATTTCCTCAAGAAATCATCCATTTATTTAAATCAATGGGATGAAAGTTAAATTAGCAACCACACTACAACAATAATAAAGAAACTATAGAGATTTTAGGTTTTATTCCTACCCCTTCGACGAGAGGATTTGCAAAATCCAAAGGGTGGCGTTCGGACACCAAAATCATCGCCATTTAAGATCTGGTGTGGCTCAAATCATTAAGGATTTGTCGCTACCAAACGTGGGTTTTTGTTGAAACTGTGGAAAGCGGGAATCATATCCCCAATGATTTTGTTACCAAACGTACACTTAGGGTTTTTCAAGACATGGGGTGGGGCGATGACTTTACTGAAATGAGGTGGCCCATGCAACTTTTAACCCTTTTTGGTCGCCCTAGGTCCACATAATGTAGGTCCGGCCCTATCAGTGTGTGTATATTTATAATAGGTAGGAGCCGTAGGGCAACCATATTCCCATCATATTAGGTCACCAAGATCTTGATAATTTTTAGGCCGATCATATCATTAATGCTTCTTACCTCCTACTACTTTTTTTTTCGTTGGAATCTTGGATCAGGCCTGGGGTGACCGCCCTAGATATGCAAAATGTAGGTCCGCCCCTGGACGCCCCACACTTGTAGGTATATATAGTGTTTCCAATAAACAAAAAAGCTAACTAATTTATGAAATTTTCATAATCCCCAAACATTAGGGAAAGAATCCAAAATCAAAAGTCCTTATTACAATGAATATGATAAACTTTCTAAAAGAGAGAGAAACAAAATTATTGAAGAACCTCAACTAATACTCCACGTTGGGTTGGGCATCTCCTCCCCCTCCTCCTTCGAATCCCTATGGATTGTATTTGCTTGCCCATTTGGTAATGGGCAAGATCTCTAACTCATGCATCTTCAAAGAATCCTTCATTGATATGGACTGCTTTCAGAATGTGCCACTTAGGAAGTGACTCCATAGTTACGAAACTTGTTTCATTTTGGACGGATTTTCCAAATTATTTTGGTTTGTCCATTAAAACAGACTGAATACGCCCTCCCCCTCCAAAAATTCGTTCCAGTTAGAAAAAATTGGAACTTTAATGTTGAGACTTTTGACCTTTTTGAGGGATGTATCTAAACTCTAAACCCTATGGTTGTAATGAATATATGAAGCTTTAAATGTTATGATTGTTGAATTTCAAAAAGATTACATTAATTTGTTAAGTTGACAATATTATTATTTGTTTAATTGCTTATATCATACATGTCATACTATGAGTTGATTTAGTAGAATAAACTAAATGTATCAAACCATATTTTTAAATTTTAATATTAATCTTCTATTTATCCATTTTTTTAATTATTTTATTTTTTTCCAAAACATAACTTTGAAATGTTTTGCCAAATTTCCGAATTGGCCAAAACATTTCAGTTTGGAGGCCAAACTGAAACGGGGCCAAAGCGTTTTGGGACCAGACACATGGTTACGTTCATGGGTTAGATCTTGACATCCAAGGGTGGCTTGGTTGCAACGGTTTTGGGCCTGATTTGGGTCACGTTCGGTGTGGGGTCCAATCCATCAAATTGTTGTCCATAAAATTTGGCATTGTTAGGCCCCTTTGAGCCAAATTGGAATGGATTGAAGGAATCAACTGATCCATTGATTTGCTTATTTGGATCCTCAAATATTTCAGAATATTTTGACCTTAATTTGGAACCCGCCATGTATCCATATTGGCTCTTCATTCCATTTTTTTACCGAAGTTTAACATTCTTGCCTCAATTAACATGGGTCGTGAATTTCTTTGATAGATCAAGTCAATCTAGGTATCAAGGGCTAGATACATCACATATTCCCACTGATCTGAATTATTAGCTCCGGCATCAATTGTGGATGATGGTAGAAAATGAACTCATGGACAAATCACAGTATTTCAAAGATTTTGACAGTAAAACTGTTAGATAATCCAATGGTCTAAAGGCCCAATCAAGTACATTAAACCATCAGATGATGCCACGCCTCTATTCTACTTCTAGTTGAAGATGACTACGTGAAGTATCAAATTAGTTACAAAAGAGGTAAGATCAGCCAAACAACCAGAATAATGTATGGCGATCATTGATCCTGGCAGACCCCACCAAAACGTGAGGACAAGTTCTCTGAAGCCAAGATAATAATACATTCGAGCCTGAAAGGACTGTAAACGGGCCGTCATTTATAAGTCAATCCCAACCTATTCTGCTCAAAACTTAGAAATAGGTTAACTTCTGTGCAAACTCAAAGTAGTAGTGTCCTTTACTTTATTTTTTTTTACTGTTTTTTCGAACAAATACGCCCTAGTTGGAATATTTTAAGGATATCAATACTTCTAGTTAGCATGTTATGATAAGAGTTATGATAAGAGTTAAGAGTCCTAGTCCAATAAGTCTTTTAGGAAATGTTTTCAAAAAGTACAGGTCTAAAAGTGATCGATTAATTTTAATTTGGATAATATCTGAGTCAGATGTTAAAAACCCTCTTTATAGAAGTTACGCGAGTACACTTTTGAATATATGATTCAAGTTTCTTCAGTAAAAGTTGGGTCTTCCCCTCATCCTTGAAGTTCGTGTGAACTTATCTCCATCTATGGTGTGATGTCATGAGATCAAAGTACAAATGTGATAGTAAGGGCTCCCAGTCCTCCATCAATGTAACAGTCAATGGTCATACATGGCTCAGCATGTAATCAACAAAGTATCAAGAAATCAAATGATTATGGTAGGAAGAAGAAATAACATAAAACTAGTTCCAATATGCATGCGTAATCTTTCCACGTGAGTGGAATGAACTTTTGTACTGAACACATAAGAACATTGAATGCAAGATCACTGGGCATATAACAGCTTGTGTTAACAACCTATCACGCAACAAAAAAAGGAAGAAAAAAGCATAACACCTTTCAAGATTAACTCCTGATGTGCTTCATGCAGGGGTAAGAAACATGTTTTTTCACAGAGCCCAAAATAAAGCTTCATGACGACGTGTTTTCTTCTCCTCTAGAAAATAAACAATAATGCAAAAAACTTCAGGCAATCAGCCCTACAAATAGATTGAGTTCGTTCAGGCTTTGACTAGTCCAATCCTTACACTAGATGATATCATAGATCACAGCAGATATATCTTCAATTATGGATCATCATCATCATGAAAGTCTCATCCCAACTACGTTGGAGGTATCTTCAAATATGGATAACCATCAAAATAAATTCGGGTTTTTTCCCTAAACTAGGACTCCTAGTGCAGAGTAATTGACATTGTTGATCAAAATGGAAACTATGGTTTCCTTTAGAAACAAACTCACAGGAGAACTTGTTAAGTCCCTATTGGATTCCTTCAAGAAAACTGCACCCTCTTGGGTGCCTTCATGATAAGCGGGCACTTTGTGGTCCAATGGGCCTCTCCTCGGCTCAAGTATTAGAAACCCTTCTTTGTCCCCTCTCTCCTCTCTTTCCTCACAGAGATCATTTTTGTCATTTCTCAATCAGAAAATGCTTAAAATAATGGAAAAAAAAAATATATGCAGTGGAAAAGAGAACTGACCATGCTAAGGATGTGTTTCAAAATCACAACAAAGGCAGTGCAGATAGGACGCTATTCTTCTCATATCAAACATTATTTTCAGACCTTCAGACAATGACTTGGAACTCAAAAGAACTTCAAGTGAAAAAGAACTAAAAAAAAAAAAACCTTAATAGTGACATAATTAAAAGAACTGGCACCAAAACCATCCCAAAACCACCATGATTCCATAAACTCTTCAACAGAAGCTAGGGAAAAAAAAATTTTCAGAGTATGTGCGCGCAAGAAAAACCTCATTCCCCAGTCATTATTCCCCAGTCATCCAATTTCCCTATTTTCTGCCCCAAATCAACAATCAAAACATTTCAAAAACAATAACTGCAACGAAACACCAAAGCACCTTCCATAGAAACCCTAATCATCCATGTAGAAACCAATGAAACACTACGAAACACGGAAATTCAAAAACAAAAACAACAACAACAAGTCCTGACCTTCTTCTTCATCATCTTCGTCCTCTTCGTCTCTTTCTGGGACGGCTTCTGCCTCTCGAACTTCTCTCTCGTCCTCCTCCTCTTCGATCTCATCTGCGAAAAAAACGAAAATCCAAAGAATTCCAGCACCAGGGGAAAGATTTGAAGCAAAGGAGAGAGACATTCGAATCGGATTCCTCGAATTGTACCTTCATCGTCTGACATCACAGTTCTTCCGCCCATGACTTCGGACGTGGAATTAGAGAATAAGCCCCAGCTAGGTTAGAATTAACACGGGATGATAATCAGGAGCACGAAAAACCCTAACTTTGCTTGAAAGCGAAATCAGAGGAAAGAATTGAAGGAGAAACGGCCAGGGAAGAGAAATTGGGGTTTTCTGCATCTGAAGCTGCTTCTGTCGACGTTTCGATTTGGGGGGTTTAGGCTTAACATGCACCGGACGGGTGCGCGCGTTACGTGCGAGTCCCGGATCCTACGTGGCAGGAGTGGACCACCACACGTCCGCACCACAGAGGAGCCAAATCCAATAGCTCTACGGATGCCCTGTCGCAGCCGGTAATCGGGAATGTTAATAGATTTCATCCACTTCGGGATGTCTACTTACGTTTTTGAGGGCACTAATAAAGATTTGTTGCTATATATGGATGTTTTTTACATGACGTGACATTTTATCTTTGAGCATTTTGAATGCTGTATTTTTTTTTATAGGATTTTAAATTCCATCCACCCGAAAGTCTCAAAATGATCTATTGGAATTTTTGATATTTCATTCTCAATTCAGTCCGTTGGAGTTCTAAATGCTCCACCAAAGGAAGGGATTTGGAATTTCACATCGCGAAACAACTTTTGGAAAATTTGAAGTCTTGTCTAGTTATAGCATCTCAAAGAGATATTTTAAATTTGGATATGCTTTTTAAAAAATGAAGGTTGATGTGGCATATGTATTTTAGTATATGTAACTTGGGAACTCCAAAAGAGATGTCAAATGTAAGTAGACACATGATAATTATTTTATGCAAAAGAACGTTTTGCACCCAAAAGCTCAAATGCAAGTGAGCCCTCACCATTATTTTATTAAAAAAAAACTTTTGAAGTATCATATTTCAAATCTATGTAGGATATGAAGTAACTGTTGGAGTCTCTCTCATATGACAATTAGAGCAAAAAGAGGCTGACATGGCCAAAAGAAGTGTCTGTTGGAGTTGCTCTTACGTTTTTTAGGGCACTAATAAAGATTTGTTGCTATATATGGATCTTTTTTACATTATGTAACATTTTGTCCTTTTGCATTTTGAATGCTGTATTTCTTTTATAGGGTTTGAACTTCCATCCACCTTAAAGTCTCAAAATGACCTATTGGAATTTTTGAAATTTCATCCTCAATTCATTCGGTTGAAGTTTCAAATGCTCCACCGAAAGAAGGGATTTGAATTCCACATCAAGAGACAACTTTTGGAGAATTTGAAGTCCCTGCAAACATAAATTACGGGAATTATGATAAATATACATGCCCTCAAATTATAGTTCAAAAAGAGTCTATCCAATGCTTGATTGAGCACATATTGGAAATGTGATTAACGAATGTAAAAGCAATGCCACATTAGTGTGGGGTCAGTTATTATTATATAAATGGAAATGTTAAAGATCAATCTCGACCACTTTAGGAACATGTTCTCAAATTTCAGTTCAATAGGAGTGGATTCACAGCTTGATTGAGCACATATTGTAAATGTGATTAATGCATGTAAGAAAGAATGACATGTCGATGTGGAGTCACCTTATCAATCATATGTTCAATCTTACCATTAAAGCGAAATTTGAGGAGATATTGAGATACATCTTACGATTCTAATTATCTTTACTTGAGCCCCACTATGGAGTTTCCAGCATGTGCTATGCAACATTCGTTGTATTATGCATCCCAATATTTGATTGATAATTGAAAAAAAATATATGAATAATGAATAAGGCACTAGATTGTGTTATCTCATTTTTAATTGAAGGTCAATATTAATTCTGAGGAAACTATTATTCGAGTAAGATTTAGGAATGCATTATAAATTAGGGGGAACTTTTATTTTAAGTAATTTGAAATTTCAATAGTTGAGTCCCATTCTAGAGCGCTATTGCTCCAATTCGTATCTGATTTCTCTAAATGAAAACCTCTCATTATCAAAAGAAATAAAAAAGTTCAAAGTATTTGACGATGTTTATTTTATAAGAGGTAAAGTAAAATCTATAGTAAGTAATTTCATCCATCAAATTTTTTACTTTGCATGTGCTTGATTGGTTGCAACAAGTGGGAAAGTAAAGCCCCCGCTACCAAATAACTTTATTTTTACTTTACCAACCACAACAAAAAACTTTAATTGCATAAGACTCATGTAAAGTGTTTTTTTTTTCCCTTAATGTCAATACGAAGTACAATTAGAATAAAAACAAAACCAAAATGAACCAACAAGCAACAACCAATGACGCAACAATAGACAGGAAAATATAAGGGAAACAACAAACAACTAGCATGACAGCACCAAACTTAAGCCAACAGGAAGACCAAGCAATAGACAAGTTGCTCACCAAATGCAAAACAACACAAGATGGGATTGTAGAAATTTCATTTTGTGCTTTGTTGTTGGATACTAGTGGTAAAGCTCCTTTCGCACCATCGAGATTGCATAAGCCTAGGAGTAAGAGGAGGCATGTGTGGAGGGCCTCCTCATGTGCATGGTTGAGTATAATTGAGCATAGTTGTTTGCCTGATGAAGATCTTGAAGATATTGTTCATGTATGCCTAATGGTAGAAGCACAAGTCAGAGTGTTTGTGTGGGAAAGTCTAGCTTAGCCAACATGTCTACTATCCTATTGGGATGTCCTTTTGCATAAAAAAGCTTCCCACCAGGAGAAACTTGATAAAGATTTAGAGAGCTTCCTCCAAGCCATCATGAACTACCGTGATAAAGTGTCAAACTTCTGGAGAGAGTTGACACGTAGAAAGCAATCTCCTTCTATAATAACATGTTTGGATTTGCATTTTTTTAATATGTTTATCCCTTCCAAAAAAACTTGAAGCTCAACCTTCAGAGCGTTACTAGCCGTCACCTTACATGCATAAGCCGTAATCAAGGAGCCAGTGCTGCTTCTAATAATATCTCCCACACCTGCTGCCTGATAAAAAGGGTTAAAAGATCCAAGTTGAGTTTCACATGGTAAGCCAACGGTGGAAGCCAGAGGAACACCTAATGCATAAGAAGTTGTCATCGAGATAAGGTTAAACATGATCAACTCATTGAAAGCACAAATGGCTTTAGCTTTGACAAATGATGGCAAAATAGGGGAGTTTTTACAGATTTGATCATTCCACTCAATTTCCAAAGAAACCAACTTACCAAATGCCCAATTTCCCCACCAAAAAAAAAAACACAATTTGATTAAAAAAATCCCTATAATGAATAGGGCTTTTAATCTTTTTGGATTGCAAATTCCACACTAATTTACCACTAAGAAACTTTTTATCTTACTTCAAACTGTTTTACCTCATGAAAACAATGAAAAATCTTACCTTACCTTATTTCTTATTTACTCAACTATTGCATTTCCCCATTGAATTGACATTTGCCTTATTTTACTTTATCAGTCAATTATTTGAACATGTCTTAAAGGATTGAGCTCGTTTTGAGTGATTGGCAAGTTACTTTTTCAATCATTAACTTGAACCTATTTAAGTTTCTTAACTATGCCCTCTGGGGTGATGGTTCACCCGCATAAATCGTGAGTTTACTCCTTACACCTTGTGTTTGACACTATTTCCATACTCACATAGTGTGCATATGTTGCGGGGTAGTGCGTGTGCCTTGGGGAATAGTCCTATCAGAAAAGATACCATAGGGATACCCTTGTCATAAAAAAAATATTAACTACAGTATTCAGCAATTAAAAAAAGATAATTTCTTCTTATAAATATCAATATCTATTTGTTAAAAAAATATATTCATGACATAGAAAATTTTGTTTTGTTTATATAAATATAGAGCACTATCCTTGTGCGAGGTGTGCATGGAGGCTTCCACATGCGCCTCACCGAGGGGCCTACTTAGGGATGGGATTAGGGGATCTATTCATCCGGGTGAGCCATAGGGTGTCAGTCTCGCGGCTCACGTATGATCCTAAAATTTTGATCAATGGTTCAAAAGTTTCACCTCTTAAAAAATTTGACAAGTAGATCCAACAGTACAATCCATTACGAAGAAGTTAAGGAGGGAAATGGAGGAGAGAGAGACTCGCAAAGGGGAGTGCGTGTGTGATCCATTCAGATGGGTCATTGAGTAGGGTCCCACTATGAGTGTGCAATGTATGAGGCGTGCATAGAATAATTTTTGCATAAATACAATGCAAATGTTACACATGTGAAGCACAATACCATATAAATGAGTACATTTGACATTTTATGTGTCGAGATGTTTTGGGACCTTTTTCGCAAATTTCTCAAAATGCGTGAAATTTTAAGATATAAAAACCAAAAGTCATGATGCTTATCAATAACATGATAATATTAAATGGGGTTGTTCATGGAGTAGGGATCGACAAGATTGCATAAATCGAGTCTATGTGTTGGTTTTTTTTTTTTTCACAAATTCTCAGAAGCCATATTCATCGAGATAATCAATTTACATGCATTGGGGTTTATGGGTTCAATAAACAAATTGAATGGTTTGGATTACAAATATGAGGTACACAGGAATGAAAACAAAAAAACAAAAACAAAAAATCGAAAAAACAAAAAAATGGTTGATGAGATTTGATCTCATCCCCAATTGCATCAACAAATACAATCACCATGCAAAGCATGTAGTGATGCCTTTTTTGGAAGAGTCCCACTCACATTTAGGTGGGAAATTGGCTTTATTTATATCTCATTTATGCATCACATATATAAAAGAGCACAAATAAATGTGTTGATATATAACCATTATGCATGTGAATCATTACATATATAAATTAATGCAAACAAACCTCTTATTACAGGATAATTTTCCTTCTGTTGCTTTTGTTAATGACAATCTTGCTCATGTGCCTTACTCATGTAATCCGTTTGCCTGTTGAGTTGACTCCTCTTAAGCTTTTACTAAAAGAAATCGTGAGTTCGAGGGGTAAAACTTCATAATGGTATATCTCTAGCTTTTACCCTAATAATAATTACCCCTTGTCTCCACTACAATAGCGACCATTTAATAGGAAACATGAATGATGAAATGCATAGAACTATGTTAATCACATTTTCAAACAAACAGTTAGCCATACATTGGGACTAATTCATATTGGAGTAAAATTTGAGGTACAACATACACCAAGAATATTTTGAATGGTTTGAGTTTTTAATAGGTGGGACTTGCTATAGCCCGATGTGGAGTTCCACTCCTTTAGTTTGTGATTTCTGCAAGGCAAAAGCATGGGAGGACTGAATCGCTTTTTTTCATTGAATGAACAAACTTAATATAGTCCTTTTTTTTCCGAAAAAAGTCTTCTTGAATCAGATATACTTTAAGCAATTTAGACTTGCTAAATAGACCTTTATTTAAGTGCAAAGATGTCATACCTCATTTGGATCAGTGTGTCAATTGATAGGACCCAACGCAGATGCAAATTTACTAATTCGCTATTGCATGCGTTAATCTCACATGCAAAAAATGAAAGATATCCACAATTGGACTTGCTTTACTTAATGTGATATTAGATCAAACTTTCATGCATGTTTGGGGTGTGCTCTAATGCATTACTTATGATTCAATATTCAATCAAGAATCGTGTAAATGTTGTAGTTAACTCTTTAACCTATTTTTAGTCGTCGTATCCAAAAAAAAAAAAAAAGAAAAGAAAAAAGAAAAAGAAAAAGAAATCCACGGTGATAGTTAGGGATATAAAGGATAAATTAGCAAGATTTAGATTTAGGCCATTCCAAACTCAACCTAATTGGCATGTGCAGTGCACTACCCTATACCCGACCCAACCCGACCCGACCCATGACGAGCTTTAGGGTTTGTGATATGAAACTGACACATGACAGGCATGGGTCAGTCTGGGTTGTTAATGGTTGACTTTTTTTTATCTGGATGCACTAATTTGGTATGGAAAAAGTAATGGCATTAGGGGTGGGATTTAAACTCAAACTTGTGAGAGGATGCCATTGCTCACTGCCTCATGTGCTAATGAAATTTTATATATGGGAGATACTCCTGTGAGAGTGACTCTCACGGTACTGTGCGAGTAAGGGTGGGGGCTCTCACATCCATATCCAATCCCAACAGCCTAAATGTGAGGGTCCCCACCCCTTACTCTCACCGTGCCATGAGAGTTACTCTCACAAGTGCATCTTCCTTTATATATAGTCCTCTTCTTCACTAAAGAAAGAAGAAGAAGTTTTACATATAAAGCTTTACTAACTTGTATAAAGCAAAAACAAATGGAACCTGAATCCCACTTTAGTTCAAAAAACCATAGTTGACTTGAATAAACTAAAACACATTTAGAGTCCTCTAATATGAGTGGGTCTCCCTTTAAACCCGATCCATTGCCATCCCTTGTGATAATTAGTTAAAAAAAAGGACCTCAGTTAGACACACATGCAAACTCCAAATTAAATTGATGATCATAGCCATTGAATCAAGATCATGCAAAATGAACAGCTAATCAAACTATTATACGGCTTTCCAATGCCTATCATAAGATTGTTGTAGTCAAAATCAAGGTTAAGTTTCAATTATTCTCATTTAGTAGAAAGCTATTCTTATTTAACTAATCATTTATTAATCGGTTTAAATATCTTTAACTCATACTCCAATCAAAAGTTAAAAAGGTTAATTTGAACCATTAACTACAAGTTGGTTTGGAGGGTTGGATGCATCAAGGCTGGGTGAGTTAGATTGATGGGGTGAATGGTAAGAAAACACTGGACTCAACTTGAAATCAATCCATTTATATAATGGGTCAAAATTTTAAAACTAAACCTATGATAAATAGAAATGGTTAACCCGGGAATTCGGATCTTCCTGGGTTTTAACCTTGAGAAATCACAAGTTAATAGAGTGGAGCTCCATGGTGGGCTTACTTATTAAAATCCACGTTCAAAATAAACACCCTCAAGTTATATGTGGTATTCTTAGATTTTATCTTAATCCGAGTTTATTCCACCGCTGGACTTATTGTTTGATAAAACAAAACCCGGTTAACACAATCTTATGCATGCTTATTGTAGCATTCTTCATCAAATAGTCAATTGAATAGTGAAATAAACTCAAGGATAAAGCCTGAGGGGTAGCTCAGTTGACCTAGGACCACGGTTTACACCCGGAGGTTGTGGGTTTGAAACTGCACTACAACACTGGGATTACAGGGGAATTTTACCTGGCTTTCTCTCCGGCGCCCATAGGGATTATTCTGGCCCAAATGGCTGGAACCTGCGTTATAAAAAAAAAAAGAAAAAAAAAAGAAATAAACTCAAGGATATATCATGTGATGTTGATTATGTACAATTTGGAGGCCCTTATTGTGTAGTTCCACTCCTTAAACTCAAAATTTCTCCAGATTAAAGCGTTAGAGGACTTGGATTAGTTAACCCGAGTGGCCCCTTTAAGTCCCAATTGGATAATCTTCCAAAATTACTTTCTCCTCACGTGATATATCCAGTCTTGATATCCATGGAAAAAGATGAGCCCGTGAAAAGACTTTCAAGTTTCAACAATCTCTGCTTTTTCACGGACACACAAACGCTGTCGGTGGTTCTAGACAGTCAAATAAATATGGTTACTCAAAGTCCACACAATCTTTCTCATTCATAGCGCATGGCCCACCGGAGGAGGGCCCACTAGAGATTAATGGTTCTGATCATGCCATTCAGATTTCAGAAACAGGTGGACCGTGATGTTGATCACATGGACCTACCCCTTCGTCACGTGATCTTGCTTGTCGGGAGGTCGGGTCGGGCCTGCAGAAAGAGTTTGACCCAGAGCTCCAATGGCAAAACCGTTAATTTTGTGACAAGTATGCCTTGAAGTCAACTAAAGTCAGTGGGCATTCTCTCTTTTTCTTTCCGAAAGTGAGACAACGAAAACGCGGGTCACAGAAATTCAGAAAAATGGCAATGATCAGGAAAGCTGGGGGACCATCCAAAATTGTAGTCCGCTCTACAAACAAGTGGGCCCTTGTCGAGCCTCTGATCCAGAAGGGGAATTCGGGTGGGTCAGGCTGGGCTCTAGACGAACACTCAAATCTGGCCTCACTATTGTAAAGGCCAAATTGAATCTGACCCAAGTCACTGACCTACCCAACTTGAGACCTGAAGGCCCCTAGTATTGAAATTTCACAATGTATCAGAATCAAATACCAACACATACTAAATCAGTTCAAATTCAAACAAGGGTTTCATTTGGAGGCCCAAGCCCAACCTCAATAAGAAAATGTCTAATTCAAACTTGGGCTTGGTTGTGTCAACTGTGAATTGAGTTTGCCCCAATTAATATTGCATTTGGCCGGCCCATCAGTAGTGAATTAGGATTTTCAAGGGCCATGCTTTAGAGAGAAATCCTCAAAGGCTAACAGGATTAATCTATCAGTGGGAATATTTCTCAAAATCCGAATGACTGATTCACATTATCAGTGCATCGACAATTAACCAAATTTTATTCCAGTATGAGTTGGGTCCATTTTTAGATACGTGCATAAAACACATGAATTTATTCTATATCTTTTTTGCATTATACAATTGGTTGATCCATCCATTGTAGTGAAATTCATTGCATTAAACAATACAAAACTTCATTGATTTTTGGCGATTTGGATTTCAGTTAGCCCCATATGATGAACTCAAGACTGGCCTCAGGCCTTGGTCTCATTGGACCAGGAAGCCAAATCCACCTAAAAGGCATTGCATGTCATGTGTGGAGCATGATAATCTGAAAAATCACATTGAGCATTAGATCCTGCCCGTCCAAATGTCTTTGCCAAAGGTGGACAGGTTAAAGGAAAGTGGTTGGAGGTCCAAATAGACCATTCAGTGTCAGGACTGCTCATTGTCGGCTGCAGACTAGAATGAAGCCTTACTGCCTTAGCCCATATGACATATGCGGTCTGGATTTGCATGTATATGACTATGGATATAGCACTTCAGGTGTCCTGTGGATCAGCCGTCAGCATGTCATAAAAAGTCTCTTTGGTTGGAAGGATGGAGTCCGTGCATTCTACTGCACTTTGTACCATTTGAAACTCTACTCCGCAATTGGGCGCCGTGGATTGCGGAATTATTAAAACCCACCCCCCCTTGGTTTGTGGAAATAACAAACCAACCCCCCACCCCAAGGGTCATGATGGGCTATCTGAGAAACAAGCCCCAAAGAACCCACATAATTTTTTTACCTAAAGTTTTTTTTCCCTGGTGGAGGATTTCCAATCCTTTGGGCTGGATCAATCCCTCCGGGCTTAGAGGAAAGTAAGGTAAATTTCCTTATAACCCCAGTGCGGTAGTGCAGTTTCGAACCTACAATTTCTAAGGTGCAAACTGTGGTCCTAGGCCAACTAAGTGAACCCACTTAATTTTTTTACTAAATTTTTTTTTTTTGCTATCAGAGGGTTCTCAATCCTTTATACTAGACTAATCCCTCCGGGCCTAGAGGAAGGTCGGGTAAACTCCCATATAGCCCTAGTGTGGCAGTGCAGTTTCGAACCTACAACCTCTAGATGCAAACCGTGGTCCTAAGCCAACTAAGCCATCATTTGAGATTAAATTGAATCTATACTCCTTTGATGGCCATTTGTGCTGATATTAGATTAGACTCTATGAATGAACATATTAGAAACTTTAGTTGATCCAAGGCGTTCACATCACACTTTTCAATATTTACTGTTTGATTGCCATTTGATTGATCATGTTTGAAATGACCCATCGTATTATTACCCATTAATAACATGAAATGATCATTTCTCAAGTAGAGTAAATTATGGGGAAAAAAATGAAAAAAACCCACTCCCTACTCTACCTATGATCCCCGGATGGATAATTAGCATACATGGATGTAAGTTGTATTTAATTACAATTATCTTCATTTGGATGTCAGCTTTATTCTCAACATTGAAGACCAGTAACAACCACAATAACTACACATTACCATTAATTCTCACTTTTTTCTCTCTCATCTTTCTAAGATGGCAAAATTTTCTAGGTTGAAACTATCAACTCAAACAAAAATTCACAAGTAGAGTTGAAGTATAAAAAAGTAGTAGGTAAAGTAAAGTGTGTCATCATAAGTCAAATTTGTACATCAAGCAGCACATTTGAAGTCAAGTTAAACCCAACCCCTTTTTACAAAATACATACCCACTAAATTTAGTCCAGGGAACTTTGGTGCTCCTGCAACTCACACAACTTTTTGTCCCTTTTAAGGAAAAGGTTGGCAAAACTCCTACCTCCATTCACTTTTAAAATTTTAAACAGTACCTGATAAAAACTGATTACACTCCAAAACCTCACTTAGATCTGAAGAGAAAACAAAAGAGAGAGAAGAAAAACCAAGGACTCTAAAATCAAATCTCAAACCCTAGAAATCAGAAGAAAGGGAAAAAAAAGGCCCTCTTTCCAGTCTTACATCTCCATTTCTAAAAATGGAAGCCTCCTCACCAAATCCAGAGCAGAAATCCGAAAATGGAGATTGAGAGAGACCGATCTTATCCATGGGGAAGATTGAGGAAGAGCAGTCGCTTTCTACTTCAGCGGCAGCCGAGATCTCCGAGCAAGGCGTCGGAAACCGGTGCCGGATTGGAGGATTCGTCGGAATTCGATGTGTCGCGGCGCTGGTTTTGGGCGTCGCCGTCTTGCTCTCGGCGATCTTCTGGCTGCCGCCGTTCTTGAGAGGAGATCGGGGAGATTTGAACCCGGAAGGTGAGAATTGAGATGTGGAAATTCAAATGTGTTTTGGTTTTTTTTTTTTTTCTTCCACTTGTTAGATTTTTTTTTTTTCTCTTGGTGTTAGTTGGTAGCGGCATTGGTTTGAATTGATGGATCTGCGATCAATTTTAGGGTTTTTGGTTGATGACAAGTAGTGGGGTTGATCTGAAATGATGTGAATTTTTGTTTACTTGTTAGGGATTTTGGAATTTGGGGTTTGTAGTGGCAGCATTGCATTGGGATGCTTTTAATTTTGTTTTATTTTGGGCTGAAGTTTGGTTTTTTTTGGTGATTCTGAGGGGATTTCTTTTTGTTGGCAGTGGGATTACTTATGTTTGGTGGAAATTTGATATTTGCATATGGTTTATGGGTGGTCGGCTTTGCTATGTGTTGTTGGGTTTTGGTTTGATTATGATGGCATTGGTTTAAATTCATGTATCTGTGGTGAGATTTGGGTTCGCAGTTGATTAGAAGTAGTAACGATGGAAGGTTTAGTTTTCTTTTCAGGGTTTTTGGAATGATATCTGGGGTTTGTACTAGCAGCATTGCAGTGAAATACTTTTAATTTTAATTTTTGACTGAAAGGTTCTTGTGTTATTCCAAGGATTTCCTTTTGATGGCAGCGGTGTTTCTTCCATTTGATGGAAATTTGATATTTAAATAGTGCAGTTGTTGGCTTTGCTATGCGTTGTTGGGTGCTGGCTTTATTTTATTGAATTTTGGCGTTTGGTTGGTTGTGATTTATGATTTTTGGCGTTCTTGTGACGATTTTGATGCTTCTAAGTGGTGAACTTTCTAGTGATGGGAACTTGAGTTCTTTTCTGTCGTTTGGAATGTCTCAGGGATCTTCCATAGTGCATTCTTTTGACTTGATGGGTTTGGCCTCTGGATTAATAAAAACTCTGGGAATTTTTGGATATTTTACAGTTAATAGGTGGTGACACTCTGAATTGTTGGAAATTTGATTTTGTCAATGGTGTTCTGATCATTCTCGGGCTTGAGTAGCATCATTACCAAGACTCAGTTGAATCTATGAAAGTTTTACAAGAATTCTGAGAATTATTGCAAGGGGTTTTATGAATTCCCCAAATGCTGTCCCCAGCCTTATTTATTTCACAAATGATCAAGTACAATCTAGCATTTTGGAAATTGGAATTCTACAAGCCAAAAGTGACATTTCACTCGGCTAGTTTATGAACTCGCACCTTCCAAACAGGGAAATAAGAATTCCTAGGGGGCATCAACTTTATTGCTGTCAAGAATCCCCATCATTTGTGTCTAAACTATAGTTAGAGCATAGTT
The DNA here is from genome assembly GCA_028538565.1 of Umbellularia californica. NCBI lineage: Eukaryota > Viridiplantae > Streptophyta > Magnoliopsida > Laurales > Lauraceae > Umbellularia > Umbellularia californica. Next base: position 84,955,004 of record JAPQWN010000001.1, read on the forward strand.
TGAACCGTGCTTTTAACAATTGGTACAACCACATTCATGTTTTAGTTCGAAAACTCTTATTTAACTGAAGCTAAAGGCTCTATTTTTGTTAGAACTTTGGTTAAAACCTTTTTATGGTGAAGGTTATTGTAGCTAGGGTTAGCATGAGGCTGTGGAGAGAAAACTTGATTGCGCAACTATAGGACCGAATGGGCATGTTTTCTTGAAATTCAGAACCCCAATTCCAGCTTTTTTCTTTTATATATTTATATTAGTATTATTCTATATTTTATGAAATTTTTTATTTATTAAAAAGGGTGTGCTCATGAGGCTTACAACCCACACATTGAGGCTTATGCAGTAATGCCTCATGTTTTGGATAATTGAATGCCTCACTTAACTCCTAAGGGCCTATTTGTTTACATGAGAGTAGTAGTACAAAAGTAGTGATCATGAATAAAGTAAAAGAGGAGGGGTTAAAGTAAAAAGAACTATAGGACAAAATCCTATTTCTCCACAAGTCATTACACTGAGGGGATGAAATCAAAGTGGGATAAAACTCCTACTTTATTTCACATCAAAGGTTTACTGTCCCCTCCCCCTTTTCCATCCAAACACCCATGAAGTAAAACTTAATGGCACATCAATTTTACTCGCTCACATCAAATGTTTATCGTCCCCTCCCCCCTTTCCATCCAAACACCCATGAAGTAAAACTTAATGGCACATAAATTTTACTCGCCTTTTACTTCTTCCATCCGAACAACATGAAGTAAAACTTTATGTCCTATTACTCACTTTTTTACTCTCCTACTCTACCCCTGCTAAACAAACAGGCTAGGGTTTTAAAACATTAAGGGGGACCGATAAGGACTTGGAATGTAGTAGTGAGAGAAATGTCATACTGTGGAGTTACGGCAAACACTTTAAATAGTGTTTAGAAGAAAGAATTTTTGTTGATTGTATGAATGAAAGATTATAGAGGAAGGGAAAACAATCTTGCCTATTACAGGTCCTACATAAGACTTCCTTTGCTCTTCATGAGTTGATTGCATGTCAATCTCTATTTTCTAAATAGGATTTTCTTTCCTTTGTTGTACTGATTACATGTCACTTAATCACCTTGTGGACCTAGGATATCTACCTAAGATCTTCTAAATTAAGACTGGATAGCTAGCTAGAAAAGTCTTTTTGAGAAATTTCTAAATCAATAATGTAGATGTAGGGACATTTCTTGTGAACTGCTATACTGAGAAAGTAGACATGGTTGAGCCAAATGGGCTGGCTGACCAATGGGCCAGCTTTCAATGGGCTTGGCCCAGTGGGTTATCGCTGGTTGGTTGGTTGGTTGTGGGCATAATTTTTTGGGCCTCCTTTTGTAGACTTTGAGGCCTATGATGCACTTGGACTGCATCATACATGTTTTTTGTATTATATGACCTTTCATTTTTGCTAACTTGGGTCAGTGGTACAGTACATGTGGGCAAGCTGCCCACCTAGGGACCGATCCCTAGGTAGCTATGTGGGATGAGACACCCCTTTCCACTTGGGTGTCTCATGTTTCTCATTTTATGTCTCCAGTTGTTTTGAGTCTTATTTCAAATGTATGGGGGGTTTGGAAGGCTAACAAAACTTATCTCTTCAGCTCTTGTAGTGGCAAGTTTTGAATTGCAAAAGCCTGTGCCCCTGCTGAAGGAAAATATTTGGAAGCTAGAAAATGACATATTTGACGAAATCGGTGTTCTAAATTCCATGGTACTCTCTCTCTCTCTCTCTCTCTCTCTCTGTCTGTCTGTCTCTCCAGTTATTTATTTCTTTACTAAACTCTGAGCATATTAACAATACAGGTGCTTGTTACATCTTTGGAACCTTTGGCGGGCTCTAACTGGACAAATGTGACATTTGGGGTGTTGCCATATACTAAAAATTTAAATATATCTACCGCTGCGCTGAGCGTACTGAGAGACTCCTTTGTATCCTTGATTATACAGCAGTCAACTCTCCACTTGACTTCATCATTGTTTGGGGATCCATCTTTCTTTCAGGTGCTGAAATTTCCAGGAGGAATTACTGTGATTCCTCAGCAGAGTGGATTTCTGCTGCAAAAAGGGCAGGTCCTTTTCAGTTTCACCCTAAATTTTTCTATTTATCAAATACAAATACAAGAGGTATTTGATGAGTTGAAGCGCCAGCTTGAATCAGGTTTACATCTGACGTCACGCGAGGTATGCTTAAGTTGGATCTGTTCTATTTTTCTGTTTGCAGTTCAGTAGCTCTATTCTTCTTTTTGTAGTTTCTGCGACGATGTATATTAATTTACACGGATTTGTATTTGTTAGTTTATCTTTCTTTCCTTGGAAGGGCTATGCCATGACGTTTATAACTTGCTTTTATTTTCAATGACTTGTAAATGTAAACTGAACCATTCAGCTAGTAGGCATCCACTGATTATGTACTGTGGTGGAAGTTCTTTTTTGTGCCTTTCACTTTGGTGCTTGTTCTTTGAGGTCTTTGTTTGTAGGTGCTGAATTTGGGTGAAAATATGGCTGTTGTTCTTCTCTCATTACGCTTGCTAGCTCTTTTTTTGGGAAGTGAATTCTTGTATATTGCGAAGTTAGTCAGTGAAATTATTTTACCATTAAAATAGTTTTTGACCATCTATTTGCAAGCCTTTGATTGGAGGTTAAGGATGTCCAAATTGGTTAATTTTGGGGCATAAATATTCATAATGTGGTTGGTCGATGTATTAGACTGGAATCTGGAGTGGATCACTGATCACTAGGCCTGCATTCTCATACTCAAGGTGGCTCTATTAGATATCTTTGTCTTAAAGAATAATCCTCAGAATATGGATATCATATATGAAAAGATTCTAAAAAACAAAGGAAAAAAGTATAGCTGAAATTTTAAGTAAAATTCACCAAATATTCTTATATATTATTTTTGTACCTTTTTTAATTAAAAACAATTGAAGGGTTAGAGTTATCCAACATTCCAATCATGTATGCCAATGGCTGTGGGCTGAGTAGTTCAGAGTAATCATTGAGAACTTGAGCTAAAATAGAAGATAAGCACCTTAGTTTTGCTCAGAGATAAACGTGTGATTCATGAGAATTAATCCTAATTACTTGTTCTCATTTTTATATTCTTATTTCCTTGTCTTTAATTGGATCCTACTTTTCTGCACTTATGAAGTACTGTGATGGTTCAAATTCATTTTTGTGTGTTTGATGTTCTTAGGGTAATTGACTGACTACATTCTGTTGGCTGCAGAATTTGTATATTACATTGACTAATGTACAAGGTTCGACATTGGCACCTCCAGTTATTGTTCAGTCATCAGTTTTGCTTGCCATTGGGAATCGTGTTCCCTCGTCACCAAGGTTGAAGCAGTTGGCTCAAGCCATCACGAATTCTACAGCAAGAAATCTTGGCCTCAATCATACTGTTTTTGGTAAAGTGAAGCAAATTCAACTCTCTTCAACTTTGCAACACTCCCTCAATAGTAGCAACAGTAGCAGCACATCCTCATCGCCAAGTCCTTCTCCAGTGTCTCACGAAAACCACCACCACCACCATCACCACCACCACCACCATCATCATCACCACCACCACCACCACCCTGATGCCCACATATCTCCTACTCCTTCACCTGCACCGCAGCATAGTGCCCAGTCTCCATCCCGCCTTGGGTGCCGACATAGAATTTCAAGAAAGCACGCCCATTCGCAGTCCGTCCCTATTTCTGCACCAGCGGTTTCTCCTGACCGTTCAGCTGCTCGACATTTTCATGGAGACCCACCTGCTCCTTCCCTTCCCCCACCCTTGCTCAAGCCCACACCTCCTGCTTCTTCCCCTCTGCCAGCTGTGTTCTTTGCTCGTGTTCAACCTCCAAGAAAGAGTGTAGCTCGCACACAGCCTCCTGATGGGAAATTGCCAGTATCACTGCCACCATCTTCGTGTGAGTTTTTTCTTCACGATTTTCATTTGATGAGTTGTTTTAGATTTAAGCTGCCAGTTGCTGCATATATTTAAGTTGATTTGGTTGGTCTCGGATGCTATTTTCTTTGGATACGAGTTTTATTTTAGTTCTTTTGGGTAATTTACGATGTTTAACCATCATTGATACTAATTTCTGCTTGACCGGCTCTTCATCGTGTGAGGTGAAGCATTCTATATAGTTTAACAGGTTTTGCAATGTTAACTTATCTTTGTTGTTAATATTTATGGAATTTTCTACAATCTGAATTTCTCATCCAGTGGGTCCTACAGTAAAGCCACAGCGTAAAGTTTTGCACCAAGGGGCCATTTCTAGATGGTGAAGATGTGTAGGAGAAGCATGTTTCACTAAAAAAATGTATTTTGCTTGTTTGATAACCCTCTTTAGCGGAGAAATGTGGGTTCCACATGCTGTGAACCTTAAGAGAGCATTCTTTTAGTGTAATCCTCAAAGCATTGTACTTAAAGTAACTTTACTAGATATGATTAAAATCCTTTTAGATGGATACTACACATAAGCATACCATATTTGTACTTACTACATGTGTAACATATCAACATTATAAATTCACTCTAGGATGTGTCGCAATGACAAATGATGCCATCCAAAATATCTCTCATTTTTTACTTGGTCACGTGATACCAGAGCAGTAACCACGGGAAGATTTGTCCATCATGTGTGAATAGAACTGGGTTTGGTGAATTCTTCTACTGTTTCCCTGCTGGTGGGTTTTATTCCATTTTGAAATATATGGTGCGGCCCATTTCAAGGATCAAAACACTCCGGATCTCTGTTCATGGAAAGGGGACTCTTTCTATTACAATTCTGGTGCAGATCATGCACAGATCCTTTCCAGATCGGATCTGGCTTCTTTCTTCCTCTTTTTTGCAGCCCATTGAGTCCATCTTTTATGTTATAAAATCAGATCTGATCTCAAGATTTGTCAACCAGGAGCATCTGGTCATTTGATTAGGACAGATTTTAAAACTCCAGTTTGTGGAATCAACTGCTGGGTCCCACTAGAGTTGGTATTTCTGGAAGTCAATACAAAATATCTGATCATCTATCATAATGGTGATTTCTACATATTTCTCTGGATTTTTCTTTGCTTCCAGAAAGGATTTTTTTCTGGCCAATTTTCCTTGGCACCGCCCCAATCTCCGGATTCTGAGTTCTTTTCTGGAATTTCATCCAGTTGTACATATTTGACTCATCGTTATTAATCTTGGATCTGATCTGAGCATACTTTAATCTACAATCAGATCTGGAGTTTTCAGTACCTGTCAAAGGGGTCACCCAGCACTATTTTCGTGGATTCATTTTATTCCAGCCCTTATTTCTGTTCAATTTCTGCTTAATTCTCATGTGCAAGCCCCAAACTTTCATTGTAGAATTAGATGTTTAAGACTTATTGTCTAAGAATTACCCTGATGGGTATTAGTGTGGATGATAACTTAGCTAAAATTTCATGGAGAAGTGCCTAGCAATTTGAAATTTTCTTTTCAGTTGTTACTTGAATTCTGCAATCTTGTGATTGTGACGTTCAGCACCTTCTAGCTGCGATATGGGGTCTCGTCAAATTAAAACTACATTTGCTATTTTATGTTTTTTTTTTTTTAGATTTTCTTTTTCTGTATCTATCCTACTTTTTTTTTTATGTCGATGGTGGAAACTCACATTCAGAAAAATGAAAAAGAGGATGGTGGAAAGGGTTGAAAAGCCATCAATAGACTTGCTTTGGCGAGAAAGGTTCCACCTTTTGAAACATAAGTTTTTGTAAATCATAACATAATGAAGGGCTTCAGATTGCTAACACTTGGATTATAACATTGCAACCTATTTCAAGTTTGGAGAAAGGAGTGGAGCTCAATACATTATGGTGGAAAATGATTAATGCTAAGTATGGGCTACAGAAGTGTCTTCATCAAGGGGAAGACGCTTTGCGCATGTTTTGTGGTCGTGTCAACTTCTTGGAGTTGAGAGTTTATTACAATTTGACATTCAAGACGGGCACCGGAGTTTTTTTTGGAAAGATCGGCTATTAGGTGATAATCCTTTCAGCTTGTTTGCCATGAATTTATATTCAATCCTGTTTCTGGCCTTCCACAGGCCATTTTCGTTGGGAAGAATTTTCTAATTCTATTGTGTTTTGGATAAATAACTCCTGCATAAACCTGTTTTTCAACTGTCCCAACTCAAGGGAAATATATTGTTTACAACCTTTGGGGCTATGATGCACGGATACTTCAAAATGGGCAACGTATCGTGTCGTATCGTATCCGATACTTCACTTTTTACATGTAAAATCCGTGTCTTTGCCATGTCTATGGCGTGTCCCTGACGTATCCATGCCGTATCTGGGCATCATAGCTTTGGGGAGCTCAGGCTCAATCTGGAACGGAGCCCAGTTTACCCTCCAAAACTTATAGTAGTGTCAAACAAGTTGCATTGGGTTTAACATTTCCTGTATTTAAGGTCTTTAAAAAAAAAACTATTATTGAAAAATGCTGAGGATATTCGAAGATAATATGTCCTGTACTCTTATTTTGTTAACTTACTGAAGTTGGAAGTGACTGTTACTGGAAACAACTCAATTATTTAATTGTTTTTGGATTTAGCACTAAGATAGTTAATTTGATGCAGTCCATGCAAATGGGACCCACTTGATCACAAGTCTCAATCAAGTGGCCCAATGCCATTGCCCATGGGGTTGGCGAATTTGACTTTAATTTTCATGTTTTTTAATGTAGCCTGACTTTGTGTGAGAGATGACAATTATCTTTCCAACGAGCCCAAGTTTGGTTGAGATTTTGAATCGTATTGAGAAAGTTATTGCCAATTTTCTAGTTGGGTATAAGAGAATTACAAATTTATGCAAATTTAAGGGCATTTTTGCCATTTTCTATTTTATCATGTTTAGGTGGCCGGGATGGAACTTACACTTTTTAATGGTCTTGATTGATTTTTTTTTTTTCCTATTCAATTTTTAAAAGAGACGTAAGGGAGATTAGTGCACTAGTTCTCTATCAATGAAATTCACCCTTTATGGCCTGTTTTGTGTGAAGTTCTTGGAGGTTCAACAATTCTCTTTACTTAGGTTGCTAGTGGTTAATTGATTTTGTTTCTATGCCATTTTGTTTCCTTTGGTAGATCTTAGTGAGGTAAAGGGATATACCCTACCCTCAACTATATTAGGGGTATATTTATAATTGCATCCTTTTCAATTCATACGGTTCACAACCTCTGCGCTGTCCCCAAACACCCACAAACCAACCCCCCACCACCACGAGTTCCGCCCCTCTTTTTTCCTTTTCCTTCTTTCCTCCTCTCTCTTGTTTTCTCAAAAAAGAAAAAAGAAAAAAAAATCTATGACTAAGAAAATTTATGGGGCCTGGAATTATGGAAGGAAAGTTTCTGAAGGCCCAATTCCCTACATCTGGGCCTGTGTTTTTAGTGATTCAGAGGATTTGATATCATGGCCTCCAATCCCACCATGAACTGAAGATGCTTCTAAACTGTCCTGCATTAAAGATCGAAACCATTATTTTTTCCGCCATTCTTCTCTACAATTGGTCTTCATTTCTTGATAATTTTAGGCCTCCAACCGAAGGGCTGGAATCTTCCAATTCTAGAGGTTTCACTGAGGACCTTGTTTGTGCAACAAGAGGATTCTGGGCTAAGGGAGGAATTGTGCATACCTACTCCCATACATCAAAATTCAAAATCCTCTCAATATCAATTTATTTTTCCCTTTTTTTCTAGGAAAATGTGTCGCACTGAACAACGAAACAGTGGGCTGTACTGATGATGCAGCCTAAGCTCATCACAGGCCCTAGATTCGGCCTACTGTCAGTAGGCCATTGGGCCTAACTCATGGTGGGCCAGCCCATCGGGCCTAACCATAATGGACCAGCCTATTGGGCCACGCCCATAGATGACTGATACATTTGGCCCAACCCAAACCCAGTAGCCTAACGATGCTTTCTTTCTTAGTACAAAGCTTCCTAGATCTAGATAAGATCTAGTAGGATAATTGATTGACATGCAATCAATTAAGATAATTGATTCAATGCAATCAGTTAATTGACATGTAATTTTTAATTAGTGAAAGAGAGAATATTAAGTAATAAGAAAAGGAAAACGAAAACTATATCTAGGTCCCTATTAGGCAGGATTGAGCTCCCTTTATAAATACCTTGTAATCTATCATTATGAGAAAAATTTCCCGTTGAGTTAAGATTCCTTGGGTTGCCTTATGGTAATGACTCCAAAGGCCAGGCATATTTGGTGAATGTGTGATGACTCCATCATTAATGTCTCTTTAACTGAAATTAGAAAATTTTCTTCTCCACCATAGAATCCTCTCCTCGCACAAATATTCCTTAAGGAATCCATTGTCCACAATGGGCTTCAACAAATAGGCAGCATGGATCACAGAAACAGCTGCACCCACTTATGGAAAATGGGAATTGAGAAACTATGCATTTTCTGCACCTCAGCTCTCTATAGGTCTTATACATACTATCCCGACCCAAAAGGTCCCGCTAAATTTATATTGGATTCTTCTAGTTTTCTAGTCTAGCACCTCAAACAGATGATTGCTGTATATTCTCAACTGGATTGTTTGAATTAGCAGGAAAAAGTCTCCAGAACATTCTGTGCATATTTAAATTCAATCTCTAGATAATCCTGTCAATGGACCCTTCCTGTTTTGATGTAGGAAACATCCATCAGTTTTGATTAGCAGGAAAAAGTCTCCAGAACATTCTGTGCATATTTAGACTCAAATCTCTAGATAATCCTGTCAATTATTGATTAAACACAGAATAAGAATCCTTTCTGTTTTAAGTAGGAAACATTCATCAGTCTTGTGTTTCAACCGTGTTTGACTTCCTCTGCTTTTCTCTATCTGAATTAAACCCCCCAAACCTGTCATTGTTATTGACACCTGAATTTCATGTTCTGCAGCATTTGGTGGAGGCCTTCCTACTGTTCAGTGGCTCCAATGGGCATTCTCGCTGCTCCTATGCCTTGTATTTCTTGTATGATAGAATGAGAGCACTTCTTTTTCTATTTGCAGACAGCTCCAGTTTTTGATAAAGCGGCTCGTGTTATTCCAACAGGCAAAAACCAGTGCTCTATGTGCGGGAGCAGTTAATTGAAAGGCACTGCTTCACAATGGGAATCCACGATGGTGTTTTTATGCGCCTGTAAATATGAAATATAATTCGATCAGCAGATGTGTTTCAGGTCAAAGCCACAGAGGTGGCAGGCCCTTGTTAACATGTAATGCTGTTATTGCTATGTCAGACCTGCAAAGAAAGAAGTTAAGAAAATGAGTTTCACCCCATAAAACAGAGGGGTGTTTCAGTGTTTGTTATATGTTGCCATGAAAAAGATGGTCTTGCAAGAACATTTTGCTGTCCTCAAGCATTTGAACCTACATAACGGTGTTCTTGGTAGGTAGTTGCTATAAGGTTCATCCAAAAGACATTGGGTCCAAACTAAATGAGCAGCTATGGTCTTGTACTCAGGTTAAATGCAGGGCGGTGTCGGCATACTTAGCTGAATATTTTCCCAACTATTGGGTGGTCTAATCAGATATAGAAAAGCTTGCCAATAATTGAAGATAGCCTTATACAGCATGCAATCACAAAAGCTCCCAAAGCAAACACAATTAAGGTATGGTGTACAGTTTTACTCAAAATACCACTTTGTGAGGACTGTGTCCACACAAATTTCTGCTACGGGTGATCAAATCCGCCATCAAATCATCTCTCTTTACTCCCTCCAAGCACCCCTACCTATTTCATGATTCTAAAGCTACAGTCTTATTAATTTACTAATCTTTATCTATTTTCCTATCATTTGATTCAAAGCAGTTAAACTATGCCACATTCTTATTGTCAATTAGATCGAAACCAGTAAGTCTTACATAGCTTGATTTTGGGACATGTCCTTGTCGTAGGAGGTCTTGAACCAGTATTGGGCTCTTGCTTTTGTCAAGAGAAGTCATTCTATTTAAGGTCTAAATAAGACTCATTTTGAAACTCTCCACACACATTCCTTGAAACTTTGGCTGTACTGGTTTTGGTCGTGGCCGATTACCAGTTTATAAAGAAGACTCTTAATTTTTGTTCTTGTCGTAGGAGGCCTTGTTTCAGAAAAATGAACACTGATACAATGAGGTTTAATATTTCATATTGGCAGTTGGGTCTCAAACGAGTTTTAAAGCAATGCAAGGGACCTCCAGAATAACGATTGTGAAGAAAAGGGGGCCGCTATAAAGAAGGAGAAAAAAGACTTCACATTGATGAACATATCTAGCACAATAAGTCCAAAAGATAAAAAGAGAAAGAAAGAAAATATATCAAGCACAATAGAAAAGAAGATCACATCTGTCTTCCCTTGTTGCCAAGCCTGAGTGCACCCGACCCAAATTTCACTTTTGGTTGTTATGCGTCATGCAGCTTTGGATTTGGCCTGCCTGACCCAAATTTCACCTTTGAAGAATTTTGTCTGCATTTGGATGCACCCAGTCTATACATCGCAATCAGGAATACTTTTCTGTGCATGGATCATGGCCTCACCTCAGATGCCAAAACTCAGATAACTGGACCGTTTGCAGTCACAGGAGTAGGGACGGCGAGCTCAAGGGTGTGTTTGTATATGTTGAAATGATTCCGCGACTTTAAGAGGAAAATTGATTTCATATTTCACTGGGCCAATTATTCTGTTGTTTGATCCAAATGCATTTTCCTTGTAGGGGAGAAAATGAACTGATTTTTCTCGATAAAGAAGATTTCCATTTGATACAAAAAAAAAAAAAAAAAAAAAGAAGAAGATAGGATTCGAGATTCCTCTTTTTGAAAACAAAAACCTGTAGAGCACAGGAATCCACTGATCGTACAAACCAGTCTTAAATGACCAAATTTGAAGTATTCCTTTGAATTGAATCAACTGCCTCACGCGAACCAGATACTCTTGTTTTGCACCCATCTTAAAATAATAGTGTGAAATTGATCATGTTGACTGATTTGAGGGGGAAAAAAAGGCCTGCAGGAGGGGATGCAAAATATATTTCCATGTCTCGTTTCTTACTGTCATACACAGCCAATACACATGGAGAATGCCTTTTGGAGAGGTTTGTAGACAAGATCATGGGCCCTACTCATTGATTAAAATGGACATCTGACAACTATTGGTAGCAGAAAATAATGTCTCATGATACAGGTTTCTTATTTTCACTTGGCACATGATGTACGATTCTGCAGCATTCTAGAAGTGTTCCTATTCCCAGTCCCTTTCGACTGACATTTTACTCTCATGTTGTGTTTCATGCATGCCCTCTTATGATATATTATGTGGACAGCAGTTGGTACCTGTCATCCTTCATTAGTTGAGGCCGGGTCTTCACCCCTCTGGGTGTGTCGCACGCGCTTGCAGTTGGGGTGGGGATGGAGGGCCATCTATTGACAACCCCAACTCTTACTGACATATCCTTCAAAATGTACTTCAATATAAATTAGTACCATTGCAACATTGAGCAGATGACAAGTAACATAATTGATGCACATGATTATTTATGCATAAGATTGTGTTGATATGTTAGGAGTCATGTGTTCAATCTTATTAGGACACACTCCAATTGGAGTGAAGTGAAGTTTGTGGATATATCATTATTGGAGTGGAGGGGATGGCATTCACTTTGAACCATTTCGATTATTAATAGATGAGCCCCGTAGTGGAGTTATGCACATCCTACTTGCAGAAAGTCTGTGGGAGATGCTGCGGGGATTTAGACTCTCATTTTTCGCATGAAGTTGTTCCTAATAAAATATTGTACACATGGTATGTACCTATAACCAAAAAAAAAAAGAAAAAGAAAAAAAAAAGCATTTTGATATATAAGTAAAGAGATTTTTACAAAAAGAAGTCTTAAATATCTCCATTCCTCCAAAAACATCCTCAATAGGATGAGCCAATATATATAGGGGAGATTTTTACCTAAAAAGTGGTGTTAGACTAAATAAAAAAAATGCTTCATAGAGCCTACTGGCTATATAGAATTACCAAACGATCCATATTGGTTGAAATATCACAACTTGTCATTCCTTTTTTAATGTTATTTTTCTGCTTTGTTGGGTATTTCAGTTGTTTACTTGAGGCTAAATTAAAACAGGTTGAATCTAGATATGGAATCCAAAGATGCATTATATGTGATTTATTCCTTAGCTCCAACCATTCTGACTAAATAAGTTGCTTGGCGTCTGGGACACGTATAGATGAATGAAGATAGGCTGACTTGAATATAAATTGAGTTTCTAATTACTTTAGATTTCATGATTTAAAAAGAAACCTAATTTCTCTATATCTTACAATCAACCACAAAGAACACTTGGGAGAAAAAGAAACCTGATTTCTCCATATCTTACAATCAACCACAAAGAATACTTCTGCAAAACTCCCATATCCCTACCATTCAATAAAAGAATTTATAAATGGAACTCATTGACTTGTACATGTTTTTTGGTAACTTCACAACATGTCAACCTGTATGAAGCACTCTGCTGTATTTTTTTAACAGTTAATTATTGCCCCATAAGTAACTTCTCTAAAGGGATATCCCCCACATAAAAATCTCTATTTGCAATATTATTGATCTGATTGTTGTATCACCCATATTGCAGTTATTTGTTTTTAATAAGGAAAAAAGAAGGGTCCATATTGAAATGCATTGGCTTGTATCAGTCAGTATAATTAGTGCATTAGAGTATTACTTACAAGCTTTTTAACAATAGAGGCGTGAATCAATCATCGCACTAATGCTTTGTATCAATAGAAAATGTTCTTCTACAAGCACACTGCACGTGTTACCTAGTTCTATAGGGCCCATTTGATCCCACCTTTGGTTCGTCCAGCCCCTTTGATAATTTTGTCATTACATGATAGGGCATCATGCCTAATTCTACACTTACCGAACCTTCACTCTTAGATTGAATCTCAAAAAAATAATCTACGTCTAAGGTGACAAATTTTAAGGCTGTTAAATCTGAGACTAAGATAATTTGGCAGCGCTAACTTTTTGGGTCCCCTTGGTCTATAATGAGACCTTTCCATCTCCTTCCTCACATTGATAGACATTCATATAAATGAGCCATACGAGCTGGCCTGCATATAAGCAATATTCAGTCTTCCCATGCCAGAACATTGTCTATGTATCGATTTCTTTAAAAAAAAACTGTCCTGTGATATCTAGAACAATGTAAGGTATAAATTTGCTCAACCATTGTTTATCCATGACAAGAATAAAAAGTTGGCGAAACACACAAAAGACACTCAAAACACAGGGGAGAGGCCTGTAGTCCACTCTGAAGCAGATTCTTCTAGATGATCAGGAATCAGGACTCCCTGTATATTACAACATCTACGTCATTACTACAAAAGCCAACAACCTCAAATATGGTTCTTAGGGTTGACCATTTGCTGGGCCGGCCCATTGAGCTTTCAAGCGTTTTGAGCTCAGCCTTCTCCAACGCAGTCTAAAGCCGGCTCTTAAGGTTGGGTTAGAGTTGGACTATAACAGTAAGCTCATTTTATACAAGGGTCAGGTTTTTGTTTCAAATTGAAATGGATGATGCTACATGGTTATACATTTAACTTCCACCTTAACTAAAAATAATGGATTATTTGCTAACTAAAATGTTGGGTTTGGGCCTAGGTGTGACCTTTTTTTTTTTTTACGAGGCTCAGGCTTGGGCTTCACATGAAGGTTTTAGCTTTGAGATGGACCTAATCTTACAGCCGATTAAAATTGGCTGAGTCCGGACATATTCGGGGCCTGTGTGGCCCTATCGCGGCCCATTGACACCCATTTTGGTTGTCATACCCTTTACAACAATAGGTGGGACCCATTACTCCTTGAGTAGTTGACATCTAAATGATAAGGCTATTTTTTTTTTACCACCCTAGCCAAGGGGGCTGGGACCCAAAAGAGAGCCCCTACACACAGGGGAAGTGAGCCCACTCAAGTCGGAAAGGAGCCCTCACAAGGAGGGAATAAAGCCCACACAAGTTGGAAAGGAGCCCGTACAAGCGGGAAGACGTGGTGTACTCAGGGCTGGTATCCTAAGCAGCAAGGTGAGAACTGCCACTTTTTACCACTCGGGTAAAGAGCCATTCTCAATTTAAGGCTAATTGAGTTCTTAAGCATGGTGAAAGGTTTTAGTTATACTGACATCTCATCTGGTGGGCCCAGCTTTTGTGGGGAGAGAGTGTATAGAAAATCATAGCCATTCAACTTTTGGGTTAAGAAGGGACACTAATAAAAGATGACTTATGAATCCCACAAAATGTCCATCCATCAGAAACAAGTTTTTTTTATCCATTTCCCCACCCATGGTGTGCCCCACCAGGTGATTGACCCGTTTGGATCTCTAAAACTGGGCCCCATCCAAGAACCCTGCTCAATAGATGAGGCCAAGCTTGGGCCCAGAAACAAGATAACAGTAACACAGCATAAAAAGATTACTTAACAAGAGGAGACCAGAGAGAGATGCATGAACTTCAGGCTCTCCTGCCTTTCTTGAAATTCTGACGAATCCATGTACATGTGCAATGCGTTTTTGGTGTATATTTAGTCAATACTAGCCTCCTTCATCTCCTCTCTCTGTTTCTGTCTACATGGCTGCCACCCAATTCCTCTGCCAAAGCCTCTACCTTTCTTTCAAGAATGGGAAAAAACCCAACAATCTTTGCAAGAGGAGCAGTTTTTCTCCTTCTTCTGGACATGGGTCATGCTTGTTCAATCAAAAGTCCCAAAATCAAAGATACCCAGTTGTCAGAGCTAGTGCTTCTGAATCAGCTGGAGGGAGAAAACAGGTGGAGGTATGTGTGTTTCACCAGTGGGCAGTGGCTTTTCTACTAAAAATTGGTTCTTTCTGTTAATTTATTTTAAATTTCAACATTATTAATTCCTTTTTTCTGTTTGTGGGATGTTTGGTTTTAGCTTGTATATGATCTAGATGAAAAGCTTAACAGATTAGCAGATGAAGTTGATACGAATGCTGGCCTTCAAAGGCTCTCTCTGTTCTCACCTTGTAAGGTAATCTCTCTCTCTCTCTCTCTCTCTCTCTCTCTCTCTCTCTCTCTCTCTCTCTCACAATAAGGAATTGTTTTTATTCTGTTCTAGAACTTGGGTACTGCATTGGATTGGAGCACAAATTGTTATTGGTTTGAGGATTATGGAAAAACGTGTTCTTGGCTATTTATCTGTGCATTTGGGGTGGCGTGGAAATCAAAATTGGTGTTAGGTGGGACACGGATTTTTCTGGTTTTTCCACAAATCATTGCCCAGGGCTGGTGCTGATGATTTTATGGAGCTGAGAAGGTAGAAAAATGGCATCCCGCTCAATTGTTCAAGAGAAAACTACAAAAAAACCTGTTTTTTAAAAACCCCTTTCTACTATCATTGAGTGGGTCTCTCAATTTCAATCCAAATTCTTCCCATATAAATTGTCACACCTCTGAAATTGACGATTATCAACAACTGGATTCAATCATGATATAGAATGCACTTATAAAACCATTAAGGTTTGAGCCCTATATCAAAGGTTAAGATGGGCTTACTAGAGTGATATTTGGCAACCCCTTCTCCACATTCCATCTCCTGAACCCTGTGATTGGCATGCATCAAAGTGCCTCATTCTAGCAGAGGCATGCTTTTAAAAACCGAACTTTTTTTTTTTTTTTTTGTAATATTCCCCTACATGGCCTTTTTTTATCCCTCAAGTAAGTTTCTTTTACTTTTGTCACTTTTTTTTTTTTTTTTGTCTTCTTCTTATTATGGGTTTTGTCAATCTAAATCATGCATTTTTGGCTAGTGCAGATTAATGTTTTCTTGAGAATAACCGGAAAGAGGGAAGATGGGTTTCATGATTTGGCTTCTTTGTTTCATGTAAGTTAGTGGAATGTGTCTTCTTTGTAACAGTTTGTCTTCATAGTACTTCTGTGAATTGAAGTAGAATGGAATGTTGCTAGTTGTTTCAATTTCATATCTGATGCAAAAATCACATCATTAACCAAGGTCACAGGCGAGTATGCTTTTTTTATTTTATTACATCTCTATTTTTGGATGGAAAGCTGAAACCATGGATGACTTTGTGAATTGAAGTAGAACAGAAGGTTGTGCAGCATGGAGTAGCATAGAGTGCAGCAATTTGTCTGCATATACTTTGTGCAATAAAGTAGAATGGAAGCTTGGTGGTTGTTACATCATCATGTTGATGCACAAATAGTATCATTTGGATCCACCCAAGTACAAAATCAATAATTTTTTTTTATTTTAAATTTTTGATGGATCTAAACACAGTTTTGCTGCACCTATGCATGCGTGGAAAACTGAAGCATCAGACAACTTTTATCAACCTTAATGTCTTGGTGAATTCTTATTTGGATTATTATTGAGTCTCCCAATACAAATTCATGACAATCAAACTACACTGAACCATTATGTACAAAATTCAGAAACCATGTTCAGACAAGGACTTGATGGGACTTGGCCATATGTCCATTGTTTTGTTTTTGTAAAATCTCCTGTTGGTTTTACTCATATCTCCATTTTGTTCTCATTGATTTTAAAAAATAGTTAACAGAATTGACAGGATTTTTTTGTCTGTGCAGCATGAAAACATCTTGTTTGCCTGAATATTATTGTTTGAATTTAAAGTAAAACAAACAGAAATATGTTTGTTTCGACATGGTGTTTGATGCAAAGATAACATCATTTGGATGTTCCCCAAGTCACAGTGCAATGGAAAAGCATGGAAAGCTGAAACCACATACAACTTTTCAAACCCAAGTGAATGGTCAATGCTTATTTCTGTTGTCCGAGTCACCGGATATAAATCCATAATAATTAACATGCACTGTTACTTGACCAATTTGTACAAAATGCAGAAAGCATGGTTAAGAAACAAACTCAAAGGGACTCGAACCTTCATTTTTCTATTTCTGTAAAGGCCTCCTTCATTTTAACCTATCCATTTGTTCGTAGTGATTTTCAAATAAAAAGAAAAAGAAAAAGAAAAAGAAAAAGAAAAAGAAAGAAGAATTGACCAAGTTCATGTCTTCCTGTTGCCTCAACTTTGGTCATTTCTGGGTCGATTACTGGTTGAGTTTTTATACTCGATCAGATATTTTTCTTGAGTACTCGATAAGTAATGTTTCTTCCCCTTGAAATTGTATCCGGTTTTCTTTCTTAGTTTTTGAGATGCTTTTGTTGAATTCCAGGTTATAAGTTTAGGGGATACAATTAAGTTTTCTTTGTCGCCAACAAAAACCAGAGATCGTATGTCAACAAATGTGCCTGGAGTCCCACTTGATGAGCGAAACTTGGTAAGCTATAATATCAATCTTTAATATCCAGTTATTTTTTCCTCTGTTGGGATGTCTAAATATTTTTCATCTAGTTCTAACCAGTAGACTTAAAGGATTCAGAATTCCAAATATGCTTCGGTTGGACTGATCCAACTGGTTAGGCCTTCCATGGACAGATTTTGCTTGAAGTTGGATCCAAGAATCCGGACCTAGCCCCTGCCTCTTGGTAATAGGTCGACTGCTAGCAGAATTGGATCTTTGGGATGAGGTTCATCTGATTCTTATGGGACATTGATTGCTTTTGGAGCTTTTTCTAAACTGGATAAAATATCTATCTATCAATCAATAAATCGATTTAATGGAAAGATCATTCACCTAACTCATACACACAGTACTTATCCAGTGCACATGATGTGCATTTTAGCTTAAATGCACACCTCAATGTGGGGCCCACATGAGACCCCACTTGGGGATGGGACCCGTGTGGATCTCTTCTTCTAGTTGAGGGCTCCCTGAGGCAAGGTTTCAAATATCAATTGAATTTAATTAAGTGGAAACTTTTCTCATTAGTTAATTCTGATTTATTTACCTTTTTTTCTTTTTGTCGAGTGGCACAATTTTTCTTGACCATTCACATAATGTGTGATCAAATGGTCTTTGTCTTAGAGGGGTGGAAGAAATGTTTTGATCCCTAAACCATTTGATGTTGATCAATAGCATTCCACCTTCAGAATGGTCTAAACCATCCATCATGCCTAATTCCACCGTCAAGGGTGGAACCAGGAATTTCTCACTGGGGAGGCCAAAGGTAAAAAACTTTCAACAAATTTTCAAATTTTTGTGATAAAATTAAAATACACAAGGAAAAAATTATTTAAGTTCTGCCCAACATTCTTTCATTTACTTGAAATCATCTATTATGATTATGAGAATATTATGTTTATGAAAATGAAAATTCCAAACATTATAATGATGATGATGGTTATAAAGTAAGTGGATTATTGAATTTTTGCTCAATGTTCTTTCATTTACTTGAAATCATCGATTATAATATGAGAATATTATGATTATGAAAATGACAAATCCATACGTTATTAAAAAAAAAAAGACAAATCCATTCACCATTGGGTTGAACCACCATATTAACTCCATTGGGTGGGCCCATCAAAATTATATTATGTGAGTGGTCTCCGTTTTTCTTCCACCATTGGTTGTGCCCATCATGATTCCCATGATAGGGTGATCCTGCTGTGTTGCTACCATTTGGTGGCATCACTTGATTTCATCATTTCGGTGGGCCCTCCCATTATTAGTTTTGCTATTATTGCTGAGGTTCTTGCCTTCGCAACAACTCTTTTCAAAACTATAGGAAAGACAAGTTTACAAAGGGTACATAACATGTAAGTGGGACCCATTGGTCCCACCTCATGCCCCACAATATGAAAAGGGGTTTGGCGGATTAGCTATTTCTATAAAAAAAAGCCCCATTGAAGGTTGTTAGCTCCCCATTGAAGGTAAATATAGAAGTATTGTTGACGAACATTGTGATTTAGCTTTGAATCTAATAATATATTTATAACACTAGTACAAATCATTTGGAATTCATATTTGAAAAAATTTACCTAATCCATTGTCAAAGTTGATTCAGTCTAGATCTGGCGGGATGAGTATGGTACTAACTACTAAATCCTAGCTGTCAACACCTTTGTCTCAGTTGAGTTGTACTCACTTGGCAAGTATCAAGTCAGCATGAGTTGGTCATCTAGTCACACTGCAACTGGTGCCAGTGGTGACCGAGACCAACACCGGCATTGGGAATACCATCTGTTGGCATCCCTAATTTCAAAACTAGGAATTATCCATTTGAATAATTTTCATCATACCTATGTGTAAGTGCCGAAATATTACGGGCTTGATTAGGCGAGTATTGAACTCGTGATGCTGCTGCTAAACTTCTTTGATGAGATTAACCGCCTTAAACCTGAAAGGGGAAGAAGGAAAGAAGGTCAGAGCCCCTGGCTGCAGTCAGCCGAAGGCACTCTGATGCCTAAGTTAGTGCGGTCACTAGACAGAGGAAGAGTGAGTATGGAAGAAGAGGGAGTTCAGGGCATATGCAAAGTGTGTATGTGGCGTATCTTGCGTAAAGCATACCTTTCCATGGGTCTTACCCATGCATATATATATATATATATAGACGAGTGTCCCATCAGAAGCTCCCTTAATGGAGGTAGGTGGAGGTACAGTCCCATCAGCCCATACCTCGTATCCTCAGTGGAGGTAGGTGAGAGTACTGTCCCATCGGATCGCTCCTCAATCTCATACATAAATGCGAACGTGACAGTCGGACAGGGATAACCTCTTATCGATACCCAGCGGCCACCTTGACTGACAATACGTTCTGCAACGTAGCTGTCCCATTACATAATTGAGACTTGACACTCAGTGTTCACCTCGATCAATAGGACTGAACTGGAGAAGTCACCGAGGTCGGGAGTGTGCGAGTTCGGGCACTGCTGCCGAGGTGCACAAGGCCGAGCACAAAAGGGGTCTGGTCGGTACTCTTACCGAGACTAGATCAAGCTCGGTGCCAGCTGGCGCTATTGCCGAGCTGAATAAAGCCGAGATCAAAATAAACCCGGTCGGTACTCTTACTTGAACCAGGGGTAATCTCGGTATTATGAAAACCCCCCACACACTATGATTATAAACTGTACATGTGAGTCCCATATTTTGGCAATCCAAACTAAAGAAGGCTTGGCTGATTGGGATAAAGCTCTGAACCAAGAAATTAAGTCTCCTAGAGACTCTCAGACAGTGGAAAACAACCCTCAAATGTAGAAAATCTTTATTAATCTTCATCTCTCTCTTTTTGCTGCATTACATATCCCTATATAAAGGAAACAAAAACCCTAAATATAGAAGTTCTCGAAAAATAAAATTATATCTTAACCTAAACAAACTGCTAATTAGGAGTCCTAATCATAAATCAATAAATAAATAGTTACTAAAAATTTAAAATCTTTTTTGCTTTGTCACAAAATCCTCTCTTTTTTGGGCTTGAAACTTGGGCCATGGGTTTGGTTGTGTTGGTGGCTAGGTTGGCCAGCTGAACTTGCATCATTTCCTTTGGGTTTCAAGAGAGTTTGACTTCGATCTCCGTTCCTATCATGCCGTACTTGAAGCCATTCCTTCTTAATACTTGACCTCAATCTTCTCTTTAGTGATTCCGGTTTCATTGGGTAGTGTAACAAATGCATATGAATTATTTCTCATCCGATGAATTGGATTTCATTCTTGTCATACGTCCATGACCTCTCAAGTAAAATATCCCCAACATCCATTGGTACTACATTGCACAATACTTTGTCCTTGAACTTGTAGTAAAGGCAATTTGAAACCTATGGTGAACTTGTACTTCATTACCTTTCCTCAGCCTTTGAACTAAATAGGGTTGAAAGTACCTCAACTGTAGGCGATCCACAAGAGCTCGTGATACAATATTCTTGGAGCCCTTACTGTCTGTCACTATCGTACTATCCTGTCCATTTACACAGCATGTTGAATGAAAGGTGTTATTCCATAACCATCTCTTTTCAGCAGTTTGTGTAGGTTTCTCTAGCCCTACACTTTGACTCATCAAAACCTCAGCATCGTAGTCAACTTGCTTCTTCTTCTGTTTCCATGGTCAACTACTTAGATTTTTGTTCATCATGCTCATCTTTTTTTTAATCACATGTACCGAAGTGGTCGGGGGTTGTTTTTGAGATTGGAATGAGAAGTGGCCTCTTTTCTGACAATGATGATACACAAGCAAGTGGTTCTTCTCCTTAGAGCAAATGCTTGACTTAATATCTTGTCTATCTCCCATTGATGGTTATTTTCCACGATTACGCTTGAGATTTGTAAGTTTAGCATCAATTGTAGTTAACAATTGTAGAGTTTGTGGAAGACATGTGATGTTATACATGATCTGATTTATATCTTTTGTTAATCGGGCATGGCATGTGGCAGTTCGGTGGAAACTGGCCGTACCCCGTTCTCAGTTCATCTTTTTGTTCTGTCAAATTGGAGGACAACTCCCTTTTGTTTTGGAGCCAAAATTACTTGTACTCATCTCTTGTACTGCTTGCTTTCATTAATACAAGTAGCCATTCAAAAAAAAAAAAAAAAAAACTTGAAATTAAAATGGACTAACATGCTGTGTGGCTCTCGTTCTCAAGAGGGTGAAGGCGAAAACGGATCGTAATTTAGAGTCTAGATGAATTTTAAAAATCACAAATCAATTTTGAGCAATCAGTCAGGTCAACTGAGACTGTTGACCTGCTGACTTCGCTGCTAATGTGGCAATTTCGGTGTGATAGATGTCACAAGTTTGCTTTCCATGGCAAATGGCAGAAAACCCTTTTGCCTTTTCTCCTCAGATTCTTCTCCTTCTCTTTTCAGCCAATGAAAAGTGACTGCTGCCCTGAGTCTTTGCTTCTTTCTGTTGTGACCAATCTGAGAAGGAAAGCATTACTTATCCCTATAATATATAAAGGAAAAGGAAACCCTAAAACTAGAAGTTTTCAAAATAAGAAACCATATCTTAACCTAACAAATTGCTAATTAGGAGTCCTAGTCATAACTAGTATGTAAATAATATTAAAATTTTAGTGGAGAGAAAATCTGTTTCGCTTTGTCAAGAAATACTTTGTTTTTGGGCCTAAAATTTGGGTCACCAGTTTGGTTAGGTTGGTGGCTAGGTTGCCCCACTGAGCTTGCATGCCATTTATCCGACTGATAGTTGTGATCATCAAATAATAGAGGTATCAGGATGGCACATACCATGATGGGCCACCATATAACAGTTGCTGTAAGGTACATGGCGGGCCCAATGTAGGTCAAACATAGAAAATGCCATTTTAAGTGTCTTCAACTAGGATTGTAGATATTGCTTTTTTCAAATGATGTTACATTGTTACACATAATTCTGTTCATCCAGTTGTCATACTATTATTGATTGTTATGAAAAGTTTAAACTTGAAACTGAAGTCTTCGGTGTCAACTTTTATTATCCGAAGAGTGTTTCTTCTCAGATACAATGTTCTTGCTGTGTCCTTGGCAGATAATTAAAGCACTTAATCTTTACAGAGAAAAGACTGGAAGCGACAACTTCTTTTGGGTAAATGCTAGCTCGAGAGAATTTAAATCAGAACCGTTAAACTGCCCCATACAATCTTTTTTTTTTTTTACATTATGGGTTCTTCTTGAAATTGTGTACAAGTTTGCAATTTATCTTAACTGCATCCAGATTCACCTTGACAAGAAAGTTCCTACTGGTGCTGGTCTTGGCGGTGGAAGTAGTAATGCTGCAACTGCACTATGGGCAGCAAATCAATTCAGTGGTGGTATTGCAACTGAACAGGAGCTTCAAGAATGGTCAGCTGAAATTGGTTCGGACATTCCTTTCTTTTTCTCACATGGAGCAGCATATTGTACCAGTAGAGGTGAGGTAAGTTTGGTACAGTCTCTCTTAAGTAGGAACATTCTGGGTTTAAATTTACATTCAGCACTTCATGGCTACAGAAGTTGTTGCAGCATAATTATTTAAGTGTGGTTTTGAATGTGCCTTGAATCACTGGCAGTGGGTACATTATTGTCTACTCCATTGTGCATTTGATTGGGTGCAGATATTGGAAGTCATCTTACGAGGGCTGCTTTTTTCTTTTCTTTTTAAATTTTTTTCGTTCCAATTCAATATCAACACTGCTGTCGATAATATTTTAATGTCTCACGTTGTTGGGGTTTTGGGAAACAGTACCTGCTGGATGAGGGGTTCCAAAGTTTGCACCATCTAAAATGCATAGTTATAGCTGAATGGATGACCATTCTTTTCCAAAATGTATGCTTGTGATTTGGGGTACACAATGCACTCATGAATCTTCATATGCTATTTAATATTAAGTACAAGGATGATAGCCACTCAACAATCTCATCATCACATGCAGGTAAAACATGTGTCATTAAAAAAATCAACTGCTTGTGAAACTAATAATTTCTGTCATTTTACATTTTCACTGATTCTTGAATAACCTTTATTTGATTTGTATTACTATGAATGAACTGCATGTGTATTAAGTACATTATAAATAACAAAACTAAGATCCATAGAGGCCTCCATTTGTACAAGTTATTTTCATTATAGTTGTCCATAAGTAATATATTCCATTTTCACTGCAGTTTCCAGTTGTGATTGAAGTTGCTACCCTAGCTGGCAAAATTTGACCTGACCTGACCATAGCTGACCCATATTTTACCTGCAAAACTCAACCTATACCCAATACGAGTCAGTCCTGGTCAGGAAAATTTAACATGCATTTAAACGTGTTGGGTTAATGTTGAATGTATAATCCGTCTTAACCCATTGGTATTCTCCTTTCTTTTTCTTCCTCTTCTTGACCCAATGAGCAAGAAAGTGAATCCGCTATTCTTCTTCTTTTTTTTTTTTTTTTTTTTTTTTTCTCCTTATTTCTTCTCAAACCCCCTTAAGCCTTTGCGAGGCATCTAGGACCAGCAAATACGTCGTCTCCATGGCATCTTCTTCTATCTTCTTGTGAGCAACGCAAACGTATAAATCCATTGCGCCGCATGGATGATACCCTTGCTCCATTGTGCTTGTGAAGTTTCACTCAAATATGTTGTTTCTTCCATATCAAAAGATATGCCCATTCCAATTCTCAGCTGTAAATGGAAGTCAACCCTCGTCCTTTTGTTTTAAATCAGTTCAGCACTTGTCCTTAACTGTAACTTACCTATCGTTGCACATTCCATTCAAACACAAAAGTAATGTGATGGCAAGGAGGTGTAAGAGTAGAAGTTGATGGAGACACGTGTCCATCATCCTTCGGTGTGTGCAGAAGGCAGTTCATTGAGATAATGCATCTAAATGCCCATAATTCGAGGAAGAAAGAAGCTTTTGAAGTGTAAGATAAGAGATGTGTTGAGTGCAGATCTGAGGCCTGCTCTCACTTGATTCATTAGTGAGACAAGTGAAACCCAATAGTGGGTCTAAGCTTTTAAAAATCTAAACCGTTCAAAATGACCGCACCCCTCTTTTATGGGACGTAGCAGACTTTACTTGGATAGGAGTTGGTCCTATTATGAGAATGACTAGTAATGTATGGAAAACATGAATTTTTATATTTTATTATGTGTTCTCTGTTCTGTATATGCTCTATCTTATAATGGGACCAACCCTTATTAGAGTAAAAATTGGCCACATCAAATTCAAAGCTGTTCTCTTTGTCAAATTTGGTCACATCACACTCAAAGCCGTTCACTTTTGAGTGGTTTAGATTTTAATATGTGGGCCCATCTGTGGAATTCCACTTGTTTATCATGTAGTTGATCTGCACTATCGTTTGTGGGGATAATTTTTCTCATTCATGAGAGGGCAGATCTATTGTGGCAGTGCTTCCACTATGGTGGCGGTGTGTGTCACGTAACAGAGAGTAGGTTTCAGGGTTTCCATTTAAATGACACTCCTCATTTACGGTTGTGACTTCAACTGCCAGGACTTGATTGTGATTTTAACAGCTGGATTTTATTTCTCTTTTAATAATAGATGATGGCGTATTTTCTGCTCTCTCTTTCTTCCTCCCTCGCCGATTTCTTTTCCTTTTTGCAGGCTTTCTCCTTTGACTTCAAAATGCTAAGTTCGGACCGTCCCTTCTTTTTTCCTCCTATTTCTTCTTATCTGGGGTTATGTGCACAGCTTGACCCTCATTGAGTGCAGGTTGAGACTGCTTGACCCACTACTAAAATGGGTCGGATACAGGTGGGACCTTAATGTGTATACATCCCCTATCAACCCTACCCCTTTTTACTTGACTTGACCCATTTGCCATCCCTAGCTATGATGGCCTTAAGCACTTTGAAAACTGCTAAAAATTCATTTTTGTTCCTGAGTGACTAACATTTTTTATAGGATGCTTCTCAGATGATTTTTGAATAATTTAAAAATTGATGAAACAAAAATATTTTTTGATTCATCTTACCCATAGTTTTTCTTTAAATATCTCAGATCTTTCACTAAGTAGACAATGACTTAATTAAAAAAAAAAGGATTTTGTTTTAAGTTTTTCCATAAACTCCCCAAACTATTGCCTTGGCTTGTGTTACCTGAATTGTGAATAATTGTCTTGCCAGATTTTTCCAAATCTGAACCTTGTAGTAATAGTCTCAAGTGTATGTCCCATGCTGTAGCTCAGCTGGTGAGGGACACAACCCCCACACCCCACCCCACCAGCAAGCAAGAGAGTGTCAGTTTTGAGTTCTCTCTGTAGAAAAAAAAAGATATAGAAAGGCTTCAACTTCGCTTTTATTTGAAGAAAACCATAATGAAATTTTGCAAATTGAGATAATTCATTCTATTTGGGTTTTGTTTGTTCAGGTTGTTCAAGATATTCCACCACCAATACCATTGGACCTGCCAATGGTTCTTATAAAACCACCTGAGGCATGCCCGACTGCTGAAGTTTACAAGGCAATGTTAATCTAATCTCAGTTAATTTTCACTCCATAACCTTGCTTAATTTTCCCGCAAAGCCTCCCTTCTGATATCAGTTTTAGTGATGCAGCGGTTTCGGCTGGATCAAACTAGCTCAGTCGACCCTTTGACCTTACTGGAGAAGATCAAACAAGCAGGGATTTCTCAAGATGTTTGTATCAATGATTTGGGTAAGCAATTAATCCAGGAAGACATGATGTTCTTTTCCATTTATTTTGTGGCATGCAAAGGGATTTCTCCAGTTGGTTAGGAACATCGCTATGTGTGTGAGAGAGTGCGTGAGTTTGAGTCCCAGTTGTAGCAGAAAAAAACAAAAAAAAAAAAAGAAAAAGAAAATGTAAAAGATATTTTTCCATTGATATTCAATTAATCTATTCTGTCCAGAGCCCCCTGCATTTGAAGTCTTACCGTCTCTGAAACGGTTGAAACAACGGATTCATGCCGCAGGTCGCGGACAATATGATGCGGTTTTTATGTCAGGAAGGTAATAATGTTATTTCCATTTATGGGACTCCATTCTTTATTTCATTGACTATTATCCCAGCTTGATGTCCTATGTCAATTTTTTACATGGTATCTTTTTTTTACTCTATAGTTGCTTGACTTTCCTAGCTTCTATATAACTTGTAGACCTGTTACAATAAATGTGCTGTCGAGAATAGTTAATCTTATACAGAAGGTGGATTATATATGGTAAAGTACTTTTAGTTTGGCCTCATTTCCTTTCAACCATGTGGCATTTACTCAGTTTTCTTTGGATCCATGTAAGGAGGACATATCACACTTTTCAGAATTAAAAAGAAAAAAAGAAAAAAAAGAAACACTGTGGACATAACACTTCTAGGGGTTTTGCTATGTTGACAAGGACTGTCTGGGATATGGTCTTCTGCACAATTAGTTCTAGTTATTGTAATAGCAAAATGTAGTACTAAACTAATAGTATTAATTTTATTGTTTTGAGTTCGTGTGCAAATAATTATGATATAATATTAAGTATCTGCACCGTTGCATCAAGTTTTATGTCTTCTTGCACGTGTTCTATTATTTGACACTCTCTGCTGGGTTAGTGTCAGACTGAAATAAGTCCCCAAATTCCTGAAGACCCTAGGACTTGAATTGGAAAAGTCGGGTTTGGGTCCAAACATTTTAAAGTCGGGTATGGGTTTTTCCATGGTCGAGATCCCATATATGTGACGGCACAGCTGTAGGTTATATACCTATTACCCAGTGTCGAAACTGTTTATTATATATGTATAGAAAGCATTTGAGTCTTGATTTGGTTCTAGGTCCAAGCCCTTTATTTGGTTCTGGGCCCAGGTTCAGGTCTTTAATCTAAATCCAGGATCCAACTCAGGTCATCCAGTTGTGTGCCTGTGATAGTAATTTGGGTTTGCGTCCAGGTTCACTCTGGACCCTATCCATGGCCAATCCTTTTTCATCCCTATTTTAGAGACCATAACAGTGCCAAGAACAGCAGATGGATTCTCTTTCTAACAACATTACATGATTCCTTTGTAGTCTGCATATTGCATAACCACCACTAGTAGAACAAGAACTTGTTGCGCAGTTGGAAGGTGCTCTAATAAGCACTAGTGTCTAGTAGAATATTTTTTGAGTGCTGAAGGTGGATTATAGTTGTGTAATCTTTTCCCTTAGTTATATTCTTGAAGACTTTTCTATCTCTTTGGGCGGACCCAAATTATAACAGTAATACCAAAAAGAAAAAAAAAGAAGACAAACCATCTAGTGATTATAGTCAAAGCTATTGGTGCTGCCACCTTATTATCATTAAGACCATGGAGGAAAGGAGCCTGGCCCAACGTCATTATCTTATACTCACGCATTTGCATGAGTTGATAGTTAAAGAAGGAAATTTTTTACAGTTGATTACGAATAGGACATTGTTCGCTTTGGTGCTAACCATGCGTAGATTTGGATGTCTAAGAGGGAAGTCTAACCTTTAGTCTATTCATTTAAAAAAAAAAATGTTAGTATTCTTCCTTTTCTGAATTTTGTGGTGTTGGCTTATAGATAATATATGGGAAAATATATTTCAAGATGCTTGAGAGACCTTTTCCACAAAATGGTACTTGAAGAAAAGGGAAAAGATGCCGCATGGGGTAGATCTATTCGAACATGAGGAAGACGTAGAGGCAAGTGGAGGAAATGAAAAAGAATTGCCTACTTCTGACAAATTCAGGTTGGTATCCATTAAAGGTTGGAGCAGTTATTGGCGCGATTGGATAGCCCTCAGAAAGTGTTTCATTGCTTTTTGAAACTGTCAAAGAAAAATCAAGATGAAGAGATAGGTGGTTGAAGTGCCATGAACACTGCCAAATTGCCAATTGAGGAAGAGGAAGATAATCATGAGGGAGGACTTCCTGGTGAAAATATGGATGAAGATCATAGTTTGTCAAATAGGTTGTTATTTTAGCTTTAGAACATGTGAATGTTTGTTTTTCTTCTGATAATGCAATTTTAGAGGAGGGCTTTGCTATTGAAGTCCAATCTGTACTGTTGGATTTCAACCTTCCTATTGATTTCATCATTGGGATGACTGGTGGCAATTAGTTGTGTTCAATGGTTAGTTGGAAGTCGTTCTTTGATACAAGGATTAAAAACCTGGACTTTGGACTTGACTCGGTCCCCTTCGAGTCAGGTCGAATCTGAGTCAACTTGGCCGAGTTGCACTGGTTTTCTTTTTGTGTCCTAAAATAATCCTAAAATTTTGAAAAAATAGAAAATAAAATAAAATAAAATGGTCCACATGTAAATTTTGCTGAACCTTTTGATTTTGATTCATTTTTTATGATTTGAATGCGTTTTGTGACTCAATCGATTATTCCAGTTAAATCAGACCAGTCCTTTGGAGAGAGTAAGAATAGGTTTGATGCTCAAAGTAGCCCCACATAGGGTGAATTAGGTTTTAGTTGCTTTTAGACAACTTTTTTTTATAAAGAGGTTCATATGATGGGTACAACTTTGATCACCGAAGTCTTACCCGACTCAGCTGAGTCCTAGGCTGACTCACCCGAGTCACATGGGACTCGGCCGAGTCTTATGCAATCTGGTTTGAGTCCCATGGGACTGTGTTCGAGTTGACCTGGATTCTATAATCCACCATATTCACATTTTGTTTTGGCTCGTGGAGGAGTGACGTGTTTGAACTCTAAAGACGAGATGTAGAATTTTAGAGTTAGGACTCAACTAGTCTTGTTGGGTTAAAGACCTCGGGGATACCCACATCATCAAAACAAAAACAAAAAAACAAAAAAAAAGTCAATTGAAAGAGAATGGTCATTGATCCAAGGGTGAAATTGAAACCAAAAGATTCCATGTGAGTTTTCTCTAGCCCAGGGGAGTTTATGCATTGTCACCATTGAAATGGGCTCAACTAGGACCTACCTATCAAGGCCCAGCTGAAAACAAGCGGGCCCAACAAAGTGCAATAGGGCCGAACTGAATTACCTCTGGAAAAATTCGGTCTGTATGGTTATCTATATATATATATATATATATAATCGGTCTGTATTGTGGCTATTTCGGGTGAACACTGGAATTTCGATCAACATTCCAAATTTCCCCCAATTTTGATCAAGATTCCTAGGACACTGTTTTCTATTTTTTAATGATTAAATTTTTAATCATTTTAGGAAAGGTTTTAAGGGTTCCTAGGTTTTAGGTTCTAGGGTGCGTCTTAGTCCAACTTGGTTGAGTCCCGTGGGGGGGGACCAAGTTGCCTCCTGAGTCCAAATTTGAAACCTTGATGTTGGCTGCCAAAGAAAATATTGAGCTCAATCTTCAAGTATGGGTAATTCAAATTGTATTTCTCATAGTTTAATTTGTGTTAGTGTTTTCACTTGACTGTTGTCGCAAATTCTACTCAGGCAGTCATTTACTAACGCTTGTGGTTGATTTATAAAATCTCCTGCAGTGGAAGCACTATTGTTGGACTCGGTTCTCCAGATCCTCCCCAGTTTATCTATGATGAAGATGACTACAAGGATGTATTTGTATCTGGTATGACCACTGCAGTCTATAATTTCGCTGTTTGGTACAAAACATTTTCCTCATAGAAGAGTTAAAAAATGAACTGATTTTCTTCAGGGGATTTCAATTTCCTGTGTGTTCCGGGTAGGAATGTAGGATTCTTCTCTTCAATGGGAACAGTGCCAAGGCTCTTCCCATTTCTCTTGAGAGTACCATGTCGATGGACACAGCAGAAATGCAATACGGACATACTATGGTCACCAGGGACCTTATGTTTAAGGTTGTCACAAAGTTGAAATTGACAACAATAGGTAGTGCCCACGGCTCAGCGGGACCTAGGTCCTAACAAACAAGAGACTACTGAAGTGAACGTGGTGGTGTATTTGGAAACCAAGTTTAGTTATTGACTGTGTCAAAAGAAAAGAAGCTTTTTTTTTTTATCATTTAACCCCCTTCATTAAGCATTACTGCACATGACCTTAATGTTTGATGAGATTTGTATATCTGATAAAATGCAGAGGCTCACTTTCTCACTCGGGGAGAGAACCAGTGGTACACAGAACCAGGCTCAACATTGACTTCTTCTGACTCACCCGTCACCACCGACCGCTTGTCCATTTAAGTAATGTCTATTGTTGTTTTGATGGAATACAAAAAATATTGGTTGGATGCCTTGTTTTCTTTTTATGGATCCAAAGCAGACTCTTCTTGGTATGCTATTCCCCATCCTTCAAGTGGGGGTATAGATAAGGGCAGGCATTTGTTCATGAGATTGAAATTGGGTTATAAATTCCTTACAGATGAATTTAATATCTTCAAAGAGATCACTCTAAAAAAATGGTGCCAAGAACGTAACATTCTTTTCTTTTCTTTTTCCTTTTTGTCCCTTACCCACTTGGCTCTGAGGGCAGCTAAGAGATTCTATTTTATGTTGGGGGGGGTCGGTCGTGGTGGTGGTTTGCAAGCATGACCCCTATAGGTTCAAACCCATACCTCCACCCCCACCATAACAGAGGTTATGTCTGTCTTACAGTTGCACCAATAATAGGGTCCTCTTGTCAAGAGTTACTCATTGATGACAAGTACTGGAGTGCAATACTAAAAACACAATTCCGCTCTCCCATGAATGAGCGCCTGGTCAGAAGTTTACTAAAGACCCATCCATTTTGTAACCCTTGCCAATCTGAACATCCTATAATTCAGCCAGCATGAAAGAGAAGGTGCACTGGGATTATGGCAATGTTCGTTGGGCACGACATCCAATCTGCGGTCCAAGGATGGAAAAGGCACATGAAGCAAACAAAGGGGATCTATATCCAGATCAGCAACCAACAAACATAAAAGCACCAAACAACAGCAAAACCAAGCATCCAGTCTTGTCCTTTTTTCATCTTTCAACTCCCCTCTCCTATTGAGATGGGGATGACACAAACTGCCTAGGTAGGCTGAAGATATCCTTCCCTGTAAATGGGGATGTCCATTCGTATGAGCCTGATGATGATGATGATGCATCCTGCACTACACCCTCCTGCAACCCCGCATAGCGGACTCCCTTGACTCCCAGCCTCGAACCCTTTGCAGCTTCAGTAGGTACAGACCACCCATCATATATCTGATTGGTCTTCACACATGATGTGAGCCCTAACCACAAATCACTATGGCTAGAGGACGTTGATTCCAAACTCCAGTCAATATTGTTGTAGTCACATTGTGGCACTGAACTCCCCATGCTCCAATCAACTGGGGAAGACAAACCAGACGTCCCTGTTGAGCCCCAGCCTGTAAAAAGCCCCAAGGATGAAGGCCCAGCAAAAGACGCTGGCAAGGTCTTTTCTGATGTACTCCTCCCCCACCCTGCTGCAGCCGGTTCCATTGTACTTGAAGTGAAAGGTTGACACTGTTGTTGGTTAAAATACTGCTGCAAACTCCGGTTGCCAGAGCCAAAGTTTGCACTAGGGACGTGCCCTATACCCCCATTCGCCTTTACGACCTCAACACCAGCACCACCACCAGTATACCATCCAGCCGTTGGAGGAGAGGCGTTGAGGCCAGCGGCAGGATTCTGCTTCGCATTTACAGTTTGCGGGCGCTGCATCATGATCACTGGTTCCCTCACTGCACCTGCCGGCAAGTTTTTGCCTTCATTTCCCAAAACCACATACCGGGCCTCAGCCTTTGCTGGTGGCGGTGAGACCTGCAAAGATGATGCCAAGGAATAAGAGATAGATGCGCTCGAGTTCACATTTGACCACCTCTTATCCACAGGTACAGGCACTCCTTGTGGTTTTAACCATTCTGACTTAGACTGAATCCTTCTCAAAGACTGCAAGTTTCTATTTCCAGATTCGGGTAGTGCCACCATAGGAACCACAGCCTTTGTGTAGTTAAAATCTCTTTCTTCTTTCCTTGATTGAATCGTCACTGAAGCAACAGACTTTGCAAGTGTCCTCGCAGGGTTCTGTGCATCAGATACTGCCAACTTACTACCATTACTAGATGGTGGATCACCTGTTCCTTCAAGCTTTAGCGGTGCAGCAGCATGTTCTTGCTTTTGCACTCTCAACATCTCATCTGCCTTCTCAAGATCACCTTCACATGACACTACAGTCTTTTCAACATCCTGCTTTGAGCATTTGTACCTTGTTGCCATTTCTATGATTCCGGCAAGCTCTTCTGTGATATCAATTTTCAAATTACCACCAGTGTGAAGGTTTGTATCTTTCTGCTCGGCCCCGTCTTCACCCCCTTCAAAAAGCCATGCAACTGACTCCTCAACCCGGCCTTCATTTAGGATCAGAGCCATGGTTGCCCGTTCAGAAGGGAAGCCCATTGCCACAAGCTGCTGAGCAAGTGCCTCCAGCTTTCGAGACATGAGGTACCCGCTGCATCGCTCATGCAGCTCTTGGGCCCGTCTCTCCCTCTGACGCTGGTGCTTCCTCCCATTTTTCTGCCTAATCTTATCACGCTTGTCATTGTCAGAACCAGGTATTATTTCCAGCCGCAGAGTGACAGTGGCAGACTTATCTTTTTGGTCTTCCGACTCACCTGAACAGCTACCGTTGCTCGAAGATGAATCATCCTCAAGTCCTGTCCCAAGTGAGCCACCAGAATGCACATCCGTCTCGTCTATGTTACGGAACCTACCATTCTGAGGTGGAGAAGAGGCAGTTGGTGTGGTTTCTAGAGAGTGGAATGTGCCTGAAACTGGATTATATGCACTTGCCGGAGCACCATTCCCTGAATTAGCAGGTGTGGTTGATGGCTTTGTAGAAGCCTTCTGCTGTTCCTTTGCTGCCCTAGCGGATGACTTGGACTTGGATTTTGAAGGAGACATTTTGCTGAGTTCTTCCTGCCATATAATATAATACTAGAATGATTCAGCTTTAGAGAAATATTTGAAATATTATAACTGGGTGCACATATTCTATAGAAAAAGTAGAACCATAGTACTTCAATGTAAAATCAAATTGGAAAACACTCATAACCATGTTAAATGTGACTGCATCAATTATGTGGTTTAAAAGTGTACAACTACGACTTCAGTATCATTAATAGTGCCCAGCCTTTAAGAGTGTTACTTTCTATATTTAAGAGGTTTAGGATAAACAAACTGGGTTGGGTTAACTGAAAAAGGACATAAGCAAGCAGATTTGTGAAGCTGGGGATGGAAAACAAAATAATGTAGATCATCAAGTTGAGTGCCTTTATAAAAGAATGTCTCTTGGGATATGATTGATTTGTCTACTGTGTGGAACCAACCTGCCTGCGAAAAATGGGTAACAGCGTTAATGGGGATCATTACATCATCCAAATCCTGCATGTAAAATATGGAGAGGGAACTTCATCTATGATTTGGGATATGCAAAAAATGGTGATCATTTCATCATCCCAACCCTTACTGGTGGCCTCAAAGTTAAAAACACTTTTAACCCTTAAATGAAGTTTCTGTTTTTTTAGTATTATCAATCCAAAGGCAAGTAAAAGTAGGATGAGCATCAAACAGGGTAATAGCCCCTAATTGCATACTAATGGCCCGGCTGCCTTGCATAACTTCACGGAAACAAAAATACCAAGTTCTTCCACAGTTCTATAAACAAGATGCAAGGAAGCATTCATGAACAGTAGATAAAAGACAAACAATTGAGTCAATGCATAAAAATTTGGGTAAAATCAGTGAGCATTTCAAAATATCGTCTCCTTAATAATAAAAAAAAAAGTTTCTCCTCTTACACATGGCTCCTACATAGTAAATAGCAGTTCAACAAAGTGACAAAACAGAAAGGCAATTTGCAGAAATGAAAATACAAAATAAAGGGGGAAAACAAATTTCAAATTAAGTGAAGATACAGCCTGCAGAGTTTTTTTTTCTACTACTGCTACTACTACTACTCTTCCAGAAGTTCTGAAATTTGTAAAGGATGACATACTTCCTGCATTCTCTGAGTTGCACATAAATGAACCAGTCAGTGAATGGTGGATTGCAAGAAGGATGGGGCTGAATCCATTGAAAGACTAGGCCAAACAATTTAATTAATTATTTATTTGTTTTCACTTCACTTATCAGGCTGTCAACATGCTGGTAGGCAGATCCTAGTTGGTGGGCTTGTAGCCAAGGAATGCATGAAATGAACCTGGTGAGTTAAGGCCCAATTGTGCTTCTTGCCATAATCGATACGACACCCTAGTTGTCAATTTTGGTTTGTTCTGTGAAAAAGGCAGAAACAATTCGTTTTGGTCAATGGACCAAAATGGAGAACTCCCCTAGTACGCATCTTTTTTTTTATTTTTTTTTTTGTTTTCACGGGTTTTTACGCTTTAGCCCTTTTAGGGCCTTGTACACGAACTAGTTCCCTTCAATTGACTACATATTTGTTCTACTTCATTCTAAAATTCTTCTTCATATATTTATCTTTCCTTCTCACCATAACAGGGATTGGAGTTTTTTATTTGAAAAAGATTTATCATATTACATTGTCGATTTAATATCATGAGTTAAATATACATACGCACTTTCCACTTTTCAAGTATTTTTCATATTTTTCTATACATACATACATACATATATATATATATACACACACACACATATGGAGATGCTCTCACCTTATTATGAGAGATAAGGTGGGGGCCCTCACATCCATATCCAATGCCAACAACTTAAATGTGAGGGCCTCCACCCCTATCTCTCATATAAGGTAAGAGGTATCTCTCATAGGAGCATCTCCCTATATATATATATATATATTTCTTATTATTTTCTGAAACACAACTCTATAATCAAACACTGAAATGACAAAATGTTTCACTTTAGAGTCAAACTAAAATGAGTTCTGAAACGAAATTAACAACTACGCGTGATACTCGCTCGTTTAGATTCAAAGGAGGATTTTTTTAAATTTATTTCAAGTAGATGAATCCCAATGGTCCTAAATAGTACTCTGGAGAGTGGCAACAAGATGTGCAAGGAACATGGTTCAAAGTACGACCACTGAAGGGTTAATTATCCAGCACTCACTCAAAAAATGAATGTATAGGCAATATAAACTGCTTAAAATCTGTCTTGGACTCTTGGTATAATATTTGGGAAGGCAGAAGGTTTTGTCTAGGGATTCAGCAATAGTAGCTGTGTCTATGGACTTGGCCCCCAAGTCTGTTTCAGCATAGTACTTAAGGAATTAGGAATTACAGTTGTGTGGAGCCTAAAACCTGGGAGGAATCCATTAAGAAAAAAAAATCTTGGGAGGAATTTCAAAAGGATGAAATTACTATGTTTGCTTTGTCTATTTTACCCCTCTAGAACTTAACAGTGTTGATTTGGGGTTTGGGCAGGAGAGGCAAATGGTGCATACTAGTCAGGTGCAATCCTGTTGTTAAATCCTCACAAGAATTCAGCCATAATTTCTTTGGTGTGGTCAAATGATTTAGTATCTAGATTTATGGTTTTTGCTTGTTAACAATAAAATGAAAGGTACTTTCAATTGACAATTTACATATAAGGCAGTAGAATCAAATAACAACAATCTAGTGCATCCTGTTGATGCAGCCCGACAGAAGACTAGGGCCCGCAGGCCCACTTGATGGACCGTCTAATCTACTTTGATAAAGAATAGGTATGTTGCTATTTCCAATATTATGATTAGTTTTAGAAACAGAATGTTCTATACAAACAGAAGAGATCGATTGTTTTTATCATGCTTATTCAATCAATAAACTATCGTGAGTTATTCTGGAGTATATGGTTCTGAGTGATATTTTGTGTGGAATCCCTTTGTTGGATTCGATCAACTTCATCTGAGAGGTTGGTCTACTCGATCGAAGGTCCGGGGCTGCGCCACCTGTGCACTACACCCACTCACTTAAGATATGATGTATTCTCTCCCTTTTCCAAATTTGTTATGTAGTTCAACACGGAAGGCCTGTTCAGCCTATAGATGTTTTCTCAGTTCAGCATAGGCAAAATTATCACAGCTGCAAAGTTTACATGGCAGAGAATCTTTGTGAATTAAGGTGTTTGATACATGGTTTTAAGAATCGGCTGAGTCCGAGTGGGCACCTATCCTTATTGAGACGTGTCACCTCTAACCAATTTCTATGGGAAAAAGGCCAAAAATGCTGTTTTTCTGCAAATCTCATGTTATGAGAAGATGTGGGAGTCTCCTGGCTTCACTATTCACTGATTTTCGTAAGACCAGAACCACACTTTATAGAAGATTTAAGCATTCAGAGATCACCGGTATTGCTCATTCAACTTCACTGAAATATAACACAGCCACCAGCTTGATTTTATTTTTAATAATTAAAATACATATAGCAAAAATGTTAAATTACCATTCCAAAAGATTTTCAAAATTCATATGACAAATTTCTGTTTTTTAAGGGTCTTTTTATTATCACGAACTTCTTGGCTTCTTAGCACTCATAGGGTGCGACTTGGTGCAACTCGGCCAAACTGGATCATTTTTTAATAAAGGATTAGGGGCATCAACTAAAGGTCGACCAAGTAGCCCCCGCGAGTTTTAAATTTCTGTCCAAAGATTGGTTTGCTAGTTGGACATCTAAGGGCAAAAGGCCTCAAAAATCTCACAGCAGCCAATATTTTTAACAGATGGGTACTAGAATCTCCTGAGGTAAGAGAATACATTTGTTGATTAAGACCTTCAGCCAGATCCTTGAAGA
Source organism: Umbellularia californica (assembly GCA_028538565.1). Lineage (NCBI taxonomy): Eukaryota > Viridiplantae > Streptophyta > Magnoliopsida > Laurales > Lauraceae > Umbellularia > Umbellularia californica. Next base: position 84,992,074 of record JAPQWN010000001.1, read on the forward strand.
TAAAATTTGGATGGGTGTTCCTTTAAACCTAGATTAATTAAAGATTACAACCGGACCACTATTCCCACTTCCGGGCCAATCAGGGAGAGGGATTCCAATGAGGCAAAATTTGAATGTACTCAGTAGGAGTAAGTTACTCGTGGCTTACACTGACATCTTTTATGTAGAGGGGATTCATTAAATGCAATCGACTGGTTTTCCTTCACTATCCACTGTCTTTAAAGCAAATGGCAAATGAATACTTTTAACACTTGCACACTTGCTGTTGCTCTTTTTTTCCCCAGTAGTACTTGTTCTGTTGACCAAATCACTGTCACACAGTTATAAAGAATAAAATGAATTACCAAAGGTTCCAACAGTGACAATCTCCATCAATCCTGGCTTAATACTTTTCTCTCATCCTAACAAATCTCAAAGGGTGGGAAAAACCTTTAAAGAGAGAGAACATACGGAGGTACGGACATTAATTACGCAAATTTTGTTCTAAATAGTCCAACATAAAAGTTAATCTATGTTATCATTTATGAAACCAAAATGTTACCATAAAAAGACCAGGCAAAAGGAAAGCAACATCAATCAATAAAATGAGGTTTTTTATTGGTAGTAATAACCCATTCAGATATGAGAACACTCTCTCTGAGAGAGAGAGAGAGAGAGAGAGAGAGAGAGAGAGAGGATTAAAAACAACTGGCAAAAGAAAAACACAAAAGATATTAAATAAGGATTCATTAATGACATCAACGAAGCCAAGTTTATAGCCCAAAGAAATCAGAGAACTTATCATAATCTTGAAATCAAACATAGTAGGAGATTTCAAACAGAACATGTCCAAGACCACACAGGACTGTCGTTTTAAGAGTCAGGTATATTATTTCAAGTTCAAATAATCCATTCAGTTCCGAACACAATAGATCATAGCCTTTCATAACAATGAATGAATAACCAAGTAAACTGAGGGTGATTTAGGAATAAAATGATTCTGAGATTGCATTTCCTCTATAAAATAATTAGTTCACGACAACTTTTCAAGCAGGATATATTAACTCAACAAGATCAAATACAAAGGCGAATACATCATTAATGTATTGTTCTAACTCATGTCCTCATTACAAATAAAACAGACTATTCAGTAAATACCATGCTTCATGTAGTAAGGAAAGACACAAAAATTGACATCTTTGCACCAATGTCATGATTACCACACTCCTATCATGATGCCAATTGCAATGTGATGCGGGGGTGAAAAAATATATAGAAAAACCTAAAAATATATGCCATGCAAGGGTTTGAAAAGAAAACACAAATCAATTAAAAGTCTTAGAAGAACAAAAAGTCCGGGCTAAAAAATACACGACATATTTCATCACAAATAGCTCAAGACTTGAAGCACTAGGCGAGGTCAATGAAACATTATGCAAGAGAAAGCATCAAAACGTGTAGTGCCAATGCAGTTTCAGAAGTTGACATGTTGAAGTCACAAATGCAGACTTCTTCATCCATACTTGTGGAGATTTGAATCTAAAAAAGAATGGATAGCTTATTAACTATAACAAAAGGCGGACGCTCTAAGAGAAATCCATCAAATGCATTACTATTAAATATATGTGTTGATCCATAAACGAAAAAACTACAAGAGACATCTATCACATGCATTGATCCATAAACAAAAAATTTACTAGATCAAATGCAAATAGAAACTAAGCTTCTCCAACCATGAATGGGTCAAAGTAAGGCATTATTTCCATTCCAAAGAACCCTAAGCATTTGCCATCGATAAAAGCGTCTAGCTTCAAGACGCCCGAAATGCTCAATTAACAGGCATGGCAGCAACAAAGTCCTAATCAATATATGGCTCTAGCCTGAAGGGGGAGGAAAATATCAAATCAAAGGAGGATTTATAGGCCTCGTGGGGAAAAAAACACAATCACCAAACATCCTACGCGGGGCTACAACTGCAAATCCTTTCCCCCATTCCCTATAATCATAAAACTGAGGAATTCCTAATCCCACCGACACCTTCAAATCTCTAAACAGTTGAAATAGAAATATCTCTCACATCTGAATCGGATTTCTTCTCGCAATGGCTTCGCAAACAGAATAACAAGAAGGAAACCATTGACATCTCTCACATTTCCGAAAACACTAGCCAAATGGCAAATGAATCGCCAAATGAGATCTCTAAAACCGATTCGGGTTCAGAACCAAAAAAATAGATAGATCGAGAGAATAATAGCAAACAACAGCATTTGGAATCCGAATCGGAACCATGAAAAGCCTAATACAGACCTAAAACCTAAAAAATCCAACCATTCCACCACAAAATCCGCCGAATCAAAACTATGCAGATGACAAATGCCGAAATCGAAATGAAGAACATGAAATCTTTCGCATTTCCTCCAAATCTCAAAATCAGAAACGGATGGAAAACAGATCAATCAGTATGAATGAATGAATAAATGGATAAAAAATTGTGAGGGATTGAGATTGTTGTAAGGCTGACCTGATGAATCAGAAGAAGAAATCGGTGTGATTTGGTTGGAGATCGAAATGAAATAAGGAATTCTAGGGTTTTGAAAGAGCGGGATGATGAGATTGGAGAAAGAGGCGTTGAAGCTCGATCGCTCGTTTGATCTTTCTCTCTCTCCTCTCTATGCGGAGGCGAAGCTGAGATTGGGACGAATTTAAATGACGTTTGAGATCCGCATTCGCTGTCTATAAATAGTGGGGTTCTGTTCAGCTTTGGTCTGCCAAACATCGATGGTGGGGCCCACATCTTTGACAACCCTAAGCTTGAATCGTCCGAGTCTACTCTGAAAGCATTTGGTTTTCAAACTCGGTCAAATTTATGGCTACTCAGAGCTGGACCACTTGTTTCGATTTGGGCTTTGGGTTTTTTGGCCCATGGGCTGAAATAAGGAGCCTTGTAACTAAATTTGTTGATCTTGGAGGCATCTGAGGCTTCCAAGGGTTTCATCAGGTCATTGTTGTCCAAGTGGTGGGATGTTGGATGGGTAGATAGATCAATGAAGATCTAGAAAGTTCCGGAAGAGTTTGGAAGACTCTGGATAGTCTAGATTTATGTAGCATTTTTTAACGTTGTGGGTAGGGGTAATGTGAGGGTAGATTAGTGTGGAGGTTTCTATAGTAAGTTCACATCCATTTGATGAGTGACAATGTAAATAGATCTTATTCATTATTGTATATTATAGCTATTAGGGTTGCAAACGGAACGATCTTAGGTCGGAATCATATTGGACCCGTACCTATTTCTAAATAACAATTTCGGTTTTTTATTCGGAATCTGTTTTGTTGATTTCAGACCCGGTTACGATATAAAAATCCCGATCTGCTTTCGGAACTGGGTCCACTTAGAGGACTGGATCTAGTTCCAAAACTGATTCTAACTTTTCTTCAATTTCTTTATTTTTTTCCTTAAAGTAAGTATATCATTAAACTTATAACAGTATATTCAGTCAACTACTTCCGGCATCATACATAAAAATGACCACAAAAAGGTTTATTTTGAGATACAGTTTGCAATATCAAAGACTCATATGTCTGGTTACGGGTTCGAGCCTAGATGGACCCATAACTGGACCCATTTATCAATCGGAATCTAAATTAAGTTCCAAATCCGGACTCGTTTATGAATCGAAACTTAAAATAGGTTCCAAATCCGGATTTTTTCGGATCGAAACTGTCGGATAATCGAAGAATCAAATACCCATTTACAATACTAATAGCTACACATGTAAGCTCTTGTGTTTTATGGGGTGATTGGAAACTCTAGTCTAATTAATGAGAGCTAATTTGACTAAGATTTAAAATGAAAACAATAATTTTTAAGCTCCAATCTACAAGTAGTTTGTTTGGCAAAAGCATAAAAGAAACCCTTATTTCATGAAGTAATCGGGTGCCACCTTTAGGAACTGTATAATCGGGTGCCACCTTTTAAAAATTACAATGTAGAACCTACTATTTATGTCATTTTGAGAATTTCATGAGGTTATTTTTCTTCCAAAAGCATACGTATAATTTTTAATTGCCCACCTCCGTCCACTTTAGCTAAAAATGCACTTAAAAAAAGCAGCCCCTCTAAGCTTATTTCTTTAGAGGGAAAATCTCTAATTTGTAAATAAGTTCTAAAAAGAGGAAAAAAAAGTACAATTAGAAGTTTACCAACCACTCTAATATGAAAATAAGCTCTAAATGATAAAATCAAAGCTTATTTTTAGAATCTCCAAACAACCCAAATATTCCTAAGTACTTATTCTTCTTTGTGTGTGAGTGTGCAAGCTTGGTGCAAGTTTGATTCAAGGGCCAGACCATTACTTTAGGCTAACGATAATTCTTACTGAAAAAAAAAAAAAGCAAAAAATGAAAAAAAAAACTACAGCATTGATTCTCTTGTTACAACTTGCCAATTGTCATCTTGAAAGCTAAACATTGAAGAGAAAATGCTGAAGTTAGGTACTTGAAGTTTTAGTTAAATGTTAGGTGCTTGAAGATTTAGTTAAATGTGCATCCACCTATTGGGCATGAATTAAGGTAAGTTGTTGTTGTTGTGTTTTTTTGGTTTGTTTCTTGAGGTATTGATTCATTTGGATAGGATATTTATTTGGTGTAAAAAAACCACTTTTTAGAATCATTTAGTAGTTTGATTAGGTTAAACTAGGACCGTTATTGTGAAATCAAGGGCTACCATTTAGTTGATCCCTGAAAGTGAAATAAATGTGTTATTTAATCTAATGGTTGATACACAGCCATATCAATGAAAAATTGAGTGCCAATTGCCCAAAATAGAATGGGAGAAGTGAGCCCAGGTGAAATGGATCAATTTAAATTAAATTGACTGTGTACCTAGACCATATCAATAACTAAAATGGAAACTAGTCCATGACCCAACTCAAGTCTAGAGTTCAAATCTTTTTTACTGGTAATGGATCTGATTTTTGGATAGACCCTTAATCAGCAACCACTACAATTTTACATGTTCCAATTACAATTTTGTTCTCTAAACTATGAAATACTTTTATTTTGACTATGAAGGCTCTTTTAGACTTTAGGATGTGATTGTGACTAAAAACCACCACATATGAAACGGAGTGGAGTGTTAGGCATTGTCAATATTGTCACTGTCATTTCTTTCTTTTGTTGGTAAAACAATGGAATTTCATTGAAAGGAAAGAAAACAACAATTAGCAGGCAAAATTCATTGCCACTGTCTTCAATACTCCCAGTGGATGTGCTCCAAGGGACCAAGACACGCACTACTTGAGTGGATTACACTTGCTTGATTTTAATTTTAGGGCATGAACTATGAAGCCATGAGAAGGGGGGAAAAAGAAGCAATGTTCATCAATGCTCTAAATGTATAAAGAAAGCTATTCATGTAAGGAAAAGAAGAGAAAAGGACAAAACATGTTTTAGGGACTGTTCTACATGAACCGGCATTCAAGACTTCATGCACAAAACATGGAATGAATAAATGTTCCTTGTATAGTCAATGGCTTACGGATGACATTAGAAATCTGCAACATGAGCAATAACCAATAAGCCAACGTAGTGGTGGAACTTGGCCTTGGCCAGACCCAAATCCTTGGGCACGTTTGGTAAATGACCCTGGAGAGGAATCCTCTCGCGTTTTTTGTGCTACAGAAGAAAGCCACATTAAGAGAGGGGAAATCCAGAATCCTCTACATTAAGAGAGGGGAAATCCAGAATCCTCTAAATCAGGTATTCTCCACGACAGACACACACCTACCCCCGGAACGACAGATTCGTCGGATAGACCGAAACATGGAGCTACAATAACTCGCGTCGGAATTTTGGGCTGATCGTATTTTTCGATTTTCTCATTTATGTGGGCCATAAAATCACAATCCAAACCACTCATCTTCTTAAAATGGCCAAACACGGCTATTTTATCAAATATCAGCTGCTGATTCCTCATAGATTTTGAGGCATTTATAAAAAAAAAAAAAAAAAAAAATCCAAACCATTGGATGACGATTTCTGAAATTATATGGGGGGCCATTTGCGAAATCTAGACCGTCCAATCTCTTCAGAATGCCTAAAATGGCTATGAACGGATTTGGCAGCCTGATTCATCATGGATCATGAGAAATTGGCTAGAAACTCTTGATTGTTGAATTCATATAGTACAGAAAAGGGGATGAAAAATAGTGTGTTATTTCAATTTTTGGGTACCCGTAGGGCCCAAAATCATGATCTAAACCGTGACTTATTTCTGGAAGGTCAAGAACGGCTAGTTACTCAAATTTTAGTCGTTGATCCTTCCTAGATTTCGAGATATTTGTTAAAAAGTTCAAATTCTAAAATTTTAATTTTTTAATTTCTATGGGCCCCCTTCGCATGATCCGAACCATTTAAATACACTAGATGGCCAAAAACAATTTTTGATTAAAAAGCAGAGGTCTTGATTCTTCATGGATCTTGAGTTATTTAAAAAAAAAAAAAAAAACTTACAACTATTGGATTATATGTTCTACTAATGGTAAAAAATCCTCTTTCAATACCAAACTTGGAATTCTCATTACAAATTCTATATGAGAATATCTTGATTCTAGGAGATGAAGGGAATCCTCTAAACAAAGGATTTCCCTCCGTTAACCAAACGTGCCCTTAATGACCCGCCAAAAACTTGCATTTGGGCTACCAGGGAGGGAAGGGCTCGGTTGAAGTCGAAGAAGAGCTACGTATTGGCCCTTCTAAAATTTGGGCTTAGTTGGTCTAAATCCCAACCGGTATCTAAGTTGAACCCTTAGGGCATACTGTTGAGATCATTGTTGAAAACATGAACATCAACTTTTTGTAAGGGATAACCAAACGTGCCCTTATGACCCGCCAAGAACTTGCATTTGGGCTACTAGGGAGGGAAGGGCTCGGTTAAAGTCGAAGAAGAGCTACGTATTGGCCCTTCTAAAATTTGGGCTTAGTTGGTCTAAATCCCAACCAGTACCTAAGTTGAACCCTTAGGGCATACTGTTGAGATCATTGTTGAAAACATGAACATCAACTTTTTGTAAGGGATAATGGTTGTATGACTGCCTTTATTCCTGACAACTGCCCCAAAACGGCTCAAAAATATATAATTCCCACAGAGCTAGTCATATAAGAAACTACAGTCTAAAAGTGGTGATTTTACCCTTAAGCTCGCGATATCCTAAGGCTATAGGATATCTCATAGTGCAATATCCTAAATATTCACATGAGATATCTTGCAACCATAAGATATTGCACAATTCCCCTTCCCGCCCAAACACAATGCACATATTCACTATGAATTTAGAACTCTATTTCATCTTCATCATTTCCAGTTGCGTATTCCTAAGTTAGGGCTCTTATTAAAATTTTCTATCATCGAGAGTCCATTCATTTTAATCATCACAAGAGGTATGTGGCCCTATTTTCTCTGTAACCCTAAGCCACCGATCACTGGTTTCTTTGTAAAAAAAAGTTGTAAAGAATGAAGAAGGAGAATGGACTGGAAGGATGTCCTCCTGCCATATCAGAAGCAATATGGTAAACATGACAAAAAAGAAGAGGGTGAGAAAAAAAGAAAATACTATGGAATAGTTTTCTCATAGAAAGGGGAGACAAAAAACCAACTCCATCAAATTATTCTAGCCCTTGATTTAACAACCTTAAATTTTCACATCTTAATAATAGATTTTTCTTTTTGAAATTCAATTCAACAGCAAATGAAGATTCAATTAGTGTGAAACTAGGCAGTAATAGATTTTTCTTTTTGAAATTCAATCCAACAACGAATGAAGATTCAATTAGTGTGAAACTAGCGCCCCTCTTAAAGAAGACATGTTACTTGTGAAGGCTATCAATTCCATGTTTCTAGGGGCCCGCTTATTTGTCCGGTTGATGAACTTTAAGAAGCTTTAAAACATTTATGATGTATCCCTATCAAAGCTGGTTAGAGTTGGAGAAGCGAAGGTGAAGATTCACAAATGGCTTTCCGACAATTTGACCTTTGGTAAAAAGTGAAGATTCACAAATGGCTATTAAATAATTTGTTCTTTGATGAAAAGTGATTACTTAGCCTTTACTCAAGAGTCTTTTTAAAAATTCTTTATTTTTTAAGATTTTGTTTCTTCGAGAAGAGATGCGCGAGGTGCCTTAGTAGTAAGAGGCATTGCTTCTCACCCAACGTGCTGGAGTGCATGCAAAACCCCAACGGTGACCCTTGGGCTAATAGATTAGGCTATTTATTTTTTTATTTTTTTGATAAGATTAGGCTAGTTTAGAAATAAGATAGTTAGCCATTCCTTCTCTCTCCCTCTCTAAAAAAAAAAAAAAAGGAAAAGAAAAAAAGCCCCATGACCTGTTCATCAACTTGCTACTTTCATTAATAATAGACAGATCGAGCTTACAAGCAAATGCACAAACTCCATTTCCCACCCTTCCAATGTTAAAAAGAGCTTCATTTACTTTGTTAAACATGATTAAGTCCCCGTTGAATTGTTACTCAATCATTCATCAAACACTCACATTATGTTGTCATCAAATAAAATCATATGATATCACTCCCATGTGAAGAAAATGATTTCAGCTCATGTGCAATTATCACTGCAGCCCAAACTATATTCACATAATTTGTAGTTAATGAAATAATGCAGAGCCCTCAACCACCCTGCCAATCTCCTGCGTAACTTTTTCTTTAGGCCACCAACTGAGATACCTAATCCCATCCCAGCATCACATCAGTGGATCACCAAGTCAGCACCACGAATGTATTAAAAAATGTAAAAACACATGCATCAAAGGCTACAGTAGTAATAATTACTTGGGCAGCTCTTTCAGTGCATGTTTGATTGTACGGTGAATTGAAGTATGGTGAGGTAAAACATTAAATCAAAAGAGAATAAAATATAAGGTGTTATGATGTAGTTTTATTTTTAGTTGTTTGGTATGAAAATTTTTTGACTTTTTGTATAAAAAATAGAGTTTTTTTTGTCTTTCAGTAGAGAGAGGAGGTTGTTTTTTTAATTTTTTTTTAAAAATTTTGGAAGAAATTTTAAAATTGTGTACTTTTGATATGACCTATTGTCATTTCTTGTCTGTATTCACTTTACTTCACTTTAACTGGTTAAGTGCCAAACACCCCTTAAGTACTCCATATGAATCAAATGATACAAAAGGCATACAAACTTGGGCAAATTAATCAACCCCCATCAAATAATTTTTGCATTGAGAGCCATAAAAGACCTTTTACCAAGTAAAAACATTTAATCAGTAAAGTAAACCCATGACAGAATCTCCCCATTATTCTTAATTTTAAACAACTTACAACAAAGCTTAGCTCCAAATTAAAAAAAAAAAAAAAACTTAAAAACTCTCCTTTTAATTTTCCCCAAAACAAAAGGAGCCCATGTGAAATTCCCTTTTCACCCTTCTCCTCCCTCTCCTGACTTCAGACCAATCTTCTCTTCTTCTACGCTCTTGTGCTGCTGAAACCCTAACCCTAGCTCCAAACCCAAAGGAATTCCATCAAAATCCGACCCTCCAAGACCCAAATTGAAAGATCCGAACTTTGGGGTCGACTCTATGGGTGTGATCTTCGTGTCGAAGGAGAACGAGAATCCTCGATTCGACGACAGAGATTTCTCCAGAGACGCTGGGCAGTTCTTCTTCCTCCTCTTCGCTTCTCTCAAGGTATCTGCATCATCATCTTCTTCTTCTTCTGCTGCTGCTTCTTCTGGTTCTTCTTCTTCCTTTTCTTCCTTCTCATCTCGTCGGAAAAAGTCGAGAACTTCATGGTGGGTGTTGCAAACTGGCGGATCTTGGACGGAATTTGACTCGGAGACTGTCGAGTCTCCGGTGGGATTTGAGTTAAGAACTATCGGATCTTGGTCGGAACCTGAGGTTTGGGCGGAGATGGAGGAGGAGATGGGCGGACACTCTGCTGCTCCCTTCTCTGCCATCTGCGAGGAGGGAGAAGGAGAGAGGAAGGAAGTGAGATGGGACGAGGTCTTCATATCTGTTTAGATACTTTTCGGTAACATAAGCCGCAGGAGCACTCAAGCATCCTTGATATGCCATTTATGAGTCATGACAAGGTTGGAAAACTTATGCCTCTCATTCTACTTATCCACTAGCTCTGAAATATTGAGTCAAAAGATAGCAAATCACTTATTTGAGAGAGCCAAAGATTTTTTTAAAGAATATTTTAAAAATAGATCAAATCTAAATACACATATATTTACATACAATTATAATAATTAACTTATTAAATTTCAAACAATATTTTAAAATTGCTAAGTCTAAACCTCGAGTATTAATTACTAATATTTGGCTAGGCCGAGTTTTTTATTATGTATTTGACTCGGTCTTTCATCAAAATGGAGTACTCAACAGAGTTAAGAGTCAACTTGTTGAGTTTTTCAACCTAAATTTATGATAGGGGTGTGACTTGGATTTGGACTTGATCGAAAGTGAAATATCATCGACTTTGAGCTGAGTCTGACCTTGATTTTAAAACCAACATGAAATTCAGACTAGAGCTGGGTTTAGTGCTTTGGTACTCGAATTGGACCTGGATACTTAACTTATACAGAAAGAGGATTAATCTTACCCTAATGTCCAACTAGGAGGCCTCTTGAGTCTTGAGAACAATGTATGATTGGCTCATGTTGTCCCTACTTTTATTGATCTAATCCATCCATTTGAAGTATTCCTTAATCCTTACCGAATAGGTAATGGCTCAAATTTATTTCAATCCAAGTAATATCCATCATTAGGTAAATCAATAATTAAAAATGAGATTAGTTGTTAATTTAAATCCCTAGTTCTATGTAAAAATTCTTCCTATGGTGTATATCACAAGGAGCGATTTGAGCATATTCTTATATCCAATACCAAGGTAGGGTTTGGATTTCTTTCCCTTGTTGATGATCTCAAACAATTCCATCTTAAAATCTTTATTTACTCTCGTGTTCTTTTTAGGGGGTCCCTTAACTTTGGTTTTTATTACAAACGGTTCACAATTTATTCTCATACAGCCAAAGGTCCCTCTTATCGTTTCATAAACTTGAAAAGCCAATAATGCCCTTTTCACATGTTATCGCTTTATTCAAAAAACGCAAAGGCTAAAATCACGGAATCTTGCCGGAGAAGGAACAAAAGAGAAAAAAGGGGTTTTGAACTTTGACTGCATGCAAACGCAGGAAAGTGACTAAGGGAGGCAAATCACATCAAGCATTCATAACCTTTTCAAAGATACTTTTTCATCGTTGAGTTGGTGATTGTGGAAGCGATTTCTTTAATTTTGAAACCCATCAAATACAGAATCTATACCAATCCAGACATTTCCTCATACAAACTGTTAATATTCGCTCACTCCAAGACAAGTAAGTTGGATATTTTCTCATTTGTGAACCTTCACCATGTTGGAACCCTATCCATCTGTCTATCGCAGACTCAGATAAATTATTTCAGAACTCAAATGATTTTTTTCCAAAACTCAGATTAATTTATCTAGAACTCAGATAAATTTATTCTTAAACTCTAATAAAATTTTCTAAGAACTCAGATAATTTTTTTTCAAAACTTAGATACATTTATTCAGAACTCAAATAAACTTGTTCCATAACTCAGATAAATTTGTGTAAAACTCAGATAAATTGAAAAAACGAGAGGAAAGAAGATTGTGTGAAATAGATTGAAATCTAAATCATCTTAATCACATTTCTTTGATTCGGATTGATCTAAACCCTATTTCTTTGATTCGGATTACAGATGATAAATAAAACTAGCAAGGTCGTAGAATTTGTCCCTCACAAAAGTCTACTTTGAAAACTCGAATGTTACAGAATTTGTCTCTCACGCCTAGAACGAGTGCATATGAATTTCTTTTAGAAAGTATATTCTCTAAGCATCTCACAATTAATTGCCATTACCATTTCAAATTCAAAATGTGATCTACAAGAAATTACCAGGGCAAACCAGTTATAAATGAGCTCTTATGAGCTTAAATTGTTTGACATGTTCAGATGGTTATGCGTGAAGTATTGAGACAGTTATAGGGGCAAATCAGTCACGATAAATTTAGGGACCTCTGGCTGAAATATGTCCAGCTGCATGGGCTATATACCTTAAACTAAACTTTTGTGGATTAGAGCTTTTAAATGACACAGTTAAGGGACCTTTAACTAATTTATCCTTTTTTCATTTGACAAGTGTCGCGACCCCGGACCGGGTCCCGTGGGCCAATCCGGGATCGGGACTGAGTAATAATAATGGTGATAATGGAATAATAGAGATAAATGATATGGTTGATGCCAATACGTATACGGGACAATAAAAGAACACACATTACCCGAACACGTGATTTCCCACAGGTGTTCGCGGTGAGGATTTCACAACAACATAAATATTTTTGTTAAATTGCGGAAGCGTGTAGCAAATCAAACATGTAATTCATTTCCATAATAATGAGACTGATTGCATTTGAATAACAAGTATCAGAGTGAACAATGTTCTATAGCGTAATCCAAAAGTACTGTTAAAGTTTGAACATATATTATTTAGTTACAATTCCCAAAATTAGAGGCCAACAAAAACCAATATAACAAAACAATAATCCCAAAAGTATAATTAGTCACAATCCCAAAACGTGACGTCTCTCAAGGCAACCGGATGTTTAAATAACATCATCAGCATGCCACTCGACTACCTGCTGTGGTTTTCCGACCGCCTCCTCATGCTCCTCCTCGGGGAAGCCGACAACTGGACCTGAGTATCAAAGAGATGGATCAGACACGACGGTCTGGCAGGCGGGTGAAAAGATGTGACAATATAACAATAAATGAGATTACCTTTGAAAGCATTTGAGCCTATAAAAGCAATAATCTTAACGAAAGGATAATTCATTTATTCAAAACATGAATGCAATTTAAAACGAGTAGAGGTACCAAGGAAATAGGAACAAACAACATGGCATCCACAAGAAGCTAAATCCTCTATCACCGAAGTGATAAGAGTCCATCGGGGCGTTGACCTCAGTCACCGAAGTGAGGAGGCACAACAAAATTTACATATACATATATAATAATACGGGACGGGACCACGGTAGCAAACCGGGTATCGGGAATCACGGTAGCGAACCGGATATCGGGAACCACGGGAGCGAGCCGGGTATTGGGACGGGACCACGGTTAATAAACCGGGTATCGGGATCCATGCTGCAGCTGGCGGGACGGGAAGGGATCTCCAAGTCGGTAGATCAGACCTACAAGGTCATCCAAGCTTAGTGGTGCCGACTCATAGGTCAAATAACAAAATCGAGACATGTATAAAGTAAATCAAGTGCAAGTATGTAACCGGACAGGACAGGGGTGCTCAACGCACAAGTATCCTTTCGAGATCAAGTAATGCATGCCGGGGCTAGAAAATACTACAAGTGTAGTTTCAATGCTTTCGAAATCTCGGGACTAGTATCGGGATTCGAGGTAACTCAAGGTGAATAGGGGTCTGTATGTCGATCTTAATAATAATAACTTGGTACTCTTTGAGTTTGGAGACATTCCAGAATCCTTATACACCTTGGAAATTTCTAAAGACTTCAATGAATCTTTGTGATGTGGTCTCTCTCTCTCTCAAACGGGCTTCCAACAAACGTTTCATCTCTACTTCGACTATATCTCCAGGTGAGTAGTGCTCATTGCTGTCAAAAAGGGTTCGTAAGCAAATGGGATGGAAGCTCCCTTCATCTCCCTTTATTTCCATAATTCTGGGAAATTCGGTTACCTGGCGATCAGCTGGCGGTTAGGCGCCTGCGAATCCGGCGGTTAGCCGCTGGCTGACCGCTGGTAGCCTGACTAAATGCATCATACTGGAAATGTGACCGCCCCCGTTCGGTTGGCTGGCGGTTAGCCACTAGCTGACCGTGGGGCTGATCGCGAGATTGCAGCTCTCTGGAAAAGTAACCGAAACTGGTTCGGTTAGCCGCCAGTCACCAGACGGCTAGCCGTTGGGTGACCGCCAGCTGCAGGAAATTCTCACTGGGTTCAGATTCGAGCTTTTCCCCTTTCAAATCAATTTCTCCCCTTCCTCATCAATTTCCCTCCAACAAAGTTGGCTAGAAAGGTTCCTCCACCTCAACATTTAACACTCTCCCATCCAACTTCTATGGACCTCAAATCCAAACACCTTCTTCATCAACCCATTCGACCATAAGAGAAGAGAAACTCAACAATCACCAAGACTCATTTAAGCCATAAACAAGAGATAAACAAAGATCAAAATCCACCATATTTCTAAAACATTAAATGCACTTCCATAAGCATTTATTTCAAATCAATGCAATTTCATAAACATGAGTATAATGGCAAAATCAACCATATTCTTCACAAAGTTCAATAAATGCTAAAACTATGCAATCATCCACTTGCCTCAAGATCTCAAATCAAGAAAACACGCTCCTAGACAACTCCTTCAAGCCAAGAACACAATCTACACAAAAACCCCAAAAAACAAACCCTAAAATGGGTCAAACCAAGAATGAAGAAGAAGAAACTCTCAATAATGAAGATGGAGCTTCTCTATAGCTAGGAGAATACATATCAAAGAGATTGGAAGGGAAAACTTACTTGCAAGGTCTCCAAATCAACAAGAGTGACTCAAAGAGGGTCTTGGAATAGAGGTTTCTCTTCACTAATTGTATCCGAGGAGAGCTCTAGTGATGAAGAAGAAGATGGTGATTTCCATTTGTGCTATTGGTGTAAGTTTGGTGGAGATTTGGTGGTGGAGAAGCAAGGAGAAAAGGAAGAGAAGGGAAAACCCTAGCTTTTAAGGTGTTGTGCTGGAAAAAGGGGAAATGAGAAGATGGGTTCTATATATACTAGTTGAGTGTGGGCTCCACCTTAGGAGTTCTTTTTGGGCTGAAATCACGACTATCGGAACCTCGAACGAAATCGACGAAGAAGAGAAAAGTGATCACCGAAATATCTAGATTCCAAAAAGTATATTTTTCGCGGGTTTCGGGGGTATCAAGTTTTGGGTACAGATTTGGTGTAAAAAGACTGTTTTGCCCTCAATACTAGGAAAGTCTGATTTCGGGTTTTCGAACGGGTACGGGATCAACATGAAAGTTGTAGGGATTAACGGGACAAGTGAAATAGGGTAGAAATATAAAACACCAAAATCTCGGATAATTTCCAAATCAACGAAAAGCTATAAAATGTGACCCCCCAAAGGGTCCTACAAATCAAAAGGACTCCCCAAAATCCCCCAAAACATAGTAAAGCTATTCTAATCCAGACTCAGTCAAATCTACTAACTAAGCTTAGCACTAATACGCGACTTAATTAGCCATAATCGGGGTCACTCGGGTCGGGGTCTTACATCCTCCACCTCTTAGGGCATTTGGTCTTCCAAATGAAACATAAAACTCACCTTAGGTAGGAGATGTAGATACTTCTTCTGTACTTGATCTCGCAATTCCCACGTTGCCTCTTTTGGCCCATGATTCTCCCAAAGCACCTTCACCCATTGAATAGTCTGTGTCCTCAACTCTTGTTCCTTTGTATCAATGATCTGAATGGGTTTCTCAACATAGGTAGCATCTTCTCTGATTTCCAACGGTTCATGCCGGAGTACATGCGAAGGGTCGGGGATGTACTTCTTCAACATCGACACATGGAAGACGTTGTGTACACCGGATAACTCAGGTGGTAAGGCTAATCTGTAAGCCACATCACCGATCTTGCTCACAATGTCGTACAGTCCAATGTACCTCCGTGACAACTTGCCCTTCTGCCCAAATCTCAATGTTCCTCTAGTAGGTGACACTTTCAGGAAAACCTTATCCCCTTTCTTGAACTGTAGATCCCTTCTGTGAGAGTCTGCGTAACTCTTCTGCCTACTCCGGGCTACTTTCAAACATTCCTGAATCTGTCTCACTTTGTCACTGGTTTCACTCACTATGGTTGGTCCATGAAAACTGCGGGTGCCAAATTCTTCCCAACATACAGGTGTCCTACACCTTCTGCCATACAAAGCCTCAAAAGGCGCCATCCCAATGCTCGAGTGGTAGCTGTTGTTGTGGGCGAACTTACACAACGGTAGAGTCTCATCCCATTGAGTCTTGAAATCTAACACACAAGCACGGAGCATGTCCTTGAGCGTCTGAATTGTCCTCTCTAACTGGCCATCTGTCTGAGGGTGATAATCCGTGCTAAACTGTAGCTTCGTACCCATAGACTCATGTATGGTCTTTCAAAATCTCGAGACGAATCTGCTGTCTCTGTCGGAAGTAATAGAAACTGGCTAGCCATATCTACTGACGATCTCACTAACAAACAACTCTGCTAGGGGTAACATATGCATCTTCTTTCCTGTCTTCAGGGGGATAAAATGAGCTGACGTGAGTCTATCCACAATAACCCATATTGCGTCATTGCCTCTGCTAGTCCTTGGTAGTCCCGAAATAAAATCCATGGTAATGTGTTCCCATTTTCATTCCGGGATCTCTAATAGCTGCAACAACCCTGGAGGCTTCTGATGCTTTTCCTTTATCAGCTGACACGTCATGCAACGAGAGACAAACGCTGCAATCTCTCTTCATGTTGTTCTACCAAAATCTGCCCTTTAAATTTTGATACATCTTTGTGCTGCCTGGGTGCATGGAATACTTCGTACGGTGAGCCTCTGCCATGATGTCATTCCTCAAATCTTCGATGTTAGGCACAGAAAGACGGTCACGGTAGTAAAGAACTCCATCAACGATACGAAAATCAGGACGTTCTACTACATGTTCTAAAATCTTAGCCAACTCTGGATCTTGCAACTGACTATCATTGATCTTCTGAATAAACGAAGGCTCTGACACTGACATGTTGGCAACTATAACACTTTCCCTCAGTGGCTGTAGATCTATCCTCAACTTCTCAAATTGCTCGAAAATACAAGTAC
This sequence comes from Umbellularia californica, assembly GCA_028538565.1. Lineage (NCBI taxonomy): Eukaryota > Viridiplantae > Streptophyta > Magnoliopsida > Laurales > Lauraceae > Umbellularia > Umbellularia californica. The sequence continues at coordinate 85,009,021 of JAPQWN010000001.1, forward strand.
CACTCAAATTTGCCAAGCCTACTGATTTTCTGCTAAAAGCATCGGCAACGACATTCGCTTTCCCCGAGTGATAGTTGATTGGAAAATCATAATCTTTGATATATTCCATCCATCTCCTCTGCCTCATGTTCAATTCCTTCTGGGAAAACAGATACTGTAGGCTGCGGTGATCAGAATGGACCTCAAATTTCTCTCGATAGAGGTAATGTCTCCACAGTTTCAATGCGAAGACAACCGCTGCCAACTCAAGATCATGGGTTGCATAATTCTTCTCGTGATCTTTCAACTGCCAAGACCCATATGCAACAACTTTTCCTTCCTGCATCAAACACAACCGAGCCCAACATTCGAGGCATCGGTAAAAATGGTAAAACCGCCGCTTCCGGATGGTAAAGTAAGGACTGGTGCGGTGGTTAATCTCTTCTTCAGCTCTTGGAAACTAGCTTCACACTGATCTGTCCACACATAGGGTGCATTCTTCCTTGTCAACTTCGTTAACGGTGCTGCAATCAACGAAAATCCTTGTATAAATCTCCGGTAATACCCTGCCAATCCAAGAAAACTCCTAATTTCTGACACATTCTTCGGTCTTTCCCACTTCACTACTGCCTCAATCTTGGAGGGTCTACTGATAATCCTTCCTTGGAGATAATGTGTCCCAAAAATACAACTTGCTCTAGCCAAAATTCACACTTGCTGAGCTTTGCATACAACTGATTTTCCCTTAGGAGTTGCAATGCTATCCTCAGATGCTCTTCATGCTCTTCTCTGGTCTTAGAGTACACCAAAACATAGTCAATAAATACTACTACAAACTGGTCCAGATATTGAGCAAATATCTTGTTCATCAAAGCCATGAACACTGCCGGTGCATTTGTCAGTCCAAATGGCATCACTAAGAACTCATAATGGTCATATATTGTCCGGAAAGCTGTTTTCAACACATCGGATTCTCTGACTCTCAGCTGATGGTAACCGGATCTCAAATTAATCTTCGAGAAATACGAAGCACCTTGTAATTGATCATACAGTTCATCTATCATTGCAATGGATATTTGTTCTTGATGGTCACTTGATTCAACCTTTGATAATCAATACACATTTTCATCGAACTATCTTTCTTTTTAACGAACAAAACCAGAGCTCTCCACGGCGAAATACTAGGTCTTACGAAATCTTTATCCAACAATTCTTGCAATTGTATCTTAAGTTCTCCCAATTCCGCCGGAGCCATACTATAAGGTGCAATAGATATCGGAGCGGTCCCTGGTAACAACTCAATAGTGAAAGCGATTTCTCTTATGGGTGATAATCCTGGAATCTCCTCCGGAAACACATCCGGGAACTCCCAAACAATATTGATCTCCTCCGTCCCTTGGGACAGTTTATCCTCAGTGATAAACGCCAAATAGGCTTCACATCCACTTCTCAATAGTCTATCAGCCTTCAATGCTGAGACAAACCCTGCACGAGGATTTCTCTTCTCTCCCTGGAACAACACCCCTGCTGATGTCTCATCCAACTTAAATGTAAGGGTCTTATGGAAACAATCCATCGTGGCATGGTACCCTGCCAGCCAATCCATCCCTAGGATGATACCAAAATTATTAATCTCCAACAGAATAAGATCTGCGGGTAACACAACCTCTCCTATCTGAACTGTACAATTAGGGTAATAGATAGTATACACAACTTGTTTTCCTACTGGGGTAGCCACAGTCAAAATGTACTTAAGGTCTCTACCATGCACATCAATCAATCTAGAAAATGCATGTGATATAAAAGAATGCGTAGAGCTAGGGTCAAACAATATCTTGGCTTCTATCCCACTAACAAGAAGTGTACCTTCCATAACATTGCCTGCTGCCTCTGCATCAGCTCTATTGACCGCATACACTTGTCCTCGCTGCTGTGGCCTGATAGGAGTCTGTTGTTGCCTGCCTTGAGGGACATTTCTGTTCTGTTGCGGGGGACGCTGATTCTGGTGCTGTCCTTGCTGACGGGCCTGTTGCTGCTGCTGCTGCTGCTAGGGTCTATACTGTTGCTGCGGTGCCTGTTGCTGGAGTGACCTTACTTGATTTTAGACAACTAGTGCATTCTGTGGCGGTGCTGGACGCGGTGCTCCTTGAGGCTGCTAATTCTGCCTATTTGGTCTCAGGCAGTTCCTCATCTGATGGTCCATGAAGCCACACCTAAAGCACGCTCCTGTGATGGTACGACACTTGGTGCTCTCATGGTTTTTCCCACAATGAATACAAACTAGCTGCACATTTTGGTCTTGCCTCTGCCTCTTGTTCTGCTGGTTCCTTTGCTGGTGATTCTGCTGCTGGGGTTGCCCTTGTCCCTTGCCTTGGACTTTAAGGATCTTGTGATGGAAGTTTTCAAACTTGTAAGCTCTCTTGACAGCTTCTTCAAAACGTGAGAGGTGGTACTACACCGGTGGCATCCCTCTCAATGATAGGGTGAAGTCCTTCCAAGAACTTAGCTATCTTTTTTCCTACCGTGTCCACTAATCTGGAGCATACCTTGATAACCTCTCGAACTTGGTGAGGTACTCTAACATTATCATGCTTCCTTGTACAAGCTGCTGGAACTCTACCGCCTTTTGTCTCTTGACATGGGTAGGCACGTATTTGTCTCTAAATTGCCTCTTGGAGCTTGCCCAAGCCACTGTGTCTGCCATAGTCCTGTACTCCTCCCTCACTATCTTCCACCAAATGTCTGCCAAGCTGGTGAAAAGTGATGCTGCAAGTTGTACTTTCTCACCCCCGGTAAATATGAAGACCTCAAAAATATTCTTTGTATGCTCTAGCCAATCATCTGCAGTCAAAGGGTCTTCTGTGCTGACAAAATCTTTGAGTGCCCTCTTTCTGAATCTCTCAAACAATGCATTGGGATCATGCTCTCTCTGATTGATGACAATTGCAGGTTGAGGTTGAACCGGTTTTGGCCTTCTCTGTAACACCTCTAACAACTGCCTCTGCATCTTTGCCAACTCTCTGGCATGATCCTCATCCTTCTTAAGCATTTGCTCTTGGAGTCTAGTCTGATTCTCATTAGCTTGACGCTGCTGATCAAGCGTAGCCTGCAACATCTGCTGAAATTGGTTTGGCATTGTATTGTCAATTCTATCATTTGGCATTGTATTGTCAACTCTTGTATTCTCAACTCTATCTTCTTCAATAGGCTCAGTATAATCACTGTTACTTGCGGTGGAATTGCCATTTACTGGTCGCTTACGAGGTGGCATGATGCTGCAAAACAAGTTGTTAGCACATATAAATCCAAAAACAGGGTCACACATTGCTCACCCGATTCTAGCTAACGAAAGATCTAACGAATCCTCGCCACGTCCTTAGGATTTCTAGTTTCTTTTAATTGCTTGAAACACGTCTCGCTCTAATACTAGTCTGTCGCGACCCCGGACCGGGTCCCGTGGGCCAATCCGGGATCGGGACTGAGTAATAATAATGGTGATAATGGAATAATAGAGATAAATGATATGGTCGATGCCAATACATACACGGGACAATAAAAGAACACACATTATCTGTACACGTGATTTCCCACAGGTGTCCGCAGTGAGGATTTCACAACAACATAAATATTTTTGTTAAATTGCGGAAGCGTGTAGCAAATCAAACATGTAATTCATTTCCATAATAATGAGATTGATTGCATTTGAATAACAAGTATCATAGTGAACAATGTTCTATAGCGTAATCCAAAAGTACTGTTAAAGTTTGAACATATGTCATTTAGTTACAATTCCCAAAATTAGAGGCCAACAAAGACCAATATAACAAAACAATAATCCCAAAAGTATAATTAGCCACAATCCCAAAACGTGACGTCTCTCAAGGCAACCGGATGTTTAAACAACATCATCGACATGCCACTCGACTAACTGCTGCGGTTTTCCGACCGCCTCCTCATCTCCTCCTCGGGGAAACCGACAACTGGACCTGAGTATCAAAGAGATGGATCAGACACGACGGTCTGGCAGGCGGGTGAAAAGATATGACAATATAACAGTAAATGAGATTACCTTTGAAAGCATTTGAACCTATAAAAGCAATAATCTTAACGAAAGGATAATTCATTTATTCAAAACATGAATGCAATTTAAAACGAGTAGAGGTACCAAGGAAACAGGAACAAACAACATGGCATCCACAAGAAGCTAAATCCTCTATCACCGAAGTGACAAGAGTCCATCGGGGCGTTGACCTCAGTCACCAAAGTGAAGAGGCGCAACAAAATTTATATATACATATATAATAATACGGGAATGGACCACGGTAGCAAACCGAGTATCGGGAATCACGGTAGCAAACCGGATATAGGGAACCACGGGAGCGAGCCGGGTATCGGGACGGGACCACGGTTAATAAACCGGGTATCGGGATCCATGCTGCAGCCGGCGGGACGGGAAGGGATCTCCAAGTCGGTAGATCAGACCTACAAGGTCATCCAAGCTTAGTGGTGCCGACTCATAGGTCAAATAACAAAATCGAGACATGTATAAAGTAAATCAAGTGCAAGTATGTAACCGGGCAGGACAGGGGTGCTCAAGGCACAAATATCCTTTCGAGATCAAGTAATGCATGCCGGGGCTAGAAAATACTACAAGTGTAGTTTCAATGCTTTCGAAATCTCGGGACTAGTATCGAGATTCGAGGTAACTCAAGGTGAATGGGGTCCGTATGTCGATCTTAATAATAATAACTTGGTACTCTTTGAGTTTGGAGACATTCCGGAATCCTTATACTCCTTGGAAATTTCTAAAGACTTCAATGAATCTTTGTGATGTGGTCTCTCTCTCAAACGGGCTTCCAACAAACGTTTCATCTCTACTTCGACTATATCTCCAGGTGAATAGTGCTCATTGCTGTCAAAAAGGGTTCGTAAGCAAATGGGATGGAAGCTCCCTTCATCTCCCTTTATTTCCATAATTCTGGGAAATTCGGTTACCTGGCGATCAGCTGGCGGTTAGCCGCCTGCGAATTCGGCGGTTAGCCGCTGGCTGACCGCGGGTAGCCTGACTAAATGCATCATACTAGAAATGTGATCGCCCCCGTTCGGTTGGCTGGCGGTTAGCCGCCGATGAATTCGGCGGTTAGCCGCTAGCTGACCGTGGGGCTGATCGCGAGATTGCAGCTCTCTGGAAAAGTAACCGAAACTGGTTCGGTTAGCCGCCAGTCACCAGACGGCTAGCCGTTGGGTGACCGCCAGCTGCGGGAAATTCTCACTGGGTTCAGATTCGAGCTTTTCCCCTTTCAAATCAATTTCTCCCCTTCCTCATCAATTTCCCTCCAACAAAGTTGGCTAGAAAGGTTCCTCCACCTCAACATTTAACACTCTCCCATCCAACTTCGATGGACCTCAAATCCAAACACCTTCTTCATCAAACCCATTCGACCATAAGAGAAGAGAAACTCAACAATCACCAAGACTCATTTAAGCCATAAACAAGAGATAAACAAAGATCAAAATCCACTATATTTCTAAAACATTAAATGCACTTCCATAAGCATTTATTTCAAATCAATGCAATTTCATAAACATGAGTATAATGGCAAAATCAACCATATTCTTCACAAAGTTCAATAAATGTTAGAACTATCCAATCATCCACTTGCCTCAAGGTCTCAAATCAAGAAAACGCGCTCCTAAACAACTCCTCCAAGCCAAGAACACAATCTACACAAAAACCCCCAAAAACAAACCCTAAAATGGGTCAAACCAAGAATGAAGAAGAAAAAACTCTCAATAATGAAGATGGAGCTTCTCTATAGCTAGGAGAATACATATCAAAAAGATTGGAAGGGAAAACTTACTTGCAAGGTCTCCAAATCAACAAGAGTGACTCAAAGAGGGTCTTGGAATAGAGGTTTCTCGTCACTAATTGTATCCGAGGAGAGCTCTAGTGATGGAAAAGAAGATGGTGACTTCCATTTGTGCTATTGGTGTAAGTTTGGTGGAGATTTGGTGGTGGAGAAGCAAGGAGAAAAGGAAGAGAAGGGAAAACCCTAGCTTTTAAGGTGTTGTGCTGGAAAAAGGGGAAATGAGAAGATGGGTTCTATATATACTAGTTGAGTGTGGGCTCCACCTTAGGAGATCTCTTTGGGCTGAAATCACGACTATCAGGACCTCGAACGAAATCGACGAAGAAGAGAAAAGTGATCACCGAAATATCTAGTTTCCAAAAAGTATATTTTTCGCGGGTTTCGGGGGTATCAAGTTTTGGGTACAGATTTGGTGTAAAAAGACTGTTATGCCCTCAATATTAGGAAAGTCGGGTTTCGATTTTCCGAACGGGTACGGGATCAACATAAAAGTTGTAGGGATTAATGGGACAAGTGAAGCAGGGTAGAAACACTAAACACCAAAATTTTGGATAATTCCCAAATCAACGAAAAGCTATAAAAAGGGACCCCCAAAGGGTCCTACAAATCACAAGGACTCTCCAAAATCCCCCAAAACATAGTAAAGCTATTATAATTCAGACTCAGTCAAATCTACTAACCAAGCTTAGCACTAATACGCGAGTTAATTAGCCCTAATCGGGGTCACTCGGGTCGGGGTCTTACAACAAGTTATTTTGCAATGAGGACACTTTATTTAACTGCTGGATTTCATGAGAGAGTCCAAAACCTCAAGGTAATGCAAGCCTCTCTCTCTTCTTTTAAGTAGTATATTTCTGTGCAAAATTCAAGTAAACTAATAGTTATGTTATAATATAATATCTTATTCTCGTTATTATACAAATGCGTTCGGATCGTATATAGAAATGTTGAGTTGAAGGAATAAAACTCTCTAGTAGGGCCCACCTATTGAAAATCTCATGCACACAAAATAAATGTCCTCTAAGTGTATAGGGGGCATCATCAGTTATTACTCTAATAGGAGTTGGTCCCTCTACATGATTGATCGTTTGATGAAAAAAGTTAATGAATATGCATAAGATTGTGTTTTTTTGGAAAATTTTCAAAAAAGTATAAATTTTTTTGTTTATGTTCAAAAAAGTACATGAGGATTTGAATATTTCAAAAAGTTATAAAAGTCTTCCACAATTCTTTCAGTTAAGTTCTTTATATAAAAACTTTGTAAAAAATGACATAGTACCCTTCCATTATGACATATTTTTGTCTTTTCTTAACATTCTTTATCCCAAGACGACCATCTTGATTTTGATTTTGATTTTGATGATCATAACCATTTAATGAATATAGTTTGTAGTCATTTGGGATCTATATAAACCCTTTTCTCAACATCGATACATAAAGGTTGCTGCAGTGGGTCCCCACGAGGTCATTTGCATTGGGCTTGATCATTTCTCTTAAATGATTTATTAAAGGAAAATATGAAAAAACGACATAAGTTTTCTTTATTATTTTTGGAACTTTTTACTGGTGAGTAGTCGACTAAAAGAAATATGGAAAACTTTTTATACTCTTTTGAAATATTCAAATTCTCATGTACTTTTTTAAAGATGTGGCAAAAGTTTTATACATTTTAGAATTTTTCCCTAATTTTCTTAGACACCCACTTTTACAAAGGTACAAACTCCTATTGGGTTAAAATTTGATGATAGCCCGTATACGGGAAGTGCATTTATTTCCAATGACTCAGGTTCTTTAGGTGGACACTACTGTGGAGTTTCACTCCTTTTTTAGGATTCTTTGAGTCAAAGCCTCGAAGGATCGTGTCTTTTAATTTTAGCCAATTAAAATGATCATATGTCAATTCTAAGATTTGTTGATTCCATTAATAATGAGGAGCCAGTATATTACATATCAATCTCTTTACCGTTTTTTTTTTAAAAAGAAAAAAACTTTATTTCCATATGTTTGACATTTTTCTTGATATATAATTATATAAGCTGGGTATGTTCCCTTTTTTTTTTAAGAATCCCGACTAACTCATCTTTCATTCACTCCCCATCCTAACTCTTCTTTTAATCCATCTAATCTCTCTTTTGTAAAATGATTCCACAAAAAAAAAATAATAATAATAAAATAAAGACTTGGAAAAGCTTGAATTTAAGAATCAATTAAGAACCTTCGAATGGAATTAACTTTTTTCCAAGACACCCAAAGACTTTCATAATAGGTGGCCCACATGTACAAAAATCCTCCCATCTGTAAACAAGTTCCCACTACTCATGATGCCGTTATTCTACAAATTTGACACCTATAGTTAGGGTTTGATTAGGCCCTTAAAAGTATACCCCATAGGCTTCATGTGCATGAGAGAGTCATTGAGAGAGAAACCATGGGACTTGGGATAAAACAATAGCATTTTTGTAAATAATGATTTACGAATTTTTATTTAATGGATGTATGGCTAGAGCTATCACTTTTATAAAAACTTAGCACATATCTCTTGGTCGTTTCCCATTCTTGTTAAGATTTCTTATTTTGGGGACATGAAAGGTATTAAAATAAATAAGTAGGGGTATATACAAATAATGAGACCACATGGGCTTGTTTACAAATTCTATTTTCCTCAGGGGGTTATATATAAAAGAGCTCCAATAGTTTTGTTATAATATGGGTTTTTATTGTGATGATTACATGAAGATTCCTTAAAATCATGTGCCGTTTGCTAATTAATACTTAATTCGGTATTAAAGTAATGGGTTTTTAACCACTTGAAAGGATCTTATGATCAATTCTGGATCTATTTGATTCCATTAATAATGAAGAGTTATATATATATATATATATATATATTACCTAATGATCTCTTTCCCTTTTTGTTAAAATGGAAAAAAAAAAAAAAACAATTTCCAAATATTAGACATTTTCTTGGATACATAAATTAGGTACTGGGCTTGGTGCCAATTTATGGGGGCCTCTCATCACTCATCAGAGATGTCCTTAGGAGAGCCTTTCTTTTTATATATGATTATAGTAAGGGTTTTTATCGGAAAAAATACTTTAGGTGGGCACTAGACCGAGCAGGAATATTAGGCAAGCATGCATCTAATAGGGAATTCGTATAGAAAAACCCACTATTTTTATCGACCTTCATTTTCTATGTTGAGGGTCAATGTTGACCCCGAAGAGACATAAACTCCTCACCTTTCTTCCTTCTTCTTCTCCTCTCATGTGGGTGCTTTTGTCAGTGATTCCTACTATGGCAGATACTGGACATGTGCCATCTTCCAACTCATCTTCGTCTTGGTAAATCACCCACCACTTATCTTTCTTATTTGTGGGCGGGCCCCACTCGTCAAGAATGGTCATGATCACACGTGGTTTTGATGATGAAGATATCCACTAAACTATTTTACCCATTATCTTATAACAGGGTTTGGTGCCTATTTCATCCTACCTCTTTCTGCTGAAGCCTCCGGGGTGTGGGGGCAGGGAATCTTACTGTGGCCCTCATTCCACCTTTTAGAGATTGGAATCTTTTATACGTCCATCTATCTAATTGCCCTCTGCAATGGAGGATATCAGCCGTCCATTGCAACCTTTGGGGCTGATCAATTTGATGAAGAGGACCCAAGAGAGAGTCACTCAAAGGTGGCCCTTTTCAGCTATTTTTACTTGGCTTTGAATCTGGGGTCCCTCTTTTCCAATACCATCTTGGGTTATTTTGAGGATGGTGGGAGATGGGCACTGGGGTTCTGGGTTTCTAGTGGGTCTACTTTTGTGGCATTGGCATATATTGTTCCTTTGTGACCCCACGGTATAGGCAATTTTAAGCCCAGTGGTAATCCACTGCCTAGGTTCTGCCAAGTGATGGTTGCTGCAGTGGAGAAATGGAGGGTGGAGATGTCGGTCGCATTGAAATAAAAATTTTGGGTCCGCCATTGATTGTAACAACCTAACTGTTTTAGACAAGGGATTGGGTTTGGAGAAAAGAGGAAGAAAGAAGAAGGTGAGGAATTTATGTTTGTAGGGTCGCCATCAACCCTCAACAAAGAAAATGAAGGTTAATAGCAATTATACAAAAAAAATTGTAAAAAAAGTAGGTTTTCCTATATGGATTCCCTAGGTGCATGTTTGCCTAACGTTCCCTGTTCGGTCTAATGCCCATATAAAGTATTTTTTCTAATAAAAACCCCTAATAGTAAATAATCTTGCACTGTGTAATTAATATAGGCCTTGGCCAAGGTCCAACTCATAAGATTGGTCGAGTGAGTCCCTAATGAGTTTTATTAGGGGAGTACTCTTTTTTTTTTTTTTTTTCTTCTTCTTTTTGGTTGGAGGGTAGAAGTCTTTTCTAAAGAGTGTTAATCTTTTTTTAATCATATTCGCCGAGTGGTCGGGACTACGTTTCCTCCCTCTTTCGGAGGTAAAGGTCTTGGTATTGACCCCGGGTTCCCCCATTTTCAGGAATCAAAGGTTGAGTCCACTTGTGATACCACCTAGGGGCCACAGAGGTTTTACTCGGCTTCTCTTTGGGGCCAGAGGGAATAGTCCAGCCCAAAGGATTGGGATGAGAACCTCCGTTAGCAAAAAAAGAAAAAAAAATCATATTCTATGAAGAAATTTGGTCCGGTTTCTATTTTCATGCGAAGTCATCGAAACATCAGAATTTTTTTTGACATGTTTCTATTCAAAATAAATGTAAGAGGATGGGAGACAAAAAATAACACAATTCTTAGAGCCAATTTTCTATATTTGGGTGATAGCTTTGCAGTCCGGAGGGGTTTTGTACCCTGGTTGCATGGTTTGCCATGCGGTTGAATAGTGGCACAAACTTAGCTATGGACCATGGTCAAGAGTGGTTTCTCTTTGATTCTCAACAATAAAATTCCAATAGTTCCCTCTTTTCACTTATGGCTCCAACAAAGGAGCAGGAGTTTCATTAAACAGTGAAAGTGGGCCATGTTTATGAACAACATGATCTTCCAACATATCATGGTTCGTTTTCAAATTAAATTATTTGATGTTTTATGTGCCATATGAGCCACTAGCTACATAAATTTGAACGATAGATGCTTGTTGCTCTGTCAATTTTGCAAAGTAGGGAAACAATGTAGTAACTGGACCCGTGCTTATTTGGTCGACCCTGATTCAGGCCCACTGACAATCAAGGATCTCTTGTAACATTTCATCCCAGCTCCATCAAATTGAACTTTTAGTTCGGGCTCGGGTTGTGCATGTTCAGGTTTTGGTTTTTTTGTTTGCTCATATGCACTTCAGGTCCAGTTTGCATCATTTTAATACAAGATCTGACCAGGCCAAATTGGACCCTTGGTGGCTATAGGTCCATTCGGTTTTGAGTACTTGTGCAGGTTGTTAAATCCAGTAGTAAGCATGGAACACCAAATCTAATGTTCGCCAATGCTTGAAATATAGACTGTGAAAACGGCCTGGTTCACACTCAACCAAAATATCTAAGATTCCTATAGGATTTGCTTAAATTGGTCAATCGGCCAGTAGTCTTTAACATTCACAAACATAAAAGTGCTACTGGCTCGGGCAAAAAATAAAAATATATTAAAATTCAAGATTTTCTTGTAAATATTATTATAATTTCTTCAAAAAGAACATTGAATAATGATGATTTTACCCGAATAAAAATATATTAAATTTCAAGATTTTCTTGTAAATATTATTATAATTTCTTCAAAAAGAACATTGAATAATGATGATTTTACCCGAAAAAACAGATCAAATGACCTCCATACTGAAAAGGTAATTTTAAGCGCCCTTGCACCAAATCAATCAGAAAACGTAAATTTTTTAACATTCTCTACTAGGGTCCCTATCGACCTTTTTTTTTTTTTTTTTTTTTTTTAAATGTGAAGGGTCCTTAGTGACCTGTGTTTGACTTGTTCATACATTTTAGGACTTAGAAGCTTGCTTTTCTCTCTTCTTTGTTCCATTCTTCTTCTTCGGCGTTGACTGCGACTCCACATCAGCTGCTAGGCGTATTCACAATGGTTCCTAGCGGTCCTCCATCGAGCCGTGGGGACATGGAATTAGGAATTATGAAAAGGGTTTCTGAAAAGTAGAGGGTTTCTGAAAAGTAAAAATCATGTTTAGGGTAAAGTACAAGCATCACATTTCCATTGGTCTGCCCCAAACAATAGCATATGCACTTTAATGTTCTCCACTAAACAATGACATGTGGGTTTAATAGTCTTCGAGAAGTGAGAATATCCTACAGAAGGGAAACAAGTCGAGCATGGTCGATTTTGTTTTCAAGAACATGGAACGAAGGATGAGTTTCGTGTATTTATAAGAGTATACCACAGGGTCGATAGAGACCCCTAACATTACAAATAAAGGTTGATTGAGACCCTACAAATAAAGTAAATGGTAGTTATGTGAAGGTTAGGATGGACCGCAGAGTCTCAATCGACCATTAACATTACAAATGAAGGTTGATAGGGACCCAAGCAGAGAATGTTAAAAAAAAATACGTTTTCGGGCAAAATGACTGATTTGGTGTAAGGGCACTTAAAATTACATTTTCAGTATGGTAGTCACCTAATCTGTTTTTAACAATTAAATCCCCTAGAATAATATATCGTTATGATTCTATTAGAATCCAAAAGGAAAAGGCTAAAAGAATAAGAATGCATTAAAAATCGGGAACTATCAATAATAAAAAGGAAAATAGAATAAAAAACTTCATCAATTAAAAAGAATTGATAAAATCTGAATAATGTTTTTCCAATATTATATATCTAAAAGAGATCACATGTGAAGAGAACTGCATTTAGAAATACTCCTTGCAAAAATCTCTTCTTGAATATTAAGATGTCCTTCAAATAGCATTCTCCTTTGCAATAACCAAATAACTCTCCAAATAACTCTCCGTTGAAACTCCACCTACAAGTACTATTAAGAAGAAAGAAAATCATCATTAAGAAAAAATAGTGCAGCATATTACTACATTGCTAAGATTTTCATTAATCAAATCAAAATAAATAACAAACACAAAAACCATTTTTTTCCATACACTAAATACAAAAATAAAATAAAAGGCCATATATTCCTAATTTCCAACAATTATATATGTAAACCATTAAAACCAAAAGTAAGGGAAAAAAATGAAAGCTCAAAAATAAAATTATGATCCATCACTTATCTTGTCCTTGGTTGACACATCACTCACTTCAGCTACCATCATCAAAAAGGAATTGGAGAAATGACCTTAAACAGAAAATGCAACATATTATACTGAATGTGTGAGGAAAAAAATTGATGGAAACATAGTGAATGTGTAAAAGAGGGAGACTTGATGTGAGGGGTTTTTTAGGTACTTGACGTGAGAGGTTTTGTGGGATGAGATTAACTAAGGGCCCATTTGGATGTTTAAAGAATACAATACTTAGGTTAATAATTAAATATCATAAGAATAAAATAGTATAGAATATAATAGTGTCATATTAAAATATTATACTAGTTTTACTGTTTCACAATTTTTGAAGTATATTACAGATTTTAAAGTGAGTTGTTTGTAAGGTACTATGATTTTAATATATATTAAAAAAGTCCAAAATAACATTAAGTTAATGTTATTGATCATAGTAAAGTTCATTATTAGAATAATTTTTTTATTAAATACTTAATTTATATATAATTAACACGTATGGATGAAAAAGTAGTGTGGTAAAGTAATGTTCAGCTGTCAATTTTTTTACCAGAAGCCGCTTTTCTTTTTATCACATAAAACTATGTAAAGTGTAGTAAAGTAAAGTAAAGTCAATCAAATGACAACTACTTTACAACTCTCTCTCTCTCTCTCTCTCTCTCTCTCTCCTACTGTATTTCACCACATATTTCATCTTACCTACTTTATCTCATCTTTTACTATGATGTGATATCAATATTTATTTTACTTTACCACACATGTAAACAAACATGCCTTGAACTAGATGTGACATATTATCTCTTCACCATATTTAGATGAAAAACTAGTGTGGTAGAGTAAAGTTTACCCGCCATTATTTTATCATAAACTTTATCACAAGTCACCAAGGGCGGCTCTATGTATATCACAGTGGGGTCAATTGACCCCACTGAGATGTTAAAAAGTCTCTTATCAAAACAAAATTTATCATCGCTCAAAGTGATGAGAAGCTTTTGACCCAACTCACCTACATTTTTGTGACAAATTTATCCTTGCAAAGAGTCAAATATTGCTAGTTTATCCTTGACCCCACTCACCCACATATGCTTTCCCATTTCAACTCTCAACCTGGACATGAAGAATTGCCCTAGCAGAATTAAGTGCTTGGTCCTCCATCGCCGGAAAGCAATTCAAATCGATAAGCACGTACGGTTCTCGCTTCTCTCTGTCTTTCTCTCTCTAGAATTGTACATCTTTCTCATAATCTCTCAATCTCCATCTCTCTTGGTTGTCTCTCTATTTTTCAAACCATATCGGCATATGCGTACATGTGGTTGAGTTTGGCTCAATCACAGAGAGAGATCAGGTGGGTATATTTAGAGAGAGAGAGAGAGAGAGAGAGAGAGAGAGAGAGAGAGAGAGAGGTGGGCATTTGAAAATGGGTATTTGGAAATCTCATGAGAGGCATCAATTTCATGATTGTTGGAAATTGGGTTTTAAAAATGGGTTTTTGAAAATGGATTCTTGTAAATGGGTTTTTGAAAATGGTTTTCTGAAATCTGTTTGTTTCGATGTTGTATACTACATATATTATTACGCATTATAATACAATAGATTCGTTCCTTGCAGTTGTATAGGGCTGTTTTATTTGTTATTGCCTATGAGTATGAGTGGGTGTCATCACATATAAATTTATTAAGATTTGAATTGTTGAATAGATGACTATTTGGTCACAATCACATATATTAATGAAAATGATGTATTTGCTAGTATTAATAATGAAGCTATTATGCAATGATTTCGGCACATGAAAAGCTGTCGAGGGCAGCCGTAGGACTTCATGTATTTAGATTTTCCTTTTGGATTAAGAACTATTAGTAACAATGTATTAAAATTTATGTTTATTTTTATTTGAGAATTCAATATTATCTTTATCGAATTCTCGGAAATAGATTATTTGAGAATTTTATATAATGTTTGTCGAATTATCGAAAGTAGATAATAGATATTGATAAAGGGGAAAATAAATTTATTCAATTTGCGTAAGATAAGTCTTTTTTAATCCCACTAACTCGAATTCCTAGAGCAGCCCCTGCAAGTCACCTTTTCATTTTCATATAAAAAATGGTAAAGTGTGATAAAGTAAACTCAAACAAAAAGAAACTACTTACCACTCTCTCACACTTTACTTCACCATATACTTTATCTCACAATTACTTTACCTCACCTTTACCATGATATGATATTTACCTTTACTTTACTTTACTATACACGTAAACAAGTACATCATGAGAGATTTGGTGAAGTCCTTTACTTTACTCTACCACTTTGTAAACCTCATTTTGAAGGATTTTTATATTGTAAAAAGTTTTTTTGGGGAGAGCTATAGGAGAAAATATTGAGTTTTTTTTTTAAATAATATTTTCTTAGTATTTTTCTTGAGTTACCAAATGCATATATGATTCTTGTATTTACTTGTGCATCCAAACAAGCCCTAAATATAATTATAATAGGTATAAGAGATAATCATATAGATATTATGTAATACATCTTTAGGGAGAAAGCCATGTGAATGAGTTGGATGACATAGTAAAAGGGAATACTTTTTTTTGTAGAAAAGTGGACGGCTTTCCACGGAAAACCCATTTTTCAGGCGTTTGGTGCGGAATAATTCCACGGGAAACGCTTTTCTGCCTTGTCAGCATTTTCCTTGCTAATGCCGGAAATGGGTTTCCTATGGGGCTATGGGAAATGGATTTCCTCAGAAAACTTCTCCCTCTTTTCCTCACTCTTTTCCATTTCAACCCAAAACCCTACAAACTTATCATTCTTCATTTCTTTAAAATAAATTATTATTTGAGGTTGAATAAATAATATACATGTTATGTTATTTTTCTTTAAAAAGTTGTTTCACCAAAGAAGAAAATTTGATTTTCTATAAGGAATCCACAGCCGCACCAAGCAACATTATCACCAATTCAACGAGGAAAACAAAGTCACACCAAACATGAATTTCTAAGTTCTGCGAAAATCCTTTTTCGAAGTTTCCATTTCTATGGAATTTGCCGACGTGGTAATTTTCCCTTTTCGTGGAAAGGGTGTGTACACAAACGTGCCCTATAGGATGCCATCATGACATGGATGATGCTAAGCGTTAGATTGGATAGGCTACAATGTAGGCAATCCGGTCCATGATTGGGATAACTACAATTTTTTTAATATAGTGATATTCATTCCACATTTAAGCAAGTATGCCACATGCTCATCCTATAGCTATTGGATATGTGTGGCAGTGCTTCATTGATGTCTTGCTTACCAATGACGTCTTATCATAAAATGAAATAGAAATTGTGTGGGGTTTTTAAGGCGATTGAAGCGATCCACATGCTTGAAACTTGAAAGTCTAATGAAAATAAATGTTAAAGATTTGTAATTTTTAAAAGTAGACCCCCGGCACCATGATTTCTAAGAGTGGGCCCAATACTTTAATTTCTAGACGGTAGATCCCCTTGCATTTCCCCATTTTTATAAAAAGATCTCCTTGATGGCCACTCTAATATTGATCTTAGAAAAAAAACATAAAATTAAAGTGCGTAATTAGTGAGTCATTTACCAGTTTTAGTTTCTACTGGAGAATTTTCTTCTTCGACCCAATTGGATTAGGGGTGTTCATGGATCGGGTCAGCCCGAGCCCAGCCCACCTTGGGCAGGGCTTAGGCTAAAGGTTTTCGTACTTGGGTCAGGCTCAGGACTTTTTTTATTTAGGCCCGTTTACTATATGGGATGGGCCTGGATTCAGTGGTAGAAAGCCCAAGCCCATTCCGGCTGAGTATATAAAAAAATGTTGTTGGATAAGGGATTCAAAGGCAGTACATCTTAGATGTACACGTGTGTCACAACCACTGAGCTACTACTGAAAGTCAAATAAAAGTTCCTGTTTTATTTTTACAAAGTAAATTCAGGGTGGACCCCGGCTTATTCATTTTCAGTTGGGGCGTGCTTGGGCCAGCCACTTAAGGCCCGATTCGGGCTTGGGTTGGGCCTGGACAGACCTCAGCCCAGCTCAACCGGACACATGAACGGGTAATTTTACTTATAAAGTCAAGTAAAGTTAAGTCAATTTAAACATCCCATCAAAAGCACCTTTTACCAAAATTTCCTCCATCTTTTCCCAAAAAAGTAAAAAAGCTACTATCTTTGCTTACTAAAAGACAAAAATACTCCACTTTTCCATACAAAAAGTCAAAAAGATTCCATAACAAACAACTAAAAACAAAATACTATCATAACCCACTTATATTTTATTATTTCTTCAAAATCAACTTTACTTCACTTA